>JAITYX010000006.1:8607107-10029607 GCA_021018815.1 Talinum fruticosum | reverse complement strand
TGTTATTTATTGTCACTACCTCCCCATGTCGGGATTGGGTAATTTGCGCGTCTGCTTGCCTTCCTTGGATGTGGCAGTCCCTCTCCAAAATTGAACGCTAATTCTTCCTCACTCATTACCACCATGGTAGGCCACTACCCGACTATCAAAAGTTGATATGGTAGAAATTTAAATGATGTGTCGCGAGCACAAAGGCCCTGCGATCTGTGGAGTTATCATGAATCATTAGAGCAACGGGAAAAGCCCTCGTCGACCTTTTATCTAATAAATGCATCCCTTTCAAAAGTCGAGGTTTGTTGCACGTATTAACTCAAGAATTATTACGGTTATCCGAGTAACAGGTACCATCAAACAACTATAAGCGATTTAATGAGCCATTGGAAATTTCACATTCTGAATTAGTTCATACTTACACATGCATAGCTTAATCTTTGAGACAAGCATATGACTTTTGGCGAGAATCAACCAGGTAGCACCCTTCGGCAGACGCCGGCATGCTTGAGCCCCACGGAGCCAACGGAGGGTCAACACGCACACGCAGTGTCGTTCGTGCTTATCGTTTCAATTGGGCATCGGCATCCACGCCGTGGACGCATGCCCGCAACAAAGTTCCGCATCCGGAGCACGGCTAAAGGCCATGGCCCAAGCCACATGTGCACAGAGGCATCGGACTTGCCCTATAATGGATCCTCATTAAGGGACTTAGTTTGTACACATTCCACTTACTAGACTCAAAGAGCCTGGTATTGTTATTTATTGTCATTACCTCCCCTTGTCAAGATTCGTTAATTACGCGTCTGCTGCCATTCTTGGATGTGGTAGCCGTTTCTCCTACTCCCTCTCCAATGGATCCTCATTAAGGGATTTAGTTTGTACACATGCATGACAATCTTTAGGACAAGCATATGTTTACTTGGCGGGATCAACCAGGTAGCACCCTTCAACGGACGCCTGGCACGCTTGAAACGCACCGAGCCAACGAGAGGGTCAACACGCACACAATCGTTGTTTGAGCTTAGCGTTTCGATTAGGCATCAACATCCACGCCGTGGACCCACACTGCAATAGTGTTCCGCATCCCGAAGCACGAATAAAGGCCATGGCCCAAGCCGCATGCGCATAGAGGCATCACGCCGATGGTCGACGGCCCCGACTTGAAGGCCAACCCCACACCCCACGGAGGCGTCGAGCGGGAAGTTCATCCGATAAGGGTCGGCGCTGCCTTCACGAGGCATGCAACATATGAAACCATCCTTTTCCAAGGGCTTGCCCGCCCTAGATCGGCCTTTGAAGAGGATCGTCCGAAGACGGTTCACCGCTCGAGCGGGGAGGTTGCCCACACAAACAAACCAAATGTAACTCACGCATCCCCACGTGACGCCATCGAGATGCAACCCCGTACATCACCTCACTTACAGAACATAGACATGAGGAATAACGGGCGGATTCCGACAAGCACCGCTGGACACAATGAAAACCAACCGAACATCGGGACGAAAAACATTTTTGGGGGAGGGCTTTTACGTGAGGATGAGGAACGGGGTAATTTTGTAGGTCGGGCTTGGTTGAGCAATGCACGAGGTTAATGCTCCCAAGCATCAAAAATTCAAATATCCAACATGTTGCTCGTTCGCCTGCTCCCGTGCGCCGCGATGCCCCATCGTCCCCAACGGACGAAGAGAGGATTTTCTTTTTGGAGTAGGGAATTTAATCGGTGATTTTAAAAACATTTTTCGGGGGCTTGAAAAAATCGGGCTTCAACGTGGTCGGAAATGAAAGAAAGGGGTGACCCCTGTCCGTAGACACCACGGCATTCCCACCGGCAAAATCCCGACTCACGCACGAGGCCTCATGTCGTGCCCTTGCAAGTGCTACTAGAAAAGGGCCTCCCACCACGGTAGTCTCCGCATCCCGTCACACGTTCGGGGATTATATCGCAGCTAGGGTGAAATCCGGGTCCAAGACAACGCTTCATCACCACCTACCACGGGCATTAAGATTTTCCATGAGGGATGGGGACCACCGGAAGGTTGAGGTGAGGCGGCAATGATTTTTCGATAACCAACATTCGATGTCTCTCAACCGCTCCATAAGTGACACCCGAGCCCGGGGTGGGTCCGTGGGAGGGCCAAGATTAACGTAGACAATGTCTTTGACGTGCTTTGCCACGCCATACCATGCATGGGCATGGCTATCTCTCGACCTTGTCGCTGCCAAACTTCTCCCCTATAAATAGTCTTAAGTAGTCGACCACCTTTACGAGTAATAGACCAAAAAGTGGCCCAAATCATACCGAGGTTTTTTAAGTTACGGATTTTTGTAATTTTTTTTTCGAGGGTACCACCGGAAAGATAATGTTGTAAATTTACTAAACAATATTTTTCCAGATTTTTTCGCAACCCGAACTATTTTTTATTATTTTTTAGTGCGAAAAAGGAAAAATCCTATAAATCATAAAAAATTCGAGACAAAGCTTGGTAATTCCCTAAAAATATGCAAAAAGAGGACTACAAAGTTTGCGGACAAACGCACAACAAAAACACGGGGTTGACAAGGGCATATTATTCTTGACATTGTTTTTTATGCCAAACACGAGAAAAAATCGTATAAATCACACAAAAATCGAAAAAATGCAAGACAAAGCTTAGTAATTCTTTAAAAATAGGAGGCAATAGGACTGCAAAGTTTGCGGTCAAAGTTTCAGCTGAATGAGCCAGGGGAAGGTATCGGACCTCCACATGAGATGAATGACATGGATTGTCCCCATGCAACCACAATGCACGAGCTTTGGTTATTTGGTTGTCCCAAATCCACATGAAAAACCAACCCCTTATTAATTTTGGGATATAGCATGTAAATTTAGAGACATATTTCAAATCAAACATTTTAAATTGATTTTTGATCTAATAAACTTGTGTAAGAACGAAATAACTTCATAAAGAATTTCGAGTGAAATCAAATTCATGTTTCAAAATACACTTTCGAATGAACATATTCAACTTTAGGGTCAAATATGATTTTCAATGGTAGGTACATTCTAACAATCATTTACGCCAGGCACACTAATGCTAGCTTGGGCTCGTTTATCCAACACTTACATCTTGAATCTAGATCTATAGACCTTTAAACATGGCTACTTTGGGTGAGAAAATCTTATCCCTAGAGAGGACCGTGGAAATAGAAATATGTTTAAAAAATTAAAATAAAATACCACATGATAACTTGTGTTTACACACTCGAATCAAAAATATGAGAAATCAACCCGAATTGCTTTAAAGTGGGCACAATGATAACATTTCCAAAACGCTTTAATCTGACTCTCTTAAACCTATTAGATCACAAGCCAATTCGTTTTGAAATTCAACGCTTAAGTCCCCATCCTATCAACACTTTTCTCCGAGGGGGACAACAAAAAAAAACAGGCACCATCTAAGAATCATCCACAAATACACTCCTAGCAAGCCTTCCTTCTAATCATCCACAAATTGCTTGTTCAAATTATTGAAAAGAGTCAGCGATAACTTTATCTCTGGAGGAACACTAACAACTGGATCTGTGTAACACTAGCTCCCCTTTTAGCTTCAACTTAGTTCACTTCCCATACATCTAATTCCTTCAGATTTTCTAACAATATTCTTCACACTCCTTATTGGAGTTGCTTCCCACTCTTAACTGAAAAAGAACAAGCCCTTAAAAGGAACATTATAGAGGCAAAAGTCCATTGCTCCATCCTAGAAGAATGAGAACAAGGCCTTCTTCGAGGCAAAAAGAATGCTCTCCAAATCACCACACATGGAGCCCTCTTCCCTTTTTCCTTAGGAAAGTCCCTCAACACAATAATTACCTTAAATAATACATAAACAACAAGCATCACAGATGCTAAACATCAAAAGAAGAAAACAGTTCATTAGCTCTGCAAAAACTATAAATTCCCTTAACAATCCCTACAACTTACGCCCACAATAAGCTCAACAAACTTGATAACTACACAAACATTACCATGCACACAGGAGAGACACCTTTAAAGATCAAAACCTCAACAGCCACCAAAGCATCATCATCAAACGGCATGTGAGGAACTCCTAATCATCTCTAAAATTAGTCTCCTTGATCCACAAGATGCCCAACATGCTGCAAAAGAAAACCAAAATTCAGGGATAGGTAAAGTAAAAAAGTTACTCATAGGCTAACCAAAATGCTGTAAAGGCCCTCATTCCCTACCTGTGCCAGAATTACAAGAACATCGGGACTTCAGAGACACCAATCAACAAAATGTTTCTGCAAGGCTATTTGCTGTTGTGTCAAGGTAAATACGAAGGCACCAAAATCCTAACTAAGAGATTAAGAGAAGTGAGAGGCTGCTGTACCACACACAACAAGCATAAGAACCATCAAGAGCCCTTCAATCTTCATACAGTTGAAGATCAAAACAGAACCCCACACTATGTAAACTTTACTGGATTGTAAAGTCTGCACGGCAACATCGCGGTTCCTGGGACCACTCTTGCAAAAGCATCCTAATCTCCAGCAAGCTTCTCAGGAAAATATCAGAATTATTACTAGTTTATTTAAAGGAATAAAGAGAGAACCGTAAAGAATTATTAGAAGTTGGAATGGTAAGCAACAAAAACAGTCACTGACAGCTACTACACATGGAGAAAGTAAACAGTCAGAATCATGACATGACTACTTGAGAACTCAAATGAACGAGCTGCAAAGACAAACAGAAGCAGATTAGTGAAATAAATAGGAGCAAACTAGTTGATTTAACCAAGCAAAATGAATTCTACTTCCCTTGCTGTTGAGATACAACTGCCAGGAAGCCACATCTGTAGTGAATAGCATACTTGCTATCAGTAAAGTGACAATTATAATCAAATCACAAGAGTTGTCTTAATAATACATGACTAGCAAAATTATCCAAAAGAAAAGAAAAGAGAACATTTGAAAAGAAAATACTCATGGATGAAGCAAACATGATCATATTGAGAATTTTCAAGTAGCAAGTATTCCAGCAAGGACCTTTAGTTGAAAACAGAGAGTTATTTGCTCATCGCTTTCGGCCACCACACTCTCTCAAGGAAAGAGTGAGAGACTCCCTGTTTCCAACATTGTAATAAGCAAGTGTCAGGTTGTCCTTAAGAGAAACCAGCCTTTCCACTTAATTCTGTTTGTTCGCAGGAAGTTGAATCTCTCCAGATATTTTCTCTTTCAAACAGCCAACAGTTTCGGAAACCGCTTGCATGGTGATTTCCAGTACTTGTCCTTTGAGGTTTCCTTCGTCAGCGTTGGGAACAGATATATTGATCCTAACAGGACCCTGCACAGAAGCATCATTTTGAAGAAAATTATAAGCCCATTCGACAACAGCAAAGAGAAATATAAACATAAATGAAATAAAATTGAAGTCACAATCAACATTAACCACACTAAGGGTTATAGAGGATTAGATCAATCTCACAATAAGAAACAGCCAGTTCAATGAGTTCACGCTTTTCCAATCAAGGTTCTAAACAAAATAGAATATCACCAATAGTAGGGGTTGAGGTTGGATGAGTCTGACAAATAGTAGTAGCCAAGTTGGAGGTATGGAGCAAAGGCATACAAAAAAGGGATAAATCAGTATGAACCTAAAAGGCAACAAACTTCCTAACACCCGAAACATCATATTAACACTTCTAATGGTCTATCCAAGCAGAGTACACCTCAATACCAAAACCCAGGGAAAATAAGCTGCAAATAAAGCAGTCATTGCTATGGAGCCTAAAATTTATCTTATTCCACAGCATAAACAACAGCTAGAGTTTGCTAAAGGTGGAAGGCCTACGAATATGCACCCATGGATGAACCCCACACCTAAAACAGGGGTCATAGCTTAAATTAGAAAAACTCCAGGCGCACAAAAGCGCAAAGGGTCCTGGACCCTGGTGGGCGGGCTTCAAGGCTAAGGCACAAGCTTTGTGGACAGACGTGCAAATTTATTAAAAAGAAATGTTTGAAAATAATTCTCAAAGCATATTTAGTTCCTAGAAAATATTTTATTTCAAGTAGTGAAATAATCACATTGAAGAAGGTGGAAGACCAAGAGTTCCAAGGTAATTATATTAGGCCATAAATGGGGTCATGTAGAAACTCAAAAGAATTCCCTCGCAACATAGGTAAAGCACATAACCCATGAAGCTAAGTAAATATGATAGTTAAATCTGACACCCACAAAATACAATAAATAAATCTCGTTAAAATAATAAAAAAGTCTCAGTGCAGCTGCAAGCAGCCTACCTTCAAAAACAGCAACCCTCAACTGGGGAAAAGAAAACGAAGGGGGCAGATATCAGAGAGAGGAGAGAGAGAGACAAGGAGGACAAGAAGAAGAAGATCAGCCGAAACCATGAGAAGCAGTAGATTCAACTGACTTAGCTGGAGTTTCCTATGCCCAGCCGTCAGTCGGTGATGTTCACCTCAAGTGACCATCGGCGGTGAACCTTCGGCGATCTCTGTCGCAAGTGGCAGGATGCTCTAGGTCTAATTCCCCCACAATTTGAGATTTGCAACATAGGGTTTTAGATATAGGTTTTGGGAATTAGGCCTTTGCATATTCAAGCTTAATTTGACACAAGTTGGTGCAATTGATTGAGGGATTTGGCTCAAATTTACAATCCGACACAAGCTAAGTTCTAATTTTAATCAATTTTTGAGTTTAAGATCAATCAATAAAATCTCTCTAGCCTGCTGTCTGAACTACCTCACTAGCCCAGAAAGCACTTGCCCTGAAAAGCGCACTCTTTAACGAGGAGCATTGCTTGATCCCATAGTAGGCGCAGCAGGATGCGTCCCTCTCTTTCTTACGCCTAGGCGCGCCTTGGGCGTGCTTTTTAAACTAAGGCCATAGTTGACCAAAAACAAAGGTAGGAGTGTAGGACTCCAGGAGATCATCCAGACAAGCTTCTAAATCATGGATTAGCCACCTTAATACATGTTTTCTACTTCATCTATTAGAACTTAGTACTAGACTTCAATTTTACATATTCTACAAAGTCATATAATGTGGAGGTCCTACAAAAAGACATTTTCTACACAGGGCCTCCAACAGAAATACTGGCCAATTTGGCGTCATTCTCTTCCTAAATCTAAGACCACACTATAATCTGAACAAGAATGCGTTCTAGTTAGCAGCAACGCATTCAACTATGATATTTCTGGATAATTAAAATGATCAAAGACTGACAAAGGTTTCTAATGGCAATTCAATAAAATTGTGCATTGAGGCTTAGTTAAACATTTTGGCTGGAGTTACATGTGCCTAGATACATATTGCCAACAACACGGATACATTAAAATGGCTGTCATTGTTTAGAAGAATAAAGATGCTCGGCAACAACTTTCTGACTAGCATTAGGGTGTTCCAAGGTACAAAGCACATAAATGGGAAAAAGA
The DNA here is from genome assembly GCA_021018815.1 of Talinum fruticosum. Classification (NCBI taxonomy): domain Eukaryota; kingdom Viridiplantae; phylum Streptophyta; class Magnoliopsida; order Caryophyllales; family Talinaceae; genus Talinum; species Talinum fruticosum. The sequence goes on along the minus strand of JAITYX010000006.1, from coordinate 10,022,173 downwards.
TTGCCTGCAACCTGAGTAATCACGAATGGTGTGGTTCCCACGTTGACACAGTTGTGATGCAGTGGATGTATATGATTCTTAATCATGCTAATCTGGAAATCGAAGTACCTCCCAAGCTCCCCAGCACCCCTTCCCCCCAAAAAAAACAAAACAAAACAAAAAATTAAAAAAAAAAAAGAGCACAGAACAAATTAGCAACAGCTTTATAATTTGACGATCTCCAGCTAGCAGATAGAAGGAAAGTGACTTAAAAATAGGTGGCATGGGTATATGAGAAGAAACCGTACTGGATGTTGAGCGAGGAACTGGTCTTCTGGAACAAGTGCTGAGTCATCAAGTTTCTGCTTCTTTGGCTCTGGCTCATCAGGAAGCGGTGGAGGAGCTTCCTCTGGTGGTGGTGGAGGAGGCGGCATCCCCTGAGGCATCAGTGGAAGAACAGGTATGCCAGGTGGTGGAACAGGCGTAAAGGGCCGAGGACCCCCAAGTGGAGGAAACTGAGATCCTGGTGGGGGCGGCACTGGCATACCAGGCGGATTCATAGGCATTGGTGGACGATTCATCATCATATGATGCTGTCCAGGAGCCATTGGCATAAGAGGAGGTGGTGGTCGAAGCATTTGACTAATGGGAACCATACCAGGACGGGGTTGTGGTTGTACAGGAACTCCACTGCTTGTTGGAATTGAATATTGAACATTGTTTGTTGGTACCTGTGGCAAATTCAGAACTAGACCAGGTGGAGGAGGAAGTGGACGAACTAAGGGGACAACAGGTTTAGGGGAGGAGGAGCAGCTGGACCAGGAAGAGGCCTTCCATCATTGTTATTGGCCTCATTATCGTCTCCAATACTCTGTGACATAGCTTGATTCGCAGTACGACCAATGCTTCCAGTGTGCCCGTCCCATATGACTTGCTTAGGCTGATCGTCCTTTTTCTTTTCAATCTCAGCTTTGACAGCATTAGATACTTCTTCCTCTGTGGTACCAAAGATGTCAGGACGAGTACGTGCAAGGCCCACAATGTTTCTGGAGATCTCATCGTCTTGAGCAAGTGTGGACTCCTAATCTTAGCAAACATCCTCTCCTTCTGCTCCTTGTATTTGGGATCAATGAGAGAAATCCTCATGTGTTCTGACATCTCACTTATGGGAATCAGCTCGCCAGTAATTGGAGAAACAACGTACTTTGTTGGATCCCTTTCTGCAGGAGTTCTCTCCTCAGGTCTCTTCCAGTGCTTAACAATTCGCATTGGAGGTTCATCTTCATCCATAGCTGCCTTTATCTCACTCTTTTTGTCCTCCCCATTCTCCTCAAGGCTAGCTGTCTTCATACCATCCTCAACATATTGCATCTCCTCCTCATCCATGTCCATCTCCACCACCTTTCCAGGCTCAACTAACTCTTCTTCCTCCATAGCTGCTGAAACTTTACTCCTCCTTATGACTTCTTCAAGAGTCATTGGCATGGGTAGCTCCTCATCCTCATCATCAGCAAAATCTATACTCTCAACCACAACAAAATCATGCCAGTCTATCATCGCCATTTGGATTCTTTCCTGCTCTATCGCATCTTCAGCTTTCTGCCTAGCCTGCTCCTGTGATTTTTCCTACTCAAGTCTATGCAAACACCGCTCAAGCACAGTAGTTCGATCAGCAACACTCTTCCTCAGCTTATCGGTCAAGCCCTTTGGAGGCATCAACACCTTCGAATATGCATCAGCAAGGGCCGTGAAAAACATGAACATACTACGGGTCGGCTTTAGAAAATGGAACTGAGGGTTATTCATCTCCCGACTTGTGAGACCAATCAAAAATGACTTCCCATTACGAGCAACAAACTGCGCAGTGAGCTTAATAATATCCAACTCCTCCCCTGTGATCCCTTCAGGAAGTCTTACTGTATATTGTTCAGCCTCTGGGGGTTCAAGGACCTTCTGCACATGTCTAAATTGAGCAGCAGGATCCGGCTTCTCAACTGCAACAGCACCATCAATGGCAGGAGGGGCCTTCTCAGGTGCTGCAGAATCCACAGGCTGAGAAGGGGGTTGCTGGCCTAAGGACTGATTCTGAGCACGGAACTCTGACAATCGATGTTGATAGTATGCATGGTACGGATCAGAAGGATAGAGAAAGTTGAATTTCACATTCCCTGCGTTATTGGCAATAATTCTTTTCTCAAACTCGGGTCCATTTTTCGCCACGAATTGAGCTGTTTTATCAACAATGCTTCTAATGTCAGGAGGGGGATGGATAATCCCAATCGTTTTCGTATGTGTAGCCACCAAAGATTTGCTGGTTTTGTTTTCATTTTCATTTTCACTTTCATTTTCTTTATTCTCCTCTGTGGAGAGCAATTGCGCTCGAGGAGTTGGCCCTAGATCTCCATCAGCCGGTGGGGCAGGCAGCGGCAATATGGGTAATGCGCCAAGCATCTTTGCACCCACCTTCTTAACCGAAATAATCCAATAGTCCACAGAATCTCCCACACATCAGCAACTCAGACCAGCGATAACCCGGCTGCAGCGACCGTCAACAATAGTCTGATTCGTAAATTTAAAATAATATATCAGCATCATGTCATAAATCAAGCAAACCCAAACAGCGGACAAAATTAACTAGACAAGACTTTTAATCTCGAAATAACTACGGCAAGGAACCTTAGATTAAAAAAGTGCAAGGCACAAAAAGAGCACAGGATCCTCAGGTCCTCGAGCCCAGTGAGGAGCTTCGAGGCGAACGCATAGGCTTTTTGGAGCAAGCGCACTTTTTACATAAAAATGCTTGAAATTCATTCCCAACCCATATTTTTTGATAAATAAATAAGATAGCACATCAAAAAGTGTTTAGACATCTTTAACTACTAAAAGCACCACATATAGTCTTAAGAACCAGAATCCAACATTAAATTTGTAAGCCCCCTCCCCCAAAGGTCATCTAAGCATCACCATTATCATCATCTAACACCACATGCTCCGCCTCCACATCGTCATCGTCATCCAACTCCTCTTCCTCATTTTCATCAATCAATTCAAATCACATTCAAATAACAATAATCAACACAATTCACTACAACAAAGACAATTAAAATATAATCAACTTTATATTATCTACTTATGGCTTGAGTGAGTGACTGACATGGAGACCAAAAAAACAGAGAGACAGAAAAAAAAAAAAAAAGAGAATAGGTCAGTAATTTAACACCAACCAAACTGATAACACGAAATAAAAAAGAAAGACAGAAAAAGAAGAAAAGGAAGAAGCCAGAAGCCAGAAACCAGAGGAGGAAGAAAGAAGAAAAGGAAGAGCCCGAAACCAGAGGAGGAAGAAAGAAGAAAGAAACCCGATCAGAAGAACGAAAAGGAAAAAATAAGAAGAAGAAGAAGAAGGAAGAGGAAAACGAAAACAGAAGAAGTAGAAGAAGGAAGAGGGTAAAGGAAAAAGAAGAAGAAAGGAGGGGTATATCTGGGAGTCGCCGAGCAGGTCGGAGCCGGAAAACGCGAACGGAGTCGCCGGAAGGATGGTGGAGGAAGAAGGAAGCTCTCTCCGGCGAAAACTAGGGTTTCTGTTTTATTCTATTCTTTCACACGATGGTGTCGGGGTCTTCAGCAAATTAACTCGGGAGATTTACGCTTAGTCGACACTTCAATTTACAATTACAGATTTAATCTTTTTTTTACTTTAATTAGCACCCAAAAACTAAAAAGACAATTTTACCATCACCTCCCGCTCTTGCCTCCCATCACCTCTCTCTGTCTCCCCTCTTCCCAACGTGTAAGTTTAGGATTGGCAACCGGGCGGGAAATCCCCGCCCGATGGGGCCCCGACCCAAAATAGGGAAAATCCCGCCCGGGCGAGGATAAAAACTGTGTCCCCGCTTGGAGACGGGGACATTTTTGTTCCGTTCCCCGCCCCGCCTCCCTTCTTTTTTTGACATTATTTTGATATATTTGTCATTGTAGTTATGAAGGGTATTTATGTAATATTGCAAGTACTAACGCTAAGTATAAAAGTTATGATCTCTTCCCCATCCACCACTTTCATTCACCCAATCGTTGCTCCTCTCTCTCTCTCTCTCTCTCTCTCTCTCTCTCTCTCTCTCTCTCTCTCTCTCTCTCTCTCTCTCTCTAATTATACTACCAAAGGCCATTAATAATGATCCATCTCCTCCATCTGCATGTTCTACTCTCTCTCTCTCTACCTACTTCTAGAACTACCGTTCACTATGCTTTTCGCCGAAAACACTATATCTCAACGTCATCATGTCTCTACACCACCATTTTGCCACTAAATCAAGGTTTTCGACCACCATCTACATCGCTCCTCCTTTACCTCTTCAAGAGCCTCCATAGTTGAATATCAAACGAGTTATAATTTTTGTATTTTTCTCATCAAATTTTTAAGGAATATGAGTTATTTCAATAAATTATGTGAATGTAAATTGCTCAAGTATTCGAACATGTAATATTAGGTAATGTTCGTTTCAAAATTGCTTTTTCTGGGGATTTTTCAACATTTCGTTTAGGCAACTAGGCCCGGTCTAGGAACATCCCCGAGCGCGGGGACGGGACGCGAGTCTAGGCAATGGGGACGGGGGTGGGGAGGCCACTCCCCGATCCCGACCCACCCGAGTTGCCATCCCTATGTGAGTCTCTCTCTCTCCTCCCCTCAATGTTAGTCTCTGTTTCTCTCCTCTCGCTCTGCTCTCTTATATCACTCTTCTAAAATAATTTTTTAAAATAAAAATAAAATATACTTTATTTTTAAATCATATTATTTTTGTAAAAAATTTTTTTCCCTTTAGATAGAAAATTAATTATTTATGCTATAGATAATTTTTAAAAAAACTTTTTAAAGAAGAAATTATTTCAAATTTAAATTTTATATTTAGAATTTAGTGTTTAACTTTATTAGTTTAATATTTCAAACTAAGCAATTAAGGTTTAGGATTTAAACAACATATATTTTCTCAATCAAAATAGTTTAATTAAAATAAGATAAAACTAAAACTTAAAAATCAAAATTTTATAATATGAACTTAAAATTATAGTTTTATAAAAAAGAAACATGAACAATAGAATTAAAATTTAAATCTAAAATAATTTTTTCATTAAAAAAATTTAAAAAATTATCTATAACATAAATAATTAATTTTATATTTAAAACAATAAAATTCTTTACAAAAATAATATCATTTGAAAATAAAATATATTTTTTTCTATTTAAAAAAATTATTTTAGAAGAGAGATATGTGAGAGTGGGGAGAGAGAGAAAGACTAACATTGACGAGAGAGAGAGAGAGACCGACAAGTGGAGGGAGAGGAGAAAGAAAGAGGTGATGGGAGGAGAGAGAGAGGGAGAGAGGAAAGGATAAAATTGTCGTTTTACTCATTATAATTAAGGATTCAATTAGTGTATTTGCCTTAGTGTCTAGATTGACATTGTTTGTGGTTTTCTAGTCCATGAGGGTTTTCACGTAATTATGACTTGTCTTAATTTATTTCTTCTCTGTCCGAGTCACTCTAGACTCATTTTTGGCCTTAATCGAGCTCACACTCAATCTTTTCTAAACATTCCGACTATTCGGTTCATCGAACTTCAATTTTGTCAAAAATCTTTCATTACCCAATTCGCCCCATCTAGGGTGACTTACACTCTCAAATTTAAACCTACGGTAGGTGATTGCCAAAAGTGGAGCTAAGGAGGAGAAACCGAGTGCGCCGGAGGCCAAGAGGAGGAGAGAAATTAAGAATAAGAGATAGACTAAAGAGAGGAGAGATATTAAGAAAAGGAGAGACAAAAGTTTGAGATTGAATAGAGCGAGATAGATTAAAGAGACCGAGAGATTGAAGAGAGGAGTGATATTTAAGAGAGCAAAGAGATTGAAGAGTGGAGAGACCGTGAGAGCGCGGAGTGAGAGGAAAGGACTTAATAGAGAGGAGAGAGAGGGAGATTGAGCGGTTGTGAGAAGAGAGAGTAAGTGGATAGAGAATTTTTATAGTTAGGGTTTAGGTGGTAATATTACCAAAATAACTTTAAAAGTGATACTCGAAAATTTCTTAAGAAAAAGGGGAACGAAGCAAAATTTTTTCCCTGGCCCCATCCCAGTAATCGCTCGGGGTCATATTTTACTCCCCGTCCTTGCTCCCTTCCCTGTTTGGGGTGGGGATTCTCCCCGATTCAGGGCGTCGTTGCCAACCCTAGTGAAGAAAAACCCATTCCCAAGTTGCCAATATCCACCGGTTTGAATGAGTTAAAATCAATTGACTAAGAGAGCTAAAAAACATACTTTATAAAAGAATATAACTAATAAAAATAATACAAACTATGGCAAAGTGGAAGTGCCCATGGTTTGAATTAGATATACAGCGAGATACCAGACATGCCACTATTATTTATTCAATTTTAATTTTGCACTCGTTGATGTGGATGTATGCCACCCGTCAACAACCCATATTTAGGAATCTGATGGTCGTAGTCGTGCTTGATTGCACTTGGAGCAGGACACTCTATTTATATACTTGTTCTCCAACACTTGTTTTCACGGCTCCTCCATCTCCTAACTTCTCTGCTATGTGGCATCGCTAAAGCGAGTCCCCCATGATCTACCGAGTCCTATCCCTATGTTCTCTCTCCTATCTTATATGAGAATCCTCGTAAATGTGGATTTCTATTGTTTTTTCAATCTCTCTTGAGCCCTATTATAGGTTTTATCGGTTCATACTCAATTTTTTTTTTGGTTGTAATTGGTCGATGTTATCGATGATCATGGGTTTGATGGATGCCCAAATACATTAGATTTATTATTTTGTTAAAGTTGCTTAATTTGTTCACACTTCGTGTATATTCGTTCAATTTTATTGCCTTTTTAAAATATTTGCTTAGTTGTTGATTTAACTTTTTGTTCAATATATGTTGCAATTAAATTAACTAGTTTGGACTCACATGCTTACATGCAACGAATTAGAAGAGTTTGGATTTTGAAATAATACTATCATAATTATATTTTTTATATTATATCATTTGGATTATAATTATAATATACGATATGATATATGACATGTTTTATATTATATATTATATATTATATATTATATTCTATATCATATATGATATGTGTCAACTTTTCCGGACTTTAAGAGTTCTTCTCTAAGATCTTGAGTTTGAATCTTCAATTCGGTCTCTTGATCAAATGCTCCCTAAATTTATAACATATTAGCTTAATTCCATCATATAGGCCATTTATTGTGTTAATATTGCTAAGAGCATGATTGGACAACCAACTTTTAATCTAAGAGCATGTGGTGCAATCCTCCAAAGAATAATGATCGAAGACTCGGACATCTGCTCTATATCTTTCCGAGTCATGCAAAAGGAATCGGGTATAACGATGTCATTTATATAGAGTTTTGATTCCAAGGCATTCTCTGTGTCTTAGAAACTTACTTGAGTTAAAAAGTATCTTTTCTATGTGATTCGGCCTTCACATATCTCTTTAATCGCTTTTCGGTTAGCGACTCGGAAAAACTTGTTCTTTATTCCGAGTCCACTCTCACTCGAGTCTAACTTGTGGCTATTTACTCTATTGTTTGCGAGAATCGGCATTCGTAGTTCATTTCATGCTTAGTCTATATCAAGATTTTCTATCTCTACTATTTGATTAGAACTTGATTCCGTGCTTAAGACTAAGTATTATGGAATTCCGAGTATCATGGATATTAGACTCAGAAAATTCCATTTCTTCTCCGACTCGAATAATCTGTTGGTTAATTATCATGATTATTTTATTATCCGTGTCTAACCTTGGACCAAAGTACTCTATACTTTGAGAACCAGAAGGTGTTTTACTTTTGTAGGTTATTCAATCGAGGATATCTTTTCAAACTACAAAAGTAGCCGAGCTCGAACGTCAAATCACCAGCGAGATATGGCTTTTCACCTTCCCTGCTTTAGTCCCGGAAGATTGTGTCGAAGCTATGCGCTTCCATATCCGGAAAAGCTGGAACGTCAAGCTTAACGGTGGTTTTCACCACACTTTTCAAGACACAACCAATGGTTTTGAGACTTCCAAGAGAGTTAAACCGTTGTCCAACGTCCATATTTCAACGGATACTTTCGAGTGACTCGAAAGCCTTTCACAACGGTCACGAGAGGACTCTCGGTCGGCAAATGAAGATAACGGCTACTCGCCTGGTCATCTATAAATGGAAGCCACTTCACAAGACTTGAAGGTTGCCGAACATATTGTCTATACACTTACTTGATAGAAGTCATTGTATTTACTCTCAATCTTCGACTTACAACTCCCACTCGTAATTCATTACTTTCGAGTTGTAAGGTCTTGTACTTCGTTACAAACACTTCTTACATTCTTTGTAAGGTCCCTTGACTAAGCTGTAAGGGTTAACTCGGCTTAGTTGTCCCTAGCTGTAAGGGTTATCTCAGCTAGGAAGTACTAGATCGGATAAGGGAATTTACGAGTCTAGGAAAACTTGTATAGAGTTGTCCAAGGGAGCAACTTGGGTTCGATCAAGTTCACGGTATTTTGTGGACTCAAAATAGTGGATTTGACTTCGTGTCCTGGATTGACACGGGCCGTGGTTTTCTGCCCCGGGAGGGTTTCCACGTAAAATCTCTGTGTTCACTTTCCGAGTTCATTCTAGGCTCGGACGGCCTTAGTGCTCTTGCTTCTTCCGATTCACCGACTTCGAGTCCAATCTTTTCTAACTCTGTCTTTAGACTCGGAATCTGTCTTTGCATCTTTTACGCACAAAAAGTGCGAAGTTTCTAAAAGAATTTTCTATCACCCTATTCACCCCCTCTAGGGTGACTCGGACTCTCCCGAGCAAACCTTCAATGACTTCCATCCGGATATAAATGTTGGACACTATTAGGGACACAGATCAATAGAGAGTAAATATTTTCGGTTCGGCAAATTTATCAATGATTTTCTCATTCAAAGTGTGAAATTATTCATTTGTAAAGGTGACTATAGCGTTGTTAATCATGTACATTGTATCACCCGCATGGTTACTCAAATAAGGAATATCACATCAATTAAATCATCAACGGGATTACCATGATTAGGTAATATGGGTATTGATGGTGACAACTTAATCATATTACATTCATGTCCATCTCTCATTTTAAGCAAGAAAGGTGCACAATCCTCATAAAGTCGAGACCTCATGTTTTGTGTCAAATGAAGTACCCGAACTCGTGTCCATAATATTGATTTGATGAAACATGCATTGATTATCTCAGCTTAAGTGCCCTTTGGTAATTAGTAAGACTAGTGTAAAATCTCCACCAAAGATCATCACTTTGCCTCCAAAAGGGAGGATTACTCCCATAATATCCCTAAAAGTGTAATTAGCGAGTCTCAAATGCACATCGATGAGCCATAGTGGCTTCATCCCATATAATAATTGCAGCCTATTTTATAAAATGTGCTTTCAAATATTGTTTATTAAGATAACACATTGACAATGCATGTAGTGCAACTGAAAGTCCAAAGATCTTATGTGTTGTTTTGGCTTTAATAAAAGTATTATAGCAATTTAAGAGCTTACTTTAGCGAGCCCGAATTGACCTTCAAGTTTCACTGTAGCAAGAATGACACGATATAAGAATTTTTTCCTGTACCACTCGGGGCCAAATACGAAAAACATGCCACCATTGTTTATGTTAATAGCCTCCATAATTGTGTTAAATGCATATCGTTGGTCATTATTGAGATTTTGGGCAAAATGCATATCTTTAGGTGACACCGACGTAGACAATTCAGCATGTAAAGCGATACATAGTGTTTGATTACTTTGTCTCGTTCTCTAAATAATCGAGGATTCAATCCATGTATAGTGCTTAGAGAACTCTACATAAAGATAGCTTCTTTCATTCGGATCAACGATGTTCATATTGAAAAATTTTGTAAAATATTGTATGGGAATTCCGTAAGTTGATTTGCCTTTCTAATTTTTCTATCTAAAAATTGAAACCTAAATTAAATTAGATTTCTTAGAGTACGATACATTATACTTTTCACTCTTCCGAACATTTATATGCTCTATTAAATGTTACTCACTTTTTCCTATTTTATTTGCATAGGTTGTTAAGTATATTAAGAATTCGAGTGAACATAATCAAAATTGACAATAATATGCCTATCTTATTTCCAATAAGTGTTTGGATAACATAAATTACTTAAAATGATGATAAAGATCTTCATAAAATAAAACTTATAAACTATATATAAAACAAAAAGTCTTAGTTAAAATGAATTTTGTGATAATCTTTTTACCCAAGAGTTGAGCAATTGATATACTCAAATTTTGCCTACTTGTGGTTAAAAATAGTACATAGAGCAAATACGTGACTAAATTATAAACAATGTAATTGAAATGAATTGAAGGACGATCATGAGGTACAGACAAATAATCAAAACACATTCAACCCTTTTAAATTAATGATTTATTATATAAGCAAACAACTAACTCTCAAATCTTAACAATGTTATTTATTTTTATTAAAAAATCAAAATTTATCAATGTAATATGATTGGAACGTTAACATATAATACTACTATCGATAGACTAATCATACCATAAAATATAGATTAGCTTGCTAAATTACGAAATTAATGTATCTTATGACATTATTTCTTTTAATACCCATATTATGAAGTAATCAATGAGGATTCAATTTTATGATGATGTTGGAGGCATAACTCATTTATAACCAACAAAGAAAGACAAAAAAAAAAATTTCTTTAGAATAATTTAGATTATATAAGAGAAAATTAATTATTAGTTAGTCAATCATTTTTAATAAAATATAAAAAATGATAAATGAAAAGTAAACAATAAAAAATTAATTCTTTTATCTAATTAATTTAAATTTAATTTAAATCAATATTAATTACTATTATTTGGTATCATATCAGTAGATTTTGAGGGGAGATCTTTGAAAAAAAATAAAAATTAGATTTGATTGTTTGTTTTGTAACTTGGTTACATCCTCCCTACTTATATTTGAACACGCACGCAACATACTAAAAATTTCAACCAAAAAATTCAAAAAATTCGATTAATAATTTCTATTTCACTATACTCTCTCTCTCTCTCTATTGCGAGAATCTAGACTTCTTATTATATTTCCGATCCTTAAAATGATGAAGATCTTAATAAAACAAAACTTATGAAATATATATAATAAAAAAATTTAATTAAAATAAATTATTTAAAAATTTGTAATGAGTGTTGAAAAATATTAACTCTTAAAATAATGATAAATTTTTTTATAAAATAAAATTTATTAAACTATATATAAAATAAAAAATTTTAATTATTAAGGGCATGTTCGCATTTATATATAAAACGCACATAAATATAAATATAAAAAGAAACGAATATAAACGAACATAAATAAGTTGTTAAAATAAGAAATCAACGAACATAAAAGAACATAAAAAAAATAAATGAACATAAACATAAAAAATTCTGTTTTTCATATAAAGGCGAACAAGTACTAAAAGTATAAAGCACCAAGTGCGATTCTATAATTATGAAGATTTTTATAAAATAATCCCACTCCCTCGTTCGTCATTAGCCTCCTTGCTCCCTGCAAAGGCAATCCTAACCTACCTCATTCACACCTCACTCACTCATTCACCCCTTCTCTCTCGGTCTTTGTTCTAGGCTCCCTCTTACTCTCGGGCTCCCTCTCTACCGTCTCTAGGCTCTCTCTCTCTCTCTCTCCAGCTCTCACTATCCATCTTCCTCGCCGACTCGTTGTTTCTCTCACTCTCCGGCTACCTCACGCTTTCGACTCTCGCTCCGCCATCGCTGGGCTATTTCTCTCCCGCTCTCATTCTCCATCTTCCGCTCCGGCTCGTTCTTACTCTTGATAACCGACCCGTTTTTGCTCACCGGCTCCCTTTCGCTCTCTCTATCGTTTTTAGGTATGTTCAATTGGATTTGAAAATGACGACTCTCTCTCCATCATTTTTGGTATGTTCAATAGTTTTTGGTATGTTCAATGATTACATCTATGTTTTATGTTTTACCTTTCTAGACGAAAGGTTCGGATGTATGTAATAATGTGGGCTAGCCATAATATCTACAATCCTGAATTGTTGTTCTTTGCCTCTACCTCTAGCTGGAAATTTCATTCTCCTTGCTCTGTCTTCTCTCCTTCTACCCGAATTCTAGATTTGCTTTTGTAAATTGTGAGTTTGGATGGAATTAGATCTATGGTGTCTTGTGAATTTGATATGCAAACACGATTCAAAAATTACGTTGAGGTACTCGGAGTTCTTGGGTAACTATTTTTTAGACCAAATGTTCTCAAAAATGATTTTGAATTACCTTATGGGATAAACTATTCCAACCCGCAAGGTGAACGGAGGTATAAAATGTTTATAATACCTATCTTTTTCTCTCTCTAGTGCTCTTTCTCTGTCTCTCCTTCTTCCCTCTCTCATCCTCTACCACTTGTTCATACATAATTCCATCCCTCATCTCTTAATTCTTCCTCCCTCTCTCACCTTCATTCTCTTTCCCCCAAGTACTACAATCCCAAGCTTTTGGTTATGGCTGCTCCCCCGCCCTCCCTCTCTCGATCCAATATATAAGTTCGCACGATCCACCCAGGCTTTTCCGAACCGAAAATGATAAACCAAATTTATGCATTGTTCATGTTGCAATTTAGCTTCGTTTGTACTTCTTTCTTGATTTTTTCGCCTAAATTTCTTGAAGTTTCCGAATTTTTTGTTTTTGCGTTTGTGTTTCTAAGATTATTCAACGGAAAAAACACTGGGAGTTGGGGCTAAACTATCTTGAATGATTACTTGTTGAGGCAAAAACTAAAAAGCCCGGGGTGTTGGGCTCTCTCTGTCTTGAAATTTTCCATATTTGGCAATGATTAGTTATTTATCCATACTTCGAGATTATTAAATGAAGCATAGAATTTAAAAATGGTTTAATTTCTTGATATGAGCTTTATTTTTGTTTTGATTTAATTTAATTTTTTAAATACGCCGAATTTTGAAAATTTGACATTAATAGCAATAATGATGAAATTCGCAGCTTCCAAATGTGAGTTATACTTCAGAAAATTCTTGATAGAAAAGTTGTTGTATACTTTGAGTTTGTGAATTAAATTGTGAGAATCGATCAATGATGGGTATTTGCAGCTTCCAAATGCCAATTCCAAGGGGTTAGTTCAGCCGTTGTTCATATATAATTTCTTTCCTCATTTTTCAATTCTTCCTAAGAGAGATAGGAGAGAGATTGAGAGGGGAAAGTAGATGAACTTGTATACTCTAAGCTTGTGAATGGAGGTCATTGTCATAGTAGACTGAGAGAGAAAGAGAGAGAGAGAGGAGAGAGACTTTTGAGAGGGGACGTGGATAAGTTCGAGGCTAATGGAGAGAAAGAAGGGAATTAATGTCAACTTTTCAAACATAATAAGGGTAATTTGGGGCTTCCCCTAAATACCCGGTTTTCTAACGTCATTAGCCGAATTGGGCGTTAAATATAGTTTACCCTATAATTTAAGGTAATTCAAAATCATTTGTGAGAACATTGGGTCTAAAAATAGTTGCCCAAGAACTTGAGGCACCTCATTGTAATTTTTGAAGACGATTTTGTCAAATTATGCCTGGGTGCTTGAATTTCTACATCTCCTTTACAGATTTTAAATAAAAAAACTCAATTTACAAATAAATAACCGACGTGAATTAGTAACCAAATCGAATAAAAGAAATTGGTGACCAAATCGGAACAAATTTACCATGCGGCTTGATTATTTGCGGAATATTGGTGACCAAATCCGAAGCTTCACAGACTTTTCGAAAAATATTTGCATAAGCTGGTTTGCTAAGAAGGCGATAGTTTAGAGAGAAAAGAGGAAACTGGCGTGAGGGGGCAAAGAGAGGAAACTAACATTATGTGACAAATTTATCCCCGTAATTTAAGCTAAAAGGGGGTAAACATGGTAAATCAAACAACACTTCAACCCTCTTCCCTTTATATATAACATAGATTATTTGTGAAGGATAACATTGTGATTGAATTGAATTGGTTACAAAAAGTAGAATTTCTAGTCCAATTCCGTGCTTTGCAGATTTAGGAGGCTTTTTATTGGTTGCGATTTATGGTAGAATTAGCTTCTATGAAAGCATTAGAGCAAAGATCTCTGTAAGATTGTTTGTTGTGAAAATGGGATTGGTTAAATTTGTTACCAAATGAGCTTATTCTTGCTGGGTAGTGGAGGTTGATTATATGAGTTGTAGCTAATAAAACACTTAGGAAATCCATGGAAAATACTCCGGGGAAGCTTATGTCTTGTGTTATACATAAGCTGCGCACATTTCTATTACTAGTTTGAGAGCTAGTTTACACCAATTGTAATTGCTTTTTTTCAACTATCCTTGTTAGGTGTAGGAGATGCCACTAGATGTGGTAAATAGGTCGTACAAGGTTGGCATAAACTTTGGCTCCAGTCGTGTTTGAATTGATGTGATTTTAGTTGATTTCGGTTTGGACTGGTCATTTTTAATTCAAGTTGACTTTAGGTTGGTTAATGTTTGACTTGAGGCACTCATCGTGCAAAGGAAAAAAACAACTATGTAAAAAGATGTTCCACTTTGGTTCTTCATGGGTTGAGGTGAGGGTCTACATCATTCAGTTTGAGCCTCAAGTTTAGGGTCAGATGTAGATGCCCCTGTAGTTCCTTTGGTTGTAGTAGGCTTCCTTTTGTTGATCAACATTACTAACTGACCTTAACTATCTTGACTTGGCTTTAACTCAAGATACCCAAAACCTTGCATCGATTTTTGATCCATTCTATCAAGAAATATGCATCTAAATTATGCATTTCTTCTTCACTTGTGTCCTGTGATATTAACATTTCTGTGCCAATCAGGTTGTGGGTGTGAACTATGAACTTCAACAACCTTTTTGTATCCTGCTTATATGTAACTCAATAGGTATCTGTTAATATTAAGATGATGTCATATCAGCCCTCTCTTTCTGTTATTTAGATGATATGATATCAAATATTTTGAATTTAAGTAGGTATTGTTACGTTGGAAATGGACCTGTCCCATTCCACTCCAACCAAGTTACCATTAACACCCCTAGTAAACTCTTTCAAAACTCTGTAGATATGGGAACTTATCTTAAATCCTTGATTATGGCTGCTTTGCATATGTGTTGTCCTATAGTTAACTCATTGGTGTTACTTCTGCAATAGAAAGAATTAACCATAAACTGAATCAAGAATATTTAAGCATGGAGATGGAGGTGATAGACAGCAAGTGCTTCAATCTGGGGCTACTCATAGTGGTGACCGTATTGGTGGCAAAAATAATATTAGCCCTAATTATGCCAAGATCTAGTAAACGCTTTCCTCTAGTTGTAAAGACGTGGACTCCCCTAATTGGTGGTCTCCTTCACTTCCTCGATCCCATTATTATGCTGAGGAAGGAATATCCAAAACTGGGCAGTGTGTTGACCTTGAATTTTTTCAATAAAAACATCACTTTCTTGATTGGTCCTGAGGTATTTGCCCATTTCTTCAAGGCACTCGAAACTGATCTCAGGCAGCAGAAGGTGTATCGCTTCAATGTCCCCACGTTTGGACCTGGAGTTATCGTTGATGTTGACTACTCCATCCGGTAGGAGCAGTTTCGCTTCTTAACAGAGGCTCTTCGTGTCAATAAACTCAAGGGTTATGTCGATCAGATGGTTGTTGAAGGTGTGGTCTCTCTCTTGCTTTCCCTTTATCCCCTCCCCCAAAATTCCTTCATCAGCTGTTGGCTTTTTCTGACAATGTTGTTGTGTCTATTTCTATGGAATTCTCCAATGCATTATACTCTATGGATAGAGTATTCATTAAATATCAAATTTGGTTAACTTGGCCATTATATAGAAGGGGAGGGAGAGGGTAGCAACTTCCCCTTTAATGTAACTTTCTTCAATGCGTTGCAAGCATTTCAAATATTTCCTTTGATCATTCATTAAAATATGTGTCATGCGCTAATAATTGTTTTTAGTTCCTCAGGAGACCATCTGAATAGTTTCTAATGAATTCTGAAGTTGATTCTTTGTCGTCTTGAAGGTCAATAGTAACAAATATTTTCTTACAAGTGATGTTAATTGAAATAATTTTTGTAAAATATAATATTTTGGGGAAAATTATTGTCAGTTTTCTGTAACACCAAAAGGTCAAGGTGAACAGTGGTCTCAGAATGTATTTGTTATTGTCCGTTTAAATTACTGTCATCTTGTGATGTTTTTTCTACTAATTAAGAATATTGGTTCAATAAATTTTTGATCCTATGTCACACAAGACTACTTTTCCACGTGGGGAGACAGTGGGGTGGTGGGCTAGAAATACGAGCTGGAGCATCTTATCATCTTAACTGCTAGTAGATGCTTCTTGGGCAAGGAAGTTTGTGACAAGCTTGTTGATGATGTGTTTGCCCTCTTTCATGACCTTGACAATGGAATGCAACCTATTAGTGTTATATTTCCATATCTGCCTATCCCAGCCCAAGCCGCCGTGATAGAGCCTATAAGAGGCTTGCTGAGATTTTTGCGAGCATTATTTCTTCTCGTAAAGCCTCTGGAAATTGCGAGAGTGACATGTTGCAGTGCTTCATTGACCCTAGGTACAAGGATGGCCGACCCTCAAGTGAGGGGGAGGTGACAGGTCTGCTAATTGTCACACTCTTTGCTGGCCAGCATACCAGTTTTATTACATTTACCTGGACTGGAGCTTACCTTCTTCATTTTAAGGATTACTTTGCTGTTGTGGTGGAAGAGCATAAAACCCTCATGAAGAAACATGGTGAAAAGATTGATCATGATATTCTATCTGAGATGAAAGTCTTGTACAGGTGCATCAAGGAAGCATTGAGACTCCACCCTCCCCTGATCATGCGCTACATCAGTCACACGCTGATTTCAGCATGACAGCTAGTGAAGGCAAATAGTATGACATCCCAAAGGGCTATATTGTTGCCACATCACTAGCTTTTGTCAATCGCCTCCCCTACATATACAAGAATCTTAACAGTTATGATCTAGACTGATTTTCCCCTGGGAGGGATGAGCATAAAACAACAGGCCAATTCTTATATGTCTTTTTTGGAGGGGGCAGGCATGGATGCCTTAGTGAGCCCTTTGCATATTTGTATATAAAAGCAATATGGAGTCACTTGCTGAGGAACTTTGAGCTGGAGTTGATTTCTCCGTTCCCAGAGATCGATTGGAATGTCATGGTGGTAAGCGTCAAAGGAAAGGTGATGGTGCGATACAAGTGTAGAAAGCTTTCTACTGACTGACTGTATACTAAACCTATGACAGCGTCTGGTTTTGGTAGTGTCTCTCCCCCTCCCTCTTTTTAGTAGAACCCTCCTATTTTTTCAATTTCTTATATTTGTTTATTTGGAGTCACTGAAACCTCTTTGCTGTTGGTTTCAGCTTGTGAAAGCTTATGCATTCATTATGGTTGTACTGTTGGTCTTTTTTGAATTTTTTTACACTCATCTGCTAGGTTGACTGTATTCCCTTAGCTTCCATTTGATTTTATGAAAATAAGAAGGAAAGAAAAATTTTAGAAAGTAATATTCTTTCATATGTTTGATTTGAAGAAACTAAAAAGAAAAAAATTGGAGGAAAAGTTAGGTGGAAAAGTGACTTAATTTAAAAAGTAAATTTTCCTTCGAAAGAATTAAAGAAAACTTCAAGAAAATATTCAATCATAAATCCCAATTAAGACTCACTCTCCTAAGTTCTAACACTCACACGAGTCACACATCATTGCCAGTTGCCATTATCGGTTGCGTGCTTCCGTCAGCTACTCTTGCAAATCAATCTTCTTTATGGTTCATTGGTGCTGCATTTCTCCATTCAACCGCTGCCACCCCTGATCATCCATACTACCGCTGCATCTCTCTTGCACTCTCTTATTTGCTAGGGATGGACTGGTATGACCAATTGAGGAAGCACGAGGAAGAGTGACACGTCCTAGTCTCCTCTGTCATTCTCATTTCTTTCGTTCACAGTTTTCAAAAGTTGCTTCATATCAGCCTCAAATAATGCCTTAGTCTCCTCTGTCATTCTCTGAGGCTGAGCTCTTAACTTCTCGAGGAATGATATAGGAGACTAGGGCATTATTTGAGGATGATATGAAACAAATTTTTAAAAATTGTGAATGAAAAAGATGAGAAAATCAATGAGCTACAAAAAGAACGTTAATGCCTATTTTGAACAAGTTACGAGAATCATCCAAGAAAAAGATGGACTTGTGAAGAAGAATGAAATTCTGGACATGAAGAGAGTGGAAGCTTTCAAGCAAGTTGAGGATTTAAGGGAAGAAAAATGGTTTAAAGTCTCTCTATTTATTCATTAAAATATATAACCAAATTGAATACATGAAAGCATCTAAATACATTAAAGCATCTAAATAACACAATTGAGTACACAGACCATCATTTATATCACCGATAAGATGAGTGGAGGCTAGAAGAGAAGCATCTAAGTACATCAAAGCATCTAAATACATCAAAGTTAGCATGCGATTGTCTATCGAACTCTCGTTGGATCTCCAACAAAATCTTTAAGCACTCGTTGAACGGGGATGTACTTTGCCGTCTTTACTTCTTTGCGGGTAATTTCTTGTTTGAGAAGAAGTGCATGAAGTGGTGGATGTACCCTTTGCTTGTCTCGCTGCCTCTATTTTCCTCTTTAGGCAGCAATTTGCTTTTCTCTTAGGCAACGATCCATTAGAGGCATCAAAGTCATTCAAGAGTACATTAGAAAAAAAATGAGGCGGTAGAAATGATAACACAAGCCTTGACTTATATATTAGAAAAAAGGCCCAAAAATGAGGCGATTGCAAAAATTTTGGAATTGGGCTATTCGGGTCATTTTAGGTTTGCTTATAAATCGGGTCAACTAAACATACTTTTAATTACGGTTCGTTGAGGAATAGTAGTCAAAAGTGCTAGTTGGACCTATGTAGTAATAGGTATAACTTGACCTATTAGTACAGTTTTTTTATATGAACCGTAGTAATAAGGCATTATCTCGAGGATTTAAGGTTGAACCTATTACTAGGGTTCTTTCTAGGAACAATAGTGAACAGTATGTTCCAAAAGATTAAAAGTAAGGAAGACCGTGTTATAATACATTCTCGCTCTTGCCTCACAAACACTCTCATCTTTGTCAATTAGCGTTGCCAAGGTCAATGCCTCTCGTATCTCGATTACCTCTCTTTCTCTCTCGTCGTGTTCTTCTTGGTAACCTTCTCTCTCTATATTTTGTTAATTGATTTTAATTATTTGCCAAATTGAAGTTGATTTCTTTCTTAAGATTTTGTTTATTGAATGTATTTGCTTGCCAATGTACGCTTTCACAATTATTATATGTATTTCATGTCATACTATTTGACATAATGTTGAAAGTACTTTTGGAATTATATGAGGTTGCTTCTTGTGTTTAGGGTGAACTATGGATCGAATATGGGTTTATTGCAATCAACTAACCGTCGAATATCAAGATGTGTTAACAAGTTTACCGAGATCGATATAGAACATGCAGCCAAATCAAATGCTCGAGTTGATTTTCTCGTCCATGTGGAAGATATTTTAACTCTTCAAAGTTAAGGCATAATCTTGTAAAAGGTCACCTATTTTAGTATGACTTTGACACATCTTACAAACTATGGATATGATGGAGAAGAAGAGTATTTGAATTATAACTTAAAATAAGAGGAATAGCACGATGAGTAAGAAACTAGTATGGACGTAAAAGATCGAGCCGATGATACGATTCGTGACGTGGAAGGTGATTTAGTTGATCAACTTCATGTATTGGAGCGATTGTTAGATGATTTGGAGAAGCCTCTACATCCGGGGTGTAAAAACTTTACCCATTTATCGGTTGCTTTAAGGTTGTTCAACCTGAAAGCAACTAATGGCCGGAGTGACAAAAGTTTCATTAATTTGCTTAGTGCGTTGAAAGATATATTTTTAGAAGACAATGTACTTTCCACTGTACATATGAGGAGAAGAAGATGTTATATCACATGGACATATGTTATAATAAGATAGATGCCTACCCCAATGATTGTATATTGTACCAAAAAAATATATGGATAAACATGAATGTCCCAAATGTGGTGTACCTTGTTACAAAATGAAAAACATTAATGGAGAGAGTAGGGAGACACCTCCCGCATTACCGAGGCTTAAGCGCTTGTTTTCAAGTGCAAATGATGCAAAAACTTGAGGTGGCATACCAATAGAAAAATCTGTGATGACAAGTCTGTGTCACCATGCAGATTCTCCTCAATGAAAAAAGATAGATTCTATATTCCTTGATTTTGATAGGGAGGCAAGGCATCCGCGTCTCGGTCTCTACATAAATGGAATCAACCCCGCATGGTGAACTTAGTAGCAAATACATCACTTGTCCAGTTTTGTTGGTTATTTATAACCTACCATCCTCATTGTGTATGAAGCACAAGTACATTATGATATCAATGTTAATTTCGAGCCCTAAACAGGGAATAAATGATATAGATGTATATTTGGCACCTTTTATTAAAGATCTATGTCTCTTGTGGGATGAAAGTGTTTTGGTTTTTTATGCATACCGTCAAAAGAAATTTAAGTTGCGAGCTATAATCTGCATAATAATAAATGACTTCCCTACATACGAAATTTGTCGAGCTACACCATCAAAGGCCATAAGGCGTGCCTCATTAGTAGAGAAGGTACTTCCTCTTGCCGACTTAAGCATGGGAAGAAAATGACATATCTCGTACATCAAAAGTTTCTTCCGCTGTCTCATCATTATTGTAAGAAAAAGAAGGCGTGCAATGGTCAAGCCGAGATGGAATCTGCTCAAACATCATTAACAGGATGACAAATTTATGAACAAGTGAAGGATGTTGATGTGGATTTCTGCAAACCATACCAACGTCAACCATAAAAGAGTATGTATTTTTTGATCTTCCATATTGGAAAATGTTTTATGTGAGACATAGTCTTGATGTGATGCATATAGAAAAAACTTCTATGAAAAGTCTCATTGGCACTATTTTCAACATGCTCGGGGAAGACAAAGGACGGAAAGAAAGCAAGACTCAACTTGTGTGAAATGGGAATGAAGACTAAGGTATGGTTGACTTTACGCTTTGTGAACAAAAATCAAAGGTTCAGTTATACCATCCCATCTTTACATAAAGATACTCCTTCCTAAATTTTTGTGTTGACGCCTTGTGAGCCGACTCAACGTACCATAGTACGGAGATTAAGAACCACTCACGTGTATACTCAAATTTACAACCTGGAATGACTCGTGATTTAGGAATGAAAGTTGCTGCCCGTAGGCCGGAATACGTCAACTTCCCTAATTTTGTATTTTGACGCTCGTGAGCCGACCCAACGTACCACACTACAGGGATTCGGAACCACTTACACGTATACTCAAGTTTCCTATCCGGGAGGACTCGTAATCTATGAGTGAAAGTTGCCGTCCTCATTCCGAAATAAGTCACCTTCCTAGATTTTGTGTTTTGACGCATGTAAGCCGCCCAATGTACCACGGTACGAGGATTCGGAACCACTCATACATATACTCAAGTTTACTAACAAGAAGGACTCATGATCTAGGAGTAAAACCGCTGCCCATAGGCAGGAATATAATCTCATGTCACCTAGATTTTGTACCACTAAAGTGCTCAAACACAAGGAATTAACTTTTTAATTTGCATTATGGTTGTTATTTCTCTCATTTCTTTACATATATGTTTATTAAATTGCTCGGTGAGGCTCCCGATTACATTTTAAAGACTTAAACTTGCTTTCCCACACAAAATACAAGGTTCATAAGCATCTTGGGACAAAAACCTCAGGTCGTGGGGTCCAAGATTGATTTGGAGGCCACCACAGACCTTCTCGCGGCCAGTGGGGCTCAATGGTTGGCTCTAGAGGTTACCACCACAGGCTAACCCACGGCCTGTGGGAGCACCCATGGTCGGTATTTCGGCCATTTGGCCGTCGTTGGCTACCACGATCCGTCCTACAGCTATGAGTGCACATGTGGCGGATGGAAATAGTACCAAATCTCTCCTTTTCTTTATTTTCTTATTTCTTTTGCGGTTTTTTCTTCATGGATATCTATGAGTGGGGTTTTTTTTTTACAAAATTTTCCAGTCTTCTAAGTATTATACTAACACATTTTACCTCAAAGGAGAAATCATTAAACATTCATGAAAGGGTCATTGATTAGCAAACATGAATTGAGCAATTTGAGCTAAAATTTTCGCTCACTATTTACTAAAATACCAACCATGGATATAACTCACTAGCCTCCTTTGAAACCTCAAGAAAATTATGATTCCACAAGGATCTAAATATGATTGGTACACATTTAAGTCCATGCATGAAAATCACAACAATAAAGAGAAGCTCAACTAATTAGATAGTGATGTTTATATTTCCATTCTCTTCTTTTCTATTTTTTCGTAACATAAAAATATATCAATGAGCCTCTCCAAAACACATGCACACAACAATTTCTTGAAGTTTTGGAGGGGTTGCAATGATTATTTGGAGTATGGAGTAGAGAGGTTGATCGTTGTAGATTTTTCTCTATTTTTGCTCAACATTTGAATTTTTGTAACTACAAGGATGGGCCAAAATTTTTCAAATTTTTATTGCAGATTCATGTGAATTTGTATAAATTTAATCTATTTTTCCGATGAATTTTGGGTGAACCGTTGTAATAGACATGGTTTGGTCATACCTTTAACTATGGTTATTCATGAAAACCGTTGTCATAGTCTTCACCTTTGACAACAATTGTACTCGTAGAACCGTTATAATAAGAGATATTTGACAACGGTTGTAGAATCGTTGTCAAAGATACTCGACTTACAACAATGTTCACTTAGACAACGATCGCCAACCGTATTTAAAAACCGTAGTTAAAGACAGTTCTTGTAGTAGTGTACATTCATCACTAAAATTCAGATATTCATCTAAAAAATATGCAATTCAATATAAAATTATACAAATATATTAAAACAAACAAATCTTTATCGATAAAATTAATAAGTTAATAAAAAAATATATAAACTAAACATATTTCCCTAATATAAGATAAATTCATCAAGGAATAGTAAATATTTATGAATAGTAACTAAGATGTTCATCACTAAAATTCACATATTCATTAAACAACATATTTAATATAATCTACTTTTCAAAATAGCATATCCACCAATAGATGTTTAAAATTATTTAAAAAATATATTCATTAATATTGAAGATAATTTCATCAAATAAATTATCATATTAATCAATATAAAAGACAAAATAAGAAAAATATCATATTCATCGAT
Source organism: Talinum fruticosum (assembly GCA_021018815.1). Taxonomy (NCBI): domain Eukaryota; kingdom Viridiplantae; phylum Streptophyta; class Magnoliopsida; order Caryophyllales; family Talinaceae; genus Talinum; species Talinum fruticosum. Next base: position 9,998,757 of record JAITYX010000006.1, on the reverse strand, counting down.
GCACAACAACTCAAATCTTAAAAAACATAGATTCATCAACAAATAGGACAAATTCATCAAAGAAAACATTATAATAGAAAAACATATCAAATCTAAAAAATAAAAGTAAAGATTCATCAATATAGACGAATTAATCAAAGAAACATCATATTCGTCAATACGTATCGAATCCGACCTAAAAATATTAAGTATGACTTTTTGTGTTTTCAATCTTCAATAATATCAAATTAATAATTTCAGTAGCAAAATTAAAAGAAAATCTGTGTTAACTCGTGAAATTATGTGTAGATCGAAAGAAAGAAGTGCATCAATAATCAACATTGAAATCAAAAGATAAAATAGGAGAAAGCTTACCAAGTCAAACCACATATTTTTAACATTAATTACAATGCGAGGTAGAACAAAGAATCAAATTGGGTTAAAGTAAGAAAGCGAGTACAAAATTTGCTCATTCCGACCCTATAAAAATGGGAGCCATTGGTAAAGCATAAAATTGAGGATTACACTAGACAGTTTGAAGAAGGACACTCCTAATGAATATCATCCAGTTAGTTCGGATAGTAGTAAAATAATTACTCACGTAAAAGCCATCCAATTTACATAAAGACAATTATCTCTTCAAAATGCGACTAAGTCATGTGATATTGAACACTTTGCTGATGGTTTGGAGGAATTTGATAACCTTGAAGATAACCTTACAATTCTTATTGAATTACATTCAAATTGCCAAGAAAAGAAGAGAAATAAGAATTCCAATAGGAAGGTGAATAGCATGCCAAATGACTAGCATATTTCAAGAAAAAGAGCAAGCACAAAGTACTCCTAAAAAAATTCAGAAAAGATCATCGATATCCTTAATAAAATTGGATCTATTCATATAGGAGATGAAACTCTCGCGTTAAAAAAGATTACCATGAGTCTCGGAAAAGAGTTTGCGAGTACGAGTCAAGATTAGTTTCTTTAATCATTTGGTGTTTCTTAATTTTTGACGTGATAGGGTACTAGTAGCTGATTTTTCGTAGTTTTTTACAATTTAGCAAATGTTGTTACTAAAAGTTATCCTTTGCATCTCATTTTCTAACTTTACCCAGACTAATAATTGAAAAAAAGGGAAAGGGAACTGTAGGAGGTAAAAATTCGTTAGCCAACTATATATCGCCATGTGGAAATTAATTCCACTTATTGCAAATTGTCACGTGTAAAATTGGCTCCGGAAAGCCTTTAAAATTAAAATCAAAAGAAATCAAATTCCAGCCAATTAGAAGTTGCCACGTGTCGTTGATGATGTAGTAAATAGTAAATATTTTTTAAGAAATAATTACTAAATTATGTGCCCGAGTCCAAAGCCCAAGCCAAACCCTAGCTCCAAAAAGTTATAAATAGAGGTCATTTCCGCATTTTTTACACACATTCAAGCATCTCGCAAATCTAGAGCTCAAGCTGCAAACGGCATCTAGCTACCAAGCGCCAAGGATCAAAGTCTCGCAACCGTTCGTAAATCGAGTCAACGATTCAAATTCAAGATTCTCAGCACATCCAAATCAAGAACCACTCGGTGTTCATCATTTGGCTCTTCATCAACGTTCGAGATCAAGCTACGACGCCTCGAATCGTTCAAGTTACAAGGAGATTGAATCGGAGGATTACGATTATTGTATTCAATATAGAGATTGTACCCATTAAACAAAAATCAATACAAATTATATTTGTTTCCTAATTTCCTGTCTTTATTTATTTTAGACTCGAAATTTGTGTTTACAAATTTTAGCACGCCAGGTGGGACCTCTCTGCCTCTCATCTCTTTCTCCAAACAAATCAACACTTTTCACCTTTGAAGAATACATGGCTCCCAAGAACGCTGTCGCTCAATCTTCAAAGAACAAAACTACTGGATCCACTTCTCGGGGATCCACCAACGTGGCGATACATCTAGTAGAATGATAACCGAAGTATGGCAAGAGCTGCTGCCACTTGTTGCTACAAAAGAACCAAGTGTAGCTGCACCATTACAGCTACGTTCAATTCGAAGCCTTGACTCCAACCTACTCAAGGGAGTTAATCAAACTGGGTCGCATATCAATTTGAAAGAGAGAGTTGTTCCTATTTTCAACTTGAAGCGAGACGATTCCTCGCGGGATGGACAAACTCCAAGCTCACAACAACCTTATCTTCATGTCTGTCCGGTGAAGAAGCCGACGGCTATGCCGAGTAGGGATTCTACACCTCCATCTCCCAAAGACTCGCTGTTCTCTCATTCGAAGCTGAATCCTCCGACACCTGTCGTTATGCTAGTAATGGTGACAGGAGCTATGAATGTTGAAGAACAACTGAATGAGATGAAGGAAACATTGGCAAGACTTGCTAGAGAAAGCGCGAAAAGGATGCACAAATCAAGCTTCAAAGCGAGCAAATTGCTAGCCTGACGAAGAAGTTGGAGAAGAAGTCATCCGAAACTTCTAACAAAGGCTCGGACAACGAGGGATCCGATAAGGAATCCAACCACGATGAAGAATCGACGATGAACCGAAAGAGAATCCACTCGGCTTCAATGTCCGTCGAACAAATCCGTAACTTAATTGCAAAGGCGATCAAGAATCGGCTAGGAGAAGGGTCTCGTAAGTCTCACCTGTACCCGAAGCCCTACACTAAGAGGATTGATGCCCTAAGAATGCCTCATGGCTATCAACCACCAAAATTCCAACAGTTTGATGGTAAAGGCAATCCTAAGCAACACATTGCGCATTTCATCGAAACCTACAGTAATGCTGGCATGGAAGGAGATAGGTTGGTGAAGCGATTCGTTCGAACTCCGAAAGGAATTGCTTTTGACCGGTACACGGACTTAGAGCCAGAATCCATTAACAACTGGGAGCGAGATGGAACAAGAATTCCTTAACAAGTTCTATAGCACTCAACGCGTTGTTAGTATGACGGAGCCGACTAATGCAAGACAACGAAAGAGGAACCAGTTCTTGAGTACATCAATCACCTGGAGAGCCCTCAGCCTCGAATGCAATGATAGATTATTTGAAGGATCTGCTGTGGAAATGTGCACTCATGGCATGGAATGGGACTTGCTTTACATTCTGCGAGTGAGCAAGCCAAGAACTTTTCAGGAATTGGCTACCAAGGCTCATGACATCGAGATGACAATAACAGGCCATCGCAATAAGTCTTCATTCTCATATGAATCAAAGAAGGACCAAGGTGAGTACAAGAATAGTACTAAGTCTTCAAAAACAGAGGCAATGTATATTTCCACTGGAGAGCCGGTGCAAATTTCTAGAAAGCCCAAGTCAAGGCAAAAGAAAATCATAAAGGATGTTACGAAGAAGCGTCCCACACTAAAAGAGCTTCAGGAGAAGAAATACCCATTCCCGGACTCGGACTTGTCGGGAATGTTAGATGACTTGTTAGAGAACAAGGTGATTGAACTTCCGAATCAAAACGGCCGAAGAAGCGTAAAAGACTTCGATCCAAAATATTGTCGATACCATAGGGTTATTAGTCACCCTCTTGAGAAGTGTATCACACTTAAGGAGCGTATTATGCAGTTGGTCGAAGATGGAAAGATCATATTAGATGTGGATGACACAGACCAAGACCAATTGTACCTCCATCCGACTAGAAAACCCTCCAACTCGGTCTCCCAAAATAGAGTTGCTTACACTTCAATTTGGAAATCCGGAAACAAGTGATCTTGCCGATAACGGTACAACACCGTGTATGGAAGTCAATCCTACTGTAGATTTTCCAGATGAAGATCAAGAAGGATGGACCCTTGTCACTCGTCAAAGGCCAAGGAGACAAAGTCATGTTCAATCACCATCTCGTCCATCGCGAGAAAAGGCAAAGCGTAAGGAAGAATCCTAGGCATATGAAGAACAAGAAAAGGTCAAAGGTAAGCAAAAATGGGAAATCTAACCTCGTTAACTTATTTGAATAAGAGTCACTTGTTCCAATCACCTTAGAGGAGTGCTTCCCGACAAATTTCTTTGAGAAAGTCACAGTGAACATGACTTCGTGTTTAGAACCCGAAGATGAAGAAGAGGTGGAAGACAATGATGATAAAAATGTCCAACCTACTGCAAGGTCCTCGGTGTTCGATAGGTTGCGATCGTCTACCTCGGAAAGAAGCCCTTCCGTGTTCACGAGAATAGGAGGAGGCCAAAATCCCAAACCCTTGGTATTCTATAGAATAAAAGGAAGCGGGAAGTCGGGACCTTTAGTTTTCAGCAAAATCAAGAAGGAAAAAGATGTGTTTAAGTCATCGCCGGTTCAGCAGAAAGACTCGGTGTTTTATCGTGTTGGCGATACAAATAAAGTACAAAGTTCTATCCCTTCCCGCATGAAGCGTGTCTCAACACCGGACGTAAAGATAAATGGCTCGCTGAGAGTAAAAAGATGCACCTGTGGTCCTTACGAGTCAACCAGGTGATTCTAGGCCTAATAGAAGTTAGAATATTATCACGAGCATAAAAAATTTTTTTGACCGCGTTCGTCCGAAGTAGAAGATCGGTACTTCCAATAAGAAGGCGATCATCATGTCTCACAAGATTGGAATCAAAATCACTTCAAAGTGGGAGGATCCCTATGTGGTGCGAGAAGTCTACACGAATGGTGCCTACAAGACGAGTCGATCTCGAAAGGGTATGAGTTGATCCCATAAATGGAAAATTCTTGAAGTTTTATTATTCTTGAACATTGTTGCATGTAAGCTCCTAAGCAAGAGCCTAAACTGCTCATTTTTGCAAGTTGAAATTAAATGTACTACTCCTGGCCTGCAAGAGTATAAATTGTGAACGGCGAAAAAATTCAATAAAATAATTCATTTCTTTCGGTTTGAATTATGTCCGGCTTGATCCTTTAGGGTATGTTTATGTCCGGCTTGATCCTTTAAGTGTGGATTTACTTTAATATACTCAAAAACAATGCCAACGTAACATAATATCAAAGCTCAAGACTCCTAAGTCAGCAAAATGCAAGACTCTCAAGTCACATAAGTTCAAGACTCTCAAGTCATAAATTCAAGATTCTCAAGTCACACAAGTTCAAGACTCTCAAGTCATAAATTCAAGACTCTCAAGTCACACAAATAGAAGACTCTCAAGTCACGTAAACTCAAGATTCTCAAGTCACACAAATAGAAGACTCTCAAGTCATGTAAACTTAAGACTCTCAAGTCACACAAATTGAAGACTCTTAAGTCACGTAAATTGAAGACTCTCAAGTCACCCAAATTAAAGACTCTCGTCACTAAAAGTACCCTCAAGTCACTCAAATTAAAGACTCTCAAGTCACATAAGTTCAAGACTTTTAAGTCACGTAAACTCAAGACTATCAAGTCAAACAAAGTGGAAGTCCGAACGACTCTCAAGTCATTCAAATTAAAGATTCCCAAGTCACCAAATAGATCCTTTAGTCATTGAAAGAAGTTTAACCTGTTCATACACTCTAAAGAGAGTAAGACATACAAGGGATTAACCAAAAGTCAATTTTTCGGATAAATGGCTCCAATGTCTCCGACCCGAATAAATCGTTCGGACATCTCCGTGACGGAAAGGTCGGATGGCTCGTTTTGAGACTCGAGTCGAATAAATCGCTCCGACGTTTATAAATCGGAAAAGTCGGATGACTCGTTCTAAAGCTCCGAGTCGCCTAGGTCAAACAAATCGGATGAGTCTGTTTTGAGACTCGGAATCGAATAAATCGTTCTAACGTCTCTAAATCGGATAAGTCGGATGACTCGTTCGAAGCTCGACTCGCCTAGGTCGAATAAATCGGATGACCCGTTTTGAGACTCGAATTGAATACATCGTTCGACGTCTCTAAATCGGATAAGTCGGATGGCCGTTACGAAGTTCTAAGTCGCTTGGGTCGAATAAATCGGATGGCCCGTTTTGAGACTCGGAATCGAATAAATCGTTCGACGTCTCTAAATCGGATAAATCGGATGGCTCATTCCGAAGCTCCGAGTCGCCCGGGTTGAATAAATCGGATGGCCCGTTTTGAGACTCATAATCAAATAAATTGTTCTAATGTCTCTAAACCGGATAAGTCGGATGGCTCGTTCGAAGCTCTAAGTCGCCTCGGGTTGAATAAGTCGGATGGCCCATTTTGAGACTCGGAATCAAATAAATTGTTCTAACGTCTCTAAACCGGATAAGTCGGATGGCTCGTTCGAAGCTCTAAGTCGCCTGGGTTGAATAAGTCGGATGGCTCGTTTTGAGACTCGGAATCAAATAAATTGTTCTAACGTCTCGAAACCTGGATAAGTCGGATGGCTCGTTACGAAGCTCCGAGTCGCTCGGGTTGAATAAATCGGATGACCCGTTTTGAGACTCGGAATCAAATAAATTGTTCTAACGTCTCCAAATCGGATAAGTCGGATGGCTCGTTCGAAGCTCCGAGTCGCTCGGGTTGAATAAATCGGATGGCCCGTTTTGAGACTCGGAATCAAATAAATTGTTCTAACGTCTCTAAACCGAATAAGTCGGATGGCTCGTTACGAAACTCGAGTCACCCGGGTCAAATAAGACGGATGTTTTGTTCCGAGACTCGGAATCGAATAAATTGTTCGACGTCTCTGGGTTGAATAAGTCGCATGAGTTGAATGGCTCGCTTTGATGTCTTTGAGTCAAGTATTGACGTGAATGATCGACTTTGAATAGTGCAAGAAGATCTACAAAAAGAAAAATAGCAGTCAGTTTTCAAAAAAAAAAAAAACAAAACAAAAAAAAACAAAAAAAATTAAAAACGAAAAAAAAAAAGAAGAGAAAGAAGAAGAAATCAGTCTTGGGCTTAAGAAAAATGCGAAGTTCACAGAATGAAATCTTCGGCCAATATTTTGGTCAAAGTTCACTCAATGGCATCTTTTGCGTAAATTTCACTGAGTTGTTATTCTACCCCAAGTTCAGGCACCAATCTGAAATGATTTGAATTTCTGCAATTTCATATATATGGATGAGCTTTTCAGCAGAGCAAGCCACGACCAGCTAAAAAAATAAATTAAAAAAAAAAAAACAGGGGGCAAGCAAGCCATGTCTAGTTTGCATCATCTTTTTCCAGATCTGAATGAAATATAAAAAAAATAAAAAAATAAAAAAAGAAGAAGATTCATAAAGAGATGGGATCCCGTTGTTGAAGGTAAGGTCTACTTGAAGAACAAGCGAAGAAGAAAACCTTTTGCCTTCAACTTTTGAAAATCGGAGACATAAATTCAATAGAAGATTCAGAGAAATAAGGAAGTAAGAGAACTTTCAAACTCCTAAAATCGGACACAAAAATTCAAACCGAAATTCAGAAGAACAGTGAGAGGAATGAAGAAAAAGGAAGAACACCAAAAATATGCGATGAATGATAAATATCCATTCCTGTTTATATAGTAATTCATTCATCACAATTTCACAGTTTCATTCAATCACAAATACTTGAAGTTTTATCCCTTCAAGTTTGATAATTTTTGGATAAATAGAAGAGATAAAAAATTAGAGTTTGAGTGCCATTCGAATACTTCTGCATCTTTCTTTGGAAATAGGTGTCAGATACAATCCCGAGTAGAATTCGGCTTGTGATTCGTTTTAGAGTCTCCGTGAGCCTTCCACTTCAGAATTCGTCTGTCTTTGCTTCTCCTTTGACCACCATTGCTCTGAAGAGGTTTAAACCCGTGGAAAGTTAAACAGCGGAGGCGCCGATGCCGAACACGGAAGGCCAACAGCCAACGACGTCGTATATGATGCCGAGCCAGTGGCGATGGCGAACAGCATCACCTCGGATGCAAAGCCGCCGTTGGCGGATGAATCCAGGCTGAGTGATGGTCTGATGAGGGCGAAACTGGAGGAACCTTCTTTATCCCAAAACCAAAATTCACAGAACTTCCTCTCCCCACAATCAAATATCAAAAAAAAAAAAAAAGGGCTCAAAGTTTCATCTTCTTCAAGCACGACCGAGGTGGAGGTATGGCTCCGGGACCGGAAGACTTGGGCGGCGTTCTAGACGGTGAAGGCTGCAATAACCATTCTCACGGTGATGCCGCCTTTGCCTAGAATGAAACCGTCGACCGAAGGCAGGACTGGAGACAAACCCGCGACGCGAATGACGACTGACGACTGATGACTGCCTCAACGGAGATCTACCATCGGAAAATCGCTAGCCTCGGGACCGGACGGAGCAGACGGCGACGCATTTGACAGCTGCAAAGTCGGAGAGTGGCTGCCCCGACGGAGACCTGCCCACCGGAAAGGCGCTGGCTTCGGGACAGGAAGAAGTCAGCGGCGGCAGGCGTTGCTCCGGCGAAGCCTAGCGCTGCCAGGATGAAGAGCAAAGAGAGCGTGAGGGAAAGAGAACAAGAAGCCATTGAAGGCTTTGAAGGAGAGAGAGAAGCCAGTGCTGCATTATGACTCACAAGTGGAAAAGGCAAATTGCAATTTACAAGTAAAACAATTAATGAGTTGTTTTACCCGTGAAATCCCATGGGTTTTCTCTTCTAATTGTCATAAGTTTTCTGGAATCTCAAGAAGTTCTATATGAGATTATGATCAGAAAAAATTTACATATATATATATATATATATATATATATATATATAAAGAAATCCCGTGAATTATATCTAAATAAATCCAAACATGCGACCTAGAGTGATTTCGAGTATTCATAAATCAGAAGGTGATTAAAATCGACCTATATTAATCATTTTCTAAAAATTCGAGATTCCACCGCTTCAAGCACTCAGGAAAGCTCGTGCACGCATGCTCGACTTTCGAAGGGCGCCATTTGTAGGAGGCAAAAATTCGTTAGCCAACTATATGTCGCCATCCTGAAAGCCTTTAAAATTAAAATTAAAAGAAATCAAATTCCAACCAATTAGAAGTTGCCACGTGTCGTTGATGATGCAGTAAATAGTAAATATTTTTTAAAAAATAATTACTAAATTATGGCTGAGTCCAAAGCTCACGCCAAACCCTAACTCCAAAAAGTTATAAATAGAGGTCATTTCCTCATTTTTTACACATATTCAAGCATCCGCAAATCCAGAGCTTAAGCCGCAAACGGCATCCAGCCTACCAAGCGCCAAGGATCAAAGTCCGCAACTGTTCGTAAATCGAGTCAACGATTCAAATTTAAGATTCTCAACACATCCAAATCAAGAACCACTCAATGTTCATCATTTGGCTCTTCATCGACGTTCGAGATCAAGCTACGACGCCTCGAATCGTTCAAGTTACAAGAAAATTGAATCGGAGGATTACGGTTATTGTATTCAATATAGATATTGTACCCATTAAACAAAAATCAATACAAATTATATTTGTTTCCTAATTTCTTGTCTTTATTTATTTTAGACTCGAAATTTGTGTTTACAGGAACTAAAATGTTTTTTCTTTTTGTAAAAGGGAACTAAAATGTCAATTTTACTTTTTTGTTTAATGGGATTATTGTTCCTCACGTTCCCATTTGTGATTGTAGTTGTGATGATAACTGATAGTGATAGGCTGGATTCAAAGTATACAACTATACATGCAGCCAGCCGCCCACATGAGACATATGTCTATGTTTGTGCTTTATGGCTCTATTTAATTGTTTAAGTCACTCTAAACCGTCAATCCAACTAAAGATTAGCTAATAATAGTAAAGGTCAGAATATACTACTGACCCTTTATTAATCAATTATTATTATATTTTAGTTTTTTATTATGTTTTAAAATTGCTACTGACATAAAATAATATGCCGTTAAGTAATATAAAAAATACTACATTAGAATTTAAAATTAATAAATAAATAAAAATTATGACATGGACAAAGTATTATTTAAGTTTATTGTTCACACAGAATATTCTTAGAAAGAGGAGATAATTCTCTTCTCTCCAAAAAGAAAGAGGAGATAAAAAATATTATTTAAGTATATTTTTCTCATAAAATATTATTTTAAAGAGGCAATTAAAAATAGTATGTTTTATTTAAAATATAAAGTTAGTTCATCCATATAATTGGATATATTTTAAGGATCAAGTAATATCTTATGTAGCAAACGATGTACGATCAACTTTTAAAAATATTAATTGTGTTAGTTATAAGTTAACTTATAATAAATTATATCAATGAGAACTTGGTATATGATGGTTGAGACTGAGTTATTAGGTACATTAGGTATTAGGATGAGATTGAGATCTATATTACTCTTTGTGACTTATTCGGAGTAAAATAATAATAATTTGAGCAACCCCTTGGATTTAAAAATCCTCATTTTTCAAACCATGTTTTCAATCTTTCATGTTCATTTTCAACCTTTCCTGATGGTGGCTTGACCCTGCCCAACTTTAATAGCTTTGCTCCTAGGGTTTTCGTTATATTGTGGCGACATGATCAAGATTACAGCGGCTTCGATAAGAGGTTTGCGGTGAATTCAGATTATCGAGGAGGAGAGCGGTTAAGAGGGACGAACAATAGCAGCCACCACAGGACTTGACAGTGGTCGGCGAACATCAATAAGAGATCAACGACAAGTGTCAAGAATTGTAGTTCATGCTTTCAAACTGTGTTATGATGGTCGTCGACAAGGACAACGGCCATTTGTGGAGAAGGTTATGAGAAGTTTTAGTGGTGGGTGGAGGAGGTACGGGGCTGATGTGGCACAATCACATTCGTTAGATGAAAGATTAATGACCAAAATCTAAAGTTTCTAATTCTCATTTTATTAACTACGAGTTTTCAAATGACATGTTCTGTATATATAGGTTTCAAACTCCTATAGAATCCAATGACCTAGTACGTTGGGTATCCCGAAAATCATAAGAGCGGAATCAATGGGGTTCACCAAATCACCCTCTTCGGCATGTATGTCTGATTCACTTAATCCACCAATCGAGGGAGGCAGCTGTTCATCAACATCTATTGAGCAAAGCCTACAATTCATAGTGGAAAGCGAGCCAGTGTGGCAGTATGTAATCTTCTGGCAAGTTTCAGCATCGTCCACCAAGCTGCAGGTAAACGATGGTGGGCTTGTGCTGGAATGTAGGGCGGCCTATTTCCGGAAGACGGAGTATGGGAATTACCATCATAATCATAATCATGATCATACGCGGGAATATGATGACGAAATTCGTGTGATGCCTACAGAATGGTTCTATGCTGCCTCAGTCAACAGAGTCATGGAGGTTGAGAGTAGCCACAACCAGATCATTGGAGAAGCCATGAGAACAAGTTCCTATATTTGGTTGAATAGTGCTAATATTAATAATCTTATTCTTCAGGGAAGTTGCGAGAGAGGTCGGGATGCTAGATCGCATGATGTTAGAACCTTGGTCTTTCTGCCAATTTCAGATGGAGTGGTTGAAGTTGGGTCCTTGAAAGACGTGAAAGAGAATTGGAGCTTAGTTTAGCTTTCCTGCTCGTTACTTGACAACCCCATTTCCAATTCCAGCACCAGCTCTAGGGGCTTAAATGAGTTGCAACAGATGAATCACGAAAGTCAAGGCATTGCTGGTGTTGTTGGAGTCGGCTCTGCCTCCCCTTCCAACGATTCAGGAGTTGGGCTAAGACCGTCTGCTGCTGTCAACAACTCCAATTCCCCTGTGAGTGTGAGTACCATCCAAACCTCAAGCAAGAGAGGGAGGATTGTAGCTGGAGCTACCGAGTCGGTAGAAATGCAGAAAAACCATGTTGAGGCTAGGAGGCAACATCGAGACAAGCTCAACTACCACTTCTAGGCCCTTCGTTCTGTCGTTCCATACGTCTCTAAGATGGACAAAGCATCCCTCCTTTCCGATGCAGTCACCTATATCAATGAGCTCAAGTCCCAAGTAAATTCTCTTGAGCAACAGCTCTGACTTTTTCAACAATCTAAACCTACAATCTCTACACCCTCTTCAACTACTTTTGAATTAGACAAAATCTTAAATGATCATGAAACGCTATACAATTCCATTCTTCTTCTTCTTCTTCTAATAATAATAATAATAATAATAATAGCAATGCCACCGGTACAACAATGGAAATACAAGTCAAGCTCATAGGCCCAAAGGTGATCATTCGAGTTTAATCTCCGAGTTTCAATCATCCAGCTGCTAGGCGGATGAATGTGTTAAAAGAGCTACATTTGAAAGTCTGTCATGCTACAATATCTACTGTGAATGAGCTAGTGATTCAGAATGTCGTCTCCATGGCACCTTGCGATGAGTTCATCACTGACCAAAGCTTGAAAAATGCTAATAGTGAAAGGTTATGGGCTTCATAGTCATAGGATGTCATTATATATTAAGTCAAACATGGTTGTATCCGTCATAAATCTTGTTTTTCTGTCTGCTTTGCCTTTTTCATTTTAGTAAATTATTTTTGCCAAATATTGCCTCCAGATATATTTCAGCATTTGCTTTGTACTAAGTATTCTAGAGATTATTTTTGTTAAAAAAAAGTATTCTAGAGATTATGCACCCAAATTAAAATAAGAAAAAAAAAAAGAAGAAAAAGGGCCTCAATAGCTTAACTGCCTTCCTTAACAATCAACCTCATTTAATTTTGGTAAGATTGTAGGATGCCAAATATAAATGTCGGATTACTATTTTTGAATTCTTAAAAATTAAAATTATTAACATTTAATTTTTTTTAATGGGATATTATTACGGTTCCTCATGTGTCTCATTTGTGATTGTAACTGTCAACGTTGACTTATTGTAATTGTGAAAGGTTTGATTCATAATACACAACCACACATGTAGCTAGCCGCCCACCTGAGTCACATGTTAATGTTTGTGCTCACGTTTGTGCTGTATGGCTCTATATAAAGTCTTCTGAAATGATACGTGTCTTATATTTAGGTGTAGGAGGTAAATTAATTAACTATATGCCACCTTGTGAAAATTAAATTATTTTTTATTTAGTCTATGCTAAATGACCACGTGTCAAAATTGGTTTGTTTATGTCTTTAAAATTAAAATCAAAGGAAATTAAATTCGACCAATTAGAAGTCGTCACGTGTCATTAGTGACGTAGTAAGAGAGCTGTTTAACTTTACATAAAAAACATAATCTATTTATGTTTATGTTCATTTATATTATTTTATGTTCGCTTATGTTTTTTATGTTTGTTTATATTCTTTTATGTTCGTTTATGTTTGTTCGTTTCGATTTTCAAAACTCATTTCTATTCTTCATGTTCGTTTATGTTCATTTCTTCTCTTTTATATTTAGTTATGTTAATTTCTTTTTATGTTTATATTTATGTGCGTTTTGTATGTAAGTTCGAACATACCCTAAATAGTAAATATTTCTCTTAAAAAATAATTACTAATTATAGGTGAAGGCCCAAAGCCCAACTCAAACCCTAAATCCAAAAAGTTATAAATAAGGTCTTTACTCATTTTTTATTCATTCAGCATTTGGAAAATCTAGTGCTTAACCTTTAAACAACATTCAACTATCAAGCGTTAAGGATCGAAATATGAATTTGAAATCGAGTCTAGAATTCAAATTCAAGAGTTTCGAGCATTTATAGATCAAGAACCACTCCAATGTTTATCATATGGCCTTACATCAACATTCGAGATCAAACTATAATGCCCTCGAATCATTCAAGTTACAAGGAGATTGAATTAGAGGATTACATCAATTGTATTTAATATAGAGATTGTACCCAATCAAAGAAAATCAATACAAATTATATTTGTTTCTCAATTTCATATCTTTATTTATTTTAGACTCGAAATTTGTATTTATACTAAGGGCATGTTTGAACTTACATACAAAACGCACATAAATATAAACAAAGACGAACACAAAAAGTAAAAAATGAATATAAAAGAGTATAAATGAACAGAAATGAATTATTAAAATAAAAAACGAATGAACATAAACAAAAATAAACATAAATAGATTCTGTTTTTCATGTAAAGTTGAACAACCCCTAAGTATTTAATTACTCTACACTTGTTCATCCAATTAAAGATTAAGAGTATGTTTGTTCTAGTTTTTAAAAAATTATTTTTGTTTTTAAAAGCATTTTTTAAAAAATTAATTTTGAAGAAAAATTGAAATGTTTGGCCTAAATTTTATATAAGTGTTTTTAAAATAATTAATTATTTTGGTCAAGATTTTTAGAAAGAGAGAGAAAGAGGATATAGAGATAAAATAAAACAAGAGATAGAGTGGGGAGGAGAGGGACAGAGATAGAGGAGAGAGAAAGAGAAATAGAGGCGAGATTAAATAACGTGAAAGAGAGAAGAGAGAGAAATAATAGGATTGTGGATGATTGTCGGGAATTTTTCTAAAAATTAGAAATAGAAACAGCTATGTTTCGGTTTTTGGGAGTTTTTTTCCTAAATTATTTTTGAAAAACAATTTTAATTTTTAAAAAGTAAGAGTTTGATTTAATTTCACTTTCTAGAATCCAAAAACACTATTAGAATTTAGGCCAAACACCCACTAAATTTGTTGTAAAGATCAAGTATGAACCTTTAATTTATTTTTTAAATAGAAAAATAAATTTTATTATTAAAAGTCATACGACATCAACAAATGTAATTTTCGGACAATGAAAAATCTAAATATTAAAGTAGGTTCTTTTTAGACAAAATTAATGGTAAATATACTTCGTCCTATATGTGCATAATTAATCGACTCGTAAATATTATTTTTTAACTTCAATTTGTCTTTCTCAAATGTTGATGAGCTGTAATAACCCGACCTTAAATCACATTATTCATCTTATTAATTACAAGATTAATATAATTGAGCGCGTGCACTTCAATTCGATATTTTATATTTAAATTATTTTTATATATGTGTTATACGACTAAGGTGACGAAGTGGCCCTAATAAAAATTTCATAATAATGATTATAATTTACGTATATGTAAAAAAAAAATTAAAAAATTTACGTGGTATGGTGTATGATGATAAGGTCATTAATATTATATTTTAAGCAAACCGTTATAATTATAATTTGTAAACATCATTATTAAAATAAAATAAAAAGTAACAAAAAATATATACATATATATATAAATAAAAATAAAAATAAAATAAAGTAAAATAATAATAATAATAATAAATTAATTAATTAGATTTTTTGAAAGAAAAATCCAGAAATGGATTTATCTAAATTTATACAAAACGAAAAGAAAAGAAAAGAAAAAAATAATAACAATAAGAATACCCAGCCTGATTCATTTCTTCATTTTGCATCATGTCCCTCGCACGTCCCTCGCTCTATTCCTCTCGCCATCATCTTCATCCTCCTTGATGTCGCCACTTGCTCCGGCCACGCTCGGCGCCGGTCTTTCCCTTTCTCTCTCGCTCTCGCTCCCTCCCTCTCTCGCTCTCACGCTCTCTCCCTTTCTCCTGCGGTGTGCTGTCTGTGCTCCCTTGCCGCGGCCCACCTATCGGCAGCCAACAGCCGTAGCGGCCGCCGGAGCTTGTCGTCGGTGCTCGCACAGTACCCGCCGGAGCCCGAGCGTGTACGACCACTATTCTTCTCTCTTGACTTCCATCCCTTGGTGTTTGAAGGTAAAATCCTAAACCCTAAATTATCACACTTCATTATTTACTTAGTGATTGTAGTTGTTAATTAAATTATATAGTTTATAATGATGTTATGATATGAATTTAAAGATGGATTTGAGAAAATTCGGATTGGTGTGGATGATTGAGGCGTGGCGAGTTGATGGATTGATTGTGTATGAATGTGAATAAATGTGATTCCTTTTGGGAGATTATAATTTAGTGAATGAGGTTAGGGATGTCTTATTATAGAATTGAGTAATTTGATGGATTTGGTATATTTTGAAAATGGTTGTATTGAGCAAATGAAAGAGAATGCGTATGTGGAAATTGGAATTAGATATCGAGTAATGTGTAGAGGCATGGAAAATAATTGAGCATTAAGCATACCTAATTGTGGTTGTGAATGTGAATTTTGTTGAGAGAATAATGCTTATGACCTTAAATTGGTGTATGTATGAATTTTGGGCAATTCGGCAAATTGTGAAACCTTCCTATGGAAATGCATTTGACGGATTAATTAACTACTTAACTATGGGTTTGAATGCGGGAAAGGGAGAAGTAAGGAATAAATTAGGAATAAGTGTTTGTTTAGGTCTATGTATATATATATACACCATTTCCAATCCAAGCCAACTAACAAATTGAATTACATCAAAATCATTGAGTATCTAAATAGCCTAATCAACTTCTTTAGTTATTATGCATTGTGTTCGATATTTGAAACGAAATTAATGCGAGTAAAGTTATGTAAGAAAACGTAGTTTAACCGATTACGTAATAAATATAGAAAATGAAATAAGTTGTCAACGCTTATACAAATTCAATTATTGAAACTCAAGAGAAACATTATTAACAACAAAAGTCTATTTGAAACATAATTGAGGCCATTTCCGTTGCCGATTAGTCGGTAACTTAAATTTTTATAAAAGGGAGAAACAAACATTCTCGGCTCGAGTACGTTCATTGCTCGTACCCTTCGAAAATTCACATATTTCAACAAATCTCAGCATCTCTTACATAAATAATTAATAATGAATCATTTGCAAGTCAAGTTTTGCCACCTAATTAAGTGGTCCCCACCCAATTATCAATTATCGGGGCTTATGCCCTCCAATTTCATCCGCACGGGGTCAACTCGAGTTCTCGGTCGGCCCGGGGTGTGCACCTTACTAAGATCGTATCAATTATCAAGAGGTTCCACTTTCGGATAATAACCAAGCAAACAAGTTTTACTCATATTCTCTCCCCCGATTTCAAACTAAAATGAATTGAAATGCGCGCGCTCAATCAATGTGTTTCAAAATTATTTGATCTGTGCAGGAATGTTCGTACCGAGTTTCGACTCATTCTTCGAATTATTTTAATGTTTTTGTTTTTAGGAAAAGCATATGTGAACAGTCCTTTGCCTAAGAAGCTCGACGGGAGCAAGACTTAGCCTGGATACTTCATTATCATTGTTCTATGATGGGTTAGATGCTCACAGTGATTCTCATCCTCGTTAATTTTGGGTTTGACCTTGAATTGTAATTAAATATTGCGTATTTCCTATTGCGGACTATTGTATTAGCCGTTAATATAAGTAAATATGTAGCGAACCGTACTTTGGGATTGGTTTATTTAAGTTATCGGCATGACACCCCGTGACGTAACATTTAACGTTTCCCGACTTATTGAAGCATAACTAATAGACACGAGGTTATTATGGCATTTTAATTCGGCCTTGTCCTTTTGTTAGGGCGGCGGTAACGCCTTCGATCGTTAACTTCCGCTGCGACCTTACCTAATATTCTCGAATTAGGGAATTATTAAGTAATGGGGATTGGGGCGTTACATGAGCTATAGTAGAACTTCATTGAGTAGAACTATATGTGATGATCTAACTTGAAAGAAACATCACCTTGATTGATCCATACAAAATTTTATTTTTCAATCATTCCCAATCAAAATAAGTGAAGTCAAATTATAAAAATAGTTAAATAAAATATTAGGTTTAGTGAAAAAAAAAACCTATTATCTTGACATTTTAAATATGTAAACCCGGGATAACATTTACAAGATCACAGGATTATAAAATTTTATTTAAAATATCATTTATAAAATAAATAATTAATTTTTATTAAAAATTACAATTTAAATATAAAATAATACTTTAAAAATAAATAATTTTTTATTTAAAAATTAGGTTAAGAAAGAGGAGACAGAGAATTGCTGAGAAAAGGGGAGGAAAGAGATAAAGAGTAATTGAGAAAGGAGAAGGGAGAGAGATACAGAGGGGCTGAGAAAAGGGGAGGAGAGAGCAAGAGTGGGTGATAAAGGGTGGAAAGAGAGAGAGAGAGTAATTGACTGAGCAAGAGAGAGAGGAGATTGAGAGTGATGGAGAAGGGCGAGTGAAAAAGAGTCGAAGAAAGAGAGAGTGGGGAGGGAGAGATAACATCTAACTGGCAATGATACCTTAAAACTCCAAAGCAAATTAATCCAACAATTAACTGTAAATTTTCCTTTCGCAAATTTTGTTCATTGGTACTCATGCAACTTTTGCATTTTTATACCTTTCTTAAACTTATGCCATGATTGTGGCATTAAAAAGTAGATACAAGAGTGTCATATACTATTATCATTAGCTTTATATTCACTTCTTATTTGTTGTCATTTTCATCAAGTTTATCACTTGGATGAGGGATTACGGAGAATTCAACTACATTTGTTTTCTTCATAAGAAATGTTGCAGTGATTGAGAGGTCTTATTAATAAAATACTATTCTTTGCTCTATCAAGACTATATGTCTCTCCTACTTCCCTCTCAAAAAAGAACAAGAAAAAGACACCTTAGCTCTTCTAAATAATAAGTTAAGTGGTTAATACTTCAGATTTCATAGTACATATTGTTGATAAGTTGGATTGATACCTAAGTTGACTGTGAATTACAACAAGGATAGTTCATATTTACACTGTTAAAACTTAGAAGCATTTAAACTAAGTAAGAAAAAAAGGAAATATGAACCAATAAAAACACATGATGATTATATCAAAGAAGACGAAAGTCACTACTACAAAAACGTTATATAGCGACTGAATACGAGTCCGTTGCTAACTAATGACGAAAGCAATGACGGAAATTGACATTTGTCGGATAAAACTAACTTAGCGACGAGAAAAAAATTCACGTAGCTATTTTACTCATTAGCGACTGGACCTAATGACGGAAATGGAAAAATTAGCGACGAATTTTTGAAATAAATTTTTAAATTTTTAAATTTTTTTATTTAGCGACGGAATCAATCCGTCGCGATTCCGTCGCTAAGTCTAATTTTTAATTTTTTTATTTAGCAACGGAATTAGTCCGTCGCTAAATCTAATTTTTAATTTTTTTATTAGGTACAGAATTAGTCAGTCGCTAATTCAAAATTTTTAAAATTTTAAATTTGCCGCTTATTTTAATTTGAAAAAATATAAAATTATTCAAATTTAAATTAGCGACGTAATTTTCCGTCGCTAATCCAAAATTTTCAAAATTTAAATTTGCTCGCCTATTTTCATTTTTCAAATATATAAAATTTTTTAAATTTTTAGTTAGCGACAGCACTGGTCGAGGCCGATTCAGTCACTAACTCAAAATTTAAAAAATTTTACGTTGGTAGGCTATTAAATTTTCTCCAGTTTTGAAATTGCGCTAATCCGTCATTATGTTGGAAATAAAATCCCGACTTCAATGAGGCTCGACAAAACTATATAGAGAGATAGATTGAGAATTAGAGAGAAGTGAGAGTGCGAGAGAGCAAGAGGCTGAAACCTTTCCTCTTTTCGTAATCGTCTACCACCGTCATTTGCCGCCGCCGCGCGCCACCGTACACGTCACCAACTAACCACCTTTAACCTCTAGTAGGTATGCTTTCTCCATCCTCCTTCATTGTTGGTTATATTTATAATTTATTTCATTTACTATAAAATTTCAGATTTTAGAGAATTTGATATAACTTATTTTGATAGGCATGGTTAAAATGAAAATGAGGTAGATGGTGAAAATAATGAGAAAGAGGAGGAAAAGAAAGACGAAGAACATAGCTTGTTGAAGTTGAATTTGATGTTATGCTTGCAGGATTATTTGGATTTGTATTTCGTTCTAGATTTTTGTATTAAGCACTAACAAATACAAAAATTGTTAATTTTTTAAAAAATTGACGATGAAATAACGACGAATTCTACAATTCTGTCGCTAATCAAAGACGAAATCGTAGAATTCCGTCGCTGATTTTTAGCGACGCGAAGAATAGTGACGGAATTTTTCCGTCGCTAATTGTGAAATTCCATTGCTAAATTACGTTTTTCGGTCGCTATATTACGATTTTCTAGCAGTGAGTGGGCCAATTCTAATTTCTGTTTTTGTTTGTTAGAGATGTGGATTTTAATTGCTACTTGTTGAATCTCTGTATCAAAAAATGCATTGCTGAGAAAATACAATGCTACTGCTAAGGCATGTGTTGGAGTAATTTTAGGAATACGGAAATTGTCGAACAACAAAATGAACCAAATTGAAATTAGATTGCAAAACAAGATTAAATATTCTAACCTAAGCTAACGTAAATTAAAAATTAAACAAGCCAAAAGAGCAAACATTACCAACTCAAACATATCAACGAAAATTTATTCTGAACAAAATGACAACAGAAATTCTGAAACTGTGAATGAAAACTTGTCAGCGGGTATGCAAAAGAATGCCGACAATTTACTATCAATACCAACAATCCAATATCAGCAGAATTGAAAACTATGACAAAGTTTAGAACTTATACCCAACCGCATATAACCAGATCCGAAGAGAGGAAAATTGAGCAGCAATTCCTTCAAATTCGCAGATGCAAACTTCACAGAATTACAACCCAGATCCGAAGAGAGGAAAATGCAGTTGTGAGGGAGATAGAGTTTCGGGTATATGAAGATGGACAGTAGCAGCAAGAGAGCGAGAAGCCTGGAGCGTTTTGAGGTGGGTTATCTCGTGAAGGGTCTGCTGCCGTGGAGATGAAGAAGAGGGGCAGAAGAGGTTGGCTTCGGTTTGGATTCTTCGGGTAGTGATGGATAAGGAGAGGAAGAACGAGATGGGTTTTGAGTTTCAGGTTTCAGGTGGGATCACGAGAGAAGAGAGAGGAAGGACAGGTTGAAGGTAGGATTAGGGTTTCTGGCGTAGGCTTCGGGCAGAGAGAAGAAAGGAAGATGATGGCTGGCCTTCGGGTATGAGGAGACCGAAGAAGAGGGAAAGCATGAGACGGCTTTAGGGTTTTCTGGTGGAGGAAGAGAGGCCGTGATGGAGGAGGAGACATGGGTTTCGGGTGTATGAGAAGGCCGAATGGAAGGAGAGCAGAGTGGAGGGAGCAGAGTGGAAGGAGCAAGAAGAATTAGGATTAGGGTTTTCTGGGTGTGGCAGGTCCGAAGAGGTACTTTCGGGGGTAAAGGGCACCGAGAGGGAAACCCACTCTTTAATATTGATTCCTTTTTCTTGTTGTATTCTAATTTTTCATATTTCCTAAAAAACTATACAAATTAAATTAAAAATTTTAATTTAATAATTATTAAGAACAAAATTTGATGTAAAAAGGTATTAAAAATATCATAATTTTAGACTCAACAACATGTTTTAAGATATCATAACTTTGGGATAGTTTCTAGTTGTAAATTTATTATTTTTACTCATGCTATGTAATAATTGTTCCTAACATTTGTTGAATTTTTAAAACGATATGATGGAAGCCTAGCCATAATCACATCTACCATTACCTTTACATGACAAAGGGGGAATCACTCCACTCAAAGATCCTAACTATTAGTGAAAAATGTGCAAGAAGTGATAGTCCTTGATTTAGCTCAAACCGAGCTGAACAAGGTCCATTTTG
The DNA here is from genome assembly GCA_021018815.1 of Talinum fruticosum. Classification (NCBI taxonomy): domain Eukaryota; kingdom Viridiplantae; phylum Streptophyta; class Magnoliopsida; order Caryophyllales; family Talinaceae; genus Talinum; species Talinum fruticosum. Next base: position 9,977,377 of record JAITYX010000006.1, on the reverse strand, counting down.
TTTGCACAATAAGTCAATCATAGAGGGGATTTGGAGCCCCAAATCCACATTTTGAAGACCCACAATATGTCAACTAATTGGGTTTGAAAGGGTCTTGGGAGTTAGGCCAAAACAAAGAAGAAAACAAGCCAAACTACAAAGTCAATCATTGCTGGAGCTAGTTTGACCTTTGCACCTTCTTCATGTCATAACTTTGATATACTTTGCCGAAGTCAAAAAATGATATACATTGGAAAGCTGATTTCCTAACCTTTCTAACCTTACCTCTTGCATTGAATTTGGAGTTGGGAGTCAGGAGATATGAACGTTTGAAGTTGGGCAACATGTGATGAGAGCGACTGAATGAGACATTGTCAGATGTCACTATCGCCATGTACTTAACTTGGTTTGTGCTGCTTTTTGGCCCCCTTTATTGTTTTGGCTGAGTAATTACAAGCATTTTAGGATCAATTGTAAGGACTTAAGGCCTCTTAGATTAGATGTTTTACCCTAGAACTTAAGACACAATATATATGTTAAGCCTTGACATTATAATACACTTTTGCTTAATTTATGAATCAATTGAAGTTTGCTCCCTGCATCCAAAATCTCTCTTGTTTATCTTAGTTTGACTAACTAATTGTAACGCCCGGTCCTTTCCTAGGGAAGTCACATTGTCAAGACTCTTTTAAGGATCCTTAAATCTAAATTAAGAAACAACGTAGCTTACTTAACATGCTTTTAAAACTCTTGAAAGCCGAGTTAGAAATTTTTTTGATAAAGAATCTATGATGATTCTTAAACTCACAAGACTTCAAACCAAATATTCGAGTTCACATAACCCTACAATATAAAATAATGTATATCACCAACGAAGTTTTGGTGGGGGTCGGTGAGGCCTAATCAAAGCGACTATAAAAGCCAACGTACATCTAGTTGCAAAAATGCCTAATTACCGAATAGGTCTTACATGTCATTCACAAAAGTATACATAATAAAACAAAAGTAATCAATGCATACAAAGTTCCTTATAGCTAAAAGAGTATCAAAATAGCCTCCAAAATAATAAAACTTTTCAAAAACCTTACTCTTGTTATGAATTTTAAAAGATGAAAAAGTAGGAGAACGAGCAACCATCGCTCAATAGGAATCCTTCGCTCCCAAAACCAAAGCAACTTTGTATGCATATACATATATAATAGCAATCATACTTAATAACAATAATATTAGTAATTAGGTCATTTCAAAAAGGTAATCTTAGCTTACTACACTCTCACTCGATTGAGAAGACCATAATGTATTAGAACTCAAGTGATCAACATTTTCTTCACCAATGTGACCAAATCATTTATCAATTTGGAACTTAGATTAATTTTATTATCTTGACTTTTTTGAGTAAGAGCTAGCACCTTGGTACTTAACCGTCGCTCGTGAGTCGACCCAAAGTACCATGATATGGGGATTCGGAAACACTCATGCATGTGCTTAAATTTCCTGTCCGAGTGTCGGAACCACGACCCATACCCGGGACCAAGTTTCCCCATGAATGTCGGGTCTCTTTGGTTTTTTAATATTCCTTTTTAAAGTTGATTTTTTGAAAATGGATTTAGAAACTAGGGGTTGTCTCTTATTGAGATTTTCATTTTTTGTAATTTAATTTGGAATAGTTTAAGTAAAGTGGTGATTGCCGATTTTATTAATCATTTTATTTTATAAATTAACTTTAAGAGGTCTCGAGATATTATTTCAAAATTTGGAATAGTTTAGAAAATCGGACAAAATCCCGTTGAAATGAAAATCCCTTGGAGAGGGCCGAGATGCGTGGCGCCGGTCCCCAATAACGTCGTACGTGCATTTACAGGTTCCGTGCTTTGGTTGAACTCCGGACGAAAAACGCGATTTGGCATAAATAACCTTGAAGCGCGATGCCGGTCTTGTACGGTGTCGTTTGGGGAAGTTTGACTTCCGTGTCTCTCGTTGGACGCTTGAAAATTGTGAAATGCTGCGTTTTTGCACGCTTGGAGGTGACCGGCGCCGACCTTAATTAGCGACTTTCTAAAAATGCAAAGTTTCCATTTTTGACAAGTTTCTATTTTTGGTAGGTTTTATTTTTTTGCGGGTTTGAGTTTCCTAGTTGGGAGCCCGACCGGGCTTGGTTCGACCGAAAGAAAATGAGTTTGTGGGATTCGAAATCACTCACGCGTATACTCAAGTTTCTAAATTTTTGATTTTTGACGTGATAGGGAGCCTCCGCCCTCGAGGCTAGAATAAGTCATCTTTCTAAATTTTTATTTTGACACATGTGAGTTAACCGAAAGTACTACGGTAAAGGGATTCGAGATCACTCACACATATACTCAAGTCTCCTACCTAGAAAGACTCAAGATCTAGGAGAGAAAACCATTACCGCTAGGGCGGAATATAAACTCATGACACCTTCCTAAATTTTATATCGATAAAGTGTTAAACGAGAGAAATTAAATTTTTAATTGGAATTATGGTTGTTATTTCTCTCAATTCTTTAAATTTATCGGCGAGCCTCGAGACCACACTTTAAAGATTTAAACTTTCTTCCCGACACAAAATACAAGGCTCACGAGCATCCCCGGATAAGGCTTTCGGGTTGTAGGGGTCTAAGATTGCTTTGGAGGCCACCACGGACCTCCTCACAGCCAATGGGGGTCAATGGTTGGTTCTAGAGGTCATCACGGGCCTCCCTATGACCATTAAGGTTTCCTAGCAGTCACCACGGGCTAGCTCACAGCCTGTGGGAGCACCCCGTGACGGCTGCTTATTGCCATTTTGACCTCACGACCATGGGTGTACTCGTGGCGGATGGCGAGTAACACCAAAACTCTCTTTTCCTTTATTTTCTTATTTCTTTTGCGGTTTTTTCTTCGTTGGATATTTATGAGATGTTTGTTTTATACAGTTTTTCAATTTTCTAAGTATTATATAACACAATTTAATTCAATGTAAAATTATTAAACACTCATGCAAGGGTAATCGATTATCAAACATGAATTGAGCAATTCGAGCTAAAGTTTCCGTTCACCAATTACCAAAATATCAACTATGGATATAACTTACTAGCCTACTTGAAACCTTAAGAAAATTATGATCGCACAAGGATCTAAACACGATTGATACATATTTAAGTCCATGCATGAAAATCGCAACAACAAAGAGAAACTCAACTAAGTAGATAGTGATTTTTATATATCCATTCTCTTTTTTCTATCTTTTCCTTGACACAAAAATATATCAATGAGCCTCTCCAAAATACATACATGCGACTATTTGTTGGTATTTTGTGCATTCAAAGTAGGTTCACAAGTACAAATACAAAATTCAGTTTGATTTGAAAGTAATATATAGTGGGGATTACCCTGAGTCTCAGAAAAGGGTTTGCGAGTAGGAGTCAGGATTAGTTTCTTTAATCATTTGGTGTTTCTTGATTTTTGACGTGTTAGGGTACTAGTACCTAATTTAACAGCGGTAATAGATTTTTCATAGTTTTTTACAATTTAGCAAATGTTGTTACTAAAAGTTATCCGTTGCATCTCATTTTCTGACTTTACCCAGCTAATAATTGAAAAAAAGGGAAGGGAAATAAAATGTAATTTTTTTTTTTTTTTTAAAAGGGAACTAAAATGTCAATTTTACTTTTTTGTTTAATGGGATTATTGTTCCTCACGTTCCCATTTGTGATTGTAGTTGTGATGATAACTGATAGTGATAGGCTGGATTCAAAGTATACAACTATACATGCAGCCAGCCGCCCACATGAGACATATGTCTATGTTTGTGCTTTATGGCTCTATTTAATTATTTAAGTCACTCTAAACTGTCAATCCAACTAAAGATTAGCTTATAATAATAAAGGTCAAAATATAACTAATGACCCTTTATTAATTAGTTATTATTATATTTTAATTTTTTTATTATGTTTTAAAATTGCTACTGACACAAAATAATATGCCGTTAAGTAATATCAAAAATACAACATTAGAATTTAAAATTAATAACTAAAAAAATTTATGAGATGGACAAAGTATTATTTAAGTTTATTGTTCACACTAAATATTCTTAGAAAGAGGAGATAATTCTCTTCTCTTCTCTTCAAAAAGAAAGAGGAGATAAAAAAACATTATTTAAGTATATTTTTCTCATAAAATATTATTTTAAAGAGGCAATTAATATGTTTTATTTTAAATATAAAGTTAATCCATCCTTATAATTGGATATATTTTAAGGATAAGTAATATCTTATGTCGCAAGCAGTGTATGATCAACTTTTAAAAATATTAATTGTGTTAGTTATAAGTTAAATTATAATAAATTATACTCATGAGGACTTGGTATATAGTGGTTGAGACTGAGGTATTGGGTACATTAAATCTTAAGATGAGATTGAGATTTATATTTCTCTTTGTAGCTTATCCGGAGCAAAATAATAATAATTTGAGCAACCCCTTGGATTTGAAAATCCTTATTTTTCAAACCATATTTTTAATCTGTCCTGTTCATTTTCATGCTTTCCTGATGGTGGCTTGATCCCGCCCAACTTTAATTGCTTTACTCATAGGATTTTCGTTATATTGTGGCGACATGATCAAAATTGTAGTGGCTTCGATAAGAGGTTCGCGGTGAATTCAGATTATCGAGGATGAGAGCGGTTAGGAGGGATGAACAATAGCAACCACCACTGGACTTGACAGTGGCCGGTGAACTTCAATAAGAGGTCGACGACAAGTGTTAAGCATTGTAGTTCATGCTTTCAGGCTGTGTTATGGTGGTCGTCGATAAGGACAACGGCCGTTTGTGGAAAAGGTTATAAGAAGTTTTAGTGGTGTGGGTGGAGGAGGTACGGGGCTGATGTGGCATAATCACATTCGTTAGATGAGAGATTAATGACCCGAATCTAAAGTTCCTAATTCTCATTTTATTAACTGTAAGTTTTCAAAGGACATGTTCTCTATATATAGGTTTGCAACTCCTATAGAATCCAATGACCTAGTACATTGGATATCCCCAGAATCAAAAGAGCGGAACCAATGGGGTTCACCAAATCACCCTCTTCGTCATCTATGTCTGATTCACTTAATCCACCAATCGGGGGAGGCAGTTGTTCATCAACATCTATTGAGAAAAGCCTACAATTCATAGTGGAAAGCAAGCCAGAGTGGTTGTATGCAATCTTCTGGCAAGTTTCAGCATCGTCCACCAAGTCGCAGGTAAGCGATGGTGGGCTTGTGCTGGAATGTAGGGCGGGCTATTTCCGGAAGCCGAAGTGTAGGAATTACCATCATAATCATAATCATGATCATCTGCAGGAAGATGATGACGAAATTCATGTAATGCCTGCAGAATGGTTCTACGTTGCCTCAGTCAACAAAGTTATGGAGGTTGAGAGTAGCCACAACCAGTTCATTGGAGAAGCCGTGAGGACAAGGTCCTATGTTTGGCTGAATAGTGCTAATATTAATAACCTTATTCAACAGGGAAGCTGCGAGAGAGGCCGGGATGCTAGATCGCATGATGTTAGAACCTTGGTCTTCGTGCCAATTTCAGATGGAGTGGTTGAAGTTGGGTCCTTGACAGACGTGAAAGAGAACTGGAGCTTAGTTCATCTTTCCTGCTCGTTACTTGACGACCCGGGTTCCAATTCCAGCACCAGCTCTAGGGGCTTAAATGAGTTGCAACAGATGAATCACGAAAGTCAAGGCTTTGCTGGTGTTGTTGGAGTCGGCTCTACCTCCCCTTCCAACGATTCAGGAGTTGGGCTAAGACCGTCTGCTGCTGTCAACAACTCCAATTCCCCTGTGAGTGTGAGTACCTTCCAAACCTCAAGCAAGAGAGGGAGGATTGTAGCTGGAGCTACCGAATCGGTAGAAACGCAAAGGAACCATGTTGAGGCTGAGAGGCAACGTCGAGACAAGCTCAACCGTCGCTTCTACGCCCTTCGTTCTGTCGTTCCTTACGTCTCTAAGATGGACAAAGCATCTCTCCTTTCCGATGCAGTCACCTATATCAATGAGCTCAAATCCCAAGTAAGTTCCCTTGACCAACAGCTCCGACTTGTTCAACAATCTAAACCCGCAACATCTACACCCTCTTCAGCTACTTCTGAATTAAACATAAACTTAAATGATCATGAAACGCTATACAATTCCATTCTAAATAATAATAATAATAATAATAATAATAATAATAATAATAATAATAATAATAATAATAATGGCAATGCCACCGGTACACCGATGGAAATACAAGTCAAGCTCGTAGGCCCGGAGGTGATCATTCAAGCTCAATCTCCGAGTTTTAATCATCCAGCCGCTAGGCTGATGAATGTGTTAAAAGAGCTACATTTGAAAGTCTACCATGCTACGATATCCACTGTGAATGAGCTAGTGCTTCAGAATGTCGTCGCCATGGCACCTTGCGATGAGTTCATCACGGATCACAGCTTGAAAAATGCTATTCTTGAAAGGTTATGTGCTTCATAGTCATAAGATGCCATTATATATTAAGCCAACCGTGTTTGTATCCATTGTAAATCTTCTTTTTCCTTCTGCTTTGCCTTTTTTCATTTTAGTAAATTATTTTTGCCAAATATTGCCTCCAGATATATATCAGCATTTGCTTTGTACTATTCCAGGGATTATGCACCCAAATTAAAAAGAAAAAGAAAGAAAGAAAAAAGGCCTCATTTTGCTTAACTGCCTTCCTTACCAATCAACATCATTTTATTTTGGTAAGATTGTAGGATGCCAAATATAAACGTCGGATTACTATTTTGAACTCTTAAAAATTGAGACTATTAACATTCAATTTTTTTAATTGGATACTATTATTGTTCCTCACGTGTCCCATTTGTGATTGTAACTGTCACGTTGACTGATTGTGATTGTGAAAGGTTTGATTCATAATACACAACCATACATGCAGTTAGCCGCCCACCTGAGTCACATGTTAATGTTTGTGCTCACGTTTGTGCTTTATGACTATAGAAAGTCCTATGAAATGATATGTGTTATATTTAGGTGTAGGAGGCAAATTAGTTAACTATATGCCGCCTTATGAAAATTAAATTATTTTTTATTTGGCCTACGGTGAATCACTAGGTGTCGAAATTGGCTTTCGTAGGTCTTTAAAATTAAAATTAAAGGAAATTAAATTCGACCAATTAGAAGTTGTTACGTGTCATTAGTGATGCAATAAGAGCATGTTCGAATTTACATGAAAAACAAAATGTATTTATGTTTATGTTCTTTTATGTTCATTTATGTCTTTTATGTTCGTTTATGTTTGTCTATGTTCGTTTATATTCTTTTATGTTCGTTTACGCTCGTTCGTTTCTTATTTTAAGAACTTATTAATGTTCATTTATCTTCATTTATACTCTTTTATATTCATTTATGCTCTTTTATGTTCGTTTATGTTCATTTCTATTTATATTTATGTTTATGCGCGTTTTGTATGTAAGTTCGAATATGCCCTAAATAGCAAATATTTTTCTAAAGAAATAATTACTAAATTGTAGATGATGGCCTAAAGCCCAACTCAAACCCTAACTCCAAAAAGTTATGAATAGGGTCTTTACTCATTTTTTATTCATTTAGCATCTGTAAAATTTAGAGCTTAACGTTTAAACATCCAACTATCAAAGCGTTAAGGATCGAAATTTGAACCCGAAATCGGAGTCAAGAATTCAAATTCAAGAGTTTCAACATTTACGGATCAAGAACCACTCCGGTGTTCATCATCCGGCCTTACATAAACGTTCGAGATCAAACTACACGCCCTCGAATCATTTAAGTTAGAAGGAGATTGAATTGGAGGATTACATCAATTTTATTTAATACGAAATTGTACCCGATCACGAGAAAATTAATACAATTTATATTTGTTTCTTAATTTTCTATCTTTATTTATTTTAGACTCGAAATTTATATTTAAACTAAGGACCTGTTCAAACTTATGTACAAAACAAACATAAACAGAAACGAACATAAAAAGTAGAAATGAATATAATAGAGTAGAAACGAACATAAACAAACATAAACAAACATAAATGAGTTGTTAAAATAAGAAACGAACGAACATAAACGAACATATAAGAACATAAACGAACATAAACATAAATAAATTCTGTTTTTCATATAAAGTCAAACATGACATAAGTATTTAACTACTCTACACTTGTTCATCCGAGTTAAAGACTAAATTTGTTGTAAATGTCAACATGTATTAGTACTAACCTTTTTAAATAGAAAGAGAAATTTCATTATTAAAGGTCATATGACATCAACAAATGTAATTTTCGGACAATGAAAAATCTAAAATGTTAAAGTAGGTTCTTTTTAGACAAAATTAATGGTTAATATGCTTCCTTCCTATACGTGCATAATCATTATGAGCACAAATCATGTTTTTTAACTTCAATTTGTCTTTCTCAAATGTCGGTGAGATAAACTATGACTTCATTGAGTAGAACTATATGTGATGATCTAACTTAAAAGAAATATCACCTTGATTGATGCATATGAAATTTCATTGTTTAATCACTCCCAATCAAAATAAGTGAAGTCAACTTATGAAAATAGTTAAATGAAATATTAGGTTGAGTGGAAAAAAACTTATTATCCCGACATTTTAAATATGTAAACCCAGGATAACATTTATAAAATCACAAAATTAGAAAATCTTATTCAAAATGTCATTTATAAAATAAATAAATAATTTTATTAAATATAATTTAAATATAAAATAATACTTTAAAAATAAATAATTTTTTAATTTAAAAAATATGTGAAGGAAGAGGAGACAAAGAGGGGACTGAGGAGATAGAGAGTTGTTGAGAAAAGGGGAGGAGAGAGAGAAAGAGTGATTGAGAAAGGGAAGGGAGAGAAAGAGAGAGAAAGGGGTTGAGAAAAGGGGAGGAGAGAACGAGAGTGGGTGATAAAGAGGACGAGAGAGAGAGAGAGAGAGTAACTAACCGAGGGAGAAAGAGATAGAGGATAGGAGAAAGAGAAAGTGATTAAGAGTGAGGGATAGGGGTGAGTGAAAAAGAGTCGAAGAGAGAGAAAGAATGGGGAGGAGAGAGATACTTTAATACAAACTAACACCTAACTCGGTAATGACACCTTAAAATTCCAAATCAAATTAATCCAATAATTAATTGGTAAAGTTTACTTTAGTAAATTTTATGTTTCATTGGTACTTATGCAACTTGTGCTTTTTATACCTTTCTTAAACTCATGTCATGATTGTGATATTGAGAAGTAGATACAATGGTGTCATGTACTATTATCATTAGCTTTATATTCACTTCCTATTTATTGTCATTTTAATCAAGTTCATCACTTAGATGAAGGATTAGGGAGAGTTCAACTACATTTGTTTTCTTCATAAGAAATATTGCAGTGATTGAGAGGCCTTACTGATAAGATCTATGTGTTTTATTTTAATTTTTATGTGCACAGTAATTGTCTATTTCATAATACCTCGGTGAATGTCTCACTTTTTGGTTGCCCCTCTCGGGTATTCCAGTTACTTACATTTTTCAATTATCAAATTTTGTGCACCAAATATTATTCTTTGCTCTGTCAAGACTATGTGCCTCTTGCTACACCCTCCTTCCCTCAAAAAAAAAAAAAAAAAAAAGAACAAGAAAAAGGCAGCTCATCTTTTCCGAATAATAAGTGAAAGTGGTTAATACTTCGATTTCATGGTATATATTGTTCATAAGTTGGATGGATAGCTAAAATATGTGAAATACAACAAGGATAGTTCATATTTACACTATTAGAACTAAGAAACATTCAGACTAAAGAAAGTAAGAAAAGAAAGGAAAAAGAGAAATACGAACCAATAAAAACACATGATGATTATATCAAAGAAGACGGAAGTAGGCCAATTCTAATTTCTGTTTTGTTTGTTAGGGATGTGGATTTTAATTGCTACATTGTAGTCCTTGATTAATCTCTATATCAAAAAATACATCTATGAGAAAATATAATGTTAAGACATGCTTTAAAATATCATAATTTTGTGATAGTTTCTAGTTGTAAATTTGTTGTTTTTACTCATGCCCATGTAATACTTGTTTATGAAAAATAGTGACATTTGTTAAATTTTCAAGACGATATGATGGAAAACCTAGCCATAGTCACGCCCTCCATTGCCCTTACATGCCAAAGGGGAATCACTCCGCTCAAAGATCCTAACTATTGGTGAAAAATGTGCAAGAAGTGCAAGCCCTTGATTTAGCTCAAACTGGGCTAAACAAGGTCCATTTTGTTTGCACAACCAGTCAATCATAGAGGGGATTTGGAGCCCCAAATCCACATTTTGAAGACCCACAATATGTCAACTACTTGGTCTTAAAAAGGTCTTGAGAGTTAGGCCTCAACAAATAAGAAAATAAGTCAAACTACAAAGTCAATCATTGTCGGAGCTAGTTTGACCTTTGCACCTTCTTCGAGTCATAACTTTGACATACTTTGTCAAAGTCAAAAAAATGACATATGTTGGAAAGCTGACTTCTTAAGCTTTCTAACCTTACTTCTTGCACTGAATTTGAAGTTGGGAGTCGGGAAATATGAACGTTTGAAGTTGGACAATATGTGATGAGAGTGACATTGTCGGATGTCACTATCGCCATGTACTTAACTTGGTTTGTGCTGCTTTTTGGCCCCCTTTACTATTTTGGCAGTAATTACAGGCATTAGGATCAATTGTAAGGACTTAAGACCTCTTAGATTGGATGTTTTACCCTAGAACTCAAGACACAATATATATGTTAAGCCTTGACTTTGTACTAGACTTTTGCTTAATTTATGAATGAGTTGAGCTTTGCTCCTTGCGTCCAAAATTTCTCTTGCTTATCTTAGTTTGACTAACTAATTGTAACTCCCCGCCCCTTTGTTAAAGACGTCACATCGTTAGGACCATTTTCAAAGATCTTTAAATCTAAATTAAGAAACAACGTAGCTAACTTAACATGCTTTTAAAACTCTTAAAAGTCGAGCTAGCAATTTGTTTTTGAAAGAGAATCTACGATGAGTCTTAAGCTTACACGACTTCAAACCAAATATTCAAGTTAACACAACCCCACAATATAAAATAAAGTACATCACCAACGAAATTTTGGTGGGGCTAGTAAGGCCGAATCGGAGCGTTTACAAATGCCAACATACATCTAGGTACAAACATGCCCAATTACCGAATACGGCTTATATGTCATGCACAAAAGTATACGTAATTATACATAAGTAATCAATGCATATAGAGTTCCTTGCAACTAAAAGAGCATCAAAACGAACTCCAAAATAATAAAGCTTTCCAAGGACCTTACTCTTGCTTTGGATTTCAAAAGATGAAAAAGTAGGAGAATGATCAACCGCTCAATAGGAGTCCTTCGCTCCCAAAACCAAAGCAACTTTGCATGCATATACATATATAATAGCAATCATACTTAATAACAATAATATTAGTAATTAAGTCATTTCAAAAGGTAATGTTAGCTTACTCCACTCTTTATCGATTGAGAAGACCATAATATATTAGAACACAAGTGATCCACATTTTACTCACCAATGTGACCAAATCATTTATCAATTTGGAACTTAGATTAATTTTGTTATCTTGAATTTCTTTCGGTAAGAGTTAGCACCTTGGTACTTAGCCGACGTCCGTGAGCCGACACAAATTACCACCATACGGGGATTCGGAAACACTCACGCGTGTGCATAAGTGTCCTGTCCGAGTGTCGGAACCACGACACTGTACCACAGGACCGAGTTTCCCTACGAATGTCGGGTCTCTTTGGTTTTTTGAAGATTCCTTTTTGAAAATTAATTTTTTAAAAATGGATTTAGAAAGTGGGGGTGTGTTTCTTATTAAGATTTCTGTTTTTTGTAATTTAATTTGGAATAGTTTAAGTAAAGTGGTGATTAGCGATTTTATTAATCATTTTATTTTAGAAATTAACTTTAAGAGGTCTTGAGATACTATTTCAAAATTTAAAAAATGAAAATTCGGATATACTTTCTGCCACAAGGCTTTTGGGCCAAAAGGTGAATAACACCGGCTTGGACCAAGAGCCAAGCCCGGCCACCGGTCGGCGTCGGTGAGAGCCAACAGCGACCGGTCCAGGCGTCGGCTATAGGCCGAGACCGAAAAAATCGCTCTTGGTCGAGTGGCCTTGGCTGTTAGAAAATAAATCAATTTTTGTCCATTTTAAATTAAAAATATTGAGATGCAATTAGAGAGACATAAAATAAGAAAAGGGGAGTCGCCGATCGGTTTTAGAAATAAAAACTAACAAAAATAAAAGAATACTCTTCCAATCTTAGTATGAAAAGACTAAACTTGAAAGAGGTTTAGAAAATGACTTCATCCGTCTAAAACCGAGAATTCGGGGTTCGGGACAAAGGTACGAAATGTAAGGATAAGCCCTTTCATTCCGACTGTTCGTAGATGACCTCTAATAATTCGAATTGTGAGTTAAAGACTGTGTTAAAGGCAAACATACAACATATTAAGTGCGAAATTAAAATCAACCAAGCATGCTAAGAAATAATTAAAACCAGATAGGAAAGCAATAAAAAATAAATTAAAGCGGGTGGGGAGGAATTAAATGCGATTACATCTTTGTCCACGAGTATGAAAACCGATATAAAAATAATAATTTAAATAAACCGTAAGGATTGAAAGCGGATCCGGCACCTTCGAGGTTGTCCAATCTATTGATCTTGTATCACTAACGGATCCGGAAATGTGATGGTGGATAAACAAAATTGAAGAAGGTTTTTGTGGAATTTACGGCGGTAGAGTAGTGAGGAGAATGATGAGATGCTTGGTGGAGTAATGATTAACTGAAAATGAGTCGAGCAAATCGGAATACCGATATAGCATTCAATAGCTCTTAGCCGAATCTCACCAAAATGTAGATAGGTTAATGACCTCTGCCAAAGTGGGGAGTTTGGCCCTCGATTTATAGAGGAAAGCTAGGTCACAAAATGACCTAAAATCAATGCAATCGGTCGTCCTAAGTCTGTTGAACCGAATCGACTAGAAAATCGAAAAAATTGGACAAAATCCCATTGAACCAAAAATCCCTTTGAGAGGGCCGAGATGCACGGTGTCGGTCTTAAAAGACGTCTTACGGTCATTTCCGGGTTCCGTCCTTTGGTTGAACTACGGAGCAAAACGCAACGTTTTGGCGAAATAACTTTGAAGCGCGACGCCGACCTTGTACGGTGTCATTTGGGGAAGTTTGACTGTGGTGTCTCTGTTGGATATTTGAAAATTGTGAAACGCTGCATTTTTGCACGGTTGGAGGTGACCGGCGTCGACCTTAGTAGCTTTACGAAAATGCAAAGTTTCCATTTTTGGCAAGTTTCTATTTTTGGTAGGTTTCTATTTTTGGTAGGTTTTATTTTTGTTGCGGGTTTGAGTTTCCTAGTTGGGAGCCCGACCCGGGCTTGGTCCGACCGAAAGAAAATGAGTTTGTGGGAATCAAAATCACTCACGCATATACTCAAATTTACTATCCCGAGAGGACTCGTAATCTAGGAGTGAAAGCTTCGCCCTCGAGGCCGGAATAAGTCATCTTTCTAAATTTTTTATTTAGACACATGTGAGTTGATCGAAAGTACTACGGTAAAGGGATTCGGAACCACTCACACGTATACTCAAGTCTACTAGCCGGAAGGACTCAAGATCTAGGAGAGAAAACCATTGCCCATAGGGCGGAATATAAACTCATGACACCTTCCTAAATTTTATATCGGTAAAGTTGTAACGCCTATGGCCCTTTGCTAGAGACGTCACATCGGAAGGACCCTTCTTGTAACGCCCCCAATATGTAGCCACATAAATAAGTAGTTTATTATTCGTTAACAGCGGAAGACTTCTAAATTAGGAGACGTTACCACTGTTTTCGGAATGAAAACAAGGCAAATTCATTTGAGCAAATTAATTATTCACACAATTAATGTAACAATCCAACCCAAATTTTCTTCATAGAAAATGAAATTTTCGAAACACCGAGGATCCGGAGAGGAATCATGAGCCAAGAGACCAAGGGAGGGACTAGCACGTATGGGGTCAAGGCGAACGACCATACATCACTTCTCCGACCAACATTATCCTTTTCTTCCTCTTTAAACTTTAGGCAAGATTGTGAATAGTCCGTCATGCGCTCGAATTCCTAAAAATTTTAAAACATAAAACAATATATGTGTGAGTTAGAAGCTCGATACGTTACCCTTCTAAAATATAATTATAATTTATGTGCTTGTTAAATACATGCATATCCTAAATCATTTTTCTTGAATAAACAGGTTTGCAAACTTGTCAATTGCTGATTCACTTCTCCGATTTAGCCAAATTTAGGACCCATACTCGTGAAACAATCAATCATGGAATCTGACCCCTAGGTTCATTAAACCCCGAGGCGATTGGTCGTGAACAATCGAACGATTAACGGTTACGTGAACAATTGAACGATTAACGGTTCACGTGAACAATTGAGCGATTAACGGTTAAATGTTCTCGCTAGCGTACAACGTTATCCAGGCCTCCCGGATCAACCATTACAATAAGGATTACGATTATGATTATGATTATGATCACATTCATACATGGATCGTCATAACGATTAATGGGTCCTTTGCATGGCTAAATCATGATAACTGTGAAAAACTTATTTATAAATGCAATGAATTGTTAAGCATGAATTGTCAACGTTGAAAAACTTTTACTTTTAGTATAAGCTATAAGCAAATAACGTACCTTAGTACGCCAACCACTTCGATTGTTGATTGTTCTTGTAGCACAATTCCAGCTTCGGCTTCTTTTTGCATATGCACAACTTCTATTTGGTTTTTGTTTGCTTAAGAGAATCTAATTCCATCGATTACCTTATCTTTTGCCACATTTACATCCTTTCTTGGAGAAACTTTTACTTTCCGATTCACTTCCCATATTATTTCCATTTGATTTCCGTATTCATACAATTACAATATGAACAATTAAGGATATAATATGAATTCGTATAGAATAATCAATGGTTTTCTTTTCTCACTCCCCCATTAGAGGCTCGAGCTTTGTTATTTTTTCTCTTCCATGATCAATTATATTTAATCGTACTTATTTCAAAAATCACCACCATTTCAATTTACCGATTTAATTCAGTTTAACCACATTAACTACTTCTTCTATCAACATTGAGTCATTAACTATTAAAATTTAAAGCATGAAACGTCATAATCACTTTAATTTTTCTCGCAAACCAAGTCATATTCTATAATTTGCTAGTTTAATACTTCCATACCAATAATTAATTTTCCACTTTCACATAACACGCACAAGTTTTTCTCACAATGCCCTTTTATAGATTAGCTTACTCTCTTCTTTTAGCCCAAATCCTTATTTTCATATTTCGTAACTTTTCAATTCTCGATGAGCTATAAGACACTAGTACATTTACATTATAACAATAGCTTCAGTTAAACAATTCAAGTAGGGACCCCGACTATCGAGGAGAGCCCCGATACGGTTAGTTCTAATAGGAGACATTTCCAAGCGATTAATGATAAACGATTAACATTTTAGTAAAACAAGTGAACATTTAAACATTTCGAGAGGGACAATTAGTAACGTACCTCAAATAGTTGTTCGTTTTCCTTGAAGTATTGTTTTTCGTTATTTTCTTTGATCATGTCCATTCCATCAATTTTCTGTTTTTAGGAAGTAATTTCATCCGTTAAGTTAGGTCTCTGTTCGGATCGTCATACTACCTTTTCTTTTTCTTTTTCTTTTTTTTGTAAATTGTTACCTTCAGCTTTTTTAATTTCTCACTTGTCGCGGGAAATTAATTTTTTAGTACACTAAGGTGTGTGACATTCATTTTTCAGGGCCTCACCTTTTTGACCTAATTTTAAGGTACTCTCGCCATTTGAATTTGTATAAAATAGGGCATTCTCTCCGGTAAGTAAGTGATTAGACGATTATACCCTTTGTAATTTTTTAATTTTGCCCGGAACTCTATCCCCTATCTCTCTCTCACATTGCCCCTCTTGTGCGCCATTCCTTTGCCCGATCTCCGGCACGGACCTTCGTCCCCCTCTCTCTCCCTCTCTCTCAACGCCATAACCAAACTCCACAAACCTTCGAAAATCAAAGATTTGGCTGCCTCGTTGTATCTTCTTCTTCTTCTTCAACTCCTTTGTTTTCTTTTCTAGTGTAATAATTGTTCTAAATTATTTGAAGATTTGTCTTCCTTCAACGATTTGGCTTTCTCCCGAATTTGAATTCAATTTATTCAATTTGAAGAATGACTAAAGCTAAACAAAAGATGCCAGAAACCCAAACCCTCCTCCCCAACAAGAAGAACAACAAGAGGAGGAACAAGAACTAGAAAAACAAACACCACATAATCAGAATTAGAATCAATAAGGTGGTGAACACCCACAAGAGGATTAGACCCTAGAGAATCGGAATGAAGAATATGGTGAAGACTTACAAGAGAATCAAAATAAAAAATCGAAAGAAGAAGTAGAAGTAGTAGAGGAACAAGAAGAAGGGCAGAACCAAGAAGAGAGAGAAGAAAAGCAAGTGGAAGAAAAGGAATACCAAGGGGAACAAAATGTGAAAATAAAAAATTTGGCCCCTCTTCTTCTTCTTCTTCTTCTCTTTGCTCTTCCTCCTCTTCCTTTTCTTCTTGTCCTCATTCCTCTTGTGGGTTCCAGAGCTTGGTTGAAAGAGGGAGAGAAAGAGTTGCAAGCAAGACAAACATTTATGTAGGGTATAATTGTCTTATCACTCACTTATCCGACGGTGAAGCCCTATTTTATACAAATTCAAACGGTGAGGGTACCTTAAAATTAGGTCAAAAAGGTGATGCCCTGAAAAATGAATGTCACATACCTCGGGGTACTAAAAATTAATTTCCCACTTGTCGCTCAAAGATCATTTAAGCTTAAGACTCTCACAATTTTATAAAGATCTATTTTTCCTCCCTTCTTAACTCAATTCAACATTCTGAATTTTTTTCAATCCTAATCTCTCTTTCAATAATATCCCAAACCTTCTTTAAGATCATTCCTCACTTAATCATTCATGTTTCATTATAATCTAAGAGTTATGGCCGAATTTTTCACCTCATCTCAACTTACTTCAACAAGATCTCTATTAATTCCAATAAAATCTTCAACTTCATCGGCTAATCTACATTTATTTCACATTTTCAATCCAAAACTTTGCATACCCAATTTCCATTTAATTCACACACATTAATATACCTCTATACTCTATCAAATTTCCCCTTTCAAATTGATTCACTCTTGCTTAACTAAACCAATATTCAATCACATTAATTTGCTCAAGTTTAGCACACATACACAAATAAATTTAATTTTCCATCAATCCCTAATTACACATCCTTGAAAGCAACTCACAACATTATATATATACTCATATTTCAATCATTCTCAATATCGTTCTTCCAATTCTTCCACAACCAAATAATTCATGCATACTCATATATAAGTTGAACAAGCACATTCATAATTATAAATAAACCCAAATTAATTTCCAATTCCATATCAACATATAATAAACCCTAAATCCAATTTCAATTTCTTCCAATATTCTTCCAATTCCACCATAAATTAATTCAATCTTCACATTTACTTGTCTAACTATTTAATTACAACATAAATTTAAGATAGAATTTACTTAGAATTGAGGGTTCGAGATATACCTCAAAACGGGTTAGAGGTGGAATTGGGTGGTAGTGGTTCGCTGGTGGAGATTTGATGTTTGAGGCGGCGGTGACGGACGTTGGTCGGCGGCGTCGAGCACCGGTCGGCTACCGGGGACGACACCTAGGCGCGGCGAAGGGACAACAGCAAGCTGCAGGGGTTGCTTTGCCCTGCTAGCGCGAGACACAGGAAAGGGAAAAAGGAAAAAACACTGGTGGGGCAGGCAGGTGGCGGCCAAGGGTGCCAGTGGCGGCTCATCGGCAGTGAAAAGGGCCGACGATGGCTGGCTGGCGGCGAAAGTCGAGCAGTGAGAGGGAGTGAGAGGGAGTGAAGGGGAGGCGAGAGAGAGAGATATATGAGGGATGGATGATATTTAGTTGCTTTTCAAAACTCCTTCCGTAATCTACTTCTCTTTTTGGTTTTTTTATCTTGAAAATCTGAACATTTTTTTTTGTCTTTTACTATTAATTTATCACATGGTTAAGTATTTAACTAAACGTGATCCATTTTTATTTACTTATATATATATATATATATATATATATATATATATATATTCTATTTTTTTCATTTACTTATTATTTATATATAAATAAATCGTGTTCGAGAAACAAGTTTGTATTATTCGAGTGTACATACAGTTCTTCACACAAATATAAATTTGTACGAATTACTTATTATTATTTATGATTATTAAACTTGTTCACATCATTTATTTCAATTTCAAGTTTTTGAGTAGTTCACTGCTCTTAAACAATAATAAGACGATACAACACGAATTTAAAGTAATTAAATACAAAAGTTTCGGGGTGTTACATCCTTCCCCCTTAAAAAAAAATTCCGTCCTCGAAACCGTAATTGTTTAGTAACATAGCTTTGAAACGAATAGAGGGTAATGATTTCTCATTTCATCCTCTGTTTCCCATGTTGCTTAAGAAATCTCATGATGGCCCCGAGTGACTTTAATCAAAGGTATCACATTGTTGCGCAAGCTGTTTAACCTATAAGCAACATGATTTATTCTCTCGATGATTTTATAAGGCCCAATGACGCGGTGTCTCAACTTCCCTCTTACACAATCTTCAAATCCTTTTACCCCGAGAAACCTTAAGAAAAGTCTTATCATTTCTTGAGATTCAAGAGGTTTCCTTATACGATTCGCATGTGAATTCTATATAGCTCGAATCGTTTTTGTACTATGTTGTATAATTTATATCTTCCCAACTATTTCTTAAATCATTTCGAGATCATGAAGAATATGAGAACCCAACTAATTGAATATATTCGTCTCCTTTCTCTTAAGTAACCAATAACATATCCTTAATCACTTGTCTCCCCTTTTCTATTTATCCATTGATTTCATAATTATACGAACTACTAATATGCAATTTCGTTCCAAATGTCTTTTGTAAAAAAAAAAAAAACCTCCCGAAGATCTACACTGCAGTTTCCAAGTGCCCCACATATTTATTTTCTTTCGTAAAGTCTAGAATTGGTTTTAGTTATTTTATTTATTTATTAATCTATTTTGCCCTAGTCTTAAGTTCAAGGTATTCCATCTTTATACAACATTCCGGGAGATCTTCACTTGTGACCATGGATTCTCGGTCTCTCATCTATCATAGTTAAGAGATGCTTCATGTTTATATTAATATCTCATTTCCTATAATCTTATATATAACCTCAAAATTTTCATCATTCTTTGAGCTTACATTTTTTATTTATTTATTTATTTTTTGTTATACCTCAACTACTTGATTTACTTTCTTTATACATACAATTACACTTATTCCTTGAAAATAAATATCTCGCTATCATGTAGCTTTGTTATTGTCTATTTTATTTCTTTGACACAACATGTGTCACTATACAAGGGAATTTCACTAGTTCGAGCATCGGTATGATGCACTCCTTCTCAAATTCATACCCATACCTTTCTCAATCTAATTAATTTAGAATCGCTTTTATTACATAAATTTTCGTTTTTATTCTTTATTACCCAACAGCCAAAGTTACCATTTGACACATTTAACGATTATTGAATCTTTAGGCCCTCATGAAGCACTTAGAGCTTCGATGCTTAGTATTAGCTCCAAAAATTAAATTTCAACATTAGTTTACATATGGTTTTAAACTCATCTATGTGGGAGTCAATTGAAAACCTTTCTTTTATCAATAGAGATTAAACAATTTTCATTTATTATTTATAAAATATATTTTTAGGGGGTATCAAAATTTGGATAATTATTCATTTTAGAACACGATTCTTTTCATTATTTCAATAGATTTATATTTTTATCATTATGTCTGGTCAAACAAGAGATATTGGACTGGATCATCTTGACTCAAATAATGGAATCACTTAACATCAATGTCATGTGACATCAACTTTTATATTGACCATCTATATGCAAGGACAACCATAGATGCATGCGACTTGTTGGGTTTAGGCGCCATCCCCCAACAAAACTTCTAATATTGACCAAGACGAATAATGAGACTCACACATAAGACTCCACATTACACATAAAATGACTCGAATCAGCCGGACTAAGTCTCCATACGCTTGGCTCATGATTCTCTCAACTAAAGCTCGATACCACTTCTACAACGCCCCCAATACGTAACCACATAAATAAGTAGTTTATTATTCGTTAACAACGGAATACTTGTAAATTGAAAGACGTTACCGCCATTTTCGGAATGAAAACAAGGCAAATTTATTTGAGCAAATTAATTATTCACACAATTTATGTAACAATCCAACCCAAATTTTCTTCACGAGAAAATGAAATTTTCAAAAGGCCGAGGATCCGGACAGGAATCATGAGCCAAGAAACCAAGGGAGGGCCTAGCACGTATGGGGTCAAGATGAACAACCATACATCACTTCTCCTAACGAGCATTATCCTTTTCTTCCTCTTTAAACTTTAGACATGATTGTGAATAATCCGCCATGCGCTCGGCCTCCTAAAAATTTTAAAACATAAAACAATATATGCGTGAGCTAGAAGCTCGATACGTTACCCTTATAAAATATAATTATAATTTATGTGCTCTTAAATACATGCATATCCTAAATCATTTTTCTTAAATAAACAGTTTGCAAACTTGTCAATTGTTGATTCACTTTTCCGATTTAGCCAAATTTAGGATCCATACTTGTGAAACAATCAATCATGGAATCCGACTCCTAGGTTCATTAAACCCTAAGGCAGTTGGATGTGAACAATTGAACGATTAACGATTCACGTGAACAATTGAACGATTAACGATTCTCGTGAACAATTGAACGATTAACGGTTATGTGAACAATTGAACGATTAACGGCTCTGTGAACAATTGAGCGATTAACGATTAAATGCTCTGCTAGCGGACAACGTTATCCACGCGTCTCCGGATCAACCATTACAATTACGATTATGATTATGATTACGATCACATTCATTCACGGATCGTCATAACGATTAATGGGTCATTTGCATGGCCAAATCATGATAATTGTGAAAAACTTATTTATAAATGCAATGAATTGTTAAGCATGAATCGTCAACGTTGAAAAACTTTTACTTTTAGTATAAGCTATAAGCAAATAACGTACCTTAGTACGCCAACCACTTCGATTGTTGATTGTTCTCGTAACACAATTCCGGTTCGGCTTCTTTTTGCATATGCACAACTTCTATTTGGTTTTTGTTTGCTTAAGAGAATCTAATTCCATCGATTACCTTATCTTTTGCCACATTTACATCCTTTCTTGGAGAAACTTTTACTTTCCGATTCACTTCCCATATTATTTCCATTTGATTTTCGTATTCATACAATTACAATATGAACAATTAAGGATATAATATGAATTCGTATAGGATAATCAATGGTTTTCTTTTCTCATTCCCCCATTAGAGGCTCGAGCTTTGTTATTTTTTTCTCTTCCATGATCAATTATATTTAAGTGTACTTATTTCAAAAATCACCACCATTTCAATTTACCGATTCAATTCGGTTTAACCACATTAACTACTTCTTCTATCAACATCGAGTCATTAACTATTAAAATTTAAAGCATGAAACGTCATAATCACTTTAATTTTTCTCGCAAACCAAGTCATATTCTATAATTTGCTAGTTTAATACTTCCATACCAATAATTAATTTTCCACTTTCACATAACACGCACAAGTTTTTTCTCACAATAACCTTTTATAGATTAGCTTACTCTCTTCTTTTAGCCCAAATCCTTATTTTCATATTTCGTAACTTTTCAATTCTCGATGAGCTGTAAGACACTAGTACATTTACATTATAACAATAGCTTCAGTTAAACAATTCAGTAGGGACCCCGACTATCGAGGAGAGCCCCGATACGATTAGTTCTAATAGGAGACATTTCCAAGCGATTAATGATAAATGATTACTATTTTAGTAGAACAAGTGAATATTTAAACATTTCGAGAGGGACAATTAGTAGTGTTCCTCAAATAGTTGTTCGTTTTCCTTGAAGTATTGTTTTTCGTTATTTTCTTCGATCATGTCCATTCCATAAATTTTCTGTTTTTAGGAAGTAATTTCATCTGTTAAGTTAGGTCTCTGTTCGGATTGTCATACTACCTTTTCTTTTTCTTTTTTTTTTTTTGTAAACTGTTACGTTTGGTTTCTTTAAATTTCTCACTTGTCTCTCAAAGTTCATTTAAGCTTAAGACTCTCACAATTTTATAAAGATCTATTCTTCCTCCCTTCTTAACTCGATTCAACATTATGAATTTCTTTTCAATCCTAATCTCTCTTTCAATAATATCCCAAACCTTCTTTAAGATCATTCCTCACTCAGTCATTCATGTTTCATTATAATCTAAGAGTTATGGCCTAATTTTTCACCTCATCCCAACTTACTTCAATAAGATCTCTGTTAACTCCAATAAAACCTTCAACTTCATCAGCTAATCTACATTTATTTCACATTTTCAATCTAAAACTTAACATACCCAATTTCCATTTAATTCACACACATTAATATACCTCTATACTCTATCAAATTTCCCCTTTCAAATTGATTCACTCTTGCTTAACTAAACCAATGTTCAATCACATTAATTTGCTCAAGTTTAGCACACATACACAAATAAATTCAATTTTCCATCAATCTCTAATTACACATTCTTGAAAGCAACTCACAACATTATATATATACTCATATTTCAATCATCCTCAATATATTTCTTCCAATTCTTCCACAACCAAATAATTCATTCATACTCATATAGAAGTTGAACAAGCACATTCATAATTATAAATAAACCCAAATCAATTTCCAATTCCATATCAACATATAATAAACCCTAAATCCAATTTCAATTTCTCCCAATATTCTTCCAATTCACCCTAAATTAATTCAATCCTCACATTTACTTGTCTAACTATTCAATTATAACATAAATTTAAGATAGAATTTACTTAGAATTGATGGTTAGAGATATACCTCAAAATGGGTTAGAGGTGGAATTGGGTGGTAGTGGTTCGCTGGTGGAGATTTGATGTTTGAGGTGGCGGTGACGGACGTTGGTCAGCGGTGTTAGGCGCAGGTCGGCGACCAGGAACGACACCCGGGCGCGGCGGAGGGACAGCAGCAAGCTGCAGGGGCTGCTCTGCCTCGCTAGCGCGAGACACAGGAATGGGAAAAAGGAAAAAAAAAAACCCGGTGGGGCAGGCAGGTGGCGCCCGGAGGTGCCGGTGGCAGCTTGATGGCGGTGAAAAGGGCCGGCGACGGCTGGCCAGCGGTGGAAGTCGGGCAATGAGAGGGAGTGAGAAAGAGTGAATGGGAGGTAAGAGAGACATATATGAGGGATGGATGATATTTAGTTGCTTTTCAAAACTCCTTCCCCTTCTTCATTGATTTTCCCGTGCTTTTGCAATCTACTTCTCTTTTTGTTTTTTATCTTTTATCTTGAAAATCTTAACATTTTTTTTGTCTTTTACTATTAATTTATCACATGGTTAAGTATTTAACTAAACGTGGCCCATTTTTATTTACTTATATATATATATATATATATATATATATATATAATTATATATATATATATAATTTTTCTATTTTTTTCATTTACTTATTATTTATATATAAATAAAAGTCATGTTCGAGACACAATTTTGTATTATTCGAGAGTACATATAGTTCTTCACACAAATATAAATCTGTACGAATTACTTATTATTATTTATGATTACTAAACTTGTTCGCATCATTTATTTTAGTTTCAAGTTTTTGAGTAGCTCACTACTCTTAAACAATATTAAGACGATACAACACGAATTTAAAGTAATTAAATACAAAAGTTTCAGGGTGTTACACTTCTCAAGGATCCTTAAGGCTAATCTAGGGAACAATTTGACAAACGTAACATCTTTTTAGAACTATCGCGAGTCGAGCTAGCAAATTTTTTTCGATAGAAAAGTTACGATGAGTCTTGAGCCCACACGACTTCGAGTTAAACTTTTGGGTTCATACAACCCTATACCATAAAACAGAATACAATAATCTTGGTGGGGGCACCGAGGTCGAATTAGAGCGTCTATGAATACGAATGTACGACTTTTAGCTACAAACGTGCTCAAACACTTAATAAGATTTACATATTAAGTTCAAAGGTTCACATAAGTAACCAATTCATATAAAGTCCCTTGTATCTAAAAGAATATCCAAACGGCCTCCAAAATTGTAAAGTTTGCCAAAAGCTTTTCCCTTACTCTTGATCTTAAAAGATGTGAAAGTAGGGAATTAGCAATTACAACTCAATGGGAGTCTTTCGCCTCCAAAAACCAAAATAATTTTGCATGCATACATATACATAAATATAATAGCAATCAATAATTAATAACCATAATATTAGTAATCAAATCGCCTTATAAAGATAATCTTAACTTATTCCACCCTTAATGGAATGGGAAAACCATAATGTATTAGAATTCAAGTGAACCACATTTTCTTCACCAATATGTCCAAGTCACTTCTTAACTTAGAATTTAACTTAATTTTATTATCTTGAATTTCTTTGTGGCAAGAGCTAGTACCTCGATACTCAATTGATGTCCGTGAGCCGACCCAACGTAACAAAGTATAAAGATTCGGAACCACTCACGCGTATGTGCAAGTTTCCTATCCATGAGGACTTGTAATATAGGAGCGAAAGCCGCTGCCCTCATGCTCGGAATAAGTGACCTTCCTAGATTTTCGTATTTTTGACGCTCTGTGAGCCGACCCAACATACCACGGTATTGGGATTCGGAACCACTCACGCATAGATACAAGTTTACTACCCGGAAAGACTCATGATGTAGGAGTGAAAGCCGCTGCCCATAGGCCGGAATATGTCACCTTTCTGGATTTTTGTATTTCGATGCCTGTGAACCGACCCAACGTACCACGGTATGCGGATTCGAAACCACTAACGCGTATACTCAAGTTTTCTATCCGTGAGGATTTGTAATCTAGGAGTTAAAGTCACTACCCGTAGGTCGGAATAAGTCACCTTCCTAGATTTTCGTATTTTGATGCATCCGAGTCTGTAACACCCCGACTCTAATTGTATTTAATTACTCTAAATTTGTATTTTATCGTATTAATGTTGTTTAAAAGCAATTAGTCGCATGAAATTGTAGACGAGCGTATGTACTAAAATTATATAATTTATTTCACTACGAGTTAATAAATGTTACTAGGCACAGATAATTATTTAAATATTTTTAAACTCATAAGGTATACAAATATCGGAATGACACAAATTTAGGGCTAAAAAAAAAAAAAGAAATGAGAAGAAGCTACTGGAACAGGCGTGCAACAATCAACAAAAAGGGAGTGTGTATTGCCTTCAAAGATCAAAAATTAATTCATCAAAAATCCCACTCTCTCTCCTCTCCCCTCTCAATCTCCCTCTGCCCCTCACTGTCGTTGCTGCACCGCCTGCGGACCCTCACCGGTACCAACCGTCACCAACCGGACCTGCCGCCGCCAGCAAGCCACCGTCAGCGCCCTCCCCGGCCGCCGTCCCTGTTGCCGCAACTTCTCTCCTTCCTCTTTTCTGCTGTGTTCAGCGCCAAGAAGGGGCTGACCTGCCCCTGTTGCTGTCGTCGCCTGACCAGAGCCGGAGCTGCCTCCTCTGGCCGTCGTCTGCCGGCCCTGACGTCGCCGTCCACCGCCACCTCGACACCCCCAAGCTCCACCACCAAATCTCCATCATCCATTTTCATCTCTAACCTTTTTGAGGTATATTTCTAACCTTAAATTTCTAAGTAAATTATATCCCAAATTTATTTTATAATTGAATTATTAGACAAGTAAATGTTGTAATTTAAGTTGTGATTGAATTTTGAGTTGATTTTGGTGGAATTGGAAGAACTTTGGGGAGTAATTGAAGTGTGGTTATACATGAAATTAGGGTTAAGTATATGTTTATAAGGTATTGAAAATTTATTTGGGTTATTCAAATTGTGAATATGCTTATCGAATTTTTATATGAGAATGGATTTGCTTGATTGTACGAATATTGTTTGAGTTGTAAAGGCACGTTAGGGAAGTGATTTAATCAAAATTAGATAATGCTAAGAGAGAGGAATGGATGAAAATATATTTAAAAGTTTAATTGGATTTGAGGTGGTTTTTGTGGAATCTAACTAAGTAGTTATGTGCTTTGTTAAAATTAATTTGAGTAGTATGTAGTTGTGAATTGGGCAAGTCATGCTTGAATTTGAGAGGAAGAGTAACTGAATTACTTAGATTGTTTCTATAAAACGTCGTTGTCAGTTGGATGGGATTAAAGAGGTTGGAGGAATTAATTTGGTTGCAGCACAAAGCTTGTATAAGGAGTGAAAATGCATTAAAAGGTACGTTATCGTCTGCACTTTTCAAAATATTTAAATGTTAACATGTTGAAATATTAATGAGCTTTACTATTCTGTCTACGACATACTAAATCATTAACTGATTATTGGTAGTACCCATAAAGGAATTAATCGTACGGAGCCATCTCCCGATAATCGGAATTTCTATGATTAAATTGCTTAATCGGAGCCTTAGCTATAAATATATATGTTGTGATAAAAAATCGAAACGTTCATGAGCACAAGAAAATGAGAATATTGACGAGATTGTAACTTGGTTTATATACTGGTTTGAAGCTTGATATTTTTTTCTGGTTGTAAATATACTCCGTCGTGTGACCATTGAGTTGTGTACTCCGAACGTGTGGCTCGTTGAGTTTTATTGTAGATTTTATGCAGGTTTTTAAGGCTTTTAGCCTAATGGTTATGC
Source organism: Talinum fruticosum (assembly GCA_021018815.1). NCBI lineage: Eukaryota > Viridiplantae > Streptophyta > Magnoliopsida > Caryophyllales > Talinaceae > Talinum > Talinum fruticosum. Next base: position 9,950,317 of record JAITYX010000006.1, on the reverse strand, counting down.
CATGTTTCAAACAAAACTCTGCCAAAAGTTTTAGAAAATTGGAAAACCAAACCGACAAGTTAAGTAGGAAGTATATTTGGTTTACGAATAAGAGGACATCTCGGGCATACTAGATGAAACGAGTGTTACAACTAAGGTTAGGCTACATTAAGCACATACTAGAGGTGATAGAAGCAAAAGATCAAACTTGAGTTTTATTACAAGAATGGGAAATTAAACTCATCAATTGTTATATACAAATTCAAAATATATCATCAATAGCTCATTTCGATAAATGTATGAATATTGAGCTCGAAAGGAAACAATATGGATAGGTACGCGAAACGTAAAAGTTTGGTGATCGTAAATGCATATAAATATTGTTAAAGGACTAGTAATATACAAAAGTAGATTCATTTTGGAAACAGAAATCGAATTGAAATTGTGTTGCGAAGCAATCAGTCATTGAAGTGTTCGACACACCGAGGTACGTTATTGCTTGTACCTTTTCCAAAGTGTTCATCTTATTATAGAGTTCATGTTTTAATAACACAAATAATTTGGACTCACTTCACGATCACAGTTTACGATTACGATCTACGAACACGATTACAGCTTCTCAGTATGATTTACGAGATACGATTACGATTCACAGTAAAGTTTACGGACACGATTACAGATTCACGGTTACAGTTTACACACACGATTACAGTTTACGAACACGATTACAGTTCACAGAACACGATTACAGTTCACGGTACAGTTTACGAACACGATTACAATTTACGAGCACGATTACAGTTCACGGGAGTGGGCCCTCCCGATCGATCAGGATAAATAAATTGTGTACACAGATCACGATTACGGATATGATGATGTCACAGAAATGGGTCCTAAGTTATTTCAATATCTTAATGCATGATGAAATTACTTCGGTTTTACACGTAAATAGCTTTCAAAACCGATTTTAATTATCCGTACGCACTCACCGACTTTTATAATATGTATATTTTTACAGTACAAGGGTAGCGTCATTGGGCCTATCGCTCATTCTTGTTTTTATGTTTTCTTAAATGTTTTTAGGGAAAGGAAAAAGAAGGTTAATGTCGGGGAAGTGTCAAGAGCAAAGGAACCAGGAGGTGTTGACTCGGATAAGTGACCGGACTTTGGTTTTTATTCTCGGGTGTTTTAGGGTTGGCAATTGATGGTAGAATTGTTAAATGCCATGATGTATTTCGAGGATAACGAACTCATGTTTGATGGTTTAAAATTATGTACATATTAGGGTTGATGTTACGAGACTTTAAATGTAAGTGTTGGGTAAATTGAAAAGATGATCGTGTGTTTTGTTGCAATGTTAGCCTAGTCTCTCCAGTAGGGACGGCAATGACGCCCTAATATGACATTGTTTTCCGTTGCCTTGTCATAGTATATTTATTCGATAAGTGTGTTTTGTATAGTGATTATGTTGGGGCGTTACATGAGCCGACCCAATGTACCACGGTATTAGGATTCGGAACTACTCAAGCGTATACTTAAGTTTACTACCTGGAAGGACTCGTAATCTAGGAGTGAAGCCATTGCACGTAGGTCGTAATATGTCACCTTCCCAGATTTTGTTCTGGTAAAATGTTCAAGCCCAATAAATCAACTTTTCATTTTGCTTTATGGTTAATATCTCTCTTATTCCTCATATGTATGTTAATGAGATTGCTTGGTGAGGCCCCACATCACACTTTAAGGGCTTAAACTCTCTTTCAACATAAAATACAAAGCGTACAAGCATCCCGAGACAAGACCCTCAAGTTGTGGGGTCCAAAAATTGCTTTAGAGGTCACCATGTACATCCCCACGATCAATTGGGATCAATGATTGGTTCTAGAGGCCATCATAGGCCTTCCCACAACCAGTGGGAGCTTCTGGTGGCTACTACGGGCTATCCCACAGCCTGTGGGAGCACCCGTGGTGGGTAGCAGTGACTCCCAAACTCCATTTTCTTTTCTTGTATGTATTTTTTTCTTTGTGGGATATCTATGAAATGTTTATTTTATAAATTTTTCAATATTCTAAGTATCATATTAGCTCAATAAAATCCATTAAGACATACATGCAAGACAAATAATTCTTCAACCAAGATTTAGACAAATTTGAGCTAACATTTCCGATCACCCATCCCTAATAGCACTACACCAAGTATTTTCACTAGTATATTTCAAGCCTCAACCAAAATCATAATCTCACAAATATCTAAACAAGGTTGGTACACTTTCATGTTCATGCATGAAATTATAACAGCAAAAAGATAAACTCAACTGAATATATGATGATGATTATGCTTCTATTACCTTTTTTTCTTTCTAACATCCTCCTAATATGTTTATATCAATGAGCCACTCCAAAAACACATGCATGCATCAATTTCATAAAATTTTGAGTACTCAAAGTCGATCCACAAGTACACTTATAAAATTCATTTTGGTTGAAAAGTAATATATAGTGTGGAGAATAAGGAAACCCACCTTGATGAAGATGATTAGTGCTAAGTTCTTGCTATTCTTTGTATACTTGATCCTTCTTTCTTCCCCTCTACCTTTGTTCTTGACTCTATCTTTAGTGAATGTGCTTAACGATGGAGGTTGAAGTTTGAAATGAATGTGATTGAAGAAGATGAAGTTTCCTTTACTCTCTCTCTCTCTCTCTCTCTCTCTCTCTCTCTCTCTCTCTCTCTCTCTCTCTCTCTCTCTCATTTGGAGCTACTGAATTTTATATGAGGAAATGAGATAGAATTCAACATCACATTTGATTTATGTATCAGATTTGGAGGGGCTGCAATTATTATTTGGAGTATGGAGTAGATAGGTTGAGTGTGTTAGATTTGAGAAGGGGAGTGGTGTTGCAATGATGGTTGGAGTATGGTGGTAGAGGTGGAGTGCAGCAATAGACAAAGGTGGAAAGAGAAGCAATCAGATTTTTTTTTTTTTGGCCTAAATGCTGAGGTTTAAGATAATCACACTTTAAGATTTATTTAATCCAATCAACTAGCAAATCAAATGAATATTTTCTAACCTTACTCCTAATATTATTTCCAACTAAGTTAACTCTAACTAACAAACTTGTAAATAAATACACACACACACACACACACACACACACACACACACACACACACACACACACACACACACACACACACACACACACACACACACACACACACATATATATATATATATATATATATATATATATATATATATATATATATATATATATATATATAAATTAACTAGCACATTATATGAATTTTACAACCAATCATTAATCTAAGTTATTTAGTGAGTAAGTCACATATACAAATCAAATGCTTTTTTTTTTTTTTAATCTTCCTTATAGTTTGAACATCACAAAAGTGCTAAATGAGAGAAATTAACTTTTCAATTTGAATTATGGTTGTTATTTCTCTCAATCCTTTACATTTATATTTATTAAATTTATCGGTGAGTCCCGAGACCACACTTTAAAGACTTAAACTTGCTTCTCGACACAAAACACAAGGCTCGCGGGCATTCCTGGATAAGACTTTCGGATTGTGGAGGTGCAAAATTGCTTTGGAGGCCACCACATACCTCCTCACAATCAGTGAGAGTCAATGGTTGGTTCTAGAGATCATAACGAGCCTCCCTATGACCATCAAGGGTTTCTGGTAGCCACCACAGGCTAGCCCAGAGCCTGTGGGGGCACCTTGATGAGTGCTTGTTATCATTTTGGCCGCTGCTGGCCACCACTGGCTGCCTCACGGCCATGGGTGTTCCTGTGGCGGATGGCAGTTAAACCAAAACTCTCTTTTTCTTTATTTGCTTATTTCTTTTGCGGTTTTTTCTTTGTGAGATATCTATGAGAGGTTTGTTTTATAAATTTTTTCTGTTTTCTAAGTATCATAATAATACATTTTAACTCAAAGTAAAATTATTAAACACTCATGTAAGGGTAACCGATTAACAAACATGAATTGAGCAATTTGAGCTAAAGTTTTTGTTCACCAATTATTAAAATACCAACCATGGATATAACTTACTAGCCTACTTCGAAATCTCAAGAAAATCATGATTCCACAAGGATCTAAATATAATTTGTACACACTTAAGTCCATGCATGAAAAGCATACCAACGAAGAGAAGGTCAACTAAATGGATAGTGATGTTTACATTTCCATTCCCTTCTTTTCTATTTTTTCCTTAACATAAAAATATATCAATGAGTCTATCCAAAACACATGTATGTAAAAATTTCTTAAAATTCTGTGCATTCAAAGTAGGTTCACAAATACACATACAAAATTTAGTTTGGTTTGAAAGTAATATATAGTGGGGAGGAGAAGGAAACCCACCTTGATGAAGATTATTAGAGTTGATGTCTTATTGTTTGTTGTATTATTCTTACACTTTTCTTCTACTTTCTTACCTTCTTGACTATACCTTTAGTAAAAACATTCAACAATGGAGGTTGATATTTGAAATGAATGAGATTGAAAAATATGTCTCCTTAGTTTTTCTCCAACTTTTTCGATCAGGTGCCATAGATGTTTGCCCACTGTAGCTCTATTCCAATCAAACTAATCCCTAATATTTAAACCTCCCATACTTTTGGGCCAACATATTATGTCCTAACTAATAGATAAAGCTTCATTTTTCCAGGTTCAGTACCTCATAAATAAGATCCGCATCGTCTTGCTATCTCAAGAACAACATATTTAGGAAGTGAGAAAATGGAACTCCAATAACTATGCATACTCATTAATACTGAATTGATCATGTGATTCTACATACATAGTTAAGTTTCCTAATACCCCTTTCTATCAAAAAAAAAAAAAAAAAGGTTCCTAATACCCCAATACTCTAATATTTCATGGGTAAGATACCCTATGAGAAACCAGTCAAGTTTGACATTTTCTGTTCTTTCTCCTTTGATATACCCGAGGCGGACTCAGTGTAGGGTCAATGGAGTCAGGTGATTCCCCTCTCAAAAAATAAAAATTTTATATAATAGATTATCATACAAAAGAGCTGCTAGTTGAGTTGGTAAGTGTGATTTAATATAAGCGAGAAATTTTGGGGTTTGGCACTTATTAATGACACCTTCCTTTTTTCTTCAAAAGAAAACTTTTTACCTTCCTTTTATTTTGCTATTCAGTCTATTTCAACAAAACTTTTCACCTTCCTTTTATTTTGACATTCAGTCTATTTCGACCCCCTTAAACCATGGGTCTGCCCCTAGATATACCATCCAAGTAGATATGTGATTTACTTAAGTTGGTCTCAAGCAAAATGTTGTAAGGTATCTATATAAATTAAGGGTTTGTTCGTTTCAACCGCTAAAACTAACGGTTATAGCGGTTATGAGTATTATGAGTTGTTATAAGTCTGCTATGAGTCGTTATAATACCGGTTATGAGCTGCTATAACAGCTTATGAGTTGTAATAATAATAATAATAATAATAATAATAATAATAATAATAATAATAATAATAATAATAATAATAATAATAATGATAATTAATAATAATAATAATAATAATAATAATAATAATAATAATAATAATAATAATAATAATCATTATCATTATCTTATCATTGTCATTATCATTATCATCATAAATAATTATATAAGTTTATGATTAACTATTATAGTGGGTAGCTATTATAACGGTTATAACAAACTGTTATGAGTCAGTTATAACAGCTTATGAGCAGTTAACGGTTATAAATGCTAATTCGAATAGGCGCTAAATGTTATATATGATCAAAGTGAGGTGTAGAAAGTAAAGTTTATATTGACAGTTATATTAATTTCCATACAATGTATTATCATTATGAAATACTAAGTTATGCTGCTCATAGTTCTCTTCTCTATTAATAACCTGTGGCTTTGAGGGCAATCTCTTGTTACATCTCGGGTAAAATCCTAAGCAATGATTGAAATTTTTCATTTTTCCTCTCCTTGCATTTACACACAAAATGAGGGAAATTGACCAATGGGTGTTGGGTCAATTTTTCAAAGACTTAAAACACTCCAACAACTAATGAGTGTTACTTTACTATTTGTACATGTCATGTATATGACTCACTTAAGAATGATCAATTACCATTCTGCCCTTACTAACACCCACCCATTTGTCTATGTAATTCAAGAGGAGGAGAGAGAGAGAGGCACAAACAGAGACAAAGAGAAAGAGCAAGAAAGCGGGAAGAGAGGAAGAGTGTTGAGGACGACAAACAAGTAGAAGAACAAACATCAATTGATTTATGGTCACCGCTGTTTGCTGTTAATCGCATGATTTAAGGAAAGAAGGCATTTCATCGAGGCATTTGAAGAAGAAGAGGAACTCGGTTAAGTAAGTTTTCAAATTTTTTCGTTTTTCAGTGAAGGTTGAATGGGTATTTTTTTAGTCCGTGATGATTGTGGTGTTTATGTCTTTGAAAATGGGCCAAAGTTGGTAAATTGAGGCAATTAGTTGGGATTGTGAAAGTTTTTTATGGTTTATAGCTTTGTGCGTTTTAGAGTTTTGGTAAATGGATCGATTTGGTTTGGAATTGAATTGAATGGTTTTTTATAGGAGCATGATTGTGTTTACTGAGAAATTGCTTAACATTTGACAATTGATTGCATTAGTAACATACACAGTATGACAGAAATGAATGCTCGAAGTTTCAAAGCCCAAACTAATACAGTGAAGCAAATTGTTGATCACATTAGATGGCAACCGAGAAATCACCTTATTTTTAGGAAAAACACATACAAAGCATGGGTGCAAGATTATAGAATGGTCTCTGTAAGCTTGTTTTTGTTGGGTTAAACATTAATACTTGCATTTTTTTCGTTGGGGTAAGGGTGTTTTAGCTTGGGATGGGCGATAAAGGTGGTGGTTATAAATTTGTATGTTTTTGTGTGATTGTTTTTGTGGAGTTTTGTTTTTGAAGAGGGTGGTTTGTAGTATAGGAGCGGGATGGTGAATGACGGTGGAATGTATCGGAACCTCAGCTGTAAATAATTCCGGAAATTCTAGGGGTCTTAGATGTGAACAAAGGCAAAGAGGAGCCGAGGGTGGAATAAAAGGTTCAGGGAAGAGTTACAACAAAGCAAGGCACACACATAGTTTCAATTGATCTGCAAAAATAGGCAGCTTTAGTTGATCTGTAAAATGGAAGAGAAGAAACAACGCATGGTACAGAGGTTCTATCAAAGAAGTGAAAACACTCGCTTTGGCCAAGCTTGGTATGTGAAAACTTGTACCGTATGTTCAAGTAGGCCAAAGTCCAGGAGAAGTAAGATATCTTAGAATGTGGGAGAAGTAAGATATCTTAGAATGTATGACAAGTCCTCGCGAGGATACTATAGAGGACAGATGGCAATGAAACTTTCCATTTCTTATTTGTCAATCTCCTAATATGACATAGACCTGGCAAATTGTTCATTTAGTAGGATTCGAGCATGGATTGGTTTTTCCAAATCTATGTGCTATGGTCCGAATTTCCTCCGTGGCTGTGCTCAAACGGAAATAGTATATTTTCATCACCGACATGCTATTTGGCAACATGTGCTCACTTTAAGAAATGGTGTGTAATGCAGTCCAAGATTAAGGCGAGGGCAGTTAACAAGTTATTGTTTGGACTCGACATCCTACTTGTTTTCCTATTTCTTGTAACAATGATTGTATAGCCGACCCTTTCAGGATTTAACTCAGGCGCACCCTAAGTTTTTTATCTATATCCGATGCAGTACAAAAAGAAAGTGAGGTTGATGATAGATGCAGCTTGCTCATATGTAAAGTCAAAGACTAATGCTGATGTATCGACGTAGGTCCAGCAATCTCTTCTTTTAGTGTAGAAGAAAACACTTCAACTACAATGATTGCACTTCGATCGCGGTTTATATAACCTAATTCGATTTTTATTGGTGGGAGGGGTTTGAACTGGAGGTTATCTAATAGTAGTAGTCATAAACATAGAAATTCACCCTGTGTCGGTGGCGAAAGAAGCTAATGTCTGGCGGTGGTGTTGATAGTGATTCTTTTAATGCACTAAGCTTTTCTTGTATTGTAGTGTACTCGAACCATTATATCCACCTCTTTAACTAGGGAGTCACTTGTACCTGTAACCGTAGGAATCACATGTAACCGTAACTACCTTTGATGATTAATTCAAGTCTGAATTGGCTGAGTATATTGTCATGTATTTTTCAGTTGGGCTACTATCTTATACTTTTGAAAATTCTATCATAATTAGGGTACTACCTTTTATATTATTGAATCTGTCGTAATTCGGGGACTACTTAGCAAGGTAATCTCATATGTAACAATTTTTTTAAAAAATTCTCCTAACCCTCCCCTATTTTCCCATACATCCAACTATTAAGCACCATGAGATCATAGAGTACAATATATTGTACTTTAGGGACTACAATATGACAAGTATTATACATTTTCATTTGGCTTTCCAAAATAATAACATTCGAATGAAATCTTGCAAAGAGGAGAGGTTGCAAATCCAGGAAAGGTTGTGAAAGGATGAAAGAAATACATTTGATATTACCATGACAAACATATTGGCTATGTTTATTCGTGTAATTTGCTTGCTACTAATTTTCAGTAAGCTTTTGAAATTTAAGAGTAAGACTCAAATTATTTGTGTGTGTGTGTGTGTTAAACATGGAGCAAAGGTCGATATAGGCGGAATTTAAACCTGTCTCTAGTTACAAGTCCCAAAAATTTTACCAATTAACTAACACCCACGAATTATACGATGTTGTAAATTTAGTCTAAAATTACGAATGTTATATGATTTAGTTTCAAATTACAAGGATTGAACAAAGTCTAACATTTCTAAATTTGCCGAGACAAAGCTAGGCACGAGATGGATTAACTAAGCACTCGCAAAGATTACAATGGTGAAAAATGGGCGCAATTTCGGGACGATGCATGCTCGGCGTAATTTTACCACAAAGGTACTGGGGTAGAGGATTTTAAACCACAAATAAATTGTTGTGTAATTTTAGCTTGATGCTGATTTAATCTGTCCTCGTAGAAACTGCAGTATGTGTTCACGTTTTCGGTTGTCAATTCTGTAACAAAATTATCAAGAAAACTTTTCATATTTCCTTCTTTTTAATTTACGAACACCAAAATAGAACAATCAGCATAGAAACGAATAATCTTTGATACCCATAAACAAACACCAAATCCACATAGATGATCATTTCAAATTGTAGAGCAGGGAGGGATGAGCACAGAAGCTGAAAGCAACTCTACAAGCCAAAGAGAATGCTTCTAGTCAAGCTATTAAAGTGCCGGAGCTGGAGAAACAAGTAATCCATGGACAATCTCGAGTGGAATCATATTTGAGGCAATGTAAATATTTGGGATTAATTTCATTAGTGGAGGCTCAAGGAAAAGGAGGGATACTTTGCTTACTTACCGAGAGAGGGTATGAAAGAAGTGTACGGGATGAAAGGTTAATGTACTGCTATTCAATCCACCTGTACTTAGGGTTATAGTTTTAGTTTGCTTCCCAAGTGTGTCTTAGGTCCACTGTTGAATCAACAAGAGTCTAAAAGTGAGCTACACTTTTGATATTAGATATTTACTTTCTATTTGTCATTGAATATGTATTTGCACCCGACAACCCACCATATCATATTTTGGTAAAATGCTTTAGATACCGATGATGTGAAAGTTTGAATAGAGTACCCCTCCGCTTGTATAATATCAAATATCAATTACTAATATACAAACGATAACAAATTACCAATAAAGTTATGCATAACATTATAACAAAAAAAAAAAAAAACAAAGCACAACCATCTTTTAATCAAACCTCACAACAATGAGAACCAACCAAACTAACCAAACACTAACTACACTAAGTAATACCGCAAGTGCAAAGTAACTATTGTGGGATATCAAACATCATGAATTAGGATAACTCAAACGCATAACATAACCAAACTCATGGCCATCTACAATCCGAGAGAATGTGACAACTACATCCATTATTCATTGCGGATCAAATACTCAATTTTAGATTATACCACATTGCTCTCATGGACATCCTGGGATAACAACAATCATTACAAGGGATAATCTAAATAGTAATGAACCACAATTTGCCCCACAATTTGCCATACAAGCTGAACTCCCACAAAATTATACACCACAAATCCAGAATCCAAATAACTCAACAAAACCAAACACACAAAAGAATTTCCTTCAATTCAATTTCCTAACAAATTATAAACCCCAAACACACCAAACCATTACCAACAAAGTTATGCATAACATCGTAACAAAAAAAAAAAACAAAAACAAAAACACAATCATCTTTTAATCAAACGTTACAACAGCAGAACCAACCAAGTTAACCAAACACCAACTACACCAAATAATACCGCAAGTACGAAGTCATCATCCCGAGATATCAAATACAATGCATTAAGATAATTCAAATATATAACATAACCAAAATGGCCATCTAGAATCCGAGAGAATGTGACTCAACTACATGCATTATTCATTACAAATCAAACACTCAATTTTAGGTAATACCACATTACTTTCATGAACATCCCGGGGATAACAACGAGTCATTATAAGGGTTAACCTAAAAAGTAATGAAGCACAATTTGCCCCACAATTTGCCCTACAACCGAACTCCCACCAAATTATACACCACAAATCGAGAGCCCAAATAACTCAACAAAACCAAACATACAAAAGAATTTCCTTTAATTCAATTTTCTAACAAATTATAAACCCCAAACACAACGAAACCATTACTAACAAAGTTATACATAACATTATAACAAAAAAAAAAAAAAAACGAAACCATCTTTTAATCAAACCTTACAACGAGAGAATCAAACAAGTTAACCATACACCAACTACACCAAGTAATACCGCAAGTACAAAGTCATCATCCCGAAATATCAAACATAATGCATTAAGATGACTCAAACACATAACATAACCAAACTCATGGCCATCTACAATCCAGAGAATGTGACTTTACATGCATTATTCATTGCAAATCAAACACTCAATTTTAGGTAATACCAGATTATCCTCATGGACATCTCGGGATAACAACGAGTTATTACAAGGGATAATTTAAACGAGTAATGAACCACCATTTGCCCCAAAATTTGCCTCACAACCGAACTCCCACCAAATTATACACTATAAATCCGGAACCTAAATGACTCAACAAAACCAAACACACAAAAGAATTTTCTTCAATTCAATTTTCTAACAAATTATAAACCCCAAACACACCAAATCATTAAAAAATTAAAACCCTTCCACAGCCACAACCTACTTTCTAACAAAATTAAGTCCAATTTCAACCAACTTCATCCTATTTCCAAACAAATTATGCAACCAACCCTCACAAGCAAACCAAAATTGAATCAATTTCTACACCTACCAATTTCAACACAAGTTCCTCACTCCACGTCAAATGTTGTTGCTGCTACTTCTTCTTCCTGATATTCTTGCCCTTCTTCGACTTAAAACCACACACTTGTTCTTCTTCTTCCCTTCTCTTCACCAAAAGCATATCTTTTTCCCACTTATTAGTAAGGACAGAATAATAATTCATTCATAAGTGAATCATGTAAATAACATGTGCAAGTAACAATATAACCCTCACCGGTATTTAAAATATTTTAAATCTTTGGTCAATCTCCCCAAAATGAGAAGTAAACCCAGAAGAAAGGAAGACAATGAGGTCGAGTCCCGACGCTTCTGCCTCACTGAAACACTGACTCCTCTGCTCTCTCTTTCTCTCTCTCCCCTTTTCTGCCACACACACTGGTCTGGTCGTCTTGTCCAAGTCTCGTCTCGTCGCCCAAAATTAGAATATCCAGAAAAAGCTTCTCAAATATCAATGGCGACTGATACAAATACAATCACAATCACTAACCCGTCTCACTCTCCCTCCAACTCCCAAGGCTCTTCCACTAATCCTCCTCCTCTCTCTCTTCCACCCAACCGCCCTCTGGTCTCTCTCTTCTCTTTCTCTCCCTCTTCAGCTTCATTTTCACGTACCTCGATTGATAATTTGATTTCTCGTTAATGGGTTTGATTTGACATTGCGCAGAAAGAAGTTCCTGACCCAGTTGGAGAAGAAGAAGCAGATACGGCCATGGACACAGGGGTTTCTGCTCAGCGCGACAACAGGCCATACATTCACGATGGATTCCAGTATCACTCTTCCCGCCCCCTCCCATTTCTGATTTTGTATTCTTTCTCTTGTGTTATTTTTATGTGAATTGCATTCCGAACTGAAAGCCATTTGGAGTTTCAATGAAGTTGGTTAAATTTTTTTCTTTTTGGGGATTGTTGAGCTTGAAGCTTATTGCTTAAATTTAGAAGAGGGAGGAGGGCATATTCTTGAATATGTTCTTGATTTTTAGAGCGATTGGATGGGGTTGAAGGAGAGTGGAATTGGGAAATTTCAATTATATAGGACGATATTAATCCAACTTTGGGGATATTGGAGACCACCAATCCAACTTCTAAAATTAGCCCTCTATAATCCAACTTTTTACCTCTTATCTATTGTTTTTAGTATCACTGAGTTAGGGTGATTATTAACTCGAGTGACGTGATGACAAGGTTTTTGAAATTAAAGTCAAATCTCTTTTTTTGTTTTTTGTTTTTAAAGTGCCTTTAAAATCACTCAGCATACTAAAAACAATAGATAAATTGTTGTAAAAAAAAAACCAATAGATAAAGTGAGGTTGGATTAGTGGGGGCTAATTTTAAAGATTGGATTAATGGTGTTTAATATCTCCAAAGGTTGGATCAATATCATCCAAAAATCCTTGATCTTATGAAAAAAATTCGTCTTTTGGGCAGTACCTGAAATGATAATAATGAAATTTCTATTTGGTATATAAACATTCATTTTTGCATGCTACTTTTCAGAAAATTTAAGGGCGCATTCTGTTGAGAGTATTATAAACATTAGTCATCATGGTTCTAGATGTTCTTTTAACTCTAATAGAACTTTTTTGAAAGATTATTTTATGGATCTCTTGGATGACAGGTTCTTTGCTTGCTAAGTGGGGGTATCATTTGATCAAAACAAATTGGGAATTTGAATGTTTTGTGCAGGGGACTCATCTAAGCTTTACCACTAACCCTGAAAGCAACTGGATAACTCGATAATGTTGGAATTGCTTGGATGTGATATTTAACCTGGAAGACTCCGTGCTCTTGCTTATGTAGCCTGAAGGGATTTCTCATAGTCATTGGTCTAGATATACATCTATCACAATGCTTAATCTCATTTCTTAGTCAAGCACCAAGGTGTTTGGCGGCTATTTAGAACTCAGCCAACTGTTAATGTCTAAGGAACATTATTAAATCTGCATTTGATTCACAAAAATCTTTCCAGTCTTCACTATGTGTGTCCAGGCAGTTGTACGCTTACAAACCGAATGTTGGATCTGATGAAGAATAGAATGGACAGGAAGGTTGCATACTTTCATTCCCTGGAGGCTTACGGAGATGCTGGCCTTGAGCCAAATACTTGTACTGACCGCAACAACCTTTACATAATTATGACACACTTGATTGCTAGGGGCTATCTTTCAGACCATATTTATTTATTTTGTAAAGGGAATCTTTTTGCTTTTTAGTTTTTATGGAAAGCCTCGCTACTTTTTGAGAGGTAAGGTTACAAATATCCAGATCTACGTAGATTGACTCCGTTGAACATCCATGATTTTAGCTTAGTTTGTGATGGTGATCGAACATTGTCAGCTGCTTACCTACAGAGAGGTCAGTTATTATGGTTAGTCAGGAGACAGTTTTAAAACATCCAGGAACATTAGAATGAACACAATTAGATTGCAAAGAATACTATACCTTTTTTTGTCTGATGCGGAGCATGTATCTTGATAGTGTCTATGAAAACTCAACTTTCAAAGTTCATAGTCAAAAGTTACCTATCTAGATAATCCTAGCAGTACACTGTGTTTTGTAGTTGTGCTGTATACCCAGGTATTCAGAATTCAGCTTTCCTTTTTTTCTCTCAGTGTGGACCTTGCTCGGCTGTAATCTCCCAAATTCTTAAACTTGCAGGAACTTCACTGCAGAGGAAATCTTGAAATACCAGAAATATGAAGCTGACTATGCTAGTTGTTTGAAGGCAAAATACTTTTCCAACAAGGATATTTATGGAGGTAAATTCTGTCCCTGACAAGTCTTTCCATATTTGAATTTTTTAAAAGTTACTGATCCGACAATATAGAGATCAAAACTTACAGCTGTCCCGTTTTTCTCTTGGCTTATTATCTACTGTCGTAAAAGTAGTCTCTGTGAAGCAGTAGGCTGGAGGGAAGTCTTTTCTGTAATCTGAGGTTGCTACAGCTACCTTGGATTCATTCAAATTGTAAACCGACGTGGTGCTCTATGAGCCTGACTTCCATAGTCTGGCCAGGGAGGAGGAGATTCCAGGATTATGAAGTAGTCATTGATGCCAAATCTTGTGAACTGAGGTTTGTTGAGATCATGAATCTTGGAGGTTGTGGGTGAATGATCCATATCAGCAACTTTTAGGCTGGTGATCCAAATTTAAGGGCTGTTAGCTTTTGGCAACCAATGTGAAAATCATGTGTGAAGAGTGGCATTGATGGACTGTGGCCAACCACTCAAGAAAGACAAGGGGGCTATGCTGTGCGATTTCCTACCAAAGAGCCTATTTATGTCAGGAAAGGGAAAACCTAGGGCTTGACAGGAGCTTGACTTTGATCAAGCTGAAATTTCACCGAGCTAGCTTGCTATATATATATATTGGTTATGCATCCATTGATATGTCCAATGTTTTTGGGATCTTATTGACAAATACTATTCCACCAATATGTAGTTGATATTGATTCTCATGCTTTCTATGGGTCTTTTGGATACACTCATTGCGGTAGCTGGTGTTTAGAGGTTAAGCCTGCACATATCGACTTGCCCTTACCTGAGCATAGAAGGATCCGTGCTGCAATCATTAGTGATATGCTACTGTGGATATTGCTGATGACGTCTTTGTATATGTAGGTGAAATATTTGATCTCACACTCACAATAGGTGATGAAACTATAAAAGCAAGCAGGTACAAGATTTTGAATCTTGTGGTGTTGTGTCATGCTGTTTTCTTAATTTAATTTTGGTAGCTCAATTCTGTTTTGGCTCTTTGATTTAGGTGGTCCCCTACTCGATCATATGCAGACCCTAAACAAAGTTTTGTAGACCAAGGCAACATGGCATCATCTGGACCAGAGACCTATGCAAGTGTTCCAAATGGTAATATAACCCTGCAGAAGAAGAGCAGCTAATGATACTTCCTTTCCTATGTGGATTGCCTACATATGGTGTAGCTTGTGAACAATACTTCAGATGATGGCACAGATTGAAGGTCCAGTTCATTGTATTTGAAATCTGTATATTAGGTTGGTATAACATTTTTGGGTCCATTTGTAGTTAAACCGTCAAATTTACAGTTTTCAAGCTCCTTTTTCCCCCAACTTTTATAAAAAGAAACAAGGCAAACACAATCAAATAGTCATGTGTTGTGCTTGTGTTGTTCGAGCAACTTTCCAACGCTAGGTTGAAAGGTGTTTGTGTCTGAGCCCAAACTGGCCTTGAACCTTGTACGACACCCGAGTGCTGGAGTCAAAGACTAACAAAAATTGAGTGCAAGAGAGTCCAAGTCTCATGCCCTCCCCCTTCTCTCTTTCTGTGCACCTTGCAGTGTGGCTCCTTGAGTATGGAAGGACAGAAATGTCCTCTACAAAAGAGGTATCAGCCTTATTGGATGTAGCACTGCTCATTTGATCCAGAATTGTATAGATGAAAAACAAAGCAGTGCTTCCACCGCTTCAAAGTGAGGAAGTAGGTTATAAAGTTTCAAAGTGTATTTTGTTATCAATGTTTTGGGATCAAAACAAATTGGAATTTAAATACTATGAGATTAATCAGTCTTCTTAGCAAGAAAATGCATCGACAAAGCTAAGTTAGCGGCACTTATTGGGATCTTCTTTGCTTTGGATAAGAGGGATACCAGAAACCCTCCAAATTATCCTGTTTTCATATAATGTTGCGTCAACGGAGACACACAAGCTGTGTTTAAGTGATGAGGAGCAATCAAATAAGATTGGGGAAAGTAAACCAATAAAGATACTTGCATTTGAACTAGGGAATTATGAATTGGTAATCAAGATTACTTACGTTGCTCGTACTCTTTGCAGTTCTTATATGGTGGAGCCCAGGGTATAGGATTACTGTACACACCCCGGACCTAGACCAAAAAAGTGTGCGGCCCATGTATCGCAGTCCATATTTTGCATGCGAAAAAAAAAGGAAAAGTACAAATTTAAAAAAAGAGCATTTCTTCGGTTTCTAAACGCGGGTCGCTTCTCAGAAAACACACACACTCTCTCTCTCCCTCTCTCCTCTAGTTTGCTGAATTTCTTCACCAATTTCGCCTACTATCAACCACATTTGTCTGGCAAAATTTGCCAAAAAAAAAAAGTGGAAATCAAGTTTGTCCGATCGGATATTCGTTAAACATCAAAAAAGCGATAAAGACATACATTAGAAAAAGCAAGAAAAGCACCAAAAATTTCTGCATATGAAAGGTATCTTTTAGGGTTAGCTTTGTAATGATTTTACTTATTTTACTTGATTTTGTCTGATAATCAATAATCTAAACACCTCAAAAGCATTTTAGTATTATATTCAATAATTTACGAGTACACAATGATCATTCGTTTTTGCAAAAAATTTCAATCACGTTTAGGTTTAGTGTTATACGGCATGAATCTTGAAATTTTGTAATTTTTACGAGTGTTATATTCGACGAAAATGACGATGAGATCCGTATTAGTGCAAATAATATTTTAGTGTTTTTTAGTGTAGTTTAGAAGACAATTTAATTTTTTAGCATATGTTTTAGTGTTTTAGTGTAAAACTAAATAATATTTTAGTGTTTTAGTGTAAAATGCAGTAAAAAACTAAACAATGTACTCTTAAACACTAAAATGGCGATGAGAACTGGATTAGTGCAAATAAAATCATAACTATAAAAACTAAACCGATTGCTAGAAAACACTAAGGGCATGCTTGGTTGGATATAATCAAAGTGGTAATGTAATTAAATTGGTAATGATATTTACATTACCATGTTTGGTTACAACTTTGTAATGCAATTAAAATTGCATTGTAATCACATTATCCTCTACCTATGCAATTACAATTACTTGGATATTTACTAAACAATCATGATTACATCCATCTTGTGATCAAATTTTAATACACTTTCAATAATTCTCTCTCTCTCTCTCTCTCTCTCTCTCTCTCTCTCTATCTCTCTCCCTCTCTCTGTCTATTCCATATCTTTTTTCTCCCTCTTCCTTGGCAAGCAAAAATTCATCAATTTAAGAATGAACTTGATTTTTTCTTCTATTATCTAAATATATGATATGATCGGTTGGTCATTAAAAGAAAAATTCAACTTCAATATTTTGGATTAAAAATTTAACTATTCAATTAAAAATATAAAAGAAGCTTAAATTAAAATTTTTAGATTAAATTTTTTTTACTTGTTAACTTTTTTTTAATTCAATAAATATTTATCATAAATAAAATAATTTCAATTTTTATTTTTTACCAATGAAAAAAATTGAAAACTTAATTATTGATAAAAGAGATTAAAAAATCTCAAATATAAATTTTGAGCTTAAAATTTTGTTATTTGGATAATATTTTATCTTCACTACGACAAATATTTATCGCCACTTGTAATAATCCAGTTGATCTTTTTTCCACCAAAAAATTTAAAATTAGGAAATATGATATAAAAGATTAAAAAAATCTTAAATATGATTTTGAATTTAAAATTTTTTCATGTGGATAATATTTATCTTTATTACGATATTTATTGCCATTAGAAAATATAGTTGATATTTGCCACAAAAAAAAAAAATAAAACTTGATTATTTGATAGAAAATATTTTTAAAACTCAAATTTAAATGTATAGCTCAAATTTTTATTTAGATAACATTTATCTTCACTACAATAATTTAATTACTATTTTTTGCCATTGAAATAATCCATTGCCTTTGTGATTATATTACACTTTTTATATAACCAAACATGGTAATGTAATTGTTGTTCCATTACATTGCATACTTAATTACATTACATAGTTGATTACATTACACCCTTATTATATTATATCCAACCAAACGCCACATAAACTGTAACTAATAAACACTAAAATTATAACTAAGATACACTAAACTGTTAACTAGCAAAAATCTAAACAATGTTCTCTTAAACACTAAACTGTCACTGAAAAACACTAAAGTAATAATTAAAAAACACTAATGATATAACTAAAAAACACTAAACTGAAAGCTAGCATACACTAAACATATTTCTACAAAACACTAAACTGAAAGCTAGCATACACTAAACATATTTCTACAAAACACTAAACTGAAAACTTTAAAACACTAAACTGTCACCTAAAAAACACTAAAGTGATAACTAAAAAACAATAACCTGATAACTTCAAAACACTAAACTGAAAGCTAGCATACACTAAACACATTTCTATAAAACACTAAAGTGATAACTTCAAAACACTAAACCGACGGTTAAAAAACACTAAAGTGATAACTAAAAAACACTAACGTAATAACTAAAAAACATTAAAATGACAGCTAAAAAACACTAATTTAATAACTAAAAAACACTAAAATGACAGCTAAAAAACACTAATGTTATAACTAAAAAACACTAAACTGAAAGCTAGCATACACTAAACACATTTCTATAAAACACTAAACCGATCACTTCAAAACACTAAACTGTCACTGAAAAACACTAAAGTGATAACTAAAAAACACTAATGCAATAACTAAAAATCATTGAACTAAAAGGTAACATACACTAAACACATTTCTATAAAACACTCAACTGATAATTTCAAACACTAAACTAACAGGTTAAAAAACACTAAAATGATAAGTAAAAAACACTAAAGACACTAATAAGATGCTTATAATTACTAACCTTGTTTGCTTGTTCAATTTTGTAGATTTGTGGTAGATGAATGCAATAAAATTATTTTCATGTCAGTAATCGCAATCAACACAGAAAACAGTCCCAACAAAAAGGAATGTGTTTCATACGACAGTGGACATAAGGTGAAACATTCAGCCACAAAAAGCAGCGCAGAAAAGAAAGGACATAAAAAGGTGACATTTGATGAACAAGATATTGCTTGTGACGACTGAAAAACAAAGCTCTCCCACAAAAGAACAACAATAACCTCGGAAGAAAAGTCCTCGATGAACTCAAAAAAAAATTAATCAAAGTGTTGAGAAGGGAGAAAATAATGATAAACAACAAACGAGACAGAAAAGGAAGAAAAACACACAAAAAGATGATGACCAAACAAAGCCTCATTGTTAGAAAAAGAACAAATGTTGAGATGGTGAAATCGAAACAAAGTCTGCTTGTGAAAAGAAGAATAAATGTTGAGATCGCTGAAACTGAAACAAAGCTCGTTACTAGAACAACCAAACAAAAAGATGAACAACAGAAGAGGCGAGAAAAGAAAGAAACACACAGAAACTAAGCAACCAAAGTCTACTCAAAGACGAAGAACAGATAAGAAAAAGATGGTTAAAATTGAGCAACAAAAGTAGGCTCAAAGAAGGAGAACATATGAGAAAAACATAGCTGAAACCGAGCAATCTCTCAATCAAACAGATGAGAAAAGAAAAGAAAAGAGCTTATGAGAAGCACTTCAACACACGCACGTCCCTCGCTGGATTTTCAAACATGCGCGAGAGATTCAACGATGCTCAAACACAAGTCATAAAGGAAATGGGTTTTGAGGGTTTCTTGAATTTAGAAGTGAACAAAATCCTTGGGAGATTTGCTGCATGGTTAGTTGACAAATTTGACCCATATGCGGTTTGTTTCAAGCTATTTGAAACGAAGGAGATAGAGATAACTGAAAGGGATGATCACTTGGCATTTGGATTGCCAATGTCGGGAAAAGATGTAGTTGAAGTGGGCAAGGATTGCACAGATGATGAGTTTGGAAAAGTCTTGAAAGACATAAGGGATGACTGGTCCTTGGAGAACGGCACATCGGTTCTAGCCAAGATGCCCGACTTTATACTATAACAGCTAAACGGTCGTGCAAGGTTTCGCGAAACTTCATTACATACATGGTTGCCATGTTTTTATATGGTCAAGAACAACATTGTTCGACGATGTTGCTTTTAAAGAATATCTATGATCTTGATCAAATAGCATCATACAATTAGTCCAAGTACATGTTGGACTACTTGATTGATGCAAAAAGAAGACAAGTGGGGAGTTTTTTGAAGGATCAGTCACCTTTCTAATGGTAAATGTATTTGATTGTCTAGTTACTTTCTTTTAAACACTAAATATATGCCTATAATACACTAACAATTAGTTTTTTACCGCGTTAATTTGAAAATCGGATGTTCCACTTGGATAGAGTAATCTTAAGTAAAAGAACCGTACCAATAGTGTTCCCAACAATAATTGGTTGGACACCAAAAAGATCATGGAATGAGTGGTTGAAGAAATGAAGGTGGAATTTGGTAGGGTAAGATTGAACCCCCTCTAGAAATCTCAAATATTGAGCTTGGACTAAGTCAAATAGAGCAACTCTGAAGAACAAGCGGACATGATATGACAAAAATGGAGGTTAGAATACTTGAATTATATCTAATACACTAAAGCTGTGTCCTAAAAAACACTAAAGTGATAGCTAAAAACACTAATATAATAACTAAAAAACACTAAACTGAAAGCTAGCATACACTAAACTCATACTTGCAAACAGTGAACTCGTATTTGCAAACACTAAACAATGTTTTCTTAAACACTAAAGGTAAAATTAGAAAACACTAAACTTTGTCCTAAAAAACACTAAAGTGATAACTAAAAAACACCAAACCGAAAGCTAGCGAGACACTAAACTCATACCTAGCAAACACTAAATTGTGTCCTAAAAAACTCTAAAGTAATAACTAAAACACAATAAAGCTGTTTCCTAGAAAATACTGAAGTAATAACTAAAAACACTAAATTGAAAGCTAGCATACACTAAATTCAAAGTTAGGAAATACTAAAGGAGTACTACAAAAACACTAAAATTACTTGAACAAAACACTAAAATGTGTTTTGAAAAACACTAAACCTTGTCCTAAAAAACACTAGTATGTGTCCTAAAAGCACTAAAGTAATAACTAAAAAACACTAAACTGTGTCCTAGAAAACACTACGAGTAATAAATAAAAAACACTAAATTGAAAGCTAGTATACACTAAACTCAAAGTTAGGAAACACTAAAGGAGTACTACAAAAACACTAAAATTACTTGAAGAAAACACTAAAATGTGTTTAGAAAAACACTAAAACTTATCCTAAAAACACTAATCTGTGTCCTAAAAACACGAAAGTAATAACTAAAAACACTAAACTGTGTCCTAAATACACTAAAGTAATAACTAAAAAACACTAATATGAAAAGTTAGCATACACTAAACTCATAGTTTGGACTAAAAAACACTAAAGTTATAACTAAAAAGCATTAAAGTAATAATGACAAAACTCTAAAATGAAAAAATAGCATACACTTAACTCATAGTTAGGAAACACTAAAGGAGTACTACAAAAACACTAAAATTACATGAAGAAAGCAATAAACTGTGTCCTAAAAAACACTAAAGTGATGCACTAAACAAAAATAGTCTTTCATACAACATTATCTAAATTGTTTTAACATTATTTGTGCTTTTTTTCCCAATCTGTATGCAAAAAGTTGTTAAGGGTATGACAAGTCGGGAAAATAATCGCATCACCTGCATGTTCGAATCATCGAAGTTATATGAAGTACATGAAAGCAAAGTAATAAAAAGAATAAACAAATCCAGAAATTACGCGACTTATCCATAGAAATGTTTTCCGGATTTTGTGATTCTAATTTTGACACGGAAGATTCAAAAACTCCACCCGAACAAGAAAATGAGGAATCAAAGGCTGCAAATGAAGAGGATGATGAAATATTCGGAGCAAACTCGAAGGTTTGCTCGGGAGAGTCTCGAGTCACCCTAGAGGGGGTGAATAGAGTGATGGAGGATTTTCATAGAAATTCAACCTCTTTTGCCAAATAAGATACGAAATGGATTACGAGTCAAAATCGAGTCGGAAAAGTATAGGCTCGGAAAAGTCGCTTAGAGTAAAGTGGTAAAGTAAACAAAGGCGTTGATACAATCTAAGTCTAGAATGAACTCGGAAAGTAAACACTTAGAGATTACGTGGAAACCCTCTTGGGGCAGAAAACCACGGACCGTGCTAATCCAAGCACGAAGTCAAATTCACTATTTTGAGTCCACAAAATACCGTGAACTGACTGAACCCGAGTTGCTCCCTTAGACAACTCTTTACAAGTTTTCCTAGACTCGAAATTCCCTTATCCGATCTAGTACTTCCTAGCTGAGATAACCCTTACGGTTAGGGACAACTAAGCTAAGATAACCCTTACATCTAGGGACAACTAAGTCGAGTTAACCCTTACAGCTTAGTCAAGGGACCTTACAGAGAAAGTAAGAAAGTGTTTGTAACTAAGTACAAGACCTTACAACTCGTAAAGTAATGAATTACGAGTGGGAGTTGTAAGTAGAAGATTGAGAGTAAAATACAATGACTTTGCTCAAGTACATGTATTAACAATAGATTCGACAATCTTCAAGTCTTGAACGTTGGCTTCTATTTATAGATAACCGAGCAGAGTAGCCGTTATCTTCATCTGTCGACCGAGAGTCCTTTGTGATCTGTTGACAAAAGCTTTCCGAGTCACTCGAAAGTATCCGTTGTGATATGAACGTTGGACAACGGTTTAACTCTCTTAGAAGTCCCAAAACCACTGGCGGTGTCTCGAAGGATAGGGTGAAACCACCGTTAAGCTTGGCGTTCCAGTTTTCCAGATTTGGAAACAGACAGCCACGACACAATCTTCTCGGGACTGGAGCATAGAAGGTGAAAAGCCATGTCTCGCTTGGTGATTTGACGTTTTGAAGCCGGTTACTTTTGTAGTTTGAAAAGTGTATCCTCGTTTGAATAACCTACAAAAGTAAATCAATTTTGGTTCTCAAAGTATAAAATACTTTAGTCCAAGATTAGGCACGAGATAATAAAATAATTACGATGATTAACCGACTAATTATCCGAGTCGAAAAAGAATGGAATTTTCCGAGTCTAAAATCTATAGAATTCAAAATTCCATCCGACTTAGTCTAAGCGAAGAATCAAGTTTCATAAAGAATATCGAGTGAAATAACTTGATATAGACTAATCATGAATCGGACTATAAGCACCGACTTCCGCAAGATAAAACAAATAACATGAAGCCGGATTTGAGCGGAAAACTAGTCTAATCGGTATGCGATAAATCTAAGCAATGAGGGACTCGGAACCGAGTGAGACACTCAAATCCATTTTTGAGTCATTCAAGAATAAGCAAGAAATACATGAAGTAAATGTTGTATCACTTAGATAAGATACCATATCACTCGGAAAAGTTTCTAAGGTACAGAGAATGCCTTGGAATCAAAACTCTATAAATAAGAAATTGTTATACCTGATTCCATTCATACAACTCGGAAAGTGTTGTGCGAGTGTCCGAGTCTTCAAAACCTTCGGTTGTGGATGAATTGATGGACATTATGTCAAAGTTAGAGAAAACTACACAACCGAAAAAGAAAAAAACAAGAGATCCGAGATACGCCCTCATTCGAATTGATTCCCGATTTTGAAGGTCCCGACATAAGCCCTCGGTGTGACATAGAAGTTCAAAGAGAGAGACTAATTATTGATGAGGAGATGTTGGAAACAAACAAAAAAGTTAACGAGTCCAAAAACAATCAGCCTTCGGTGTGACATCACCCCTCGGTGTGACATAGAAGTTCAAAGAGGGGCCAATTATTAATGAGGAGATGTTGGAAACAAAGAAAGAAGTTAAGAGTCCAAAAACAATTATTGATGAGATGGTGAAAGTAAAGAAGAAACAACCAACTTTGCCAAAAAGAAGCACATCTTATCTTGAAACACATTCAACTCCATTAACTTCCGAGGTTTCGACGAAGAAAGAATGATAAAGTGATTATGCCGTTGATGATTCACAGAATATGGACAAAATGTATATTCTTGTTTGAAATTTAAAGACAATAACACCATTTTTTTATTTTCTATTGATGCATGAGCTGATTGTGGTTGTTATTTTTTAATTGTAGTGAGCAATTGTTCTATGCATGGGAGATAATACGCTTTCGCGACGAATTCCAAACTCTAGCCCTAGGCAAAGAACTCAACTCCAACATTTTGACAATATGGAGTGCAATGCTCAACAACAAAGAACATTATAACAATTTGTTGTCTAATGCACCTATTTCAAGAGTTTTCCTTCGATGGAAGCTTTTGTAAGTATTCACTTATATTCCTTATTATTCATTGCAAACACTAAACCGATAACTAACAAACACCGAACCGATAGCTAGGGAATATTGAAAGTAAACTAGAAAACACTAAAGTGATAACTAAAAAACACTAATGTAATAACTAAAAAACACTAATGTAATAACTAAAAAACACTAAATTGAAAACTAGCATACACTAAGCTCATAACTAGGGAACACTAAAGTGATACTAGGAAATACTAAACTAAAAGTAAAACAATGTTCTATAAAACACTAACATGTTTTAACTTTTGCGAGTGATGAATAGTTCTTCGAGCTTTCCAAGAAACACGGTTGAAGGAAGATATAAATCATTCAGCCATATCTTGGATAATGAGTTGAAGAGATGCAAATGGATCGACATTAAGAAAGTGGAAATGGTAAAAACACAACCAAGTTTTTTTATTTTACTTTTTTATACTGATATCAATTATGGTGTTCTTTAAATTATCTTAATAGGTGTTCGCTCCAATATGGCACAAAAATTACTTTTTTGTGTTTGTCTTTAATATCAAGTACAAAAAATGTGAAATCATTGACAATATGATGACCAAACAAAATTATGCCAATTCTTACGAGTCCTTCACCGACTAAAATGGTAAATCTTAGCAATATTTTTTATGTTTACGATTTAAATTTAATAATCTTCTTGAAACTGAATTATACATATAATAAATATCATGTGTAGAAAATTTTCATATATAAATATTTGGAAGAAAAAGGTCACCCGCATGCCCACATTCTTAAAAACCTTGAACCACAACGATTGAAGATGAGATGGAGAACAACATCAAATGTTGTAGATTGTGGTGTTTTTGTATGAGGCTTATGGAAACATATTTTGGGCATGAAAAGAGTTGGAATTATGAATTCACGAGGCAATGATGTATGTATTTCTCTCTGTAAATTTACTTTAATTATTAAGTTATAACTTTTGATTTACTTTTGTTTATTAATTTTTGCAGAAATCAATCCTAAATACTCTACGGGTCGAGATATTGCCACGACATATTGTGGCCAAGGATAACAAACTAAAGCAAGACATTTTAAAGAAAGTAAATGAAATGCGTCAAAAACATCTTGCAATTATTATCGCTAATAATCCACTAAATATAGCTTGACTTATATATTGTAATATTTTTGTAGATTGAATGTATATTGTTCGTTATAAAAATTTAGATTAGTGTTTTTTGTAACGATTTAGTTGTTTTCAAAATAACATTTAGTGCTTGTAAATACCATTGTTAATATTAAATGAAAGTGCTAATATTAAATCTTCGGCAAACGAAAGTGTTAATATTAAACGATAATTCTAAAAACACTAAAGCGTGCTCTAGAAAACACCAAACTGTATACTAAGAAACACTAAACTATAAACTAAAAACACTAAAGCTGTGACACTAAAAACACAAAAAATGTTTTTCTCTTATAATTATGAAATAGTACGAGTCACTTCAAGAAAACACTAAACTGTGTTCTAAAAACACTAAACTCGTTTTCTAAAAAACACTAAATTGTGTTATAAAGAACACTAAACTTAAACTATAAAAACACAAAACTTTCTTCAAAAACACTAAAGCTGTATTATAAAAACACTAGATTTAAACTATAAAAAACACCAACCTTTTTTATAGAAAACACTAAACTGTGTTGTCAAAAACACTAAATTTTGTTCTAGAAAATACTAAAGCTGTTTTCTAAAAACAATAAACTTAAACTATAAAAAACACCAACCTTTTTTATAGAAAACACTAAATTGTGTTGTAAAAAACACTAAATTTTGTTTTAAAAAACACTAAACTGTGTTGTAAACAACACTAAAATATAACTATAAAACACTAAATTATACAAATGAATGTTAATATGAGCGTACAACAGAATTCTCTAGAGAGAGAGTGTCTTGACTATCTAGAGAGAAGTACTAGATTTTTCCATCCGACATCAATATGGACCCCTTTATTGATCCTCCCCAAAGCCTCCGGATGACTTTTCGTCTAACCCTAGCCTCACCCCGGAGCAGCTACTAGCCCCTCTACCGCCTATCCCAACCGCTCAGCATCTCACTTCTCGACGAACCCTTACCTTTCGCGTTACCCTCGATCGATGTCCCTCAAATCAGGCGTGTTCCCACTCACCGCCTTTAGCCCAAATTCGATGAGTTGCAAACCCTTTTTCCTAGCGTCTCCCCGGATCCAGATCTTTGTGCCATTGAGGAAAGATTCTTCATAGCCTTTCCACCCCTGAATCGTTCCGGATACTACTGTGATGTTTATCTATGCAAGGTGCGCCTTTATCCCGACCCACCGAAGACCATGCCCCGACCGGCTATGAGACGATTTGGTGCAACTACCATCAAAGCAAGAGTACCCACCCTCATACGGACCTTGACCGGTCAAGAATGGGTAAAGCAAGGACTGTCCAATTTCTTCAAACCGAAAGCCGAGCCTTAGCTTTCCGATGATTCTTCCAAAGATAAGCCGATTTACATCGAAAGAAGAGAATAGTCGACTCCGCCTTCCGGAAAACACACAGGTTCACATTAACATCGTGTATAGAGCCCGGAGATGCGAGCCATGTGAAAATGATAGATCGGAGCTTAAGCGGTGAGGTCTCCAAACAGAACCCTTAGAAGGTCATTTCAATCGCGCATTCACATCTCTCTGAAAGGAGGTTTGTGGAGTTCACCGGAAAGATTATATGGGTATTTACTATTTCGGGTGATATCTCTCCTTTTCTCTCTGGTTATTTTTGTTTTCTTTTTGCTTAGCATCCCCGGATGGTCGGTGTGCTAGTGTTGTTCTTTGTCATGGAGTACGAGTCGTTATCCGCATCCCCCTTTGTCCGTTGTGATGGTTGTGGTTTGTGGTCCGCCTTTGCTTGGCTATATAAAGAGATCTTTGCTGATTGTGTTTCCCCATCCCCACCACCATTTCATCTGCCTCTTTCAAACCTTTCAGCCTATGTTTCACTCTTTGTCCACCTCTAAAAAGGTGAAGATGCCCACTTTCGGAACCAACTCCTCATTCCCAGTTTTGATGATCAATCCCGACGGGAAAATCCGAGTGATGTGGATGAAAGTGCTAGTGGAAGTCATAGCCCTACCAGTACTAATAAGAAGCTCTCCTATTCCAACACCGTCATCTTTGGCCTAGGAGGCAAGGATCAAGATCACATTGCCTCTGCTGTCCGGATAAATCGTCCTAACTCTCCCGCCCATTCTACTAGCCGGGGGAGTATCCGAATCCCACTGTCCCTAATCTCGGTTGCAATGAGCAATTTAACCTGAACCGTGAGTCCTCCCTACCCCCGAGCCTCCGGATGACTTCTTGTCCTCTCGTACTGTTAGGTAAAGTCTCGGGAGAGCATATCCCCCTTTGCTATTATTACTAAGACTAAAGGTGACTGGAAGTGTGTCAAAGGTCCGGTTGATTACATTGAACTAGGCAACGACTAGATCCTTTTCCGGTTTACTAATGTTTATGATAAACAAGCTGGTCTTCGATAATCGCCCTTGGTTTGTGAATGGTCTTAACCTGGTCATTTCTCTCCGGATCCCTTTTTCGATCCCTTTGCTATCAATATTGCTAAAATTGACCAATGGGTCAGAATTCCTCGACTCCCGGGAGTTTTGGAATTTTAACTCTTTGTCCAATCTGTTGAAATCTGTTAAGTCTGTTGTTAAGCTGGACAAACACACCCTCTTAAGACAAAAGGGCCGATTTGCTAGAGTTTGTGTCAATATTGATATCTCTAAACCATTAAGGGGTTGCATTAAATTTTCTAATGGCTCCTTCTCTCTGTCTCGTCCCTTTGATTTATGAGGGTTTATATGAAGTTTGTGCCCTCTGCGGTTGTGATTCTCATGCCCTTAAAGCTTGTCCTATTTACCCGCCTCACCCTAAAATTGATGTTATGGTTGAAAATTTTGGTACTCGATCTATCTCGAGCCCTACTATTACCACCCCTTCCTTTTCGATCCTAATCTTGCTCTCATTGAAAGATGGATCTCGGTTACTCCCACAAAGAGAACTAAGTCCAATAAACGACCTCGATTCCCCTGTGTCCCTCAAACCAATTTTAGCTCCCGGATTGATATCTCTATTCCAAAAAGTGTGCCCGAGCCAGTTGTGCCCCATGTGACCCCTACTATCTGTCCCTATAAGAACAATGAGAGGGGTTATTTGGCCGAGTCCTCCTCTTTATTCTCTTCTAGCCGGAAAAGCCTAACTCTGAAAAGGCTACTCACCCTTCCAAGTTACCTATCATTGCTCGAGGCTCCAGTGCCGAAAGAGACGGTGATGGTCGATAGCCCTCAACATGAGGAAAATGATTGCATTGCTGAGGCTCCCTTTACTGCCCTAAAAGGAAAGGTTGAGGATGATTTTGCTGAGGATATCATGGATGATTGTACTTGTTAGATCCGATGAGGATGTGTGTGATATGTTTCGGACCTTAATAACTTCGAGGATACTTGCGGTATCTTCCGATTCTTCAAAGGAAAGGAAAATGGTGGAAGAAGGAGAAGAACTATACTCTCATCCCTCCTTTTAAGCTGGTGCTTTTATAGATTTCACCACTCTGGGTCTTTTGGTCGGTTTTTGGTGGCAATGGCCCCGGCTTCGAATTTATGTCTTTTCTATTCCTTTGTTCTCCTCTCTGTCTGTACTTTCCTCACTGCCGGGTTCATGCTTATCTTGTCCCTCTTGAAAGGACCTTTTGTTTATGTCTATAGTGCGGTGAGGTTGTGCTGTTCAAGCCACTAGTTGTTACAAGTGTTCTTCTTCATTTTTGCCTACTTGTGTATCTTGCGGGGTTTGGTTGTGGCCATTATATTGGGCCTGTTGTTGGTCTAAGGTATTTGGGGGTGGTTTCCACCAAGAGTGGAAAAATGATATGTACTTGGTTTTCCATTCTAAGTATTTATCAAACTGGGTTTACTTGTTATGGCCTTGCCTTTATTTTTTGTCACTTTACCGGGATGAAAGCTGATGTTCACTCCTCTTATTGGTTTATGAATCATACTTGTTGGTATGATACCATTAGTTTCCTATACTACCGTTGGTAATGATATTGTCCATAGCTCATGGAATCGAACTGTAAGCTTAAGTGCGTTCTTGATTGTTGCTTGTCCAATGGTTATCTTTACTTGCACCCTATATCTGCAGACCTATCGATCTTGAGATGGACTTCTCCTTGCTTTGTGTTACCCCCTTGCTAGGTTGGAAGCCAAAAATAGGAGAACCTCACGGTATTAACCGAATCAAGGATGACTATCCCCCTAGTGCTTTGAGATTCGAACTATTTGCTTCTATATTTTCCGGCTTGTTCCTTTTGTCATTGTTCTTGTTATTTGCTCCTTTTGATGGAGTCTATTGGCCTAGTTTGTTGGACTCCTTGGTATGTTTACTCAGCAATGCCAGTTGATCACTCGACTCGATTATTGTCCTGTTTTGCAAGGATTGGATGCGGGCGTAGCTATGTTAAAAGCTACTTGGATGAAGGCCTATGTAAGGAAATGTTCGGCACCGCCACATATTCAGAGCTATAGGCAAAAGTCTTTTAGTGTTTTTGTGGATTTTTCTATCAAGATTAGTAACAAACTGTTCAAGTTAATGCGTTTGTCTA
The DNA here is from genome assembly GCA_021018815.1 of Talinum fruticosum. NCBI lineage: Eukaryota > Viridiplantae > Streptophyta > Magnoliopsida > Caryophyllales > Talinaceae > Talinum > Talinum fruticosum. The sequence continues at coordinate 9,920,096 of JAITYX010000006.1, read as the reverse complement.
AGACTCGTTATGTTTGTAATATTCTCTTGTGTACTATTAAGGTGAGATGAAATTTGGCCTCTGTCAAATTTCCCAAGGCTTCTCTTCCGACAAACCCCAAGGGGAATGCTTCAGCATATGCAAGTGGCATTATTTGGCCTATTACTATGTTCGAATTAACAGATTCGGGATCCCCTTTATTATCGGGGGGTCATGCATTGCGTTTTAGTGGGATGTGGATAGGCTTATTGCTTCCTTGGGCCAATGTAGGTACGAAGTCCATTTTTGGACATCGAAGATATTACCATCAGTTTTTAGTGTTTATTATGAAAATTATTAGTTGAAATGTACAAGGTATGAAAAGAGAGCGAATTGTGAACGAATTAAACCATATAAAGAATTTGCACCAGCTGACATCTTGTTTTTAATTGAAACTATGGTGAATGAAACAAATGCGGACAGAATAATCCGCAAACTCGGATATGACCACTATGAAATGATCCCACCGGTAAACCATTTGGGAGGGATATAGGCGTTATAGAACACATTAAAGGTTACGGTTCACACATTAGCTAAAGAGGATCGAGCAATACATCTATATGTTAAAGAAAACCAATCAAATACGGTATCGATTATCTCAAGGGTCTATGGACTGGCGCAACAATGTCAAAAGAATGAATTTTGGAGTAAACTCCCTTACTTAATTTGGTATTTGATCTTCCATGGTGTATTATTGGGGATTTTAATGAAATCTCATGTGCTAATGAGAAAAAATGAGGTAATTGTCCCAACGCCCGATAACAAGGTCCGACTTAACAGATTTATGGATTCCATTAATGGCAGAACCTTATCACCAATTGGAAGGATCTTTACCTGGAAAAAGTAAATTAGAGGTAATCTCATTACGAACAACTAGATAGAGCTATAGCTAGACAAGATTGGATCAATTGCTTCGTCGATAGTAGAATTTTACATGGTCCTTTTTCATTCTCGGATCATTGCTATATTCTTCTAGACACGAAGCCTTATATAAACAGACAAAAAAATTGTAGTTTTAGATTTCAACCCCATTGGGTGTCCTTCCCCAAAGTTAATTCAATTGTCCATGATCACTTTGGAAGTACAAGGTGAAAGGCACTTCATCTTTTCAAATTATGTGCAAGCTTAAACTTATAAAGGGCCAGCTAAAAGAGTGGAATAGAAATTCCAACCTTAATTTTAAAAACAAAATGGAAGTGAATTCGAAAAAATTCAGTATGTTAAAACTAAACTTATTGACCAACCTCTTAATTTTAGACTCAACCGGTGGCTTTGCAGATTAATTAGGCAAAGAGAAAAACTTCTTATGTTCAATCAAAGATATTGGGGTAAATACTTCAGAAAGAAATGGCTAACGTAAGGAGATCGAAATTCCAAGTTCTTTCATATTAGTGCTACGACTCGAAAACGACGAAAGACCATCACTCGTCTAAAAGATGGCTCTGGTATTTGGATCGAGGATATGACCTCCATCTCGCGACAAATTTGTTAATGATTTTAAATGCCAGTTCACGAGTAACCCAAATAGAATAAAGACCCAATTGTCTTTCATAAATAAATTAATGATGTCCAAAGGAATTAACTTACAAAAAGGGTCACGGTGATGAGATTAAAAATGTTGTATTCCGGATGGATGCATCAAAAGCTCCAGGACCGGATGGCTTTGGCCGGGTTTTTTCAAAAATATTTGGATATTGTGAGTCGGGATATCATTTCGATGATCAATGATTTCCATGAGAAAGGGAGAATCCTTAAAGAGATTAATCACACATTTATCACACTTATACCAAAAGTTGATGACCTTATCACTACGAATCATTTTGGACCAATAAGTCTTTGCAACACAATGTATAAGATCATTGCTAAGATTACGGCCAATAGGCTTAAAGTTTGTTTAAACAACATTATCTCACCTTTACAAAGTGCCTTTGTCCCAAGAAGACAAATCCATGATAATATTTTGCTTACTCACGAAATTATGAACAAATTTAGCAAAGCAAAAGGGAAAACGACATGGGTGGCCCTAAAACTCGATATGGAAAAAGCTTATGATCGGGTCGAATGGGACCTTTTAATCGATTGTCTTAACGGTATGAGATTCCCACCAAAGTGGAATTGTTGGATAAAGGAATGCATTTCCTCGGTTTCTTGCTCTCTCCTCATCAATGACCAACCACAAGGTTTTTCAAGCCATCAAGAGGACTAAGATAAAGCCTCCAGACCCTTTTCTCTTGCCTCCCCCACGCCGTTTCCCATTCCCTCCTCCTTGCTTCGGATCCTTCCTGTGAGCAACCTCGAGATCTAGCCCTCCTCCGTCTCTCAAAATTGATTACCGTGCCAATCAAGCTTCATCAACGATCTGCAGAGATCCACGTCTATGGTTCTCGGCGTTACGGCTGGAATCTAATCACTCATTTGATGAAATTTTTAGGGATAATTTCTTCGTCGGGGATGTCATTAAGGTCAAATCGGGCCTCCATGCCTCCTTCCGCACTATTCATGGAGTGTACGATGTTTCGAAAACCCATACTGAGGGTAAGATGACGTCTTTGCTTCATCACCGGTTATTACATGACATTAATGGGAATTTGCAAGGTAATCCTGGTTTCTACTCTCTTCTTGGGATTTCGATTAAGACTCAAATCCAGCACCAAGGTATGCCTACTTACTCTAATCCCGGGTTTGTGTTTTTCCATTTTTCTTTTTTTCTTTTTTTATTTTTGTTTTTTTGGACGGCTTCTTGATTCTTCTTCTCTGGTTTTGGTTAATTGTCCGTATGGCTTGCGTTTTGTGTGTGAACCTTTGTTGAAGTTTTTGGGGTTTTTCACTATTCATGTTAATGGTCATCACTTGTTCACTTCAGTTATGGTCCGGTTATGGTTACATTACGGGAGGCAATCTCGCACGTCCTTGGTGGTACTATAAATTCACGATAGGAAGGGTTGGGTTTACTGTATCTCGACCCTCTCAAATCTTTCCTCGGTCTTCCCTGCTCATGTCCGATAGTCCTCACTCTTCTCCCACCTTTTCTCATGGCCTACCACACGATTCATACCAAAATCCCTCGCTAGTCCTTCTCCCCAACTTCCAGACTACGGACCTACTGGTCGGAAGCGTTCATTCACATCCGAGCAGTCCTTCTCCGACCACCCACCCAACTTTCTCGGACAAGGTTAAGTTCGGTGTGGAGGGTTTACATGCTCTTCGATCTTCCTCGGTTGAGCCGAAATCTAGTGTTCGAGTCAAGGGAAATTGTGATGATAACCCGAATGAGTTGATTACCTCTCCGGTTGCTTCCAATCCTATTCTGAATCGTATCGAAATTACGAATTCTACGTCTTCCTCTTTGTCTAATACGGATATGCTTAAGTCTTTGTGTCCGTTGAGCAAAGTGTGGGGTGAGCAGATTGCCACTCCATACTGTTAAAGGGAAAACTAAAATGGATTGGAAGTCTCTTAAGGGGTCGATTGATTATGTTGAGTTGGGTAATGGGTGGTTTTTGTTTCAATTTTCTAATTTGGAGGTTAAAAACTTTGTCCGGTTTAATCGCCCTTGGTTTGTTCGGGGTTTGAATCTTGTTCTTAAGCCTTGGAAGCCCTTCTTTGACCCATACTCTTCTACGATTGATAAAATCGACCAATGGATCCGTATTCCAAGACTCCCTGGGAATTTTGGAATTTGGAGGCATTATTAGATTTACTCAAATCGGTAGGAGAAGTTGTAAGATTGGACAGTCATACCTTACTTAGACGAAGGGTAAGTTTGCCCGTGTGCTGTGTTAATGTGGACATTTCCCGACCTCTTAGAGGTGCCATTTCGATGGGTGATTCTACTGTCTCTATGTCCCTTCCTCTTACTTATGAAGGGCTTCATGAAGTTTGTGCGATGTGTGGATGTGAGTCTCACATGTTGGATGCTTGTCCTAATGTTCCGGTCCAGTCTAAAATTGAAGTGGTCGTAGAAAAATTCACTAATCACGGGTTGTCTAATCCTAGCGAGACAATTAAGGTAGTGAGTGGGGGTACTTCTAGAGTTGATCCTGGGGTGGAAAAATGGATCGAGTCTCTCCCAAAAAGAGAGGAAGGACGTTTAAAGCTGATTATGATGCTTCTTCCGCAACCGATACTATTAAAATTTCGACTCTACTCTCCCCGAGCCTGGCCATCCCCTTGAAGCTGCTGAAAAGGAAACCAATTCTAGAGGATCGGTCTCTAGGATCCAGCCTAGGGATGATACCTTTGATGTTCCTCTTCGCTCCCCTCTTGATGATAGAATTCAGGTGATATCTCACAACTTAGACAGGGGCATCTTACCTATTCCTATTGTCCCGGATGGCATTCCTAGTCCCAACTCTACTCTTCTCTTTAATGAAGTTGATCCCCTTCGAGCAGAGCAAGACTCTCCCGCTTCTGCTGGTAATTCTATTATGGATTTAGATTTTCTCGGATGACAAAGAAGGTGCACCTATCGAAGAGAATTTATGTGAATGTGATGTTGGTGATGAGTTTTCGGTTTCCTCCGACTCCTCTAAAAAAGAAGAATGAATCAGGATGAGGAAGAGGCTTCCTCATCTGCTGCCATGTAGTTATGTATTGTCTTGCTATCATCACAATGTACTTGTTTTAAGTTATGTTGCTAGACTTTTGCTGATTTTTGGGTAAAAGATGTAAGGTCTTATGGGAGTTTCGGTTTATCTTGTATGAATCCGGGTATTGTAGTGTTTTAAGATGGGTCCTCTTTTATGTTGGTTGGATGGGAGTTTTTCAAGCAATCGGGAAGATGTGTGATGATCCCTTAATTTCTCGTAAAATGTACCTTGCAGGTTATATTACGGTTATGCTTAATAATATCAATAGTTATGTTGGGTTGTTATGTTTTCTACCTCTAGCGTTTATGGGAACAAAAATTTTGTTTGGGTCAAATCCTATGCTTGTGGCTCCAAACTGTTTATTTCGTTTTCTTTCTATTGGGCCACTTCTAAATGGACTCATTGGCGGATAAATTTGTTTTCTTGTCCTGCTGTTGTTATCTCCTTTTACTCGGAATATGTCTATGCCTCGCATTCACTCTTCTGTTTCTTTCGTTACCCTTATCTATTTCTTTGTTTCGTTGTTGGATTGGTTCCTTCTACATACTTTACTTCCCTCCTACCTTCTCATTTTTTCAGTACCCTTTCGGTTATAGTGCATTGCGAGTTGTTTAATGAATCCCCTAAGATTGAAAATATGGCATAGAGGATGTGTGCTATCTTGTTGGGGACAACTTTGTGGGTGTAGAATCTGGATTCCACTGATATTGTCTTTTTCACTATTTCAAATAATAATTTCGTTATTTGTTTGATTGATCATACTTGCTACTGGGATTTGAATTTATTGGTTTCAGTAGCAAGACCGAAGAATTGGTGGAGATGTTTGAGGTTTTTGTTCATTTTTTAGCGCTTAATATGAAATATAAGACATGGATTCAGATTGCATTGGCTTTATTTTTTTTTTTTTGAGAGGTTTATGTATATAAATAGCCATGTTTTTAAATGGGACAAATATGATAATTTGCAAACCTGGCGGTAAGGATTGATTCATTCTTCTTGAGTCGGTATGATGAGATTTTTGGTCCAATTGCTCACTTTGGTGGTAAATATCTTAAGGCTACCCCTTTCCGGGCCAGGCAGCCTTTAAGGTATTATCCGCCAAGAGAGATTATAGTCGATGATGAGTACCTCGGAATTTCGAGACTATCTCCCCATTGTATTTCTCTTTTAAGCAAACAATTTATTTTGGGTTGGTGAGAGAAGTCTTTTTGGGATGGATATTAGCAGAGTTGCATACGAACAATTTATGGTATTATTTTAACTATCTAAAATACTCATGTGAACTACTTTTGTGGAACAAAGTCCAGGCGAGGAATGGGAGCAACGGAAGAACTCGAAGGAATAAAATACCATGGTGTTTCGTAAAGACTACCTTTCTAACTCGTATTGTTTTACTTTTTCTCGTTATGAATTTTTGGGCGAGAGGACCTTCAGGCTGGCTCGAATGTCCCAAGGCCCCTGTTTCGACCACCCCGAAAAGGGCCTCGCTTCTGCACCTGCAGTTGGTTATCTGTAATTAACAATTTTGTGATTGGTACGATTACTCACAGGATGTTGCAAAAATATTATTTAGTTATTTTTCTTGGTTCGCCAGGGGACATTCTTTATACCCCAATATGGCCAATATTGGGAAATTTATGTGAAGTTATGAAAATAATTGCTTGAAATGTTCAAGGAGCCAAAAAACAACAAGTCAAACAGAAATTATTTTACTAAATAAGAAAATTAGGCCGGATATTCTTTTTGTGATTGAACCCATGACTAATTTGGAGAATACACGAAAAATTATTTCTAATCTAGGATTCGAGCATTTTGATTTTGTCTTGCCAGTTAATCATTGTGGAGGAATGTGGGTGTTATGGAATGCATCTAATGTTACGGTTAATGTTCTAGGCAAAGATACGAGATTTATCCATCTTCATGTATTGGACAAAAAGCTTCAAAAAGAGTGTTTTATCTCAGGAGTTTATGGTCCAACACAGGCTATTGATAAGAATGCCTTCGGAACCACTTACAGGATCCGAATAGCCTTATTAATTTACCATAGTGTATTATAGGGGACTTAAATGAAATAGAGAACTTCAATGAAAAAATAGGAGGTCAAAAACCTTCAATGGTTAACTTCCAAAGAATAAGAAATTTTGTTCGATCTATTCAGGGAAAATCCATCCCTCCAGTAAGAAGGGTTTTTACTTGGAAAAACTGGTAAAAGGTCAACTTATCTATGAGAGACTAGATAGAGCAATTGTAAGAAGGGACTGGTTGGACGTTTACCCAAATAGCTTTATCTCACATGGCCCCTTTTCCTGCTCCGACCATTGTTACATTTTTCTTAAAACGAGACATCGATACCCTATGGAATAAGAGGCGGAACTTCGATTTCATAATCATTGGTCTAGTATTGATGCAGTGAAGAAGATCATTAAGGACCAATGGAGTAATTCTACCGGGGAACTAACATGTACAAACTTATCAAGCAAACTAAAGAGCATTAAATTCAAACTCAAAGGATGGGCCAAGAATTCTTGCAATAACTACCTTCAACAAATTGAGAAAAATTCCACTCTGTTGCAGAAAGTTGAAGATAGATTGATTGATAACCCGAGTAGTTTCGGACTACTCCACTCGGCATTCAAGACTTATTAAGCAACGAGAGAGACTTTTTCTGTTTAACCAAAACTATTGGGGAAAATTCTAGAAGAAGGAATGGCTAACTAAAGGTGACCGTAACTCTAAATTCTTTCACGGATGTCTGTGCATTCAGGAAACAAAGAATGGCTATTTCTCGAATCAAGGATGATTCAGGAGTTTGGATTGATGATAGTAACATTATCAATCAAAAATTCATAACCGATTTTATTTCCAAATTCAGTTCGCAAAGACAGAATGCATGTCAATTCAATCTTAATTTAAGACCATTAATCTCGAAGTCGACAATGATCACCTTCTTGCTCCGAGTATCACCGGATGAAATTAAAACGGCAGTCTTTCAAATGAATCCTGCTAAAGCCCCGGGCCGGATGGATTTGGAGCAGGATTCTTCCAACAACATTGGAACACGATAGGAAAGGAGGTTATTCTTTGTGTTATGGATTTTTTTAAAAATGGGAAACTGCTTAGAGAAATTAACCACATCTTTATTGCACTCATTCCAAAAGTAAATAATCCATCGGCAACCTCACAATTCAGGCCAATAAGCTTGTGCAACAGTTTGTACAAAATTATCTCCAAAATTATTGTTATCGGACTTCGACCAATTCGAAAAGAATAATTAGCCCTTTTCGGAGCGCCTTTGTACCGGATAGAGATATACATGATAATATTCTTCCGGCACATGAGGTAGTCAACAATTTTGGTAATATGAAGGGAAAACAAGCATACATTGGACTCAAACTAGATATGGAAAAGGCTTACGATAGATTAGAGTGGGATTTTATTTTTACCTGTCTTAAAGAAATTGGGTTTCATGATAAATGGATTAGTTGGATCGGAGAATGCATTTCTTCCGTTACTTACTCCTTACTTATTAACGATGAATCATGTGGTTTTTTAAGCCATCTAGAGGTCTTAGACAGGGAGATCCGTTATCTCCGTATCTCTTTATTATTTGTATGGATGTGCTTGCTGCCGGACTACAGAGTTGAAGCGATGAAACCAAAGTCCGGTATTGGAAATAAGATAGCGACTAAAGCACAAAAATACCATGTCTACTTTTTGCTGACGATAGTTTGCTTTTCTACAAATCCAATAATGAGACGTGCTTTTAACTTAGTAACCTGCTGAATGAATTCTCCAATCTCTCGGGACAATTAGTTAATTTTCGCAAATCAGCAATCGTGTTTTCTAAGAATGCGACTTCTACTGACGAAATTCAGTCTCCTCCATTTTCAACATTTCGCATAGAGATTCATTTGGAAAGTATCCGGGATGCCCGGTGTTTAAGGGTAGGACAAATAGTTCCACCTTTGCTGATATCCCGACCAAAGCAAATAACAAACTCCAGAAATGGAAAGCTAATTCGCTTTCAAAAGCGGGAAGGGTGGTGCTTATTCAATCAAATTTGGAATCTCTTCAGGCACACACGATGCAATGTTTTAAATTGCCAAAAAGCACTTCGACTTCATTGGATAAAATTAATAGAGATTTTTTTGGAGCAAAGCAAAGGATATTAAGGGTCCGGCTCTTGTTTCTTGGGAAAAAATATGCATGCCGAAAAATATGGGGGTCTGGGTCTTAGGAAAATAGAAGCGATTAATCAAGCATTCCTCTGCAAACTAATTTGGAAATATCTTCATGAACCTAACAATTTTTGGGTTCAAATCATGCATTCTAAATATCCTTTAGATAATTACTTTTTCCTGAGAAAACCCAAACCTACGGACTCCTGGGCTTGGAAATGTCTCCTGAAGAGAGAGATCTCTTCAAAAGAGGGCTAAAATGGGAAGTTGGTAATGGAAAGGCTGCGAAATTTTGGCATGATAATTGGTGTGGGCAATATTCTTTACTCCAATATTACGATAATACTAGGGGGACATTCCAAGCACTTGATGCTAATGTTAATATATGCATCACGACGGAAAAAGAATGGAACATACATTATCTTTCTACGTTCCTTCCAATGGACATATGTAGGGAAATTAAAAGTATCCCCATCCCACATCATGATATGGACGACAAAATGTGTTAGGGACTATCAAGTTCAGGAACATTCACGACAAAGTCAGCAACTTGGAATGCACATAATTTAAGGACTTGTAATTAGGTTTGGGAAGCGGGTTGGATATGGAAGTCTGGATGTCTTGCCTAAAATTAAGCTTTTCTTGTGGCAACTCCAACATAATTCCATAGCTACGCGAGATACACTATCAAAGAGAGGGATTAGCATCGATAGCCGAGTGCCCGTTATGCCATCGAGAGAGAGGAATCCGTTGACCACCTCTTTGCTAGATGTCCAATGTTTAAAGATACTTGGGAAAAAGCTTATCTCCATAAATGGCTTGATATTTATATAGGACAACTACGCGAACCAACACTTTCGATGTCTTACATAAATTCGAGTCTAACAACAAGTCTACTCAACTAGTTAGAGTGGTGTACTTGATATGGAGTATATGGAAAAGCGTAAATGAGGTTGTATTTAATAAAGCAAAATATAACTCTATTTCAACAATAATCAAAGCAAAAAGAGCATGGGTAGAATGGAGGGCAAGAGGAAAATTTGATGGAATTTATAATCGGCCACCGATCACCATTCACCAACTTTTGCTATCAAAACATCTCAACATATCGGATGGGAGAAACCGCCAGGGGATTCATCAAAATCAACTTTGATGGATCAAAATCTTCAACAATCTGCAGCAGGAGGATATGTCATTAGAAGTTGGGATGGAAGATTTATCAAAGCAGGAGTTTCAAATCTGGGATCGACCTCGGTAATCATCGCAGAAGCCACGAGCAATGAGGAATGGAGTACGGGCAGCCATTCAAGCGGGTTATCGGTCTATAGTTATAGAAGGAGATAATCAATTGGTTATTAAGGCCTTAAGACAAGAGTGTCAACCCCCAAGAGAGATCCGGATGCTTATTCGGGATACTCACATGTACCTTATGAGTCGCTACAAAGTATTTATCAATCACCACTATCGCGAAGGTAACGGGCGGCGGATTGGCTAGCAAGGCTAGGACTTTCTATCACCCATTCTTTGCACTGGGATTCTCTTCCTTCTTCTTCCTCTTTCCTCTTCATTCTTATGGAGGATAATTTGGGTAGAATCCTCGAGAGAAAGGCTACCTCATAATTGTTGTATTTACCCATTTTCCAAAAAAAAAAATAGTGGGTAAGTGTTATAGAAGTTATATCTGTTAAGAGATGTTATTAATTATATTAGTTATAAGTTATTATAAACTTTTTTATAAACAATAATTCGACAAATGCTAAAAGTAAATATGTTTGGGTAGTTTTGAAATAAAAAGGTCGAGGATGAGTGTAATCGCATAACTCCCGTTCTAGCTGTGCAAGCGAATACCAAACGAAGAGGATAAGAGAGAGCGAACTACAACAAAGATGGCTGTAAGCATGGCTTTCATTTCTTCACAATGCTTTTCCCTTTCTTCCCAGCTCAAGAATCTCTCTCTCTCCTCTCAGTCTTCAGCTCAATCTCCAAATTTACACCTTAAGCCTCTCACCTTTTCCTCCAACCTATCTCACACTCTCTTCTCTCAAGGTAAATTCAAACCCCACTATTCTTTTCGAGTTAAGTTTCAATTTCAATTCTGCTGTGGATTCAAAATTTGGTGGGTCTATCAACTTGTTTTTTTTTTTTTTTGTTTTTTTGGTTTTAATTTCTGAATGGTGAAAATTTATGGGGGTTTATTTATTTTCTGATTTATATTTTTCGTCATTATGTGCATTCAGGTTGTTGGGTTTCCTCATTTTAGTTTAATTGTGCTTCTTTTTGTGGTTTTTTGTAGTTATATTTTACTGATTTGGATAATTGGAGCTTGAATTTCCGCAAGTTTGACAACCATGGGTTTCATGGTTTTGAGTGAATTCACACAATTTGGAATTCACAGTGTGCCTTTCTCTGAAATCTTTGATTCAGAATGATAAGTACGTTAGGATTAATTTGAAGGCATGATTATGTAATGTAAGTTCGTTCAGAATTAAGTGGCTGGGGTCTGGTATGATTTTCAGCTTACTTGGTTAAACTGTATCAATTATTTGTGCCTTTTTGATTTGTTGGATAGGCTGATGTTGCTTTCGATGATAATTTCTGCTAGATGTATGTGCTTATGTAGTATGTTCACTTTTTATACAGTCGAAATTCTTTTTCAGTTAAGACAACAATGTCCACGCTCAAATCTTACATTCTATTTCTAACAAGGGTAAGGCTGCCTTCATCAAGTTGTTGTTTAACCCTGTGAAAGTAGGATGCACACGAGGAGTAGTAGTTATTGTTGTTGTTGTATGTCTAACTAGGCCAGTGGTGAAGTGGGTGTCAAGAGATTTAGTAGCTAAGCACTTAAGCATTTCGTATATGACCTAGTATAAAGAGATTCTTGCCAACTAAGCCTGGGTCCTGATGACTGGGAAGGATAAAGGCTGTGTCATCGTTAACATTGGGAAGATACACTCCCAACCAGCAAGGATAGAGAGAAATGACATTTAGACAGAGAAAGCTTGAAAGCTTTGTTCATTCATCAACATATGCTGCCCATACATGGGAGAATTTTTTTTTTGTTTTGGTTTGGGGGGTGTTAATTGGTCTTGAATATCAGTTAGAAGTTAAATTAAGCTTACAAAATTAGAAAACAGAAGTTAGCTTAAAAAGGAGCGAGATACAACTTGCAAACCTTTGTTAAACTGAGATGCTGCTCTCTAAGTTGCTTGCTAATCTGGTTTTCTAGTATTACTTCAGGAGCCTAATACATCCTGAACACTTGATTACACATTTAGCTGAGGAAGAAATTGCGGTTACATTAAATAGCCAGAAAGGAGGAAACAAATGGGCTGTTGTACTTGCAGCTAGGAGTAATCTGATTGCTCTAGCTTGGTCCTTAGTGACTTCTTCTCTTTCATGGATGTTCCTTCAAGATAGGACCCACCCTTCCTTAAACCTCCTTCTAACTTGTTGAAATAAGGATTATGATGTATCCAAGCCCACCCTCGAGCAAGCTCAGAGAAATCAGGTGGAGGTAACTCAAACAGACAAGGCAAAAAAAAGATTGAAAAATGGAAAAACTTGAGTTGGATGAACAACCCAAGGGGATAGATCTTGAATGACTTAGGTGAGATAGAAACACCACACCTAGGACAGTTCAAGGGCTGCTATGAAACTTGATTGGATAAGAAATACCACCAAGCAAGCCTACATAGACCTACAAAACACCATACAACAAGTAGGATTGAACCTGAGTTCCTTGGTGATACAGAAACACCACACCAAGAAAGATTCAGGGGCTGGCCTAAACGCTTTGCTCGATACATAAACACCACCAACAAGAACCTAAAGGACCTTGAAAAACACCACTTGGACAACCAATCCAAGTTGCAATGTCTAGGGGTTTAAGGGTGTAAGTTTGAATCCACAAACTTTAAGTTTTAATCAACTTCACGTATGCTAAATGTTGCAAGCTGAGAGCAGACCTTTTATAGAGGTTTGCCTTTTCCCTCTAAAGTTCTTTCCTAGCTGCCAAGGAAACATAACATTAAGCACCCTTAATTAGCAACTAATTGTAGTCATTAGAGCTAACCAAAAAACTGGAAAAGCAGAAACTAAAAACTCCAGAATGAAAGATAGCTTGGAATGACTTCTGGCCTATGAAAATACTTGCAAATCTTCCAAGCTGCGCCTTTTCTTGGCCTGCTGTGATCTTGCCTGGGAAAGGATGGTAATAATGACTGTAATTAGTTGCCACCAAGAGACCTCCTGTTGGACCAAAATTCTGCTGTCTCCCAGGCAGTTAGGCAGTTTTGTGCTTGCTGAATCACCATCTTGCTTCTCGAGTTTCTGTTGGCCATGTTTTAGGAGTCTTAACATATGTAACTAAGTACTAACATTATACCTAAAATAAGACTATAGATGATTAACCATTATATCCCAAATGGTAAAAATACGCAGAAGGTCAAGCACTCAAGGTGCTGAGTTTGGAAATCAACCTTTGGACAGTTATTTCCTTCATAGAATGGCATCATTTCCTTCATGCCAGCTCAAAGCCAAAACTTCCTCAATGTGCACTTCCATCATCTTCTATGCATATTTCTTGCTTCAATTGGATTTGCTTTTGTCTGGACTGAACTGAAGGATGGGAAACCCTGCTGGCAGCAACTAGGGATAGAAAGTATCCTTCACAAGATGTCCAAAACATGACTAAAAACTGTCATAAAGTTAAATTTGTAAAAAATTATTTTTCTCTTTAATATTACGGTATATTTGCCTAACATAAATCTCTACAAATAAGGAAGGTGAAATCAGAGACATTCCACCTAACCTAGGGAACTATCATTTGAAGCTTCACTTCTGTAGCAAATATGTGGCTCCGAACATGAAAAATAGAAATTAAAGATTTATTGCCACTGACATCCAACCACACCTTCACCACAAAACAAATCGCAAATTTTCTCATCCTCTTAATCAACATGGGTTTTTGTCTTATCATGAATAATCAGCAGATCTTGTTATCCTTCAAACCATTGAAGAGCACTGATATTCTGTCAACTACAACATTTCTGCTCAAAAATGGGTGAATGACTATTGCTTTTAAAAAAAAAAAGAAAAAAATTACGGTGAAGAGTTTTGGTTCTGAATAAGTTTGGTCAATAAGTTTATGGAAGCAAGGAAGCTGCCTATAAAATGGTACAGAAAATGAGTTAATGCTATTTATAACATTAACAAGCAACAAAAATAAGTGGTAGCAGCATGCTATGAGTCTCATCAGCAATACTAGGAAACAGTACCAATTTATTATAGATTTGCTAACCTCACAAGTTAAATGTCCAAAATCATAAAGAGTGAGGAAAATCACAAAAGTTAAAAGTAACTGACGGCGCAGTTCTATCAATTCTGGAACTTGACATCAACAAGCTTGGCCGCTATAGTTGGCTAAAGCGAAAATGTCTTTCCACACTGTTGTACTTTTATTTAGTGAAATTGGTTTGTAGTTGATGTGTGTGATGAAAGAAACAAAAAAGATCCTGAGTGGAACATTGCAGTGAATGGTTTGCTTTGGGTGTTGTTTGCTTGGTATATGTCAGTTTTGACACATTTCATCTATAGAAACTTTTTCGATGTCAAATTACCGGGATCAACATTGGATTGACTGTTTTAACCATCAAGAGCTTTCTGTATGTTGTAATTTGAACCTTTCGAACCAGCATTCTTCCCTGGTTGTGAGGTGTCTTTGCTTTTAAGTCATCGATGATTACTCTTGTAAGTCATCAATAAGTAGTTGCTGACTTTGTACATGAGATGATCATTAATGTAACTCATTGTTCTTTGCTTATGAAATCTGAATTGTAGGAGGCTTGTCACTTGGCAAATTCCAAACGCAAAGTAGCAGTAGAATTGTCTGTGAGGCTGCTCCAGCAAAGAAGGCTGATTCTGCAGCTAAGAGAGCCCGTCAAGCAGAGACTCGCCGTCTCAGGAACAAAGCCCGCAAATCTGAGATTAGGACTCGCATGAGAAAGGTACTTCCCTTTTAGATTGAAAATTTTGGTGTAATCTTGAATTTATTCTTAAAATGCCAGCCTTGTTTGTTGGATTATCTCCTGTTAACTACTTATTTTTATTATACGTAAATATGAATGGGTATATATATGCTAGAATTCAAACTTTCCATTGCAAGCATCAAATGTTGGTGTTGTAATTTATGTTGTAGCAGAGTCCAATTAGCGGTGGCAAAAATTGGGGTTCGGACAATTCGGACAAAAACACCGTACTCGGACCTGTCCGAATTGCGGATTCGGACGCCCGACCAAACCCAAACCCGAACCTGAATGTTCGATGTCCGAACTTGAATGTCCGATGTCCGAATTTGTGATATAAATTTTTAAAAATTGAACTGAAATTATGTATGTGACTGAACTTGAACCCGAAGTTCAATGTCCAAACTCGAATGTTTGAATATTTTAATGAAAATTTTGTAGATTTTGGACTAAATTATACCTAAACCCGAATGACCGAATGTCCGAATTGGGTTTTTCCGATTGTCCGAATTTGTCCAAACCCGAATACGTCAAAAATTCGGACAACCCGGACCCGAATTGCCAAACCCGAACCTGAGCCGAATTTCAATTCGGACATGACCGTTTGACCGAATTTAAAATTCGGACAAAAATTTTGTGGTTGGACCCGGTTTTTTCGGGTCGGACAAATTCGGACTATCAGATCGGACGGATTTTTGCCCGCGCTAAGTCCAATGTAGAGTGCTGATTTGAAATACATTGGCCAACCATCACAAAAGCAGTTTCCAACAGCCTAGTCCCTGATGTTGCGAAGGAACTGTTTAGGATAGAGGATATACTTCTCACATTATCTGTCGGCAAAGTCTTGTCAGTTGGTTGTTGGTTCTGTGTTGAACTTACCCTGCTTAGTTATGTACTCTTTTATGTGGAAAAGAGAAGGAATTTGCACACAGTATGTAATTTACTGTCTTTAAAAAGTCTTACTCCTTGTTCATTCTACCAGTTATAATTTGAGATGTATGTATATTGGCATTTAAAGGAAATAATTTTTTAAAATAATAAAGGAAATAAAATTTTTTAATAAAAAAGGAAATCATTTTGAGAGGTAAGATTGATGGAGCTTTTTAATGTTGGGATTAAAGGTGGGAGTAGAAATGTGGGCTAAAGCTTTTCCAAAAAAATTTTTTAAATTGAGAGGGGGGAGATGATCAGTTACTACCTTAGTAATTTGATATCGGAGTTTTATTGCTTTTTTCATTCCATTAGATATTAATTTGATTAAACTATTTTAACCCTGCAAATTGTAATTAAAAAGGGGTAAAAAAGCATAACAAAACTCATGCAACCATAAGAGGGTTTTGGTTTATATATAACATATATTATTACTGAATCTAATGTAGATAAAATAAGATAGATAATGAATATAAATTTCATAGAAATTATAACAAACAAAAGTTTTGTGACTGAAGTTAATTTGTATATATGACAAATTTAATTATTTTTGAAAAGAAAATAAGATGATTAATAAATAAAAAAATCATGTTCAATTAGCTAGAAAATAAACTTAAAGATAATGGCATAAATGGAATTTCACCAACCATATTTTTCGAGAATAGCTAATTTTACTAAACACATTATCTAGAAACAACTAACACTTAACAGCTACTTCAAACAATTAATAGCCAACAACTAATTCGAACAGGTAGTAACTGTTAGCCAAACAGGGCCTATGAGTTGTAGTTTGTAGGGTTAGCGATAATTGGCCCTACTAATGGCATCCCTAGTTAATGGTTAAACACTCAAAATATGATGATTACAATGTAGTGACTTGCATAAGTCAATTTACAATATGTAATTTAGAGATAATTCTTCATTTTTTATCACCATTTTAGATATATAATTCTTGAAAATATGAGCTTTGAGGATCATATATATTAGTAATGCCCTGCCTCTCAGTCGACTGAGACCCACCTTTTGATGAATGGTGGGGTTTAAACCCCATGTTGAACAACTGGGATGAGACTCTCCCCTAGAAAAGGAATAAGAAATTGCCATGCCTTTGGAAGTAAAAATCCATTGTGTGATTTTTTAAAGAAATGATATAACTTGAGGAAAAAGTCCTTGCATGTTATTCCTCATTGTAAAGGATGAAGCATCTCATTTTGGATACCTTTGTAAACATGATGAAGTTGAGGCAGCTAAGGTAGAATCTGAATTGAATTATAACAAATTCACTGCAGGGTATGCTTGCAACACCTCCCGCTCTGGATAGTTGTTTCAGCTTAAGTTTTCCTGTATGGGTTCCTCTTTAGAGGGGCTCTAGACATAGCATGAAGTAAATCGATATGAAGCTCTCAAGAACCTTATTGATGTGTCCCACACTCCCACCGATTAAACCCACTTTTGCTTATGCTTTTACTGTTGCTATCTAGCTTAAGAGATTTGCTCCAAAAGTTATGCACTGCACGATATGTGTTACTGTACTGGAGGAGAAAGAGTTAGTCATATGAGAAATCAATTTCAAGTGCCAGACAAGATATCATTGTGTGTCTCTGATAACTGGTGTCAAGCGTAAAGTCATACACATATCGGCCTGCTAAAACGCACAACGGGATCCTACTAGGGCAGTAGTTGCTGTTACTTTTTGTAGAATATGTTACTTAGAGAAGAGTATAAATAGTCGATGCTGCTGCATGTCTCCTTTATGTGGAGTAAAATGAAGTGCAAAGTGCCATTACTTGTATTGAAGTGATTGACTTTATGACAGAGAAGAATGTGTAGTTGTAGACCAGAAACATTTTGTTGCTTTTGGTATACTGATAAACTAGCAAGAGGAGTGATCTGCTTGGAAAGCTTTATAATTTTCGACCTATGTAGTGTTCTAGCCATAGTAATATGTCACATGTTGTATCAATGTTTTCCTCAACATACAGGTCTTGGAAGCCCTGGATGAGCTTAAGAAGAAGACGGGGGCACAACCTGAAGAGATCCTACCAATAGAAAAGCTGATAGCAGAAGCCTATTCTGCCATTGACAAGGCAGTGGTGAAGGGAAGCCTGCACAGAAACACAGGTGCAAACCGTAAATCTCGCCTTGCTAGGAACAAGAAGGCTGTGGAGATCCACCATGGCTGGTACACACCGACTCCATCATTGGCCACTGCATAGATATTGATAGAATTTGCTTTTGAGTTGTTAATGACTGTAAACATGAAGGACATGAAATGTGCCACATATCACTTTGAGTTGTAGTAGATCAATATTTCTTTGTTATTAATATAATAGTTTTTCGGCTGTTGAATCCTTCTACAATTTGCTATGGCCCGACTGACATGGATATCATATCTCCTCTTTAGGTGTGCTCACGCATTAGTTGAGCACATCAGATTTGAGGCGTCCAATTTTAAACTGAGGGCCTCTATTAAAAGAGGAAATTTTAATTTTTTTTTTTAAAAAAGAAATGTTTTTTTAGGTGAGAGAGAGGGGAAAGGGTCTGGAAGACCCATTTCTCTTGCTTCTCATTTTGGCTCTCTTCCTCTTTTCTCTCTTGGTGGATCCTCTCTCTCGTTGGACAATCCCTGACCGCCGCCGTCGAGCCGGCCTCCTCCACCTGTCCAACGCCCTTTTCTCTGTTTTCGTCTTTATCACTGTTTCATCTCTTTCGTCGTGCTCCCTCTTTGTTGGTCGTCTCTCTCGCTTGACTCTCTCTCTCGTCGGATCCTAATGGACTCTGCCATGTTCAAGCATGCACAACTTGCATAAAACTTGGGGGCAATGTACTTCAAGGCTGTAAAGACCATGGACAACTTCCAAAGCAGTCAAAGAATATGATTCGTGAAAAGGACTTTCCAAGTAACGGTTTCAATTTCATAATATTGAGTTCTTACTTTTGAGCAGAATTTTTATTTTTAGACATATTTTGTCTTTGTTGGTATATAATATTTTAGGTAGTTTTTAGTTATGTTTTGCACATCTTTTGATGGATATATTCTATCCCTATTGCTTCCAATAAAATGCATGCCCTTCGGTTCGGTCTAGGTCAAAACCGCCCTAGGTCAAAACAAGGGCGGTTGCCAACAAGACATGTGCGTAAAAGTTGAAGGAAGTTCATTTTGGAGCAGACAGGGTTACGAACACGCCTAAAATGAAGTTAGAAAGGTTATTCCATAGAGGAAAGAGTAGTCCAAGTAAGGGTTCCAATCTCAACATATTCGGTTCTTAGTTTTCAATAGAAAATTTTATTTTTAAGACATTTTTGTATTTATTGGTCTATAATATGTTAGATAGTTTTTAGTTATGTTTTGCATGTCTTTTGATGAATATATTCCATCCCTATTGTTGCCAACAAAATGACATGCCCTTCGGTTCGATCTAGGCCAAAACAAGTCTAGTTGCTCGTAATACATGTGCGTAAAAGTTGAAGAAAGTTCATTTTGGAGCAGCCGGGGTTATGGACACGCCTAAAATGAAGTTAGGAAGGTTATTCCATAGAGGAAGAGCGAGTCCAAGTAAGGGTTCTAATTTCGAGTATATTGAGTTCTTAATTTTCGAAGAATTTTTTATTTTTGAGATATTTTTGCATTCATTAGTCTGTAATATTTTAGGTAGTTTTTAGTTATATTTTGCACATTTTTTGATGGATATATTCCATCCCTATCACCCGAGCAAAGTGTCATGCCCTTCGGTTTTAAGCTAGAACAAGAACAAGTCCACTTGCTAGCAAGAGATATGCATAAAAATTGAAGGAAGTTCATTTTGGAGCAATCAAGGCTATGAACAAGCCTAAAATGTAGTTAGGAAGGTAGATAATTTGAAAAATATTACAAACCAATAAATATAAAAATTGTGTCAAAAATAAACAATTATGCTTGAAAACTAGGAAGTTAATTTGTTGAATTTGGAACACTTGTTTGGTCCGCTCTTTCCTCCATGGAATAACCTTTTAACTTCATTTTAAGCTTGTCCACGCTTGCTTTAAAATAAACTTCTTTTGACTTTTTCAAAATGAACTTCTTTCGACTTTTACGCACATGTCTTGCTATTAACGAGACTTGTTCGGCCTAGATCGAACCGAAGGGTATAACACTTTCTTGGAAGCAATACAAATTGAATATATATCCATCACAAGATGTACAAAACATAACTAAAAACTGCCTAAAATATCACACACCAATAAATGCAAAAATTATCTCAAAAATAAAAATTCCGTTGAAAAACTAGGAACTCAATATGCGAAAATCGGAAGTCATGCATGTACAGTATCTGTTCATGAATCATCTTCCTTGACTCGCTTTGGGACTTGTCCAAGGCCCGAATAACCTCAAACCGCATTGCCTCCAAGTTTTAGTCTTTAGCTTCCAGCTGAGAACTTGTGCATTGAATTGGTCTAAATGTGTTGTTTCTAAGTTGGAAGTTTGGAATTGTAGCCTATGTTGGGATTTGAACCCACATCTTTGGGTAATAATACAAATGCTCTATCGATTGAGCTAATAGGCTTCACAAGTTTTGGCTTTCTATACAACTAATAATGATGTATAGTTGACTTTAAACGTGTTGAATTTAAACATTTTGAAACTGTAAAAAACTTAAAGGATGGGGGAGGGGGAGCATAAAATGTTATCGCAAGCTCAAATGTAATCATGTACATTCTCCTCAACCAAAAATCCAAAATCTATATAATTGTGATGACCTACTCTTGCAAAGAAAATAAAAAATGCTTGTTTCGAGTGAGTGCAGCATGCCTAACAATAGGTAAGTCACTCAGATAAAGAAAGATGAGACGATCCTAAAAGAGAAGATTTCATAAGTCCTCTCTCTCCCCAAGCCCGACAAAACAACCAAAGGGTGAAAAAGGCTCTCTTGATCTCAACGAATTCATGGATGCACTAGCATTCCTCCTGTCCCAATTTATTACTAAATAATGAAATCACAAGGCAATAACATGGAGGCTTCAAAATTCATACCAAACTAAACTAGATTATCCTTGAATGAGAATGATGTATTGTAGGTTAAGAAACGAGCCCACTCACCCACATCCTTTGACGTTTCACCACTCCGCTCATCTTTATCCAAGTTCCTAGAGACATAATTCATACCACCATTTTTCCACAAACTCATCCACAAAATTCATAATCAAAATTCATCATCAGTTTCTTAATCCCATAGCATCACCAGTTTCATAGGCATACACAATAGATTCATCTAATATACCACAATAGATTCTTAAAGGCAATAAAGCGTTTCATAGGCATACACAATAGTTTCATAGGCATCACCAGTTTCATAGGCATATCCACTGATTCTTAATGGCAATAGTGTTTGTCCTGGTCATCACTTTAGCATGATATCTTGCAACTTTCTAATATACCACAATAGATTCATCTCACTCAGGTACGGTGCTAGATTACTGGCGAAAACAACTATAGCTCGTAAATCATGAAGTTCCTCAAACTACATTATCCAACAATGCACCCATGAGCTGACAAGCAACCTCTCTGTTCAACTAAGTTCCACATGCATTTATGAGAATGAAAACCTTCTATGACCCACTGAGGGGGCAAGCAGTCACTCTACCCAAGATTATTTCGCTCATACTATATGGACACTAGATTAAGATGCTGAAATAAGATGCATTGATCAGGGACAAATTTCAGACACATAAAACTGGACTCAGGGCAAAGAAAAGTTCCAGACACAAACTAACTCCACAATGAACTCAAGTCCAACACAAATTCAATTATGTAATCCACAAACATTGATTTGTGATGTTTTAAATCAAATGAATTTCGTGTAATCTGATTTCAATAGCACTGAATTTACACTCATAAAAAAAGCCAACAAAAAAAAAGAAATTCATGATAATTACTGATTAGGGTTACGGTAGGAGGAGGGGGACGCGGGGAGGACGGAGACTGCCCGGGGCAGGAAGGCGGCTGGCCAGTGCTGGGCTGTGCTGCACTGGTCAGGGAGGCGTCTGGGTAGCCAGCGAGTAAGGGGAGGGCTGAATCCATGGCCAGATAGTAGAGCGGGAGAGTGACGAACGAGAGAGGGGAGGGTCAGCAGTACGGCCGACGGCCGGAGGAGGATGGCCGGACCAGCCTCCAGCGTGAGGAGAGCTCCGACGAGAGAGAGAGAGAGGAGAAGAGGAGACGCGAGCGTATGTAAAGAGCGGCAAAATCGTGACCCCTTCCTGTGCCTCGACAATCGGTTCATTCGGTTCGGGTTCGATTCGGGTTAATTCGGTTCGAGTTAATTTCGGGTCGATCTTATTCAGGTCCGATTCGATTTTGGGTTCGGGTCAACTTCGGTTCGGTTAAACTTCGGTCGATCTCGTTCGGGTTCGTTCGGTTTCGGTTCGGGTCAAATTCGGTTTGGTTCAACTTTGGGTCAATCTCGTTCGGGTTCGATTCGGGTTAATTTCGGATCGAGTCGTAATCGGGTCACTTTTTGGGTCAAAATCAATTTAAAATTGTACCACTATAGGTACAAAAGTCCATCCTAGAAAAATGTGGGTTAGGTCACTTTTATTTGGGTTAAATCGATTCGGGTCCGATTCGGTTTGGATCATTTTCGGTTCGGTTCGGTTTCGGTTCGGGTCATTTCGGTTCGAGTCAGAATCGGGTTCATTAGATTTCAGGTCGGTTCGGTTCGGGTCGGTTTATTTCGGTTTTGGGTCAAAATCGGTTTAGTGCTATTCGGATGTCGGTTCGGTTTGGGTTTCGAATCGTTTGGGTTGACCCGTTCGGTTCGAGTCGGTTTTGTCGAGTCTACCCCTTCCCCCTCTCGTATCTTGTAAAATTATTTTTCTCCTCTCATTATATATATATATATGGGGCCTATATATATATGGGGATACATCCCTATATATACATCTCCTCTCATTATATATATAGGGGATGTATCTAATGAGAAGAGAGGGATAGGGTGAGAGTGAGAAGATTAAATATGGGTCATTGGATTAAAATGAGTGGTTGAGATGAATCTACCAAATAAAAAGTCTTTTATATATATATATATATATATATATATATATATATATATATATATATATATATATATATATATATATATATGGGAGGGATCATATGAGCACCCCTCTTTAGATGAGCATCTTTTGTTAGGTGAGCACAACTAATCCCAACCATCCAAATTTAATCGATGGCTTAAATTAAAAACGCTTTTTAATTAATTAAAAAATAAAAATAATTTTTTGGAAGGGAGAGGGGTTTCGAGTCTAAAGTCTCATTCATGGTTTCTCAACCTCCCCGAGCTCACTCGTCTCTCTCGTCGTTATCCCTCTCCCTATCCCTCTCTCGCTCTCTCTCTCTCATCTTTCTGGCCTCCTCCCTCTTTATTTCGTTGATCTAGCCTCCACTTTCTCTCCTTCGTTAATCTGGCCTCCTCCATTTTCCTTCTCTTTCTCGTCGATTCGGCGTCCTCCCCTTTCCCCCCTCTCTCGTCGATTCGGTGTACTCCTCTTCCCTATCTCTTTTGTCGTTCTCCCTCATCGATCTACCCAGCCGCCTGCCCCCGACACCGAGTAGTAGAGACGAAAATCGAATTAGTAGAGACAAAAATCGATCCGCCCGACCGCTTGCCCCGCCGAGCCCGCTCTCTCTCACTCTCGTCGCTATCTTAATCGAATTGGAAAGAACAAAATTGCAGGTATCCACTTTTTTTTATATATATCTTGATTTTTCAATTGATTCTGATTTGGGAAGGAGGAATGGAATTCGATATTGGGTTTTTCAATTGATTTTGATTTGGGTTAATATTGAGCGATTTTGATTCGTGATCTGGGTTCTTGAAGTCGTTATTTTTCTAAGTATGATGTATCATTTCTATGGATTTGGTGTTTCCAATTACTCGCTCTATGCTTGAGTACAATGTGTTGTGTACTCGTATATCTTCCTAAAAGTGAAATTTGATATGATCATGGCTATTGTGATCATGCCGGAGCACAATGTGTTGTGAACAGAGATGTGGTATTTGGGTATGCAATTCACATTCTATCATTGGTGACTTAAAGCTATGTTGAAAGTGAAATTTGTGTTGATTTTGTAAACCTTTGCATAGATTAATTTAGGGTAGACAAGACACGAGAGAGGAAAATGGATTATTGGTATGTTTTGTGCACTCTAATAGTATGTGTGTTTGGCTTGTATTAGTGTAGTGAATTAGTGCATTGTAGTGACTGAATTGAGTTGACTAAATTCATTGGTAAAGCATTTATGTAAATGGTGAAACTTGTGAAGCCTATTAGCTTAATTGGTAGAGCATTTGTGTTATTACACAAAGACGTGGATTCAAACCCCACATAGGCAACGAGTGTTTGGTTTCATTTTGGTGATTTTCAACCTGTGTTCATTTCAATCAATTACCATGTTCCCCTCTCCACTCTTAGCTATTCCCAATTATTGACGAGCACATGGTTCTATGCTCTATCACAAGACGCTCTTATTATAAGTGATCTAACGTTAATTGCATTTTTGAGACCGTCACCTTCCGAATCACAAAATAGAGAGACCAACAATAGTTGGAGTAATAAAAGGTGGTAAAAATAATGAACCAGTAGTATTCACAATAACACTATGAACTCGACTCTTGAATACATTTGTGCTGTTAGTTTAGTGGAGATTTTTATTCACTTGGAAATTTAATGGTACCGACTGGTAGAAAGACTATCTTCGTCATGTTTTGTGGCAATCTAATATCTAGAAAATTTTCTTGTTGAAAGCATCCAAATTTTAGATACCGAAGTATCATCATCTACTAATTATATCACTAAATACATAAATCAAAAGCATGGAATTTTTCTTTTTTTTGTTGTTAGGTTTGGGGGGGTAGCCAAATTTAGCCTCGAAATGAAGAACATGACACAAAAATAATATGTTGCCAACATCATTGCATAGCAAGGAGTGACATCAGTCTTGGCTTTTGAACTTGACTTTGTGGATTGAGCATTATGCTTAGTTGAAATTGGGATTACTTTGAGCATTAGGTTGTATATGAGTTATATTCGTGTGTGTTTCAAG
Organism: Talinum fruticosum; assembly: GCA_021018815.1. NCBI lineage: Eukaryota > Viridiplantae > Streptophyta > Magnoliopsida > Caryophyllales > Talinaceae > Talinum > Talinum fruticosum. The sequence goes on along the minus strand of JAITYX010000006.1, from coordinate 9,895,273 downwards.
ATGTTGTATGTGAGTTATATTCGTGTCCATTTCAAGCTTCAAGTCTTGGCTTTTGAATTCGGCTTTATGGATTGAGTATTAGGCTTAGTTGCATGAGTTTCTATGTACATCAAGTTATACAGCCTAGGTGGGATTCGAACCCACATCTCCATGCACTATGGCACGTTGCTCCGCCTTTGAGTTAATAGGCTTAAAAGTTCTACCTTGATTCCTCAACATTTATGTTCTGGATGAAACAAGTCATACATCTAAACCACACAACAATTGTGAGTTTGCACGAGATGAGTTTCACACAACAGCAAGCAATCGAAGCAACTAGAACCAATTTTCCCAGTTGAACCGACTCGGGAGAGTTTCACAGAACAACTAGAACACAACAGTTGAACCAACACAAGAGAGTTTCATACATCTAAACAAATGAGAGCCAAAGGTTAATATTACTAGTTGCATTTACACAACAACTACAACACAACACCAAAGAGTGAGAACTAAGTTGTATCGGACCAAACAATACTGAGTTGTATCCACTTTTTCCTTTTACCAGTTGCATTTACACCACATCTAAACAAATGCAATAGTGCAGCTATGCTCCGATTCTTTGTTACAGGGCACACAAAAACATTTCGCCTTGGCAGAGCTACAAAGGTTCGGATCACTTGTCCTACTTTAAATGGTGAGTTTCTTGACAAAATAATTGCCTAATGTTGATTGCACTTTTCTTGACAAAATAATTGGACTAGCATGATGTTTAATTCGAACATGAATCAAGTCCGAAATGGCTTAACCTAAACTCGATCCAAAATTAAAGCTCACTAAACCGACCAAGAATGACCTATTTGACAGGTTTGATAGGTGAGTGCACAACATAATACAAGATCAATGGTAACAAGCATCAATCTCAACTCGGAAGAACAATGGACATAATTCAAAGAAACAGTCCCTTGTTTGATGATAAGCTATTTCTATCGAACAAACTACTAGACCAAGTCATACGCTGCATGGGTAGTTTACGTGTCTTCCAATAACAGCTTCAAGAACCCAGACCACGAATCAAAATCGCCCAACATTAATCCAAATCAAAATCAATTGAAAAATCTAATACCGAATTCCATTTCTCCTTCCCAAATCGAAATCAATTGAAAATCAAGAGAGATAAAAAGAAGATGTATACTTGCAATTTCTCGTTCCCAATTTGATTTTTATAGCGACGAGAGTGAGAGAGAGCGGGCTCGGCGGGCCAAGCGGTTCAGGAGATCGATTTTTGTCTCTAATGGTGGCACCGGAGGCAGGCCGCGGGCATATCCATTTTCGTCTGCACTCTGGTGGCGCCGGGGCCGACGGCTGAGCGGATCAACAAGGGAGAACGATGAGAGAGAGAGGGAAGGGGAAGGACGCCGGATTGATGAGACGAGAGAGGGAAGGGGAGCTTGCCGGATCAACAAGAGAGAGAGCGTGGTGCCTGGGAGCTCGCCGGATCAATGAGAGAGAAAGGATGGGTATAGGGAGAGAGAGAGGGAGAAAGAGGGATGGGGAGATGGAGAACGATGAGAGAGGCAGGTGAGGATGAAATGAGACTTCAAACTGAAGTCCCCCTCCCTTCCAAAAAAAAATTTTTCTTTAATTAATTAAAAGCGTTTTTAATTTAAGCCATCGATTAAATTTGGATGGTTGGGATCGGTTGTGCTCACCTAACAAAAGGTGCTCATCTAAAGAGGGGTGCTCACATGATCCCTCCCCATATATATATATATATGGAAGGGTTCAAGTAAACTCCCCTTATAGGTAAGCACCAAACAATAGGTAAGCACTTCTAATCTTGACCCTTCAATTTTAATCCAATGGTCTACATTAATCGACCATTATTAACAATTAAAAAAAGGAAAATATCAAAAAAATAATGAGGGGTCGATGCTTGCAATTGTCGACGTTCACAAAAACTCCAGTGCACTTTCTCTCTCGACCTCTCGCATCCCCTCCCCTCTCTCTCTACCTCTCGCCGCCAGCAGCAACTATCTCCATCGCCGGCACCCACCTCCGCTCGCCGCCGGTGACGTTCGTCCACTCGCCGACCACCCTGTCGCCCCAACTCCAGCGAGATTTCAGCCCGGGTCACGGGCCTCCTCTAGGTTCCATTGCCTGAAAATTACGACCACTGGACTTGTCATCATGGCTACATCGCTCGAAAATTGCAGCACCGACACCGGGGTCTATTTTTGTCGGAAAAGAGCTTGTTGACTTCGTCAATGCCAAAACCGAAAGTAAGAATATATTTTTCCTGTAAAAAGTTAAGTGGGGGTGGGGGGACTTTTGTGTTTTTGTTTATATTAATTCAATTGGTTTTATGGATAATTACTTTTGGTTAGTTCAATTGGTTTTATAGATTACCATAATGAAAGTTTAGTGATGGTTGAATAGGTTTTATGGAGATTCAAGCTAATAGTGACTAAGTTGTTAAGTGTAGTTATGGTTACATCAATCCATTTTCGTATTGAGGTTAATTTAGAGTATATGTTAATCTTCTCTCTTGCTTTCACAGTATTAGTTTGTCATAGTGATTATATTGAGCGATGTTGCTTTTAGATCGGATGTCCTCTATTTGGCAAAATTTATGAGTATATGTGTAACACCCTAAAACACCCCTAGGAGTATTACATCGCCGAGTTCCTTAAATGAACTCCCAAGGCTCTTTCCGGTGTCGGTTTGGCTATCTAAACTCAACTTAAGGATAATAAGGAAGGTTTTCCAAAAGAATCTGAGATTTACTAAAAATTTCAGCAGAGTTTTGTTTGTAATATGGACTATCCCATAGGCTTAAAGCCTTAATACCCTGCATAAAAGCATAATATAACTCAATGAGCCACACGCTCGGAGTATACAACTCAACGGCCACACGCCGGAGTCCAACCAATCATGCTAAAAACTTAAAACAATCTAAATGATTCATTACACATTTGGTACAACTATAAGAACTAAATTACAAACTACAATGCTGAGGAGTATAAGAAATGCATATTCTTGACTTGAATCGCTTAGCACGCATCAAACAACGAATCGCAGAGTCCGAAATACGCTAAGTGGAAATCATACTTTTGAAGATGTACCTGCAACACTTGGGGAGGGGAAGGGGGATTTGTGGGGGTGAGCAATAAACCACGGGCTCACCGGAGTTTTACACCCTTAAAATGGAAATTCTTTACACATAATACTCATAATAATGAAATCGGTGAAAGCGTAATAATATAATACAAATCTATATAGTTTTCAATGAAATCTCTTGAAGTCATTTGCAACATAAAACTCATAACACTTTAATCATTCAAAAGCACGATTTCACATTCATGAACAATTCCTTTGGGGTTGAATCAACTTTTCCGGGCCTTCGAGGATTTGGACGAGCACTTCTTTTCTCATAATTTCACGTAGTTTCTCCGATTTCTTTGGGCGCGACCCCAATAAAAGGCTCCGGGACCTATGTTCTAGGAAGTCTCGGATCGGGCATCTTGCCACCGCAGACCCCTATTAGAATCCTTCCCTCGAAGTTTCTAGTCGGGCGTCCCCAGTTCGAACCCTTCGGTATGCTAAACAATCGTAGCTCTGTTGATTCAAAACTTTTTGCACATACTCATTCATCACATTCACTTTACAGACTTTCTCAATCGATTTAGTATCAAGGAAGGCATGACACCACGTGTCACCCTTATAAATTCACTTTCTCAAATCGATTCATTTTCTCAAGCAAGTCTCGCTTCTTTAAAACATAATCACGTTCGAAAGGTCTGTTCTCAAGAAATTGCATTCAAGAATCATTCACGTAAAATACAAAACTCCTTTTGAAACTATTTTTGAGTATCACGTAAAGCAATCACATAATACGAATAGCCACCAATCAACGCAAGCGAGTCATTCTCCACTCTTTCCAACTATACCTTTCTCAATCCACCATTCTAGTACAATTAATTTCCATTTTCCGAGCCACAATAACCACAAGTAGATATTATCTAATCCAACGTTCTCACTTTCCACAATTCATTATCTTTACCTCACTTCCTTATTTCATGCCTCCACTTCATGACTCATCTTCTCACACTTTACCATCTTTGCTTTAATGTTTTCCGATTACGCCTCCACATTACTAATCAACCTCTTCTTACTCATACTTAGTCGGATAGCTCTCATTCTTACTTCGCTACTAAAATTCCTCTAATTCCCTTCGTCTCCAAATGTAATTTGCTCTCATCTTAGGTTTCTATCTCATTAATCGTTCTTTCTTGACCAACTCAATCATAGGGTTCTTAATGCCTTTTCATCACTCCACTTTTGCTAGCTCCGCTTATCTTCGAATTTAGTTTAACCTCAAGGATTTAATTATCTTTTGAACTCAATTATCTCAATACTCACCCACTTCTCACTCCCATACCTCAATTGTGCAACATTTGCTAGGAACTCATAATCCTCCTTTGAGGCTTAACTCGTTATTTCCCGATATTAGCAATCATCCCTTAATGTCATAAATTCAATAAATCTCTAAGAGTCAATATGAAATATTAATTCACAACTTATGCCCAAACTACACGTGCTTATCACCATCCCCAACCGACCGGATTCCCGATACTACTCATTATACCCAAGCAACCCAACTTCGTCCGAATTTCCGGTTTCCAATTCAGGCCTAAACAACTACCAATTCCCCTCACAACTCTTAATTCAACTTTCAGCAACTACTAAACTCATTCAATAGCATACGTGTTCAATATTCACGATCACATTCAACAATCACGAGTAAACTCATTTGAATTCGAAATTACTAATAGTTTAGAGTATAAGACTACCCACCTCGGATTCTCGGGTTTAGAATTGATCGAATTGATTGTTGTCTCCGCTCTGTGTTCGGTTGCGTTTGGTTTCGAGGGACTCTCGCTTCCTCTCGCTTCGGTTCGGTGGTTACGGTTTCTGCCGCCCCTCGGTCCGGCCCTCACTCGTTCGCCGCCGGTCTTTCCCCTTACCGCCGTTGCTTTTCCCGGTCCCCGGCCCCTTGGACTCTCTCTCGTGTCTACCTTTGTTTCGAGTCCTTCTTTCTCCCTCGCTCTATCCCAGTCTCTCGCTCCCCTTCCCTTCGCTCACGTCGCTGGCTGCCACTTTTGGGGTCTACGGTGGTCGCTGGCCACCCTCGGTCTCCTCGACCCTCGCACCACTCGCATTCTCTCTCTCTCTGTGTGTTCTTGCGGCGGTGGCCCTCTCCTTCTCTGCTCCTCCGTTTCCCTTGCGTGCGCGGCCGCCTTCCCTCCGTTCTCCCCTCGGCTTGCCGGCCTCCGACCTCGGCTTCGGGTCCCGCACACTTCTCTCTCTCTCTTTCTCAGTCCTCCCTCTCGTGTTTCCCTTTCCTTTTTCCTCTACTTGGGCCTCCGAGGCCCCCTCTCTACCTGCCTCTCTCTCCACCGCTTAATTGGCGGTTAATGATCCTAATTGGATCCCAACTTATCTTTCTCATCTCTTCATAATTCAGCTAAAGTAATCACCGGCCCATATACGACAAGTCCATATCTCCTCCCTTCCGTCCTCTTATGCTCGCTGCGTCCGAACTTATTTTAATACGCCGGCCACGACAATTCCTAATCGCCCAACAATTTAGCTCGGATGAAAAAGGAAGGCAATTTCGTTGATTTAGTTTATTCGACGAGTAGCTTCCCAAGGAAATTTTAAAGTAATAAGCCTGGTTGTAAATTAAATCGAGTCACTCAACCCCACTTGATGCGTGGAATGTTACTCAATAATTTTATGCTTTTCACTTGCTTTTCTTTAAAATTTCGGGTATTACAATATGTTAATTTTGCTCTCTTGCTATAGCAATAGATTAGGGACTTTTGTAGATGATATGCAAGAAATGTTGAATTTATATTGTTAATTTTTAGTTCATTACTTTTGTAGATGGTATGGAAGCAACTCGAAAGAGGGTGAACAACATTGCACGCCTAAAAATGGAAAACTCATACACCTGTAATCAAAGAATGGATACCCTTATGCGAGGACGATTTGATATCGAAGGAAGGATTAGAGTTTGCCAACTTGGAAGAATGTGAGAAATTCTATAAATCTTATGCTCATCATGTTGGTTTTAGTATTCGGAAATGGTCATATAAGAAGGATAAGGAAGGTGTTGAAAAGTACAAGTATTTTGTGTGTTCTAAACAAGGTTTTAGAAGAGATTCTACTAATCCAAATCCCAATCGAAGAATGAAGTTGACTAGGGAAGGATGTAATGCAATGATTGGTTATAGAAGAACAAAAAATAGAGCATACTTGCTTTTTAAGTTTCATGAAGGCCATACACATTTACTTGCCACTCCAAGGAAACATTATATGTTAAATTCTAATAGAGGCGTAAATAGTGTGCATATGACTTTATTCAAGTCACTCACTTGTGCTAACATTGGTCCTTTTAAAGCTCACCGCATCATTAAGGAGCATGTAGGCGGTTTTGAAAATATTGTATGTAGTAAACAAGATTTGAAAAACTCTCGGAGAGACTTAAAAGCATTTATCAAGGATTCCGATGCCCAAATGTTTATTGAGAATTTTAAGAGGAAGCAAGACATTCATCCATCCTTTTATTTTACCTATGAGTTAGAAGTTGATGGTACACTCAAACATGTGTTTTGGGCGGATACTATTGCGAGACTGAATTATTCGCTATATGGTGATGTTGTCTCTTTTGATACAACATATGACACTAATCGATACAAAATGATATTTGCCCCATTCACGGGGTTAGATAACCATAGGCTATGTGTTACATTTGGGGCTGCATTCTTGGGGGATGAAAAGGCGGAATCATTTATGTGGTTATTTGATAAGTTTTTGGATACAATGGGGGTCACATGCCTGTTTGTATTATTACCGATCAAGATCCTGCAATGAAAGTGGCAATTGAAGCAAAATTTCCACCAACTACTCATAGATTTTGCATTTAGCGTATAATGAGAAAATTGTCTCGAGAAGGTGGGATTTTCTTTGAATAGTAACAATGATTTTCTTGCTCGATTTAAGTCATGTGTGTACAATTCAGAGAATCCAATAAAATTTGAAGAAAGGTGGCAAATTGTTATTCACGATTTTGGATTGCAAAATAATACATGGTTGTCTCATTTCTATGATATTCGAGAATGGTGGATATCTGCATATTTTAGGGATTTATTTTTAGGAGAAGTGTTGAGGACAACATCAAGATCTGAAAGTGAGAATCGATTTTTAGTAATTTTACCAATCCACACTTGAGTTTGGTTGAGTTTTGGATGCGATTTGAGAGTGCATTAGAATTGCAAAGACATGGGCGATTACATGCGGATAATAATACTTCTACTTCGAGTGCCTATATTGAAGACCAACAAAGATTTGGAGAAGCATGCAGGTGAAATCTTTACTTATGCTAATTTTTATAAGTTTAAAGCTCGGTTTTGGAATGCGTTTATGGATTGTGAGATTGAGGATAAGCAAGTAATGGATGAGGGGCAAATACTTATTGTAGCGGATAATAGTCGAAACAAGGCTTTGAAAAGGCAAGTTACATATGACCCCTCCTCTCATGTGGCATATTGCTCATGTAAGATGTTTGAATGTGAAGGTATTCCTTGTTACCACATTTTATGTATTTTGAAGGGAAAGTTCTTGCGTGAATTTCCTTCCTGTTATATTTTGAACCGATGGACTAAAATGTCGGCAAGCAAACCAAATTTTCATGTGGACGACATCCTTTTAGAGGGACGCTCTCAAATGGACCGTGAAGATAGGAAAATTTCAAGAAATTGGTTAGATTTCTTTGATTGCATGCAAGTTGCTGGTAGAGATCTTGAAAAGCTCGCAATTGTTGGCAATGGAATTCAAAATATTATGAAGGAGGTGAAGGAGTTGGATGGTGATACAAGTGCAAGCAAAATAAGTGAGTTGGAATCGTTTATTTGATCAAGTGCTCCCGAGCAAATTGACATTCTTCCACCTAAACAATGTAACACTAAAGGAAGCGGTAAATGGATTAAAGGTGGAAAAGAGAAGGCAATGGAGCAACAAGCGAAACCGTTGAGACTTTGTAAAACTTGTGGACAACACGCTCACCATGATAGTCGTAATTGTCCTACAAGGATATTTTCCTAACTTACGGTAAAAAATAGTTATGTTGTTTGTAATCTTTGATAATATAATTTTTTCCATACTCTAATTGTTTGAATGTTTTTTAAGGTTAAGTGAAGATGTGCTGGTGTGTGTGTTCGATTACAAGGGGGAACTTTGAAGATTGCCGAAGACTAATCATGTTCCTTAACTATAGGTGTATTTTTTTCATTTGATTCGAATGTAAACAATGGTTGATTTGAATGTAATCCTTTTATCATTTGATTCGAATGTAAACAATGGTTGTAGCTACTCAATTCTATCTTCTTGGAAATCTTGACTATTTTGCATGAATATTCAGTCATTTGTTAATGTTTAGCAAAAGTATACAACCATTATGAACGACTATGCCATATTGAGCTTACTAAATTTGTTTCGGGTAATTTCATGCTATATTGAGCTTTTTGAATTTTTTCATACCATATTAAGCTTTCGAATTTATTTCGGTGACTTCTGAATTTATTTGAAGCTAACAATGTGCATAAAAGTTGGTGGTAGTCCAACTTGAGGTTGCTAGGGCCTTGGACAAGTGTAATACGTAGGAAAGGATGCTAATCAATGAAGAGAATAACTATCCAAGCTTGAACATAAAATTTAGCATATTGAGTTCTTAGTTCCAGTAGAATTTCTTATTTTTGGAATAATTTTTGTATTTTTATTTGATGTCTAAAGCAAATTCTTAGTTGAAAACAGCCTATGTGGGATTCGAACCCACGTCTTTGTGTTATTACACATTGCTCTACCTTTGAGCTAATAGGCTTGCACATCTATGCACAATTATCGAGTGGGGTGAGTACTTGAACAGGTTCTAGACCATAACAATATGAACTCAACATTATATCAAACAGAGATAATTGAAAGCAATTAGAGGACTAGTGGAATATTTGAATGTATCAGCTGAACAGTGACCATATAACTATAATGTATCAAAGTTCTAACTTTTACTTTCTGCTATAGGCCAGCAACAGGAGCATCAATGAACCCAATTAGGACACTGGGGCCGGCCATAGCAGCAAGAAACTTCAAAGGATTATGCATATATATTATTGCACCAATCCTTGGGGCACTTTATGGGGCGGGTGTTTATACTGCTGTCAAGTTGCTCGAGGAAAATGAAGAAGCCCTCAAGCAGCCTTCAGCGACACAGAGCTTCAGGAGATGAACAATTTATAGTAAAAGAAAGTATTTTCCTAAAAATCAAAATCGCCACTTTGTGTTCATTCTAGTTGGTGTGGATTATAGATGCTACATATTTCAGCCCGAGTATCACAAATAGAATGATGGACAAAAGGTCATATGCCTTCTCGGGAGGGAAAACCTAATTTGTTTATCACAAATAGCACGGAGCTTCAGGAAATGCATATTTTCACTGGAAACCAGCCAGTGCCCTAATTCATTTCCACCAATTAATATGATTCATTATTCGACCTGAAACCATGGGTCAATCTCATGTCCTATGCTTATGACTTGAGACGTACAAACAAACCAATAGGCCTTCTCCAAAACATAGAAATCTAAAGAAATAGGTGGTAGGGGAGAGACAAATAGAAAAGAGAAGAAAGACAAGGAAATGAAACATTTTCTGGATTGATCACATTACGTCATGTAAGCTTGGCTAGCAAAGCTTATGATAGATTAGTATAAAAGCTCCCATTGAAGTTGATTGCACATTTGTGCTCAAAGTTCAACGAAGCGGAGCTCAACCCCACCCCCATTAATAAAACAGAAAGAAGCCTAAACACAATTGTGAGGGGTCCATATTACCAATCAACAAATTCACCCTCAAACATCGAACAAATCATCAGTTGAATCTAAACCAAATGCTAATTCATAGTGAAAATCACAGCTCTCAAGTCTCAATCCAGGAAATAGATGATAAAATTTTGAAGCTAGTAACTTCCCAAACAAATTCAGCGAGCAATTTAATGAATAAAGATCAAGAATTAGACATAAACACTAGAGAGATAGAATCACACCTCGGCGCAAGTGTGGAGGGAGAGCGTCGATGACGAGACAAGGAGGGAGAACGCCGGTAACGAGAAAGAGGGAGAGCGCTGGTTCCGGTGCTCGTGCCGAGGCGAGGAACGGAAGACAGGGAGGTGACGAGAGAAGAAGAAGGTTCGAGGCTTGTAATATCCGAAATTCGCGAGCCTTGACCCGGGCTGAAATCTCGCTGGAGTTGGGGCGACAGGGTGGCCGGCGAGTGGATGAACGTCATCGGCGGCGAGCGGAGGCGGGTGCCGGCGATGGAGACGTTCGCTGCCGGCGGCGAGAGGTAGAGAGAGAGCGAGGGAGGGGATGCGAGCGGTAGAGAGAGAGTGCACTGGAGTTTTTGTGAACGTCGACAATTGCAACACCGACCCCTCATTATTTTTCTTGATATTTTCCTTTTTTTAATTGTTAATAATGGTTGATTAATGTAGACCATTAGATTAAGATTGAAGGGTCAAGATTAGAAGTGCTTACCTATTGTTTGGTGCTTACCTATAGGGGTGCTTACTTGAACCATTCCCTATATATATATATATATATATATATATATACATATATAGGGGATATATCTAATGAGAGGAGAGGGATATGGTGAGAGTGAGAGGATTAAATATGGGTTATTGGATTAAAATGAGTGGCTGAGATTAATCTACCAAATAAAAAATCCTAATTACTTCCTTCTCCATTATGTCACCCTAAAACCACCACACTCCATTACTTTCTTCACTTTTCAGCGGCAAAGCCGTCGAAATTTATGAAAACCCTACCCCAAATGCATATAATTTAGGGCATGTTGAACCTTAAATCGAAAATTTATATATTGCACCCACAAATGATAGAAAATGTCTTTGTTTTTATCTTGATTGTTAGATTTGAAATGAATGGTTGAGATTTAATCCTCTCTTTCACTCTATCCCCTCATCTCATTTGATACATATCTTCACATCATCACACGAGTCAATTCTAACATTCAAATCCTAATGCAAATCTCGATCATCACCGACTTCCCGATTGCTGGCGGCTCGCAATCGCAGTTCTAGATTAATTGTCCGACCATGGTTAAAACCCAAGCATCCCTCTTCATTCTTATCTCTCTAAGCTTCATGAGATTCACGACTTTCGAAATTCACTTTCCTCTTCTCTCTCCAAGCTTCATTGCCCAACCATGGCTGAAACCCGAATGACTCTCACCGCTATAGTCAAACGACGGTCGGAGAAGCAAACTTTCGGTGGCAAAGTCTGTCGGAAAAATGAAAAACCCTAAGAAAATGGGTGAAATTTGAGGCAACATTAACCCATTGAGGGAAACTTTGAAATTTCCGACGAGCATGGTGAAATTCGAGACATGGCGGGAGGAGAGAGAAAGGATAGTGGTTGTCCGGCCATGGTCGCTGCCGACGACATTGATGGTGGGAGGAAAGAGAAAGGAAGATGCGGTGGCTAGGGTTTGTGGGGTCAAGATGTAGTTAAATCTAAACCATTAGATAAGAATTTAAGTGTTAAGATTAGAAGTTCCTAATTCTCACTCAAAATGACAGTTCTTATTGGATATCATATCTCTCTCTCTCTCTCTCTCTCTCTCTCTCTCTCTCTCTCTCTCTCTATATATATATATATATATATATATATATATATATATATATATATATATATATAGATGTATCTAATGAGATGAGAGGGATAGGGTAAGAGTGAGAGGATTTAATATGTGCCAATTGATTAAAATAAGTGATTGAGATTAATTTAACAAATAAAAACCCTAATTATTTCCTTCTCCACTATGTTAACCTAAAATCACCACACTCAGTTACTTTCTTCACTTTGCGGCCAGAATTTGTGAAAACCCTACCCCAAATACATCTAATTTAGGGCATGTTGAACCTCAAATCGAAAATTTATATTTTGTACCCACGAATGATAAAAAATAACTTTGTTTTAATCTTGACCCCTAGATTTGAAATGAATGGTTGAGATTTAATTCTCTCACTCTCACTCTCACTCTATCCCCTCCTCTCATTTGATGCAATCCATATATATATATATATATATATATATATATATATATATATGTAGGAGGGTTCAAGTGAGTCTTCCCTTTAGGTGAGCCCTAATTTTAGGTGAGCACTTTTAATCTCAACCATTGAATTTTGATTCAATGGCTGATATTTAAAGAGGAAATTTTGATTTTTAAAAAAGAAAAATTGTTTTTTTTTACTGGGAGAGGGGAGGACTTGAAAACCTCGTCATTTTCCATCCTCTTTCCAGCCCTCCCAAGCTCTCTCTCTCTCTCTCTCTCTCTCTAGTTCTCGCTCTCTCTCGTCTACCTCTCGTTGCCCACCGCCACCGTCCACCTGCCGGCTTCGTCCCATCATTGACGTTCCCTCGCTCGCTTCTCTCTCTCTCTCGGTCCCTGTCCCTCATCAACCTCCGTTAAAGTCGACCGCCACCGTCGAGCCCGTTCTCTCTCTACCCATCCCCTCCTCTCGTGTCTTAGCATCGTCGATCCGGCCAGTCACCTGCCACCGCCGAGGCCGCTTACTCTCATCGCTCTACCTCGTCGATCCGCACAACCACCGCCCGCCGATCGCTCGCCACCGCCGACCCCATTCTCTCTCTTAATCTCGTTGCTATCAAAATCGAATTGGGAAGGAGAAAATTGTAGGTATCCACCTTTTTTATCTCTCTTAATTTTTCAATTAATTCTAATTTGGGAAGGAGAAATCAAAATCGGTATTGGTGTTTTTGAATTGAATCGATTTTGATTTGGTGTTGGATTTTTGAATTGAATTGATTCTGATTTTAATGTTAGGTGATTTTGATTCGTGGTCGGGTTCTTAAAGCTGCTATTTTCCGATGTATAATTTCGATGGATTTGGTGTTTTTTATAGTATCCTCCCTTTTCCATCTCCAATACTCGAACATCAATTGATTATGTAATCTGGTTTTTTTAATGTCTACAACTTTTCTCCAAGATGAACAAATTAGTAGGAACAAAGATATCCAAGTCACCAACTCCAGTTACACCTTTTCAACCCCCGCTTAGTCTATTCTTCGAAGATGAGGTTTTAAGAAAATTGATTGTGTTGCGACATATCATTTCGAGACTAACTAATGAATAGATGGAATTTTTGGCTAAACAAGCATTCAAGCAATGTTTAGTTGCAAAGTTCTTAGATTCAAATATGCAGACTCTAGAGGTCAATCACGGACCAAATGTCGCACAAGTTTTTAGACTTTTTTAGGGGAGAGGGGTGAAGGGAGAGGGGATAGTTAAAGTGTCATTTAACCATCCTTGTTGAACTCAGCCTACCATCATCATAAAAGGAGAGCCTAAGGCATGGTGTATGCTGCTTCGTCTTCGGAAGAATATCCCCAACACCTGAAGGTTTTTCTACCTTGCACTCAAACACATGTCATTTTTTCAATCGGTTTTACAAATTTCTTACCGAAGTATATTAGTAACCTTGGTTAAAAGCTGGAAGCTAATTATCAAACTTACCAGGAGCCCTTTGCAAGCATTGTGCTTAGAAGTTCTCATGGGGTGAACATATCTTATTTTTGCTTTTGTTTTTTATTCATAACAAATGTTGTGCTACTTCAAGTTTCATTTAATATTCTTTACAATGTAGGGGCATTAAGAAACCTTGTCCTTCGCATAACAAAAGGAGTAAAGATGTGGGAGATGTCATGAAATTATGTTCTTCATGTGAGCCTCGATATTTCTGCTATTTTCTATCATATAAATGTTCTTATTTGTGCACTTCTCTCGATCATACTATGTGATTCACACCATAATGCCTGCTGATTCAAAGCAAGAGCCTTTGCTCGTTGAGAACATTCCGGATCCCCTAGCTAGAGAACACGTTTCTTATCAATTTTCTTGCTTTATTTTATTTCCTCCCGTGCAATGGTCCATTTGGTTCAACTTCACCTCTGGAGTTAAGTCTTTATTAGTTTGGCTCCATGTAGTTGACAAATTCGATTATTTCTAACAAATTCGATTATAAAAAGTTGTTTCATAAATGAGCATACACCATTCGGTGTCTATGTCTATGAAACCTTGGACGCATATTAGCTCAATTGGTAGAGCATTTGTGTTATTACACAAAGATGTGGGTTCAAATCCCACATAGGTTGAAAACAAAACTAGAAACATGCATAAAAATTGATCGAACAAGTGCGATTGCTAACAAGTTCGGTCTAGGATAGAACAAGTGTCGTTGCTTGGCAAGACATGCGCTAAAAGTTGAAGGAAGTTTATGTTTGAGCGGCCAGGGCTATGGACACTCCTAAAAATGAAGTTAGAAGGTTATACCATAGAGGAAAGAGTAGTAAAAGCAAGAGTCCCAATTTCAAGCATAATGAGTTCCTAATTTTCAGCGAGAATTTTTATTTTTGAGACATTGTTTCCATTTATTGGTATGTAATATCCGAGGTAGTTTTTAGTTATATTTTACTCATCTTATGATGGATATGCCCTCCAATTGACTGAATAAGTGTAGTTGCTAGCAAGTCCAATCTAGGATAGAACAAGTGTCGTTGCTAGCAAGACATGCGCGTAAAAGTTGAAGGAAGTTTATTTTTGAGCAGACAGGGCTACGGACACGCCTAAAAATGAAGTTAGAAGTTTATACCATAGAGAAAAGAGTAGTCAAAGCAAGAGTTCCAATTTCAGCATATTGAATTCCTAATGTTTAGCAGAATTTTGTATCTTTGAGACATTTTTGCATATTGAGTTCCAATTTCAACATATTGAGTGATGTATGGTTACTTCCTTAAATGCATGGACCAGAGATTTCAGCTAGAATAGGCGATGAAGATCCTTCCCGAGCAGATGCAAGAGAGGGAAAAAGAAACTATTGAGCAAGGCAAGATTGATGACATCACAGCCACGAGTTAGTCACGGGATAAAACCCTCCCGTCTAAGAAGTTATGTGATGGCATTTGATGCTGAAACACTTTCAAGATACGCTACTATTCGATCCAAGGCAACAATAACAATTATCGAGAAGCATGTTGAAGCATTGTTTGGAAAGCATTGTTGATTCAAGGTACAATTTGCTGCTGAATTAGGTACTTAGAGGGACAAAGAAGCTCTCCTTTGTTTAATACGGAACTTCAAACTTGATGTTGCTTTCGGGAAATGGTTGTAAATAGATTTTTCTTTTTCCCCTTGCCATTTTGGTTAAATCTGTGTTTTTTATATACATGCCTTTAAGGCTAGAATTTGGCAATTTTGTGATGGTTACTTATGTTGGCAAGTTTTTTATAAAGCTTCTCCAATAGGGGAAACATTCCTAGAAAGACAACAGTTTTCCACTCGGATGGTGTGTTTTATGCACATCTTTAGTTGCTCGAGCAATTTGCACAATTAAGAGAAGAATAGAAACAAAACAGCTGGAGTGAACTCAAATGAGGGTTCCGATGTACAATTAAGAGAAGAACACAAACAAAGTCTAAGTAGGAATTGAACCTACACCTTTTGTGCATTTCACACAAATGCTCTTCCATTGAGCTAATAGGCTACACAAAAATCACCAATACACTTGAGAACCACATCAAGTTCAATACTCAATTCAAGTGCCCAAAATCTACAACAAGCAAAATGAGCAATTCACATTTAGAGTCAACTAAAGTCATACACCATGACATTCAACCAATAAATTAAGTTTGTCAGCACGGATAGCAAGATCTCGGGGCAATTCCCGGACCAAGTTCTACTACTCCTCTCAACTAAAGCATGCTTGGCTAGCACATGGGCAACCTTATTACAGCTTCTATTTGCAAATGAAAAGAAACAGACTCAAAAACGAAAAAGCAATCCGCTCCGAATAACTTCCAATTTACTTGTTTATGCCCCCCCATGTCTCAATGGCAACGAGCCGTCCTTACATATAATATTGTCCAAAATATTCAAATCGACACAATTCATCACCAATTTGAAATCCATAAAATTCATCACAAGTTTCATAATCCACAAAATCCAAAATCCACAAGATGAGAAAATTAATCACCGGTTTCAAATGTCAATATGTAAAAAAACAATTAAAAGCATTTTAATCCACAAAATTAAGACAAAACAGAAACAAGATGAGCAAGAAAATATACTTAGAAAACGTCTCCAGCGTGGCTCGATTCCGTTGTCTATTTCTGGTGGCGATAGGCTACGGGGAGACAGTGGGTCGTGGCTAGAGATAAAAAGAGGGGGATCGAGAGAGAGAGAGAGACAAAGAAGGGGTCGAGAGACAAAGGAATTGCAAACCTAGATTTAATTGAAACTCTTACTTACGATTTCCGGCGGGATCGTGCTCATCAACGAAGGAGGGAGAGAGATAGACAAGGCAGGGACGGAGGGTGGCCGAGGATGGGCTGGTGAGGCCGGCGTCTAGGCAGCCGACGAGTTCGAGAGGGCAGCCACTAAGTAGAGAGGACGAACCAGCGAGCACAAACTAGCGAGCACCGGGAGAGGGACGGACGAGAGAGGCCCCGAGAACCAAGGCCGGCGGTGGGAGGAAGCCGGAAGGTAGATGCCAGCGTTAGGGAGAGCTCCGACGAGAGAGGGAGAAAGAGAGAGAGGAGAAAAACGTGAGAATGAGGGCTCAGCAAAGACGTCGAGACCTTCTTTCTCCCTCTCCCGATGAAAAAATATATATTTTTCCTTTTTTTAAATTATAATTTTCTTCTTTAATCTCAACCTTTGATTGAAAGTTCAATGGTTGAAATTAAAAGTGTTCACCTAAAGTTGGGGCTCACTTGAGAGGATTAAATATGGGCCATTGGATTAAAATGAGTGGCTGAGATTAATCTACCAAATAAAAAATCCTAATTACTTCCTTCTCCATTATGTCATCCTAAAACCACAACGCCCCATTACTTTCTTCACTTTTCCAACGGCAAAGCCGCCGTAATTTATAAAAACTCTACCCCCAAATGCATCTAATTTAGGGCATGTTAAACCCCAAATTGAAAATTTATATCTTACACCTATGAATGACAGAAAATAATTTTGTTTTAATCTTAACCCTTAAATTTGAAATGAATGGTTGAGATTTGAAATTAATAAAGTTAAAAGGCTTCTAAACCTACCTCAAAAATACATAAAATGTAACTAAGAATCCGCATGTTATTCAAGGTGGATTTTCTTTCAAAAGAATAATTTATACATTCCAAAGAATCTATTTCTGAAACTTCTAATCAAAGAGGTTCATGGTAATGGTCTAACTAGTCACTTTGGCGTGAGGGGAAAAAAATTACATCCTCGGTGAAAATTTAAATTGGTCAAAGATGGAAAGTGACATCTTTGATTTGATTTCAAAGTGTATTATATGTTACCTAGCTAAAATCCAAATCCATCAAAGCCTTTATTTCCCATTACTCGTACCTCAAAGTCTTTAGAAGGATATGAGCATGAACTTTACTCTTAGTTTTCCTAGAACCCAAAGAAGTCATGATGCTATTATGGAGGTAGTTGATAAGTTCATTAAAATGGCTTACTTTGTGCCTTGCAACTAGAGCATTGATGTCTTTCTATTTCAAAGACATAATCAAGGATGTGATGGAATGGGTTATCAAGCTTTCCTTCTGCGGAATTTATCCACAACCGGACTCTATCCTTTCCTACCAGTTGCTCACCCTTTAAAACTAATTACGAGTGTCAACCATCTAATTGAGTCTAGAGTGAGCTTTGAACATAAATCCAACAATGGAAAAGATCCTTGTCCAAATATGAAGACTTTATATGGTTAAATTGGAAACAAGATTTACCTATTCTTCTAGATCAATTATTGTCGGTTCAAAGTCAAAGTCCTGAAACTTGACGAGTATTCCAAAGTCCATTCTAAAATATCGACCAAATTCAATCCCGAAACTTGACAACATTCTACAGTTTGTTCGGATAGCTTGCCATAGTCACCTGCGTATTGTTAGAGTCAACAGTCTATCAAAGTCTTTGACAATCACATTAAAACTATTCCATGGTACAATTCAAGGATCACAATTCAACTATTATTTCCATACACTAAGGATCTATTTTCATAGAATTGGTCAACTACAAGTCCGAACTCATGACAAGATACAATGCATTTGGATAAGCGTTTAATCTATGGAAGATCAAGAGTCAAGAGGATGAATGGCTCTAGATAAATAATAGTTTTTTCATATTTCTTTTGTTTGTTGCATATTTAATTTATTTGTTTTCCTTGATTAAGTGTATTAAGTTAATTATTATGTCTTTTTGTTTATTAGGAGTTTAACTCTGAAACCCTTTAAAAAGGTCATACTTGTAACCTTTTGAAGGCAAAACAGAATTGAGTGATGAATGAATAAAGAAGCGAGTATACTCTTTTCCTATATATTTGAGTGATGAATAAATAAAGAAGCGAGTGTGTCCCTATCTGTTTATCTTTGTGAAAGGTGGTGAGTTGAGTGGATCATTTATATAAGTTGAGGATGGCTTTTGCCTTTAATTATCTTAATGATGGGTCTTTCTTATAGGCTTGTAGCTGGTTTTGCCCTTATCTAAGTCGCATCCAAATTACTTTTATCCTTGTTTACGTACCTAAAATTAACTCAAGCATCATTCAAAATTCATACAAGTTCAAGGCTCAGTAAAATTAACTCGAGCACATTCAAAATTCATACAAGTTCAAGGCACCTCCATCGGAGCGTCAAGTTTTGAAGTAACAGCTTAGCACGCTCAACAATATAACTATGATGACATCCTAAGATTGATCATATTACATTGTTATCATATTATTTCTAATTGAACATTAGGTTAGGTGTTGTTTGGCCTAATTTGTAAAAAGCTGTTTTTGTTTCTCAAAAGCAGTTTTTCTAAAACTAGTTTTTGAAAATGTTATAAAATGTTTGGCCTAGTTTATATAAAATTATTTTTGAATAATAAGTTGTTTGGCCTAGTTTTGTCTACACTGTTTATGATAGTATAATTTGATATTGTTTTATTTTTTTATTTGCATTGTAATTATTATTTAATATTTTTTATAAGATAATATTTATTTATTTGCTAGAGCAAGATATTGTTCATTTTTCTTTGTAATAACAAAATTTGAGCAGGCATAAAATTGAAAATAAAAATATTTAGCTAATTAAAATAGAATATCAATTATTCAATACAAAAATGTTACAAAATAATCTACTTCAATTTTGTTGCCGGAAAATATGAAAAAGGCAAATTATTTTCCAGTCATTAGAGATTTAGCAATTGTATTGCGAAAAAAGTCATATCATTATCTTCTAACGATCAACCATGCTCTAGTGAATAATCGGTTTGATTGCTTTGTAACTCTTCCTCATCTCCTTCTACTAGAGGCATATAATTGGGATCTTGATCACACTTATAGAACTCTTCATCTTCAATGGCATATTTTCTAATATATTTATGAAGAGCCATGGTTGTAACCACAATTTTGCATTGTGCAGAAAATTTATAACTTGGCATGTTGAATAATATTCTCCATCTATTCTTCCACACCCCAAATGTTCTTTCAATAACATTTCTAAGAGATGCATGTGCATAATTAAACAATTCATAATATCCTATTGAAGGTTGGCTGGAACGTCTAAAATCGGGTAGATGATACCGATGTTGTGCTCCCTTAAAAGGTGCTAGATATCCTTTCATGTTTGGATAGCCCGCATCTACAAGATAATACTTGCCTATAAAAAAAAATTTAATAACTCAATAAATGTAATCTAAGAAATTGCACAATGTAATATTAAAGCATGTGAACAGATAAAAGAGCATATATCTTGCTGAGGGTGTGGAAATATATTTGAATTCTTATACTTTTCCAATGTCGTAGTAAGGATACGTGTGTCATGTGCGGATCCTTCCCAACCAGCTTGAACGAAAGTAAACAACATGTCAAAATTACATATTGCCATCACATTTTGTGTAGCATATCCTTTTCTACCTATGTAGGGGATTTCATTCTCTTTTGGAGTTATGATTGCACGAATATGAGTACCATCTATAGCTCCAATTGCAGCTTTGAAATGTGGCCAAAATCGATAATCATTTCTAATTTTGTCCGGAATGTCTTCAAATTGACGATCAAGTGGGTGTATAGTATCTCTAGAAAATGCAATTAAAGACTTCAAAACTTCGCCAAATTTTCTACTTATCGTCTCTCCGGAATGCTTAAATCTAGATTGCACATTGCGATTCGAGAGTCCATGAGCACAAGTCCAAAGAAACATAGCCAAAGCCTCCTCCGCGCGCATTGTCCTCGTTGGATGTAAGCCATAATTATTCACCAATATTTTTGCTAATCCAATAAATACATGTGGCTCCATTCTAAACATCTTGTAACTTTCCCCAGGGGTATTAAGTACCTCAATGACAAATTGCCACCCAAAGCATATAGACGTTCTAACCTTTCTCTTCATTAGGTACTTCATATAATATTGAGTACATAATGCTGCTCCCAATGCCACAAGTAAAACCATCGTTCTCTTATTGAGTTCATGTTGAAGCAATATTTGTTCATAATCATCATCATCATGTTCATAGTACTCATCCATTTCAACTTCTTCAGTTTCATCTTCGAGCCATTATAATTCATTGTATCCTCCTTGCTACTATTATTTTTCATTTTATTTATATCAATGATGTCGTCCTAACAAAAATAAAATAATATTTTCATGTGAAAACAAGTAATAATTTAATATGAAATTTAATACATCTCACTTGAGAATATATATATACACACACATACATACATATACACACAAAAAAAATCCAAGCTCATCATTATATATATATATATATATATAACAACAAAAACCATAGAAGTTTCCCAAAAACAATAAAAAATCACATGTTAAGTGCAAATAAAACACGCTATAGAAAAACATCTTTGCATAGTTGATAGTATGCATTATTAAAATTTAAAAAAAAGAACTAACGCCTAAAAGTATGTTTGCCTTCTTTTATTAACTGGAGCTCGTCCTCTAGCCAAGCAACTCTCACATCATCATCTTCTAATGCAATAAACATCTCCCTATATTGTCGCTTGATAAATAAGCGAGCACCTAGCATGTATAGCTCACTACCATGTTCAACAAATAGAAGAGTTTTTAGCAATCTCATACATTACGTTATGCTACACCAGGGAGGATCATTTGACATAGATGTCGCTCGTAAGATGAGGGACACAACTTTCTGCAGCCTCTATAATACGATCCAATCGACTTTGCATACTTACAAGCAGTACCTACTTTTGACTTATTCTTCCGTGTTGCTTTTCTTTTCTCTTCCTTATAACTTGATGTTTTTTTCTTCTTGTTGCCCTCTTGTTCAACATAATCAATGTTCTCAACCTCAATGTTTTCCAAACTAATATTGGTACCCTCATAATCATCATTTCCATTATCTCGCAATCCTTACTCGGTGTAGCACCTTCTCTATTCTCCCCTACCTCTACTTCCTCTTCTCTCGCCACCTCCTCCGTCTCATTAACTTGTGATGTGTAAGGATTCCATGAATGTTCACCAGTTGCAAATGTGTTAGAAAACATTATATCCATTTCTGTTAAATTATTTGGGCCACCCTCGCGAAAATTAACATAATCGGGATTATCCTATAAATAAAATAAAGAAAGCTCATCAGCTTGCTTTTCAAATTAATAGGTAAATAATAATATTTTTAGAATACTAGAAAGTTATACTAACCTTTATTTTTTCTTCCCACCAAGATTCATCAAGCAACGACAGTATTTTTATCCGGATCCCATCCTAAACCAGTTTCCATTAGCAACTTTTTCCATGCCTTATACTCGACTTTTTAGAGCTTCCCACTTATTTTTTAGTTGCATGTAATCATACTTCCTTCCACTTCTTTGCTGGAAGTTTCTAACCACATTATTCCATCCAATCTTAATGAAATGTGTATTTGGCCTATTTCCAATATGAACCTCTTCAAGCACAAACTTGACAAAAAATTTCTGTTACTACGGGATCCCAAGTTGCATTTTCTTTCTTCACAGTGCGGGCACAAGGGTGAAAAGAAGTTTGACAATGTCCTTTCATAAGTTTTTGATGAGCAATCTAACAAGAGTTTAAATATAAATATATAAGTGAAAATCAATTAGAAAAAAAAACTAGGCTATGTCAAGAAGACATACACAAAATAAATAAAAAACACATCGGCGTAAGATTGTGCATATCTACCATATCTTACCAAAAATATGATAATATGATACTAAAGTTACTTGCCTGATCATGCACCGAGGTGACCAAGGAATTAGATTGTGCACGGAATTGTCTCGATGAAAAGCCACTGGCAACATTCAGATTCAATGGTCGTTTACCCTATAATATTAAGTGCAAAAAATAATTTCACATATGATTCATCACTTTAAAACATCAAATAAAAATTTAAAATTATTAGTTAATACAAGCATACACCAACCTTATTCGTAGTAGAAGAAGCATTATTTGACGAAGTTGGTTTCTTTTCGAATGGTACTGAACCCATCTAAATCAAAACGAAAAAAATTATTATAAATATTGTTAGAGCAGTTGGATACATAAAAATAAATTTTAATATCAAATAACATTATATATAAGAATGTATGTTCATTGAACTGATGTAGAATATAAGGATTCCGAATATAAAAATGACCCATAAATATGTGCTAACCCATCCTTTTTTTTTCCTTTTCTTTTCTTTCGTTTTTTCTTTTTAAATAGAACATTGGGGTATTCTTTCTTAGAGAGACTTACATTTTTTGTAGAACCATGCATATCAGATATGAATCAAGGAATGTTCAAGTAGAACACCGGATGAGAATCAAAGGATGCTTTGCAAAGATAGACCGAATGGTGAATGAAGCATGACGGGCATACTTGGGTGAGGTCAAGCATATCGGGCATGAACAAGACAATTATTACTGTTCATTGGTTCATTTTATTTTTTGAAGCCAGACCCTATTCCACAGGGAATAGGGTCGATAAGGAGTTGGGCTGAAGGTCGAAAGGAAGAGGGATTACCGTCTTCCCCGAAAAGGGAAAATGTGGTTAGCTGGAAATAACAATAACACATAGGAGGTGCAAAAAGAAAGTTTAATCGACAATCTTTGTTATTATTGTAAGCTCTATTTGAAAAAAATAAAGGATGACTTTATTTTTAGTATACATATATGTATTATATAGAGTTTAAGTTAAATTTTTGGATTGTATACTAATTAAGTTGGCAACGTGTTTTGATTGTTCAAAATAGTCGCATTGTGAATATATATTTTTCCGTAATGCTAACCATGGATTTTCTCGGAAATGTGGTTAGCTGGAAATAACAAGAACACTTTGTTATGCAATTTTAGTAGTAAATCTCTTGAACAAGTTGCCACATAAAAATGTGATATTGGTATCAACAATTTTAATATTTAATTGTTTCTCAAATGTCTACCATAAAAAGAGATAGTCTTCATTATCGAACATATTTGCACAATGCAGTCCATATGTAAACTAAGGAAGCCCAAGACAGAGGCAATTGCCTTATTGGTGTCTCGTCAAGGTCATGTTTTGCTATTTGATATGTAAATGACAAAATTTGGGTTTATACTTCCATCTTTTGAAGGTGCCCTACATATTTTATATAAGGCACAATTATAGTGACACATTCACATTGTTGATTCATGGATTTTTGTTTTTGTGGATCTTGGAATCACCAAATTTAGCCCCAAAACAAAGTGTCGGATATGATAAAGGAACAGCTAGAACAAGGTGTCTATAAGAATAGAACAACAATTTCCGAATGATAGAGGGCTATGGGATTTAAGAGCTGAAAATGGACAAGGGTTTGTATGAAATTCAAAAGAATAAACAAACCAAAATATTACAAAAGAAAATGAGCACTGACATGAAGCAGCACTTAGAACAGACTATCGGATTTAAAGGGGGGCAACTACTAAGAAGGTGTGAAAGGTGGGAAGCAGAGGAATATACCCAAAACTTGCCGAGACGAGAGAGAGTCGTAGATCGAAATCCTCCACAATCTTTCTGGGATTCGCAATTCACTCAAAACCCATTAAAACCATTTGAAGAGAAGGTCGAAGAAACTTGATTTTTCATGTAGGTTGTTCGATTAAAGGGGTTTTTTTCTTAAAAACAAAATATAATATGACTATCATGCTTATAATTATGATTTATGAATGTTTGAATTGGAGTATAACTGGTAATTTTGACCACCTTGTTTTATAACATCAAGAAACTAAATCAAACAGACTTAGGTAGTTGAACACTTGAACACATAGATAAGGTTTTCTTGTAATATTTGGTATGAGTACTTTACCTTGCTGGTGACTCCTAAAATGGTGAAGAGACAAGTAACCTAAGGTTCTTGATTTTTATGAGTAGATTTGTTGCGGGTTTAACAACTAACGGAAGAGCAACTGTTTTTACACTTTCGTTGGAGGATCGGATAACTTTTGCTTGTAATATGTGTTGTTTAAGATTATTATTTTTCCCCCTAAAAATATGGACCAACTCATTCTTTCCCTGGATATGTTGTACTTGTCATAGCTATTTTTCTCTGTCAACTAATATGTAGTATCTTAAGGTAACAGACGTGGGAAATATACAAATTTAACTTCTACAAGGCGAAATATACAAATTAACTTCTACAAGGCCCTTCCATGGGGGACGCATATTGATTTCCTTCTGTTGTTATACATGAATACAACTTCGGGACTGGTCAAGTGTATCAATGTGTTAGTTTTGACCTCCTCGGACCTTGCCAAACAGAGAATTACTAGAGTCAATGACTAGTAGTTTGCTTTTTAGATGAACACAACTTTGATTGGTTCAAGCACATAAGTCCGCTAGCCGGGCCATTTGTATCTCTGAATACCTCTGTTGTATGTTGTGTGTGGAACCATTTCTATTGTTCTGTGATAATTGAATTTTTGTTCGGATATGATTTATCAACCGATAGTTTTTGTTCATTTGGTATCCGAAGCAGTAATAATTTATGATGTAGGGAAATCACATATTTGAAGTTCCTGATGGTTACAAATCGAAGATTACAGCTGGTAATCCAAGTACATAAAAGTTTTTTTTTTTACTGATTTACTTGCTGAGGTGCTGTGTCCTTGTTGCCAATTGCTCGATAAAACAAAGGGTACTAAATGCAAAAAGTGTATATATTCACAAGACAGGTTTGAGGAAGGAGGTCTGTCTAAATCCATGTTTAAGATTGTGCACCACATAAAAGTTTTAATGTTTTTTGTACGCAGAAATTCTGATGAGGTTAATCATTAACATTTCAGGCTTATCGATGGCTGGGAAACTTCCCGGGGATACCACTTCGTTCTTAAGACATGGTGGTAGCAGCATTCAAAGTGGCTTTATCCTACCGTAAGTGTATTTTGCTTGTTACGTCCGATTAATTCTGCATTTGATCCGCCATTTTTCCTTCTTAGTTTTTGGGTTGAAACAATGAATACCATGATAGCTAAGCCAACTATTAAGATTATATCTATTACCTGGACTTGGCCTTACTCAAGTTGGAGTCTCGAGTTGGTCCATCGGACTCGGTCATTTTGAAAAGAATTTTATACATTTTTTTTCGAGAAAGAAGGGTCGAGTGTCTATACTCGTGTTCAAAGGTTCAGCATTAGACATAGGCATTTGGGGCAAAATGAAGATTTGAAGTAACTCGAGTAGATTACAAGGGGTTGATTGTTGTTATTGGAGATAAGGGACATCAATTTTGGGGACATTGAAGACACAATCTCTCTATGTGACGGATGCTAAGGACAATGCTTGCCTATATTTCAACCTCGTCAAATCTTTTATAGAGAAAGCACCTTCTTGTGGAGCCTACTATGTATTCCGATAACCTTTTTAGGCAATACGGTCTTAAAGGGGGAGGCCACAATTCTTGTCCTATTTCTCGAAATATCTAACTCCAGGAGTTAACATTAGAATTGCGAGGCAATTATGTAGTTTTTATTGCACAATTATTGTCTCCCGATTATGAAGCTCAAGGTCCGATGGCATAATCACTAGTCCTAGGAGAACCAAATTCAAGTGAAAGATAGTCATTTGAAGTTAATTTTGAACTTTTCTTTAATAAACCGCAAATTGAGGGTGAAACCGATCGGATAACGATTACAAAATTTTGTTGAAATATCATAGTTGCGTTTAAAGCATTCAAAAAGAAATACCCGGACAATCGAAACACAGATAAAAACTTGAGAGAATTTCACAAACATAATTCAACAACGCAACAATAAAACTCATGATAATTCAACAGAGAGAAAACTTGAGACCCAAAAATAGAATTGCAATGACAACAACAAACAGGGTGAAAAAACGCAACACCCGGAACAAGTAGAAATTTATAAGTTCGAATTGAAAATTACTATACCTTACCGGAAATCGTCCGAAAGAGTCGAAATTTACGGTGAAGTTTGACAAATTTCGGAGACCTCTTTGTATCTGCAGACTTTAGTTGAACAATGGCAAAAGAAAGAGAGAGGAAGAAGAGAGAGAGAAGGGGGATACTGCAAATTGCCGATGGAAATAAATTTGATACAAATTGTCTCTGCAAATTGTCGGTGGAAACAAATTTGAGAAAGATAATAGACTCGTATTGGCAAAGATAGAGAGGGAAGAAAAAGAAAGAGTATCTGCAGCTTTAATGGCGGAAGAAAGAGAGGGGAAGAAGAGAGAGATGGGAAGAAGATATATTGTAGTGATGGAATGAGAGAGAGAGATGAAGAAGAGTACGGTGGGTTTGGTGAAGAAGAAAGAGAAGCTTTTAAGAAAAGAAATGAATTAATATAATTAGCTCAGGATATATCCGTCAAAATAAAAAAATCACTTAAAAATCTCCTTTTTCCAACACATTTCCAGAAAAATTGAGAATCAGAAACCATAATCTGTCATTTCTGTTTCTGGGGGCAATTTTCTTCAAAATTGTTATTTATAAAATATTTTTCAGTTTTTAGAAATGTTGTTCGGCTTAATTTTTAATTTCGCACTCTAAATATTCTTTAAAAAGCTGGGCCAAACAGGTGCTTAATATAGTCAAAAACTATGTTTTACAAATTAGACGGATACCTCAGCTACATGAAATAGCTATTAATCTTTGCCTTGAATCAAAGTCGTTACATGTTAACTATACCATTAATTTATTATTATGTTGATGTTGATTCATTACTTACGATGTGGACATTATATAAAGGTCCCTACTTGTTCGTGAATCCTAGCTAAGTGGTGGTCATCATTGGCTCAAAGTCAATCACCCACCCATACCTTGGTAAATTTTTGGGACTAGATTAGGTCACTCCAACCACGATTTCTAGAGAGAGGTCTTCATAGAATCATAGGGAAATCAAACTGCCATGTCAGAGTCAGTCTGATGAACAAGAAGACAAGAAATGCTGCAACGACATGCTAGATACTCCAAATCATTATAGCTATGCTACATCAACTATAACTTGTGACGTAAATAACGTCCAATTCCACACCCTGAAAGTCCTGCTGCCGAAGAACTCAACCATGAATGCAGCAGGGTGATTCCAAGATGTGATTCGGCAAATATGTCAGTATTTATTATGGTCTACAATATCATATATACTCCACTAAAAACCAAGACGACTCAACCAAAAGCTAACTGGCGGAGAATGTTGCAATCGCATACATTTCCTGCTGTAAGAGAAGAGCACCAATGAACACATCCAAACTCTCTCCTTGCAACACCTCATTTATTGAGTGATGAGTAATACCAACACGGTGATCAGTGACTCGCCCTTGTGGGAAGTTGTATGTGCGAATACGTTCGGATCTGTCACCACTTCCAATCTGTACAAGATACAAGGATAGCTTTACTAAGAGTTTGAGACAAAACATTAAAATTGCTCTAGGAATAAAATAAGTGATAACCAAAGTCATGCCAACCAATCAATGATTATTTAATGTGGATATGCAGAATCAGAGAATCACGGCCACTTCACCTGCTGTGCTCGAAGCTCTGACTGGTGTCTCTGAATCCTAGATCTTTCTAATTCATACAATTTTGCATATAGTACCTTCAGTGCTTTGGCCTTGTTCTGTAAATCAAGTACACAAAAGGCAGTGACTCAGGAACAAGATATTTACACATAATAACAGTATAGAAACTAAAGATGAGTAAAAAGCTATGTCTATAGCCAGGGTTCAACTTACAAGAATAACAAGAAAGATTGAGCATAGCAATTAACAAATCACATTCCCAAATCATCCACAAGTAGTTAGTATGACATCATTCCAACTTCTTCAACTACAAAGGTATGAATGTCAAACAACAACGAAACGCCCTTCCATCATCTTCCTCTTTCCCCTCTAATAATCGACAGAGTGCTTGCTCTCCTTTACACTTACAACATGTAAGAGGAATGAAGTACATTATTCACATCAAATCAAAGTAACTGATATATAAACCTGTATCAAAGATCACAGCAGATCATACAATGACTAACACAAACCATGAAGCAAATTAAAGGCTTATGGCTTAGAATTATTTGTTTTTTATTAGTTTGGATCTTTTAATTTTTCAGATTATTTGGATCTTTTGGGTTACCAATATTTAGGCTTAGTATCTAAGCAAATATTTCTTTCTATATAACTTTTTAAGTTTCGTAGGTATCCCTTTTTATGATTCTAGTAAATATCTTTATTCACAAACTAACATATAATTTAAGAGTTTAGGGTTAACTTGTTATCCAAGAATTACTAGGGCTATTTAAGCACTGTTAGCCTTTGTTTTGATGTTCTTGCGTAAAATTGGAAAATTCTCTATCAAGAATATTGCTTTACTTAGTCATGTCAATTCATGGTGGTGGTTAGTGTATCTCACAATTCCTAGGTCAATCAACTAGGTTGTCTGTCTTAGTATTTATTTATTTGATTGATACATGGGCAAGGGAGTTAGGTGTTTATGATTTCATGCTCAGCCTCATTCTTGCATTCTTGCATGGTTTAGTTAGGGAGAAGAAATGATCGAATCTTCAATGACAAATATACGCCTACTTTAGTCTTAGTGACTAGAGCAAAGAAGCTGGTGGAAGATATCCTAGCTATTGGAAGCATTCAAAGAAACGCTTCACAATCCACCACAGTTTGGAAGGCACCAACGTTAGGTCTCGTGAAGTTTAACGTGGATGCATCACTAAGCCAAGATGGTTGGGTTGGATTGGGAGAGGTGGGAAGGAATGATAAAGGTGAGGTTCTTGTGGCCGAAGGTAAGGCGGCACAATTTGGACTTCAGATAGCAAGAAGATTCAATTACAGGAGGATCATACTTGAGTCTGATTGTCTTCCGCTAATCCATAGACTAAACAGTCGTATTAGTTTTCTTAGTGATTTCCATTTGGTTTTAGATGATTTGATGTTTTTTAGCTCTTTGTTTTCAATTTGTCAATGGGAGCATGTCTCCCAAGGCTTACCCCGCAGGAATAGAGCAGGTTTGGTTAAGAATCTGCCCTGAGCAAATTTCTAGTTATGTACTCATGTATGCTTTATCTATAAATTAAATCCTGCTTTCCCTTCAAAAAAATTAGAAGGTCCCTTAGATTAAAAAGCGCAGGGCGCAAAAAGCGCACGGGGTCCTGGAGCCCGGGCGCGGGCTTCGAGGCGAAGGCGCGGGCTTTTTGGAGCGAGACGCACTTTTACATAAAACTACTTGAAATTCATTCCCAACCCATATTTTTTATGAAATAAGAAAGATAGCACATTAAAACAGCATTTAGACAACATTTTACCCACCATAAGCACTACATAGTCTTAAGAATCGGAATCGACATTCAAATATCTCAAAACACACACTTAGAAGTCTAAAAAACAAAACAAGCAAGCATAGTCATAGAAAATAACGCACAAAGCAAAGTAGTTTGTAAGCCCCCTCTCCCATAGGTCAACCAAGCATCATCATTATCATCATCTAATACCACATGCTCTGCCTCCACATCATCATCATCATCTAATTCCAAATCCATCTCCTCTTCATCTTCATCCTCTTCCTCTTCCTCTTGAAATTCCTCCATTCAAATCACAATATTCAACACAATTCACTACAATTATCACAATTAAAACAATTAAAATATAACAAAATTCACTGCAACTAAAAATAAAAACTCCTTATTCTTGACCCACTAACATGGATATTTAAAAAAACAGAGAGATAGAGAAAATGAGAAGGATCGGTGTGAACAGAGAGACCAAAAAAAAAAAAAAAAAAAAGAATCACTCTAACTGGCCTCATAATGAACACAGAGACAAAAAGAAAATGAGAAGGATCCGTCTAACTGCCTCAACATTGGAAAAAAGAAAAAGACAACTCCAAAAACGAATAAAAAGAAGAACCCAGAAGGGCCTGAAAACAAAAGAAGAGCAGAGCAGAAGAAGAGGGAAAAAAAGAAGAAGAAAGAAGAGGAAAACGGAAGCAAAAGAAGAAAGAAGGAAAAAGAAAAATGAAAAAGAAGAAGAAGAAGAAGGAAGAGGAAAAAGAAGAAGAAGAAAGAAGAGGAAAACGGAAGCAGAAGAAGAAAGGAGGAAAAACGAAAAACGAAAAAGAAGAAGAAGGAAGAGGAAAAAGAAGAAGAAGAAGGAAAAGGAAAAGGGAAAAAGAAGATCAAGAAACGAAGAGCTTACCTGCTAGTTGGCGACGATGTTGCCTGAAAACACCGAGGTCGGTGTCGGAATTGATGATGGAGCCGCCGGAAAGATGGAGCACTGCCGGAAGGATGGAGCAGAGGAGGGACTATGAAGGAGGAAGGTCTCAAAAGCTAGGGTTTCTACTTCTTCACTTGGCGAGAAGAGTCATCGGGTCTCCAGGAAGTAAAGTAAAAGCTTTTTTCTTTTTTTTTAAAGGAAAAGCAAGCAAACGAGTAACATAGTCTAGAAAGCCCGCGCCCGGAAAAAAGCCCCAAAAGCACGCGCTTTTCTGGGCTTTTGGAGGGACTGCGCCTGACCCCCAAAAAGCCCGGAGGGGTGCGCCCGGGCTTTTCTGCGCCTAGGCACACCCCAGGCACACTTTTTTAAACTAAGGAAGGTCCTGATCTCTAAACCTTCAAATCATCCAGCAAGGTGGTGATTCCAGTGATTACTACTCCGGTTACTGATTCAAGAGGTCGCTGATGGAAGGAAGATTGATGGAACAGTAATGTGAGGTATTTCTCGTTCTAACTTTGTGCAGCAGAGAGGGCGCAGCCTAGCATGGGAGATAGATCACAGAATTTGGAAGGGGAAAGTTCAAATCGTAGATGTCAGAGGAGGAGTTATGAAACTGAGTTAGCTAGGGTTCCTAATGCTGCATTCCGATTGGAGTTCGTAGCCCAAATTGAGCAAAATGTTCAATTAATCCAAAAATTGAAGAGGCTGACATAGCATCTGAAGTGGAGTACTGGGAATCATCCTTGATATGCAAGATCTTAGGGGCCAATCCTCCATTAAGTGCGATGGACAGATTTCTGAATAGAATTTGGGGAAAGAACATGATTGACAAGATTGTTAAAAAGAAGAATGGTACACATCTTGTGAGATTTCATGCCAAATTGGATAGGAAGAAAGTTCTCAAACAGAATATCTATTATTTTGATTTGCAAAAACCTGTGATTGTCAATGAGTGGGCCTTGGGAGATGATTTGGAAATGGACATTACCTTTTGCCTCCTTGGTACAGTTTCCAAAGTTGCATCCTAAATTTTAGGGGATTGATGGCTTGAGTAAGGTAGCAAGCCCAACGGAGATTCCTTTGGTCGCTGACAAGCTCACAGCAGATAGAGGGAGGTTAGATTATGCAAGAGTTTTTGACAGATGTGGACATAACAAAGCCTGTACATTAGGAGATAGAGTTTGTGAATGAGAATGATGAAATGATTTTCCAGGGAGTCTATTTAGTCTATTTTGAATGGATTCTTGAGAGATGTACTAAACGTGCCATGTTCAGTGATGCTATGGAGACCTATAGAGGAGGCCAACTAAAACTCAGTGTAGGAGGCTAGTACTGAAACTTTGAAGGAAGCACAAGTGCAGCCAGCAGAACAGGTTACACATATTGACTGTACGATTCATGCTAGAGTGAGTGCCTTGCAGTCTACTGAGATTGGTGGAAGAAATTCCTTTGGTCCTTTAATGGAG
Organism: Talinum fruticosum; assembly: GCA_021018815.1. Taxonomy (NCBI): domain Eukaryota; kingdom Viridiplantae; phylum Streptophyta; class Magnoliopsida; order Caryophyllales; family Talinaceae; genus Talinum; species Talinum fruticosum. The sequence continues at coordinate 9,862,979 of JAITYX010000006.1, read as the reverse complement.
GACCAGGAAGCTATTTCAGGTGAAATAAGAGATAAACCTGCGGTGGATAATGGATAATCTTGGAATTTGGAATGTGAGGGGAATGAATAGCCCATCTAAACAAGAACAAATTGTTGCGTTCTTGAGGAATTAGGGTCTGTTTCAAGTTGCATAAAAAACACACAGAAATAGAAACAAAAATAGAAACAAACACAAAAGAGCAGAAACGGACAAATGATACAAAAAAGAGCAGAAACGAAAATTTATTATTAATATTTGGTGGATAATGAATATTTGAAAAATTATTATTTATAATATTTTAAAATATTGTATTTTATTTTTATAAGAAAAATAATTTTTATTATAATGTTTCTCAAACATAAGAAAAATAATTTTATCTAGTTCGAGAAAAAGGCAAAAAATATAGAATTAAAATATTATAAAAACCCAAATAAAAGAATTTTAAAACCCCAATAATACTTTCCAACTTTACCTTTAAATTTAAAATATTTGAAAAATTAAAAAACTGTCCAAAAAACCCAAAAAACCCCAAATTTTTAATTAAAAAAATGAAAAATATTAACAATCACAACAAAAACAACGACAACTGATGATGAAAACAGAAATAATAACAAACAAACAGAAATGAACAGAAAACAGAAATAGATTATGGTTTTTATGTAAGTTCGAACAGGCCCCAAAGATATTCAGCGATAGTCAGGGAGATTATTGGAAAACAAAAACAGCAAAAAGTAATGTGTTTGGTGGCTGAGAATGTTTGCAAAGGATGGCAGTATGTTACTAATGCTACAGATGAGGTTAGACACAGAATTTGGTTGGTTGGTCTGGAATCCAGATTTCTTTGAAGTTTCTATTATTGGGGTGACAGTACAGGTTATTCACACTTGTGTTAAACATATCTGGTTGGAGAAGTGTTTTTCATTGATCATAGTCTGCTTCTAATAGTGACATTGAGAGAAGACTTCTTTGGTCTTTTTGGAGGATGCTAGCACTCATGTTGAAGAGTGGATTATAGCTGGTGACTTTAACTGCATCCTATCTGATGATGAAAGAATCAGAGGTGCTGAGGTGAGCTACCAAGTGCATTGATGTCTTCCAATTCCAGGAGACGAAGCATCAAGGCCAATCTTTCACTTGGACAAATAAGCAGAGTATGGTGGATAGAGTTTACTCTAGATTGATAGAGTGCTTATTAATGAGAAGAGGTTAGAGTCTTTTCCTAATGTGGACTGCACTGCAATGCCTGGTCATATATCTGATCACTGTTTTTTTTTTTTTTTTCCGTAGTGATCATGTGGAACGAAAGCATGCTCCATTCAGCTGCAATATCTGGTGTTCCCATGATAAATTTAAGGACAAGGTCCAAAGACATTGGACGCTTCAAGGTAGACATACCAAAATGTTTCAGGTCCTGCAGAAAATGAAAAATGTGAAGGCTGGTCTTAAGTTCTTGCATAGGGAGGAATTCAAGAACTTGAATATTAGAATTGAGGCAGATAGGAGGACATTATTTGACATACAGTCCCTAATTTTCCAAAGGTAGAGGGAACAATGAGGTTTACAAAGCAGAGAAACAAGCTTTGGGGGAGCTGAATAATTTGAAAAGGGCAGATGAGGAACTTAAACTGCAGAAAAGAGAGCTGAAATGGCTGAAAGAGGGTGATCGGAATACTTCTTTTTTCACACTGCTCAAACAGAGAACTTACAAAAATAAGATTTTCTCCATTTCAAATGAGGCAGGACAGGTAGTGCAGACATTGAAGCTATTTTGATCAAGTAATTTTCAAGATTTTTAACAGTAAAACCTAGAAGATGCAGGGTTAATTGGGAAGTCCTACAACTGGGGCATAGTATTAATGAAGAGCAAAGGCAGGATTTAGTTAGACCTTTTGATGCAGCTGATATCAAAGAGATTTTCCTGTCTATTGGTGGCACTAAGAGCCATTCTATAGATGGGTTTAGCCGGAACATAGTTGGAGAAGAGATAAGTAATGCTGTCCTGCACTTCTGCAGCTATGGTAAACTTCTGAAACAAATTAACACTACTGCTCTTACCTTAGTGCCTAAGTTGGATTGTCCTAAAACTCTTGCTGAATATACACCTATTTCTTGCTGCAATACTCTATACAAAGCTCTACCTAAACTGCTCTGTAAGAGGCTTAAAACAGTTTTGCCACTGTGATTATGGAGAATCAGGTTGCCTTTGTGGCCAACAGGAATATCTCGCATAATGTAATGATAGGTCCTGATCTTGTCAAGCATTATAGAAGGAAGAATGTATCTCCTAGATGCATCATAAAAATTGATATACAGAAAGCCTATGATACCATTGATTGGACTTTGATTGCTATTGGCTTACCTGGATGTTAGTGAATTGGATTTATGAATGTGTCTCTACTGCTGCTTTCTCCTTGAGTTATAATGGTGGCCTACATGAGCTTTTCACTACTAGTACAGGTCTGAGGCAGGGAGATCCTATTTCCTCCCTCTTATTTGTGCTTGGTATGGAATATCTTTCAAGATTGCTAGTGAAACTTGGCCTCCGATACTAGATTTAAATTCCACCCTGGCTACAAGTATGTTAAGCTGAACCACTTGATATTTGCTTATGATCTACTGCTCTTTTGTAAACCTGATCCTCAAACAGTTTTCTTGTAGTATAAAAGCTATTATTAGTTTCAATGAAGTGTCTAGATTAGAAGCAAACATCCAGAAATCAAGGTCTTTATTGCTGGAGTCACTGCAAAGACTGAAACTGAGATTCTGCATGTCAGGGTTTGTTAAAGGTGATCTACCTATGAGATACCGAGGTGTTCCTTGAAAGCCAGGTAAGCTGAATGCAAATTATTTCCATTTGCTTTCCTCCAAAATCACTGCAAGGACTAAACTTTTGGGAGCCAGGAAATTAAGCTATGCTCGGAAGACTCAACTGATCAATTCAGTGCTTCTAAGTATGCACACCTATTGGAGTTCTATATTTATTCTTCCTGCTCAAATCAAAATGGTTGAGGAAATTTGTAGAGATTTTTATGGTGAGGAGAGGAAGGTAAGAGGAAGTTAAAATCTGTGGCTTGGGATGAAGTTTGTTCTCCTAAAGAGCATGGTGGACTGTGGATCAGGAGAAGTGGGGATTGGAACAAGGCCCTGGTTGCCAAGCAACAGTGGTTTATTATGGATCAACATATATGTAAAGGATCAGGATGTGAGAGCAATAGAGAGTAAGCCTGAATTCTGCTGGTAATTTTAAAAAATTCTGAGATTCAGGAAACACTTGGATGTGTGGTATGATGATCAGGCTCAGATATGGAAAACCATAAAATTTGTCAAGTTTAATGTTAGAGCTGCTTATGAGGCATTGCAGACACCTGATGGAAGTTTGAAAGGCATAAGTTTAACCTGCCTAAACATGGTTTCTGTATGTGATGGTCCTGAAGAGAAGAGTGCTGACTAGAGACAAGACTACAGAATTGGATTGAGATGGAGAATACTTCATGTATTTTCTGTGATCAGCCTGAAAGCATAGATCACTTATTTTTACAGTGCTCCTTTGCACAAGAGTTACTTATAGCTTAACAGGCATTGGTAAGACATGGGTAATACAGCTGATTGGACTGGAATGCTTGGCTAGAAATCACATCTCTCAATCCAAAATGGCAGTATTGACCCCTTTAATTACTGCAGTTACATTCTTCACTTGGCAAGAGAGAAACCTGAGGAGATGCAGGCTAAACAGAGGACAGCAAGTCAGATAGAGGAACAGATCAAGTGGTGTTTAAGAAATCATTTGATTCATAGATAAGGAGTATATAGTATTTGGATTGAAAGGTTATAACTAGCCTGTAATTCTTTGGGTACGCCCAAAGTATTTTAATGGTGAAAGATCTTAACTTTTACCCAAAAAAAAAAAATGGAGTATCATTTATTAAAGATTTAAAGACTTATAGTTATTAAACAATATTAAACCACCACTGGCCCACATTGAAGGATAAGCCTAAGCTCTACTCATCCAAGGCTTGTCTAAGACTCTATCCTGAGCTTAAATATTCCAAAGCTTTGGACCTAATTAAGCTCGACTTATTTGAAGGTAAGAAATGAGCTTACTTAGTATTTGGATAACCAAACAAGCTTGCCTTGCCACACCGAAGTAGATATAAGCTTATTGAGTGATGGGATGCTAGTTTGGTGAGTAGTATCATTAGCCAATTAGTGGAAAAGGTTCAGGTGTAAACTTGCATTAGTACGTACTACAATTACTCTACTTCTGCCTTTACATCGATAGACATGAATATGACACTATGTTGTTCTACCATGTGATCATAGATTCATAAATTCAATAGTTCATAAGTAATGGCTCGCCTCATTTAGGGGCAGTGGGTTCATCAGCCCAAGCTTATAAGGGTTGTTTAAGCTTGGATAACCAGACAAGCTCAGATTCATTACTTTGAGTCAGCCACACTAGACAAGCCACACTAGACAAGCCAAAAAGTGAGTTCTCACAAGTTGGATTAAGGGATGTGTGTATATATATATAGATTCATAAATTCAATAGTTCATAACTAACGGCTCGCCTCATCTAGGGTCGGTGGGTTCATCGGCCAAAGCTTATAAAGGCTGTTGAGGCTTGGATAACCAGACAAGCTCGAAATTGTTTACCTTGAACTTGCCACAAGCTACACTCGACAAGCCAAAAAGTGAGCCAATTCACAAGTTGGGTTAAGGTGTGTGTAGTGAGCGTATCTACTAAGAACTACTTGTTATAATAAGAATTAAGAACTATATATCTAGTCCGTTGATTTCAAATCTAACGTCCCCACGTCATCATTATCATTAACCAACACTCGAAAGACCCAACACCTCCCTCGTCAATGGGCACACCACCGTGTAACCAGCCTTCACCACCTCACCTCCGCTTACACCGAATCATGAGGGTCATCGATGGATCGGAGGCCATCATCCTCCGACGACACTTGCGCTATCTCCCGGTTGCTAATTTCGCCACAAATTTCTACTCTAGGAATCAATTCGACTACCTCGATCCTCCATGCTTGCCCAAAAAAAAAAAAAGAAGCTTTTTCGCCAATGGGTTAATGATGCGTGTTTTAGTCACTTTTATTTAGGGTTTTTCGTTGAGTTTAGAGGGCAATTAATTTTGGGCAAAATTTGGTTTGAAATCCGACAATCGCCATGTTTAATAGTCAAAACGGAGACCACAATAGGGCTCACCGGTGACCGAGAGAAAAGCAAGCCTTGTGGAGTGATGGCCGTTGGCGGTGGATAGAGAAAAGGTGTCCGGTTGCGAGATGAAATGGGGATTAACAGCGGCCACCACGGACTCCGTCAGCAAAGGGTTAGCGTCGTTTGTTGCTTGTCGTCCCGTGGCGAAGCCCATGGTGGCCGTCATCGCCCGGAACCATAGTCGGATGAAATGAGGATTAAAATTTTCATTCATCTTTTCAAGCTCAAAAACATAATAGTACAACCATGTATATCAATTTTCTATCAAAAATAAGAAATCACATATGACCCACCTAAGGAGAGTTGCCTCCATAGATGTGAACCTAAAGGTGACATATATCAGGAAAAGCAAAAATAGTAAGTTAACTGCGATGTCTGTCCTCTTCATCTTCCTTCCACTTCTGTATTGGGTTCTAGTATGAATTTCCCATTTGATGTTTCGCATGAGCACTTGAACTGTATTTGTTTTGTCCCCAAAGATTCTTGCCACAACGTTCAATCCATATATGGTAACAGCAAGCTGAAAAGATGGCATGCCCTATCCATTTCCTGATTTTAGAGCCTCTACATTTAATCACCTCCTCCAACCACTTATTGCCCAGACAGTTTATTCCAGCCCAACTGAACAAACCTTAAGTGCACTGGAAAAACAGGTGGTTGCTAGTTTCTACATTTAATCACCGCTTCCATCCAGTTATTGCCTGAACAGTTTATTCCAGCCCAACTCCACAAACCTTAAGTGCACTGGAAAAACAGGTGGTTGCTAGTTTCTACATTTAATCACCGCTTCCATCCAGTTATTGCCTGAACAGTTTATTCCAGCCCAACTCCACAAACCTTAAGTGCACTGGAAAAACGGATGGTTGCTAGTTTCTGTTTCATTGTCATAGAGAAAACACTTTATGAGTCTTCCACTGGAATTCCAAATTGTTGCAATCTTTGCCTGGTCAGTAGTCTGTCCTGTACTAACAGCCACATGATAATATATGTTCAGGCACAATTTGAAGTCTTGTTGTTGCCCCATCAACCATATATACCCTGAATGAATGGTGTATTATGATTAGAGGTCAAGTGCCATTTATCTCCAGCATAGCCACCTCTACAGCTTGTCCTTCACAGTGTTGATTCTACTCCAATACCAAATACCAACTAACCCCTGAGGGTGGTGTGTAGCTCCAAATGTCTGAACCTTTGAGATACACTTCATCTGCCCATTTAAACCCATATTGAGTCAGCTTTAGATGTAATTGCCCAAATCAATTTACCTACACCAGCAATGTTCCAACAGGTGCAATTGCTCATATTCAATACTCCTTCCTGCATTGGCCTACACACCTTACTCCATGAAACCAATGAGAAAGCTTTCTTATTACCTTTTCCCCCAAAGAAAATTTCTACAAAGTTGCTCAATTCGTTTTATATTATAATTGTCCAAGGCATAAGAAAAATGGAAGACCAGTAAGACATGACAGAGAGAAGAGTGTTGCAGCATAGCATAAGTTTCTGGTGGTCAGTACTTGAAGCCTGGCTTGTATCTTCTCGACCAACTTGAGGCAATCAACAATACGCCATTTAGAAGGGGATCGAAGCATGCCTAGATACTTCATAGGGAAAGACCCTGAGCTAAAACCAATTCTCTGTACAATAGCCTCTTTTATAGCTTTTGTGGTACCATTGCTATAGATATCAGACTTTGCCGTGTTTGCCCTCAGACCAGTCACCTCTGAGAAGTGTTCAAAGCCCTTAATAATCAAATCAAGTTCTCATATTGCACTTACAAAACAGAATGAGATCATCAGCAAAACAAAGGTTCACTAATCTCAGCCTCTTGCACATAGGATGATATCTAAATCTTGACTGGTGTTTGAAAGAAAAGAGTTCTTGTCAAGTATTCCAGAACTATAACAAAGAGAAGGGGTGACAGGGGGTCACCTTGTCTGATACCTCTACCTCCTTGTATTTTGCTAAAGACCTCACCATTTAATGTGATTTTGTAGCTCGCAGTTGATGCACACTTCATTATCCACTAAACAAAAACAAGAGGGAACTTGTAAAATTTAAGCAAATGTTCAATAGGACTCCAAGCCACAGAATCATAGGCCTTCTAAATATCAATCTTCCTTACGCATATGGAAGAGGCTTCTTTCCTCTTATACAAAAGGATCAGATCGCTTGATGAGGATGTTCTATATAATACCTCTGCCCGGTACAAACGCACCTTGGTTTGCATTGATAAGGTAGGAAGCACTTTGCTCAATCTCTCAAATAACATCTTAGCAATGCATTTATACATTGTGTTGCAGCATGCTATGAGTCTAAATTCAGACAATAAAGCGATTTGCAACCTTTGGCACCAAAGTTATAACAATAGCATTCAGTTGTTTCAATAGCTTATCATTCTCAAAGAACTCAAGAATAGCTCTAGTAATATCATCTCATGAGGTGCCAAGCATTCCTAAAGAAACCAGTTCCATAGCCATCAGGTGGGACATTTATTGATGTTAATAGCAAAGAGTGCTATTTTGACATCACTAGGACTGAAAGGCTTAATCAAAGGCTTCATCAAAGCCAGTTGAAGTTAAAACATGGCCAATATTTATGATTTCCCGGTTGATGGGGGATAATGTTATCTTTTCAGTACCCAGCAAGCCTTTGCAATATGTAGTGAAAGCACTCTTAATTCCACCAGAATCAGTGTCTAAAATGTCCATTTCATCTTTAATAGTCAAGACATTATTTCTATAGGCTCTTTGCTTGATGGAAGCATAAAAGAGTTTAGTGTTCTGATCACATTGAGGCAGCCATTGAGTTTTGTTCTTCTAGTGCAAGAAACCTATCTCAGCGTTCTTTCTATTGAATTCAGTGCACAATTGCCTTTCCTCAATCTGGAAATCCATATTGAGGATCAAATTGTATTTCTTGCAGCGCATCAGAGATCTCCCAGTAGACACTTGGTCACCTATGTTGGCAAACTCCTTATGGTTCATAGCTTTGAAGTAATTTCTTGCAAATCTGAAACATGGTGCAACCATTTATTTTCTGCTTCCAAACTTTAGAGATGATAGCAGCAAAATTTGAAGAACAGCTTTGCATATCATAATAGATGAATTTCCCTCTATTGTATCTACAAGCCTCTTCAAGTTTAACCCAAATAGGTGTGTGATCAGAAATGTCTTGTACCATGAACTGGACAGAAACAGTCCTAAATGCATCAATCCCAGCATAATTTCGAAAGGCTATATCTATTTTTGAATATACTCTGGCACCATCCACAAGGTTATTGCACCAAGTGTACCTTTGTCCCACCCATTTCAGTTTCACAAGTTGGCAAGATGCAATACGCTCATGAAATTCACCATAATCCCTAGGATCAACCCCCAAACCTCCAATTCTGTCTTCTTGGCACCAGACATTGTTAAAATCACCAAGGACAATCCAAGGGATTATGGTGGCTAGAGCTAGTTGAACCAATGTATCCCAAAGATCTCTCTCTAATTATCCTCATTGAAAGCATGAAGAAAAGTCATAAGGATAGGTGATTCACCCTGAATACTAGCCTGCGATGAATAGTATAAGCAATCATTGTTGATAATACCTTCCCAAGCAAATATTTATTGTGAATCTAATCAATATTCCTATCCCTGACTTTAGTTTCCAAAAGTCGTCAAATCAAGGCTCCTTTATTTTTGCAAAAAGTGGCAACAACTTTTGAAAGCTTATTAGGACTATTAAGTCATTTCACATTACAAACAAGAATGCTAGCCACCTCTTAGTAGGGTTTCAGGGACCACTACACCTCCCACTGTCTCAGCAATGCTTATGTTTCCCCTTTGTCTAGGTGGTGTAACAATCCTACAAACTAGATTGTTCGCTAGAGGTACTGAGGTGTTCACTTGCTTGCTCACAATGCACTTTTTGGACTTCCTTGTAGTTTGCTCATTAGCTCAGAATGGGCCTCTTCGCCCTCTATACCCATGTGCCCTCTTTCTTCTTGTATAGTTCCATTGAACGATCACACTCCCAGCAGAATGAACATTTGATTGGTTTCCATTGAAAATGCACATTCTTCTCAGTAACCACACCATACTCATTCTCAAAAACAATTTTCTTCAGCAATTTATCAGAGACCTCCACTTCAATTAGCGTAGCTAGCCCTTGTTCTTAGTTCTGTGATTCGATCATACCCCCAATTCAATTGGCAGCCTAGCATAGCTAGCCCTTCTTCTTAGTTCTGTGATTCAATCAACCATGATTGGCATTCCAATGAGGCTACCGGTTTTGCTAAGAGACTGCGGACTCCAATAAGGTCTAACTCTTACAATTGTACCCACAAAGGGACCTTATGGATTTCATTTTTGAAATTGGCAAAGTCAGAACACCATGGTTTCATGAGATTTCATGACTAGATGTTTGTTGTTAAAATAATAAAAGAAATAAAAGCTAGATTCAGGTGTTGTGCTCTTTTCCATTTAGCTATACAAAGGAGCATTAAGGTTGTAAAGTTGTAAGAAGTAACAAGATAGTTGTGAAGTTAGTTATAAAAAGTTGTATGCAAGCTAAAGATAAATGGAACAGGACCTCAAACACCTCATATTTGACCTCTACAGATAAATCAAACCAAAGTAAAACCATTGTGAAGCATTATCAATAATTTCTCAATATAAAACTTACTCCAAATTCTCTCCAGAAAACCCTTCAGAATCACAAAAGATGGATTGGCCTCCAACACGTTGCAGATAAGGGAAGAGGTCAAATATTCAATTTCTGCCTAATTTTCTACCTGCCTTTTGGCCATCTACTTGGTCACCTTAGAACCATGATTAGCTAACTTGCTCACATCAAAATCATCACATAAGAATTTCCTTGCAGATTCCTCATGTCGAGTTCTTCTTTCTCTAGAGCCAATCTCAAGTTGAAATCCCTCTCTCTCTCTCTCTCTCTCTCTCTCTCTCTCTCTCTCTCTCTCTCGAATAATGGCTGACGACGGTCTTCAAGTCCTCAACGGCACAGAGCTTCGCTCCACCTTCTCAAGTCCTTGAAACGCTGTTTCGAGTCTCGGGTGCCTCTATGGCCACCTATTGCCATAAAATTTGAAATCCTCCGCTTTGAACGACTCATTTTCGAAGTCACCAACTTCCTAGGTTTGGAGTTTGATGGAGAGAAGGCTTGGAGGAGAGCTTAATGGAGAGAAGGTTGAGAATTTCATTTGAAGTTACATCACCTCCATCGCCGATGAATTGAGGAGGTGGATCATACTTTTATTTCTTTCATTAGAGCAATTATTTGAGCTTTACTTGATTTGATTGAAGGATCATAGCGGAAGAAAGTGATGTATATGCATAATGTTAAAGAATTGTGATGTGATTCAATCTTTGCCGAACAATTTGAGTCAATTTGAATTGAATGTGTGAAACTATGATGGTGATTGGCCTTAGCTATAGTTTGTTCATTGATTTCCTAATAGGAACTTTTAGAACTTTTTTGTTTTGATGAATTTAAAATTTTAGTGATGAACTTTTTTTGATATATCAAGAGAGTTGAAGTTCTTTGTTTTTTATTAATTTGTTTCTCTTCAAATACAATTTTTTTGTGGAATTTTATAATTTTCGTGATGAATATTTATTTATTTTTATGAATTTAAAATTTTAGAGATAAATATTTTTGTTTTCCGGTATCCAGAGAGTTGAAGAAGACCTTATTTGTTTTTTTATTAACTTGTTTTTCTCCGGTGCTCCCATTTTTTTGTCGAAATTTTACATTTTAGTGATGAATACTTGTTTGTTTTGATGAATTTTCTTTATTTTTTATACATTCGAACTATTTCATATTACTATTTCATATTGATTACATAACTTTTTTACGAATATATTAACTTGATTGATGAAAGTGCATAAGAGATCAAATGAAATTTGTAATTCCATTTATGATGAATATTAAGCTAAAATTTTAATGAATTTTTGTAACTTTTTATGCATGTAGAACATGATTTTTCTTTGTTGAATTTTTAAGTCTTAGTAATATTTATCAATTTTTATGTATTTGAACTATTTCATAGTGAATATATATTTTTTATGAATATATAACTTTTCTTTATGAATATTTACTAATTGTTGATGAATTTTTACACTAAATCAAATTGATTGATGAATTTGTAAATTTAATGATGAATATTTGTTTGTTTTGAGGTATTTGGACTATTTCACATTGAATATATAGTTCTTTTGATGAATATATAAACTTAGTGATCAATATGCCAGTACTTATAAATATTTTCTTATCTCGTGATGAATTAATCGATATTAAGGTAAATATGTTCATTCCATCGATTTTTATTTATGAATTTGTTAATTTTACCATTCAATATTTGTCTGTTTGATAATTAATATATTGTATTGATGAATACACTAATTATTTATGATGAATTTTTACCAATTGCTTATGAATTTGTGCAAAGAACTAAGTAATAAATGTCAGTATAGGTTCAGCATATGCCGAGAAGAACGATGAATATTTTCATCATGAGGATGAGTATTGAAATATGCAGATTTTTGAAATTCTTCACTATTGTTGTACAATATATTGCTATAAAATTCATTAGTTCATTACAATGTTCATTTACAAAATATTTGATGCACTCGTTTTTTCATTTGTATACTTTGTACATGAATAAAGAAAAATACTTGTATTCATTAGTGTTTTTTAAAGAAATTAGAGAAATATATGTTTAAATAAAAAATATTCATCATATTTGTAATAAATTTTATGAGTATGTATTGATAATCTTGGGTTAAATGTAAATGAACTATATAGAAAAGGTGTAATTAAGTAACTAAATTTTCATTAATTACTTTGCTATGGAAAAGAAAATATAAAAATATAAATTCGTCAACATTGTTGAAAATTATTAAAATATAAAAATAAATAATTTTATTATAAAAGTCATCAACATAAAAACATTCATTTATCAAAAATATTCATCGTCCGAGTACCAAGCTAGGTGGCTCCAGGCACTAAGATATAATTTTCACAAGAACCTGAGGCACTAAGACATAATTTTCACAACCTGAGTTCATTTTATCTATCAATGGTCAGGAGTATAATTTTCCATTACAATCATCTTAGAGGTGTTATGCAACATCCACGTTGTTGACATCTTGGTACATTTAACTCTTATGTCCAACCAAAAATGCATGAGTCTCGAGACCCTCAACCTTGAATACCCAATTACACACCATGACAGTTGCCAACATGTTATCCAAGGCACACATTCCTTTATTGCATATGGAGCTTGGACAACGCCTAGATACTTCAAGTTAGACTTGATTCAGATGATCTCCGTGAAAATAAAGATGATCCTACCAAATCCATGCAATTGTGGTAAAATTTGTCATGTATTCAAATTTCAAGCAAGTTGTAAAGATGTGTAGACCTTTTATGATTACAGAAAAATTTCATCATCTTCCTGGAGCAATGGGCAGATTTAACGGCAGCAAGTACAACTCAGAGTAAGAATATTAACCCACAGCTCATGACAATCTCATCCTTGGAAGTAGGTAGAAAGCCAAAATGCCTTTCTTTTTTTTTTTTTTGGGGGGTGGGGGGTTGGAGGGAAGCCAATTTAACCCGGCACTCTTCATCATTCCAATTCTTGTGTCTACCACAATCATTAATTTATCCTCATTCTCCTCTCCTCTTCAACTGCAAAACTGTTTGCTCAAAAATTTTCGTGAATACTTTAGAATCGGTCTCTCTATGATGCTTGGAGAGGAAAGGTTGCCTACATCTAAAACTTTCCGGACCTATGAAAGTGTGAGTTGTTGTTCCTCCCCTCTTCAACCCTTTCCTCCCAAAGCCCGATTTCCGTCCATTCTCTCTTTGTTAGGGCTACCAGTGGCTATTGATAAGCCCCTTCCTAACTAGTTAACTTCATTAAGACAATCTACAAACAGCAATTTTCATCTATGTTCAAATTAAATTCCCGCTCTCATAAGGATAAGGGTTCCTCTAGTACGACTTTCTCCCTCACCTACATGCGAGCTCTATCGTCTTGCTGATGATGCAAGTTCTTGTCAATTTTTAGGAAACTTCAACCAAGTAATATGATTTCGTCTTTTCTTATCATATGAATTTACTTGTGATTTTCACATTTACAAGTTTATACTGGGAAATAAATCAATAATGGGCTTCTCACATGGCTTTACCATGACTATCTTCACTTCAAATGTAGGAGTGTAACTATCATGTTAAATATATCAATATCCACAGTTACACTCTAGGTGATCTACTTAAGAAAGATGCATCAATCACCAAGATTTTTTGAAGTCATATCTACTCTACAGATATGAAGCTAATTGTTAGCAAGTCAATATTAGCAGAAATGGAATGTTTTTAATCTTTCTTCCTTCATTTTTAGATTTATCGCTTTTCTGTATTAGTCTTAAGTTCACTTAAAGGAACATAGTCGAAGTTCCTTCTTTTAACCATGTCATTCCATTTGTCTGTTATATCTTCTCTATTTGAATTTAACATGCAATAGTCCACATGGCAGTTAGCATGGACAAGTAAACCAATAATAAGCAGAAGCTATATAAATGACATATTGGCACAATTGAGATGGACACTAGTTTGCTCCACTAAGCAGAAGGCATGGATTTCTTTTCCAAAACGTTCAACGGAGGAGAATAGATAAAGAAATAACCTACCATGTGCTGGGACCGTTCATCTTGAATTGCAACTGTGAGTCCAGATGGGATATGAGTCACCCTCACAGCACTATTTGTAGTATTTACATGTTGACCACCTGAACCACCAGATCGGTAAGTATCAATTCTCAAATCATCGCTCCTCAGCTGGATATCCACCTGCAAAATTGACAAGACTCCCATAAAGATTAAATTCTTTGCTCCATCAAATTTCATACAAATCAAATGCAATTGATGATGACCAACGGACAAATGTTCCAAAGACAATCACATTCAGAAAAACTCAGTTCATGCTGAGAATCTGTTAGAAAAGACTCGATTCCACCAGCAATAAGAAATATTAGTCGTTGCCCTCCCCAACCCCCTTTTCCGACTAGTTGAATGTCATATTGGCCCATATACACGGAGCAATTAGAAGTATAACAAAAGATCAAACAAGAGACACTGCATTGTCAGGGGGCTGAGTGAGAACAAGAACCCCCCAAAAAAAACAAAAAATGGAGGAAGAAGGTGGTGAAAAGAAGGGTACCTCATCGGCCTGAGGGAGGACGGCAACAGTCACAGCACTGGTATGAATCCGTCCAGATTTCTCAGTCAGAGGAACACGCTGCCCAACAGACTGATGATTATACATCCCCAATCCATAATCATTCTTTCAGGTTTAGAAACGTTAGCTCCAATACCTGAACTCTGTGAATTCCACTCTCAAACTTGAGCTTCCCATAAACACCAGCTCCAGATACTGATGCACTAGCTTCCTGGAGCATAATCTTCAAGTTCAAATACCCCATTGTGTAACCATAATAATGATATATTCCTCAAGAATTGAGTCATCCAACCTCCCATTGAACTTTATAGGAATGAATGAATATGAGCTACTTTTTGCAAAACTTAGAAAGTCCCCGAGTAAAGTTTAACTATACCTAAGAATTCAAGCATACCTTGTATCCTCTAAGATCAGAAACTGTTACATCCAGAAGTTCAAATTTCCACCCTTTCTTTTGTGAATATCTTTCATACCTGAAATAATTTTAGCCATATAGTATGCTGATTATTACATAGAAATCAAATTTCCACCAAGATTTTGTGTTTGAAAGACACAGGAAGCCAAAAGCTCACATCTTAAATATCTCCATTGCAAATAAAGATGCTTCTTCTCCTCCAGTACCTATTTCAGAGTTCACAAGAGTTCAGAGACATTGGAAAGTTCTCCAAAGACCATATACACCCTACATGTAACATGGTGTTACTCACCTGCTCTCACCTCAAGAATGCAGTCCCTCTCATCAGCATCATCCTTTGGAAGCACTGACGTCAGCAGTGATATTTGAAGTTTTTCTCTTCCTCGATGACCTTGCCCAATTCTTCATATGCCATATCATGCATATCTTTATCTTCAGAATACTCGGCCACAAGTGATTTCAAACCATCAATTTCCTGTACAACTAAAGGGTCAACAACTCTTATTTCCTTCTTCGGATTATCAGTGCTTAATATAAAAAACGGGTTTAATGTCAGAACATGGGGATTTAGAAGATAACATCTTGTTGAACTGATTGAAGATCTAAAGTTCATGTCTTACGGAACAGTGTAAGTGACAATAGATGGGAAAACATTAACCTTCTGCTTTGCTCTCAGTTTGTGAAACAAGTCGATAGAACACCTGAGTCTTCTCAGCTCCTTGTTAGCCCTTGCATACTCTGCTGGTGAGGCTTCCGGCTGTCTTCAGCATCAGCATAACCAAAAAGACATTTGGTTAATAGCAAGATTGGTCTAATTTTAATTCTAAAATGACCAGCCGAGCAAGTCGTACCAGAATGAAGCATTTTATTCACATAATGCAGATTAGTTAAGAATTTAGCAAGTAGAGTGGGAATTGGATAGAGAGATAATCAACAACAGCATTACCTTACTGATGAGATTCTGAAGGAAACGGCTTCTTTGCTCAAGAGCTGCTAGCCTTTGCTCCATAATTTGGATAATGTCCGCGGAGATATGAGGCTGAATTCCTAAACAGCAAAACGAATTCGAGGGAAAATTTTTTTTTTTGGGGGGAAGAAACAGCAAAATCGATTGCGATGAAGAAGAAAAAAGCGGAAGAGAGAAAACGAACCGGAATTGGATATGAAGCAGCGAAACTTAGCATGAAATAGAAATGAAGGAAGAAGACATGCTGGTGCTGGAGAAGACATCTTTGAGGATTTCATAAACACCACACTCCTCCAAAATGTTAACCCCAAGCCTAAACCTCGAAAACTTCTCATTGTGTAAAAAAATTAGCTGTTGGAGGAAGCTTATCAGTGTACAGCGGAGGAAACAAAAGGCAAATTACAGCAGACAAACAAAAAAGGTTGAACAAAGGCAATAATTCAGCAGCAAACAACACATCAGAAGTCAAGAGCGACAAACATAAATGACCAAGATTGCTATACCTAGGGGAAGGGGAAGGGGAAGGGGAAGGGGAAGGGGAAGGGAAGTCCAAGATGTAAGCTAATGCAAAGGTTTACATTGTCCTGTAGCTTATTGTATTCAAATTCTGCTAAACCATCGCGCTAGCTCCGATTCAGAACTCTGTCATCGACTGACTGCCCGCATCCCATCCTTACATCCACTACTCTGAGTACTCTTGCTTGTGAACTCAGTTGGGCAACGGGCAGGTTCCATTGGGTCAGCAGGGCCGGGCCAGTCAAAATAGAGTCAAAATTCTCATATGTATAAAATATGGTTAGGTTAGTAAAGGTGTGTACAATTAAATTTAGCAACCGGCCCACCCTTGTCATCTTATACGGTCAATTTTTTTTTTCCTTTCCCAAGTTGAAATATGTAACACTAGTGGTTATCGTTTCTTATTGTGTTAATTTTTGTGTTTTCTAGTTGTCTTGTCGCTTTATCATTTTTCTTCTAACTTCGGTTCTCCTATTCCAATTTATCCCCCTTACATCAGCCCCTCCCTCCATATCTCTCTCTAATCTTTTCTCAATTTTGCTATTGTGTTTGCCTTAAAAATTAGGTAATTTAGATCTCTTTTAATTAATTAGTGGCATCAAAATTTAGACTTCTTGTAACAACCCTAACCCAACGTAGGAGTATTACATAATTAGGGTTCCCCGAAAGGAGTCCTTAAGGCTAATTAAAGAGTCAGGTTTAACTATCTAACCTCAACTTAAAGGTAATAGAGGGAATTTTCTATTTTGGTTGAAAAAATTTTAAAAATAATCGGCAGAGTTACATTTGTAATATGACATATCCCCTAGGCTAAAAGCCTTATACCTCAATAATAAATGACAATAGATATCCTCAATGAGGTACACGCTCGGATATCTCAACGGCCACACGTTTGAGTCCAACCAATATGCATTTACAGCTTAAAAACAATCTAATTGGCTTAGGACACACGTATACAACTACATGAACTTAATTATAAGTTACAACAAATAGGAACATATAAAATTCACATTTCAACAACTTGTGTAACTTAGAATTAACATCACGCCCATAAATCCAGGATACGCTAAAGATATGGGGCAATTTACCTTAAGGAGTACCTACATCCGGAGAGGGAAGAGAGAGATATGGGGTGAGCAAAACACAAGTTCGAGTGGATAATCCTATCCCAAAAATCATAACATTGTACATTATACATATATACCAGCAACAATATTAACATTTTAATAAGACAACCACAGTCAACCATTTTCTAATCATGATCCATCTTTTCTCAATTCCAGTTAGTACACCCCATGCGCTTTGCATACTTCTCAATTAGTAATTTTTCATTTCCAAACAACTTTATCAATGAATTAAATCAAATCGAGCAAAGGATAAAACTTCAATATTCAATTCACACAAGTTTACACAGAAATCATTTCTCAATATTTTCTCAACAAAATTTTATTCTCATCTACAAATCACTAGAAACATTGAGTATCTTTCCGTGGCTTTTGGACTTGAACTAGCACCGGACAGTTTCTTGGCAACCCCATGACTCAGGTTCCCAATACCTACTTCTAATGAAACTCTTGGAAGGCTCCGCTTTCCACGTCGAGAAAGAATCAACCTAAGTACGCAAGGTTGAAGGACATCCCGATACGCAAGGCCCCGTAGTCCGATACGCACGACCACCTCCTTCCTCTAGTCTAAACAATCTTTAGCCCAAAATCCATTCAAAACTAAAGTGATCACAATCTCTCATCAAAACTTGGTTTTAAACCGAAATCTCAAATCGGTTTAACACCATAGAAGGCATAGCACAATGTGTTACCCTTCCAAATTCAGTTTCACTTCTTTGGAATACATTTCCAAACACCTAATTAGATCAGCAACTTTGGTTCAATGCTCTTTTGTTATCAAAGTAATACAATAGTGTTTAAAATAGAACTTACATAAACTTGCATTCGAAATGCCATTACTAAATCACAGTTTTCCATTTCTCATAAATTCGAGTTTAAAAGGGAATAATTTAGTTCAATTTGATTTCATATTTCATGTTCCGTCACCTTACAATAAACTAGCAAGGATATTTGAACCAACCAACATTAATTAACTAATTA
Organism: Talinum fruticosum; assembly: GCA_021018815.1. Taxonomy (NCBI): domain Eukaryota; kingdom Viridiplantae; phylum Streptophyta; class Magnoliopsida; order Caryophyllales; family Talinaceae; genus Talinum; species Talinum fruticosum. The sequence goes on along the minus strand of JAITYX010000006.1, from coordinate 9,844,492 downwards.
AACTATAAGTTAGTACCTGAACGTGCAACAATCCTTTTTCTATGCTTCATTTAACTAATGCCAACCCCGTCACCTCAACTATTAAGACTTAACCAATTACAACGTAATTTCAATAACTTGAGTTCAATTCTCAAATATCTTTAACATTATCGAATACGAGAATAGGTTTCGCGTAATAGATCTTGCGTAAATAACCTTTTGCAACGAGTACTCGCATTCAAACCCAATATTTCTCGATTCTCCCCAAACACATAAGCACTAATCAAACGCTTTCTTATTCATTTTAGCACAACTTTCAGGTTTTATTCTTTCCATTCCAATTCATCTTCGTAATCTTTCAAATGTATAATTGTCTCATATCAATAACCAACTCACTCAACCATATAATTCTCAATTTTCTGTTTCACCACTCAAGCTCATTCGATTATGCTTATCTTCAAGTTCAGTTCAATCTCAAGGATTCATATTTGTTTCAAACTTAATTTAACCTTTCACCTCAACTACCAACCCAAACCTTTCACAATCATCACCTTATTTGTTTATACATCAATTTCTCAAATTTCACTAATCGCAAACATAATGAAATAGGAACCTGCGACAATTTTATTACATCTCAATTTGCCTACCACATTACCAAAGTAAATTTCTACACCACAATTTATCATTTCCAATTTCATTAACACCAACTCAGGCATATAAATTCATAAATCAATAATAATTCAATATCAAACACTCAATCTTATAATCCTCTATCTAACTCGTTTCTTCCCGACTCATTTACATGCTATATATCTCAAACCACTTTCACAAATTAAACCAAATCGGATAATTTAACACAATATCATTTGGGTTTTAGAATTTCCATTAATTCAAGAGTAGGAACCACCTGCCTCGAATTTTAGGGTTTGAACAATTTGGTTTGGAATTCTACCTTCCCCCTTCTCTTTCTCTGCTACTGGTTCCCGATTTCTCAGTTTCTCGTGCTTTCTCTCGCCCTACTCTGTTTCTGCTCGGTCCCTTGCCTCTCGCTCGTCTCTTGGCCTCACTCACTTGCTTGCCCTGTTTCGTTCGCCCTGTCTCCAGTTCTTGCTCTCGCTCCTCTTTCTCTCTATCTTTGCTCTATTCGCTCTCTCTCCTCACGCTAGGCTTTTCTCTTTCTCCGCTTTTTGTCTTTTCTCGCTCGGTTCTGCTATGTTTTTCTCACTTCCCTTCTTTCTCTTTGTCCCGTCTTCTAGTCCTTGCTCTGACAATTATTTCACCCTCGCTTTCCCTGCTCTTGCTTTGCTTCTCATGTTTTCCTTCTAACCTTCCCCTGATTCTGCTTCTCCCACTCTCATCCTCTCGGCCTCTCGCCTTCTCTTTCTCTGCTTGCTCTCGCTCGTTCTCTTCTTCTCTTTGTTTGTATCTTTGCCTCCCTCGTTCTCAATCTCAATCTCCAACCCTCCCTTCTCCCTCTCCCTTCTCCCTCTCCCTCCCCCTCCCTTCCGTGGCTTTACCAAAAGAGGGCACTAATCTTACTTAACTTGCATGATTCCCACACCTGGCCTTTTCCCCTTTTTTCTTCTTTTTCTCCATTTTTTAGTTAAATTAGAATAGATAATATAATTTATTCCAGTTCTTTTATTTATTTGGGTTAGGGTGGAAAATCAAGAAGTAGATTAATATATTTCACTAATTAAAGTTCAAAAGACACATAATAATTCGTTAGAATAAATTACGAATATATATGTTCATGTATGTATTTTAGTTAATCGACCTAATTTATTTAATTAAAACTAATTAAACAATTTAATTTATTTAATCAGCTTATTAAATCACGGTTCTTACACTTCTCCCAAGTGTATTTTTTCTGTTGAATTTTGATATAGTTCCCCCCGCTTTTGGAATTGATCCGGATCGATTTTCTTTTTGTGTAACTAAAATATTATGATGAACTTAAGATGATAGTTTTAATGATGCATCAACAAATTTTGCATGTGATTTTGACATATTCTAATAATACTATGGCATAATTCAATGCACTTATTTTGCTTGAAAAGGTTTAGCCCAGGGTCGACCTAGGGCCATGTGACCCATGACCAAACCCCGACCTTATTTTGGCATGGTGGAAAAATTATTTGTCGTACAACATGGAAATCAATATTTGTTGAAGGTTTATACAAAGTGCCAACAATTATTTTTGAAGCTTAGACATCGTATGATCTTTGGGTATATGTCATGCCTTCTTTTGGGTGCTCAAGAAGTCTTAATGACATCAACATCTATTATCTTTCCCTAGTGTTCTAGGAGTTGTATCAAGACCAAGCTTTAAAATGCAAACATGTCATCAATGACCATAAGTATACCATCTCATACTTTCTATCAGCTGAGATATATCCAAAATTGATCACTTTTATAAAAATGATACCACTACCACAAGGTCCAAAATCAAAGTTATTCATCTGAATGACAAGAGGGAGTGAGAAAGGATGTAGAACGATCTTTTGGCGTCCTACAAACTTGCTTTGGAGTAATCCATGATCCTTCTAGATTAATGGAGGAGGTTGGGGTTATGAAAACTTGTATAATACTACATAACATGACTATTGAAGATGAGCACGATCTATATAATCTTGCTTGTGATTATGACTATGAACAAGTGGAGGCATTTACCTCGACTCCTAATGCTCAACATGACCATCACCCCATGCTATACAACTTACTTCTAAAATTCAGTTTAAGTTAGGAATAGAGGAATTCATACATGTCTCCAAGTGAACTTGGTTAAAGAAATATGAGAACAAAATTTGGCCCGATAGAAACATGAGTGTTCTAGTATATTTTAATTAAATTGTGCGACATAGATTATATTATGGTTTGTTTTCATATTGTCTTTATTTTTTTACTGTTGTACTTTTTTTTATTTGAATTTTTGTATTTATATTTTTTCCCAAATTTACGTATTATATTTGTAATGTGAAACATCCGTTGTGGTGTGTAAGTGGACGCCTACAACTCCTTTACACAACATGGAAGGAAATTATTTCCTCTAAAGTTCGAACATTGATAGAGAGAATGGAAGTGTGGAATGTTTGCCACTGTGCCACTACTCACTTGGTATGTGGATTATTTAAATGAGTGATCCAAGTTGGTGAATCTTACATTATATAAGTAAAGATTTAAGAGGAAAAAAACCCTTTAAATGATATGTCAATATAGGCCCCTTTCTTAGGAGTTAAATTTTGACTCACTCATTGCAAGTACTTTTAAAGTTCACACTTAGAATTCAAGCCTACATCCTAACTACTATCAATGTCATGCATGATAGTTTTAGAGACAAATGATTATGTAGGCTCTATTTGACAATAAGTTGTTAATTGTTGATCTGTTAACTATTTGTATTGATTGTTAACTGTTTGTATTAGCTCGTTGTTTTAGCTGATTGTATTAGTTGTTTCTAAAGAAAATATTTGATAAACTTAGCTATTTGTGATAAGGCTATTTGATAAAATTAACTTTTTGCCCATGATTTTTATTAATTAGATTTTGTGATTTTGGTTTCTTCATGATGAATAAACACATAAATGACCACTTAAATTTGATATTTGTTATTCGGTGATATTATTAATTTGTTGTTTACCCAATTTTCTTTTAATGAAAACTAAATTATCTAAAAAATGATCACTCGAATAGGAGATATTAATATCTAATGTCATGAGATTAATAATCCTTTTGTTATTTACTCCAAGAAAATTTGTAAGCCAAATAAATAACACTAACCTCAACCTTAATATTGTTACCAAATACATTGAGTCATCAACTAACATAATATATGAATTTTATAACTAGTGATCAAATTACGTATTCAATGAATCTGTATTGTCAAAATGGATGACAAAAGTAAGATCAAACTTAGATAAAAATATCATTTAGACATAATTAAACGCAATATGAATTTAATGAGGGATGGCAATTGATGTAATTGAAGACTCAATTATGACTCGACTCTTCTATACATGTTTTGAATTCAAGTCATTTATCTAAATTTAGAATTAATCAAGATGCATCCTTAAAAAATCATTGAACTAGGTCATATGTTATAAAAATCATCTAACTCAATATAACTTAATATGACTTAACCTTGATTGAGCCAATACTTAAGCCTTAAAAGAATATCCGACTAAGTCTAATAAGACTCGGTTATTCTACTTGAGAAAGTAGAATCGACCCAGTCGAGTAAGACTAAGCCTCGATCGAGCGATTCGATTATCGAACCGATCTCCTCGGTATGACTCGTACATTCAATTTGCCTAACTTATTTCATGTATAACATTATGAATTAAGTTGGGAATGAATTGCCTTCATCATACTTTAACCTGAAACTTACGCTATCATTCGTTTAATCATACGTAATTAAAATTGGTCTTAGAAACTCATGTACCCATTAGCGTTGATCATCTTGTATGTGAGTTTTGATATATCCGGAATTTGAATATATTGAATATTAGACTTAAAATATTTCGGATTAATAGATTAAGGATAATTAGTTATTAAATGCTTTATTTAAACTAATCCTTGTCTAATTATGGACCAAAGTACTTTTATACTTTGAGGACCAATTTATATAATGTTTATGCGGCTTTTCTAAACGTGATTTATCCGAAGAAAAATTAAAAATAAAGGCTTCTTGACCGTTAAAGAACTACCGAGATAGAAAAGCTTGGAATTCGAATTAGCTCGGAATTGTTTGATAAATTGGTTTGTTACTATTTTGGACAATATTTTATTTATAAGTCTAACGTTCTTTTCTTTATGATTTTCAAGTTTACAAAAGATGGAAATAGAGTTCTTGGAAGTTAAAACCGAGGCACAACTACTATTTCAAGAAGGTTCGTAAATCCGAGTCCTCATACTCGTCCGTTACAATGGCTAGTCGACTCGTAAAGCTTCAACAACAAGATGTTGGAGACTCAACGACTAACTCTTCAAGGCGGACTATTTATAGAAGCCTGAAACACAAGATTTCAATTGATGAATGGAAGAAAAGAGAGATCAAACCGATCATATTTCAATAGTATACGACTCCTACATTGTAATATTATTTTCTCGTGTTGTATTTGCTTAGTTAGAAATCTTGTAATACTTGTAATCTTTTTCTACGCATTTATGTTTGACGGAGTTGATAAGGCAACTTCAACTCGGTTGTTCTTAGGTGATAAGGTAACTTCATCTAGGTGGCCCCAAGTTGATGAGGTATCTTCGACTTGAAAGTATCAAGTCGGATAAGGGAATTTCGACTTTGGGGAAAATCGTGTGCTGGAGTTGATAAGGGAACTTCAACTCGGAGGACCCTAAGTTGATAAGGGAACATTAACTTGGAAGTATTAGATTAGTCGGATAAGGTAAATTTTGAGTATGGGAAAATTGTAACTTATTTATTTGGGAACAAATATGGGTGGTCTTATTGTATTTGAAGATTCAAATAGTGGATTTGACTTAGTGCTTGAATTAGCATTGTCCTTGGTTTTCTACTCGGGAGGGTTTCCACGTAAAGCTTACTTGTTTTATTTTCTTTATTTTTTTGTCCGAGTCACTTTGGACTCTGTTTTGGCCTTAATTGAGCCCAAACTCGATCTTTTCTAAACATTCTAAGTGCTCGGTTTATTGAACTTCAATTTCCGCAAAAATTTTTCATCACCCTATTCCCCCTATGGTGATTATCTTCTCTAAGTGAACCTTCAATAATTATGATAAAGTTTTGGTCAATAAAGTCATTTAAAAGTTGGGTTCAAAAGGCCAATTCTAAAAAGTTAATCAAGATAGCTTATTATAAAATGGCTCTTTGGGATCAAAAGTCATTGGAAAAAATCAAATCATCAAACATCCCATATAATTGTTTGACTAAACTACATCCAAAAAGTCATTTTGGATGAAAAAACCAATAAAAAGCTAGCATCCAAATAAGGCTATAGAAGATTTTGAGAAGAGACAAAGTATAACACATCTATTTTACACCTAGGAGTTTATATTCCCACATGTTATATCATTACCAAATATCCACAAACCCCCTAATTTTCCTTTCGCTCTACCATTTACATTATTACCAAGTGCCCATAAAAACTTCCTAATTTTTAGTTCGCCCGCCATGTTTTGATACATATCCCGAAAATTTAAATTACTATGTTGATATAAAATTTGCGAGCAAAGGAAGCATGACTCGTGTGGCGTGTACATAGCTTCGACACAAGGAGCCTATTGATCTTAGCATGGATAGAGAAAATCTTAATGGCGAGGAAGATGAGTCCGTCCAATCTACTCAACCATCTCCACGCCTTACTCGAAAAAGCAAGAAAGGATAAGGCCAAAAATAAAGGGAATGAGGTTGTGGACTTAACTACTTCTTTCCATAACGTGTCTTCTAACTTGTGTGCTTTTATGGATGGCATGAATTCTCATCTTTCCGTGATCGCAAGTGCTTTGTCTACAACTCAACAACATGAGCAAGTATCGATAGCTCGTGAAATAAAGATTGATGAACAAAAGAAGAACTTGTTCAATGAAGTCATAAGCATCCCCGAACTCACTAGAATTGAAGCAACAATGACTGTGAGGAAGTTAGCTTTTGACACGAGTAACCTTTTCATGTTTTATCAATGCCCTCACGATGAGTGGAAGAGAGATTTCATCCTCAACCTTGTTCACCCGGATCCGCCTCCATCTTCCTTCAACTAGCATGTGTCATCACTTATGGTTATTTTGTTGTCAAATAATTAGATGTCACCTTGTATTCCTTCAATTTAGAAGGTGAACGTGAACCGAATTTCGGGATATTTGGTATTTATATTAACTTATGATGAGATTATGAACTTAAATTTATGATATTTGGTATTCATGCCGATTTATAATGAGCCTATGAAGTTAATTTTATGATATTTGATGTTTTTGTCGACTTATGATAAGCCCATGAACTTAATTTTCGTATATTCAAGGTGCATGTATTATAATAATAAACTTACTTTATGACCATCTTTTTATGTTATGTAAATTTATGAATTTCATTTGTGTATTCAGTGGATATGTAAAAAAAATAATAAATTATGACATACTATAAAATTTTAAGAAATTAACTTAGTCAAATTTTTTATCATAAAGTCAAATATATATATTATAAGAAAATATTTAAAATCAAAATAATTTTTAAATAAAATCAATTTAAATTAATAAAAAATATAAAAAATAGTTATTAAATAAAAATGAGACAGAAATTTAAATCCATTTCATTTACCAAACAAACACATCTTTATCTCATTTCATATTATTCGTTCGTCTCATTCCATTCCAGTTCTTTAAACCAAAAGCCTTAAAATCTCCGGATCCCCCTCCCATCCATCACTTATTTGCGCTTCCCAAGACAGCCAGCCAATCGACCCACCTACCCGATCAACCTTCTCCCCGCAGAAGACAGAGAGAGGGAGAGGGAAATCGAGAGTGAAATATGCCAGTGTTCAAAACCCCTTTCAATGGCTACTCCGTCAAATTCAGCCCCTTCTACGAGAACCGTCTGGCCGTAGCCACCGCCCAGAACTTCGGGATCCTAGGCAACGGCCGCGTCCACGTCCTGGACCTCTCGCCGTCGCCCTCTCCATCTCCTACTCCGATCTCCGAGCTCGCCGCCTTCGACACCGCCGACGGCATCTACGACATCGCCTGGTCCGAGTCTCACGATAACCTCCTCATCGCTGCCATAGCAGACGGTTCTCTGAAGCTTTATGACCTCTCCCTCCCTCCTCCCGCCAACCCCGCCCGCTCTCTCTCCGAACACACCCGCGAAGTCCACTCCGTCGATTGGAACCCCACTCGGCGCGACTCCTTCCTCTCCTCCTCCTGGGACGACACCATCAAGCTCTGGACCGTCGACCGCCCCGCCTCCGTCCGCACCTTCAAAGAGCACGTCTACTGCGTCTACTCCGCCGCCTGGAACCCCCGCCACGCCGACGTCTTCGCCTCCGCCTCCGGCGATTGTACTCTCCGTGTTTGGGATGTGCGGGAGCCTGGATCTACTATGATTATCCCTGCTCACGACCACGAAATCCTATCCTGCGATTGGAATAAGTACGACGATTGCTTGCTGGCTACTGGGTCGGTGGATAAGACGGTGAGGATTTGGGATGTGAGGAGTTTCCGAGCGCCGTTGGCTGTTCTTAGTGGACATGGGTATGCGGTGAGGAAGGTCAAGTGTTCCCCCATCGGAGAAATATGATTATGTCTTGCTCTTATGATATGACGGTTTGTATGTGGGATTTCATGGTGGAGGATGCTTTGATTGGGAGGTATGATCACCATACCGAGTTTGCTGTTGGGATTGATATGAGTGTACTAGTCGAAGGGTTGCTTGCAAGCACTGGCTGGGATGAGTTGGTCTATGTCTGGCAGCATGGGACTGATCCTCGAGCTGCTTAGTTGCGTGGGTATTGGTTGAGGTTTCAGTTCGAGATACAGGGATTTCGAAAGGTATGTTGTAATTTGTTTGCATTCATTCACTTATTGGGTTTTATTTAATTGGCCTTTTGAATAATCTCATGTACATGGATTTTGTTATGAATGAAAGAGTTGCTTTGATGGGACTCATGGCGGGATGATTTTTGATAGTGTATATTGTTCTTGTAACATGAAAGGGATGGGTTCATTTTATGTAAGTTGGTTTCCTTATGAGGGATATTATTGGTTGTAGAAGAATCATTTCAGCAATTCCTTATAGATTTGCCCTTGCTTACTTTTTGCCAAAATCTTAGTTCCAATAGTAGAATTAATTGTTGCTGTGAGCTTGGATACTTCTTGTGGAGATAACATTCTCTGTTAAGTATAGTAATTGTGTTGAATTGGGTTGGATGGGATGAGAATTCCTATTTCTGCCAATAGATTTTAGGCTTCTTACACTTTTATTTCATTGTGATTTCAATTGTTTCTACATGAAACATAGGCCACTTTCACTGACCTGCAAACAATGCTCAAAGATCATGTTAGCCTTTGAGGAATAAAACATTCAATTTTGGAGCATAAATGTGTAAAACAGGGGGCATCTATCTTAATCGGACCATAATCAGATCCTTGATAATGGCTAGACCTTCATTTCTGTCAAGGTTGAGTGTTTGCTGAACAAATTATTTGTGTCAATTTGGCCTCATTCGACCCTTTTAGAAAAGAGTTAAGTTACCAACATCCCAGCACAGCCTTGGCTTTTAATTTCTTCCATGGAATCAAGCTTTTGTCTCTAACAGTCTATATGGCATATGGCCTAATATGCCTACTGAAGCTAATGCTTATACATTTGGTTAGCTTAATTTAGTCCCAACACAATTTAGATGACTCTGCTATTGATGCCGAAGTTTTAGTGATGGAACTTGAATTTGGGTAGTAAATATGTCCATTATTGGTAATTTCATGATCCCCCTCCCCCACGGCAAATAAAAAGGTTGACATGTTGCCTATGGAGATTATTGTTATAAATATGTGGGAACTCACATGAACGTATTTCTTCTCCATTGTTTCAATGAACGGTGCCCCTCACCAGTCACCCTCATGGAGAAGCCTCTCCTACTTATTTGTTTGTGTAGGGACCCTACTTAATCAAGAAGGTTTTGCCGTCTCCACTTTACCTTCAATGTCACCCCGTAAATGTTAGCCTCACGAGTCACCCTCATGGCCTCCCCTACTCTCTTTTTTGGATTGGTAAGGAAAACAATTTTTCGGTACCTTTATTGCAATGATTCTCGCCTAAGTTGTCATCCATTAAAACGGAGAGAAACGAGGAAGAAGGAAAAGACAACTAAGTCGGGGAAGAAGAAATGCAAAGACCAAACTTAGCCATCCAAGGAGCTCTATTCCTTTCTCGGAATGTATGATGTAAAAAACATGGTAATAGTTCCTAAGATAGCACTGTGTATAAAGAGTCTGGATCTCCCGAGGAGCTTGTATCTCTCCTTGTATCGCCTTGATGACAACTTGGTTATCTCCTTCAAGGATAGTTGACCGAAACCTTGTATGGGTGCTCGTACCCCATTTCGCATATTAATTGCTTTTGCTACCAACACCGATGTTGGTCCCAAATTAGATGTCCCAGCTTGAATAAATCTTCCATCCCAACTTATAACTACAAACCCTCCTTCACTTGAACAAAGTTGATTTTGACGGATCTCTTTAGCGGCTTGTTCCATCTGACAAATTAGATTGAAGTGGTTGATAATAAAGGATGATTGTCAGAATATATGGTAATCCAATCTTCTTATGGCCTTCCATTTTGCCCTAACCTTTTAGCATGTATAGTTGTAGCAATTGAATTATAATTTCCATTATTAAAAACAACCTCATTCTGACTTTTCACATGCTCATTCGAATCATTTGATTTGGTTTTTTAAGCTCCTGAACCTATTCACTATATCAGTCCAAGAGAGATTCTTGAAGTGGCTTAATTCCAGCAACTTGTTTTGATATGCTTTATCCTAGGTATCCAATATATAGGAACATTGTAAAAAAAGATGATTAATTGATTCATAATTAAGTTAACAAAGCGGACAAATAGGTTCAATATATATACCCGTTTTAGGAAGATTATCACATGTGGCGATAGCATTGTGCCCTATTTGTCACAAAAAGTTTCTAACTTGGGCATAATGTTCATACTCCATATCCAACAATATTGGGAAGAGATATTATGCACATTTCATGTTGCTGACGTTGTAGTGAACTCACCACTATTAGTAAAACCTAATAAGTAGAATTATCAATATCATGACAAGTTATCACAATACTCTTAATTAACTCACAAACATCATGCAGTAGAAATGAGTTAAGTAGCACAAGATCCCACTCCTTAGCTGGTGTAAATAATATTTCACTTAGGGCTGCATCCAGAGATGGATTATTCTGAAGCTGCTATCATAATAGTCCAATCAATAATCTTGCTTGACCACACCAAATATTATATCAAAACTTAGTAGTTTTGTAATTACCAATTTTTCATCTTATAACTTTTTAAAAAGGTCCATTTCCTTGAGTAAACATTTTCAAGCCTATGACCTTTACCCAAAAATTGTCCGCTTTATTAATATATTTCCATTTAAGTTTACATAAAAAGTTTAGTTAACTACTGTTGTTTTTCTTAGCCCCAAATCGGCCATTTTTTTGGGTACATATTTTATCCCAAGAAACCATGGGTAGCCATCTAACATCATGAGACTTTTTCCAGAAAAAATCACGTTCATCTTATCCAGTGAGTGAGTTGGGCGTTTTGGTAGCTTAAAATACTATACATAATATGAGTAGGTAAGGATTAAAGGATAGATTGTATTAGAACAACTCTATTTGCCTTTAAAAGCCGATTAACTTTCCAATTCTAAAGTTTACTATCTGCTTTAGTTAAAATATTTGTGAAAGTATTAATGCTGGCCCTTACTAAATACTTTCTCAAGGAATCTCTATGCAGTATATTAAAAATAGAATAAATCGTGGATGTGTCCGCAGACGCAACATTATTAGAAAATGCTAAAATCAACTTTTGAAAGTTAATAAGTTTACCCGACTGGTTACAAAAATCATTCGGAATATTATTAAGGTTAAAACATGTTTCATAATTGACCTTACAAAAGATAAAACTACTGTCAGTGAAAAGTAAGCAAGGAATTTTCTGCTATTGTGGGCATATTTTAATTCCAATTTCGGCTTTTGGTTGCATAGTAGAAAGATGGAGCCTATAAGCCAAACCATCCATACAAAAAATAAACAAATATGATGACAAAGGATCACCTTATCTAAGTCCTCTAGATGGTCGAAAAAGCCACAAGTTTCATCGTTAATATCAATGGAATATGTCACCGATGTAATACATTCATGTATCTAGTCAATCCAAGTTTGATGAAAATCCAAATCTCTCAAACAACCAAGTGTGAAATCCCATTTTATTCTATCATAAACTTTTTTCATATCCAATTTAAGTCATATATGAGCTTGTTTACCTTTAATATTATGAAATTTGTTTATAATTTCATATGCCAAAAGAATATTATCATGAATATCTTTATTAGGAACAAAGGCACTTTGATAAAGGTTAATAACCCTTTGTAAAATTGGCCTTAGTTGATTAACAAGGATTTTGGATATAATTTTATACTGGATCGTTAGATAAACTAATTGGTCCGAAATGTGAAGTCAAGGATGGACTTACAACCTTCGGAATTAGAGCAATAAAGATATGATTAACTTCTTTTAATAACTTGCCACTTTAAAAAGAAATCCATTATGCAATTAATAATATCATTTTCAATAACATCCCAATGCTTTTGGAAAAAAAAAAACACCGCCCGAATTCGTGAGGACCAGGAGTATTCTGTTGGATTAATTTGAAAAACACTAGTCGGAGAGAGTGGTGAAATGTAAAAACTTAAGATTTGGGAGAAAACCTTTCTAAGGTGCTCCCTGTACCTTCCCTCTATTTATACGCAGAATAATTACAAGTTTGAGATCAACTCAATTACAACAAGGTATAAACCATGATAAACACAACTTGCTAACACTAATTATAAGTAGGAAAGAATCCTAACAAAGTTAGGAGTATAAAACATCCTATTATCCTGCGTAAGTAGTAATGGTGTAGGAAAACATATCCTAATACTCTCCCTCGAGTTGGAGTGTAAAGACGTGAAATACCCAACTTGTCAAGAAGATGATGGAATTGTCGTTGGCCCAAAGCTTTGGCGAACATATCGGCGAGTTGCTCCGTGCCGGGGACGTAATGATGAATAATCTCACTCGAAAGTAGGCGCTCACACACAAAATGACAATCAATTTGTATATGTTTGGTGTGTTCGTGAAACACCGTGTTGGAGGCAATATGAAGGGGAGCCCGATTGTCATAATATAATTTAGAATTTAGCCGGAGGTACTGAAAGATGCAGAGAGTAAAGTAAGTTACGAATCCAAACTACTTCACTTGTGCCATTGGCCATAACACGATATTCGGCTTCGGTGGAAGATCGCGACACCGTGGGTTGCTTCTTAGTTTTCCACGAAATAGGAGCCGACCCAAGCAAGACAAAATACTCCGTAATAGAGCAACGTGTCATAGGACGACTAGCTCAATCGAGTTACAATACACATGAAAACCGAGATCATTCTTGGAGGAGAGAAGGAGTCCTTGCCCGAGTGAGCCCTTCGGATAGTGTAGTAAACGAATGGCGGCATCCCAATGCCCTCGCCTAGGGTCTTGCATGAATTGGCTTAATATGTGGACCGCATAGGTGATATCGGGACTAGTGATAATGAGATATATGAGAGGTCCAACAAGTCGTCTATAACGAACAAGATCAATAATAGGATTGCTAGAATTAGAAGAGAGTTTATGTTGTTGTTCCATTGGAAACGAGCTTGGTTTAGACCCGAGCATCGTCGGTTTCGATCGGAATATCTAGTGTGTACTTCCTTTGACATAAAACTATGCCCTCGGGTGCGCGTGCAACTTCAATACCCAAGAAAGATTTATAACGGGCCCGGATCTTTGAGTTTGAAACAACGATGTAAATAACGTTTGAAATCATCATATGTTGAGGATCATTGCCGTTGAGTACTAAATCATCAACATAGATCAAGATAGCTATTTTTTTTTTTTACCTTTATTAAAGGTAAATAAAGAGTGATCAAGTTGTGATTGCTAAAAACCATAAGCTTGAAGGGCAGGTGGTGAGTTGTGAAGAACCATTGTCGAGGGGCTTGATGAAGTCCATATAAAGACTTCTTAAGTTTGCAAACGACGTTGGGTTGAGGAGTGTGAAACCCGATTGGTGGTTTCATATAGATTTCTTCATGAAGATCCCCATGAATGAAAGCATTGTGAACATCCATCCGATGAAGACTCTATCCCTTTGCGATGGTTGTAGATAATAGCGTGCATACAATTATCATTTTGACAACAAGAGCAAATGTCTCATTGAAATCCTCCCCTCAATTTGGTAGTTACCCAATGTCACAAGATGAGCTTTGTAGCGTTCAACCGACCCATTCGCATTGTACTTGATCTTGTATACCCATTTGCAACCAAGAGCTTTCTTGCCGGGAGGAAGCGAACAAAGATCCCAAGTTTTGTTATCCTCGAGTGCGGATATTTACGTGGCCATAGCTTCACGCCATTTAGGGTCCTGAACTATTTGAGAAAAATACCAAGGCTCATCACCGGTTGTGATGGCGGCAAGAAAGGCACGATGCGAAGCAAAAATTTATCATAATGGATATAATTAGATAAGGGATGAGAAGAACCTAAAGGTGCATCATGAAGTTGAGGGAAACGGGGTGTATATCAGCAATTGTGTGACGGACATAGTCTCGAAGACAAGCTTGGGGATGACGGTCACGTTGAGGATGAGTTAAAGTTGCAGGCGCAGCGCAGGTTGATTTGGATCGGAGAAGGCCATTGGGCTATTTGGGTTAGGTGTTGGGTCCGAGGAATGCCTGCATTGAGCTATCTAGATTAGGCATTGGGTCCGAGTAACAATGGGTGGGGTCAGGCGATAGTGTTCCTTATTCAATTTGAAATCACAAAGCGTAGAAAAAAAGCTAAACTACCTTAAGACGGGTGTCCCAATCGAGCATGCCACCAAATTGTATCCACTTGTTTAATTGTAGTAAAGACCGAGCCTTTACGCATTGTTCTCGGATAGTACACCCCTTTCCCTGGATCACCCACTCCAATTAGCGTCTTCGATGTGAGGTCATGTATAACACAAAAATTAGGGCCATAAGTGTAACACCCCTAGACCCACCCTAGGAGTATTACATGCCGGGGTTCCCGAGAGGAACCCCTAAGGCCGCTAGGGTCTCAACTTGGGGTTAATAACCCTTTATTGGATTGGCGGAAGCGTAATTCTAGGTTTTCAAAGGGTTTTACGGAAATTTCGGCGAGTTTCCTCCGTAAGCTGGCTAAACCCATAGGCTTAAAGCCTTAACCCCGCACGAAACACAATCTAAAACTCAACGAGCGACACGCTCGGAGAAACACAACACAACTCAACGAGTCACACGCTCGGAGTATTCACATAGGGCTTTTACATATTATACAAAGGTAAAACTTAAGTTCAAGTACAAGCTGGTCTTTACAAACATCTTTACGGACAAAAGACAGAAAAACAAACGAGTAAGTCCAGGCATCTCCTATTCGTCCGCTATTTCCAAAAGTCAAAGGCAACTCCTGCCGGTCTTAACTTCGTACTCGAAATGTTGGTGATGTCATGAGCTCACTAGCCCAGTGAATAATCCAAACCCAACCCCGGGTTTCACTTTGCACATTAATTCATTAACAAACACACGTAAGTTCACAATTCATTCATAACATGCGATTCGGATCATACATGCTTAAGACATGCGAGATTCTAAACTTACCAACTTGTCGAGAATCATAATGACATCACTTATTCATGAATTCAATTAAACATGCTTCATTCATATTTCTACACAAGTAAGTCATATAATCATTCATCGGGTAAATCATCATAAATCATAGCTTAGTTCTTATCGCAATCATTTCTTACGAAAAAATAGGATTCGATCTTCCTCTTATTCTTCTTCTTGAGTTCAATCATGCATTTCATAAATCATCGGTTCGTTCTTTCTTGTTCGATATGCACGATCATTTGATTCTTCAAAGCATAATTCTTTTAAGTCTTTTTAGTTTCGAATGGAAAGAAGATTTATGCACCGCTCTAAAGACCCAGTTCTTGGAGCCAAAACAATTCGTGGGCTCGGTTCACGGAGGCATACAATTCGTGGCCTCGAGGCATAACAATTCGTGGCCTCGAGGCAGCCTCCCATCCCCGAAGGACGCATACCTGTCAATTCTTAGTGGAAGCAATTCAATTCGTGGCTTCGGGTTGACAGACACTTCTATGGCCATAGCTTCGAGAGGGTTCTTTAATTCGTGGGGTCTTAAATCAATAACACAATCCTTTCTCCCTTCTTTAGTTCTTTATGTTTCTTGTCTTCTTATTACTTATGCATAAGATATACTTAATTCATATAATTCATGCTCAATGCGTTCATGCGTAACTTCTTCAAAACAAGCAATTCACATAAGCAAGTTCCGACTCCAACACAATCCATTCATATCACATACGCATGCTTATGTCATTTATCATTGATGTAGTTCAAGATAAGCACATAATCACATAAACATGCCAACTAGGATCTCCATCCATGAATTCATCGTTTTCATGATCGCGTATTATCGCGTATAAGTGGTTTATGGTTCTATAACTTTACTTAATCGATAAATATCTCTTAATCTAGACATAAAGCTTCTTAAATCTCAGTTCTTAATTCAGTTACTCACTTATATGCGATTTAGCCCAAAACAGAACATTTTCACTTAAAATTGCATATCTCCTAATCTACTCATCTAATGCATATGAAATTTTACAGAAATTCTCATAAATTGCCACGAAGCTGCAGTAAGAATTACAGGAAATTTGGGCTGCACATGAATTCGCAATAATCCGGACAGCGTGCTTAATTCATGAAAAAAATCTGCACTTAAGTCATGATGTTCAATTTCCGATTTTTCTCAATAATTCGGTTCAAGCTAACTTCACTAAATTCTCAATCACACAGCTCAATAATCGTGCTCAACAATGCTCAAATATCATTAAATTCATAAACTAGGCATAAATCGCAACATGCTTTTCAATTCATCGGTTTCTAGTTTCGTGAATTTAGGCCTCTAGCTTCTTCGATTAAACCTAGGGTTTCCAATTTCATGAATCAATTCCAAGTTCAAGCCACCTAATTCATTTTAATTCTTGAGGATGAATTCGGACTACTCACCTTAAATTCTTAAAGGTTCTAAGAATTCGGTTTTGGAAGGGTTTCGAATTGGGTTTCGGTTTGGATTTTGTTTTCTCTTCTTCCTCTACCTCTCGGTCTCAATTCCTTGCTACTCTCTGCGTCTGCCTCGGTCCTCTTCGTCCACCGTCTCCCTCTCGATCGCCGGTCGACGTTGCTCCCTTGCTCGCCGGCCACCCTTAGCTCGCTCGCCGGCCTCGTCTCCCTCCTCGCGCTCGCGGCCGCGGAATCCCTTCGGTCCCCGCTTTGCTCGGCCTCTCTACTCTTCTCTTTCTTCGTTCCGCTCGGCCTCCCGAGCTCTCGCTCTCCTTCGCCCACCGGCGGTGGCGTCCTCGCCGTTCGGGCGACTCTCGTGTTTTCCCCTCTCTCGCTCCGCCTCTGCTCCCTCTCGTTTCCCCTGCTCCTTCTCTCGCTTTCCCCTCCTCTGCTTCTTTCCGCTTCGCTTCGCTTCTTCGTTCCTCTTCTAATGTCTCAGCCCCTTCTCTCTCCTCTTCTCCTAATTACACATAATGGGCTGCTGGCCTATTTCCCATTGGACCCCAAAACTCTTTACTTAATTTCTTGCCAACACAATGCCACTAATCTCCATTCCTCATTCCTTTTTTTTTTTTTTTAACTGGGCCCAACTAGCTTCTCAAGGCCCAATTTAGCTAGCCCATGCTCGGTTTCGGTTCTCGGTTTTCTAATTCCGACTCGGAAAAATTCTAATAATTCACTACCGAGCAAGCACCTGAAATTTCGGGGTCTCACAATAAGATATAACACGGTTTTCATCTATAGCTAGTTTTTGCGCTGAGATAAGGTTGCACTTGAGCGATGGGGCATATAAAACGTCTTTGAGCCAAATATTAGGCCCTAGTCAAGCCATTCCAATCTTTTCAATTCTAATCTATGTTCCGTCGAGGTTGGCTAATAATAATTAGAACAGTTAGCTTGTAAACATTAGCTTGTAAATATTACTCACGACTTTAAAAACAGATGTAATATGGTGGGAAGCTTCGAGTCAAGTACCCACTGTAGGGATGTCATATGGGATGACTTACCACTCATTTTTGCTACCTTTTCTTGGTTTTGGCATTCCTTGAAAAGAGAGAAAAGTTGCTCTACTTTGGAGGAAGAAAACCCAATGAATCCTTGGTTTTCCTCTCGTCTACCATCGCTTTCCAAATTCAAGATCTAGAGCAAAGTTCGACACTCCTATGTTGTTCGCCCTTCCCCCATCGCCGGAATTTTGGCCTCCGATACCATGTAAAAACTTAAGATTCGGGAGAAAACCTTTCTAAGGTGCTCTATGTACCTTCCCTCTATTTATATGCAGAACAATTACGAGTTAGAGATCAACTCAATTACGACAAGGTATAAACCATGATAAACATAACTTGCTAATACTAATTATAAGTAGGAAAGAATCCTAACACGGTTAGAAGTATAAAACATCCTATTATTCTGCGAAGTAGTAATGGTGTAGGAAAACATATTCTAATATGAAATAAGTTGGTTATTTCATCACCGAAATTAGTGATAACACATTATTATCCAAGAGCGAACTAGAAATACCTTTCTTGGATTTAAATTTGTTGGTAAAATCTATTACGAATTTATGTTGGATAATTGTTTTATCAGTAATCCAAAATCCACAATCTCGACTCATTTTTAATTTTTAAAATATTCAATTTCTATTTTTTGACGAGTACAAAAACGGTGAAAGAATTTAGAATTTGTGTCACCTTTAGTTAGTCATTCTTTCGATATAATTTTTTTCATTACTTTTGATTAAGCATAAGTAACATTTCTCTGTTTAATTAACCTAGAATGTCAACGAAGAAGCTTAAGGCTATAAGGATCGGCTATTAGTTTGTCCTCAACTTTTTGTATCCGATTAGAATTTCTATCCACACGCTGGTGGTAATAATTGACGTAAACTTTAATAACCCAATGTTTAGCACTAATAAAGTATCTCATGCGCTGAATGTTAAGGAGTGATAGACTTTGTTCACTCATTTTCTCATTTAAGCATTCCATTTCATTAAAATAATCTATAATACACCAAGGCATATTAATAAGACAACGTAATTCGTGTAGATGATTCCAAAACGCTGGTTTATCAATGGCTTGAGCAGGGGCCAAGACCACACATTCTTTACGGATTATCTTATCAAAGCCATGCAAATGTATAGTCTGTTGATCTTTAATAAGCACGTTAGCCGTAATGTTAGAATTATTCTATAAAACCCACATTTCACCACTATGGTTATGTGACAAAACAAAATCATAGTGGTCATACCCTAAGGTTGGAATATTTTTTTGATACTAATTACGTTGGTCATTGTCTCAATTAAAAAAGGATATCTGGATGTAAATTTAATTTAAAATCAAACTCTCTTATTTAACTTAGTGTCTTTTCACACCTTGGACATTCGAAGAAATTATTTTCATAATATAATTAAGCCATGACCCAAATACATGGCTATATTGGAGTTGAAATGTTAACCAAGAATTGAATATAACCCAAAGAATGCTATGACTAAACCAAAGTTATGAATATCATATTCTAAAATACGAACAATAATAAGGAGCAGAGCCCCAATAAAGCCAAAGTGGAAGTAGTTCTTCGAAAACTAGGCGTTGACAACGAGCTCAAAAACCTGATTGCATTCGTTTTAGTAAAAACAACAAAATGTACAATATAATTGTAAAGTCCCCATATCATGAACAAGGTATACGCCAAAAATTCATCAAAATATCTATAGATGATCCGGTAGAAAACAAAGCAAAAGTCTACTTTACACAACTTGCGGAGCAAGATTGGGGTCCTTTGAAAGGTGGTCGGAATTATAGCGTTGGGAATTTCGGGTAAGCCTGAAATTTCTCTTGCACATATTTTACAATCAATAATATCCAATATAAAGAGATGAAGAGCAAATAAAGGCATAATATGAATGAAATAAACTATAACAAAATTACAAAGTCTTCTCCATCTTGTACCAATTCGATACTCGATTCTTGAATCCTATAAATCCCCATCTAATATTCAGCAAAATACCAATGTAAATAAGAACAGTAAATAATGGAAGAGGTGATACACCCATGAACTAAAGCAATCCAAAAACCATAGTCGGGTGCGATACGTAGTATCCCAGCAAAAACACAACTATAAAAGAAATACATTTTTGTAATTGTATCCAAGAAAAGAATAGTCTTAGAGAAGCAAAGTCTTTCATCATCTACTTTTAATTTATTAGGTGGCAAAAGCCTATGTGGTCTTCCAACCTGCCTCCACGAGCCACATTTATCACCATAGTAAATAAAATAGCAACTTCTCTTGTAAACAAATAACCATAGGAGGTACATAAATTATCATGAGTGACAAAGCATATTTTATGGTCATCATGAAAAATAGAAATAGTAAGAATAGAGCAAAGCCCCATTATAATCAAACCATATGTGTATGATCCAGGCTTCACCTGAACAGGAAAGCCAATAATAACCCAACATATGAAAATAAAATGTAGAAATAGCTAAAGTGGAAGAATGAATATACGAACAAAACGGTGCAAGATATTACCCCAAATGTCTTGAGAA
Source organism: Talinum fruticosum (assembly GCA_021018815.1). NCBI lineage: Eukaryota > Viridiplantae > Streptophyta > Magnoliopsida > Caryophyllales > Talinaceae > Talinum > Talinum fruticosum. The sequence continues at coordinate 9,824,053 of JAITYX010000006.1, read as the reverse complement.
CCTTGACAATAACTAAACAATTTAAAAGTTGTACCAAATAGGAGGTTAAAGGGGTAGAGCCAACCGAGATAGCCATACAAAAAAATTGTAAGAAGATAAATCAAACAATAAACATTACGGGTAACTGACCATAGGATTGACATTAAAATAGTAAAAGTAATTGGATATGAAATATCCTCCGTTGTAATTGTACAATCTTGAAGCAAATCATCAAACACACAAATAGAAAGCAAGTACCATGAATGAACATCCAAAAGTAAAAAGCCCCGATAATAAAAATAAGAACTGTGAAAACACGTAGCAACACGAGTAAACCATCACACCCTAACCCAAATAATGCCAGAGCCCAAAAGAAAAACGAGGGAGAAAGAAAGAAGGAACAAAATTATACGCCCCTCCCGACTAACTAACCCGGAATTGGCCAAAGAATAACGAGAAAACATAGAAGCCATGGAAAAGGGAACCAAAACAGAATACAACTATCAAGTAGAAGAGTGGAAAAGCTAAAAAGAGAAAGAAGAGAAAAATTCGAGAGAAACATAGAGAGAGTTCAAAAAGATACTTGAATAAAAAACACAAAAACAAAGCACCAAGGCATAATACGCATGAAAAGAAACCAATACCAAACCCCAAGAATAACCATAATTCTTCCACATAACTTCATAACATTTATAGTTAAAACAAGAGCAGTACATAACAACCGGACCCACCAAACCCACCAATACATCACTTGTGAGAGTGATCTATTGGGCATCCCTACACCAACCTAAAAATAGTAACACTATAGCTAGTAACCACCGGAAGACCAACAGAGAAGCACAACCTAAGCCAAGGAAACAAAAGGGGAAGGGAAGGCGGAATAAATCCTCCTTACAAAAGCCGAGACAGCCGAGAGATAATGAGTTGCATATCGGTGATGTAAAAATTCTTCCTCATCCTTAATAATCTTGCGTTTTTAGTCGAACCCGAAGAGTAAGAAACATCACCCACACCTTCCAAATCCCGAAACTCCTTATCGGAAGACTCTCCCCCATCCTCCTCCAAGAAATCCAACTCCATAACCAAATCCTTAGCGAGAGTTCGACTCGGCCAACAAAGGATCATTAGACTTGAATTGAAGCGTAGAGGTTGGACTTAGATTGGCTAGAGAGTGGTGAGCGAGTAGGAGGCGATGAGTAGGTAGAATGCCTATGTCGAGGCCCTCAATAATAACCCTTATTCACTCATCGGTGGGGGAGATAAGAGTATTGACAAGATTAGGAGCGGAATCGGGAACCTGTTGTTCGTAGTCACCACCGGAAATACCCAAAGTACCAACACAATTGTTAACCATTGAGAGGCAAAGAAGAGAAAGAGGCCTTAGTATTGGCATAGGGTGAAAGAATTTCATTGACGGGCTTGGAATACCTTCCCTTATTTTTGGGAGACACCTTAATCCATTTTTCGGACATAGAAGTAGAAGCGGACTCGGACTATAGTAGGAAGCATTCCCATCCCTAAAACAAAGAAACCCTATAACTACCGAATTTTTCAACAACCACCTTGATTTTTGATTCAATCGGAGCCTTAGGACACGACTCAAGAATATGAGACTCACACTCATAAGGAGCACAAACCTCATGCAGACCCTCATACGTAAAGGGAGCAACATAGAGTAGGATCGAGTCACCCACGGTTATGGAACCCCTAAGAGGTGTGTGATATCCATATAGACATAAACTCTAGAAAACTTGCCTTTTGGCGAACCAAATTCCAAAATTCATAAGGGAGTCCTTTAGTACAGATCCATTGGTCAATTATATTGATAATGGTTGCATAAGGATCAAAGAAAGGGCTCCAAGGTTTGAGGACCAGGTTAAGACCCTCAATAAACAAGATTGGTTAGTCCGAACAAAATTTTTGTCATCAACAATATTCGTGAAGTGGAATAAAATCCACTTATTGCCTAACTCCACATAGTCAACACTACCTTTAACCATCTTCATCAATCTTGGTTTTCCCTTTAATAACATGCAAAGGAAGAGATCCCCCCTAGTTTACCCAACGGACACGAGCCATAAGAAGGTTAAGGCTAGACATGGAAGACGAGGCAAGGAACAAAAGCTCATTACAAGTCGAAGGCTGATTATGATTACTAGCATCTACTTGATTTGGGTTATCATCTTTAGTTCTCGAAGGCGAAGACCATGTTTAAACTTAGTTGAGGGAGATCGAACATCATATGGACCCTCTATACCGAACTTAATATTGTCGGAGAAAGAAGGTAAAGGGGATGAAGAAGTGTTGCTCGAATGTAGATGTGAACATTCAGCCAACACACTTGGACTTGAAGGTTCGGCGGTAATATTAGCGAGAGGAATCTTTGTTTGTAGCGAGTGGAAGGCCATTGGAATTTTTAGAAAGAGGTAGTTGGTTAACGAGACATTAGCAAACAAAAATCCACATTGAGGAGGAAACGAAGAGGTGCGGAACTCGGAACACGGAAATGTTCAATTTATAGAACCATGGAGGCTACGAGCGGGAGAAGATGTAAACTCTAACTAAGCTGAAACCGAACGAAAGGAAACAATATTGCACAGTGCCGTGAATAGTGCAAAACCCAAAAACGAGACAAAGAGAGGTAGAATGAAGTAACCCTAAGCCGACACAATCAGCCGTAATCTTAAGAAGAATCGAGAAGCAATAACTCAACCAAATCAAACATAAATAAAGAAGAAAGCAAGATAAGTGGCGGAACCACTTTAAGGCCAAGAGTGTCCATGGGCACCCTTGACCAAAAACAAATTTAAAAAAAAAGTTTATTTTGGAGCAAAAATTTTAAATTATAGGTAATTGGATACTTGTTAAATTTAACCTAAAAGACATTTGACATTCTTGTTTCAAATTCCCGACTCGCCTAGGATAAACCGGATCTAAGTTGTAGTCACTTTAAATGCATTACAAAGTAGATCTAGAAATCTAAACTCGCACACAACCTCGGTATGGCACTCGAACATATGTCCTTGAAATGAACAATGAGCGAAATCATAAAGGAAGGACAATTGGACATCATCATCAAGATCTTTACTCAACTTAGCAGACGCGACCCTTGATGTAAGACCAGGATTCACAAGCAACCAGGAAGTCCACTTGAGAAAAGTGAAGAAACTTGGAAGTGATTCACACTTTTGCCACGGTTTCCTTCTTGTAATGCCCTCTAAGACAACGGAGGTGATATGTCATTAAGAATAGACCTATCATTGATAGTTTTTTATGAAATGCGTATTATCAAAATGTTTTGTTTCACGTCAAACCAATTTATAGAGGTTTTTATTGAATAAAAGAAGCCTCTCTAACTATGAGTCTCCCCCTCCCTTCGATTTTCCTTCAATTATGTGTTTCTTTGTTGGCAACTTGGTGTATCTCATTCCTCTTTTAATATTAATTATTTGCACTTGAGAAAGGGATTTGCTATTTGGTCATGTTTTTCAAGGAGGTTGTTAGAGTTGGCTTCTCGTATAGAGGATGTCCAAGTTGGATGAATGTAGGAACGTTGCTTGCCTTGACTAGAGTTCTTTGGCTCATAAGTAATTAGAATATGAATACATATCTTCTCCCTTTTTTTAGCAAACCAAACATATACCTCATAATGTCGTCGAGGTAAGAACTTATTTTGTCCATTGGCATGAGGATTGGGGGAAGGGAGTGGGGAAGTGTAAGAAGTCAAATGTACACGGTAGTGTACTACTTCACGAGAAAAGAAATAGTGACTTTGTTGGTGGAACGTGTTATTTAGTTGACTATGATCTAAAGTTGAGAAGACGTTTTAAAGGTAACATTTTCTTTGTCGATCAAATTTTATGTTCTTTTCCCTTGTTTTGTTGAACGAAGTGAAAGACTAAATATCCACGCTTCGGTTTGCGGGGGCATGATTTCTAGTGGCTTAAGATGACATTCTTTGAGGTTTTCAAATGCATTTGATAGCTAAGGATTCTCTACTAGCCCGACGAGATGATGTCTAGAATGTTACGTGTATCTTTTTGCAAAGCTGGTATCGAGGTGGGGTTGTCTTCATTTGGTTGTTAAGTTGGAAATGTCTACAAATTGGCAATAAAAAATTGATATCAATCTCATAGGTTTTTGTATTGGCTTTCAATTGCTCCTTAATTGCCTTGGTATTTGATGTGTGGACTTTGTCGCCGGATGACAAGCATGAATAGAGTTTTTGCAATTGCTAAATGAGAAACGTATACTTTGTTAGGTTACGTTAGATTTACGATTGTCTCGCATTTGGAAAAATCGTAATCGTAATGTTACTACCCTATAGTTACTGTTGTTACTATCCGTGTGACCATATTGTTCTTGTATAAGAAGCTAATTGAGTGTTTGGTAATTATATATTGTACTTGTTTACTTTATAGATTAATTTAATAATTTTTTTAATCAGTTATCTTTTTTAATATAGATTTTTATATTTTTTATTTAAAATGGGAAATGGATTTCCTTAAGATTAATTAAGCTAAATCATTCTTATCAAGTACAACCATTTTCATCACCTCCCCGGAACCTCACCAGTTAAAAGTGACTATTCACCCCTTTAAGGGCTAATTTGGCCCGAGGATGTGCGGTATGAGCACAAAGAAATTCCATTAAATCCATGACAATTGTGCTCCAATGTGAAGATACCATAGGTCGGATCTCCATTGAGTGGAGAGATTGGAAACGAGAAGACAGAGGCTATGCAAATTAGAACAGATTTAAATGGAATTTAGAGTAAAAAAAAGAGGATAAGTGTAGATTTTTTAAAATATCATTAGTAATGAATCTAGTTTTCCGTAAAAGTGGGTCTTAAACTTCCTATCGGCTTTTCACATTTGAAAAAGTTCATTTTTAAAAAATTAGCTTTTTTGAATTTTTTTAACCAAACGTCAAAATTAAAGAAAGTTGGTTAAATTATTGAAAAAAGTTACTCCAAAAAGTTTTATGAAATGAAGATTGCGTTTGGGAAAGTTGTAAGCTGTATTATAATTGTCCTATACTTGTCTTGTGACTTGTTTTGTAATCGGGTCGAGGTTGTGTGAAAAAGTTATGTGTTTGGTAATTATAATGCATTTATTTCATCAAATCAAATTAAACAACTTTTTTTATTCTATTGTAATTTGTTATTTATATATAAAATATATAAATTTATGAGCATTTTTTCTTTTTTTGGATGGGTTATAACATCTAAATATGTTACCCTTATATATATTCTAGTAAAGGATGATTAAGAGGATATTAAACGATAAAAAATGTAAACATTTTTTTGAACATAGGCTAAGGACTATTATTCCCATTACTTTTTTTTTTTTTGGTTGTTTTCTAACTCATGTTCAATGCTCTATAATTCTATTGCTAATGCTAGTCCTTGCTATTGCTTTTTACTAGTAACAATACCTCTTCTGATTTTTATCTCAACTAAGCTTTTCCCTCGTCTCATCATCACCTCTTGAACTACCATTTTTCCACCTTATACAGAAACTTTTTGCCTCCCGCAAGATTCGTGGTCTACTCAATGTGTCTTGGGCAGATCCCATGAACGGAGTATACTGTGGCGACAATTGAGCATTTCATAAAGTCTAAACCTCCTCATTAACCTCCATATGCAATTTTGGGCATTTTTTTGGTTAGATCTTAAAGTTTTGCCTCTGTTCATGACGGATTTCAACTAAAATTGGCTATTTCAAAATCCAATCAAAATGAAAGCTTTGCCTCCACATGAAATTCTAAAGCTTTTGGTGGAATAATTGAATTCTATATGTTTCATTAAAGAAGTTATTGATAAATGAACTATTGGGTTGAGGAGAGAGAAGATAGAATAGATGAAATTAATAAAAGGTTTGTACGGAATTAAAGAAAAAGAACAAGGGTAAATTAGGATTAATAAAAATTTCATTAATAGTGTAATGAACTTCCTGTATAAGTTGAATAAGAAAGTTGGAATCCACCAACTTTCTAAATCAAGGAAGTTGGCTTTCCTTAAAAGTTGCTTCTTCCAAAATTTTATTTACCAAAGTAACTAACCGAAAGAAATTTATAAATTTTTTAGAAAAAGTTGATTTGAAAGTTTTATCAAACGGGTCGAAGTCCCCTATCCTCATGTTAGCGGTATGATTAATTTACTAATTATATGCTATTTAATTATTTTTATTTTTCTATTATTCTCATACCCGATGAAAATTTTGGGGAACGTTTTAATACTTTAATTATTAAATTATTATAAAATTAATTTTATAAAATATTTTTTAATAGACTAAAACGGTAAATAAATTAAAACGAAATGAATATATTTCTTTTTCCTTTTTAAATGCTTTTCTGGCTTTTATTTTTTATAAACCCTCCCAAAAAGCACTCCTAATTTATCTTCGCGCACTCAACAAACCTCCACTCCCGAAATCCTATCCGCTCTGACTGATTCCACTCTCCCCACAGTCGTTTCCGGCCGGCCTATGCGGTCCCCTGAGTTGATTTTCTGAAGACCCCGACACTATCGCGGGAATTGAACAAGACAGAAACCCCAGCTTTCGCGCGAGAGAGCTTCCTTCCTCTTCCTCGGCTCCATCCTTCCGGCGACTCCCTTCGCGTTTTCCGGCGCCGACCTGCTCGGCGACTCCCAGGTATGCCCCTCCTTTCTTCTTCTTCTTCTTATTTTTCCTTTCTCCGTTTTCCTCTTCCTTCTTCATCATCTTCTCTTTTCCTCTTCCTTCTTCTGCTTGGGTTTCTTTCTTCTTTCTTCCTCCTCTCATTTCGGGCTCTTCTTTTCTTTTTCTTCTTTCTTCCTCCTCTGCTTTCTGGCTTCTTCTTTTTCTTCGTTTTATGTCTTTCTTGTTTTTTTCGTGTTATCAGTTCGGTTGGTGTTAAGTTACTTATCTCTACTCCTTTTTTTTTTTCTGTTTTTTTGTCTCCATGTCAGTCACTCACTCAAGTCATAAGTAGATAATGTAAAGTTGATTATATTTTAATTGTTTTTATTGTGACAATTGTAGTGAATTGTGTTGATTCCTGTTATTTGAATGTTATTTGAATTGATTGATGAAGATGAGGAAGAGGAAAAGAAGAATAGGATGAAGATGAAGAGGATTTGGATTTGGATTTGAAGTTGGATGATGATGATAATGTGGAGTCGTAGCATGTGGTGTTAGATGATGTAATGATGATGCTTAGATGACCTTTGGGGAGGGGGCTTACAAACTACTTTGCTTTGTGTGTTATTTTCTATGACTATGCTTGCTTGTTTTGTTTTAGACCTCTAAGTGTGTGTTTTGAGATATTTTAGTGTTAGATTCCGGTTCTCAAGACTATATCCGGTGCTTTTAGTTGTTAAAATGATGTCTGAACACTTTTTTGATGTGTTATCTTACTTATTTTTTAAAATTATGGATTGGGAATGAATTTCAAGCATTGTTATGTAAAAGCGCGCCTCTCTCCAAAGGCCCGTGCCTTCACCTAGAAGCCTGCTCCCCGGGCTCCAGGACCCTGTGCGCTTTTTGCGCCTTGTGCTGTTTTGATCTAAGCTCAATATTCAATAGTTAATTGTGAAACCGCTTCCTTCAAATCCTGGATCTGCCACTATGCCTGCTCGTTGGTTACTGAAACTGCAAATGAAGTTTTTTCTTGTGTTACAACAATTTTCACGCTTGATCCCTTTAATATGTGCCATGTTACAAACCCATAAATTACTTGAAAAATTAGGCAACAATACTTTGTTCATCAGAATTATTTAAAAGAATGGCACCAAGGCCATTGTATGCATGTTTATATAAATAAAAGCTAAAAGTAAATAAATTTATTATGTGTGAAAGCTTGCAACTTAGGCCCTGCTTGATAGTAGCGTTTTTAAAATTTGAAAGTTATATTACCAATTTTATGTTGAATTCAATATCCGATTTGAAGAATTTTTACTTAAATTGTTGGGGAGTTTGTTCTGTTTCTGGCTTTCTGCCTTCAATTCAGTTTGAATAACCTGAGATTGATCTTTTAGTTGCTGGTTTTGTGAGAAATGAATTTTTGGACTGTGGAAATTAGGAAGGACATAGAAGTATTTAAAGAATTTTATTGTGTTTATGTAGATGAGGTTAATCAAGCTCTCATATCAATGGAGGAAAAGAAGGGTGAGTGTAGGAGAGAGGAAGAGCTGTGAATTGTATTTATCATAAAACAAAACAGATATACACAAGCTTTGACAATATTCTTTATTTGAAACTAAACTAGCTGGGCTTATATAACTAATCATGAGGTGGAATTATTTAACGTAATTGATCTCTAAAATTTACATTTAATCTATGATGGTCAAATAAGACTTCTATTTGCAACATGAACAATGACAATCACTCAAAAAAAAAAAGCTACGTCCTTTTTCATCATTTAATGTTCAGCTAGCTAATTTGACGAACACCCTCACTTAAGCCAGCTAGTTAAACCCCGATCAGCCGACAACAAAGCTATATGTTACTCAAACATCTATTTTTGCCGAACATGGCCTCAATGTGGGAATACGGGCATTTAGCATCTGTGCATTAAACAAAACCAGTCCACTGTTGATTTGGGGGGGTAAGGCCTGCAAAACCAGAGGGATTAGAAAATATAGGCTATGTTGAGTTTTTTAACCCAAAAAAGGAAATGGAAGATAAAATAGGCAATTAGTCCACCACACAAAAGAGCTTTTTGAATCTGAAACATTCCACTTAACAGAGCCTTGAAATGGAGCTTCAATTAGAGCTTTACACATGGCATCTACTCACCGCTATTGGTTAAGGTTGGAGGAGAATGAAATCACAGAGTCGGAGAGAGCTGTGACCCCACTGTTTCGGTCTAGAGGAGATGGGTTAAAGTGCAAACTGCCTAAACCGAAAGTTATGCTTCCGCAATATTAATGGCTGCTCGAGGTTGCATCACTAGATCTTGTTTTTGTTTTTTCGATGTTATTAGAGGAAATGCCTTGGAGAAAGAGAATATGTAGGCAAGGGACATAAGAGCAGGAGATGAGCTAGTTTGGAGAAGATAAAATAGAGGCTGCTGGAGAAGCAGATTGGAGAGGTGCAATTTCCGGTAAAAGAGAAAAGAAAACAAAAGTTCTTTTTAGGGTTTTACTTCTTTTGCTTTACTTACACATTCATATAAAAAACTTTCAAGCCTCTTTCTCCTGGTTTCGTTGACACAAGCAGCCTATGCATGAAAATTCAAACCCCCAACCCAATGGGTCGACCCAGACCTGACCTGTCTGAACCCAGAATTTTCTGAGTTTTTGGGTTCGCGGAATTTTACTGTTTAATGAGAGAGCAAGTTGCAACTTGAAATGACCGAACAACCCTTAAAGTGGCCGGAATGCCCTCCTCGGTTGCTTGTCTTATTCCCTTTTAAGGTTGTATGATGTAATTACTGTTTGTGTTTATACAGCCGACTTTAATAAAATTGACGTGTATTTATTGACTTTTTCCTAGACATATTTTTTAGGTTAAGGATACCTTGTTGATATGTATTATCTTATTTTCACTATCGATCAATATTGTTTTTCAAACATATAATTTTTTTCATGGGTAATCAGAAAATAGTATTGAAATGAAACCATGGGATGTCTCCCATGTACCAAAGGAGCAATTGCAAGATCGTGATACCCTCAATCTCTCATCCATGTACCAAAGGAGCAATTGCAAGATCGTGATACCCTCAATCTCTCATTCATAATAATACTCCCTCCATCCTATATCCATTGTCAAATATAGGGAAGTGGTGAAAATAAGCATGGATGCTAAATACAACCAAAGTTCCTAGTTTCTTTAGCACTATTGGAGACCCCCTCCACACACACATTAAGAGTTGAAGGCATTAGTTAGTCTGATTTTTTTTAAATAAAAGTCTTGAAAAGTGCAATCTTGAAAATAAAATTGGGGCTAACAAACTTGATGTTTTTGACAATGGAGATGGGATGGGAGGAGTATAATACTATCTACATTCTGCCAATTCCAAAAAGTTCAAAATTTCTTCTGCTATTGAGCACAACTTCAACTATACAAGCTAAATCTTTTTATGTCTGGTATAGTCTTTTGCTGCAGAAGATATATGGGCTCTGTCGTCTAGATTTCTTTTACAGTGTATAATCTTCTGCATCAAAAGATACATGGGCACTGCCGACTAGATTTCTTTTGTAGGGACCCACTAATTCTGTATAAAAGTGAGAAAGGAAGCATGACCTGTTCTGTTCATATGCAGACTGAATAGAAGATGGAGGGAATGTCGTTGATATCGGGTTGTTGCAGCAGTGCCTGCTCCTCAAAGTTTCATGTCAACATTTATGATAACTGTTTCTTATTCTCTCCACGTCCTTCTCTCCAACAAACTTTCCATTCTTTTCCAAGTTTTAGTTGTAGCAGCAGGCGGAAGCCGGATCATCGGAAACCCACAGCAAAAATACGAAATAAAAGCCAGCTTTTCCTATCTGAACCCTCTACCAATCAGAACCTTACACTTACAGCCGCCCTTGTAGAAACTGAAACAAACTGCTCATCTACAGTGACTGGTGAAGACAGTGACTCTTACACATTGCCCAGGATTGACAAGAGTGGGAGGTTTTGCAGTCCTAGAGCCGCCCGGGAGCTTGCCCTGTACTGTGATTTTACACCTACTTTTTGTGAATATTATTTTCTCCTCTTTTCTCTTGTTTTCTTCTATATTTTCTAATTTATGCCCCTTATTGCTATTTGACTTATAAAATTAAATTGGACAGGTTGGTTGTATATGCCTCGTGTTTAGAAGGCTCTGACCCAGTTCGTTTGTTTGACAATCGATTGAATGCTCCAAGAGGTAAGCGGTCCTGTTTAAAAAGCTGTAATTTGGACATTTGATCCTACATCTTTCTTTCCTTATTCATTGTGTCCCTTTTCTTGGGTTTCTTTTTGGTTGTTTTGTCACTGTAAATCGGAGTTAGATTATGAGTTTGACCAGGGATCCTTACTTCAATACAACCACATGAGCTTTGGTGGGTCTCCTGTTCCTGCAGCTACCATAGAAGAAGCGGAGCAACTTCTTAGTCAATTTGAAGCAGAGTCAGCTATTGGTAATGCTAAGATCTGGGGTCTTTTTACATGCAAGTTATACTAACAAGTATTTGATTGTAATGCTATTTATTCTAAGTTCTTTTTTAATGAAGGTTTTCAATATGTTACAAAAATGTTCTCTGCAAATTTTCTTTTGGGTTGATACAGAATAGGGATGCTCTTATACCAGACTGACAGAGAACAGGGAAAGATCTAAAGATTCAGATATGGAAAAGGTGAAATTAGGAGAGTAGAGAAAAAGGAAGAGAGAGGAAAAACATCATATATATGTGACTCTATTATCAATTATCAATATTTATCAAAGCATATTGACAACATAGGACATGTCCTTTGTTTATAAGACACAAAGACTTTTTGGAAAACAAGCTTAAACTTAACGAAAATCTACCCTAAATAGAATAGGAATTTAAATCTTATTAAGGTAATCCTGAGTAATCTTATCTTGACTCATCTAAATACAAATAACTTGCGAAAATAACATAAAAATATCATAGTACAATTGATTTCCAAATATTTAAGTCCAACTTCGCCAGCAATTTCGTCCTTTTCATGCCCATCTTTTCCAGCAAAGTTCATTCTTTTCTAATGAGTTAGGATCTTTAGGTCCAATTTCAATGTCTAGTCCTTCGAACTCTCCTCAGCTTGCTCGGAGGTCTCAGCGGTCTTCTATCCTATCTTTAAGATTATGTGCATGGACATACAATTATGTTGTTCTTTGCTAGTAACTACAAACCTTTTAGAAGGATGCCAAATATGAGAAGTGGATAAAGGCGATAAACAAATAAACCAATATGATCAAGAAGAATGATACATGGCATCTAGTAGACAAGTTTGAAGAGAAAGAAGTGATGGGTCTAAAATGGATTTATAATATTAAGTGCATGAAGTCATAAAGATAGCTCAATTCAAAAGTGTAAAGCTTGTTTAGTCACTAAGGGGTACAACTGCCTCTCTGTTCTAATGAATTACTAGTATTTTGCCTCGTGATGCAACGGGGAATTTTGAAGATTGTCATAAATTGTCTATGCTTGAAACAAAAATTGAAGCCTTTTATTTTTAATGATTCTTAAGCTCAAACATAGTTCTTGTTAGGGGATGTAAATTATGAGAGATCAGTAAATTAAAACTTAATGTAAATCTGTTGTGAATTTCGATAGCAACTCTAACATATTAATTTTGTTTAACAATTTGATAACTGTGGTAGTCCAAAATCATCTAATCTATTAATAAAAAATTAATAACAAAAATGATTATTAATATTCGTAATCAATTTTGTTAAAAAAGTAATTAAAATCCTTGTAAGGAAAAAGAATTACGTAATAACATTATTTTGTAATTCTTAAATTGATGTATTTTCATTTTTTCAATCATATCAAAATTACTATATTATGAAAACTTTATTTCGAAACAAATATATAATGCTTAGGGGTGTTCATTGGGTCAAACCTAAACTGTATCTTCCGATCCAAAACCCAAAACTTAAAAAATCACGGACCAAAGGCCGGATTGGAAACAACTAGTCCAAACCCATACCAACCCGATTGGACCCTGGACTAGATTGGACCGGACCAGTTTGGACCGATTTCGTTTGTAAGAAACTTTATTTATTTATTTATTTAATATGAAAAGGTGAATACATTCTTGTGTTAAGAGATGGTGTTGGTTCATGTTGTCTTTTAGTTCATTAGTTGTGAGGGAGAAGCAAATAAGCTCTTTTCTTTTCTAGGAGTATTTTTTTTATGACGAAAGTTTAGACGTTTAGCATATATTATATATCTAATTGGGTTTCCGGTCCAGGTTTGGGTTTTTTGGGTTTAGACTGACCAGACTGAAACCCAAAATTCACAATTTTTAAACCTGAAGACCGGACCAATTACATTCGGTCCAGATTGGGTTCGGGTTTCTGGTCCCTTTTTTCCGGTCCAGACCAGAATATGCACTTGATGCTATTAATATTATTACATTATATTATTAATATTAATATTATTATATGAAAAGACTTTGATTCTCCTTTAGGTGTTCAATTATGAACTTGTTCGGGTATGCAAATTTATTATAAGAGAGAGAGATGATTAGAGAAATTATTATATCATCATAATTATGGAAAGGGAGATTGATGTATATGGTAACAAAATCTTAAGGATTTTTATTTTTTCAAATAAAGTGTCACATAAGCATGCATTCAAAGAGTGACATTTAGCGAGCTTTCATAGAGTTGCATTTTGAAATTTAATGATATATAATAATTTCTCTTATCATTTCAGGTAGGACAGTAGTAGTTATAGCAAAAGCAACACAATTGAAATTTATGTCTTCAATTGCTTCTTGAGAATGGTGAATTAGTAGTTTATGTCTAACAACACAAGGCTTTGTGGTGGTAGGGCAGAATGTAAAAGTGGACCAACTAATGAAAGCACTCTATGGTCTTCAACATACCTTGTGCCTCGTATGATAGAACAAATAAAACATGCTCGCAACTATCTTCAAAGTGGCTTTACAAAAAGCCTAAATAAGCCATATTTATATATTAAGACCCAAGGATTAGATTTTGATTTTCTGTCTTTGTGCCTATATATTGATGATCATATATACACAAGCTCAGGTTAAATATTCTGTTTATAAGTCGCTGGAGCCCTAAGGACTTCTAACCTTAGATTTTGGCTTCATTCATTGGTTCCTTTCAAGAATTTGATTCCTAACTGACTTTTTGAACCTGTGTGGCAGAAGAAGCCGTTCTTTCAGCTCCTCCCAAGCTGGTTTATAGCAAACTTCTTCTACGGCAAGTATATGGATTCACATTTGATGCCTTTTCTTTAAACTTATGATATAATGGCACTGCTAGAACTGAGGTATTTTGTCCCTGCAGTTTCACGAGGAAACTTTTAAGTGCGGTGGTGGATAGATGGGATAGTCATGTGCTTGTGATTGACAAAGTCACCCCACTGAACTGGAAGGTCGGTTATCTGCCTTCGCACTTTTTTTCAGCTATGACTGAAAAAGGCATGCTCATTATGCATAATATAAGATTTGATTGACATATTGCATGGTATTTGTTTTCCTTTTTGGTATCATTGGATATATGTTCTTCTGTTACATTTTGCTTTTGATTTTATGACAGTTGGTATGTGTTCAATTTTCAGTTTCGTGTTTGATGGTTATATTACCTTGTTTTGGTAACATTTAGATTGAACCCTCTGGAAGAATTTTGGAATTCTCAATTCTGCATCTAGCAATGTCTGAAATATCAGTGCTTGGAACAAAGCAACAAATTGTCATTAATGAGGTATGTTACTCTTCGCTTCATGGAATGCTTGTACATATGACAAATACACTAATTCAAATTTCATTTCCCATTTTTTAAGGCTGTGGATCTTGCAAAACGGTTTTGTGATGGTGCAGCACCCCGCATAATAAATGGCTGTTTAAGAACCTTTGTCCAAGATCTATCCTGAAGAATGAAGAGGGTCTATCATCATGAGTGGGGCAGCAATGATCTGCTGGTCGACCCTTCAGTCGATGCCCGGAAGTCAAGGCCACTGCTTGTGGAAGGAATGTGGCAACATAAGAGAAAGTGCATGTTTTCTCTTGTGGGTGTGCAGGCATCTTTTGTGCCCTTCTTTCCTCCGGTGAAGATTACAGCAAAACTTCCCAGAAATTTTTGTTATTTGTGGTCTGTATAATATATGAATATCAAGTGGAACAATATTTCATTTGAACGGAACAATTTGATAGGGTTGTTTGGTATCTCTTGTAGGAGTCGCTGAAGTATTAGCCGCCTGGTTACAGATGTTGAATGAATCTTTCCATGTGGTCATCATTGCAACTTGTAAAGTGCTTCAGTAACATATGCCACTTGCTGTTTTTGGTGCTGACTGTATAGAGCGGCAATATTCCTGGCTTTTAGTTGATCTTGAACATCGGGCAGTTTAATTTTATATGCTTAGTCCTCTCATAGACTAGCATTAGAATGGAGTGAGATGCTTGTTTCTTAGTAAAAAGATACCAGTCTGCCTTAGACGGAGTGAAACCAAAGCTTAACAAAGCTGCTAACAATTTAGCAAACCACTACCATGCTTGCTTTAAGCCATAAAATGATAAAATGATTTCATCAATTTGCAGACTTGAGGAATTGAGTTCACCCACCATGAAAAGGAATGTCCTTGCATCCATTTGACAGATTGTGTGCAGTGCATTGCAACTACTGCAAGCAAAGCCCTTCATAATAGTCGTCTTAGCTACTGGAGCAAAAAGTTTCCATATAGTCTGTCTACCCCATATTCTTGTCTACAACAAGAGCAATTAACATGGCCTTGTATTTATCAGTTCTCCCATCTACTTTATATTGGTTTTATGGATTTTGAGATGATAATACTATAGCTTGGGGATATTGGATGATAATACTCCCAACTTTAAACTTGGACGTCCATGGACTGTACTATCGTCCTAATTAATGTTTATATGACAAGTTTGAAGATGTTTTGGCTTGGCAATGCAAGTACATATTAAACATATGTAATTGCATATACTTCAAAATTCTTGCATTTTAAGCATATGCAATTGAATGTCATTATGAAATTATTGCATTACTTTGAGTTAAAAAACACATTTTTTAAACTTTACACTTGGTATATGAGTAACCAATTGCCGAACGCCTTGTGGTGCAAGTGGCGTCCAAGCTCTTGAGTATTCCTCACGTCCTGACCCCTGAGTACGTGTCCCGGGGGCACAAGTCTCCTCATATTTGATGAGTTTTGTGGGAGCTTAACAGGCTGTTCCTGGTGATGCAGTAGTCATCCCCCTCTCCCACTGCCAGCCCTGAGTGTGGACCCTGATGATCCGATCCGCAAGGATCATGATTGGGGTTGGGATAGACGTGAGAAATTGAAAAATCAGACCCAATAGGGAAGGGAACAAACGCTTCTAGGGGGATTCGTTGCCTTCCTGGTCTTCGACACACGACAAGGAATTCAACCAATTGTTCAAAGTGATACTTGTAAACAAAACAACCAATAGACTCAACCAATTTTCCTTAAATTGATTGTAAAAATAGTGCCAAAGAAAGCTGTATCTATTATTACACATTGGAACAAGGAGGAGAGAAATGAATCCTTATTATAAGATCTAAACTATTAGTATGCTTCGTACACAATGCAATAAGAGAATTTTTGAGTTTTCTTTATAATAATAATTATCTGTAAAAATTATAATAAATATATAATGATTAATGTCATACTTGAAAAAGAATTGAAACTTTTTATTTTTTTGGTGTGTTTGGTTGGGGAAAAATATTTTTGTAGAAAATAATTTTCCAATTTTCTGTCGTTTGGCAAAGTGTAGGATGGAAAATGATTTTTAAACAAATTATTTTAATCCATATGGAGGAAAATATTTTCCATTTAAAAATGACAGAAGTTGATTTTCAGCACATATGTGACGAAGGGGAGGTTGTCACGGAGGGTGTCAAGGTCAAGAGGAAGTAGCTATGCAAGCTAAGAACACGTTGATTCAGCCCATGCAAGGCCAGAACACTGCCAGTTTAGGTGTTTACAGGGTCAACTTCCAAGCTGCATATCTCGAGTTTAAGGTGGGAAGGGGATCCCAAATTTTGTATGGAGCTACTTTGACGAGTCCTTTTATGAGGGGGAATCTTGGTTAGTTCATTGAAATTCGAAGATAACAAGTTTTGGTCCATTTTGTCAAAGTCAGCTAGAACCAGACGTCCAATGGGCCTTTGTCAACTAACTCAGTCATATCTCTCTCATATCTGGGTCAAAATGGGTAAATAGCATATGCATGGAAAGCTGACTTCCTAACATTTCCAAGCATACTTTTGGATCCCAAATTGGAGCTTTACCTAGAGAGATATGGCCGTTGCAAACAGATCAAAAGGGCGCTAGTACCTGCTGAAAGTGATTTGCAAATACCATTTTCAACCTTTTGTGGCTGTTTTTTGTTCCCTCCTTTTTGCATTATGCTTTATGCTTTTTGGTTGAATTAGTTGCTTGTAAACTCCACCATTAGATGTAGAAGATTGTATTTTGACCGTTGGATGTAATGGTTTAACCCTAGTTGTAAACACTAGTTGATGTTGAATTGAAGTTGAGCATAACTCCTTGCCATCAGCTCTTTCTCTCTCTTTGCTTATCTTAATTATGACCCAATTAAGTGGTGATCAAGAAAACTAATTAAGCTTAATGGTATTGTTTCTTATCCATTAATATTTAATTAGAGGCCCTAAAACTAAATTAGGTGATGTTTCTTATCCTAATTTAGTTTTAGCGTTTATCTTGTTCTTGTTACAAAATTCCCCCATGTCGGTTTTAGCTCATCTTCCAGTGAGCTTTTACCCTCTTTCTCTCCATCAAGTTGAGTTGTTGTTCCTCAAGTTTCAACACCATCCAAGATCCACATTGACCCCTTCCACCAAATCAAACAAAGCTTGTCTAGCCTTGAAACCCGTGGGTGTTAAGCTCTTTGCAGACACCCCTCTCTTGGATCTGCCCTAGGTTGCTTCCCCACTTTTCCCCTTTTCTTTCCCCACGTCTTAGCTACCTCGACACCAAATTTCAACCCAAAACTCGAAGTAAAAGCCCCCAACCACCCTTTTCCCCAAAACTGCTACCGAGAAGGTCATATTCGACATGCTGGTATTCTTGCGACTTTCCCCATTTTCTCCAACCTTGCCCCTCCATACCTCCATCAACATGTGACCCCAACTCTTTAAATGAAACTTGACCATTTGATAGGAAACATTACAAAAAATTCAACTCCCTTCATTTGTCAACATTTATCTCTACATATATAACCACTAAAATAATTTAGTTAACTAATTTTTCATATACGAGTTGACTTCAATAGTTTGATGTGAAATTTTACCATTTAATAGGGAACAGTTAAAATCTCAATTCCAAAACTTGATGTGAAATTTTCGAATACCGGGCGACTTCAACTGTTTGAAGCAAAAATTTACCATTTGATAGGAACCACAAAAAGACGCTCCACTATTAAATTTAATGTCGAAATTCCTTCATTTGTTGACATTTATCACCATATATATAACCACTAAAATAACATGAAGTATGAGTTGAAATTTATTTTCCTTCATGCTAATTAGCAAATAATGGAAAATATAAATTGAACAAATATAATGTAAAAAATTATTGTACTGAACTTAGTTTGATAGAAACTATAACATCTTCCAAAATCATCTAATTTATTGTAAAAATTAATAACAAACAAAGTTGTTAACATTATTTGTCTTATGTTGATGTATTTACATTTTTCAATCATATCAGAATTATTTTATTAGAAAAAAGTTATACCTAAACAAATATACGATATTATTAATATTATTACATTATCTTACTATTATTATAATCAATATTATTATTATTATCATTTAATATATATACATATATATATATATATATATATAATATGAAAAAAATTAATTTTCTTTTAGAAATTGTTATCACTTTTAGGGAAATCGGATATCATTTAGAGAGTAACACTTGGCGAGCTCAAGTTGGAGGGAGGCGAGACAAGCCTGACCCTATTAGCAACCGCGGATCATGATCATGTATGCACGCCACATCTGAATGTAGGAATCCAAACAAGAGTCCAGGAAATAAATCATACTTTGATTAACTTCCCAAGCAGTAACCAAGATGTGCTAGCTAACTTCATTTGTACATCTAAGGCCTACGAGAACCTTGTGAATGTGTACATGTACAACCTTTCAGCTATATTCTACGTGACAAAAAATGCGAGTATTATCACCTGTAATAATTAACAAACTGTTCCCTTATTCGACCACAACCAAGCAAAATGAGACTCACGCGAAATAAAACAACAGTGAATCCCAGTTTGCCTAGAATCAAATCAATATTATCTGCCGGCGATGTCAGGTCTTCCAGAACATATATACTCAATTGGTACATAAATGAATACCAATTAACCCATTCCATATCCCAAGCAAGTAAAATATCAGCTTCCCTACTCCTTGATTTGCAATCACTAGTGATCCTGCATGTTTTTTTCAAAAAGCATGGTATAAGTGCATGATACACTACTATTTCTCAAACAGCAAATAGGATATAAATTCCCTATAACCCAAAATCCCACAAAAGGAACACTACAAAATCAGACCAAGGAAATCAATCCACTAAAGCAAACCATTATCCCAGGGGCAGACAGGCAGTCCAGCTCTCTTCAGCTTTATTATTATTATTTTTTATAGTTTTAAGTTCAAAATAAGTTCAGCAAACAGTATGGTTGGTTGTATTAGGGGAGGGTCAAATGTAAGCCACCTTGCAGCACAGCGAGTGTTTCTAGATAGACTAAATTGAAAGATATGATTGATGATGCTCTAATAATGAGATAACCTACTTTACACCATAATTGATAACTGAAAGATCTGCCCAATTATTAACCATTTAAACCTAGACTAGAACCAACAGGTCTCCAAAAATTACGACCTTTTTCTTTCTGAATAAATAAATAAATAAACAGTGCCAAAGCTCCTCCCACATACCTTATAAGCCATAGCTCATATGTTCAACAATATTTTCAGTTAGGTGGAGATCATGATAAGTTGCAGAACGCTCATCCATCCACAGCAAAGAGAAGAAAATGGAGGAACAGTCAACAGTGAGCATTGAGCCTGTGACAAGAGGGGATGTGCAAGGAAGAAATTAAATGTCTAATACTTTGCAAAATACTTGTTATGAATAATAAATAAAAGAACCTGGTTTTTAGCAAGACAAAGGAAAAACAAAGTTTCTCCTACACTGGTAGGTCAGAAAATAACTTAGAGACCAATGTCCATATCAACAATTTATTATATCTGGCAAGTGCAAGCCACTTTCCAATGCACTTAGAAAAACCCGGCCTAGCAAAGAACATATAAATTTCTGTGCATGGGACGTCAAGTAAGCCAGCTTGTCATATCAGTTTAGGCCTACAGTAAATATCTATTCCAAAGAAAAAAAACAAAACACTAAATATTGCAATTCTGTCAGTGCAGAATAACAGCACGTTAATTGCATTTACATGTTTGAAAGGTTGCAAATCATAGGAGAATCTCCGTCGATTTTATAAACAGTGTTATGGCACGGTGACCAAAGACTTTGGATGTCAGAAAGCCCAAATGATTGGACATGGGAAGTAGTTCTTCCTTTATTAGCCATCATTGCCAATTGTCAAACCTGACACTGTTTGGCTCCATCACCGCTTTTGCTCAGAATTTTCTATAGCGAAGACTCCAAGGCTCTATTTGATTCTAAGAAGTACGAAGAACAGAAAATCTTGAGGGAAAAAATGAGGAAAAAAACGTTTCTCTTGTTTGAAGTTGGAAAAGAAATTATACAGAAGATAAAAATACAAATAGAAAAAGGTAAAAGAAAATAAATAAAGAGCGTTGCATTCGTTGCCCATCTTGCTGTTCTTCTTTGATTACCCAGATCGGCCTATTTCTAGCAAATCAGAGAGAGAGAGAGAGATGTGGCGGTGGTCTGGCGATCAAGGGCTGCGGCTGCAGCCGAGGCAAGGGTTGGAGACGTGCAGCAGCAGACAAGGGAGGAGAGGAAGATGCGCAGAACAAGCAACACCAGGCAGTGACGAACAGAAGCAGCGGCTCTGCGGTGGCGGTCTGAGCAGCCAGAGACAAGGGAGGAGAGAGATGATGATGATGCGTGAGTGTGAGTGTGAAGACAACCTCATGCAGCGTATTGAGATTCAGAATTTATTATTTTCTTTCAAGTTTTCTTGACGTTTTGCTAGGAAAGTTATACTCAAACTTAGTCATTTTTCCATATAACTTTCCTTTTTATTTTTTTCTTTATATTTTTCTTCAAATCAAACATAGGAAAAATTACTTTACCAATTTTTTTCTTTCCTCCTTATTTTCCTAAAATCAAACGGAGCCTAAAGTGACTTTTTTTTAATAACCCTAAATAACAGATGAACACCATTGCTTTGAATTAAATAAATCTGGACCAGTAAATAAATCATATACAAACCTATCACTGTTTAATAGGTTAACATTAATAATGGAGATAAACTCCAAAATTAAGCTCTTAGTTTTATTTCATGTCCAACTCTGAAAATAAAACATGGAAGGGGTATTTGTCATCTAAACTTCTAACAAGATAAGGAAACTAACTTAATATCCTAATATAACTAAAATAATAGTTTTCCAGGTAATAATAAAGGTGACAACTCAAGCTCTACCATCCTAAACTACACCCTAAAATTAAATCCCAAAATACAAAGTATAAATACAATCAAAATCTAAAACTAATAAGTTTATCGCAAATTGCAATATTTTTAGCTCGTTTTCTTAGGACTCTCGTCAGCATCTTTGCAATATTTTTAGTTCATTTTCTTAAGACTCTCATCATCTTCCCCTTCTTTTTATATAAAAAAATCGCAGCGAATCTTAAAGAAAAAGAGAATTAGGAGCTTGGAACAAACAATCCATGAATAGAGAACATCAGGCTGAACCACAATATATAGGGCAAAGACCACAGCTTTCAATCCACAGGACTCCAAAAATACATGTTTGAAGTGATCCACCAAAATCTCAAGATTATTAAGAAGCTTAGGCTCCTTTTCTTGAAGGCTTACAACTGTCAGTTCTACTTCCAATATACCATCATCTCCAAGTTCCATAATTCTGCGTTGGTGTCTCCACGAACAGCATTAACCTGACTTTAGAAGCAATAATCAAAGAATCTTCAGAAAAAAATGTCTTTTAGTTCTTCCCGAGGGTCATTAGGTTTAGAACCCTCAATAACAACCTCTGATTGTGGTGTTAATTCTCTAGATTTAGGAATAGCAAGTTTCCTCTTTTCCTTCTCTTGTTCATGGCAAATATCTTTTTCTAAAGTCAGCAACAAATCACTGATAATCTTTATATATCAACCAATCCATCTACTGTCCTCCTAGGAGTACAGATTTACCCGTACTCCCAACCCAATCTTGAAGCCCAAAAATAAAATTCAGGTGCCATATCAAATCTTTTATCTAAAAATAACGCTCTTCTTTGTGTTATCACTCTCTCGCTCTCTCTCTCTTAGAGTTGTCTCTCTCTCTCTCTCTCCGATCTCTCCGAATTTCTCTCTCTACTATTTCTTCACAAATATACAATTTTTCAACAAAATTGTTGAGATAAGTGTATAATTAGAATTTTTTTGCAATTTCAATCGATTTTAATTTTAATTTTATATTTAACAATTTTTGATTTGGGTATACACCATTAGTGATACTATTTAACAACTTTAATTTCAACAATTTTTGATTTTGCAATTACAATTTTGTTGAAATAACATCCTCTGATACCAAATTGATGGAGCTACGCTCCAAAATTAAACTCTCAATTTAATAAGGAAATTTAACCTAATATAACTAAAATACTACTTTCCTTTAACGTACGCCCTCTGTTCCATATTTATTTTCCTAAATGCAAAAACCACACTGTTTAAAATGTCAAAAAGATTTATCTCCTTAAATGCAAAAAAACATTGTTTAAGAATGTCAAATATTAACCAATAGAATAGTTTAGTAAGAATGATACAAAATTATTGGTCAAAAAAAAACCGTACGCCCTCCGTTCCCTCTTTTTACTAAAAATAGGGAGAGTCTTTCTTCATTTTTCGAGAGTGCTATCAATGCCTTAACAGTAATTAGCCACGGGAGAATTTCGGAGTTTAATAAATCATCTAGTAACCAATGTGATACATGAAAAAAATTTGAAGCTTTTTAGTTATAATGATTTCTAAGCTTAAAAATAGTTGTTAGGTATGTAAATTATAAGAGATCATTAAGTTAAAACTTTTAAAGTACTTACCAGTCAAATTCCTAACCTCTCTCTGTGAGCGAATAGACAAAAAAAAACTACTACCCTCCCAGCAACTATTTTCGATGCCCACAAAATTCAGCCATGTTCCTCACCATGATGATCGAATCAAGACTACCAAGCTTTTATTTATAGAGCATGTAAGTCAATCTAGGCAATCTGCTGCATTTATACCCAAATCTACCAAAAAAATGGAAAAAGATCCACAATAGCAAATAATTACCAATAAACCTAATAAACCTTAATTTTTCTTCTTTTTTTTTTTGTGTTTTCTTTAACCCAAATTAATCAACAAAAAAGCAAATCTAAATATTTTGGATACTTACCAAAAATCTAATCTAAATAATTTTAGATAACTAGCAGAATCTAATTTAAATAATTTGGGTACTTAGCAAATCATGAATTCTAGTATTCGGATTTTATAGGTTTGGAATTAGATTACAAATAAGGTTAGGAATAAAAGTGTAGTATTTTTCCAAGTGGCATTTGCTTTGGGAGCATTTTGTTTATATATATATATATATATATATATATATATATATATATATAATGACGATCATTTTGGGACAAAAATAATTATCAAAAAAGAAGATAAAAATGTTGACGGAGGGGTAATAAAAGTAGTAACTCAAGATCTATTACCCTAAAATATCCCCTAAAATTAAAATCCAAAACACGAAATATAAATACTATCAAAATCTGAAACTAATAAATTTGTCCCATAAATTACAATATTTTTCGTTCCTTTTCTTGAGATTCGCATCAATAAAAGTATCACTAGCTCACCTTATCCATTACTGTTATCTTCCAATTTGCATTGCGTTACACAAGTAACTATGAGGAAATCCACAATCTCAATTATTTCCAACACTAGCTAGAAGTTACTCTAATCTGAGCTTACCCTTTCCAGTTTCATCCAAATTCAATAATTCATAAATAATTTCAAGATTCAGCAACTTATCAAGGTGACATCTCTCTCAGTTAAACACCGAGCAAATCCAATTTCACACATGCATGCATTGAGCAATCTGTTGTATACAACATCAATGGAGTTCAATGATTATTCACCTCCAATCTGGAAGAATTTCACTGCAGCTTTATAATGATCTGCACCATTTTCCTCAACTCCCAATCCAGCTGGATTTCTGTAAATCTCTCTTAATTTCCAGTGAATCTCTCTTAGTTGATGGAGCTCAGGGACCCACAATGGAAAGAGAAATTGGTGGTCCCAGACCAAGAAACCAAGGACAGCGTACCAAACCTGAATGAATTCACTTTCTGGGAGCTGGCATAACATCTATAAAGAATGGATTTTTCTTCTTACGAAGGCTACTGGTTAATTCAGGGCTAACAATTCAAACTAAAAGCAGCCGAGGTTTGAACCTGGACCTGACACCCAGGCTTAGTGCATCAAGGCCGAAGAAAAGGTGAGAGCCAGAGGCAATGAGGGTGCAGCCTTCAGTCCATTAGAGGTAGCAGGTATAACAGGAAGATTAAAGAGGGCAAACTCAAGGGGAGGAGAGAAGAAGAGAAGTCCATACTCCAAAATTGGTAACCGGATGGCTAGACACCCTCCCCCCACCCAAAAAAAAAAAAAAAAAGAAAACTGGTAACTCTAATTAAAAATAAATAGAAACTGGTAACTGTTAACTTATTACAACAGGTAATCCTAAAGTAATTAAACTACAGTAAACGTACTTCGCTGATGATTATCACAGAATTTTGTTTTTGCAATAGGATAGTTCCAGGGTGTCCGATGATGCAAATTTTCCAGCAAAAATCCATTTAAAAGTCAAAAGCTCTCCTAAAGGTTTTTTTATTAAAAAAATTTTTCAGGGAGGGTGAGATATAAGTTAGAGAAGGTTCAACCAAGCACTTCCATGTTTTTCCTTTGGTATTTTCCTTCTCCTTGAATAGGACTGAACTCAGCTAAGAAGTATTGAACATAATATGGTGGCATCGAAAATAAGGATGGAGGATAAGGCCATTACAGTTTGGACGTTAACTCCTATCTATAGTTAATTGGTAGAGTACTTGAACAGAAAGGAATAAACGGAGTTTCAAGGGCAAAGTTTTCTCTGATAAAAAATTCTCTCTTGAGCATTTTGGTAGCCATCAGTGTCAAGAAATCCATTGTGTGTGCATGTGTAAGCGCGCACATACGTGTGTGAGTTTAAGCACAAAGAGAGGCACAAAGGCTAAGATGACAGGATTTTAACCCAGGCCTAAAAAGACTTTGCCAGCTAAGCTAACTAGAGTTAAATGTTGCAAGTAACTTTTTAAGACCTTAAAGAAATATCACTCATGACAACTTAAGGGCACGACATTTTTGGTTTTGCTTTTCTTTAAAAATATGCAACAAAATTCATTCATGACAACTTAAGGGCACGACATTTGTGGTTTTGTTTTCCTTTGTACATCGGTAACAAGTGGCAAAATATACTCATCAAACAAACACCATGAAAAGAGTTGATCCAGAAAAGAAGAGATATTACCGGCCACAAAGCTGTAGCTATTTCAAACTATGAACGAAGCAAGAAGTGCATGCAATACAGCCCAATAAATAATGATGCCAAGGCGAAAAGCAGGTTGACGCATCAGTGTCCGATCACAAGAAACCCTAGCAAGTATAAGTCAAATAATCAATCCAAATTGACAAAAATTTATTTGCATCCAAACAATAAAGTATGAAGAAGAATATTTTTAAAAAAGCAAGGCAAAAGAACCCACCATAGGCCATCAATCATGTCACTGACGGGCCTTGTGAACTTTGGGACAAACCTTGACGTTGTAAGCGACTTGAAGCCATGGACTGATAGTAGAAAATCATTGACAAAAGCAAGTGTATTCAGCAAGGCTTGCTAGTCATCGTAGGGGACCAAAAGTAGTGAAAACACAAAATGAGAAATAATTATTACCCTTATCATCGTCTTCATCCTCAAATCTCCCAGAATTTGCAGCATCTGCGTCAATAGCTATCGAAACTTGGTCATTGTTCACTTTGCGTAAACTTCGAACTTGAGAAGCAGCAGAAGTCACAGGTGCGGTCCATTTGTTCAACTGCATGATAGATTCATCAAAAAGAACATTTATGATTGCAATGTTCACAGACCTCCACACTCAACATTGACGTCTAAGAATTCTAAAAGCATGAAACATGCTAAAATTTTGGAATCGTTGATGATAAAATTCGACATACAACAATCAGAACAAAACCAGACAAAAAAGGGCGCACAGATCCAGCTGCTACAGAAATGGAATTTATGCTAGCATCCCTCTTAATAGTTGAAACTAGCAAAGATGTCCATGAAATGCTCGCAATTTAAAAATATATGTCAATATTTAGAGAGAAAACTGAAACAAAGAATTGTAAAAGACAAGCTGTCAAATTATTTGTAGATAGGGACTTCTATGTGATGAGTAAACTACTCAATTCCAAATGCAACAATATATGCCTCTATGTAATGCAAAGGTGAGGCTACATCATCAGACAACCCCGCCCCCAAAAAAACCTCTTAGCCAGGACTCCATGTAGAGATTTGAATTTGAAAAACATTGGTCACATGTCATAGTCTACACGAATTATATTCGCATATACTGTAGTCACATTGCGGAAATCTCATACGAGCATTCTCCACAATATTCAAACCAAACCAAAATTAGACAGTTCGCCAAAGTCCCATGATGACAGGTTATGGGGGTTAAAAGCCAGACAGCACAGCCTGAATTGTTCAGAGGTTGTGTTCGTTCAACCCTAGATATAAAATTCGAGGAAATACTATGCCCCAGAAAAAAAAAGTCCCAGAAAAGGATCCAGATTATAAAATATTGACACAACATAAAGCTCAGAGATTATCATTTTATCAGAAAAAGCATACCACTGGCTCAACCTCCACAATTTCTGAGGTCCTTAGTCCAGAAACCTCAGCACCCTGAAGTGAATTTAGATGAAGCTCTTTCTCTTGAAGAGAAACTTCCAGAGCTTCTGTTTTGCATAAGAGCTCTTCCACTCTATTTCTTTCTGCTAGTAACAGAGCATCTTTTCTTTGTGCTTCAACTCGTAAGTCTTGCAATTCAGATATTACGGACGTGATGTCCTTCTGCAGATATTCCTTGTGTTTCTGATCGTTAATCTCAGTGTCATCACACCCACGAGATTCACGTGTTAGAATATTAGAAAACATTGCATCCAACCATGTCAAAAGATCATGAAATTCACGAGAATTTCTGTGCTTCACCATCTTCGTAGCCTCCAAAGCATCATTTGTGCATCTAGTAACCTCTTGCCTTAGGAAGGAAATCTCTGCATCCCGATCCTGCAACTGAGATTGAAGATTTTCAACTTCAGAAAGAAGACCTTCAGACATATGGTGAAGCTCATCAAACTTGCTGACGGTAGTAGAGAGCTTTTTCAGAGCCTTGGCACGAGTAGCTTCTACATGCTCCAAATCTATACTCTTTTGCTGCACTACTTTCTCCAAATCATCAACCTTGCTTCGTAAAGCTTCCATTTGATTCTCCTCTTCATCAAGTGCTTGCATCAAAGCCTCAATCTCTGCAATGAAAGTACATGTTAAGGATCAATACAGACACAGAACGTAATGCAAGTTGATAAAAATAACATAACCAAAAAGATTGACCTTGTTCTTTGGCCGCCACCAAATCAGTAAGTAACTTGACCTTCTCCCCTAATTCTATTGAGGTTAGATGGCCTAGCTGGAGTTCATCTACTCTCTGTTCCAACAAGCTTCGTTCCTTGCCAATCGTTTCCAATTTTCTCTCCAAGTCTAGTGTATAATTCTTCATAGATTGAAGATCTCGAGAATAACTCGCTGCAGTAGTCTCTGCTTCCTTGATTTGACTTACAAGCTCCATACAAATCCGTTCCCTTTGGATATCCTTCTCCTGGAGTTCCTTCTGCAAGTTTAGGATTGTACTTCTCATTTCCTCCGTATGCCCTTCTACAATCTCAGTCGTGATTTCGATAATATCTTTTACAGCTAACTGTAGCTTATCTGCCAAATTCTTTACACCATTTTCATAAGATGAAAGAGCAGACCCACTAAAGTCTCCCCATCAGGTGAAACCAACGTTGGCAAGTTGACCCTCAAATCTACAGCAGCCAAACTCTCTCGCCCTAATTGGGCTTTTCTATTTTCAATCTCCACAATTGCACAAGTGCATGCTTCAACAAGATAGGATATACTCCTACGCATTAGAACACCCTCCATATCTCTCTCTTTGACAGTTGATTCAAGATGAATACATTCATCCTTGATGGATTCCAATGAGCTTCTATGAGAGGCATTTTCTCTTAGCACACTGCTAATCAAAGTTGTCAATTGCTCAAACTCTAAATTCAACGACATTGAGTAGCTATGTATTCTCTCCTTGAGAGCAGAAATTTCTCCAGTTAGTTGTTGAAGATGCTCGCCTATAACCCCAATGACATCAACTCCAACAGTCCTGTCCAATTGATCATGCATAACTTTCTCCGACGATAAATTTGTAGACAAGTCCTAAAACAAGGGAAGCGGAATTTCAACTTTCTACAAAAGGTAAAATTTAAACATGTTGTAGCACCCAAGGCAGAGAACATGAAAATTGTTCCAAATCACAGAACCCCCCCAAAAGCACACACACTGTCCCCACAAGAAACAAAAAAGTAAACCAAAACAAGAATACAAGGAGCAAGCAAACACAATCACCAGATGCAACTGTACAACAGTTGATGAAGCTGGTCATTATGAGAATCTGTAGCTCACCCAAAGCGAGGACAGTGCATACAAAGATCAACACTAAATAAGAACCAGATTGACCCGGATCGAAATGTACTTCATTCAGTGTTGACTGAGAACAAGTGGAGTGGCAAGATGCTCCGGACACCAGCAATCAGCATGAGGATTGAGATGCAGATCTTTTTCCATACAAGCACAACAATGTATTGGAGGATCAAGATGTTCATTTCATTCCTTCATTCCACGAGACAACCTTGAAACAGATCATTTTTCTTCGTATCATGTGTCTTTGTTGAACTTTCAGTCTTAATTCTTAATGACATTCTAAATGTTGCTGATTTTTATCTTTTAATTCCTTGCCAATAGACTATTTCCAAAATTAAATTCTTCACAAGCATACACGTTCTATTTCATTCCCTGATGGGGGTTCTTTTCACCCTTCCCTCACGGTACTACTTCACTATCGGTCACCCAGGAGTATTCAGCACTACTGGACTCTAGCCATCTAGGGATCGGCACTAACACCTATTTCAGTAGACCAGAAAATTGATCTATTTTAAATAAACAAGAACGATAACACACATGCATACAGAAAGAGGAATAAATGTCCAACAGCCACTAGTACTTACTTACTAGACTTTCATTCACACACCCCCCAAAAAAAAAAAAGGAAACCCCTTCCATTTCAATCTAATAAATATCAAGGGTCTCATCAGAATACTTCAAGGATGCAATAAACCAAGTAAAAGTCCTGGATTAAGAAAAGAGGATAAAGAAGGCCTAGATCTTTGAAGTTGCAAAGCTGAGATGACATTGTTGGCAATATGGGGTGGCATGAGGAGGGCAACCAATCGATGGATTTTTGAGGTCAAGGCTTTATTACATCATGAATCTAATGTATTCTTTGAGGATGTATGATTCAAGCAAGGTGCTTAATTATGAGCGGCGCCTTGTCAACCACTTCCCCTAGAGGGCGGTGTGGATAAAACCATTGAGATAATTCGACGGAATTATGGTTTTTGTCCTTTGTGCTTTGTTTGTAAATCCCTCCCCCCAAAAAAAAAAAGAACAAACATAGCAAACCGACATCCCAGACCCTATCAATAGCAAGGTAGGGGTTGAACGTGCACCAACTTACCCTACAAGAAAATTTGTGAAGGTTGTTTCTATTGGACCCCAGATTTGAATAATATTGATAACTTAATGTCCGCAAACAAAGGCGAAAAGAGTCATTTTTCTTTAGTTACAATAATCCAAAATGGAAAAAATTGCCTTAGAAAAGACTCAGCTCATAGGCGACCCCCTCTTTTTGCCCAAAAAAAAGACAAAAGACAAGTTATTTGGGGTTTTCCTTGAATCTTCCATGTATAGACACAATTAATAAACAACCAACAGCTGACAAAGCATAAGAGAAGCAAGCATTGTTTCATAAACCTAAGCTACTTTTTTATTTTTATCACCATAAACGTAAGCTACTAAATGTATGGCAATAACAAAAATACATACAGCTCATCTAGCATCCATGGAATAATGCCAATCATGATGAAATGCAAACAGCAACAAACGTGCCTTCTTTTTTTCAAAAGAAGGCAAAAACTAAGTGTTACAGTTAAAGGACATAATGTAACCAATCAACATCTTCCTTTCTCTTAGCCTTAAGCTAATTGTCTTTTAACTGCTCAATTGAGGTCTCAACCCCATTAAAAACTCTCCTATTTCTCTCCATCCAAAACAACCAAAAGATAGCCCACCTCAGAAAACTTTATCCTTGACCCTTCTTCCAAAAAATAAAATAAAATAAAAATAACCAGACTTACATATAAAGACTTTTGTTCATCAATTAAAGTGAGCCTCAGCACCAGGGGGAAGCAGGGCATGGGCATGGGGAGGGCAGATAAGGACAAACAGATATTCAAACTCATAAAGCTAAATTGTCAATGAAGAAAGGAAAGCTAATACATGAATGCAACAAGTCAGAATACAATGCAACAAATAATGACAACAACAACGTAGTGTGAACCTGCCAAGCTCACCACAACCATTGAAGAACACGCACACATGCAAGCACACATATAGTACCTTGAATCCTGATTTTGCAGATATCAGGCCCACCAAATCTTCAGTGGCTACTGGATCATGCCTAATCCCTTCTAGGCAAGACTTCATACGTGTTTTAACAATCTTCAGAAGCTCGATATCCTTGCTAAAAACATCATTAGTTAGTGTATAAATCTCCAAAAAGCCTTTCTTCACTTCATGCACACCTGAAAATAATATTTTCAATTCAGTAATCTGGTTCTTTCCCTCTTCAGAAAGCTTAGCGAGATGAGAAAGAGCCTCAATTTTGGCTATATCCGCAAGATCCCTTTCCCTTGAGAGACTTGAGATCTCATCATTGGCCCTGGCCAATTCTTCTTGCAGAGCATCATTTCTTTCCTGAACCTCATTTAACTCTGCCAATAGAAGCTCAGCAGCCTTTTTGGATTTCTTTGCTTCCTGCTCAAAAGAAGTTGCAGAAGCATGTAGATCAGAGCATAGTTGTGCAATTCTTTCCAACTTCTGCACTGGATCAAGTTCTTTAACCTCACCAACAGCATCAATTTCACCTAGTTTGCTAAGAAGCATGCTCAAAGTATGTCCAATTTTCTGGGAATGCTCCTCAGTTCCCATCAGCCTATTTGTCAGTGATATGTTCTCAGTTTCAAATTCTTTATACCTTTCTATCAGGGAGGTCAAATCGCTAATCTTCTGTCTGGACTCCAAAAGAGAATGCTCTTGATTACTTATCTTGGATTTCAATTGCTCAATCTCAATGCTCATCTCCTCATTCTTCTGTTTCAGACTATCTCGCTGATGGACCACTGATTTGCCTCGCTTAACTGCAAGGTTTAGCTTCTCACGGAGAGAGGCCGACTTCTGCTCCTCTTGATTAAGCATATCCTGAGCCTCCCTCATTTTCTTCTCTATCTCTTCTAACTCACTTGCTAAAGATTGATTCTTCTGCATGTAACCATCTCTCTCCTCCCTAAGGTGTGCTACTTCATCCACAGCCTCGTCAAGCTGTCTCCTTAGATCAGTGATACCCTGCACCTCACATATAGTGCTCCTCGTATTTGCAAAACGCTCATCCGGAACAAGCTCCTTGTCCACTTCTGTCACCATTAGCGCTTCTGCAGTATGCTCCAAAATATGCTCTTGAATTGCTTCCCTAGGTCCGTGACTTTCAGAGTCAATTCCCTATTGCTTTTCACAAGTCTTCCAATCAATTTTTCCAAGTATTGAATATCATTTACGTCCGAAGACATATCTTCTGTCCCAGAATCTGGGAGTATGTCAAGAATTAAGCCCTGTAATCTCCTTACCTCACTTTCCATCCAGCTAATATGGCCATCTTTTCCATGTTTTTCTGCCAGTTCTCCATGCAACATGTTGATCTCTTTCGCTAATCTATCAACTTCATGTTCATATTGAGAAATTGAACACAACGCTATTTCATGATCAGAAGTCAAGATCACTAAATTACAGGAAAGGATCTCCTTGACACGAAGAACTTCTTGCAAAGAAGATTCTAGTTCAGATATTCTTGTTTGTGATTCTTCCAAATCAGCAGAGAGTGAGCCGCAACGACTTTCAAGGCTATCAGTCTTCTCTTGAAGAGACTTCAAATAGTCCCCTGCCTCTGAGGACGCTCTTTTCTTCTCATGAAGAACTGCTTGAAGAGAAGCTTCAAGTTCAGATATTTTTCTCCCAGATTCTTCTAAATCAAATGACAGTGATCCAGAATAACTTTCCAGGTTTTCAACTTTCTGCTGGAGAGATCTCATGTGGCTGTCAGCCTCTGATAAGGCAGTTCCCAACCAGTGAATCCTTTCTTCAGGCTCCATAGATCGTATCTGGGGAGGTGTATTGATTCTATCCAAAATCTCCTCCCACCTCTGTACCAAAATATTCCTTTCCATCAGTGACTGCTCCAACATGTCATTCTGTTCGGCCAATTCAAAAACTTGGCCTGCAGCTCATCATATTTTCTTCTAAAATCATCAACTGGATTTGAAGTAGGGTGCGCATCTTCTATGCATCCATCAGAAACAGCAAAGCCAGCATCTGAATATGACACTGCTCCCACAGAGGTTCTTTGTTCCCAATCAGCTGGCAGCGAAGAATTACCAGATACTGACTTGGCCAGCCAATCGACCTTCTCTATTATGTCTTTAGAATGAAAATGATCAGGCAGCTCAAGGTCCTCGAGAATTTCTTCTATTCGCTGCAGGGCAGAATCTTTCAGAACAAAAGACTCTCTAAGAGCAGTCGCAGAGTTACGAATGTAGGAGAGCTCAGATTCCAGTGCTTCCATACGCTCACCAGCTTCCAAATAAGCTTTCAGTTTCTCCTCGACCTCATGAATCCTAGAGTCCTTCAACTGTAACTCCTGTGAGTATTTTTCCAGTTCAACTGACATCTCTGCCAGGGACTGTTTAAGACTGTCACGTTGAGCAACCAAGCCTTTGCCCTTTGCAACAGCAATACTTAGTTTCTCTCTAACAGAAGCAACACGCTGCTCTGACTGCTCAAGTTCCCTAATTTTTGACTGTAGCTCAGCCTGCACATCATCAAGGGAATTCTTTGCGTGTATCAAACTCCCTTTGAGTACAAGGATTTCATTCTCCTGCTGAAAATTTAGAGAGTCTAACAGCTCAATGCGGCCATGCTGCTCACCAATCTCAATCATTCTAGAGTTCACATCATTAGTCAATAAGTTGACCTGGATTACTGCCTCCTTGTACTTTTGAATGAGCAATGAGACTGAGGACTGCAGGACTAAGACAGGTGCTTCATTTAGGCCAATCTCTGTGTCTTGGAGCTGCAGCACTTCTCTGATATCAAGAACAAGCTTCAACAATGCATCTTCATCAAGGCACCTTTTCTTTAATTCTTCAATATCGTCGGTTCTACTCAACAACTCGGAGTGCAATTTTCTGTGGGACTCCTTGAGCAGCAACAGATCAGCTAGTAAGTTTCCCAATTTAGCCAGAAGACCCTCATAGTGGAGAGGATCATGCACACTATACTCTTTTGCCTGAATCCCACTGTCTTCAATGCCCTCACCAGAGACATTTAACAAACTAATGAGATCACCAGAAACCTTATGCAGGATGGCAACCGATGAATTGTGCTCTTCATCCAAACCAAGAAGCTTTTCATTTGTTTCCTTGTAAAAACTAGAAAGCACTTCATAGTCTTTGTCAGCAGTTTCAAGCTTCATCTTCAATTGCTCAATCATTTCACATGCAGAACTAAGAGAGAAGGCAAAGTGGCCAAATATACCCAAGTCATCACTGGTCTCAATACAGTGAGGGAAGCCAACTGCAGATCCAACAACTGTATTCAGCTTCTCAACCATTGGAACCAGGTTGCTGATGGTACATTTCCATTGTCTATCAACTGCACAAATATCATCTCTCATTTCCCTTTGCAGAGTTTGAACTCCATCATTAATTGCAGAAGTCAATTCATCTGAGCTTCTTTGTATTGCAGTTAGCTGAAACTGCAACTCACCAATTCTGGAATGACAATCCTCCAACTTCTTGACAAGCTCAGTATTTCGTGACTGAAGAGCTACCCCCTGTCTCTTTAAATCTTCACATGAGCTTTCAAGCTGAATTTTCTTCGCTTCAATGTCATGTGCATGCTGATTCATAGCTCCACATAGAACTTCCAGCTCAATGTTCCGCATTTCAAGGCTATGATTAATTCCCTTCAAAGCTTCGATTTCAACTTCAAGCTGCCCATAGGCAGCATTTGCAGCTTTATGCCCATTTTTTTCTTCCATGATGAGCGCAGTCACGTGCTTAACGTTCTGAGCAAGTGAACCAAGCACTGTTCTCAAGTGACTTATGCTTCCTTTTGCTGAAGAATATGGATCAACAAAAGGCACCAGATTTTCAGCTTCTTGAGGCTCATGGTCATCAATATTAGCTTTTGACTCAAACGCTTGGATCAGTTTTGACACTCCCGGAGTTGAACCTTTATCAGCCAAACTAAGAGTTTCTGACTGTGAGTGCATACCATTAATTGCAATTTCGAGTTGCTGGATCATTTTCTCAGCCTCCTCCAAATACCCATCTAGTGTTACAACACCAGAAACATCATATTGTGAACCTAACCTCTGCTGACTAAGGGCAGCACTTTGAAAGGCATCATCAGAAGCAGGCCCAGCCAACGAGACCACAGACTCAGCTTCGTCTTTAACAGATATTTTCAAGGAGCCATCAATATCAGTAGTACTTTCCTGGAACCTGGATCCTGTCCCAACACGCATCTCTTGAGAAGAAACTTGATTTTGCCTGCTATCAACCTCAGTTAATTTAGCTTTATGAATTTCCAGGCTGCTTTGAAGAATAATATTCTCCTCAGCTAGCTGCTCAAGGCGTGACATTGCTTCTTTCAGATCAGCCTCAAGCTGCGCATGTTCTTGATGTATCGTCATCTTATCTCCAGAAGTCACAAGCTCACCTGAAAGTCCGTCAATCTCCCGGGAGAGAGACTCCTCACGCTTCTTCAGCTTATTATCCTCCTCTGTCACCATTGCAAGATTCACATTCAAGCCAGCATTTTCCTGCTGCAAAGCTGCCATCACAGATTTGCAATCTGCCAATTCTCCCAAAAGCAACTCCTTCTGCTGAGCAAGGAAATCTTTTTCCTCCACGAGATTCTTCCTTTCATCATTTGCAGAAGCAAGAGTCGTTTTCAAGTTAGAGATTTCCAGCTGCAATGCAGCCAATTGAACAGCACTATCAGCCAAATCTGCAGACAGTCTCCCGTTTTCTTGAATACATTGTTCCTTGACCTCCTCAAATTTGTTTCTCTGCTCAGTCATTGATGACAAAGTTTCGAACAGCTTTTCATTCTCTTCATGTAAAGCTTCAAATAGAACATTACGGTTGACCAGCTCCCCAGCAAGACTGGAGAGCTGCCCCACGGATTCCACCAATTTCATTTTAAGCTCCTCCACTTTGGCAGAACTTTCTACAACATCTTGCTTTGCAATATTATACAAGTTCTGAAGTTCTCCTCTCTCCCTCATAACAACTTCTAGCTCCGATCTACATTGGCAAAGCCCTGCTGCAAGGCTTTTATCCTTTTCCTCAAAATCTGATGGTGGAAGAGTTACCACTGGTACTTGATCAAGTACTAGATGATGCTGATGACCAAGGTCAGTTTTCTGTTCATACTGCTCAAGGAGTTGCAGATTAAAGAAATCTTTCAAAACATTGATGGTATAAAGCTGCTCTTGGAATATTTGAGGAAGTTTGCTCCCCTCATTGTTGGGTACATTTTCATTACACCTTGAACCATTTGACACGGATTGCAAATAGAGCGATCTTTCATTAGATGATGCATCCATCACACCTTCCCCTTGCTGATACAACTTCTGTCGACTTCCTGTGATAGCCTCAACAGCTGAAGGGGTTGTCTCTACAAAAACAGAAGCGTTGACTGTATCATGATCTCCATCATACTTACTGATTGCAGCGCCAGAGATATTACTAGGCACTGCTTGAGTTTCACTACCTCCATCACAAGCAGGCAAGGAAAACTTACTTTCCCTAGCCATATCCACCTCACCAATTTGATCACAATGCTTCAAAACAAGATTGTCAGCTTCATGCATTGCCCCTACCTAACAACAAATGAGAATCAAATTAGAGAACAAATTCACAGCTCAAGGCTCTTCGAAATCTTAAATTTTGTGGATAGCGTGCAAATCAGAAAAAGGAAAATATGGAATAACGGCAACGATAATCATGCTAGAAGAAGTACGGGACCACTTACAACTAACATCTTATCTCCCTCATTGTGACCATCTGCTGTGACTGAAGCTTCAGCAACTGCTTCCGCCTCACATGCAGCGCCACAGGTGGAATCAGGACAATATGTCACCAAATCACCACGTAAAATTTCCAACGTCGAAGATACCAAAGGTACAACCCCTTCATGAACATCTACATTAACCTGTCCCTCCCCATTTGGGACATTATTGTTGTTATACTCTAGCTCACAATTCAAGGAAGCCTCCACTAAAACAGGGTCCAAGCCTGTTGGATCAAAAGGAACATCCTCAATAGCTTGTTCACCAACATCCGCTGCAGGTGGAACAAACTGATCAGTGTCATGGAAATTAGTGGATGCACCTTCACAACTCTCCAAATCCTTCTGGGAGTCAACTGAAGAATCTACCAAAGTTTTCACAGTAGCTGGATCAGATGAATTAGATTCAATTTCTTGTTCAGGAAGCTTTGATGATTCAGTTTTCGTCTTCGGAATGGCATAAGCCTTATCGACATCAGCATCAGACTTTCCAGATTTATCAGCTTTATTAGTGGATCCACCACCACCTTTTCCATCTTTGCCTTTTCCATCCTTCCCTTTATTATCCTTTTTTGACGATATTGTCGAAGCTGGAAAAATGCATAAAATGTTACAGAGGACAAAAACCCTGAACTAAATTCAACTAGCCCGAAATTCAAGTAGCCTACCTTGCTCACAGACAGCATACAAAAGATTCAGTTTTTTGAAGAAAAAAATATGAAAGAAATCTGTCTGTTATTCCATGAAATTTCAGGATAAATCCTTATGAAGGTTTTTTGTTTTTGTTGAGATAAAGTGTAGACCAGCGCTGGGACATTGACATTAAAAGGCAGGCCCTCCAGAGTTTCACACAGAAAGTTAACAGTGAGCTAAAAATAAATAAACATAGTTGGGTTACTAACACTCGTATAGACGTACAAAAGCAACAATGTAGTCGGGAATATTGAACTTTTTTACGTTTCTTCATAACTAGTATTTAAAAACTTACGAGTATGATAAAGAAAAGACAATGGAGGCCGAAGGATTGATCAGTCTAATTTCAAATCAGAGGGAAAACGGAGAAAATACAACCTTTTCGCGGCCAGCAGCAAGCAGATCGGTCCGGTTTGACTTCTTGTCCATTCCGAACCGTTACTGTTTCTAAGAGCGGGCGTCAATGAACAACATCAGGTCTGATCCACCAGCAGACACAAGAATTCAAAACCCCACAGCATGAAAGGCCTATCCAATTCAACAAAAAGCCTATTCAATTAATCAAACGATTCCCCAATATAAAGAATGGCATTCGCAGGCGATCCCCAAATTTTTGAAATTGTAAAAAGCCAAGAACAGCGGGATAATCTTATACCCCGCAAGGCAAAATCGAAAGCCTCCACGCGGAATGAAAATTTGGAGACAGATACCCAAAATGAAACAAGAATAGAATCAGGCGAGATTGAGAAAGGGTTCGATTGAGTTGAAGGGAGTGCAGAAAACCTGGGGGTGAGAAAATATTGGAAGAGTGTTGCGCTCGGATCTGCTGGACGGTTCTGTTGAGGGATGTGGGCAGAGTGTGGATTGCTGCCTCCACCTTGAACTACTCTTCTCTCTCTTGGATATGACGAAATGCTGGGTTTCAGTTCATCGACGAAACATACACAGACGCTTTGTTGGTTGCTCACAAATCAACATGAAAAACGAGAGCAGTGGAACGAAATTATGATTTGATTGAGAGAATTGAACCACCAGAAGCGAAAAGCGACGCCTCCCCAGATTCTGTGGGCAGTAATCCTACGTTTGGGCCTCAAACACTGACACAAACATTGGACAGCCACTGACCCAACAGCCCAACCCATTCCCATAAACAATTCTTTTAAATGGGTCCATCTTTGTATTATGGTTCGAAATTACATACAATATATAAACATAAATACAAACATAAACGAACACAAAAGAGAAGAAACGAACATGAGCGAAGCATAAATAAGCATAAACGAGTTGTTAAAATAAGAAAGGAACAAACGTAAACAAACATAAACGAACATAAAAGAACATAAACATAAATAGATTCCCTTTTTCATGTAACTTCGAACATGCCCTAAGATAGTTATTACTTTCTCCATTTTAAAAAATATGTCGTTTTTAACTTATACAAAAATATCAACAAAATACAAAATTTAAGACAAAATTTATGTTAAAAGATCAAGTTATCCTTGATTTTCATTGGAAATGAAGAAAATTAATAAAAAAGGAGAAAAATAAATCAATTAATAAGGAGAAATTAGTAAATTAGTCATTAACATGTAATTGAAATTGTAAAGTGACAAATATTTTGAAATAAAAAAGTTAGTTAAAGTGACATGTATTATGAAACGAAAGGAGTATTTTTTTATTATTTATATAGTAAGAAATAAAAATGGGTAGTTAAAAAATTTACAAAATTTTCTAAATTTCATAAACCGATAGGAAAGAGAGTTTAAGAAACTAATACAACCTGAATGAAGAAGAAATAATAAAGGAAAAATGAAAAACTACAAATCAAATTTAATAGGCCTTCAATTACTAAAATATGGAAAGCAGCAAAGCATAAATAGGCCTTGAAGCCTGAGGATCGAGGAGTAACAAAATAGTAATTCCAAACGAAAAAAGTCTTTAGCAAGGAGATTGCAACTAATGATAACCAATCAACAGGCAATCCACTTTCACATCGCACGATCACTGCACAGACCATATTTATATCATATAAATTATTGAACATAATAATATATATATATAACATATTTAGTGAGAACTATAAATGTAAGCCATCGATTTTTGATCCAAGGCTGACTCAGACACTGTTAGGAGGAGCTTGGTAGTAGGTACTTGGTCCTCACGAGCATTGAAAGAAAAACAAGCGAGTCGTCAACGAAGAAAAGGTGGGAGATACTCGGAGCGTCTGGGCATATATGCACGTCATTTAGAGTGTTTGTTGCCATTGCTTGGTGAAAAGGAGTTAAGAGGCCCTCTGTGACAAACAAGAAGAAGAATGGTGAGAGAGGGTCACCTAGCCATATGCCCCTAGAAGGCTTAAGAAAGCCTTTGGGTTATCCATTAATGGCGAAGGCAAAGGTGGTCGTTTTGACGAAACTCATAACAATGTTTACCCACACTTGATGTAAGCCTAAACGGACGTAAGAAGATCAATTCGACTTTATTGAAGGCCTTTCGCATGTCCAGTTTAATTTTTTATGTCTCCGTTTGAACTAGTTTGGCAATGCATATGGTGGAAGATTTTATAGGCTAATAGAATATTGTCCAAAATAAGCCTTCCCTTCACCAAAGCGTTTTGTGATTCTGGTATGATGTATGGTAGGAGTGGCCTTAGGTGGTTTGCAATAACCTTAGCAACTATCTTATAAAAGGACGTTGCACAAGCATATATGGCGTAAGTCGATGGTCGGTTATCATAGAACACTCAATGGCCGCCATATTTAACTCCCAAACCCTTACCGTACCTCGCCCGAACTCCCTCTCTTCTCTGTAGTGCTCTTCAAAAACATCATGCTTGCCGGAAAATACAAAGTTTCCCTCGATAGGGTTAATGCTGCCTCAAATTTTCACCCTTTTTATTAGGGTTTTCGTTTTATCCAGCAGATTTGCTGCCGAAAATGGGTCATTTCCGTGGGTCATTGTCGAATAGTCGATGCTTCCCGGGGACAAATGGCGGGACAATGGAGCTCACCGGAGGACGATGACTATCGATCGCTGGTCGATGTCGTATGTTGAGCCCAATGGTTTCACTTATTGGCTAGGACACATGGTGGTCGGCCGACAAATTGAATCGGCAGCGTGTAGGGGTAGGGGATTAGAGATGGAAAAGTGATTAATTTGGGGATCACGTGGAAACTTATTGTGCCTTATATTAGAAATTGATGGCTTACATTCATAGTTCTTATTTCTCACTAGATATGTTATATATATATATATATATATATATATATATGATAAAAGATTAAGCAGACAAATTTAGGTAGCCCTTTTCACAAGGGATCTACCTAAATTATCATTTTCCAACAAACAAGAGAGGGAGGAGGAAGGGCTCTCTCTCCGGATGGATGGAGTAGAAACATTATGCCCATAGTGTACTAGCCAATCAGCTACGAGTTTGCTTCTCTAAATACATGATCTATGATTTAGATATCAAACTCTACCATCATCTGTAAAATATCTTTGAAGATGTAGTCGATTGGCAAGGTGTTGAAAGCTTCCCTTTAATACTATTGATAATGACTTTATTATCTCCTTCAATATGGATTCTCCAAATGTTTGCCTTGATTTCTTGCTGAATACCGAGTTTAAGAGCACATGCTTCGGCAACCAATATGGATATATGCCCGAATTGCTGCACCTGATGTGAGGAGGTTGTCATTGTCATCTCTTAGAGGAAATCTTATTGCAAGTATTACCAAAAGATCCATCAAAATTGAGCTTGATGTACTCCGGTGTCGGTTTATTCCATTTGACCAACCGATTATGCTTGATGCCTCGTTGTCCTCGTACATGCATTTTCCTCTAAAGGGGTATAACTTCGTCTTGATTTCCATTCAACAACTATTCTCTTAGCTCTAATAAGAACTCTAATGTGATTAAACTCTTCGTCTCTGAAAACAACAATATTCCTCTCCTTCCAAATACTCCAAAGTAGGAAGATGACCCGTTGCACTTCATCCGGTTTGAGGGAATCGTGCGCTGAATGGAGGATGGTAATCCTGTCGATGTGGGGATTGATGAAGTTGGTGTAGTGAAGCTAGTGGTGGCTCTTTGCTTGTGGTCCACACTTGAAGTGATCTTGAGCGAGTTGAAGAAGAGGTGGTTACTCGTTTCACCATCTAGATTACACATTTTACATCTTGGGTCCATTTGGATACCTCTGTCAACAAGAGTTCTTCTCATACGTCATCCTTTAAGAAGAAATTGCCACAAAAAGTCTTA
Organism: Talinum fruticosum; assembly: GCA_021018815.1. NCBI lineage: Eukaryota > Viridiplantae > Streptophyta > Magnoliopsida > Caryophyllales > Talinaceae > Talinum > Talinum fruticosum. Next base: position 9,782,564 of record JAITYX010000006.1, on the reverse strand, counting down.
ATCTTAGGGGAATGTTCATTTTCCAAATCCAATTTCCTTTCTAACAATCATGCTTATGAGCATTCTAGGCAAGGTGAGTTTCCATTTTTGTTGAAAATTATCCATTTCCGGAGAGGCCCCAACAGGACTTATCTAGTTTGACAAAAAATGGTAGTTATATACTAGTTATGAGCTTAATAACCTCATTTGGTAGAACAAGTCCACTACTACAGGAACTACTTTTAGCTACGGTTAAAAACGACATTTAACAACGGTTAACGAGTGTCGTGTATTTGGGTGTCGTTGTATGTAGCATTTATAACTACGGTTCAAAAACGAAGTAAAGATTACCTATGATGACGGTTCTCATGTAATAACCGTCGTCATAGGTCCACTGTAACACCCTAAAACCCACCCTAGGAGTATTACATGCCGGGGTTCCTCGAGAGGAACCCCTAAGGCTACTTAATATCTCAACTTAGGGTTAATAGCTTTTTCTTTTAAATTGGCGGAAGCGCGGTTCTAGGTTTTCAAAGGTTTTCCTGAAAATTTCGTCGAGTTTCCTCTGTAATATGACTAATCTTATAGGCTTAAAGCCTTAACACTACACGAACACATTTATAAACTCAACAAGCCATACGCTTGGAGCATCCACAACACAAACTCAATGAGCCACACGCTCGGAGTATTCACATAGGGCTTTTATATTCATAGTCAAAACTTAAGTTCACATACAACCGATCTTTCCAAACATCTTTACAAACATGAAGACAGAAAAACATGTAGTAGTACGACATCTCTTATCCGTCCGCTATTTCCGAAAGTCAAAAGTCACTCCTGAGAGTCTTACTACGTACTCGAGATGTTAGTGAGGTCATGAGCTCCACGAGACCGGTGAATAACCTAAACTCAACCCCTGGTTTCACTTTGCACATTAATTCATTTACAAACACCTAAGTTCACTATTCATTCATAACATGCGATTCGGATCATATATGCTTAAGATATGTAAGTTACTAAACTTATCAACTTATCGAGCGGCAAATATGACATCAATTACTCATGAATTCAATCAAAACATACTTCATTCTTCTTTCTACGCAAGTACGTCATAGAATCATTCATCATGTGAGGCATTCATCACGTAAATCATATCTTACTTCTTATCGTATTAATTTCTTATGAAATCAAGATTCGTTCTTCTTCTCATTCTTCTTCTTGATTTCAATCATGCATTTTATAAATCGTTGCTTCTTTCTTTCCTGTTCATCATGCACAATAATTCGTTTCTTCATATCATAATTCGTAAGTATTCGTAAGTATTCTTAGTTTCAAATGGAAAGAAGATTTATGTCATGCTCTAAATACCCAGTTCTTAGAGCCAAAATAATTCGTAGGATCGGTTCTTGAAGGCAAAATAATTCGTGGCCTCGAGGCTTGCCTCGGACTTTGAAGGACGCATATTGTCAATAATTCGTGGAAGTAAAATAATTCGTGACTTCGGTTGACGGACACTTCTATGGCCATAGCTTCAGAGGGTTCTTTAATTTGTAGGGTCTTAGATCAATAAGACAATCCTTTTTCCATTCTTTAGTTGTTCATATTTTTTTTATACCTTCTTATTACTTATTGAAGAGATGCAATTAATTCATATAATTCATGCTCAACAACTTCATACGTAACTTCTTCACAACTAACAATTCACATAAGCAAGTTCCAACTCAAGTACAATCAATCCAACTCATATAGGCATGCTTATATCACTTATAATCAATATACTTTAATCTAAACACATCATAATAGTAAACAATCAATTAGAATTTCTAATCATCGAATTTATTACTTCATGATTGCGTATTATTGTGCATAGATAATTTATGATTCTATAACTCTCTTCAAGTATTATATATCTCTTAATATAGCCATATAACTTCTTAAATTTCAGTTCTTAACTCAATTACTCAATTAGTTCCGATTTGGCCCAAAACAACACATTTTCACTCAAAAATTCATATCTTCTAATCTACTCATACAACGCATACCAAAATTTACAGAAAATTCTCATAAATTATCAAAAAGCTACAGTAAATTTTTCGGGAATTTGGGGCAACTCATGAAAGCACAATAATTCAGACAGCGAGCGTAATTACGGAAAAATCTACACCTAAATCATGAATTCAATTTTCTGATTTCTCTCACTAATTCTATTCACGCTACTTTCATCAAATTCTCAATATATAGCTCAATAATCATGTCCAACAATAATCAATCATCACTAAATTCATGAATCGGACACATAATTCGCAACATGCTTTTCAATTCATGAGTTGCTAATTTCGTGAATTTAGGGCTCTAACTTCTTCAACTAACTTAGGGTTTCCAATTTCATGAATCAATTTCATTTTAATCCACCTAATTCATTTTTTAACTTTAGAGGGTAAATTCAAATTACTCACCTTGGATTCTTAGTGATTCTAAGAATTTCGGCTTTGGAGGATTTCGAATTGGGTGTTTTGCTTTACTTTCTTCTTCCTTTCGATTTCCCCTTTCTTCTTCTACCTCTCGGCTTGCATATCTTTTGTCCTAGCTTTGGTTTGCCCTCAATTGTTTATCATCCCAGTTCATACTCTCTTCCTCTACTATGTTCTACGCCCCACTCGGTCTCGTTTCGTGTCTGTTTCGGGTCTTGTTCTTTCGCCTCTCGCTCAATCTCTTGCTTTCTTCTTCCTCAGTCTTGATTCCTTGTTAATCTTTGTCTCCCGTTCCTGCTTTTGGTTTGGTTATCATCTTCTCGCTCCTCGAGCTCTTGCGTCTGTTTCGCTTCTCGATTCCTCTCGGGCTCTCTCGCTCTTCGCCTCTCGCTTTGAGGTCTCGACCCCCCCGCTCTCGCTCTCAATCTCTCGCTCTCTTTGCTCTGTCTCTCTTCTCGCTTTCCTCTCGCTTGTGTTTCCCTCGGACTCTCTTTCTTCTTGTTCTGTTTCTTTCCTCTCGCTCCCTCTCGCTTTCCTCCACTTCTATTTTCTAGTCTCCTCTTAATCCCTTTTTCTCTCTCCTCCTTTCTTGATTACCCCTACTCGGAGTTGGCTGCCCAAACTTAATTGGACCCCTTTAATTATCTACCACCTCTTCCTCAAAATGCTAGCCATCTCCTTCTTATTTCTCATCTTCTTTTTGCTTTTATTTTAATTGGGCCGAAATTAGCTTCACAAAGCCCACTTAAGTTAACCCATGATCGGGTTTTAATTCCGACTCGGAAAAGTTTTAATTCATCTTAATTTAATAATTTTAAATTTTTAACTTAACTTTTAATGATTTAATTCATTACTAAGCAAGCACCTGAAATTTTCGAGTATTACATCCACCTCCACCAAATTGTTTCGGGCTTATGACGATGGTTCTAATGTAAGAACTGTCAGTATTATACGCCTGGAATTTTTTTAAAATAGTTTTTGTATTTTTTCCGCCCTGTACAAAATACACTCCAAAATACATCACAATTTACACAACAACAAACCAACGACCTCAATTTTCCAATATAAATACAAGAATTTCGAATAAATACAAGATTCCTTTTTCAAGAAGAGAGATGTAGTATCATGTTTTGATGACTATATATTGCTTATTTGGAGTTGTTGCAGAGGTAGCCTCGTACAACGTAATTACATCATATTTGCGGTAGCAACGAACTCCAAACAAGCAATATATAATCATAAAAACACAATACAACATCTCTCTCCTGAAAAAGGAATACACAAATAGGACATTTCACCAACAATCTCTTCTTTTTTGCATAAGTATTGAAAAAGGAATACAAAAGGGGTGAACAACATAAAAATTCAATGATTTCACCCACGAACCTATCAAGAGTGAGCTCATTACACTATTTCAAATCAAGGATGAAGGTAACATTCAGGTGAACCTTTTAGCCCCCATTAGGGAGCTTGAGCTTTTGTTTGCTTCTTTGGAGTTCGTGCAGGGGTAGAGGTGGACAACCTCACTTCTTCTTAGGAAGGTTCCTCCCCTTCTCCTTCCGTAAGTTCCTTCGGAGCGGAGAAGAACGAGAGAAAGGGTCATCCCCCAATTCAATGCTCTCCAAGGGGGACCAAATGATGAGCTCATGCTTGAAGTGGCACCTTCGCCTACCACGTCACTTAATGATGAGTGCGAATTGCTTGCCTGGATTTTCTCGTAACCGATAGGAAGTGCTCCGTAACTCATTTTCGCTATGATTGGAGGAGAGAGTAATTAAGTCAAAAGAATTATTCTATTACCAACTCCCTTAATAAAGCCACTACCCCTCTTCCCATTTAAAGAATTTTTTTGCTTCCAATTGTTTACGTATTTATATTTATATAAATGGTTTTGTTTTTGCTTCCAATTTTGATGTATTGAGCTATATATTGAGAACTTTGTTGTGGTTGTAGTAAGTTGGAAATTCTTGTATTATTAGAAATTCTTGTATTTATGTTGGAAAATTGAGGTCGTTGGTTTGTTACTCGTGTAAGTTATGATGTATTTTGGAGTGTATTTTATACAGGGGACAGAAAAAACAAAAAAACTATCAAAAAAAAATACACACCTATTACGATGCTTCTTACATTAGAACTGTCGTCATAAACCTCGAAACAATTTGGCAACATGGGCAGGACCTATGACGACAGTTCGTCAACAAGAACCGTCGTCTTATGTACATATGACGACGGTTACGCTCCTGGAAGACCGTCGTCATATAGATACCTATGACGACGCTTTTACATGAAAACCGTCGTCATAGGTGATCTTTTACTATGGTTGTTGAACCGTAGTTAAAAATGTTACATACAACGACAACCGCTTACACAAAGCCTATTAACCGTCGTTAAATGTCGTTTTTAACCATTGTTAAAAGTGGTTCCCGTAGTAGTGTGCCATTATTCTCAAGTGCCCGTATCTCTTATTCCATAACATCTCGCCACCGCTCATCCTTGGCAACCTCGGAAAAAGTTGCGGTGCTCATGACCTGAAGTAATAGCTGCAAGAAAATTTCGATGTCGTATGGAAAAATTTATCATAGCGTACATAGTGTGCTATAGGATAAGGCATACCGGAAGACAAGTGAGTTTCGGAGGAACGGGTAGATGGACTTAATTTTCGGGTTGTATGAGTAACATAGTCACGTAAATGGATTGAAGACACCTTCTTCCGCTGTCTTCGACCCATTAAATCCCCATTGCATATATCTTCACGGAGCCGTAATTCGGATGGACCAATTGTGGAGTCGTTTGGGCGGTTGCATCTAACTCCACATCAAGCCCACACTCCTCACTACTTGGCGCATCCGTGTGGGTTAATATCCCAGCAGACCGGGCTTTTATATGTGACTCATAAGAAGACCCGCATAATGGGGCCTCATTACTTGTCCAGGCTTCTTTATCTACGCCTCCCTTTCTTCCAAACATGCATCTTCTATCAAAGGTTGCTGCCTACCAATGGCATCATGAGAGAGCTCCACCATTTGACTCAAATCGATGGTATTTATAGCAAAAGGGAGTTCTTTTTCATGAAACACCACATCCTAAGAAACAAAATTTTTTGAGTCTCTAAATCATACAACCTCCAACCCTTTTGGGCCATAAGGATATCCCATAAACACACATCACCGACTTCTACTAGCAAACTTATCCCCTTTTGTTCCTTGATTATGGGCATAACATAATGAGCCAAACACCCTAAGATGCTCATATGATGGAACATGTCCATATAGAACTTCATAAGGAATTTTGCCATTTAAGACCATGAAAGGTGTTCGGTTTATCAAGTATCTCGTCGTTAAAACACATTTTCCCGAAACCTAACTGGGAGATAACTTTGAAAACACACAGCTCTAGCCACATTCATAATATGTTTATGCTTCCTTTCCACCCTACCATTTTGTTGCGGTGTTCCACTACAAGAGGTTTGAAAAATTATTCCTTATTTCCAAAAATAAATTTTCATGCAAGTAAATTCAGTACCTTTATCACTTTGCACAATTTTGACATGCTTGTTAAACTGTCTAGTAAACATAGACAAAAAATTCTTCAAAACTTGGGGCACATCCTTCTTATCAACCAATAAAGTTACCCAAATTGCACGAGAAAAATCATCCACAATAGTTAAGAAATAATGAGCACCACAAGATGAAGCGGTTCTATAGGGCCCCCACAAGTCACAATGAATCAATTCAATATATTCGAAGCAATGTTATCACTAAGAGGAAAACTGCTTCTAATCTGTTTTGCACGATGATAAACGAGCACAATGCTTATTTAAATCATCACCACATTTCCTAGTATCAACTGCAGGAACTAACTTGGTAATTTTGAGGGATGAATGACCCAATCTCACGTGCCATAAATCAAGAGAACTCACTTCGATCATTGCATGAACTTTTATTGGCGGCTTGCCCCGAAAATAATAAAGTCCATCTTTCCGCTCACTTACACCAATCGGCGTCTTCGAAGTTCTGGTCCTGTTAAACATACATATGTTTAAAAAGGCCGCAATAAAATTATATTCATCTACAACTTGTGACGCTGAAATCAAATTACATGCTAAACCAAGGACATAAAGAACATTAGACAAAACTAAATTCTCATCAAGCTTGATTGATCCTTCTTTAGTAGCCAATACGTGACCACCATTTGGCAACCTCGCGGACAACTTGGAATATTTCTCAAGTCATTCAAGTCTTCCAAGTTTCCCGTCATGTGATTCGAAGCCCCGATATTAATAATCCATGAATATTGTTCCGCCTTACCGATCATCTTCTTGACGGAGTTCGCCTTATGGGTATTCAATAGTTCAAGCGAGATTGCCATTACGGAGGACTCAAATCAGCGTCCCCGCGCATCTCCTCCAAGCTTCAAACTACTACTCGTAGCAATCTGCGCCACATTCGCCCTCGGTGTGCTACCTCGCCCCATCCATCATTCACAACGCCTCGCCGCACTATTCGGTTTTGTGTCACAAGGGCGATCGCCCCACCGGTCTGGATAACCCACAAGCTAGAAGCAAGTTGCTCGCTTCATTACCAGTCTTATTACGGTGAGTACAAATCAAGGTTTTGTCTTTTGCATCGCTTCATCCCTTTGGTTTGAAGTTTACCTGGTCTGTGAGTGCCATGAGTTCTCCATGGTCGTCCTTGATTCGAGTCATTGTTTGTAGTCTTTCTTCTTGAACCAGAGTGGAATACGCTCTGTTTAACATCGACAAAGGCTCGGTGGCTAATAGATTTGAGCGAACAGTCCCATATACGCTGCGCCCGACCCATTGGTGAACTTGTTCCTCTTCTCGCTTCTTGTCAAGTTTTGGACCAAGCTCACACTTGCATCCTCCACAGCTACAGGTGGGAATCTGATCGTAATTCATCGATTTATCCCACAAAGTCTTCAATTTCCCATAGTATGTAACTATAGGCACCCCCTCGTTTGCAGTCCGAGAGTTATGCCTTATGCCTTAAGCTGTTGAATCCACGACCCCTTTGCCACTAAGAAACGATCCTTAATGTCTTGCCGCAAATCCTTTGCATTTTCAGTATATGATATAGTTGAGCGCAATCCGGGCTCGATGGTATTCAAAATCTATGAGACGAACATGGATTGAACCGTCCACCACTCCTCCAAGTCGGCGAAGCACTCGTCTAGTTTGTTAATCTTTCCTTCAATGAATCCCCATTTTCGTCTAGCCCTTAATGAGGTTCGTATTGCTCTTGCCCATTCTTCTTAGTTATCACCTTTCAATTGAACCTGAGTGATAACATTATCGGAGTTATCATTCGAGTTCGGATCATACAGATGATGGTGTCTTTTTCATGATTTCGATATGCTCTTTGTTCCTGTTGTCTGTCATGGTGTTGGCTCTTATACCATAATAAACTGAAGAAGAAGATAACAAATTGGGAGAGAAAGTCTCTCCTTTTTATTCCTCACTTGAAGCCAATATATACAGAAAAATGGTGAGCCAACTAATTGACCTACTTTCCTATACAAGAAACTGAAAATCTAAAAACAGATAATAAAGAGATAGCAAGAAATATACAAATATTCCATATGCCAAACTTGGCCTGGCTTACGAGCAATACAAAACTGTCACCCCAGAAATGGGTGTTTTTCTCTTTTTGGTGCTCGAGGGCGTGGGATTCTGTTAAAAGAGGGGGAAGGGGGTTAGAAAATGAAACAGGACTACAGGAGGCGTAAACTAATAAAATTGTTTAAAGTGAATTATTTATTGAAGTTTGGCGTTGAGTTTGTTGTGGGTGGTGGTTTTGTTCATTAAGCTTATTCTCATGGTGATGATGAGTAGTGGTAGTCTGATTCCATGGGGCATCAGGATCAGGAGGATGCGGATGAGGCTGAATTTTAGTTTTGGTGAAGAACAGAGTAGAAGGAGTTGCTAAATAAGTAGGCGTTCGATTTCCAGCCATGACAACCACAATCTTGTCATTGAGCTTACTAATAAGGGTGTGATTTACTCCTAAGTCGGGACTGGGAGCTGGAGCACCACCATTCTCCTGATCATGATGTTCACTACTGTGATCTGAAGTTGAACAAGAAGTACTCCACCTCCAGTAGGAGCAGGCCAATATCAAGAGGGCAAAGGCAATGAGGCCAAGCATTGCAGCCAGCCCTCCGAACAGGTATGGCAACGGAGAATGCCACTCCGAGCTCTGCCCCTGCCCCTGCCCTTGCTGTTCTATGCCCACCGGAGCCAGTAACACCCACTTCTCTTCCGCTCCCATTCCGATGCCAATTGATGACCTTCTGCTTCTCATTTTCATTAATGAATTGCCCTTGATGGTAGTGTGTTTGGATGCCTTTATTTGTAGGAAGTGGTTGATCCACGGGCTCGGTGAGTGCCTTCATTTATACGATTAGGGGGAGAAGTAGATGCACGGGTACCAGACTACGTAAGAGAGAGAGAGAGTGAAAGAAAAAGCAAATGGATCATAGATTCTGCGATGTTTGGATTGTCGTGTAGGAGGGAGTTGGGAAATTGCTACTTGTGCAACGGCCAACAGTATTCCTTAAAAACTAGACGAAATTTCCATGTATAAACGTCACGAACTTAGAACAAATTTGCTACACTGTGCTTTTATTTTTACGTACTCATTTCTTTTATTTCTAATTTTGGACACCAGAGATTAAAAACACACCAACTACAAATTTAAATTCAGATAAATTTCGCAAAATACAATGGCAGTTGGATTAAAATCCCTAAAAAGACTGTCAACCTTGTTGAACTCAAAATAAAATAGTAAATAGAAGAAAAAATAAAACACAATAACAAAAGGATTTATTGAAATTTAATAATTAATCCATAATTTCGTTTCAATGAAACTATGCATTCATTTGCGTTAGCTTTGGTTACTGTTTTTAAATGTAATACAAAAGATTTTTTTTTTTTTTTTTGTAATGCACCACAAAAAAATTATACAAAATATGAGGGTTTTATTGATATATATGCATCAGTTGGAGTTACAAATTTCAGCTTTACAAAATACACTAGTGTATATTCCGGATTTCGCACGGACATAGGTCAAACTTTGTTTGTGTTTTTAATTTTTGATTTATTTTTTTAATTTATTCGATCAAATTACTGATTAAGTAATAAAACTTAAATGTTTATATGTTATTTGCGGTGCCAAGAGAACAACTCGATGGCATGACCGCAAGTCATTTGCGGTGCTAAGAGAAAAAGGCTTAATGCCTTTTATATGCAAGAACATGTTTTCTTCATGCAAAAAAAAAAAAAATCAATAAAATAAAATAAGATATATATTGAAGAGAAGGACTAGATAGGATATTCAACACAGATAATTACAATTGCGCAAGCTACTTTCTCAGAACCTACAAATTACATGCGTGAGAAGAAGCAGAACCTACTTTCTCAAAAACCCATAGCCTATATTGATGCAATAACCAAACTACGTGATATAAGCTCAAGAATTCTCAAAATGCAAAGAATTTAGCAGCCCTTTCCCCAAGAAAAAGAAATATTCTCTCAATCAATGGTAATGAATTTGAGAAACGTATCTCCATCAATATTTTTGGCATTTTCTCAAGCATAATCAGGCATTATTCTTTTAAGGAACGAAATAGGTTGTGACTCTTCAGGGCTAACTTTCTCAAAGGAAACATAATTTTCGTCCTCGTCATAGACATGGCATGTTGTCATTATTGTTCTCATTAAACGCCAATTCCATTTAGCCTTGTTGAGGTACTGCCACAAGCACAAAGAAATGTCATAAGGGCCTGATCCAATAGCTGAAACAATAATAATGACCAGCATAGAGGACGAGTGGGGAGGGAATACGCTGGCAGAACTCTCATCCCCCTATTATTAGAACTCACACATACCAACATGGGAAATGGGAAATTTGAAGTAATTTAGAGTTCCCAACACTATTAGGGTTTTGATTAGGAGGCAGTAAACAGCATGCTTTCTATGCGAAGGGTTGGGAACAATGGCAATTTAGGTGTGTGCTTGGTTTGGGCTAACTTATCTGGATTAACCCAAACAGAAAACCCCAGTTCGAGCTCAAGAGCCTTTTTGTCCCAATTTAAAGTCAGGACGGAAAGACCAATAGCAAAGTGGAGATATATCCAAAACCCAGGCTCTAATCACCATCAAAGCTATTGTTAGGAAATCTCCTTAGCCAACTAACAAAGAGAACAAAACTTGAACAGTAAGGAAGCACACCTTTCCCCAGTTCTCATCAAGGGATTCTTGTGCTGCTCGCAGATTGTAACTTGGTATTCGTGGAGAGATATGGTGAGGAATATGCACATTAATATCGTGGCATAAGATCTCAATCCTGAAAAGAAGCACAAACACGTTATTACATGAGTAAGATCTAAAATCCAATAGAAAAATCACTGCAACAAATGTTACCAGCGTGGGTAGTCACAATGAACTGTTCCATTAAGCTGAGCTTGAGCAGCATTCCACTCATTTGAATGTTTGAAAGGTATATGAGGTGCTGTATGGTGAACTATTGTGAAGGTACTCATCTATAATTTCAAACATGAGGGAAAAAAATAGTTAACCAAAACAGGACACTGACAAAAAAAAACAAAAAAAAACCTCTCTCAAGTCCAGCTTAAATTCAGACTATATCAAGATTTCACATCAGATGAGACTCAATCGTGTACATTATTGATTGCACACTCAGAATGGTAAATTAATAGTGTAGGACTATCAAGTATATTACCCAGAAATGGTATCCCAACCATGGCATGAGCCAGAACTTCACCCATCCTGCTATGCCCATCTTATAAATCATCAGGGGCCACACAATAACCATAAATGCAAAAACAGCACTCAAGCTTATCATGACACGGTTTACTTCGTTCTGTCTGAACTTCTTCAAATCAAAGTGCCATATTAACCTGCTTATCATAAAGCAAAACCGCAAAGCTTAGCATCTGCACAGTACATCTTATGGGTATGGTATCTAGTAAGCAGAAATTGAGTATATCTCACAGTCATACCAGTGAATTATTGACATTAAAGGACGAAGAGGACCATAACCAAAAATCATAGCTTTACGCAAGGCTGGAGATGCCTCTATATCTTCTTTCCAGACTGGATGCCAGGCTGTATCTTCTTGCAACCTGGTTTTGGAGAAAAAGAACAACCCGCTGTAAGTCCTTTTTGTGAAACATGATAAGTTAACCTCATCACAATTATTTATTGGTTTAGCAATGCATTTAATATGCAAGCTTTGCTCACGGGCGAGCACACACACACACATGGGGGAAAAACAGCGAAAAAGGTGGAGCTCATTTAGGATCATAAGTTTTGACAAATAATCTGGATTTTGTTCTTCCTCTATCTTCGAAGTTTGCCTTATAGTTGAGAGTATGAGCAAATAGGAAGAAGGGAAGTTATTGTATAAGAAATCAACACCATAACACCACATTAGTTGGACATTTCATTTCACCTTAAGTATCCATATTGCACAAGAGATACTATGATACTTCAATCTAGACCAAAAATGCACAAAATTTTAGAAAACGAACAAGTCTAATTCTTGGACAAGTACTATTGTCCAACACTTGGAGAAGTGCTATTGTCTAACACTTGGAGGAGAAATGCTATTGTCTAACACAAAGACCATTTGAATCGGTATGTGACTTGACAAAGAAATAGTAGGGATCAAGTTCAACCAATGGAAAGAGTGTTCCAAAAAGTACCACAGTTTGACAAAATCGAATAAGCATTTGGTACTAAACCAGGTGTTAACTACCTGAGTACCACTCTCTTGCCACCCCCAAGAATGAATAGAACTATTCTTCCTTCCATCATGGAAAAACCCAACCCCAAGTTGCATCTCCACCCCCCAAAAAAAAAGGTAATAAAGATTAAAGGACACCTATCATTCACCTCTTCTGCCAGATCCCCCCCTTCTCTTCTGAAGGCCTCTTGCCACCTTTTCTCATAATTCACATATTATTAATAGCAGTTATAGGCATAATAACAAACCCAGAAAAATAGTCTGTTAATTTTTATTTTCATAATCTGACATAATCAAATTAATAACATGAAAACTTATAGCAAACTATATAATGTGAATTCGAAAACATATAAAAAAATTCAGCATAAAAAAGGAAAAACAATATAATTAAAAAAATTAACAAGAGTAAATAAAAAATTAAATATGAATACTGATAATTAAATAATAAAAATAACAAAACATTATGCTAATGTGTAATGTGGGTATGTGTGCAATTCATTAAATCAGATCATTTAAATAGTCTAAGTGCCATGAACGAGAGCAAAAGTGTAAAAGGCTGTTAGGAAATTATACTGTCAAAATTGGGTGTCGTGGGGTAATGAAGGTCACTATTTGACACTAGATGGGTCAAGAAGGGCAATGACTAGATGAGCTTACAACCAAGTCGAAAAGCAACATAATAGTAATGATCTACACAAAGCTAGAGATCAAGGCCCATGGAAATAATATCTCTGACTGTTACTTTGTCAACAGATACTTACATATTTGTTTTTGCATGATGTTGATCATGCTTGAAACGCCAAGGCTCATAAGGGTAGATAAGTGGCATGAATGCGAGAGTGCCAACAATGTCTTCCACTAGCTTATTCCTTGAAAAGGATTTATGAGCACAATCATGTCCTATAACAAAGAACTGAAAATCAAGAGAAAATAGAGAAATAGAGTCAATGTATAAGACAACTAATTTGGTAAATTGATAACTATGAATTCATCAAAAGTACAGCAAACAACAACACCATCCAATGTAGATTCGATCTGATGAGGGTCAAAAGTAGACAACCTTACCTATGCAATCGCAAAAGTTAGATATTGAGAGACTCACAAAAACACTTCGTAATTAGTGTTTCCTCTTTGGCCTGACTAAAAATATTTTCTTAAGAAAACCACAAAGGAAGGAACGACATAACCAAGTGTTACCAATATTTCATCTCAAGTATTTAGTTGAAATAGGAACTAACCCCAGTAATAGCAGTTCCTGTCCAGGCCCAGGCAAGAGGAAGCAAGTACCAAGGGGCTTTAGCGATCATAAAGATACCCAACACATAAGAAGTCACACTTATTAGCACCGATCCCCATGCTTTCATGTCATCAATCTCAAACACCTAAACAGTGGAAGATTCACGGAAATTAGTACCTCGACACTTTCTCCTTTTTTTTCTTTGCAAATACCTTGACACTTCCTTTTGGGAAACACAGAAATACTACAAGCTGCAAATACCTTCTTAGGAAGGGAAGTGATTATGTCCCTCAGCGTCACATCATCAGCAAGCGGTTCACCAATTTGCTGAAAACCATAGCTTTCTGCTAACTTTTTGAGGTATTCAGGATCATCTGCAGCAGGAGATGGTGCAGATGGAGCCATTGGGGCAACTACATGCTGCACAAATTTTGACCTTCTCCTTGTACCCATCCATTGATCTTGATGAAGTGTTACGTTGCCTATACTCTTCTGGCATGGCCTCTGAAACTGAAAGTTTGTACAAGAAATGCCTGCTACAAAGAGAAGAGCCTCTGCATTAGTGGCATGATAAAACTCAAAATGTAATAACACCTCGGTTAAAAGAGTAATCATGTCCATAGATGCACATTTCACGAAAGGGAATGGGTGAATTAATAACACAAAATTACACCCAGATTCATGCCAACAAGTAGCAAAGATAACAAGATGGAAATAATTTCCATTTTCTAATTACAATTGGTTTGCGGACATGGGTGTAACAGACCCAATTAACCAGAACCAAAAAATTGCCCAGCCCAAAGGTCCATCAAGGGTGGCATGTAGGCGTTCAATGCAAGCGTACTCAACCACACACTTATAATTGAAGATGAGCCTTTAAGCCTGTGTATAAACATTGAAACCGGAGTGCGAGTCTTTTAGTTATTGCCAGGTATGATATAAGGTTGTGTCTGACCACGGCCCTCTGGTTACTTACTCGTAATTCTATAAGAACAGGATAACCAAGAGGTTATTGGTTACATATTTTGCAATGTGTATGGCCTCATTCTCCAGAATTCAAAGATAGAATGTCAGAATGATAACAAGTTGTAGACAACTAAAAGCTAGTATTTTAGATGGGAATCTATGATAGAAAATGTTACCTGAGGCACGAAATGGGGCAAGTTGAATTGGGATTGGATGTCCCTGCAACTGCTAAGCATTGGATTGCAAAGATAATTTCAAATTGGTGCGGTGGAGTTAGAATGGAAGAGAGATATGGATTAGGGAAAATAGTCAAACCTTAACCATGAACAAGGAATGTGCGACTGTGGAAGCCATGGGAAAGAATGAGATGAGGGAGCGGAGAAACCCCCTTTGCCCCTTTTTGCTTATGAAAATGGCCGTCAAAGGAATGGCCCCTGTTGAGTATCAACTCACCCTCAAACTCTCTGTTCAAATGGCGGCTTTCATTTTCAAGAAAAGGAAGGACGATCACGCGGCTCTCCACTCGTTAGGAACATAAATAAATCTCCACATGTAAAAGATGACCATCCAATGGTGTACATCTATCTCAGCTTCAAAAGCCCTTCTAATCATTTCAAAATTAAACCACTTCACCATGCATTCAAATTACACCTCAACAAAAATCTATTCTTTCATACAGATATTCACTAAATAAATTAAGATTTTATATTTATTTATTTATTATTATTTAATAAAATTAATTTATAATAATCCTCCCTCGCGAAAACTTAGTGCCTCTCGCACTAAGGTTTCATCGTTGGTGTAGGGACTTGTTGGTACTGCATCGCCTTCGAGTAGGCTTTTCTTCTCCTCTAGTGTAGCATTTCACTCGTCATTGAGTTCGCCTTAGATTCCCCATCTCGGAGTCCTCTTAGACTCGCCTAGTGGAGTGTTAATCCCTCAATGGTTGTGGGGTCGAATTTTGACTTAAGTAAGTTGAAACTCACTAAGGATGAAGAGGAGATTCTTGACTTTGATGATCCATAGTTGGATAATGTTGACGCTCAAATCGCTCTTTGCCTTGTAGGAAAATTGCTCACAAAAAACCAATTTAATGTAGAAGCTTTCAAAAGTACCATCGAAACACTTGGAAGCCTCACAAGGGAGTTTTAGTGAAGGACATTAACAAAAACCTATTCACCTTCTAGTTCTTCTCCCACACGGATAAGGGTTCCGCCATGAACGATGACCCATGGGCTTGTGACGAAACATCCTTCTCCTTAAACAACCGAAAGGTGATGA
The DNA here is from genome assembly GCA_021018815.1 of Talinum fruticosum. Taxonomy (NCBI): domain Eukaryota; kingdom Viridiplantae; phylum Streptophyta; class Magnoliopsida; order Caryophyllales; family Talinaceae; genus Talinum; species Talinum fruticosum. The sequence continues at coordinate 9,766,845 of JAITYX010000006.1, read as the reverse complement.
CCGGAACAACCCTATAAGATGGAATTTAACATGGCTCGATTTTGGATTAATGGATGCGATCTCCCCATGAAAAAAAGACCTTTTGTTTTGCTGAACACTTACGCTCGAAACTAGATGATTTTGTTGACATAGACGAGGAAGACATCCTTACTCCCTCGAAATACCTAATAATCACGGTGGACATAAATGTGATAAAGCCTCTTTGAAGAGGGATTAGATTCATCATAGATAGGACACCAAAATGGATCGAGCTACACAAGTGTGAAACCGCGATTTTTGCTACAATTGTGGTCTCCTTGGCCTTGCTTATAAAGGATGTAAACTTCACAGTGATGATGTGGAGGAAGATGATCTCTAATATAGCTTAAATGTTAAAGCTTCCTCTATCAAAAGGAAGAGTAGGGGCGGGATGATGACTTGGAATTAGAAAGGCCGAAAATTGCTTGAGATTCGAAGAGGAGGTAGTGGTATCCGTTGTGGGAAAAAGTCAACCTAACCTAAACCCCAAGACAACACGAACTTAACAACCTGGAGAAACCCATAGAGGAGGCTAATCATATGTCGGTTGATGATATGATTGTAGGCTCAAGCAAAAAGAAAATCCCATAAGTGAAGAGTAGTAAAGTGGGAGAAAGAAAGGTTAGACTTGTTGACGACACTACAAAACCGAAGTTGAATCTGCGAAGGCCGTCGAACAACCCTATAAGGAGCCATGAGTCTCCTATATATCAACCTGTTGGAGACTTGGCGATCCCCGCTCAATTGACAACCTATGTGACATCTTAGGTAGGTTAAAGCCATGCATTGTCTTCCTTTTGGAGATAAAAATGAGTTTTATAAAGAGCAAATTGGGTGACTTCGAAGGTGTTCGCTATGATTGTCGAGGACGCTCAATAGGGTTGGCCTTACTTTGGGCTAAGAGCTCGGTTGTGTCATTATCATCCTTCTCCGTCCACCATATCGATGTTCGGATTGATAAAGGTCTAGGGCTTTCTCCATGGTGATTTACAGGCATATATGGATGGCCAAAAGCAAAATCAAGACTAAGAACTTGCAGCATGGTAGAGGACTTGGCTTCTCACTTTCAACTTCCGTGGATTATTGGAGGTGATTTGAACGAAATTTTCTTCAATATTGAGAAACTACTCGGATTCCCCAAAGAACCAAAATATCATTGACACCTTCTAGGAAACATTCACAAATTTTGATCTTTACAATTTGGGATACTATGGTTAGTATTTCACCTGGTGGAATGGTAGAAATGTCGTTGAATCGGTGGAAGGACATTTGGATAGATTTATGATGAACACCGATTCGTTAGCGTATTTCCTAAATGCTGGTGTAGTTCACATTGATGACAACTTCTCGGATCGCCTACCCATTCAATTAAACATGAACCTCGGTATATATCAACGTGGATCCTGGGTTATACGGCGTCACTTTGAGAAGATGTGGGTTATAGAACGAAGTCTGCTAGGTAGTCATTAAAGATGTTTGGCAGCGTGTCCGTATAGGTCCGCGTGCTTTCTCTGTGTCCAAAAGCTTGAGCATTGCATGAATGCTTTAACTAAGTGGGAACAAAACACCTTTGGCTAGGTTTAACGACAAATGAAATTGATCCAAGAAAAGCTCCAATCTGCTGGCAAAGCAAATGATTGTAAAGTGCTTCATACCTAGTTGCAAAACTTGCGTACAAAGGAAGAGATTATGTGGTGGTAATGCGCAAAAGATGACTTCCTAACGTACGGTGAATCTAATTCTGAATGGTTCCATCAAAAAGCGAGTGCTCGACAATGCGTTAATCATACCTATGAACTCACGGATGAAAGTTGTATTTCTTACACTAACTCATCCGACTTTGAGCATTTTTTTTTTACGTTATTATGATTGTCTCTTTACTTCAAATAACCCCTCGGATATTAAGGCTATTATCGATTTCATTGCTCCTAAAGTCACAATGGCCATGAACGAGTCCCTATATCTCCCTTACTCGGTGGATGAAGTAAAAATGCTTTATTCCAAATGCATTCGGAACATCGTCCGGTCAAGATGGCTTAAATCCTTACTTCTTCCAAAAGTATCGGCATATCATCAAACACGACGTAGGAGGTTACGGTTAATGGTGGGGGTATGGAAAGCACTTTGAATCACACCCATGTCACTTTGATACCCAAAGTGAAGGATCCCAAAATTGTCAACTTTCGCCCTATAAACTTGTGCAACGTCCTTTTATAAGATAGCCTCTAAGGTTATTGCAAACATCATATCGGAATCACAAAGTGCTTTGGTGAAAGGAATTCTTATTTTGGACAATATTCTCTTAGCCTATGGATCTTCCACCATATGCATTGCCAAACTAGTTCAAATGGAGACATAATAAATTAAATTAGACATGTGAAAGGCTTTCGATAAAGTCGAATGGGTCTTCTTTTGTCCGTTTAGGCTTCCATCGAGAGTTGGTAAATGTTGTTATGAATTTCGTCGAAACGACCATCTTCTCCTTCATCATTAATGGAGAACCCAAAGGCTTTCTTAAATCTTCTAGGGGCATACGACTAGGTGACCTCTCTCGTCATTCCTAACCATCAACCATAATTTGATCTTTTATTATCTTACAATATCTAATTGCTAAAAACCATAATTTGCGAAAAATATTATACAAAAATCAATCAAATTGAGACATAAATTCTCTATTTCTCAAAATAAAAAAAAATAGGGAACAAAAAAAAATCATACAAAATTCTAAAAATATAAAACTCATTTAATCTTTTTTATCAAAAAGAAAACATAAATCAAACACATATGAGTAGTATCACAAGGCCCAAAGCCCAACTCACCAAAAAATATAAAAAAGCTAAACAAGCCCTAATTTACATGTCTACTTTAATCTTCAATCCGAGGTTGCATGCTTTAAAGAATCTTTACTCTCTGTCTTTCTCTCCCCTTGTATTTACTTCTCTCTAGTCTCTTATTTATTCTGAAGAAACACCATTTCTAGTTGAACCGCTAGCTTCATTTTGAGAGTCGAGATCTAATCGTGTGAGGAAGAAAGCCCAACTCACCATTACTTCATTACCCCTCTCTCTCTCTCCCCCTTTTATGCATAAAGAAGAAATCTATCTTGTGGCTGGCTCGCGGCAACAATTGATGTCGGATGTGAAGGTGAAACAGGAACAAAAACGCTAAATTAGGAAAATTTCGACCTAACTGTGGGTTCATTGAGTTGACCGAGTCTACAACATCGATCGGTGTCAACCGGTCCGACGTCCCGGGTGAGTTTTAAGCTTATACGAACCGCTAGACTAACTAGTTTCCGTGTCAATCAGTTCAACCGGCCGGTCTAGTCCGATTTTCATAACATTGGCTACAAGGAAATGTAAGATGGTGTAACCGAGTTGTAAGGAGGTATAAACAGCTATAAAAAGTTGTAATATAGTTGTAAAATCGATTATAAAAATTTGTAGCAATTGTAAGAAGTCGTAAACAACTATAAGGAGTCATAAAATAGTTGTAAAATTAATTATAAAAAATTGTAAGCAGTTGTAAGGAGCCGTAAACAACTATAAGGAATTGTAATACGGTTGTAAAATTAGTTATAAAAAGTTGTAAGTAGCTATAAGGGTATAAACCAAAGCTAAATGGAATAGGACCTTAATTAGGTTGGTTTAACTTGAAATTCAATAAATCTAGCAATTTTTCTCCGAGAACGAGAAATAGAACAACCAAAGAACCAACAAGAAAAAACGGGCACTAGACTCGAATATACCGGCGCTCCCGTTGGGAAGTTCTATATCAACCTTGCCATGAGAGCCTCATCTCCATCTTTTTACCACAATCTCTATTAGATTTCTCTCTTTTACTACACATGCAGGCCGAGAAGCTCTCAATTCCCATGGTTTGTATAAAGAGAGAAAGAGGGTACAAAGGAGAAGTATGAGACCCGAGATTTTAAGTAGGTTAATTATAAGATTAAATTAAATTAAGTGATTGATGCGTAAATTATTTTATTTAGTACGCGCTTTTTTAAAATAAATTAGTGGATTATCCTACTTCCTCCCAATTCCCTTCTCGAACCCAGTAATTAAACTCGAGACAACTTCTCATTTATTATTTCGATTTTTACCTTGAGATAATTCTATCAAAAAAAAAAAAAAGAGAGAGAAATGAAAGGGATAATGAAAGATAAGGGATTAGTTCATGTGGGTAGGCTAAAGAGTGGATTAGTGTAAAGGGGATGTTGTGCTAGCAATATCTAAGGAGTAGGAGTGAGCGGTTTCGAGTACTCTATCTTAAAATTAAGAACCCGACCCTTACCCTATTTGACCGGTTCTCGAATTTTAGGAGTCCGACCCTTACTCAATTTGACCAGTTCTCGAATTTTAAGAACCCGAACTTGAATCTCGGGTTCGAGTTCCGGTTCCAAGTATCCTATTCACACCATTATTCTTATGAAAAAAAAATTATGTCCTTACAAGCTTACAAATAGAGTTATAGTACGACATATGAAATCAATAGCCCAAGCTTTTTCATGAACTGTATTGAAATGATAAAAAACATAATTGCACTTGGCAATAAGATATCCAGAACTCTCATGGTGATCAGTTTTTAAACATCATATTTAGTAAATCTTAACATCGATGGGAGGGAGGGGCAGATTGATATTATACGAAAGTTTTTGCAAATATTAACGAATCTTCACAGCCAAATCTTATTTACCACAAGAGTAAATCTTAACATCTTAATATATAAATACAAGTTTTCTGTAAATATTAACGAATTCGGGTCAGAAGGAATAGAGGTTTATCTTCCAATTTTGCCTGAAAGAGAGCACCAGCGAGGAGAGCGAAATCGCGACAGAGAGACAGGTTGTAGGAGAGAGAGAGAAGCTCGCGTGGGGTGGCAGCAGCGAAGAGGACGACGAAGAGAGTAAGGTGACCAGAAGAGGAAGGCTACGAGACTTGGGAATGGAAGGAAGGAGGCGACGTAGAGGCAGAGCAGCAGCAACAATGAAATGAGGGAGGGAGCGGGACTTGAAGGAAGGAGGAGATCCAGAGTAAAGGGGCAGAAGTAGCAACAGCGAAATGAGGGAGGGAGTGGGACTGGAAGGAAGGAGGTGACCTAGAGAGGCAGAAATAGCAGCAGTGAAATGAGGGAGGGAGAGAGAAATGAGAGGAGAGAGAAATATTAGGGTTTCTAATGATTTAGACCGTATATTTGAAAATCAAACCTGGGCCTCAACTGAAAATGCTAAAAATTTATTAATGATTCCGAGTACCGCAGTTTTAGGTTCCAAGTTTCGGTACTCGAACACTGGAACCTATTTAAACGGTTCCGGGTTCCGGTTCTAGGGTTTAGTTTTAGAAATCTTATCCTTATTCGTTTAACCTGGTTCCTAAATTTTAGGAACCTTACCCTTATCCGTTTGATAGGTTCCGATTTCGGAACCTTACCCGTTTGACCGGTTTCGGTCCGATTCAAGGGTACCCATTATGCTTACTCCTACTAAGGAGGCCGTAACAAAAAGGAAAGAAAAAGATAAGGGGAAAAGAAGGAAGAAGGCTAGGGAACAAGAAACAGGAGGGGAGCCCGAACAAAAGAAAGAAGAAGGAAGGAAGAGAAATAGAACCTAGAGCAGGGGAAAATGAGAAGAGGGAAAAGGAGAGGGCAAACGAGAGAGAGAGAGAGAAAGAGAGAGCGAGAACCGTAGGGAGGCCGTAAGTCGGCAACTAGCGACCGACGAACAAAAGAACCACGACTGGGAGCAAAAGCAAGTAACGAGTAAAGAAAGAAGAGAACTGGGAGCGCGAGAAAGACAGCCGGCACTCGGCGGACCATAGGACAACATAAGCGAGCGAGGGTAGGCGACGAACGAAGAGGAAGATGGCGAAACAAGGCAGCGAGGACCGGTGTACCGAGGCCGACGAGTAGAGGAAAAGGAAGGAAAAGAAGAAACTAACATAGGCTAATCCGAAATTCGCAACCTTCAATCCCTAAAAATTCGAGGTGGGTGGGCTTATACTCTAAATTTATAGTAATTTTGAAACCCAATTGAATTTGTTGTGAATATTGAATGTTTATGCTATAGAATGAATTTAGGAAGTAGTTAAAACCGAGTTGGGATATGAGAGAATCTGATTATGTTGTTGAGGCTGAATTAGGAACTTGGAAATTTGATGGAGTTAGGTTGCTTAGGTCTAAGGAGTAATATGGAAATTTAAGTTAGCAATTAGAGATGAAAAAGTTATGATTTGGGTGCAAAATATGAGTTAATTGAGCCTTAGAGACTTCTTAAATTATTTTCGTTGGAAGGTAACTATTAATATTGGGAAACAATAATTTGGAGTATAAAGGGGAGTATGAGTTCATATTGATTAATACACAAGTGAGACATGGAATTAATAAGCGTGTGATTGTTAGGTTAATTGAGTTTAAAACATGTCTAAATCCTTGAGATTGACCTAAACTTGAAGATAAGTGGAGCTAATGGAATTTAAGTGGTGAAGTGAAATTCAGAGTTCTATGGCGGAGTATGGGCGAGAAAGAGTTGGATAATAATACGATGATGTAATATGAAAATTTGAGGCAAATATGACAATTTGGGAGGAATTGGGACTTTTGGGTTAATGTTAACTACTTGGGGTTATTGTGGCTCGGAAGAGTTTAGTTCCGGAATCGTTGTGCTTGAAAAGGAATTGAGTTAAGGAAAAACAAATGTTGGAGTATAGAAAATGAGCGAAAATTTGGAGTATCAAAGGAGTATGTATTTGTATTGATAAATTGTGGCTTTGAAAACGGAGTGAGATGAGAATTACCTATATAAAAATAAGAGAATCTTGCTTGAGTAGGATAAGGATGAATATGAGTAGATGTCAAGTACTTGGGTGAATCCTTGAGTTAATGTACTAGCTTGGAATGCTAAATATTAGTATAGAGATGCTTGACGCATGAAGTCACTTGATTTTAAAGAATACTCAAAAGTTAGTTTGAAAAGAGTTCAATGTTTATGCAAAATACTACTTGAGTATGATTCTTGATAACTGTTTTTCAAACTTGAAATATGTTCGAAAAGGTGAAATTGATTTGAGAAAATGAATTTAAAGGGGTGGCATGTAGTGGCATGCCTTCTATGATATTAAACCGATTTGAGATTGTGGTTTTAAACCAAGTTTGATAAGTGATTGTGATTACTTCAGCTTTAAACGGATTTTGGGCTAAGGATTGTTTAGACCGGAGGGAGGAGGTGGTCATGCGTAACGTGCCACGGGGTCCTTGCGTATTAGGATGCCCATCAATTGGTGAGGTTGATTCTTTCCTGACGAGGAAAGCGGAGCCTTCTAAGAGTTTGACTAGTGATAGGTCCCGGAACCTGAGTCAAGGGTCACGCCCCGAGAAATTGTCCGGTGCTAGTTCAATTGTCTAAAGCCCCGAAAAGATATTTAGTTTATGATTGAAAGTATTTGAAAGAAAGTGTAGGAGGTTGCACCACCTTGTTTAAAGTGATTTAGTTCCAAAATGATTGCAAATCATGCTTTTGAATGATTAAAATGTTATGATCTTTAAGCTCCAAGAGATTTCGGGAGATTTCATAAAAAGTATTTAGATTTGTATTAAGTTATTCTACTTTTACCGATTTCATTATTATCATTATTATGTGTAAAGAATTTCCGTTTTAAGATTGTAAGACTTTCCGGTGAGAGGATTGTTACTCACCCCCACAAATCCCCCAGCTTGCAAGTACTCCCCGAGATGCCCCCGAGATGGTCGTTCGCCTCTTCTCTTAACTCGGAATACTTGTCTTTGGCGGTGGTTGTGATCGAAGTTTGGTCTTATATGCTTTACGGTTTAGCATGTTGTACATATTGGGTTACTTATGTAAATATGTAATAATCTATAGTAAAGTTGGATGTATACATAGAGATCTCGAACTAGTAGCTCTAATTAGAAAGGAATTTCCAGCTTTGGCAATTTTGCTCTTAGCGGTTGTAACTTAGTTTGTAACTTGGATTGTAACTCGGTTTGGAATTTGGTTTTATAGTTGTGAATATACTTCGGCGTATAGCCGTTGAGCTATGTACTCCGAGCGTATGGCTCGTTGAGTTTTATTGTGATTTTTATGTAGGTTTTTAAGGTTTTGAATCTAAGGGTTAGACCATATTTCAAACGGAACTCTACCGAAATTTTTAGAAATTTTATAACAAAACGAGAAACCACCTTAATGAGTCTTAGGAGTTCCTTTTGAGGAACTCTAACGATATAATATTCCTAGGGTAGATTTTGGGGTGTTACAAGAAGAGATAAAAATTACCCCTTGCTTTAATTGGATGAGGTGATGAATAGTAAAGTAATGAACGGTCTAGATTAAGCGCTCGAAAATAACCACATAACTTAGTTAATTATGATAGTTAACAAAGAATTTGCATTTAAAAATATCCTGCATAACATTGAATTAAAAATTATGAATGGAACGCGAATTTCCATTTCTAATTCAATTACTCGCTCCGTTTTAAAGTCATTTATGATAAAATTTGAGTTAAAAGATTATGTTACCAAGTGACAAAGACGTTTTATGCATATGGGTGTTCCACGACACCCATAACAAAAAATAAAAATAAAATTTATATTTAAAAACTTTTAAAAATTTATAAAATTGTTAAAGAGAACACTCATAAAAGATAATAATGTTTATAAAATTTAAAAAATTAAAAAAGACATTCTTAAATATATTTGTTAACTCCGCCACAACATGTTATTCAAGATTTCTTAAAAAACGTAGAAAGTTAATTAAGCACAGAAATAAAAATAGCAATTGATAATGAAAAAATCAGTAAATAATTTATTAGTGTATTATTAAAAATGTAAAATAATAGATATTATAAAATAAAAAAATTAATTGGAGAATACGAAAGTCTAAAACTCCAAAATGGAGCATTTGAGTGCATGCCCATGCCACAAGAAATCTAGACGCTCACAATTTGCCAACAAACCCTCCTGTCCAAATCTTAACACTCTCTCTGTGTGCCTCTTCCCCTGCTTCTTGGCATCAGAAGCCATAAACCTCAGGGCAATGGCTTTCTCTCTGCCAAATCTTTCTCCTTCTCTTCTTCTCCAATCCAAATCATCATCACCAAAAGAAAACCCACTTCCTTTCACCTCCTCCTCTTCATCTTCATCATCATCATCGACACTGCCCACTCTCTCTCTTGACCTCACAAAACGAGCCTCTCTCTCTTCCGCCCCTCCTCCTCTCTTGGATCCCCCGTTCTTCGTGGTTCGCAGCTTAAAGAACCCTCAATTAGTACCACTCAGGATCAGCACAAGGATGATTTTTATGTCAATTTAGGCCAGGCTGTAAGGTCCCTCAGAGAAGATCTTCCCCAACTCTTCATCAAGGACCTCAATTATGAGATTTACAGGTACCTATTTCATCAATTTCTTTGTTCATCGCCATTTTTATTTTTATTTTTTAACTATGGAGAATTCTGATTTTCTTAACCCAATTTGTGGTCAGAATGACAGTTTTGCTACTGGGATGTTTGATTGTGGCAATATTCTTATGTTGATTCTAGTTACTAGGGGAAAATTCCAAGTGGGTAATTTGTTTTGACTAAATCATTTGGGTTATTGACTGAATTATGGAAACTTCAGAATTTTCTATGGTTATTCGTTCAATGTTTTTGCTTTCTCATCAATTGTGATTCATGCTATACATTTTGAATCATGTCCTAAATTTCTAAATTTCCCTTTTCTTTTCTTTTTTTTTTTTTGTTTTGGGGGTGGGGGGAGGGGAGAGGGGGAGGAATCGAAATACCGTTAATTCAATGTATCTGATACAACCCGAATACATAACTACAAGAAACTACAAGAAGGGTATCACAACCTAACAAGTGAGTTCAACTGGATAAATGGCTTACACCATACGCTTCAAACTGAAAATAAGTACACTAGGCTAATGCTACTAATCACTCAACATAGATTGATAATGCATTAGGAAGAGTCCGACCCCACGAGTGGTGTCAAAGTCTAACCCATCTCAAGACTGGTGAATGTGGATGGCGTAGCTGGCAGCGTACATGCTGGACTCTAGACATCCTGATACTGAATTTGGTGATTGGTGCTCTGAATCAACAAGAAAAGCATGATAGGCATCTTCAAGGACAGTAAAGCGTATGTGATGATGAATTTGTCCGCATTTAGATGTCGCCTCATTATCTTCTCAATCATAGTAATTTGTATCAGCTTTAAAGACTCCTGTAGATAAATTAGTGATGTCCCTGAGAATAGGTTGGTAAGGATAAAGAGGAAGTATGCTAGAAGAGGAGAATGACCGGGGTATGTCAGTAACATTAGGCTTAGAAGGCGCAATAGCAATTGTACACTACTCAGGGATCCGTCATTATCTCCACACATAGATGAGGACCCAGATGGAGGCAGGTGGAAGAGAATGTGATGGTGGTTAGGGAGGGGGATACTTGACAATGGGCAATAAAATCTCTGGAGGCTGTTGAGGCAGCCTAAATATTTGGCCTTGTGGATCAACACACTTTTCCCCTATGTCATCACCTTCTTCTTCTTCAATCTAAGTTGATTGTTGTGCTGACAATGTACCACGTTCCTTGATGATGGACAACTGGAGTAATGACATTGAGGTAGTTCTGTAGACTTCTTGTGAGAGTTTGGGCTCTCACATGAATGAGCATAAAAACACCTGAGTCTTTGGATTGTGAGATAGATTCTTGAACCTAACAATCAACTTGTAAATGTTCAAGACGCCCATAATTGAGACAAAGACAGAGGGTTTCCATATGCGATCTCTTGGATTGTGAGAGAGGGTGTGAGAGATGACAGCTAGGTCGATGAGGGAGTTAAAAATCATGAACCCCTGGAGCTCACTCAAAAGTGAGAAATTATGCATATTTAGCGTTTGCACTTTGTAGAATAGTTGTAGCAGTTGTAATGAGAAAGCTGATTAGAGTCTAAAATTTGGGCCTTTTTTGTGCTAATGATGTAGAATTTGATCAGACCGTAGCCTTAGCAACCTGTATGTTCTAATTTCAATTGTCAACTGCTGATATGAAGACTTTGAAGAGATACATATCAATCATCATAATAGAAAGTGAAACCATGAGATACCTGAGTTAAAGCACTCTTAACCACAATTTAGCTCCTGGTCTGGCCTATGACATTAACAGCAGGAAGTCCTCCTTTAGAAGGTAGTCCCGGCTTTCTCCTCACTTTTGTTTGGTCTGGTATTCGCAGTGCCTTTTGGCAACTTGATCATTTAAGCTCATATGCAGCATAAATAGTCTTTCTTGATGCTCTACATGCTGTTTTTTTTTTGGTGTGTGACTTGAACTATGAGAAACTGATGGCATTGTGTTGTCTGTTTCATTTTATGACAGAGACGATGTGACTTTTATAGACCCATTGAATACGTTCACCGGCATAGAAAAGTACAAGTTGATCTTCTGGGCATTGCGATTCCATGGTCGAATGCTATTTAAAGAGATCGATTTTCAAGTTCTTAGGATTTGGCAACCCTCAGAGAACATGATACTAATCAGGTGGAACTTGAGGGGTACCCCAAGGGTACCATGGGAAGCAAATGGACAGTTTCAAGGCACTTCCCGCTATAAACTGGATCGTAAGGGCAAGATTTATGAACACAAAGTTGATAATTTAGCATTCAATTTGCCTCAGAAACTCAAACCGGCAATTTCAGTTCTAGATTTGGTCACTGCCTGTCCAGCGAGCCCAAACCTTACATTTTTGTGGGATTCAGCGGATTCGTACTCGTCGTCTTGGGTGGAGTTCTATCGAGCAGTGAGAGAAACCTTGGATCATGAAGGAAATTTGCTTGCTCAAGATGGGTTGCTGACCTGTTAGCCTTTCTAAAAGAACAAAATAGAGGTAGAGATATACGAGTATATATGGAAAAAAACTAAAACTCCCAGTTTTTTATATATACGAACTATTGTATTACTCAATTAGTAAAAGACAATATTTGTATAGATAGGCATGTAATGTAGCCACATAGTATACATATTATCTTTGTTGTAAATTCATTTGATGGCCTTATTTCTATCCTTAATTGGAAAGATGATTTTGTTTTGTTGGAAAGGTATAACAGGGAACAAGAAAACAGTAGGAGCTTATAGATCGAATGAATTTGATCATGGCGTGGCCATCCAAATCACTGGCCTGGAAACCGATACGCTCTCGGGCCCTGCCATGGGCTACAAAGTAGATTGTAAATATTTCATCCCAGGCTGCGTGGAACCGGTCTTTGTTAAGCACTGGATGGGCTACAATGAAGGCTGAAAACGGAGGGAGATTTGTGGACAATCTCAAGAATATTAAGAATCCATAGTATGCATGGGATCTATAATTATTTTTATTTTTATTTTTAAATTATGTGTATTTTATGTAATAATTTTTATTATGACCCTTCTGCCTCCTCTTACCCCTAGCCTCCACTGCTGCCAACATAAAATGTTGATGATTTACCCCCCTTCTTTTAAAATTTGGATTCCTATAACACTTGTTAGTTTAACATTAGTTTTTGTATAAACAACCATCAAACTAAATTTGAAAAGAGCGAAACTAATATATTTCCCTGTCTTTTAATTTTTTCTCTATCTTTCCTCCATCGCAAGTCACTATTATAGTTATTGTTAATCATTTTACCGTTAGAAATTAGGTTTCAAGATATATTCGCCATTTTTTTTCCTCTATAAATTGGCTCTTAAAAAGAGATTTAGTATCAAATAAATAAATTCAATATGTTAGATTATTTTATTCTAGAAAAAATTACTTTACTTCTTATAATGTTGTATAAGAAATAATACCATTAAATACGCTTCTAACCTATTGAGTTGATCGAAACTTGAGAATTTAAGGTTAGGATTCTAACACTTCTAAACCTGAAGCTGAAATATGAACATCTCACATTTTACCCACCTACTTGAATTGACAGATTTAGTTGTGTATCATGTATTATTTTTAATTTAGTATAAACACTCAAAATTATTTAGTAGCATATTTTTGATTTTATATTTGTCTGCATATCTTCCTTACTTAATAATATCAAAAAACGCACATAATAATAAGTCATTGCCAAAATTTTAATAATATTAGAAATCAGATACTTTTATTTTTATATATTTTTCTAAATGAGAAATAAAAACTAATAATATTGGAGATGCCAAAAAATAAATTAAAATATATTTCAGAAATTTAATAATAAAAATAAAAAGAACTTTAAAAAGACAAATTAGGTGAACATGACATGCAAGAATTGAAGAGTTTATTTTATTTTAATATATCTAGATAAATATCTTCTGCATGTAAATATAACTATATGGGTTTGTAGTTAGGGTGGCAAACGGAGAGCTTACGGTCATGGCTACAATTCTAAGCCACAAGTCTACAAACTCCCACATGACCATGCCACTCTCAGGTATCTCTCTGATCTCTCGCTAATTTCATAATGGTAAATGTCTTGTTATAAAATAGTTTATAAAATGTTTTTTCATAAAAATGATATGATTTAATAGCGGTAATTTTTCTTGTGCAAAACTTGGTTATGAAGAGCCTATTGGGTTTTGCAAAATTTTCAACAATTGGATGGTTTCTGGCAAAGACTTAAGGAAAACTAAGAAATTCCTCCAATTAGATGGCTAATTGCCAGTTCCAGTTGGCTTCTATTACCAATCTGCAACAGTACAGTACAGTACAATATCTGTCTGACAAAATAAAGACAAATATACACATATGAAACTACAATAATGCAGAATGTTAACATTGACAAGGATCACTATTACTACATTCTACATCAAGCACCTTTCATCTGAATTGGACAAGGTCTAAAATGTGAATGAGAATTCAGAGCTTAGCTGATGGTTGCATCATGCCTTTTGTGATGGGATTTGCTTCCTATGCCCTACTGCCTCTGGTAGGGCTGTAAATAAGCTCCATCAGATTTTAGTTCTACTCAAAGATCGTCAAATCCTAAAGGTTTAGGTTTGGGATCGACTAGGTTTTTTTTTTCGTATTTGATTAAAAGGTTTTTAAATTTAGGGTTATAATCGAAGTTGAATTCTATATTTTTGTATTAGATTTAAGAAATAAGGATCTAAATAAAATTTTGGTGATTTTAATGGTAATTTTATACTCTCCGTACGAGTATTTTTTAAAAAATGAATTAGTTAACTTAAATTGAGCCAAACTTAGCTTGGGCACAATTTAACTCGAGCCTGAGCGGAGCTTTGACCAAGCCGACCCAAGCGCTCAACGAGCCACCTCAATTTCGTTACAACACAAGCCTCTGGCATAAGTATCACTAGGGTCCGAGTTGCAGACAAAATGTACGAATTGCAATCATGTTTTGGTTTTCTCTTCTTGTATTACATACTATACTGGTCTTAGTTCAAGTCCTAAATAGTGAGCTCTTAGTTTTCCATAGATTCAAAACATGGTTATTTTGTGATAACGATTGCGTTGAAAAGGTTTTTAAACTCTGTGAACTGCATTTTTACCGCTGACAATCACAATATGAAATGCAATTTTTCGCATTAGTTGCTTGGCCAACTCAAATAGCTGATTTTATCTCAAACAATAAATTTTGACAAAATACTCTTCAAAATATCTTACCAAATAAGCCTACATAGAATTTCAATCTTTACACTCATACCAGGAAAAAAAAATCAAATCTTTACAGACATAGAGTAAGCCAATAATAGAACAACCGTTTCTTTTTCTCTTATTTGGGAAGTGGGGCATATAAAAGTTTTTTTAATTTTTTATGAAAGGGCATATAAGAGGTTAATACAAGCCATATTTAGCATTACACTAATAGCATCATCTAAAAATTTTACCTTGCATAATAGTGAAAGTCCACTAAAGATTTTGTTCTCTCAAGTATAAAATAAGATACAAAGGTTAATACACATGGTAAAAATCACGTGATAATTATTTACCATAACTTTGCCACATAAACTACCCGAAACTCAGGGCGGATCCAAGGGGGTCGATGCTGACCCCCTCTTAAAAAAGATAAATTTTTTATATAAGAGAAAGTAATATGAAAATGCAGCTAGTTGAGTTGGTAAGAGTTTTATTATTCAAAGGAGAGGTATGCGGTTCAAAGCCTCTTACAAGCCATCTCTCCATTTTTTTTTTTTTCAAAATTTAACTTTTGAACTTCCCTGTTTTATTTCACTTCTTTTCCCGGTTTTAGATCTCCTTTTGTTGATAATGCAGGGGCAACATGACCCCGTATGATTTCTAGTTAATAATATCTTTTTCTTAGGACCTACCTAGACCCTAACATTGAGCTCCTACATCTAAAATTCTACCCTCAATGGTGGGAACTATTAGGGAATTATAATTGGTTATCTATGAAAATTGTTACTTGAAATGTAAAAGGGGTGAAAAAATATCAAGTCAAATAAGAAATTTTGATTTTGGACCAAAGTTTATAGTCGGATGTTTTGTTTCTTACTCGAAACAATGACTAATGCTAAAAATACATCTAAAATTCTACCCTCATTGGGGTTTGAACATTTTGACTATGCTCTGCTGTAACGCCCCAATATAGTCACTATATAAAACACACTTATTGACTAACCATAATATAACAAAGTAGCAAGAAGCTATGTCGTATTTGGGCGTTATCGTCGTCCCTCCTCGAGAGACTAGGCTAAATTTACAACAAGACGTATGATGATCCTTTCAATTTCCCCCAAACACTTACAATAAAAGTCTCGTACATCAAACCCAATATAAATATACATAATTTAAACCACCAAACATGAGTTCGTTCTTCCTAAGATACATTATGACCTTTAACAAATCACCATCTACGAAATAACTCTGCGAGCAATTAAATCCACCTGGACGTCTTAACCCAAAAAAGACGCAATTGCCAAAGGCCAATCATGAAACGCTTCCCGATTAACCAAAGCCCGATCACTTATCCGAGTCAACACCTCCCGATTCCTTTGCTCCTGTCACTTCTTGCCCAACATTAACAATGTTTTCTTCCCCTAAAAACATTTAAGAAAACATAAAAACAAGAATGAGCCATAGGCCCGAGACGCTACCCTTGTACTCGTAAAAATATATTATAAAAGTCGGTGGGCGCGCGCAGATAATTGAAATCGGTTTCAAAAGCTATTTATGTGTAAAACTGAAGTAAACCGAAGTAGGGTCACTATGCGTTAATCTTTGAAATCGTTAGGACCCAATTCTGTACATATGAATGCCATGGCGATTCCGTGAGATAATCATTTATGTAATCTGTAATCTGTATAGACAATTCATTCATTTATCCCGATCGATCGTGGAGGGCCCTCGTGAACTGTAATCGTAAACTGCATCGTGAATCGTAATCGTGTCTCGTAAATTGTAATCGTGTCCGTAAACTGTATCGTGAACTCGTATTCGTGTCTATAAACCGTAATCGTGTTCGTAGAACCGTGACTGTGAAGTGGGTCCAAATTATTTGTATTATTAAAACAAGTAAACTCAATAGTAAAGATGAACACTTTGGAAAAGGTACAAGCAATAACGTACCTTTTTAATGTATTTTCACTCCTTACACAAGCTTCCCGATTACCACGTTTGTGACCTGTTTGTGTTTAGAGTAAGGCTCTTATAAGTCACATTTGCTTAATAAATGGTTAATATTACTTATATAATTTGTATTCTTTGAACTTTTGTTATATAAGTTAACCTGTTTTCCTTGTCACTCTTAAAGACTTTCACGTCTGTTTATCTCTTTAGTTATTCATTAAAGAATCCCCTCAACAACCTAATACTTTCCGATAAGTTCTATGACCAAATAATCAAGCGAATCTCCTATTTTCCTTTGAAACCATTCTTGTAATAAAGCTCAAGTTTGGTCTTTTGTTTCTATCATCACTAGTCCGTGTTTAATGTAGCCTAACCTTACTTGTACCACTCGTTTCATCTAATCTAGTATGCCCAAATGTTCTCTTATCTCGTAACCCAAATATACCTCCTACTCAAGGTGTCGGTTTGGTTTTTCCACTTTTCTAAAAATTTTGGCAGAGTTTCGTTTGAAACATGGCCTAACCATTAGGCTAAAAGCCTTAAAACCTGCATAAAATCCACAACAAAACTCAACGAGCCACACGCTCGGAGTATATTTACAACCACAAAACCCAGTTTCAACTCAATCAACCTTCACATAACACAAGTAATTCAATCATGCTCAAAACAACATCACATAAATATATTCACAAGTGTGAGCATGCTCATATGAACTTTCAAGTTCCATATCAAGGTTCGAGTAGCTCTAAATTCAACTTCAATTGCTCCTAATGTCCTCCCAATTCCACTAAAATCAATTCAAAACTCAATCTTGTCTAATTACTCCAAGTACAACATAAATTTGTGATACAATTTAAGTAGAAATTCAGGATTAGAGAAATACCTTAAAGGGGGTTTAGAGGTGGAATTTGGTGTTGGAAGTCCGGTGGTGGATATTGGGTGGCTCGGGTACAGCGTGAGGCACCGGTCGACGGCGTCAGGCAGCGACGACGGCCAAGGAACAGCGGCGGTAGCCGGTTCGAGCGACGGCAGCAGTGCAGCGCCGGTTCCGCCCTGTTCGCGCGAGATAGAGCCCAAAGGAGGACGAGAGGTTGTTGGCGGCAGCAAGGGTGACAGCTAGGGTGCCGAGGTGGTTGTCGGTGGCCGCAGATCCGGCCGATGCCCGGCCGGCGACGCAGCAGCGAGTAGCGAGGGCACAATGACCACGCTTGGCACGTAACCGAGCGGGAAAAAAGGGAGGAAAAAAGCTACTCACGGCAACGGGTGGCGGCCAAGGGGCGTCGACGGTGGCGGATTGCTGGCGACAGCGAGCCCAGCCAAGGCTGGCCGGATGCAGCAGAAGGGAAAGGCAGAGAGGGAGATTGAAGGGAGGGAGGAGAGAGAGTGATTTGAAGAGTTGGTTTTCTTCGTGAAAACCATCATCGCTTCCCAGCTCTCCCTAATTTATTTTGGGCCAAGTGATTTCTAGAAAGTCCTTCCTCCTTCCTCTCTTTTTTTTTTTTTTTATTTATTTTATTTTAATATTTGCACAACTCACTACTCTTAAACAATTTTAAGATAATAAAATACAAACTCAGCGTAATTAATTACGATTAAGATTCTGGGCGTTACATCCGCCACTTAACATAATGGGGGAATGTGAGTTTTATGGAATAACCGTAATATCAAGGCCAATGTGATTACGAAGGATCAACGAACAATTCATCTCGCATATTTTCGATAGGATCATACGGAAAGAATGTATTGTTACTTGGTATTTATGGTCCCCGCCCAATCTATTGATAAGATGATTTTTGGAATCACCTTCAAGAACTTAATTATTTAATTAATCTTCCTTGTTGTATTATCAGTGATTTCAACAGAGGAAATGTTTAAATGAAAAGATAGGCGGAAATAAATTATCACTTTGTAATGTGCAGCGATTGAGGGTTTTTTTGTCTAGAATTGGGGGAGAGTATTTCGCTCATCGTAGAATTTTCACATGGAAATTTTTTTGAAGGGTCATCTTATTTACAAAAGATTGGATAGAGCTATAACTTGAGCCGATTGGAGGAATTTATATCCAAACAAGTATTGTATCACATGGGTCGCTCTTATATTCGGATCACGGTTATATTTTATTAAATACTAATCCAGAATCTCGACAATGTAATCATCGGAATTTCGGGTTTTAGAACCACTTGGTCTAGTTATAATGAGGTTAAAAAGATTACCCAGCAGTAGTGGAAGGAAAGTTCCTGTGGAACACCTACGTTTAAAATGGTTGGTAAACTCAAGAGAGTCAAAGCTAAGTTAAAGTTATGGGCCATCAATACCTGTGGTAATTACTCGCAAAGAGTTAAAAGAAACACGTCACTTCGCAACAAATAGAAGAAAAATGATTAGTTGATCCATGTAATATAAGGCTGATGCATTGGCAAAATCGATTAATCAAACAAAGAGAAAGGTTACTTTTGTTTAATTAGAAATATTGGAGAAAGTTTTATAGGAAAGAATGGTTGACTAAAAATGACAGAAATTCCAAGTTCTTTCACCGGTGTTATGCCTTTAAGAAACAAAAAGGAATATTCTTAGAATTAAAGATGAGTCGGGAGTTTGGATTAATGATAAGATAGATATCCAACGAAATTTGTGGAAGATTTTTCACAAAGGTTTAAATCCCAACGAGAGAGGCAACAAGTTGTCACTATCTATCGACTTACCAGATCATTCTTTCCAATGAGGATAATAATAAGCTTATCCTCCCGATTACTCCATCAGAAATTAAGAATGCAATTTTTCAAATGAATCCAGCTAAAACTCCACGAACGGATGATTTTGGGGCCGGTTTCTTTTAGCGAGCATTGGGACACTATTGGTAATGATATTACTCGCTTGCATAATGGATTTTTTCATCACGAAAAATTGTTGAAAGAGTTAACCATATATTCATTGCACTATTTCGAAAGTTTCAAGTCCTTTTACTTCTCGGTTCGGACCAATTAGTTTATGTAATAGTATTTACAAGATTATTTCGAAGGTTTTGGTTAATAGATTGAGACCGATTATGCAAAGAATTATTAGTCCTTTTTAAAATGTCTTTGTGACAGCTTAGAGATATTCATGGTAATATCCTATTAGCACATGAAATTATTAATGAATTTAGCATTGTTAAAGGAAAACAAGCTTATGTAGCGCTCAAGTTGGATATGGAAAAAGCTTATGACAGAATTGAATAGGATTTTGTTTTAACTTGTCTAAAGGAACTAGGTTTCCATCAGGTTTGGATTAATTGGATACGTCAATATATAACTACATTTACGTATTTAATTGTCATTAATGATGAATCTTGTGGTTTCTTTCGCCCTTTGGGAGGACTTGGGCAAGGAAATCCATTATCTCCTTATTTGTTTATATTATGCATGGATGCTTTGGCATATAGATTATAGTTTGTCTGTTTTGCGGCCCTAAATCGAGGATTGGTATTAAAATTTGTCCACAAGCATAGAAAATTCCTTGTCTACTTTTTGCTGATGATAGTCTCCTTTTTTTTGTAAAGCTAACTATGAGACGTGCTTGAAACTCCACAACATTATGAACAATTTTTGCAACCAGTTAGGACAACTTATTAATTTCATAAGTCGGCCCTGGTTTTCTCTAGGAATGCTACGATAGCCACTAAAAACTCCATTTGTTCGGTCTTTAATATTCCCCATACCGATTCTTCGGGTAAGTATCTTGGATGCCCTGTTTTGAGAGGGAGGCCTAATAACTCCTTATTTGATGATATCTTAAAGAAGGCGGATTCTAAATTACGGAATTGGAAAGCTAACTCGCTTTCTAAGGCAGAGCGAGTTGTACTTATTCAATCTAATCTTGAGTCTCTTCCTGCATATATTATGCGAGCTTTAAGTTACCAAAGAGCACTACTAGCTCTCTTGATAAAATTAATCGCGATTTTTTTGAAAAAAATCTGAAGAGGTCAAAGGGCTACCGATGGTGGCGTGGGATAAGGTTTGTACTCCTAAAAAGTTGGGAGGATTAGGCCTTAGGAAAATAGTTAATCAAGCATTCCTATGTAAACTTGTGTGGAAATACTTGTTTGTAGAGGATAATTTCGGGGCAAAGTCATGAGAGCCAAGTATCCTTTAACCGATGATTTCTTTGCAAGGAAAGTCAAGGTGATAGATTCTTGGGCCTGGAAGTATTTATTAAGAGAAAGGGAACTCTTTAAAAGGGTTTTACGTTGGAAAATAGGTAATGGTAAAAAGATGAAATTATGTTTGGAAAATTGGTGTGGAAATTTAAATTTATTGGATTTTCATGATAGCAATCTTCCGAATCTTCCTTCATTGGATGTCACAGTTAGTTACTCGCATCACCCCGAAAAAAAAATTGGATTTGGTTCGTCTTAATACTTTTCGTCCTAGTGAAATTTGTCAAGTTATTAAGACTATCCCTCTCCCATCTCATGATATTGAGGATTTTGTCCGTTGGGGATTGTCAAGCGATGGAAAGTTTACGACTAAGTCTCGCTACTGGAATGCTCATAATATTCCCACTAGTACACAGTCGTGGGACTTTGCATGAATTTGGAATATGGATATGATGCCTAAGTTAAAAAATGTTTATGTGGAAAATTGGTCATAATGCTTTATCTACACGGGATAACCTGGTCAAAAGAAGATTGAATATTGATACTATTTGTCCGCTATGTCGGGTCCATAATGAATCTATTGATCATCTTTTCTCACAATGCACTTGCGTTATAGAGACCTAGGATGCAGATTTTCAACACAAGTGGCTGGAAGTGAAGTTTAGACGATTGCGGAATTGCTCTCGAATAATATTATTTATTCATTCAAGAAACCGAGAAAGACAACTCAACCGATCCGATTGGTTCATTTGTTATGGAGTATTTGGAAGAGTAGGAATAATAAAGTTTTCAATAATGGATCTTTCAATTCCATTGCTACACTACTTCGAGCCAAAGCATCTTGGGCTGAATGGCGATGTAGGTGCGGATTGAATCAATATTTCAACCCATCTTTAGTAACCCCCTGTTCACTTATCAACACGTCTAATCGGCTCGTTCGTTGGCACAAACCACTTGGAGGATTTATCAAAATCAACTTCGACGGTTGTAAGCCCTCTTTAGCGGCGACGGGAGGTTTTGTAATCGGGGTTGGGATGATAGATTTTTTCAAGCTGGATCAACAAATCCGAGACCAATTTCGGTTCTTTTAGCGAAAGCTACTTGCTATGAGAAATGGAGTCAAAGTGACAAGTACAAGTAAGGTTTCGTTCTATAATTCTTGAAAGAGATAACCAAACGGT
Source organism: Talinum fruticosum (assembly GCA_021018815.1). Taxonomy (NCBI): domain Eukaryota; kingdom Viridiplantae; phylum Streptophyta; class Magnoliopsida; order Caryophyllales; family Talinaceae; genus Talinum; species Talinum fruticosum. The sequence goes on along the minus strand of JAITYX010000006.1, from coordinate 9,744,957 downwards.
CATTAAATCAACTAAAGGTGAAATTCGAGTCTCACTGGAAAATCGGACGCTTATTCAAGATACTCGCTGTTTTCTCATGAGGTGTAATCAAGTCCTTATTTACCACACATATAGAGAATGGAATAGGATTGCTGATTGGGTAGCCAAATTTGATGTTTGTATTTCTTCTACTTTATTTTAATCTTTGTATTTCTACTACTTTATTTTGGTCTTCTATCCCCTTCTCTTCTTTTCTCTCTATAAAAATGGAGAACAACTTAAGTATAACCATTGAGAGATTGATTATCTGCTAGTTATTTTACTTATCCTTTCATAAAAAAACATTCGGCTCCTACAAAGTGCAAAGCTTGTGTTTTTTTAAAAAAAAATTTAGAAGAGAAGTAAATTCCTATGAACTATTTGCTACATTGCCCTTCACTTCGTTCTAGTTAGTCTTTTTTTTTCTCGGATAAAATGGGGGCAATCCTACTCGTACTATTTCTCCAAATATCCTCTCTGCTTTGATCTCTCTCTCTCTCCCCAAATCTGACTACGGAAATCACTGGCTCCTCATGATTAAAGAATCAAATAAGAGATTTCTTAAAGAGAAATTTAAAGAACATAAGGCAATGGTAAACAAACAGGGCAAAATGAGGAAATATTGTTACAAAATTGCTAACCTTTCCCACAATTTCTAGAAAACTAAATAGTCGGTCAAAACAGGAAAACTTTTGTCACAAAATTGCTTATCCTTTTCGCATTTTCTATAGAAATTACATAGACCTATAACATAGTAAACAAAGAAAAACGACACTGACTCAATAAAATTTCCCCTAGAGCTCTTGCATTGTAATTGTATTGTATCATGCTCTGCCGGCTTTAGCCTTACCCCCTTGCCCTTGCCCTTGCCCATCTTGGCTGGACCCTTCCCTCTGCCCTTACCATTTGCCTTGCCTTTCTTAGCTTGTTTGCTCATTCCATGCTGTCTAGCATCCTTCTTCATTCTTCTATCAACAAGAACTTTTCCTTTTCCTGGCCTAACTTGTAATCCCTTCTTGGCAACCACAAATTCCTTCTTTGGTTTTTTCGGCGTTGCCTTGTTATAAAGTTGTTCGATCATCCTCCTTTTTGAGCGATCAGGGATATCGGTCTGGTCTGCAATGCTATTGGCCTTCTTTCTTATTTTCTCGAGCTTCCTCATGGCAGCTCTCTTCTTTCTTGCTTTGGCCTCGGCCACCTTTTTAGCCGGCCGAGCATTAATCTCTTTGAATTGAGCCTTAATAGCTGCGACCTCTTCCTTAGTTATGGGTTTAATAGGTTGGCAGTGCCTTTTCTCATCATCAACAAACCATCCAGGCAATCCATCATCATCAAACATATACTTATTATAAGCATCATCAATAATCTCATCTCTCCTTCTTTTGCTCAGCATTTTCTTTGCAAAAGCCAAAGTCTCACACTTTGTGTCGGTATCATAATCCTCAGAGTCATCATCTGAGGATGAGCTGTCACTGGAATCTGTAGCAGGAGCCGGCACTACCTCCAAATCATCATCAATCTTTGACGACTTATTTTTTGAGTTTCCATGGCCAAAGATTGCTGATGTGAAGTTTTGGCAGCCTTCTTTGGAGGAGATGCTTTATGCTTTTGTGCGTCTAACTCCATCTCATCATCACTATCATCCTTACCTAGGTCTCCCTGCTCTACTGCTTGGGCAAAAACATCTTGACTAAACCACCTGTGCATAATCTCATCTTGGGTTGGTTGTCTCTCCTCACTAATTGGTACAATGAGAGGGTTGGCTTCCTTGTCAACCTCTTTATCTGAGTCATCATCAGCTTGAACCTCGTCATCACTAGCGCCATCCTGCAATACAGATCCCACCTCATTACCAACATACCTTATTAGCAAACATTCCTACGATCGATCAACATATAGGGGTGCATAACGAAAACACCTAAGAGGGGATCCAAAAAAGGGATGTATTGGTCACAGCAGATCCTTTTTTGCTGTGTTTTTGGAGAACAAAGAAACACAGCAGAGACAATTTACTGATTCCCTTGAAAGGTACTTGCCTCTAGGAGTTCTCCATCAGTATAGGCTTGCTTTGCACGTTTCCTCTGCTTTGTACTCCCATCATGTTTGGCTACAAATCGTTCATAAGCTTCGTCAAGAATCTCATCGAGCTGATCATCATACCTGATGAGGGTATAAAAGTTAATGACGAGAATAGAATTGCAAAATCCATCGATAAACATAGGCTGTCAATATGTTAAGCTGTTATCCATCAGCAAAATGGGAAGATGAAATGTTAAAAACAAGAATAAAGAAAAAAAAAAAAAAACCTTTCCCTCTCTTCATCAGAGTCCATGTCACTAGATTCACTATCTTCATCAGCGTCAATGTTTTCATTATCATCACTACCAGCCATTTCATCGACTTCAACGTCGTCTGTGGCATCAATAGCAGCCAAGTCTTGTTTTCCCTGAATGACAGCAATCAATGCAAAGTTAACTTACAAGCAAATTAATCTGTTACAGAACAGGGCTGTTCTTCTCAAATCAGGACATCAACACCAACCCATCCAAACCCATCACAAGAAAAAGGGAAAAAACACTTTCAAGAAAATTAAAGCACATGGAGGCACAAACACTACACATAAAAAATGAAGCATTGAACATTCAAGATCCTAATTCTCACTCTTTATTATAAAAAGGTGGGATCCTAGCTCTCAAGAACCTTTTTCTGGAGGTGGTTGGGGGAGTCACAGTAGTCAACTTCACTGTTTCCCTTGGAAACAAGACAGGAGAGATTTGAGAGCACCCACCTCAAGAGGAAAGCAGACGACTTGGCATGCGTAATACATTATCAGTTTCTCATACTGACCAATTCTTTCTCCATTCACTGCATCACTTCACATATCCATCCCAACCCCCCTCTTCTAAACACACACACACAAAGGAGAAAGACTAATAATTTGAAAGAAATCACAAGGAATAGCAATAAAACAAACCTTAACAGATGCAAGGGAGAACAACTCAGTGTCAACGTAACCATCTTGCATAGCATCCAACTGCATTCCAGTTGCCTTCCTGGCTTTGTCCTGTACAAACAAACAAATTCAGAACTGGCAGAAAATTTCCAGCAGAAGGTATAAAATGGATTTTCTGGAAAAAGCATTGTGACAACCACCACCACCACCACCCCCAAAAAGAGAAAAAACCCTCTTTCAAGGGCTGGGTATGTAACTCACAATATGAACTTCCGAAGTGAAAAGAAGGAAAAGGTTTTCACTTTTAGCAGAAATCCATAAAAGAACGTAAACAGTACTGTCTAAATTCAAGTACTGAACACCCAACCCCCATGCGTCTCTTCCATTGTTTAAATAGCACTTGCACCACATCTAGGAGACAAGGACCATGATTGGAACTAAAAATAGAAAGACAGACATATCATGGCTCATAGACAACTGAGCAAGCTTTAACAGAAAGCTATAACTTCTATCAATTTCACAACCATAGAACAAGGACTGTTACAGCCCTCTTTTACAACGTGCCACTGCTTAAATATTAATCATGTAAAATAAGCCATTCTAAGACTGGAAATGAGCTGGTGCATTTATTTAGAGTGACAACATCTTTGAGCTATGGTGTTGTACATTTATTTAGAGTGACAACATCTTTGAGCTATGGTGTTGTACATTTATTTAGAGTGACAACATCTTTGTCCCTATTCATAAAGGGTCCCTATTACATGTATTTTCTTCCAAATCAGACAGCAAGTCGACCCCAAGAGAGTCTTTATTTTTTTATCTTTCTATAAAGAGTTGAAAAATGTCATACCTTAGCCCGTCTCTTGGCTAGAAGTTTCTTTTCACGTTTCTTCTTCCGCTCTACAGCATTGTTCCGCTCCTCCATTTCATTGAGAAGTTTCTCATCCTCATCCTGTTCCTCTACAACCTCCTCCTCCTTATTGGCATCAATACTAGCAACAGTACTTTTCTCAATTGAAGAGAGTGCCTTTCGCACATTCATCCTCCATCTGCGATACAGATATATATGAAACAAATATGATCTTTAAGGTGGTGGAAGACGGCAATTTTTAGTCTCAGAGTGAAGAAGCTATAAGAAACTTATAACTAGTCAAAAGTAGAATGCAAAACTTCAGGCATCAAAATTCATCTGCATTTTCTGAACCCCAACAAAGCAATTGAACCTCATCACATTCTCAACCAGAAAATCAAATCACTCTCCAGTCTCAACCATAATTTCCTAATAAAAAACAATATTCAAACTCTAAAGCACAAATGAGATAAGAACAAATACGCTCAATATTGTATGACTTACTTTAAAATTTGCTTGAAGTCTGGCTTTGCCACGATACGCAAGTCTTCACAAAGTGCTATAATCTAAATCACAACAGGACATGAAAAAGTAAGCAACTGCTGTGGAAATAAAAAACACAAAAAGAATTTGCTACTCCAGGAAACTACCTCGTCTGTCGTCAAAGCATGATTCTTAATCAGTAAACTGGCAGCATCACTAAAGCTTATAGATGTTACTGTGCCCAATATCTGCAGAGGAGTTTCTGACTGCACAAAATCAGCAGCTGAACAGGTCTTCCTCACCAATACAGCACCATCATCATACCTGAGCTCAGCAACAGTTAAATAATGGATTAATATCACAAGCAACAAAGATCCTTCCAAATAATGAAGAACATGGAAAGATGGCCTTTTCCCTTTTCCGCATGTATCCAATCAATTAAACCCCCGCCCATAAATTTAAGTCTCAAAAATACACTTGGGAGCATGATTTTGGCTTTAAAATTTAAGAAACGAGCAATCCATACCAGATATTATACCTTGAGACTGTGATCTAGAAAATGAGTAAGTTGGGTGCTAAAGAAAACATGAAAGAATTGTGGTCTTTTTAACATTGCAAATAGACTAATACGTAAATACATTTTAGAAAACTGAGAGACTACCCTAAATTTTAGTTTCCTTAAAAATATATAAAAAAGAATCTCATCATACTTCACAGGAGAGAGTATCGAAATAAGAAAAAAGCCTTAATTGTGGAAGAAAGATGTATGATTTAAATTTGCCTTTTCAATTGCTTAACAAAGAAATTTAAAATAAAACTTGGTCTCACTAAGGACAGCTTCACTTCATAAAGAAGGTTATTACTATTTCTTACATGACACAACTTTACAGCGCCCACAAAATCAAAAAGTTTTACTAACATCCAAACGTCCAAGCCCAAATCCGTACCCTGAGATGGATACTGAGGTGTGGGGATTTCTCCAGCACCCTTCCCTCTAAGTTACAAAAGAGAGGTTGGTTCCATTATATCCTAGATTTGAAAACTGTGAAAAGGATAAGACGTCTTTTTAAAAAAAACATTTGTTGCAGTATGCATAGGAAGGTATGAACAGGAAATGCACAAGCTGAAAAATAGTAGTAAATATGATGCCATTAACCAACTCTCAGACTTACAAAGAGATGCAGAACTCACCCATCACGGTGTCTCTTTTGCTTGCCTCCTCTCAAGACGTCAATCACCTATATTTATGAGGATTAAAGCTGAGCTGAATCATAAAAAATTTACAAGATATAGGCTGTCAACAATTCCTGATTAAGATACCTGTGGGGATTCTGTAGGTCCCTGAAATAGATGCTTGATATCTAATAGGCGTGGGTCAACCTTTGCAGGGGCCTTGTACCTAAAACCCACAACAAAGATTTCTGCAGATGTTGAACGACTAGCAGCTGGTTTGGTTGATTCAACCTTTTCAAATAACTGCATGGAATAATTGGGGGGCAAAAACCATATCACACTGAAATTGCATACTTATACATGATACATGAGAAATCAAAATTTCTCACTAAAATATCTTCTTCTTTTGCAGCAAAGTCGTAGACAATAATTGAAAAATTACACAAAAACCCCAGACATACCCCAAAAGAAAAAAGAACTCCTAGGCCAGGGTTATTGGTTTTTGTCTGATTTGTTCAAAATACTTGAAGAGGAATAGCATTATCAAGAAAAAGAATCAGAGTCACCTTAAGCTAAAACAACTAGAAAAAATTTGATGTACTTGAAATTATAGAAAAGTCTAGCACTTGACATCATGAAGATTAAGATGTCCCATACTCTATCCTACGGCAGCAGAATGATTAGACAGTAAACTGGCAGAAAACCAGAAATTGGGACGCATTACCTGTTGAAGACAGAAGAGCACCGCATTGTAGTCTTGCGACCTGAAAACCTGAAACAAGTAAATAATATCCAATCAATACATCTAACGAAAATCAAAAGAGATATTTTAGTAGCTGCAACCAAAGAACCTCTTGAAGAAAATTTTGATGCTGAGAACATTCAGACATTCATAGAGAACATTGAAAATTGAAAGAACCAAACAGCAAGAGCCAAGAGCTGAATTCTGTAAAAGCATATCAATTTTCCACTAGCTGGCTACATTTTCAGTCCTGTGCTTCCATCCTTTATTTTCCATAACTTAGTTACCGATCAATGAAACTCACAGTACATAAAGTAATATTATTGCATATATGTCATAAAGCCCAAAGGACCACAAATTCTACTACACTGCTCCAATTGAAGAGTTTAATAAGCCAGAATTACATACATATAAATATAGGATGTCAATCTACATCAATCTACTGGAGAGCCAACTTATGAATGAACGAAGTATTCCCACTCTCAGGGCAAATATTTCAATTGAGAATTCTATTGAGGTCCAATGTAGAAAGCATGTTGACATGGAACATGCAAATATATACAGCATTGCACTGTATACTTATCATATTTACAACCCAATTTGTTCAAATATGTCAAATACCCATGATTCATATCATGAACACAAAGATCACGTCCCATATCCAACTTAAACACAGCAAGGCAACTATAAAAGTAGGGAAATTTTGACCTATACATTAATCTTAGTTTTAAAGTGTGAAGAATACCCCCTTGCACCTTGCAAGGGGTCAAGCCCAGCCCCTACAGAAAGCCCTCTGACGCACGAGCAGCAGTCTGCACCTTGCATGCCTCACTGGTCTGTTTTCTTTTTCTTTTTTTTTTTCTATTTTTCTCTCTATCTCTATTTCTTTCTGTCCCCCTCCCCCTCTTTCTCTTGTCTCTGTCTTTGTTAGACTTAGTTGCGTAAGTTGTGCCTTTTTTAAAATTTTGTGCTATTTTTTTCGCTTTCTTTTTGGTGAAAACCGTAGCAAATTCATTGTGTTATCATAATATAAGACTCTTTGTGGTATTTTTTTGTAGTTACAATGATATGTAGTCACTTATTTGATGTCATCATCTAGCACATTCAACCAAAAGTATTGCTTGGTAATGATTTTCAAGCATTTTTTTAGTAAGTGTGCCTCGTTCTTTTTAGCAAGTGCGCTTCATTCCAAAAAGCCCGCACTCCGGGCCCCAGGACCCTTGAGCTTTTTAAACTAAGAAATAAATTTTAAAAATCATAGATACCGCAAAACTAGTAAAATCTGTAATTTTCTTGGTGTTGTTTTGAAGCCCCGCCTCGGTGCCTGCAATTCTACGCATCTACTACTGACATTTTCAAACATCAAAACCCCTTTCCATAAGGGTATTTGGAATCACTCTCCTGGGCCCAAATCATTAGATCATATACATCCTAAAATCCCAATTTGTTCATTACTCGTACATAATCAGCACAAAACTGAAACCTAATCAACATCCTAAAGACCGCATTTTCCCCCAAAATATAACCAACATTAACCCCCAAAAACACCCTTCAATCAAAAACTCACTAAAACCATAAAAGCAACCAAATCAAAACAAACAAAACATTTAAAACATATACCTTGGTAACAAAATTCCCCTTGGGAGCCAAGAACTCGGTAGCGAGCCTAACCGAATCGATAACCAAAGCGTTCTGACTAGTCGCCTCCTGAGCCCAAGCACCACCCACATTGGGGGAACCATCATGGAGAACAAGATCGAAAGAATTGAAGCCATTTTCCGCGAGAATCTTCTTGATGGTGGTCCGGCACTTGGGCTTCGTAATATCCTCCTCGACGGAGATTGCGCCGCGAATAGGGCGAATTGGGAAGAGATCAATACCGAGGACGAGGGAACCCACCGGAACCCGCTGAACCGCCACCTGCATCCACCCACCGGGGGCGGCGCAAAGGTCGAGAACAGAGCGAGAAGAATGGAGGAAATTGTACTTGGAATCGAGTTGGAGGAGCTTGAAGGCGGCTCGAGAACGATAACCTTGTTCCTTGGCAAGGTGATAGAATTTATCTAGACGATGCTTCCCCTTGACCTTCCCCATTGTTAAACCTCGTTTCCTCTGCTTTCAGTGTGGGGAGGAGGAGGAGAGGGACTGGAGTTATGGAAAAATGAAGGGGGCACTAGGGTTTTATCCTATTATTCAGCCAAAAAGGTCCGAACTAGGGTTTAAGACCATTCGAAATCAATGAGCGAATTTTTTACTCCCAAAGTGGAGGGCTATATAGACATGTCCTTTTTCTCAACTCCACATTTACATTTTAAAGATTTTGCTAAATGTTGCTTTGGGCGATGGATAACCAAAATTTTTATATATTATATTAAAAAAAATTAGATAATGAATTTTATTTTATCATATATATAACATATTGGTAGTACAAAATAAAATAAAATATTAGAAGTATTAAATAAAATTTTGCCACCCAATTGTTTTTCCGTTTATTCGTGTCATTAATTAAGTAAAATTATGCAAAATTTACCCTTGGGGTCCACAAAAGTGGTTTTAGCCAATTTTTAACTATTTTTTAGTTTTTTTAGTCAATTTTCGTTTTGGGCAGCGTTAGGCAGGTAAAAAAAAAAAAAGAAAAATTTGAAAAATGTTTTTGTATTCCCTCGAATGACTTTATTTCCTATCAAACTATTCACTCCTACCAAGTCACTCATCATCATCTCCCTCTCGCTCACTCCTCTCTCTCTCTCTCTCATTCCCTTTGTTCTCCATTAAAACCCTAAATTTGAAGCAACGATCGTGAAGAAGAAGAAGAAGAAGGGGTAGTCATTTGCGAAAATTACAACTCCGAAGAAGAGGCGGCTTCAAGGCTTCTTCAATTCCGCTAATCTTCGGGTTTTCTCCTTACCAAGAATAGTGAAACATGGGTTTTGATTTCGAAAAATCATAATAAACGAAGAAATTGAATGTAGATTGTTGGAATGAGTTTATTTTTGTAAAGCATGCGGTAAAAACTTGATATTTATTCAAAATTAAGCGCTATTGTGTGAATGTGGGATTTCTCTCTCCCTCTGTTTTTAGGTGAAAGTAGTGATTTTTTTTTTGAATAAAGTTTGGGTTTTTGTAATGAAATTATGTTGTTGATGTATTATAATTTCGTATAATTTGTATCAAGATGTCTGTGAAGGTTGGTGTGGTTATAAATCATGGTGGGGAATTTGAGCAAGGATCATTTTTAGTATATCGTGAGGGGAATGCTATGTATATCCAAATGTGGACCCCGATTATCCGAGTATGGATGACATAAAGGAAATGGTTATGAAGTTAGGGTACTCGAGAGGAGAGAATTAAAGTTGTGTATTACAGAGGAGAGAATTAAAGTTGTGTATTACTGCAATCCGGATAAACCTTTCACATAGAATCTTGTAGCCATTGAGAGAGATGAACAAATTTATGATATACTTGCTATTATTGAACAACAGAATTTTGTTGTGTTGTATGTTGAACATAATGATGCGAGTTGATGATTGTGGAAAGAATGGAGGTAAGGATATTGAAGATGAGGATGAGTTTATAAAGGATGATGGAACCACCCCGTTCGATGACCTAGAAGGTTTGTCCGTTGATGATAATTGGGTGAATTCAGAGGATGAAGATGATGAAGAGTATGTTAAGGTTAGGGAAGAGAAGAAAAAATTGAAGGAAGATGTTGTGAAAAATATGCAGTTGATTAATGAGAACAATGCAATTGCGGATACACCGACTTAGAACATGAATCGGACTATGCAGAGAGCCCTTCATCCGAGTCAAGTGATGAAAATCAAGACTCAAATAAGAGAAAGAAAAAGAAAAGGATAAAGTACCCTAGATATAGAGGCGAGGCAGCACTTAAAGATTACGCAGCTGGAGGTTGGGAAGTATTTCATTAATAAGAAAGAATTTAAGAAAGTCGTGGATGATTATAAGATATTTAGAGGATACTATTTAAAGGTTGGGAAAAGTGATAAGGGTAGGTTGAATTACCACTACTCGGTTGAGAATTGTGAGTGGTATGTTCATTGTTCTTACTATGGGACAACTAAGTGTTGGCGGATTAAAATTATGAGAACATCACATACATGTATCCCATTTGGTGTGGAGGGGGAAGACAAGGATGAACACTGCGTGGCTTGCAAGTGAATACAGAGAGACTTTTAGGGTTATGCCTACTTTCGAGTAAGGGCTTTTCAAGAGTTGGTTTTGAGGGAAAGAAATTACATGCCCTCGGAGACTATGTGTTTAAGGGCTAGGAATTTGGCATTGAGAGCCATTGTTGGAGACCATAAAGAATAGTTTGGACTGTTAAGGGATTATGCATATGAAGTGTTCAAGCAGAACAGTGGGTCAACAATCAAGTTTGCAACAACCAAAATTCGGGAGGGGTATATTTTCAAATCATTCTACATGTGTGTGGGGAGCCCGAAGAGAGGATTCTTAGCAGGGTGCGGGCAGGTTGTATCACTTGATGCATGCTTCATTAAAGGATCATGGAATGGTCAAGTGTATGTGGCTGTAGGCGGGGATGCAAATAATCGGATGTACCACGTAGCTTAGGGTGTATCTCAGGTGGAGAATGCTCCTAGTTGGACATGGTTTACCAAGTACTTAATTGAAGACCCGCATACTGGTGATGGGGATGGTTGGGTTATCACATCCGATCAGCAAAAGGTTAGAATTATACTCAAATATTGATTGATTTACTTACAATTCACCCGCTTACATTTTTATATAATATATTACTAACATTGTTTTTTAATAGGGTCTTATGGATGCTATTTCAACGCTCTTGCCAAAATGTGAGCATAGACTTTATGCTAGACATGTCTATGCAAATCTTAGGAAGACAAGCGAGTAAAGCATCTAAGAGAGGAGGTGTAGTGCACTCGCTCTATCTCGTGGTCAAGAAGGGCATAACTCTTTGACATGCCCTCATAAGGTATCCCACTCTAAGTTCATGCTGAATTTTGATATTATGATATCTATAATGTTAGTTATACACTAATCTTCAATGACAGGCTGCACTGTACATGCCAAAAAAGGAAGAGACATAGGGGGCCATCAAGAAGGACAAGTCCAAGGACACAAAAAGCAGCTAGTTCCAAGTGTGCACAAACAGCTAAGTTGCAAGTATGATTAGATATTTTAATGAATTCAGTTATGAATCTTCTAGTTATCACTTATCAAATTAAATTGTCTTCATTCGGGTGAGAAGACCATCATCCGCCCTCGTTGCGGATGCCTCATCTCAACCAATCCCTGTGTTGCTCACACAAGATTCATCTACCCCTGTTTTGCCAATTTCTCAGCCAACCGAGTTGCTCACATAGGAATCATCTGCCCTTGCCCATGTTTTGCCAAATTCCGAGCACACTCGAACATGTCGACAGAAGAAAAGACCTCAGCTCCTATTGTGCCAATTGCAGAAGGGAGCCCTTCACGAAGAAAATGAAGAAAAGCCCTTCAAAGACAAGGTCGTCTTCTTCCACTTCAATGTCACCTTTGAGAAGATCTAACAGGATGAGAAAGGATTTATTTCCAACTAAGACATACATTGTCATCGATGAATGACAAGTGTTGGCAAATGTAGTAGGAAATATGTAGTAGGGTAAACTGTACATATATTATCTTTTGGACAACATTACTTTTAGACTGAATAGCTCAATGTTCTTTTTTGGACAACATGTACAAAATGTATAGTACAAGTTGAGTTGTGATTTTTGGGGTATATGCTTCAATGATATCTACGAGGGTAAACACTCGAAATGCTCAATGTCATTTTTTTGGACAGAACTAGCAATGACAATGATATTGCCTAAGTTGTGAATTTTCACTTATTTGTGATTATGCTCTCCGAATGTTAATTTTCAGTTATTGATTATGTATATGCTTCAATGCTGCAGGGGTAACATATATTCTCACATATCATATTCCAAAATGTGTCTCCTAATTGCACATGTTGTGCCACAAGATCGTTTAACTTTAAGTATTAAAATGCTCATTTCATAAATTATAAACAAACAACATAAAACAAATTATGTATTAACCATAAAAGAATTATATGAATCAAACTTCAGGTTTCATTCCATCGGATCATGACTACAATAGTTAGTCCAAAATACATTGACTTCCCACCCCCAAAAGATACATTTCTCAAACAAAAAAATTTACAATTCACCTAAATCGGATCAAATTTTTCACATGTATTCTCCAAAATTCACCAATCCCTCCAACACAAAATATATTATCCTAAATCACATCCCCTTACCCATTCGTAACCCACAAATGCACCTACCAATAGATACTCTTCTCTTTCGCAACTAACCTAAAGACAATGGCAATCACAACACAAAATAACATCATCGTAATCATAAAAATCCTCTCTCTCGTTCACATATCCATTGACCTCCATTTTCAACTTTTTGTTCTTCCCCTTCAACTTCCTCAATTCCTCTGTCTCTATTGCTCTTCGTTGCTTCAAACTCCGCAGCTTCTTCAACATCTCGACTAAGAACTTCATTTTGCACAATCAACCCTACTTCCATCGATCTTGGGTGGTCACAAAGAGAGTCATCCACCCATTCAAAATAATTGCAACCCCCAACCATTTCATACCTCTTCCACCTCGCGAACCTTCTCACAGGATTCTTCGTTGTCATGCTTGTCAAAATTATGCATTTCTTTCCACATTTGCATCGCCTCGACAATCTGAAAAATAGGGACAAGAACGGCATTCATGAATTGGGCTTCGAGCAACGGAACTTGACATTTTTCATCGTATATGTGGTTGATTTTGGATGAATTACGAAACCCCTAAACCAATTTCCAAAATCAGCTTTCCCCTTCCCCAATTCGATCTCCCCTTCTCTCTCAAACCCTAGCCCCTTTCAACTTCGAAAACCCTAGCATTTGGAGGGAACTACCTAAATGTTTCCTCTAGTCTTTTAATTCCCAATACATCACTAATCCCTGCCCGAAACATGCCCAACGCTGCCCAAAACGAAAACCGGCGAAAAAAACTGAAAAATAGTTAAAAATCGGCTAAAACCACTTTTTGTGGGACCCAAGGGTAAATTTTGTATGGTTTTACTTAATTAATGGCACAAATAAACAGAAAAACAATTGGGGGCAAAAATTGTATTTCTCGAACACTTTAAGGGTAATTGTATCCGAGGACTCAAAATGAAAGGGGCACTAGGGTTTTATCCTATTATTCAGCCAAAAAGGACCGAATTAGGGTTTAAAACCATTCGAAATCGGTGAGCCAATTTTTACTCCCAAAGTGGAGAGCTATATAGACATATCCTTTTTCTCAACTTTACATTTATATTTTAAAGATTTTGCTAAATGTTGCTTTGGGGGATGGATAACCGGAATTTTTATATATCTAATTAAATAATGAATTTTATATCAAAAAAAAAAATTAGATAATGAATTTTATTTTATCATATATATAACATATTCGTAGTACAAAATAAAATAAAATATTAGTAGTATTAAATAAATTTTATTTATTATTTTCATAATTAATTATTATTAATAATTATATCTTAAAATAATATGAATTTTTTTATGAATAAAGTAATATGAATTTACTCGCATCTTTTATGTACCTCTTTCCCTCTCCATCTTTCCTAATTAATTTCACATGCTCCAGGTTTTTGGCCATTGTCGGTGCATAACAACCACAAATACTAATCCATGGCCAACCATTATGAACAACAATTGGTTGTTGGCTTCAGGAATCAACTAATGCTACTTCACCCAAATTCAATTATGTTTTAACATCGGTTAACATCGTTTTCCCCATCTCCCTCCTCCTCTCTCTCGCTCTCGCTCCGCAGCTTAATACCATTGTCATTAATGGCGGCAACCTCCCTATCAATAGAGTCAATAATTTTTTACACTAAGAGTTCTCTACCATGAAATTCGACAACTTTAAACTAAAATCGGTATCTACAATTGCTTGATCGGTTGGCTTATTCTCAGTTACTTCAATTACTTTATGGAATTACTTAGTATTTCCGGAGGAAAACGGGTGTGATTATGTGGATGATGATTCGGAGAAAGAGGATTTACTCGCTCCGGTTGCGAAGGTGTGACTTGATCGAATGGATTCCATGTGGCGGCTATCGAACCCGCAAAAAGGCGAAGCCTCGAGGGTGGATCCCGGGAACGCCCTCCGACATTCAAGTTAGTGTGATAAACTCGAATGAACGAATCGAGGAAATCTTCCTCGATATGTGCGAATGAGGGATTTCGGAATTTGCTTACCGGAGTAAGGCTTTTTGGGAATTTGTGAGACTTTCCAAGAGAGGAAAGTGTTTGGAATGGATGATGTGAATCCATGAGCCCCCTCATGAGATTGGAGGTTGGTGAGTATTTATAGAGGAATTCAATAGGGGTAAAGTGGTAATTTACCATAATTTAGGAGGAAACCCTAGCCCTAATGGGCTTTAGGCTTTACCTGGCCCGTTGAGAGGAGGTTTGGGTTGATACTTGATAAGTGCCATTTTTGCATTAGATTTCATAGGAAGTTGCTTGTCATTTTTGGGGATTTATGTTCATATTTATGTACTTTATGCCCCATTTATGCTTTTCACTTGGGATTTGCGTTTTTGGTCTATTTCTCGTAGCTTCCTAATGATTTGGACCTGATTTTGTCATATTTTTGGTCCAAGGCTATTTTGAGTCTATGTTTCTAACGTCCTTATTGAAAGAGCTTTCCAATGACATATTATAAGCTTAATTTCGTTGAGGAACGAAAAAGATATGAGTTGGAAAGTAAGAAGGGTGTGGTAACGGACACTTCTTTACTCTCTGAATTATGTTTTTTCCACACTTATGAAACAAGCATAATGATGAAAGAATTAGAAACTAGACTTAATGAGCTTTCCGGAAAATCAAGAATCGCATCATTTGGACATCGGACGAAGAAGTTATGATCGAATCAATTTGATGCATCCTTCCAAGCAACCAACACAGGAAGCCCGTTTCGGAGGAAACGGCCGTGTTGGAGGTCAAAGCCTTTGCATCGAGAACGGGCAGCCCGTGTCGGTGGACACGGCCCGCTTTCAGCGTCCCCGTCCAGTTTTGACATGCAAGCATCCAACACGGGCGGACCGTGTCGGAGGACACGGCCCGTGTTGGAGGTAAATTATGCCGAGACGATTTAGTTTTGACGGTTTCGGCTCTTGATTGCTTCTTAATGGCTTATTTAAGCTCGCTTTCGGCAATTCCTGCAAGAATCCGAGTCCGTAACCCTACCATTCATCCTCCATATTCATCCATCTCCATTATCCATCCATACCTTTCATCCACATCTAACCAAAAACTTTGAAGATCGAAGAAGAAGATTGAAGCGATCGCGGGGTTCCATTTGAAGTCGAGAGATTCAAGCGGAGCACTTAAAGCCTATCATCTACTTGTTCATTTCTTGCTGTTTGAGGTTTGATTCCATGTACTTGGATATTATTTAAGCGTTTAATAATCATGTGTGAGTAGTTTAGTTTTTCTAGGGATTTGTAATCCGAAACAATGAAGTTTGATTAGTTTTCCAAGATTTGTGCTTGAATTCCGAATTTGATCAATAGAAGGTTGTGTTTATCATGTTCATGAGTGTTTTGAAGGCCTAGAATACTTATGTTTAGGGATTAATCTATTATGTACTCGAAAGGTGAAATAGAATAATCCGACAACCAACCATTCTACCTAATTTATGAAATTTGAGAAAAAAATAGTAAATTAGGGGATCATTTTGATAATTTGAAATCTTTAACTTTGATTAACTTTGAAGGCATACGTAAGTTGTTTGATAGATTAATTAGAGCAATTCTATTAAGCATTGAAAGAGCGGTAGAATTTTGTGATTATCGATCCTTGATTTATTTGAATGAATGATTGCACAAATTATGTTTAAATAATCAAACCCATTGTTAGGAAAGCAAATCCCTAGATGTTTTTACCAATTGATTTAAGTCTAGATTAATTTTATTAATTTTAATAGTTAGAACTAGTTTAGAAAGAACCAACTTCAAAAATCCGATTGGCTTAGCAATTGAGTAGAGGGCTAGTTTAGTGCATTGTTAGATCGAGTCCTTGTGGGATCGACCTTGACTAGCTACAATTTAAATATCGTGCGCTTGCTTCCTATCAATACTTCCATTGTCTAACTAATTAAGCGCAACTAGCTAGTGATGTGGTGGGTGAGATGGAACTGCTCGGAAAATATCCGGATCATTTAACCCCTCACGTTCTACTTGCACGCTTCCCGAGGTAGACAGGTGGAATGTGGAGCTTCTACCGTTGCACTTCTATGGCCCCAAATCTTTATAAATAGGATGTTAATTTTGAGGAGGATAGTAAATTTCCACCTCTTTACTTTTCTCCTTTCTCTTGCTTTGGAGAAAATGATTGTCGGAACACTTCCTGTCGAATACGAGAAGTTGTGCCCTCACTTCAACCGAGATGAGGCCGAGCAAATAGCTATTGAGTATCGCCAGCAATCCCTTGTTGAGGAGGCATTCTACCGGTTTCTCATCGACGATGCTTGGAAGTTGGGGTTGATAAATAATGATGAAGAGTATCATCGATTGTTTCGAGCTACGATTCGTCCCGAATCGGATATCCTTAAGGCTTGGGTGGAGTGCAACAACGATCGCCTCGTCGAGCTTCGGGCAGCGAACTTGAGTTCTTCGGCAAGCGATGCGGCGGGAAAAGGAGCCGCTTCGAGTGTTGCTCGTCATCCGATCCTCCCTTGGAGAGTAGAGAGTCGGTGGATGGCCCTTCTACCCGCTCCTTTCAGGGCCGAAGGGACTTGCCCAAGGCGAAGGGGAGGACCTCCTCGCGGAGAAGAAGAGGAATCTCCTTGCAGAGAAGAAGAGGAACCTTCCAAAGAAGAAGTGAGAGACCATGGTTCTTTCTTTGTCCTTGTAGTGTAGTAGTAACATTGTACTCTTCTAGCTTGTAGTTTTAGCATTTCAATCGCATTGTAGCGGCACTCTTCACACCCTCATTTTAGCGGATGAATGAATGAATGAAGTCTATTTTGTCGACTTTATCTCTCTTTTCTTTTCTGTTTGGATGTTGACGCTCCGTCGCGATGAAGAATTTTTACTAAGCCCCTCGGGGCTAAAAAGGAGTCTTACAAGGAGGACGAGTTCTTCCGTGGTCCTTCCGGGGCTCTTGCGGTGAGAATGAGTTCTCCCATGGTCTCTCTAGGATCCTTGAGGCTTTCAAGCCCATATGTGCCTTTCATTGGAAAAAAGTGAGTTTGCCCATGGTAACATCGTTGTGGGTCTTTCACGCGACCTTTTAACTCCGGGAGGCTTGAAAATGCATGAGTGTAAGTATCTCGCTAGGGAACATTCCATGGAGAGTGCGACCCCTAACCTTAAATTAGGAGTGCAAGTGCCCATGTGGACATGGATCTTTATGTGACCTTTCGGCTCCCGGAGGCTTGGAAGTGCATAAGGGGTGTTCTTTTCCGGAGTTGGGAGTGCGATTTTTTTAGCTCTCGGAGGCTAAGTTATCTTTGAGCGTAAGTTGACACTAAACTCCGAAGGATGTCCCCTTATGGAGGTCGAAATGCGACTTGTTAGCTCTCGGAGGCTAAATAGTTACTTGAAGTCGATAGACGTTTGGGTTCCGAAATCGTATGCTTCGTTGCTGTGATTTTTGCAACGTTGTGTGAATTTTAAATTTAATTTTTACAAGTGTTTATGGTCCTGGACGACTCGGACTCCGAATAATTAAGCTAACCCACGCTACGCTAAAAACACTCTCAAAAATCTCACGCTCTCCTCCCTTCCCCTCCAACTTTCTCCCCTCCCCCTTGGAAACTCCCCTCCCTATGTGAACCCCCAAACTCGGGATCCCTCTCGAGGCCCCCCAACTTTCTCTCTCCCCTCAAACACAACCCCCCGCGCACTCCCCGACTTGAGACCTCCCCGAACTCCCCCTCCGCTCTCGCGCGCGCTCTCTCCCTAACCTCGACTCGGGACTTCCCCGACCCCCTTCAAATTAATTTTTCTTTTAAATTTCTATGTTGGCATATTTTTGGGCAAACATTCTCAACCAATTTTATACACAAAGAGATGATATTGTCGGGGATGGAAAAGATACCGACCTCGATTGAAGGGCGAAGAAATTGTAGACTCCTTTGGGTAAAAATATCAACCCATTTCGGAGCAAAAATATGACGACCCCAACTCCCTTAGTCGAAACATATTGGTTGTTCTTTGATTGAGAAAAATCGAACCCCTTTTAGGTGAGCATGTATAAACTCCAAGTTAGGTCGAAACACGTTGGCTCCTTAGTATGAGCTATCATATGATGCCTTTGATCGTGCCCAAGTTGTAAGTTTGCGTTGGAGGACTTCGTTAGCTTCTCGTTTGCCCCAAAGCTTGATGTCAAAAGGTGACATTTAGCGTTGGCTATAATAACGACCGTGCGTCTCGAGAGCCAAAACATCTTCTTCGTCTTCAATTTGCGAACCATCACTTTTTTCACTTTTTGAGAAAAAATGTGGGCACCCGATTGACCTTTGCTGGAGTCCGGAGATAAGCAATTGTAGATTGAACCTTATAGTGTTGCGGCAGTTTCTTGAACAAAAGTACTCTTCAAGGGCATTGACCTAATGCTTTTTCCTCGTTACTTAGCGCTTGAGTGATGTCTCTTAGGGACCTTTTATGATCCTATGGAAACTTCACTTAACAAGTCGCGTACGCTCAATAGTTTTTCTTCGAAGAGGCTTTCTTTTGATGGGTGTATGCGTATGCGGATAGTCGATCTCTTTATGCCCGACATTTATTTATCTCATGCTTGGATCTCGCTTGCTTTGATTTTCCATATACTTCTACCCTTCACATTGAACCTCTTGCTCCGGAGTCAAACTCTCCAGCACGAGTTCATCCCCGAGGAGGAAGCACTAGAGGAGTGGGAGATCCTTGAGGATGATGGCGTTGACAAGGATTCTAGAGATGGCTCCAAGGATTGGCCCCCTTTTCATGACTCTTCGTAGGTTAGGAGTGATTTTTGATGGCCCCCATGCCATATGACTTGATACTCTACTACTTTAGATTCATTTTTCTTGAACTTTTATCTTCGCATGAACCTTGCTTGATGCTTGCTAGATGCTTACTTGCCTTGTTATACCTTTTTATTATTGTTGATTTTTGTTTTCTTGCCGCTTGGGGTACGTGATCACCCTTCATCATGATTGGGTCTTCTTTAAATTTTGCGATTTAACTATCTTAGGGGTCGTATTAGCCCCTAGTCTTGCCCCCAAAATCTACACAAGTAAAAATACACAACGAAAGAAAAGTGAGGGCTTAGTTTCTCTAGGGGATCGTATTAGCCCCTACTCTTGCCCTCAACTTTGACGAAGGTAAAAATATACGACGAAAGAGATCGAGAGTTTGGTTGCTCTTTGGGGTACGTGATCACCCTTCATCATGATTGGGTCTTCTTTAAATTTTGCGATTTAACTATCTTAGGGGTCGTATTAGCCCCTAGTCTTGCCCCCAAAATCTACACAAGTAAAAATACACAACGAAAGAAAAGTGAGGGCTTAGTTTCTCTAGGGGATCGTATTAGCCCCTACTCTTGCCCTCAACTTTGACGAAGGTAAAAATATACGACGAAAGAGATCGAGAGTTTGGTTGCTCTAGGGAACGTATTAGCCCCTATTCTTGCTCCCAAGAATGGAAAAAGTTAAGTGCGAGATGCAAAGATGCAAAAAGCTTGCTCATTGTATTAAGAGAGAAATCAAAGTCCATCTAAAAGAAGGAATGTATGCCTCCGTTGAGCGCTTTCGGAAAAGCTGCGTCAAGCATGGGTGATTCCTTTACAAAATTTTAGGACTTAGGCTAGGTAGGTCTTTAAAGAAAGGCCCCCACGTCGGACAATGAGCTCGAACTATTTACATAACACCATCATCCCATGAGTTCGATGTCTTCGGTAGGAGCAAGCCGGACCTCTTCCGTGGTGGTGAAGCACACCATCATAGTCTCGGATACTTTGGTTGGGGCTCCAGCTTTGACCTCTTACCCTTGGGATCATCATGAGTCTTCCCCTCTTTTTTTGCTTCTCCATCAAAGGTCGACGGCTTATGACATAACATTCACGTGCGGTTTTTAGTCTCTGTAGATCTCGCTTACGGATCATCATCAAGCTCATACTTCATGAGTAGAAGGTATGGAGTGACGACCGCTTTGATCTTGCTGAGGGTGGGACGTCCAATGATGACATTTTAGACGGAAGGCACGTCGACCACCAAAAAGTTCACTTCGGTGTTTCGACCATTGGCCTTCTCTCCAACCCCGACCGGTAGGTGGATCATGCCTATGGGATGTATTGTTTGCCCTCGAATCCAATGATAGAACCGACGAGGGAATGAGATTCGAAGGGTATACTTTAGCCGATTTAGGCATTCCATGGTGATGATATCCACCGAGCTCCCGAGTATCTACCAGGATCCTTCGGACTATGGCGTCCGAGATCTTCGGTGTGACGACCAAAGGATCATCATGTGGGGTGGCCATGCCTTTCAAATATTGTTCTCCGAAGGTCAATGTGGGCACCTTCATAAGTGGAGGCTAGCTAGTGATCATGACCTATTGACCGCTTTGAGGTGAGCCTTCCAGGAAGAGGGAGTCATGCCCCCGCAAAACCCCAGCGATGGTGGTCACAATCCTAGTAGCATCATCATCATCATAGTGCTTATCTCCACGGGCACCTTTCTTAAAGAAACGATTGATCCGACCATTGTTCGCCGGTTCCCAAGGGCTTTCTTTAGATCACGACACTCAGCAATATCATCCCCGGTCCGTTCGTGGAACTCGCAATATTTGTTGGAGTTCCGTGCCTTGGTGGGGGTGGACATGAGAGTTGGCTTTCTTGACATGGGATGGCCCTTAACCTCCATGAGGATGCTCTTGGGATCGGTGTTGAAGCGGTGGTCCTCTTCATGCCCCGGGGTTTCTTATCATTTCGATGATTGAACTTTCCGTCCCCTTCGTCCCTTCCTTCCAGCCTCTTCTCTCTCTTTGGAGCATATTTCCGTGGCCTGGATGAAATCACTGCTTCCGAAACACCTCCGCCAAAGTGGTTATCTTTTGCTCGGCTAGGGAGAATTTGAATCTCCCACTCCCGAGTCCATTAAGGAAGGCGGTGTAGGCGACCCCGTCTTGTAGGATAAGGATGATCTCTCCATGGAACCTTCGAACATAGTCCTTTAGGGTCTCGTTCCTCCCTTGTTTGATCTTGGAGAGGTGGATGCTAGTCTTCTTTGCTTGCAACTCGCAATAAATTTGTGCGACAAAGTTCTCACACAACTCCTCGAATGAGGAGATGCTTCCCGAGGAAGATTGTTGAACCATTTCTACACGACTCCCTTTAGTGTGGCATGAAAGAATCGGCAGTAGGTTGCATCATCCCTATCTTGCACATACATATGGGACTTATAGTACGCCAGGTGATTTTCGGGATTAGTTGTGCCATTGTATGGGTCAATGCTTGGGACCTTTATCTTCTTCATTCGTGGAGCATTCATAATCTTCTTCGAAAATGGTGTGTTAAAGGTGGGTTGAGTCGGTCGTGAATTAGAGCCGGAGATGGGAACGAAGCAAGACCGATATCGCGAGACTTCCGAGTAAGGAAGGGCTCTTCCTCCTCTCAAATCGAGGGGTGTACGCCTAACCCTCTCCGACCTCTCCGGATTCTTCATATGTGATTGCTCATGATGCCTTTCCTTTGATCGCCCGCGCTCCCGGGCGACAGACCGCTCTTGGTCGCGCCTTGGAGCATTGTAGGCTTGCCGAGAATTGCGGCCATGCATAGCCGATCGTGCGGGATCGACGAACCTTCCGCTCCCCGGGGCCCTCGCTCCGCAATTGGGGCAAGGGCATCACCATGACCCTCAAATCGGGCGAACGCCCGCTATGGGTGGCATAAGGGGTCGAGGCGGTGTGCGAAGTGGCAATCTTCTCATTAGCCCTATGATGAGCTCTCTTGGCCTCGATAAGTCCCGAGGCATTGCCTTCTTCGTGACACCTTGCCGAGGGGGCATTTGGCTTCTCGAGAGCAAGCGTAATTGGTGCCTCGCTTGGATGTGTTGGGGCTGCATGCGAGGGCATCCTTCCCGAGAAGTCACCAATAAGCCGACCTCCCTGGGGGTTTTGCCATACCCAGGATTAGGGTTATATCGGAATGACATGATGGGCAGAGCGCTGCTGCATGGTGGCTCGCACCTGTGATAAGCGCCATATTTGCATTAAATTTCATAGGAGATTACTTGTCATTTCTGGGGATTTATATGCATATTTATGTACTTTATGCCCCATTTATGCTTTACACTTGGGTTTTGCATTTTTGGTCTGCTTTCTACAGACTTCTTAGTGATTTGGACCTGATTTTGTCATATTTTTAGTCCAAAGCTTTTTTGAGTCTACGTTTATAACGTCCTTATTGAAAGAGCTTTCCAATGATATATTATAAGCTCAATTCGTTGAGGAACGAAAAAGATATGAGCTGGAAGGTAAGAAGGGTGCGGTAACGGACACTTCTCTACTCTCTGAATTATGTTTTTCCCCACACTTATGAAGCAAGCATAATGATGAAAGAATTAGAAACTAGACTCAATGACCTTTCCGGAAAATCAAGAATCGCATCATTTGGACATCGCAAGAGGAAGTTATGATCGAATCAATTTGACGCATGCCTTCCGAAGCAACCAACATGGGCGGACCGTTTTAGAGGAAACGGCCCGTGTTGGAGGTCGAGACTTTGCATCGAGAATGGGCAGCCCGTGTCGGCGGACACGACCCGCTTTTAGTGTTTCCGTCCAATTTTGATGTGCTGGCAGCCAACACGGGCAGCCCGTGTTGGAGGACACGACCCGTGTTGGAGGTAAATTATGCCGAGACAATTCGATTTTGACGGTTCCGGCTCTTGATTGCTTCTTAATGGCTTATTTAAGCTGATTCTCGGCCATTCCTGCAAGAATCCAGTCCAGTAACCCTACCATTCATCCTCCATTATTCATCCATTGCCATTCATCCATACCTTTCATCCACATCAAACCAAATACTTTTGAAGATCGAAGAAGAAGATTAAAGTAATTGTAGAATTCCATTTGAAGTCAAGAGATTCAAGTCGAGCACTAGTCTATCATATACTTCTTCATTTTTTCTGTTTGAGGTTTGATTTCAATGTATTGGATTTTAGTTAAGCTTTCAATAAACATGTGTGAGTAGTTTAGTTTTTCTAGAGATTTGTAATCCGAAACTATGTAGTTTGATTAGTTTTCTATGATTTGTGCTTGAATTCTGATTTTGATTCAATAGATGGTTGTGTTTATCATGTTCATGATTGTTTTGAAGGCCTAGAATACTTATGTTTAGAGATTAATCTATCATGTACTCGAAAAGTGAAATAGAATAATCCGACAACCAACCTTTCTACCTAATTTATGAAATTTGAGAAAAAATAGTAAATTAGGGGATCACTTTGATAATTTGAAATCCTTAACTTTGATTAACTTAAAATGCATACAAAAGTTGTTTGATAGGTTAATTAGAGAAATTCTATTAAGCATCGAAAGAGCGATAGAATTTTGCGATTATCGATCCTTGATTTACTTGAATAAATGATTGCGCAAATTATGTTTAAATAATCAAACTCATTGTTAGGAAAGCAAATCCGTATATATTTTTATCCATTGATTTAAGTCTAGATTAATTTTCTAATTTTAATAGTTAGAACTAGTTTAGAAAGAACAAACTTCAAAAACCCGATTAGCTTAGCAATTGAGTAGAGGACTAGTTTAGTGCGTTGCTAGATCGAGTCCTTGTGGGATTGACCTTGGCTAGCTACAACCATACACCGTGCGCTTGCGGCCTGTCAACCTACTCCCGCACTTGTTGTGCAACAGTGGTCTTAAGGGTCTACATCAAGTTTTGAAGAGCCCATAAGGTGATGTAGCCTTCCCGCCGAGACTGGCGGTTGTTCATAGAGGGCTGAGACGACTCTACGTCGTCGAGTTGATGGCCGACGCGGGATTGGCCACCCGTGGGCATAAGGGACAAGTGGATCGGTTGCGTCAAGTGTCATCCTTGATCGTGATCGGGTACCGCTAGCAACCATAAGCTACCTCTCTCCCGCGAGACGGCGCCAAAATGTTTTCGAAGGAACACGGGTGTGATGATATGGATGATGATTCGGAGAGAGAAGATTTACTCGCTCCGATTGCGAGGGCGTGAATTGACCGAATGGATTCCACGTGGCGGCTGCTGAACCCGCAAAAGGCAAAGCCCTGGGAACGCCCTTCGACGCTCAAGTTAGTGTGATGAATTGAATGAGCGAATCGAGAAAATCTTCCTCGATATGCGCGAAGGGAGATTTTTGTGATTTTCTTACCGGAGTAAGTCTTTTTGGGAATTTGTGAGACTTTTTAAGAGAGAAAAGTGTTTGGAATGGATGATGTGAACCCATGAGTCCCCCTCATGAGGGTGGAGGTTGGTGAGTATTTACCGTAATTTAGGAGGAAACTCTACCCCTAATGGGTTTTGGGCTTTACTTGGCTCGTTGAGAGGAGGTTTGGGCTGATACTTCCATTGTCCAACCGATTAGGCACAGCTAGCTAGTGACGTGGAGGGTGAGCTGGAACTGTCCGGAAAATATCTGGATCACTTAAGTTCAATCGTTTGGGTCTTGAATGTGAAAATTACCTATGTGCGGAAGAGTAGAAGTGGCCAAATGCATATTATTATTTTTTGAAAAAAGAAAACCGAAAATAGGGAAGAGATATGTGATATGATTTAGAGAAATTTGCTAGAGAATTTGAGTTTATTAGGTAACTATATATATGCTATTATAGACACCTAAAAAGTGTAATGCCTTTTTCTCTTGTTATTTATTTGTTAACCCAATGATGAAATCTTGAGTCTTATTTGAGTATTTGGATCTCGGACAAGTGTTTTATTGGTGCGACGGAAGCCAATAAAGTACAAAGAACCGCCCCAAGCACCATGTAAATAGTATTTTATTTTTGGATCGATCCAAAAATCCCCTTTTCTTTCGGACGGTCCAAGATCGGGCCAAGCCTCAACAGTACAACAGAGTCCGAGTGCTACGTTTTGGCTCCAAGACAGTCCACGTGAGACTAGGAGCACACATCCCACACCAAAAGTGAAACCCGCAAAAATGGAAACCTCGCCAAAAATGAAAACCTTTTATTTTTGGAAAGCTGCTATGGCGGGCATCGGCAAACCCAAAATTTTAAGTGGAACGCAACGTTTTGCCCCGAGACTCCCTTCGAAGCACGCTAGGGCACGAAACCCTAGAAAGCCTCTTATGGCCGGCGCCATGAACCGATTTTATCCAGCTTTATCTCTTCTTTATCTAGTTCGATCTCCACAATATATTGGCCCGGTTTCTTGCTTCGCTTTTGGATGGCTGGCCGAGCTAACACTAAGTCATTTCCTTGACCTAATCTCTCCCTACAAATAGAGAGCCTTTCCTTTCATTTCAAGCATGATTTCCCGCCTTAGCATCACGTTGTCGCATTCCACCTACAATGACTCATCCTTCAATGTTATTTTGCTCGAAATTCGCCTAAGAGCTATTGAATGCTTCATTCTATATTCGGATCTCTTGGTCCCTTTTCAACATCTTCCCATTCTATTCCTTATTCCAACTACATCCGAACCTAAAACTTCATCATTCATACATCTCCTTTACCTATATATACTCAAAACTCACAAAAAGCCCTTCCAATCCACCCCCTTCGTGTCACCGGATCCGGATTCAAGATCCGAGTTCAGCGAGTGGGACAACCATTCAACCTTCGGACGATTTAATTATTTATATGTTTTCTTTATTACTTTATGTATTGTGGATTCGAGATGTATCGCTTTTAATTCCTCACCGCCTAATGTAATCTTTTAGTTTTCTCGCTTTCTTTTCCCTTTTCGTTTTTCTTTCGCTTTCGCTTTTCGTTTCTTCCTTTATTGTTTTCTTCACCTCTTTCTTTATCGCTTTCTTTTATTATGTTTGGTTGCTTTCAATTTCTCGTCGCGTGTTGCTTTCTTACTTTTGTTGCATTATTTTAATTCACTCGCGCAAACTAGTAATGGTCGTCTTCGGACAGAGCGAACGGAATGGTTTATCTCTACGTTTCGTACGCTCGCCTCCGAATTCGTTACTCGGCTCAAAGACCGATGAAGTTAATTTTTAGCCTTTTTTGGTTTTAGTTTCCCATACTAAGATCGAGAGAGCAAATTTTTACTCTTATGTTTTTGTTAGTTTTCTCTCTTAAAAATTGACTCGGTGACTCCTTTTTTGCTTTATTTCTATTCAAATTGCATCTCGACTATTTTTTAATTGCAGTATAAAAAAGGATTCTAGATCTGTCAAGCCGGGCCGGAGGCCGAGGTTGACTGTCTTAGCCTTAGCCCCTGGCCGCATTGGCCACCACTAGGTGTCGCATGCACCGAGTGATTAGCAGCCGAGGCTTCGGTCCAAACCAAGTGTTTTCACACCAGCTTAGGCCTAAAGCCTTATGGCGGATTCAATCAACTCTAATTCTATTTTTCAGTTACTGAGATAATATCCCGGGATGTTTCGAAAATAATTGCTCAAATAAAATAATTAATAAAACCGACATTCAAACTTTACTTAATTCGTTTTAAATCGGATTTAATAAAATTTAAAAATCTTAATAAAATGTTCATCTCGACTTTCAAAATCATCTTCTATCTTCAAAACCCTAAAATCATTTCTTTAAACTTTCTAAACCCTACACCAACCATTCGTAGGGAAGCTCGGTCCCAGCCGTGGTTCCTACAGACTATTTATAAGAATGATATTTGGTAAAATAAAATTTATTATCTAATTAAATAGATAGAGACTCTCCTTATCCATCATCATAAGGATGATGTTTAAGAGGCATTTATATCCATTTAAAATGTAATCTTATCATAATATAATTACTAATATATTTCCTTTCTAAATAAAATCTTTTTATTATCCTATTAAATCTAATTATCTAATTATTTTTAAATTATTTATTTATTTTTTAATTGAAATTTACCTAACTAAAAACTCTACCATTTTTTTTAATCAAAATTCATCAAAAGTCATCCATTTTTTATCACAAAATTAAATTAAGAAACTAATAATGTTTTGTCGCAATTATCATAATTTATGCCTCTTAACTATAATTTCATCATTACAGGGCAACGACCAACCATATGATAATGTTGAAAAATCATTTGGCCAAAATCATCAAAACTTTTAAATATAAGTTTTTTTATTAATATTTTTTAAGTAAATATCATTCTATATGCTATTTTTATTCAAATTTAGAAGGGATAGTACAAGAGTTTATAAGTTTCAAACTTTGGTGGAGAGGGGGAGGTGTGAAACCCGACTTTCATACCAATTAAGCAAAATATTTTCGGTAAAGAAAATAATGCGTATAGTTGTAGAGTATGAGTGAGCGTGCACGGAAATTGAAGGGTATAATTTTGTGATAAAAAAAATGACGGACTTTTTAATTAACGGGTGAGATGAATTTTAATTAAAAAGGTAGAGTTTTTAGTTAGGTAAATTTCTATTAAAACATAAATAAATAATTTAAAAATAATTAGACAATTAGATTTAATAGGATAATAAAAAATATTTAATTTAGAAAGGAAATATATTAGTAATTATATTGAGATAAAATTACATTTTAAATCGGTGGTTAGCAAAACTGATAATAATATGATATTACTATCATTCATGATGGAGAAGTTTTGTGATCATTCGGGATTTGGACAATGAAGTAAAAATTAACTAAAATTAATAACATTGAATTTTCGGAGCTATGTTTACCAAGAGAACAAAGTCGATTCAAAAGCTTTATCAGATGAAGAGAAAAATTGTCAACGGAGAAGGTCTGGGCTTCCTTGGGGTGAACAAGGTGGACTTCTCGATGAATTGGGGGAGGTGTAATTCAAGAGAGAGTAACAGTAAAAAGAGGAAGATTGAATAAAATGTTGATTGCTTTCATCCATTATAGTAGGTCACTATAAACGGTTGAGATTTTAAGGAGTAAATTACTGACTATTATTAAATTTAATTACCGTGCTTGAAAATTTTTTTAACTATGATAGAATCTTCCCTCTTTTCTAATTGAATCTAAACTTTCCTTTCAATACAATCTTATTAATCTAATTTAGTAAGGGAAAAGAATTAGTAAATGATAGAAATTCCTACTGGGACCTACCTCATTACCCATCTCCTATGTTCACCTGTCCACTGCCTAGAATTCAGCAGCAACAACTCTACCATTTCATGGTCACGCGTAGACCCCAAATTTGGTTCCCTGACAACATGTGATGATCATGCTTTGAGCCAAGTTAGATTTTGCTCTCCTCCTCGTACCCGATCTCCTTTTTCTTCACAATTGCCCGTCCATAAAAGTTATAAATTTCATATAAAAATTCATCGCAACATGACCACTTTCATATAATTTTGTGACAATTTACTACAAATCAACTCCAAATTGCATTAATTTTGCTCTACTATGGCCCCAATTCTACACTAGGCTTCATCCCTAATTTCATGATTTAACTTTATAATTCATCTAAAATGGTAGTTTAGCGTCCAATCGAATAGAGACTGGATGCGTGTTTCATGAACATAAATATTAAAAATGTGTAGAACTCATAAAGCGAGATAAACATGCTAAATAAAATATAAAAGAAAAATTGGGGAAGAAATATGAAATTAAGAATAAGACCAAAGTTACATGATTATGCAATTGAGATCATGAATCGGATTATGAGAAGGTTTTAGTTTAATAATTTCTAAAAAGAAAAAGTTAATGACTCGATATTAGGGGATTTGTGGGAGAGTTTTATTAAATTAGGCAACTAAAAATATTTCATATAAAATGCAATATTGGCTAGATTTTCAATAGGAAAGTGTAAAATTAACTTAATAAGATTATTTGTATAATAAGATATAAACATCTCTTATCTATCGTAGGACGACGTTTAGTAAAATTGATAAAACTATTACATGGCTTCAACACAACTTACATAACCGATTGCTTGTGCATAAACTTTGTTAGAGCCTCATCCCTAGCTCCTAAAACAAGTTATAAAACAATACATGACCTTATCCATTGAAAGAAGGAGGCTAATGCTAACAGACTCTTAAAATAAGGTTTGAAACTTTCCAAAAAAAAAAAAAAAGAAGTTTGATGATATTATGTCAAACCTACAGGGACGATTTAGTAAGAGTACTTAAATGATTACATATTTACATCCAATCTTCCATAACGCATGGTAAGCTTGTTAGGAAGTGTTTTTATTAAATTGCAAACTAATTAGCCCTAACAAAGGATGATATTTACTTGTATATTTGTGGGGCAAAAAATGATGAATGTTCATATGGCCATGAATCTTATCTCTAGGAAGACAAGGCCTCCTCAATACTTCTTATAACACTGCTAAGGCTGCCACCACGTTCAAGAGCTTTAACAGCTGCTTTATGTGCGTCTTTATGCCATTTAAGCAAATTATAAGACTGCAAAACTGCCCATCTCGCTTGATTAGACATCTGCGTACAAGAAAAGGTGGCAACAGTTGACATACTCGAATGCAAATTCATTTTAACAGTGAATATTAATTCAAGTGCTAACCTGGGGAACAGATAAAGGAGGTTGCAGAAGGACACAGATGCTTCTGAATAGATTCTCGTCATTTTCTCCACCATCAGCTTCTCCATAGATGAGAGCTTCAGCCGCAATACCCGCAAAAAGTACCATGCAGTACCTGAGCAATTATGTTCGACAAGCCAGTCACCAAATTGACAAAGAAGTACAGGTACCCCCCTTCTTTTTCTTTATTGTCTCTTCAAGGTATCTATGGAGGTACATCATGACAAGAGC
Source organism: Talinum fruticosum (assembly GCA_021018815.1). NCBI lineage: Eukaryota > Viridiplantae > Streptophyta > Magnoliopsida > Caryophyllales > Talinaceae > Talinum > Talinum fruticosum. The sequence continues at coordinate 9,714,761 of JAITYX010000006.1, read as the reverse complement.
ATGCAAAGTTATACAATGAACTCAAATGAGAAACTTCAAGTTGTCTCAATATTTCAGGATTTCAGCCAATAATAATTGTCTTTTTTTGGGGGGATAAGCAGGCATGTCTTAATACCTGACATGCAAAATGTCAACAAAACATATAATAATACAGAACACACTATTGAATGTCTTGAATATAAAGCCCCCTATGAATTTACTTATTTAGAAAGACATGGTTATTAGAGACCTTTTAACAATCAAAAGAATCATAACCAATCAGCTAGTCTCATTAGAATTATGTTCTAGACCAAATCAAACTACATTAAACTATTTGTTCATATTCCCACATAGGGTCCGCCCCGCCCCCAAAAAAATAAAAATAAAAATCCCACATAGGGTATTACAAAACCTCTTCTCCTACCTGCTCCTATATCCCTTCAGTTGAAGAGCAGATGTACTATTTCTATTAGACCTGGGATTTGATGGTGTTGGCTACATACTAAGTATACACTTTAGTTGAACATATAATAAATTCATGTGGTACAGTAGTTTCTAGTTCTTAACCACTAGCATGTAATTTTCTCAGATACAACAGGACCATAAACTTTTGTTCATCAGACCATTTGCTTGCACGTGCCCCAGTCATTTGATGTCAATTGCTTATTCCACCTTCAAGTTGTTTACATTCTCATCATTATCTGTTTTTAAGAAAGGGAAAAGCCTCAACATGCAGATGCAGTCTTACCTGTCAAAAGCTGTACTGCTGAGTTGTCCTTGTGAAAGTTCATCCTGCAAGTTCTCATCCCAAAATTGGGTCCCAGCCTGCACAAACAAGCCCCCCAAATCAAAAAAAGAGGAAAAACAAAGAGAAAAACAAATGGGAAAAAAAGAGAAGAATAGCAAAAACAAGGTTGAGTTCTCAAAATATCATCTCTTTTTGTAAGGTATCTCCCAGAAAAGTTTAGAAGACAGGGTCCTCTGCTATGTTATGTGCATGCCAGTGTAATTTTCCTACCAGGGGCATTCCAAAATGCACTTGCTAAGAAAATAAGTCATAACATTCGGCAGACAGTCATTTAGGTAGCTCACAGAAAGATCACATTTAGCACACTCAAGGCTATCAATTTATTTGTTCTTTATCATTATTAGTTTATGCTGTCCCTTACAGAGAGGATTGTGTTCAGATATGAACCACCCAAAAAATTCTCTGGTAGAATGAGTATCAATGTAGTATAACAAAAATAATAAAAGTTGGCAGTCAATTTCTTGCATGTTTACCATGTATCAAAGAGTGTGTGAGAGGTTTTAAAGATGAGCACTAATATACAAGCGTCAGGCACTGATATACTCGCAATGCCAGCGTCAATGCTCCTTATAAGCCCAACTAGCTCATCATCTGGTGATAATATTACTGTGGCACAAGGCTTCTGTACATGTAATGAAGCTCTTCTCATAGCTTAACACATGAACTTTGGACAGAAAGATGAGAATAAAAAATCTTCTTGGGTGGACTTGATAGAAATCTTGAGCTGGAGAAAAAGAACCTTTTTTAAAATGGACTCTGCTATCAAAAACATAAAACCTCTATCGAGAAAGATCAGCATCCTCCACAATATAGAATAATGAAGCTGATCTTTATAGCAACACCTTTAAAGTGTCTTCATATCCTCTAGCTAATCCAAGCCTAAGAAAGAGACATCACCGAGCCATATTTCCTCCTAAATCAGAGCAAAAGACACCTCTGGTTAAGCTTTGATCATAAGAGAGAATTACAGCAAATATTGGCTGAGGAATTACAAATTTTCTTTACGATGCATTGCTGCCATTAAATGGCCTCATCTAGAACAATTTGGTTTAGGGGCAGTATTGGGAAGACTACTATGAGATCCTTTTTTCTCAACATATTAGCATCCAAAAATGTACTACAGAATGCAAATGCAAATATTGAATAAATCTTTACATTATCTGAGCATATTTGAGTTACAAACTTAAAATGTAAAGCTTTATGCAGTCTAAGCATTTGCATTCCATATTGCCAAATATTTGTGTTTCAAAACACAAATATTTTGAAAAAGAAAGACATCAAAGGACATCATAGCCAAATTGCAAAACACAAATATTTTGAATAACAAAGACATCAAAGGATATCATAGCCATATTGCAAAACACAAATATTTTGAATAACAAAGACATCAAAGGACATCATAGTAGTTTCTCATCTTTCTTTCAAGGTACATAATTCATTGGCTTTTGCTTTGGAAAATACGGCTTTTGCATATTGGTGGGAACCTTCTCCCTTGTCATCCATATTTCTCTCCACTCATAAAAATTAATTGTGAAGAGGAAAGCGAAAAACTCTCCGGCTACGTCAATGACACAAGGTAAATGCAATAGAGCGTCTAGAAGTCTGACTCAATCACTAATATGATTATGAGTAGACTCAATCACAGCTACCAAGTGTCCAGATATTGTGCAGGTGGAGGAAGTGAAATATGACAGGGTGTTCAAAATGCAGGGCCATCAATTTGTGTGCAATACATGGCTGGACCCATCAAATGAGGAAGTTAGCTTGAAACAGGTCCTAAGAGCTAAATGCATTGGTTACAAAACCATAGCTCTCCTAGTTCTCCCACCCCTAACTGTTGCTAGGGTACCCTTTCAGGTCTTCTGTGTCTAAAATGCAGGTTTATCATGTGTAGTGAAGCTACTCAAGGTTGTTAATCACCATCTCAGGATGTATAGGGATCTATATCATTCTGTAGATAAAGAAGGCTGTTTCATTTTCATTTTTTCATTGTACTCAATGCAAACAAGTGAATGAAGCGCTTTTGAGGAGTCCAATGAAATTGATATACTCTCTCTATCTCTCCTGATTGTACCAGCATCTTTGTCAAATTATGGGTCCAATGCACTTCAGTTTAGACCAGCAAGTCTAACTCATTTTTGGTTTATTCCATGTTGAGTGTCGTCATATCATATAGCATATAAACTGGGTTCAAAAAACAAAGTACTCAAACATACCTGTCCTTGGATGCCCATCTGCATAGCAGTGATCGGGTCTAAGATAACCCCACGAATTGGGCAACCCATTAGATACGCTGCAAATGCATTCAACGCAGAGAATTACCTTTCAAAAGAGAGGCATGCAACACATAAATGTGCCATTCCAGATAATTCATTACCTGAAAGTAATTACTTTTCAGTATTATTTACCTATCAAAAGATGGCCTGCTTCATGGACAAGGATACGACGCTTATATGGAGGCCAATAACTAGAAATTTGAGCTAGACAAGAACCACCAAGAAAGATGGAATCTGCCAAAACTAATCCCAAAACAGCTGCTAGTTGAGGCCTCAAATCTATTCCTTTGGAAAGCAGAAAGGATGTGCCACCAAGAAAGGCAAATAAAACAGCACTGGAAGCTCCAGAAACGCCCCATTTCTTGGGAGAAAGTTTGGACACTATCAGAAGGCAAAAGTCAAAATGAAAAACAAATAACAATAACGAATAAAGAAACACGCAAAAAAATTCTCTAGAACTGTACTCTTATACAAACAATTGTCTCCAAAAAACATTGCTGTTTGCAGGATTTAAGGTAAATAAGAAACTGCAGTTGCATTTCCCAAAATTCACAAAGAAGATTTAATGAAGCATGCGAAAAATAAAATTGTTACGACGAATTTGATCCCATGATTAGATAAAGGATGAGAAAAGAAGCTACAGGAGAACAGACCTTCCAAGCTTGTTGAAGACTTCAGAATTGCCGGTGTGACATTTCGTGGCCCTTCCAAAACTGAAAACATGTGTAATGTACATCAAGAAGTAGCTATAGCGAACGATGCTCAGAAAAGTTTGAGCAAATAAACAATTTGAAATAACCACTGCGATATTCAAGCATAAACAATTGTTGGATACAATTATAAGCCTTTTGGTTAAGGGCATGTTCAAATGGCATTTATATCAACATTTATAACAACTTTTAGCTCATTTCAACCATATCAGCTCATAAATGTCATAACAACTATAATAGCTCACACTTTAACACCTATTAGCTATTAGTTGTAACCACAAATTATTTATTTATTTATTTATTATTATTGTCATCGTTGTCAAAATTATTGGTATTGTTGCGGTTATTGTATATTCATATGAAAGATATATAAATATTTTTATGAAATTGGCTAATACTGTCATGATATGTAAATTGTTATGTAAAAATAATACCATGTATCTAGAACATACACATTACTTTACTCCAAAATATTGAAAACATTTACATAAAAATAAAATAAAATTACTCACAAAATCTATGAATTTCTAATTGAATAAAAATTAAATCGATTAGCAAAATATATATATATTTTCAAATAATCATTATTCACCAAATATTCGTTATTGTGAAATATAGAATGAATAATATAACAAACAATATATTTAAAATTTCGTAACAGACTCATAATAGCTATAACAACTAATCATTTCAAATCATAATATCTATAACAATTAATCATTTTAACTCATTTCAATTATAATATAACAACTAATTTTAACAACTATTTCGAAGAGGCACTTAGTCACACACATAGTTGTTGTCGGCAAATGAAAACTATTTAGACAATCTCCTTGATAATAGTACTACATGGATACTATCAAAGATAATAAAGCCACAATTTCCCCAAAACTGTATGTCTTAGAATTGCAACTATGACGTGGAGAATCAACTATTAGCTAGACATTGAATAGCACAGTGGGAGGCATTTAGAAGTCAATTTTGCATGCAATGCAAAACAATTTCAAATCTCTTCAAGTAATATTTGAGCTTACCATTGATGACTGTCTGAATTATATCTTTACAGTGCTTAATGCATTTGAGTTCCATTGTGTTTATGCCAGCTTTAAAGATAAGTTATGCATTAGATGTCCTTTTCACCCCACAAAAGCACGTCAATAGATAAAGAATTACATATGAAAATGGAAAATATACTCCTAGATCAACTATAAAATGTCAAGTAAATGAAAGACATGTGCTAAATAAAGGTAACTAACATAGGAATGAAATTAACAAAGTCCTACATGTTTTAGTTAGTAAATTTTCAATCGGATAGGTTGGATCCCCATATGTACTCAAGCTTCAGGTAACTCACAAGGGCGTAATTCAGGTTTAGGTCAGAGAAAGCACAACCCAAACCCAAAATGAATGTACTTAACTCAACAAGCAAGAGTGTTTTTTTAAAATATTAATCTTTTTTCTTTCCATATTATGAATACTAGCTAAATATTGTTTGTTTTATAACTATCAAATCATCATTAGATCTCGGATGAAGAATCATATTATATTATACAAAACAGAAAAGATTCAAAATATAGAGATATTGGAGAAGTATAAGGTTATTGAGGGAAAAATCAATATACTTCTAATGTCAAATCCAGGATCACCTAGGGCAGAAATAAAGCACTGGGTTGAACTCTTCATTGGTGCCATGGTAATAGCTATGAATAGTCATCGAATGCCGAGAAAGGGTAGAAGAATGGGACCTATTATGGTACATACAACGTTAAGACATGATCATTATCTTTAATTGGGTTATTCTATTGCACCTCTTAGAAAGAAAAGAACTTAAATCAAGATACTTAATTAGCACAACGATACATTTATACAAAACTTCTACCGCGAGCACCACGCAATGGAGATGTCGTAGACAATCAAGTGAAAAAATCAATCCACGTAAAAATGAAAAAAGGCAAAAATAGCAGAAAAATATCTTTAAGAGAGATCACAATGGATCTACAAAAGAAAAAGTATGCTCATGCATAGTACATGTTAGATATTAAAAGTTTATTGAAATTGTTTGCAGTTTCAAGTTTCATAGTTGATCACAAAGATGAAGATTAGAGATATCATTAGCAATTTGTAGAGCAGAAAGTTTTTTCCATAACTAATTTTCTGTTCTAAAAGACAAAAGTGGATAAGCGCCATTGTTGCTCAAGCATAGGGGGACTAAGAGGGATGAAAAATATGAAGACAAACAAAAGGAGAACAGGAGAGCAGGAGGTTTTCTGGTCGTTTTATCCATCACATAACTTATTGTTTTGAGTAAGAGACCTGGTGACCAATGACAATGGATCATATTAACTAACTGATTTCCAGGTCATTTGGATCTGGGTCATTCAAGTTGAAGGTCAGTTTCAAACATTTGGTCATGTTTAAGTAGGATTTTAAGGTAGGGTCACTTTTTGAAATGTCTAATTTCTAGATGTGCAATCACTATTAACAGAAGGAACTACTAAAACAATAGGGAACAAAGGGCACTCCTAACCCCAACATCAATCTAATGATTATACTCTACTTATTGCTTAATAAAAGGCCAACCTTCATCCCTTTACACACCCTTTGAATTTTTCAGAGATTCACTCCTTAAAGCTGCTAGGAAAGTACATATTCTGCGTGAATGTTGAGGGCAGAGGAAAGGCAGTGAAAAACAGATATACACCCTATTAACCTCCCATAGAGAATGACATGAAAAGTTAATGTTGCAATGGCTCGCCATCCCCAGCTGTCAATTTTAAGTTAGTAAATCACAAATCTTACCAAAGGTCATATCATGACTACAGAAATAATTACAACCAACAACCACTAAAGGATCCCACCACAGCAGGCTTTGGGGAATTATAGATGTATGCAATCTTGCAAGTTCCAAAATGATTCTAAAAATAGACACAAGAATTCTCCAGGAACATGCCCAAACTCATTTGTTTTGCTTCAATTCTATATAGTCCAATTAGTATACTTCTGCTATGAATGCCACCTATCTTAGCCAGTCAAGCCAATAGGGATGGTACTATGGAAATCATGTATACACCAGCCTCTTGAGCCTTCCTTCACATTCTTTCACATGCACAGTTGTGCACACTAACATAGAAACATAATGCAGATTGCTGATAAATTAACAAATGCGCTCCTACTTCTCTTATTAAATTCTATGTAACCAGCTACCATTAGTCTATTTGATTGAGTACATTTAGGTGCAACTATCTCAAAGAGCCAACTTCTGTGATAGGAAATTCCACAGTGCGGCGGAGGTAGGTGCAGAGGTCATCCAATAACAATTATGGCAAAGCCAGCCCCTCCCCCAGCTCCCCACCGCGCGGTGTGGTTTTCATAAATGAGAAATCCAAAACCTCTTAACTTTGGAACTATGCATGTTCATACCGTTCTGTGTAATCCAGACTTCCTCAACAATTCAAGAACAATGGGAAAGCTTGTTGGTATGCCTCAACACGACCATAAAAACAAGGCACACATCAGATAGTAGCACCCTCATACAACTATGTCCACAAAAGCAGTTGGGATACTAAAACTGAAGATTTTCTTACCTTCCAAATGAAATTAAAAATGCAAACTGGGATAAAAATGATTTAAGAAATAGTCAGCCTGAGTAGCAGAGCTACCTATCCCCACAAAGCACCAAGAATTTTTGTGCTCTTGTCAATCATACACTCCTCCTACCTTTCTAGAAGCTTCAGCTATCAGTCGCATGCTAAGAAAAGTAAGTGCAGTCTGAGTGAGGCCTATAACCCTTCTCGTGTCCTTATCCCCCATTTCATAAAACAAGTATTAACAAGAATGACAATTGTTTTAAGGAAAAGAATCTGAATTTGAAACCCGTGGTTGTATAGGATACCAAATACTAACAAGTGGAGAAAAATAAGGAAGGTGAAACCCATGGTAACACAGGATACAACGCAAAGTGAAACCTGTGGCCATATTGAATACAAAGTACAAACTGTAATCTACTTTTGGAAAAAGAATTGTTTTCTATTGACAAGAGAGGAAATACTTCATACGGATTCAAAAACCGTCATTCCTCTAGTAAGAGAGAAGAAATGTTGTGAATCAGTGCAGACAGCCCTCGAAACAGCATATTAGCAGGTGTTCCGGGAACGGATAGAAGAATAAAAGAGATTCCACAAAAATATACGAATATTAGCCCCACTGTAATCTTGTGACATTCCTGTCCAACCATAGCAATCACATAAGCACCTGATAGGCAAAAACACAATAGAGGCAACTGCCTTATTATCTCCAAATCAAAGATAATTTTACGTGGAAATGTCCATGGTTACTACTGGATCTGTCGATCAGCCTATACCACAGAAAGGAAAATACATCTCCATGAAAAAGGTCATCTCCCATATCTCCAATGTTATGATTGATACATGACTCAAACACCCAACATAGCTGAATTTAACCCTAACATTTAAATCCTTCATATTAGTTTTATCCAACGATAGCAATAAATTTTCACTAACTGCCAGACATTTTACTTTGCAATGAAGTCTAAAGCTGGGAGCTAATGTGTCAACTCATAATCATAGTTAGCGGGACTGCTTCATACCCACCCCACGGTCCCAAAAGATCTGCATTCCAGGAACAAGCGAGCAGGAGGTGTTCCTACTATCTATGCTCATAATAATATAAATGAAGAAAACATTCAAAGTACATAATCTGGAGCCACTGTGGACCTAATTTTAGATCAAAAGAATGAAACATGGTACACCACTTTAGGTTCTAACTTAATGTATAATTAAGTAAAAATCCTACATGTAAACAACTCCCTTATAATAAATTTCTTCAGTATTCCTGCATGTTTACACACATGTTGCAGAAAGCGCAAAACTGTGCTGAAAGTCATAATGCCCCTGATCTGAAATTACAAAGGTAATTCATTAGGGAACACAGAACAGTTCTAACTCATGGAACATAATTTCCATAAAGATCATCATAATCAACTATACTTGCACTCGGACATAGCCAGCAGATCTCAAAGGATTTTGAGTGCTCCTAGTCTAAAATGAAGGCTATCCATATCCATGTCAATATATCAATGTCCAACACAGGTACTCAAGATGAAATGAAGAGTTTGAGTAGCATAGCTAGTAATCCTTTCTCTAGCAATGATAGCAATTAGATGAACGACAGCAATTTTGAGCTAACATGTCTACGATTATAAAGATCATCTATAGTTGAACCTAATTAATTTACATACAAAGACAGTTATCAAGTCAAACCCTCTTAATATCATCATTGACGAGGGAACAATCAGACATCAAATAAGATGGTAGAAGGAAATGATTGATTCACATATAACCTTCCCACTTTAAAAATAGACATGAAACACAATCCATATACTTAATAATTCTTTGAAACTCTCCCTTAATGCAAATTTCAAAATTCTTCAGGGGTAGAAATTGAAAGACTTACCAATATTCCTACACTTCCCAAAATTAGGCAACAACCCTCTGCCCTTGAGAAACGCATAAGCACTGCCCACAAGCCTCATATCATCTGCATTCAAGCAAGTGTCCAATACCTCCCAATCTCGACCAAAACCAGGAAATCCGAACTTAGGGCGAGTCTGAACGCGAGACCCAGTTGACTCGGTGGGTTGGAGTTGGAGGCCATCACTATCAATGGACTTCAAAAGCCTGAGAGCTTTGGCAAGGTCCTTGTCTCTCACCGCTTCCTCGTACTCCTTCCACTCCCTTAGAGCTCCAACCAGTGATGTGGGTCGAGTCCTAATGGTGAATCTGGAGTGCCCATGTGGGCAGTGGAATGGAGGAAGGTGAGTGAGAGGCTTAGGAGAGAGAAAGGGAGAGGAAATTTTGATGTGCACAAGGGGGAAGGGCAGTGCCATGGGAGGTGCGAGACTAGCATTCGGTAGAGCTCGCCCAACAAGAACGGGAGTTTAAATTTAATTAGTTAACCTGTGTCAGCCGTCTTTCCTCTATTCCCCACCAATGTAAAGGGGATATTTTTGAAAGGCTAATAACAAGGTATTGGTCAAGAGTATTATCTCGATAAGAAAAGAAATATAAAGTTCTAATTTGTGTAAATATATTTATTAGTATCATTTTTACTTTAAATATTTATGATTGGAAAGGAATTATATCCTTAGCCAAATCGAAAAATATATTTTGAATGCTTTACAAATTACCGATCCCCTCCAAGAAGCGTTAGCCTATTTGGCATAGCTTCTTCTTGCCTCCCTCTCACTCAAACTCAAATTTGTGAGGAAACTTAGTTCATGATTTATCTGGGGGTGGAACGGGTGGTTTTGAGTCTTGAGTCACAACACCTGGTTCCCTTCTCTTTCAAGTCTCGTTGGTCTAATAAGTTTTTCTCGAAATAGGAAGTCTAATAGACACAACCGACAAAAAAAAATTACCTATCTTGTTGTGTTCCATAATAAGCCTAGGTACTATCATAATTATAGAATATAATATTTGATGATCATATTATTATTATATACTTGATATTTGAGATAATGTAAGAATAAGATAATTAAAGGTGACTTAATACACTCAAATTCGGTCTCTTAAAGTTACGAGCAAAGGGAGAAGCAAAAGGACCACCATCGGTAGTCCCCTGCCAGCCACAGGCCGTGGCAAGGCTCAGCAGTGGCAGTTACCAAGTTCTGGCTACCACGGTTACCACCGCAGGCAGTGGTGCAGACTGTGGCAGCAAAACTGGCCACCACAGTCTGCACCACAGTCTATGGTGCTGACCGTGGCATTGGACAGCAGCCACACGCTGCTATTTGGCTGTAAACTCTTACGGTTTTTAGGTTATTTAAGTGGATTAATTTAACTTCTTGCTTTGATATCATCCAAAGGAAATTAATAAGGATACTATGTGAATAATGTGGTTTGCACGGGTATGTGATATTATTTAAATAGTTGATATGTTTCATATTTAGATATATTTTATATATTTTATATAGTGTAATTTTTACCCTTTTATAAAACAAATAATAAAACCTTAAATAAATATACTCAATAAACATGATATAGGTAATAGTTTTGACCAAATTATTCATCATAATAGCAAAAAAGTTAAAGATAATCAATATAATTTCCCTACTAATTGCTAATTTAATTTTTTTTTACTGAAAATCGAAAATAGTTATGTACCTTAGGTGAATTTTGAATAGCCAATAAAATAAATTTTTTTAAAATAATATGTATTAAATGCCTAATAAAAATTAAAAATAAATCTTAAAGAGAATGATATAAAAGAGTCACCAAAAAAACTACACTAATCTAATAAATCAATCAACTAATAAACTAATTAAGCTAACACTAAATTCTATTAAACAAAATCTAATTGCGTCATCCATTGAATAATAAACCTAAATTAAAATAAGCAAAGAATAAAAAAGGAGAAATTAATAATTGTAAAATCATGTACATTATCGAGACATATATATAATAGGGGGAGTATAACTTAAAGTTAACAAAAACTACAGTAATGCAATAAAAGTATATAATAGTTTGCAAACATATCTCAAAAATATGTAAATAACGATAGCTGATAGATGTCTCGATAATGTTGTATATAATAGCAAACATATCAAGACAAAATATGTAAACTACAGTAATTAATAGCAAACATATCAAGACAAAATATGCAAATAAAATCAAAATAATTTTTCAAAATAAAAAAAGGCAGAAAGAAAAGAAGTAGAACGATTACCCTAATAGGAGTATATTTTTTGTCTCATTTTATAATCAATTTATAGTATTAATCAATTAATATCCTATTAATTTTCCAACAAAAATGACGGTTTTGGAAGCTTGACTGTTTGGCATTCTTGCTCTCATCTAATATTATGAGTCAAAATTGAAATGTTGTATATTAATAATAATGTTGCTATTAATTAGTTGCATAATTGAAAAAAGCAAAGTAAAATTTGAACGGCCAATGATAGCTTTTCATTTCATATATAATGGTGTTCAGTTTGTTGTATATAATTGAACATCTATGTTCTATGTTATATATAAAGGGAACATGGACTTTGTGCTGTATAAATTTTGCTTTACCTATTTACCCTTTTTAGCTTCACTTTTAGGGTTATAATTATCACTTCTCCTGCCCCCTCTCAGCTGTTAGTTTCTCCCCCCTCCCCCTACCCTGTCAATTTCGCTCCTCTCTCTGAACTGCCCTCATATTCACGTCGTTTTGCTACTCTCTCTCAACTCTCCTCATATTCACGTCATTTTGCTACTCTCTCTCAACTCTCCTCATATTCACTTCATTTAACTCCATTTCTCCCACCTTCTTAAACTATATTGAATGTTTTGCAAACTACTGTGAAACTTCAGATTTCGTTATCAATATTCTGCAAATAATCAAGCCACCTGGTACATTTGTTTCAATTTATTAACCAATTTCCTTTTCTTTTCCTTTGTTTCAATTTGGTTTTTTTGGGGTTTATAACCTGTAAATAAGCTATACGAATTCAAGTATCAAGTAGAATTTTACATGTTCTTTTGTCCTCCATTTACATATGAACTTCACAAATCACCACATATCCATCCAAACTCACAATTTACAAAAGTCAAATATAGAGCTCGAGTAAAAGGACAGAAGACAGGGGAGGGAGAATAAAATTCCCAGCAAAGCAGAGGAAGCAACAATTTCGGATTGCATTGTAGATGTTATGTGCTGCTCGAAAACATCAAATATAAAAATATTGAGAGATTCGGGATTGTAAAATATAAAACATATATGTAATTCAACATACCCAAAAACGATTGAGATAGAGGCAGAGCATTGTTCACATCCAATTTAACATACCAAAAACGATGTACATATAGACAGCCACAGTCCAGTCGGAGAACGCGCGGAAGATGAAGGAGGAGGAAGACAGAGAGATGGCTAAAGGAGGAGATCGGCCTGTGAGATGGAGGCAGAGATCGACAGAGGGGGCAGGACGGCGAGAAGGACTGAGAAAGATGGCTGAAGGGCATGGAAGATAGAGGAGGAGGAAGACAGAGAGATGGCTGAAGGCAGGATGGCAAGAAGGACCGAGAGAGATGGCTGAAGGAGGAGGTCAGCTGGCGAGACAGAGGCAAAGATCGAGAGAGGGGGCAGGACAGCGAGAAGGAGGCAGATATCGACAGAGGGAGCAGGACAGCGACAAGGACCGAGAGAGATGGCTGAAAGAGAAGGTCGGCCAGCGAGACGAAGGCAGAGATCGACAGATGGGGGATGACGGCGAAAAGGGCCCATGGACGCCCGGAAGATGGGGAGGAGGAGAAGCTGAAGAGGTAAATTACAATGAGTAAGCTAGGGTTCAACTTCACAAATAAGACCCTTAAATAGCTCTGATAATACATACATAATAATTAGAAAAATATATATCCAGTAATTTCAAGTCTTTTGTTCTATGAATATATATCTATAAAAATTTAAATTATACTTATACATTCTATAAAGGTAGAATCTTATTTTAAAAATTAAAATTATGCATAAAATAAGTCTCTAATGAGACATCATAAAATACAATAATAATTAGAATTGAAAAAATAAATACATAATAAATAAAATGATATTAGTATTAAATGGTAAGCAATTTTATTTTCCATAATTTTATAGTTTATAGTTTGTTGTTTTCTTGCAAAAACTACTTGATTATATTTCCTTAGTGAATTTTACATTGTATCATAAAATATACAACTTATAATTGGAATTTAAAAAATAAATACATAAAAAATTATAATTATATTAGTATTTAATTATAAACAATTTTATTTTCCATAATTTTATAGTTTATTTTTTTCTTGCAAAAACTACTTTCTAATATCATTATATTTCCTTAGTGGAATTTACATTGTACATGTTTATAATATGCCTATAATGCATTATGATTGAATATACAAAATAAGCCTTTAATGAGACATGATAAAATACAATAATAATTACAATTGCAAAAAATATAAATAATAAAATGATATTAGTATATAATTGTATAAGAAAAAAATTTCCCATAATTTTATAGCTTATTGTTTTCTTGCAAAAACTACTTTATAATGACAAATTCTATCCTTATAATGACAAATTCTATCCAACTCAAAAAACTTTACTCTTTTTAGATAGTTTCACTACTCAAAATTCTTATACGATTTTTTTCAAAATTCTATACTTATATATAAAATGCTTTTAATTTGAATTTACACTTTCTATACAAAAAAAATTCAAATATTTCTTTTGTCGAATCAAACATATACATCTTTAGTTATTTTCATTTAACTTATTTTTTAATCACCAACTTTTAAATCTTCGTTGTTGATTTAGACATACCAAGTTCTAAATCTTCTTTTTTGACCACCAAATTTTAAATGTTAAAAGAGTAAAAATTATAATATACCAAACTCTAAGAAATCTAATTTAATTTATTTTTCTATTTTTACATAAGAAAATTAACAAACCTAATGAATTTGCTAATACCATAGATGGGTTATCAAAATAACTGCTCGAAGCATAACAATATTAAAATAGTGATATTATCATAATTTATATTTCTTTTAAAGTTACTAAATTATTATATTATTTGACTGAACTAAAGTTGTCATATACAATACAACAATTGCTCTATTAATTTCATTTCCATTTTCCCTTAGTTACACAATTCCAATGGATAATGGATCACTTCAAAAACCAAGTACTGCTGCTTATCAACGTCTACGAAGACGAAGAATGACATCTGACCAACTCGCTCAAGAAAATGCCACAAATAACACACGAAGACGTAGGAGGAGGCTTATTCAACAAAATGAAAATGAAGGAGCAAATCCATCGTGTTCAGATGTTCCTGTTCAAATTATGCCATCTACTTCGGGTTCCTCTAGGCCACCATTGTCCAATATTTCGAACGTGTTACAAAATAACTCCCAATTGGATTATGCAAGTAATGTTCATATACTTTATATTCCCATTTTATTTCTTAGTATGTATATATATATCTATATTTTATGGGTTTTCTATATGGACGTTATTAACTTCACAAATTTTATCAAATCATGCAAGTGTAATCGACCAATTATGTTATTATATAGTTTCATATAATACGACTTATGAATTCTTAACATAATAAATAACATAATTTCTTAACAATTATTTTTGTTAAATATGGTTTATAACACGTTTTGTATTACATACAATACTTTATACCTTTACTTATTTTCTCTTTAATGTATCCAAACTTAATGTTATTTTTTTCATTCTTAGTGCTAGATAACATTTTTACTACATCCTAAAATAGAACAACCAATACGCCCATCTATGACGGTCAAAGTAACAGGTTAAACAGCTTCATGCATGTCGGTGAAAGCAGTCGCTCAAATACGCTAAGAAATTCTACCCTCAGAGTTCCAAGACAGAGAGTCCACTTTCGTTCTGCAATTAACTATCACAAACAAAGTGGTGTTCCTATCCTACGATTGTCTTCTCCAAGATTATGCCCCCACTGTGAAGCTCGCTTATTTAAGCATGAAACATCGGAATTGTATTATTTATCCGAAAAGATTAATTTACCACAAATTCCGAGTTCCGGATGCGCTTTACACAGCAACGGACACCTGATGTAGTGCACTTTAGGCAAAATATTAGAAAATATAACCATGCATTTTCTTTTACTTCTATGGATGTACATATAGACGACAGACTTAGCAAATGCTCAATATAGGGTTTACACTTTTCGGGCTCAAGGTTCTATATATCATATGATATGCAGTTTCATACCAGCTACACCTCAATGTCAACCTCGCTTTCTTCAACTGTGTATATATGATATGGATCATGAGCTTGAGCATCGTCTTTCAGAGAATAATACCTTACGACCTCATATGATTAAAAAACTCAAGGATATTCTTAATAGATATAACCCTTTTGTTCAAAACTTTCGAAATTTGGCACAACGAGAAGACATACACCAATGCAGACTTATAATTCGGGAGCAACCATCGGATAGACCTTAATATTGTTTACCTACTGCTTCTCAAGTAGCTAGGATAATTGTTGGCGATGAAGAGGTCGGGAATTTAAATGAAAGGGATACCATGGTTCAATCAACCTCTGGTGAATTAGTGAATATTAAGGACACAGTTTGGATGTTATGATCCTTTGCAGTATCCTTTATTATATCCGTTCGGATCATATGGTTGGACAATTAAAACCCTAAAAGCGATGGGAGGACTATACCTTGCAGAGCATTCTATGCATTTATCCTTCAAGTATGTCCTTCACAACTAATACTTTCATTTACTTATACTTTACATAAATTTCTATAATAACATCTACTATTATGATCTACGGATAAGCCCAAATTCACTTTCTGCATTTCTAAGGTCGGGACGTCTCTTACAACAATATGTTGTTGACAATTATGTAAAAATCCAAGCTCAAATATTAAGATGGATTAAGGACAATCAACATAGAATCCGAGCAGAGTCGTACTAAGGTTTACAAGATTCTTTGCATGCGGGAGAATCAAATCCCGGTAATAAGATCTTTACTATATATGCTTCTTATTTTCAAATATTATAATTTATATTATCTTTTATATATCATTATAATTTACACTGCTTTATATATTTATTATAATAAATAGATAATGTTGGACAACGGATTATTTTGCCCTTTTCATTTGTTGGAAGTCCTTGAGACATGAGCCAACGCTATCAAGATGCAATGACATTGGTAAAATATTATGGGAAACCAGACCTTTTTGTTACCATGACCTAGAACCCAAATTGGCAAAAATTACAAATGAGTTATTGCCAGGTCAAAGTCCTCATGATCATCCGGATCTATTAGCTAGGATATTCCACACCAAACTTGAAGAGCTGAACAGGGATATTGTCGACCGGGGTGTCTTTGGAAAAGTTGTTGCCTATGTTTATATAGTTGAATTCCAAAAAGAGGTTTACCCCATGTACATATGTTACTTATCTTGGATGATCATGACAAACCAAGATCTCTTGATCACTATGACCAATTTGTTAGAGCGGAGATTCCTTATATGGATGAAGAGCTTTTATTATATGAGATTGTTTTGAAGTATATGATACATGGGCCATGCGATCATGCCAATCAAAATGCAAGTTGCATAGAAAATGGAGTTTACAAGCGTGAATTCCCTAAGCGATTTTCATCAATTACATTCCAAGGTAGTGACTCATATCCAATATATCGACGTCAAGCCGACCGACCTCCTGTTCCTTTACATGACAATAGGAGAATAATGGCTGACAATAATTGGGTTGTTCCGTACAATCCTTGGCTCTTACTCAAGTATGATTGTCATATCAATTTTGAGATTTGCAGTAGCATCAAGAGTGCCAAGTATTTGTACAAATATTTACACAAAGGTCCTGATCGGGTATCGATGGAACTTCGAAGTGAGCCTCGATTATAATGAGATCAAGCAATATGTGAATGTTAGATGGGTTTGTGCACCAGAGGTTATGTGGAAAATATATCAATTTTCTTTTACGCAAATGTGTCCATATGTTGAACGTTTGCAACTCCATTTGCTTAATATGCAGCAAATAAGATATCTAACAAATCTGTTCAACAGATTGTTGGTTCACCAAGGAATTCCCGTATGATACTTACAAAATTCTTCAATATGAACATCATTGATCCGGATGCAAGAAATTATCTTTATGCAGAGTTCCCTAAACACTATCGATGGATTGAATCATCACATACTTGGAGAAGGAGACAAAGTAATCAAAGAGTCGTTGGTTGAATATATAATGTCAATCCAGCTGATGGAGAAAGATTTTATACGCGATTGTTGCTCAATCATGTTAAAGGCCCGCAATCATTTGCACATCTCAGAACTGTTAATAACATTACTTATCCAACATTCAGAGAAGTTGCAAAAAAATTAGGTCTCATGGATAATGACGCCAATATTCGAGGATGTTTAGTGGATGCATTCATGACGAGAATGTTGTCGTCATTTCGATGGTTATTTGTTATTGTTTTGGTATACTCGTCAACCAATTGGAGTACGTAACTTATGGGATGAATTCTTTTCATTCATGGCTAAGGATTATCCTTCAACTTTCTCGACGGATCGTGATTTTGCACTCAATTCTGTTCTACTTGAAGTAGATCGAATGTTGAAACAATTAGGCCATAAAATTGCAGATTTTAACCTCCCACAACTAATTATACAAGTTGATGAAGAGGCTCAATTGTCTAGGACTTTATATGCTGAATTGTCTACATGAGTGCCTCCCGAAGATATGCATTGTGCCCAAAATCTGAATGATGATCAACGATATGCATTTAACACCATCATGGAGGCTATTAACATAAAAAAAGGTGGCATGTTTTTCGTAGATGGATCAGGTGGAATAGGAAGAACATTCTTATATCGTACCATTCTTGCTACTGTGAAACTTGAAGGTCACTTTGGACTCGCTGCAGCAAGCTCTGGAATTGTTGCAATACTTTTATATAGGGCCAAAACAGCACATAAGGCCTTTGGACTTCCAGGTACTCTACATGCGTCTTCAATGTGTTATCTTAGTAAACAATCCTTCGAAGCACATTTGATAAAACAGGCCGCCGTTATTGTATGGGATGAAGCCACTATGACTCATCAGCATGCATTTGAGGTCTGTTGATCAAAGTTTTAGGGATATTATGGGAGTAAATCTCCCTTTGGAGGCAAAGTGATGGTCTTTGGTGGAGATTTTAGACAAGTCTTACCGGTCATACCGAAGGGCACCAAAGCTGAAACAATTAATGCATGTTTCATCAAATCAACTTTGTGGACACATGTTCGGGTACTTCACTTAACACAAAACATGAGGTCTCGGTTGGATGAGGATTTTGCAACTTTCTTGCTTAGAGTGGGGGATGGACGTGAATGTACCGTAAATGAGGATATAATCAAGTTGCTACCATTGATACCCATATTACCTAGTCATGGTAATCCTATTGATGATTTAATTGATGCGAATTTCCCCGATTTGAGTTCACATGCAGGTGATACAACCTATATAGTTGATAGAGCTATAGTCACCCCCACAAATGAAGAAGTTCGTACTTTGAATGAAAAAATCATTATAAATTTGCCTGACATCGAAAAGATTTACTGCTCTGTTGACTATGTCCCCGATAATGTCCAACATTTATATCCAGATGAATTCTTGAACTCATTAACCTTTGGAGGATTGCCGCCACATACTCTTAGATTAAAAGTTGGATGTCCAATAATGCTCCTGCACAATATTGACACAATGAATGACTTATGTAATGAAACTAGGTTAATATGTCGTCAATTACGGGACCATTTGATCGAGGCTGAAATTTTAATTGGTCTTTGCAAAGGGGCTACGGTGTTTATACCATGGATTCCATTGAAAGCTGCTAAAGATGTAAGACTTCCTTTTGATATGGTCGAAAACAGTTCCTGGTAAAATTGTGTTTTTCATTAACCATTAATAAATCCTGAGGGCAAACAATTCCACATGTTGGTGTATATCTTCCTGAACATGTTTTTAGTCACGGTCAATTATATGTTGCATTATCGAGGGGCACATCCCAAAATACAAGGGTTTTAGTTACTAAAGGTGATATTCAAGGAAGGTTAGGGTGTTTGCAAAAATGTTGTTTACAAAGAAGTTTTATTGCCGATGATCCGAGGATAATGTTACTTTGTTTTTTCTTTGATTTTTTTCCTTCTACATCGTTGTAAATACGTTTGTTTCTTATCAATGTTAATTAACTATTAAGGAATTTTTTTGTTAATAATTTTATTTAAATATTTTCATTATCCTATTCAATTAAATAATTTCTCAATTTACTCAAAATAGTTTAGGGACAAATATAAATAAATGCTAAATTACAAATACAATACATATTCAATTAAATAATTTTCCAATGTTGTTAACTATTTTTTATCTAGCATAATTATAAAGGTATGTGCAGAATTTGCATTGCTTATATCAATTAGATGTTGACAATAGGGAAATTAAAATCAATGAAGTCCAAATTATAAAGTTTTAATTTTAGATAAATAAATAAATATTATTGATATAAATTACCCTTATAACATACTATCTTTGAATTGTACGTAATACGTGCATGATTAAATTAAGTTCAAACATTATAATTTTTATTATATTTGAATATTGTGGTTATTATCAAATTGAACCTTAACCTAACCATAATATTCAAATATAATAAAAGTTATTATGGTTAGGTTAGGGTTCAATTTGATAATAACCATAATATTTAAATATAATAAAAACTATTATGTTTGAACTTAATTTAATCATGCACGTATTACGTGCAATTCAAAGCTAGTATGAAATAAAATAAAGACAATTGAATGTTTAAAAAATTTGTGATGAAAAGAATGTTTAAAAAATTAAAATAATTTAAATTATAACTATATTATAATTATTGTAATTATTATAATCTATTTAATTTATATAAGTTTTAATACTGAAATTAATAAATATATTATATTATATTTTTTTATAACAATTAGATTAATTATATACAATAAATATTATTTTTATTAAGTATTTTTTTCAAATTTTTTTATTTTATAAGTGTTGAAGTAATGGAATAATCATTTAAAAAAAATACGTGTAATAAAATATAATATTGATTATGATTATAATCAAAATTTATAGGTAATAAAGTGTAATGATGATCATAGTCATTCAAGAGTAGTGAATGTAATTTATTTTACTTATAATTAAAATTTATAGGTAATAAAGTTAATGTTACAAAAAGCTTTGATAATATAAAAAAGAAAAATGATAAAACAAAAAGAGCCAATTATGATGTGCCAAATGTCTAACCCACAGCGAAATCACTCAGTTTTAAGTATATACGAGTGTGAATCACGTGCGCACGTGTATGTGCTATTATTTAAATAGTTGATATGTTTCATACTTAGATATATTTTATATATTTTTGATGAAAAAAGTAAGGGATCGGTCATAATTTCTTTTAATTCCATATAGTGTAATTTTTACCCTTTTATAAAATAATAGTAAAATATTGAATAAATATACTCAATAAACATGACATAGGTAATAGTTTTGATGGAAATTATTCATCATAATAGCACAAATTGTTAAAGATAATTAATATAATTTCCCCTACTAATTGCTAACTTAATTTTTTTTGGTTGAAAATCGAAAATAGTCATCTACCTTAGGTGAATTTTGAATAGCCAATAAAAAAAAATATTTATAATAATATGTGTTAAATGCCTAACAAAAATTAAAAATAAATTTTAAAGAGAATGATATAAAAGATTCACCAAAAACTACACTAATCTAATAAATCAATTAAATAATAAACTAATTAAGCAACACTAAATTCTATTAAACAAAATCTAATTGCATCATCCATTGAATAGTAAATCTAAATTAAAATAAGCAAAAAATAAAGAAGGAGACATTAATAATTGTAAAATCATGTATATTATCAAGACAAATATATATATATATATATATATATATATATATATATATATAGGAGAAGATAACTTAAAGTTAATAGAAAACTACACTGATCCAATAAAAGTATATAATAGTACGTAAAAATCTCAAAAATATGAAAATAACGATAGCTGATAGATTGAATCAAGACAAATATGCCAATAAAATCAAAATATTTGTTTTAAATAAAAAAAGGCAGAAAGAAGAGAAGTAAAAGGATTATCCTAATAGGAGTATATTTTTTGTCCCATTTTATAATCAATTTCTAGTATTAATCAATTAATATCCTATTAATTTTCCAACAAAAAGGACGATTTTGTAAGGTTAACCGTAATTGGCATTCTTACTCTCATATAATATTATGAGTCAAAACTAAAATGTTGTATATTAATAATAATATTGTCTATTAATTAGTTGCATAATTGAAAAGAATAAAATAAAATTTGAATGGCCAATGATAGCTTTTCATTTCATATATAATGGATTTTAGTTTGTTGTATGTAACTTAATATATGAAATAAAATAAAGACAATTGAATGTTTAAAAATTTGTGATAAAAAAGAATGTTTAAAAAATTAAAATAATTTAAATTACAATAATCTCTTTTAATTTAGAAAAGTTTTAATACTGAAATTAATAGATGTATTATGTTATAGTTTTTTTTATAAACAATTAATATACAATTAATATTATTTTTATTAAGTATTTTTTTCAAAAAATTTTAATTTTATAAGTGTTTAAGTAATGGAATAATCTTTCAAAAAATACGTATAATAAAATATAATATTGATTATGATTATAATCAAAATTTATAGGTAATAAAGTGTAATGATGATTATAGTCATTCAAGAGTGGTGAATGAAATTTATTTCACTTATAATTAAAATGTATAAATAATAAAGTGGGTGTTATAAAAAGTTTTGATAATATAAAAAAATAAAAATGATAAAACAAAAAGAGCCAATTGTGATGCGTCAAATGTTTAGTACACAGCAAAACACTCAATTTTAACTATATATATATATATATATATATATATATATATATATATATATATATATATATATATATATATATATATATATATATATATATATATATATATATATATACTTAATTTTTTTGATTAATTAATTAATTAAGATATATATAAGAATGTTGGTAAGTGCAGATTTATTAATTAATTTTTCTTCTCTTTCTCTCTGAAAAATCCATGTACTTCTTTCCAATGAAAACCTAAAGAGTGTTTCTTTGAATTTGCCCTTCAAAAAACACATAAAGCTTCTTGTATCAGGGGAGTATCTTTGCCAAAATCGTGAGCAGTCTTTCTGAGACCGAACAAATAAAGTGATATTTCACACCTTGAACCTTACACTTTCTCCCTCAAATTTAAGTGATCTTCAATATATTCTCCAACAAGAATTGTGATTTAACCCATATTGCTTGGATTAACTGGAATCAACTATGTGCATCACCATCAATTTCTTGTGTTTTAATTGTGTTTTTACACATACAAAAGGTTTGGATGCTCTGTTTTGGATCTGCTTCCAATTTTAATGTGTCTAATATTTACATTGCATGTTAAAGTATTGAGTTGTTTTCAGGTCTCCTCTTACAATTAGATATGTCGGCATCAATTTCCCTATTTGCTTATGCTATTAATGCAATTGTTTGATTTCTGCGATTGAAAGAATCAAATTGACAAGTTGGTGTTGTGTTTTTTGATTCTATAATAAATGAAAATGACCAAGAGATGGATGGGAGACAACTATATGCTGTCAAGAAGTTCAGATTGTTTAGCCTTTCAATCCCTCAGCTACAAAGCTAAACATTCACCAAAAATGCTGCTAATTTGAATTCACCAAAACCTCTTGGAAGGATCCACGACTAACAACAAAAATCACCACAAAGAACTAGAATGACTACTTGAGTGACCTGATAAATAGGTTGTGGAACAGTAAGCTCAACCCTATCTCATTTGACAAGTTGTGAGATGTCTCAACATCCTGAAAAGAAATATTTCAAAGGGTGGTGTTCATTCTAAAATTTTATTCTAAAACCACCTAAATCATTCTTTGCGTCCTCTTTACATAACCAAAAAAAAAAAAGGGAATTGGTCAAATTCTTATACAATTTTCCTTGTAATAATTTTACTATATGTATGAGCTCTGGGCTCCCATATATATAATAAAACAATTACAAGGGAACTTACATTGATGTCTTTATCATATTAAGAAGTTCACCAGGTTAATGCCAAAAGCTGAATTGCGTTGCTGTGAATTCACTTGCATATGAAATCTTGAGTAAGGTAAAAGAACAAATTGTCATGTTGAAGTTGCTTGCCTTGGTACATTCCATGCCTCAACGGCATTAAGCTCAGGGCCTATCAAGGCCCTGCAGTCAAATTTGAGAGCAACGCATGAAATACGACCTCCCAATATCTTAATGGAACAGAATTTGGCTGCTACTGACCTCAAGTATTTGACAAGAATAGTTTTATTTCAGCGAATGGATGAGCAATTTACAGAAACTTAGTCAATGAGCATCCGCTAGGGAAATTTTCCGAAATCAATAGGAGTATATATATAACATGATCGGCTGGAAAAATTAGGGGAAGAAAGAAGGATATATTGGGCTAGCAATGTCATAGAAAAGTGGTTCACTGAAGACCATAAACAAGCAAAGCACCAACTGCACCAATACCAGCAAGGAGGCCTATGATGACTCCCACAGGAGGTAAAGTTCCACCGATGGCCTTGCCAGTGTTGACATCATACCGAGCAAACCTCTTCTTTGGTGCCCTGCACTGCGGGCATGCATATGTATCCGGCTGAAATGACAAGAGATGATCAAGTGGCATAGAAAAGTTAGAATATTTCATGTTATGAAAGAGAATATGAGTAACACTACGAGTATCGAATCCAATTATTTAGTGTGCTTGCCTGCTCATCAAAAGGTTTTGTTAATGTGTATATGTATCCACAATCGAGGCATATGTGTGTTGCTCTGGCCTGAAAAATTGGTTGAATCAGTTAGATAAAAAAATTCATGGAAAAATCAGAATAACAGGCATAAGAGTGTTGGATTCTCGCCTTTTGCGCGTCGGTTAGTTTTTGGCCAAAACGGGGAGGAGCAGGACGTTTTGGAAGTCTTTTAACATCAACTTCAGCACCTCTGTATTATAAGGCAGCCATTAGAACCCCCCACTCCAATGGTAAGCATTAAAGCAAAAACATTACATCTTGTCCAATGTTTGGCTACTTTGCAACAAAAGGAAGACAACTAAATATTGTTGTTATTCCAGAGGAACAATGATCTAAACTATAAGTATAAAGCACCTGGACGTGCACCAAGTTTCATATAGAGATGGCTTTTTCTACAAGCAGGGAGACTTGTAGTTTCTTCAATATTATCACTTGACAAGGGTCTTGACTTGACCAAATTCAAGGGCTTCATGCTTTTAAATTAGAGAACAAGGCAAGAAAATTAAAGAACCTGCTGACAACAAAATAGACAGAATCCGGCTTAGCCTGGATGGCAGTTTTAGTGAATCCAAGCTTATCCGCAGGCCAAAGTTCATCGCCAAAGAAGCTGCTAGTATAAAGCACCTGGTCCCCAGCCTTAAGCCCAGCTTTCGCCGCATTTCCCCACCATCTACAGCCTATGTATAGCACAAGATCATGAAACTTTAAACACAGAAAGAAATCAAACAGATGGTTGGTTGGTTCTTGAATGGGATGGAATTACTAACAGTGATGACAACTCCTCCACCAGGCTTCTGACCGAGGGTGAGACCCAAAGGCTTGTCAACTTCGACCTCGATAGTCTTGGAAGCTCCCGCAGCTCTTGCCTTAATCTCGAGCCCTCTTTTGACAAAATTGCTCTTTGTTGAATTGCTCTTACTCAAAGCCAACCCGACCCTTTTGGCATGGCGTAGGGAGAGGCCATGGAAGTTGGTTTTCTGTGCAAGAGCAGACGGGCACGGGCATGGCTTTGAAGGCCCGGACGCCTGGGTTCTGGAGGAGAAGGCAGCGGAAGAAGCGCCTGCTATTACAGAAGATGACATTTGAAATGGCAGGAGCTGAGCTGAGCCGAGCTATCCACAGAGAGAGAGAGAGAGAGAGAGGAAGAAGAAGGAGAAGAAGTATACTGGTTTATGAAAGGGGCGGTGTTGGTTGAGCTGAGCAATTCAAGCAGGTGTAAGGGATCAACTTGTGGACAGCACGGGTACGCATCATCCAAGCCAGATTAGACATCATCATCTCTTCAGACTTGAGAGGCTGTGGCTGTTGTGGGGATGTGGATGCCTGGGTGCCAAAACATAACACACATCGAATTCCACAATCTCATTCTTTCTTCCTCCCTTCCTTTCATTTCTCTACCTACCTCCTCTCTATACAATTTAAGTTTCTTTCATTCCAATTTCTTCAATTAAATTAGTATTTAAAGTTATTATTATTAGGATTATTGATATGGTTGGTATATTTTTTATATTTTTATCAATTAATTTCATTAATTTGATTCAACAATAAAATTTTATATGATTCGATCAAAATGATATTTTTTCATATCGGATCTATTATATCACACATATATATATTCTATGATATTATGCAACCATTCGTTGACATTCGGGAAAGACAATCGAAGTCGAAAACACGACTAGTGGTTAGATTAATGTTGCAATTATAGAATCGAATGAAAGTATATTTACTATTAATTTTATCGAAATAGAGAACTATTTTTATATTTTAGATTTATTATTATTAGAAAATTATCTTTTATAAATGTGATATGAGTTTTTATTGATTAAAGTTCTTTTCGAAGTTACATTAAAAAACAAACAAAAACAAAAATAAAAACGAACAAAAACGAGTTAAAAAAAACAGAAATGAATAGAAAAAAAAACAAACACAAATTAAAAAAACCATAAACATATAATCTGAAATTTATCTATCTATCAAAACAAATTTCAACCCCCCACAATTTTTTTAAAAAACGAAAATAAAATGTTGATTTTGGTTTCTCATTTTCGCACCTATTCTGTCTTGTATCTACTACTTTTTAACTGGCTAAGGTTAGTCCACATGGCAGTCCCTCATTCGTGGCCTCTAGATCTCCTCTCTCTCTCATTCCATGATCCGATTATTGATTTTGTTTCTCTCTCCTCCCTCCTCTATTATCGCAGTCCACTAAAATTCTTCCAACATTTTCAGAAAAAAAGAAAATTGATCACCCAGAAAGAGAGAGAGAGAATGGGAGGTGGGCTGATGGCAGCTGCTAAGCTGTGCGACTCGTGCAAGTCGGCGACGGCGACCGTGTTCTGCCGGGCTGACTCGGCGTACCTATGCATGGCCTGCGACTGCAAGGTCCACGCCGCCAACAAGCTCGCTTCTCGCCACGCCCGCATCTGGGTCTGCGAGGTGTGCGAGCACGCGCCGGCCAGCGTCACCTGCAAGGCCGACGCCGCCCACCTCTGCTCCACCTGCGACCGCGACATCCACTCCGCCAACCCCTCGCCCGCCGCCACGAGCGCGTTCCCCTCTCCCCTTCTTCGACTCCGCCGGCGCCGCCGCTGAAGACGATTCCAACGCCAACGCCAAAGCCGCCGCTGCTGCCAAGTCTGCCGCCATAAGCAAGCTGTTCGGGGACGACTACTACTCGGACGCGGACGAGGCCGAGGCCGCCTCCTGGCTCCTCCACAACCCCAACCCCAACCCGAACTCCTGCAATAATAATAAGGGGGATCAGGATCAGGATCCCAAGTCCATGGACTACCTATTCTCCGGCGAGGGCGACGACATCGATCCGTATCTGGACCTGGACTTCAACGCGGACCCGAAGGCCGATCCTAGCTCGGACGGCGTGGTTCCGGATCCGGATCAGAAACATCACCAGCTGCATCATCATCATCATCATCATCATCAGTCCCTGTACTCTCTCCCTGCTCCATCATACCACAGCGGGCACTTGGAGGCCTTCGACAAGCCTTATTCTCTTCCCTACAACCCTCCCACTCAGCCTTCCATGAGCCACAGCGTAAGAAGTTCATCTTTAATTCACTTAACTTGTGTAACTTGATGGATGGAACGGAGAACTAATGAATAGCATCCTACAGGTGTCATCGTCGTCGCTGGATTTCGGAGTGGTGCCGGACGCAGGTGCGGTGGCGGATGGGGCGTCGACGGGTCTGGACAAGCAGTTGAAGGTGATCGGGATGGACAGGGAGGCGAGGGTGCTGAGGTACAGGGAGAAGCGCAAGAACAGAAAGTTCGAGAAGACCATCCGGTACGCTTCCAGGAAGGCCTACGCGGAGACCCGGCCCCGGATCAAAGGGCGCTTCGCCAAGCGCACCGACGTGGACCCTGCGGCCTCCGTGGACGCCCTTTTCGCGTCGGATCCCGGCTATGGGGTAGTCCTGTCCTTCTAATACCCTACACTCTACTTTGTCTCTTCCGTTTGGGTGTTGGATTTTAGCCATTAGCAGTAGCGCTATTAGTATTAGTATGTATCTCTCTCTCCTCTCTCTGTGCTGTTTGTACAGACAGGCACGCTGGGTTTGAATTTTGGATCAAAAATCATGCCTTTTCGTGGGTCAATTATGTAATGTTATGTAATATAGCTTATGAATGAATGTTGATTTTCAAGTAATAATAATAATAATAATAATAAGTGTAATGGTGATGATCCAGATCCAGATCCAGATCCAGATTCAAATCCAAACCCAAACCCTAACCCTGCTGTTGGAAATATAGTTTTAGATTTTGTGTCCCCTGAACCTGAATCCCTTTTTGCAATTGAAAAACAATCTATTCCATTCCTGTTTTACACCAATATATTTTCATAAGGCCTTCCTTTATAACCCTATTTAGCTGTGTAGCAAGAAGAATGCAGTCCCGTGACTTCCAGGATAAAATGGGCGTATAGTCGGAGATTAGCTCCTTTCACAGGAAGAGCCCATTGCAGTTGCAGAATACAGTAAACTCTGTATAATTGAACTTT
Organism: Talinum fruticosum; assembly: GCA_021018815.1. Classification (NCBI taxonomy): domain Eukaryota; kingdom Viridiplantae; phylum Streptophyta; class Magnoliopsida; order Caryophyllales; family Talinaceae; genus Talinum; species Talinum fruticosum. The sequence goes on along the minus strand of JAITYX010000006.1, from coordinate 9,686,452 downwards.
GTCACGTATGACAAAATAAAAGGTCATCAGACATTCGCATCATCACATTCACACCCAATCTTTTTCTGTTGGTTTCTAAGCAAAAATACAAAAGAAATTCACAGTTTAAACAGTATATATTATGGATCATATGAGTATGAAAGAGGGACTCAAAAGGTTCAATTGGTAGTGCCTTCAACATAAACTTGTCTTCCCTTCTAAGAGTACACTCGACACTTGAATTACAATTACATTAATCAGTATGACAGTCATTTCCAGCTAATACATTTCAACATTACAAATTCAATCTGGGCCATTCTAGAGTCTATTTTCTCAATTAAAACCTGTTATCTATATTTTTTTCACAAACAGTAACTCACGCTAGACTTGTTCAAGAATGACGAGAAGTTTCACTTGGAACCACCCTTTGAGGATGAATCACCACGGTTGCCCAATACCCGATTCGAGGGATCGCTGTGGGGCTGATTTGCCGAGGACCTATTCAATGGATCTCCATTGCGATTAGAGTTGTCCCCACGGTTGTGGTTGTGATTGTGATTGTGGTTCGGGTTGGGGTTGGGCTTGCCCATGAACCGAACAACAACACATGTAATGTTATCTGCACTACCCCGTTGATATGCTTCCTGCATGAGCCTCTTTGCAGCCTCCTCTGAATCTTGAATAGGCTTTACCATTGCAACTGCTTCCTGGAGATTTCATTTTTTTAAGATGCAATCTATGTTATGCACAGAATACTCATTCCAATAAAACAGCGGCAGCTTAATTATATTTGCAAACCTCGTTAGAGACAACATCCCACAGTCCGTCACTCGCAAGGATAAGGAACTCCAGGGAGCTGTCCACTTTCTCTTCCTGGGTCAACACAAATATACGCTTATAAATATATCCAAAGGGACCAAACCATACATCTTCAACAATTAAAATAACAATGCGACAACAATCAAGCACAATGAATTGAAAGAAATCCAATTGGGAGTCTCCTCATCCAACCTGAATCTCAGGATCAGCAACAACATATTGCTTCAAAAGTTTATCACCAAATGCACGAGAAACAGCAAGAACGCCTCCAACCCTCCACGTTCCTGTTATTCAAAACATCTGTCATTCAACAATAACTAGATTGCAGTGGATCGAAAGAACTTAGGTTAGGACTGGCAGTAAGATCTTACCAGCCCACATAACAAAGCCTCCAGCATCCTCGATCCGCTGCCGTTCATCACTTTGGTCTGGCTTGTGATCTCGGGAAACAGCAATTGCTACCCCAAAAGGAAAAAAAAAAAAAAAGGCTTGGGTGAACAGTCCATAATAGAAGTGAACATATACTGAATACACAGTTGTCCAAAAGATAATTAACCAACACAGCAGCAACGCACATCAAAGATCTGACAATTGATTAAAAAGTATGATACTTAACACACCCTCCCCCCCAAAAAAAAAGGTACTTTATCCAGAGACAACTCTGAGCTTGATTAACAGAGACCCTATGTGACAGACAAGACAAACAAGATTACCATAAATGCAAGGTAATAACAGGCTCAAACCACAGTTCACAATGTTGTACAGATAATGGATGACGGTTGAAAAACTCACTCAATCTATAGATCATCTAGAGTATAAGGAGCCATCAAAATGTCCTCTACTTTTCTTTTTTGCTCAAACTTATCATAAATTCATTTGCTGGTAAGAAAACTGAAAGACCAGGAGGCAAATCAAGTTTTAAGATTTAGTTAGTCCATAGTCATTTCAAGAATCTCTGAAGGCTACAAACTCCTCTCACAGCAGGTGTAAGTCTCCTTTTTTTTTTTTTGTCGATTATCTACAACAACCAAATCCATAATGCAGCAAAGGGTTGCACAAATTCTCTCAGTTCTTACCTTCACCACCCCGGCATATAACAGCCCTAGAATCACCGACATTAGCAACCAATAAACGATCACCGACAAGAATGGCTGTAGAAGCAGTTGATCCTGCATCTCTGTTCTGAGAATTATCAGATTTCAAGAATTCTGAATCCGTATGGCTGTATGCATCAGCTGCGCCCAAAAAAAAGAGGAAATAGGACAGGAAATCTGATTACCATGATTCAGCAGGCAATTAAGGCTTCTTTATAACCTTGAAAAGGCAAATAGGTACAACTTAGATGACACAAACCTATAGCTGATTTGGTATCAGAAATGAACTTAGGGTGCTTGATAAGATTGCTGAAGAGGTTTTGTTTAACATACTCGGCAGCTCGTGCACCGCCATGTCCTGCACACAGGAAGTAGTAAGATAATAAACATAAGAGAGATTTATCTGTGCTATAAATTATTGCAAACATAGATTGAACTAGATCACTAATTGGCAAAAAAATGGACAAGGGCAACTAGACTATGGATGCAGCATAACAGAGTCAACACCTTCCCTGTAGCAGAAAGTTGCTAAACTTCACAAGATAGACAAGGGAAGTGTATGCTTATGAGAAAAATCCATAAATGGATAAAAAAATTCATTTCGTAAGGATGATTCCTGTCCATATGATATTGATACAAATAATATAGAATCATACAATATTAGTTAGTATTAATTTCTATGTTTCATGACTCTCAAGGGGAAGGAAAAACAACTGATGAAACCATTACATTAATACTTCTAATAATTTTCGAACAGAAAATGTCCCATGGGAAATTAGTCGCTAAGAATACATGAGCTTAGGTCAAGGCAGAATGTTGCTAATATGCATCCAAATTCAAATTCATGCGGGCATTTCCCTTATGACTATTCCTTGCATCAGAATAGGACGAAGAGGAAATTGGCAGAAGGGCGTAAAGCAAAGATAGGCCCTTCAATCTGATGCTTCCTCAACAAAATCTCGCTTGTATCGTAGATCTCTCACCGTATACGAATATTCAACAGAAAGCCTACAACTTTAAAAGCAGGTGAACAAGATTGACCATTCCTTTCAGTGAGATATCAAGGATGAGAGTCTTAATGCCTTCATTCAAGATAAGACGGGCTAGAAATTCAGAAACTAACAAAAAGGATTTTGCACTCAAAGAAAATAGCGGGTAAAAATATACTGAACTTAAAAGCAGATCCCACGAAAAGATAAGAGAATCAAGAAGCATGCACAAGGTTGCTTGAGTTCATTAGGAGAAACTGTACAATGCATCTTTAATACCAGCTACTGCAGCGCAAGTTAGCAAAGGAAAAACATTTCAGATGATACTACTAATTACAAATCTCTCTCTCTAACAGTTATTAGTGACTGTAATATGATACAGAACTTCACGATACTTAAGACTGAATCATAAATAGTGCATCAAAACTAATTATATGGATACACATACAAAAGCATAACCACTATCTCCTAAACGAGAAGGAAGAAGTAGGAGAAATAGGTACCATCAAAAACGCCAAATAGGCCGACAGTCTCTCCGTCGACACCATCGATTCTTGTTTCATAAAAATCTTCCATTGAAGACCTTTTCCCAGGAGAGCTAGCATATCCATAGCTAAACTTGCCATTTTCACTGTTCCAGCAAATATAAGCATCAATACAGTGAATAAAAAGAAACAAAATATTCATGATGCACTGTGTATTGCGTTTCCGGATTTGTTTTAGCATCAGTAAAGTGGTACAGAATCAAGTCAATAATTCATCTAATGGTCTAACCTGGTCTATTGGGAAAAGGATAGGTTTCTATTCATAAAGGATGAGAAAGACGTGGCTTAATCCACATAAGGATCAGCCCAGTGAAATCTAGAAAAGTGATGATGGACATCATCAAATTATAGGTCCATCATCAGTGAATCGGTGACCCTTTTGTCCAGTATTATGTGCTTGTTTCAAACAACTTTATTGACAACTCCATAATTCTCAGTTCCATGAAAATACTTAGCTATCTTAGAACCTTTATTAGAATCTGAAGCAGGCGCATGCATTGTGCCATCTACCTCGCGAAAACACATTAAATGAGCCTCCCATTGAGAAAAGATCTAAAGCCTTGTGTTTTATGGGCCACCAAGTGTTCAGCTATGGATGTGCTGGAAGAGGAAAAGGAATCTATTGTCTTCACCTACTCATCACACACAATAGTTGCTTGTCTATTAAGTAAAAGGCCATCCAGCCCAAATTTACTCAGGCCTCGAAGACAGGATGTAATTGCGACATATAAAAGAGGCAATCGATCTTTGGTTTAAAATCAATGCGAGGAGGGTCTGACAGATTTAGAAACTTTAAATACATGTCTAGAAATCAAAGAGCCATAGGAACTCCAATAACCTACTAAAAGTTCATCTTTTCCCACTACCCATACCATCCTAGCAAAAGCAGCTCAATTCATCCATCTTGTTGGGGGTTCCCTCCAACAATCAACATTTTTTGTTAAAAAAGGGGTGATTCAAACCAAGCACTAGCATAGGTTGGTCGAACCCTACTAGAACAAGAATCTAAGGGGCAAAATCTTGAAGAAAAAATACACCTTGTAAATGGGAATGTGAAAAGTTGAAGAAAGATAAGGTTAGACAATTAATAGGCGGTCATGTGCTTGACCTTAGTTGTGCACATGTCTAATGTCGACTATTATAAAAAAGGAATGGTTTCACCAAGCAAAAGGCACCAAGCAAGTAAGCAACTTACTGTTGATGCTAGCTTTGCATCCAATTTTTTATCTTTATATATTAGTATATTACTTTTAATTATAAAAAAAGGGGAAAGAAAGAAAGAAAGCAACTTACTACATATTGTACAAGGCAATTTTGCACTTCAAAAATATAGAGAGAAGGTTCAACATCTTTGAGAGAGTAAAGAGCTTGAAGGGCAAGAGTACGCCAAAAACTAAGTGCGAGAGTACAAGTCAATTTTGCATCCAATTAGCAAATGCACGGTAATCAGTTCTTCAGGTGAGAGTCAGAGGGTGGCAACCCTTATGGTTCAAAGGTCAATATTCTATCATTAAAAGTATGCTTTTTAATACTTCAGGGGCCGAGCCATATAAAATTTATTGCCACCATTTTCCCTACTTCCCTAGCATATTTAATCTGTTGGCCAACAAGTCATTTCACAGCAGGGATGACCATGACATGGAAATTTGTGCTCCCATTATTTAATGGAAAAACAAGCTACACATTTTGGCAAAACATTGTTAGAAGTAGGTCTCAAGCTTCGGAGAAAGAAAAGCGTACAGAGCAGAGGTTTATGCTGGAATGTGTACAATATACGAAAAGACAGTGAGCAGGATCCAATTAGCTCTTTCTCCACAAAATAAGATGCAATGTGTTGAAGTAGACATCCCTACAGAAGTTGATGGATAAGCTCAAAAGAATTCATGAGTCGAAGTCATTCAACCAGCCAATGCCAATTGCTAAATGTCGTTGGAAACATAAAAGACGAGAAGCATGCATTGTTGACCTCATTCCTAAATTTCTAATAGCCAATTGCTTTATGGGGAGACCACACAGAACCTAGATTGACATAACTCTAATTCTGAAAGACAATCAGTGGGAGCAAAAGAGTGGATGCTAAGGAGTGGGAATGTCTAGGAAGAAGAGTATGAGCTAACTACGGAGAAACGATGTAACGAACTATTTTGTCCAAGAGGAGAGGTGCCTAAGAAAAATCCAAAACCCAATTGAGGGACATGAGCGATGTTGTGTGCTAGTATGGAGGAGAGATGGACCGTATTTAAAGTTGACCCTCTAAGTTAAAGGAATTGGGAAATTTAAATAAGTTGCAAGAAAAGATGAAGGGGAAAAGAAGATAGAGGACTGGCTCAAGTATTTATTTGATAAGTGGGAAATGGATCTACTAGAAGAGTAATGCCGACGCCAGTCCATTAGTCAGCATTCAACCAGGTGGATACATGCATATTTGAAAGGGAAAAAGCCCATGTGATACATAGCAGAAATACGGTGAATAATGGCTATATCACCATGGTTAACAAACCGAAGTTGAAGGTTGAAGGCATTGAAAGTGTCTGCCTGAAATTCCACAATGGCGCAGACAGAACATTCTGCATCAATTTAATTTCATTTAGAGAGTTGACACATTGGTGCCGCTATGTCAGGGTCAGTAGATGGTACAAAGTGTATGGAGGAGTACGTTTGTCTCAAGGTAAGAAAGACTATAAAACCTATGTTATTTGCATTGTTGTCCTGAGCTGAGAATCACCAAACATGGTAGGGATTGAAGAATCTAACACGAGTCTAATTTTTGAAGTCATCAAAGTATTGGAAAGAAGAGCAAGGGTCTCCACAATAGTTGGGAGAAGGAGATTTGTCAGGTCCATTCATATATGGAGGACACAACTTAATAGATTTAAAAGTAAAATGAAAAAAAAAAAGAGGAAAAAGACATTGAACAAATCAGTAGCACAAATCAATGAATTGAGGAGTAAAATCTTGAAGATCGATATACTTCATAAGTGGACAATGTGAACATTTGAAGAGCCAGAAGGGCTAAATAATAGGATAGGTGGCTAAGTGCTCGACCTTGGTGTGCACAACAAGTCTCATATCTAGCACGGATATATGAATGCCTTCTTCTAGCAAAGCAACCAAGCACAGCAAGTGATTAAAACAAGTTATTCTCACTTCAAAAAACATAGAGGGCAAGTCAGAGGAACTAAAGATTTTTAAGGTGTGAGAGTACAACAAAATCTAAGAGTTGTCACAAATAGTGAACATACAAAATAACTGGAAGACTGTAGAGGAGTGCACAAGACACATCTTATTGGTCCAATTAGCAAGCTGATCCTCATGTAAAGTGAGATGGGGGCAGTCCACTCGACCACTCCATTCAAAAGTGGTGTTGAATTATAAGATGATATCACAACTATAGGTCTATTGAGGCACATAACCACGCAAAATTAACTGTATTTTCCCTGTCTTTTAAGTGTATTTTTTTCTATTAGCCCATCCGTTGTTTCCTAGCAGATTTCCAGGTTTGATCAAAATCAACAGCTGCTAACAATCCTTTCTTATCAAGAATAATGCTACAGTAAACTAGTGAAATACAATCAAGACAATAACGAAAAGCACATGAAGGCACTCTGTTATGAAGTGCTTAGCTTTTGTTCACAACGCTATATTAGCCATACCCCACAATGCACTAAATATATGATGCATCAGTATCTCTATTTGAACAAGAAAAACTCAGGTTGCAACTTTCTAAAAAGATTTCAGTATAAAGATCCTAATTTTAAGTGCATTATGCATAAAATAACTACCATCAAACGTTAGAGAAGGATTGTAATTTTCCATCTAAAGAGAAAAATAAATAGAGCTTAAGAGACGAATCCACATAGAGCCAGATCTCAAATTGAGAGAGAGAGAGAGAGAGAGAGAGAGAGAAGCACCTGACCCCGCCACCGCTTACTGGTTGTTCCTCGGCGTGAACTTGGTTGGAGGATGACAAAACTGAATCAAGGTAACCCATTTCACAAACCCAACAACCTCTAGCCTCTTTTAATCTGATGGAATCAAACTAACAACAATAGCAATAGTACAAGTAGAGCTTATGGATTCATGAGCCTATTGAACCTGAAGTTTGCGGCACTTGCAAATACATTTCCAGTTGCTGCTAACAACCAAATCTAACCCGAAAAATCAACCGGTTCCCCAATTAATGCCCTGAATCATAAATCCAAATCGGAGAATAGAATCATCATTTTTGAAACTTTTTTTCCCTCTTTTCGAAGAGTTATCTCATAGACCCGCAAATATAACACAGAATCTAGATCAAAGAAGACTCAGACTTAGGAATAATCATGGAATTGCGAGAAAAGGGCCCTGAAGCTCAAACAAAAACAGACATTAGGGAAGATGCCATGTCTGATCACAAAATCAAAATCACAAATACGATAGCCGGAAACGGACCCAATATTCAGAAATGGACACGAACTGAAACAAGACGGATGTGCTAAACAGGATTCGACAATAACCAGATCAAAATCAATCAATTTTAGAGAGAAGGCATCACATTACCCGCGTACGAGAGAGAGAGAGAGAGAGAGAGAGAGAGAGAGAGAGAGAGAGAGAGGAGTCTTGAGGTGGGGTTTCGTTTACCCAAAACAAAGCACTCAGCTTTCGGGGGAAAGAGAGACGGGGATGCTTTGATTGAGATTTACCCAAAAATCGTTAATTAGGAATCATAAATTTAGTTAACAGAAGAATACATAGGGAAGAAGGGGGTGAGATTTTGGCCAGAAAAAGTGATTTGGTTTTATGGGAAGTGTTTTCCGCGAAAATTTCCAAGTGTCAGAAGGAGGCAAAGAGCGGCAGTTACTATGTTTAATGCCTACACAATACAAACAGACGAGATGAATGAAAATGCAGTTTGGCCGATAGGAGCGGGGGATGGGGAGGGAGACAGAGGTTTGGCAGATAAAAGTGTATGGCAATGAAATAAAATGTTTCATATAGGAATTAAGTTTCACTCTAAAACTACTTGTCAGCGAAATTGGAGCAATAATGCATAAGTAATTTAGAATGATAAAATAATGACGATAAATTAATGAAAATTAACAATAAAGGTAGGCTTTCTTAATTTCGGTTTTTTCTATCCTGTGGCGACTCAGTTATGGCGAAGGGAGGGGGAGGGGAAAAGTACGACCGACCGAGACTGAATGTTGCAACAAATATGGTGCATGCGTTAACCACGATCATCGATTTCTCTGACTCCACATGTGATGTAGTTTATTGATAGACAATAACATGTTTATTAATGGTAGAGAGAATGTGAATCAACATATGGTGCAATTCTTCAAATCTATGTTGGGAAATGGAGGTGGCATAAGGTTCAATTGTACTGATATGTTGCTTTGGTAATGTTCTGACATTGGAGCGCCAAGTGGCTCTATGTAAACGTTTTAGTGCAGAGGAGGTTAGGAAGGTGGTACATATCATTCCAAACATGAAGTACCCTACACCAGATGAGTTTAGTAATGGCCTTTTCAACAGTAGCTAGGACTTTAGGCCAATTCTTCCAAACAGGGCAAATGCTTAAGCAAGTGAATCATACTAATTTTGTGCTCAAACCTAAAGTACCTTGTCCTAAAGAGACAAGGGACTTTAGGCCAATAGCATGTTATTGAGCCATCTACATATATATTTCTAAGTTGATGTGTGGTAGATTAAGAGGTGTCCTTAATTGCCTAGCGGAGGAACTTAATGTGCCTTTATCCCAAGTAGAGAAATGATCTATAACATCATAACTATGTCAAGAAATTACTAGGCACTATAATTGGCTCCTAGATACATACATAATGGAGTTAGATATGATGAAAGTGTATGATTCTCGTATGTCATGGTTTTATGAAAAGTTAGTAGGTCTCGCTTTTTCAAAATTTATTAAAGGAGTCGTGTTTTGTCCGAAATCAGTATATTTTTATGTGGGGGTAGTTCCTATAATTTTTTAAAGGAGAAAAGGGACTAAGGCATTGTCATTGTTGTTTGTTCTTGTAATGGAGATTTTTGCTAGGACAGTGAAACAACAAATTCAAATATATACTTTTCACTTCCATATAAGATGAAGGGTGTTAAAGATATGTCAACTCATTTGCTAATTACTTGCTCTTATTTTGCAAAGCTGGAAAGCTCTATGATTTGCTTGCTATATGCTTTTAGAAAATTTGCTTAAGCATTAGGACTCCAAATTAATTTGTAGAAGTCCTAAATATTGATAACCTGGAGCGGATACGGTTTTAAAGGAAAACTATTCAGTCTTATTGGTTTTCAAAAGGAAAGTTGCCTTTTAAATATTTAGGAGTCCCTACTATATTTGGAAGATTGTATACTTTTGATTGTCAATGTTTAGTTGATAAGATGGTGACTAAGATAAGGGTGTGGGGTACAAGGAAAATGTCCTATGTTGGAAGAACAGTACTTATCAATAGTGTCTTAATAGGTCAAACCAATTCTAAGTTAAGTGTTTTCCAAACTCAAGCCTCAAATCTACAACATACAATAACATCTCTATAGAATCTTAAAAGGAGTCAACCAATGAAGATGGTGTAGATAACAACAGTACTTCCGATGATTAATGAGATTTGATGATGAGGAACTCAGTGGTCAACAAACAAGAGAAACTTGATCCTATAATATGTGCTATAGTTAAATTTTCCATACTAGAGGTACAAAGTTTTTGGGATGCATTAGATTTGAAGCAGATATTTAATGTGTACAAGATGTACATATACTCTTGATATGGAAGCTTTTGCTTATGGAAATGAAATTCTAAGGTTTTCGTTTTAAAAAGTAGGAAACGAAAATGAAAAAAACTCAACTGGGAAAACCACAGATGACAACGAGTACAAAATAATGCACTATTATGAAAGAGTACAACAACAATCTCAAACACTGAGATTTTCTCAAATTGAGATATCCCAATCTCAAGTCACTCTCATAAGAATAATATTATTAAATTAGATGTTATTCAATTGGCTCTCTCTAATTAGAACTCGTTTTTTCATGACATATCATCTATCTAGGCTTGCCATGGGACGCACCCCAAGGGCTCTTACCTGCGTGATTTGACGTTCATTCCTTTTAAGCAAATTTTGAGGTTCGAGTCTTACGAACGACGAAAATCTATGATGAAGAATTATACCTCTATGAACTAAAAATAGCCAGACTCTAATGATATGAAAGATCAATCTCACCAAGATAAGTTGATTCAAATGGTTTGACACTTATTTTTCTTAAAAAACATCTCATGTTCAAATCTTGTTGATAGAGAAAAATTTGTGATGAGAGAACTATCTCATTTTATGGGCCTACAGTATCTTGCCTTTGGCTACAAATGCCTAAAGATGCGAAAGAAAAAGTGTATTTAGACCCAATAAGTCAAGTGGAGTTTGCCGAATTTGAGTACTTATTTGTGGGTCATTTCCGTATGGTTCAAATTGAATTATTGGGAGAGGTCAGTTATTGGAAGCCTATATGCACACAATCATCTTCCACATCTTTCTTTGACAGACATGGCTGGATTACATTTATGTTATAAATCTTAAAAGAATGGAATGCAATCACATGCAAGCACTAATATTCACTCATGTAGCATAACTCTACACACACCTAAGTAAAATCATACGACATCAACAAGAGATGTTGCTATGTTTGGCAAACATTTTTAACCCTTAACTAATTACATCTTTTCATCATATTAGCTATTTTTTTAAAATTTTTTTTTGTAAAATTAGTTGTTTTTTCAAGAAAATATGAACATAATGAGCTAATTTCTAAAAACTATTCCAAAAACTTATATGAGGAGCTTCTTTGAATTAGCTTTTGGATCAATGAAGCTATTTAAAAACATTTACCTGAGTAAGTCTTGAAAACTTTTCAAACCCCATTATATCAAACGGGCAATCGGTTATAGTTCCTTATGACTCACAACTTGCACTCCTTGCAACTCTTACGGCATTAGAACTATCTGACGGCCAAAAAAGGCCATTAGCCCCTCAATTTACACTTATCTTTGATGCTTGATACAGTACACCAACATATGAACATGGGTACACAAAAGTAGGAGTGAGTGTGCTTGCACCGAGATTGTGGATGGGGAGGGGGACAGTTCTCCTTGTACCCACTATGGTGAGCATTGAAAAGAACACAATTGAACAGCTGAGAAGCTAGCTATGGGATGCACTGACGCCTATTCTTGGGAGGCCATCATCAATTTGAAGTCCATACAATAGCAGAGGATTTACCACGTTCCATGTACCACAACTATACACACTTGTCAAAATTCAAAAAGAGAATTAAAAGAATGGCATGGCATCAATACACTACTCTGCAATCTACCTGGCTTAATCAGCACGGAACCTATAATCAGCTCTACTCTCTGGCCTCTGCCAAGGTGATCTAGTCACAAAACCCCCAAAGGAACAATACGACTGGTTCCCAGCTTCTCATCAACGTGTCTGTCTCTCAGTGTCACCCATCACAGAAGACCCCCGGCACTATTTTTACCTACAGCCACCCATCCAGCAAATAAATTTTTGTTTTGCGTGCTCTTTGTATTATGGCCCCTTCAACACGAACCAGTTTCCCCAATGGACCACAATGGTTACTTGTTCTTCGTTCCTAAATGCCAGCGCAAGACGAGCAGTCTTCATTGCAGTTTGAAACCTGCAAGAGAAGCAAGCCTTTCCTTTTCTCCTGGCCAAAACACCGACTGAGAGTTTTCTTCATTAACAATGACGCTTGTTGCGAAAAGTTGCTAACTTCTCAGACAGTTTTCCCTTCAATGAGACTCATATTTTACGCGTTGTTACTCCCAGCATAAGAAGAACTAGCCATGTGCCCATGTCGTTCGTCATCAGATCTAGTGCTATCTACTGATTTATGAAGCAGTTTAGATAAACATATCCAAGAAGTCTCAGGGATTCTACGGCTGGAATGCTGCATCAAGGCTGAAACTATGTCCAGAATAAAGCTACGGAACTCTGGTTTCACTGACAAGCGAGCCAACATGGAAATCCATGCTTCTGGGGCCTTCCTCAAAGCCTGCCCAAAATACTGAAACCCATTTGACACTCTTCTGACCATTGTATGTTCCTGTAATGAGAAAAAGCGGAACCATCATTAGTTGAAATGAAGAGAAAAACAAAGCTACAGCTGCAGAACTACTGCTAATCATAAACCTTCAGCAATCAACACAGGCTCCCCTCCTTATATGCAAGTGACTTCAAAAGATATAACAGTGATATCACCACTATGCACAGGCAAGTTGGATTCTGTAACTATCTGTGGAGTCCTGCTTCACCAGGATGCCAAACATTGGACAAAAGCTGACTCAACCCTGAACTACAAACAGCTTTTGTCTGCTGCACCTTAGATTAAAAACGACAACTACCTAGTACTCAACAGAGAAAGAAAGTAAAGAGACAGGCATCTAGCTATATTCCTCTATGATCTTTATGTTCCTCATCTATTCCTATGCATATACATAAAGTCCAAATAGGTATGCAAGGATACTTTTACAAGAACATGGCATATGGATCGTTCCTGCATCCAAGATATTGAACAATTTTGTGAAACAAAACAATTGAACGAAGACTAAGATTGAAACCTATCAAGGCCCTGCATACATATGATCCGAACCCACCTCCCTTCAAATGGAATGTAGGATTCTTCCCAGTAGCTCACCTCTCGATGGCTAGAATTCAACAAATGCAGCCCCTTGATGGCTACGTTCATCAACTATTGCAGTTCAGGGATACTTGGATTTCTTCTACTTTCTTAGTTTTAAAAAGTACAAGGCGCGAAGGCGTACACACTGATGTGAGGGACACTTTTTACAAAAATGCTTAAAATTTAATCAGGATTTTTTTGCCCAAACAGGTTAAATCCTCGCCTTTAAAGTAATATTAGATACCTATAGTAACTATTAAATTCTAAAATGTACCAAAATAGTTTAGAAAACAATGCAACTTTTTCATTATTACATAAATATAAAATTAAAACGCTTAAAAGTAAGGGAAAAAAAGACCCTGAAATATTATTATATGCAGGCTGCTGTATGAATAATATACCACAAAAGTAACAGTGCTCCTCCCATAATTTCTTCTCCAAAAAGGGGACACAAACAGTAACCCAGTAAAAAGCACCCAAAAAAACAGATAAAACAAAAGAATGCTGGAGCATGTAGAAGTAGAACCGCGGAGAAACCTAGTACAGAGTACACAGAAATAGAGTACATAGTTCTGGGTTTCGAAGGCCAGAAAACCTAGGAAACAATTGCCAGAGCCCTTACTTACTGGAGTAAGTCAACCACAACCAGCAGCCACCAGAATAGCAAGAGAAGGCTGGCCAACCAGTTCTGTCACTATTGGGTCAACGCACAAGCCTCCAATCAAAGGAAAATTAGGGTTTCAAAATTTGGGCTTTCAAAATTAGAGCTAAATTCAGAGCAATTGGATGCAATTACTTGGATTCGTTCGAAATTGAATTATATGGCCAAGTATTAATTTGTGCCTCCATGGTGGATACTCCATTATCTCTCCATCCCGTGGCTTCTTTCTCTGAGGTGCAAAAGCGGCTTGCCTCACACATTGCCTGGGGTGCAAATGAAGCGTGAGCTTCAAGCCGCCTTATGAAGTCCCTGCGCCTGAGGTCTGTCGAAGAGCTGCAGCAACCACCTCTTGCCGAGGCACACTTTTTCAAACTAAGTCTACTCATTTACTTTATTTATCTTGTACAATTATCCTACTTATTTAGGTTCCTTGAGAAAACAAAAACATCAACCACTCTGTAAACTGAACTAAAGATGAAACGTGTAGAAGGTTATATTTCACATCTTACCCTAGAAGTCAGGTCTAGCAGAAAGCTTCAAATTATTATGGCCTACCATGAGTCTGTGACAGGTGTAATAGTTTTTGGGAGAATAAATTGGACTTTTTTGGAGAACCGACATGTTATTTCCTACGTTAACGGTTACTGAACTGTCATCCTTTCCCTTCCTTGTTAGCTCGCTCTATGTTTGCTTTCCTCTCCCAATATCATAGCAGGGAAAAGTTCAACATAAAATTGAACATGCAACCAGCATACTAGAACATACACTTGAATTACCAACAGAACAGAGGTCTCCGATCACTATGATTGAATACGTAGCATTACTAGAAAATGACAGTAGTTTAGAGGTCCTATTGCTAAAGCTGATGTGGATATTTATTGCTTCAATCATCGTCAAAGCACTGCGTTACATACAAGTGCTTGACCAGACATCACTACCACAAGAGATTGTCAAGCGCAATTCCCTGGCTTGAAATAAAACCATCCAATGAGCCAATGGAAGAGAAGCTCGTCTGGTTTAACAATTATAAGACAGAGCAACAGCTGCAAAGTGACAATCTAATATGTGAAGTGTGCTTGATAATCAACCAAACAGAAAGGAGAGAACCACGCTGACCTCAGATGGTGAAGTTTTCCTTTCACTAGAACAGCCATCGAAAATGCAAGAAAGTTGGTCCTCCTGCAGGATTGCATCAACTGCTTTAAGTATATCCCTTGCAAGATACGTACGAACCCTAATACCCTTTTCAGATAAGATAAACAACAGCAGATCTTCTGTAGCTGCCACAACAGATCGCATGTCAAAAGACTTCCATCTGAAAGGAAGTGAAGATTCTAGTTCTGAATTAGCACGCTCTCCAGCTGAGTCAGAAGGCTCTTCAGATATTGCGGCAATCTGGAAAAGAATATGCAGTCAAAATTTACCAAATTGCCACAAGAGTCCTGTCCAAAAATAAGAAACTATAGAAAAAAATAGCAAACTACAAAGGACTGATGGCCTCAAAAGTTGAAACAGACAACTTCCTTCTCGACAAGCATGCATGAGAACACAGAAGAGATAACACAATAGCAATTGTAGGCTCAGGAACAATACATTCCCAAATACTGAACATTGATCCCAGATGTCTCATGACCATCAAAGCCAGCTTGCTTAACTCATAAGATATATGTCCAGCAAGTCAACAAGGGATCCTAGTGGTCACTTCTTTAGATGGTATTCTGTTGGAATTTATGAAATGGGATCGGATTAATTTAAGGTATATAACCCAGTCCATGGTATTGGTTATAGGAGTTTTTCAGGAGTGGAACTTGATACCTTCAGGTATCAAGTCACTTCCTGAAACTAAGGGAATCGAGATGATGAGACCTACTCTACAAACATTTATTGACTGAACCAGACATATAATATTAAGAATCAAGTCCCATCCTCCAAAACTTTTGTTTATTCATTCCTCATCTGATCTCACCATCTAGATGTGAGAGAGGGGCTAAACACACCCTCACCAACTTCTGTTTCTGTTCTTTTTTTCCTTTTATTTTGGTGGGGGAGCAGAGGGAGGTGGATAAAAGAAAAATGCTCAATATCACTGATATATCGGTTATCACCGATCATTGCGCCCATTTGCATTTGTGTTATTTGCGTCACGACAAACCCGACCAAACCAAAACCTCGTTGCCTACCACAATGATGCTGGTTACAAGAAGGGTTTTTCAGAACCAAGTGGCAACAGTTTTAGATGGAAGACCACAGAGTAATCCACTACAATACCGTGCTTCAATTTTTAATAAGAGATATCTCTACAAACTAGATCGACCATCAAACCATCCTATCCTACATGTATCCCACATCAATCTGGTCAAAGGAGATCTATATGTGCGCAATTTAACTCGTTTTCTTCAATGAGCAATCAACAAATTATATAGCAGAACATACCAAGGAGATCTCACCCACGTGCAAGAATAAATACAAAAATTATCATGCCTCAAGCTTTCATGAATAATATTATCTACAAAAACTGAAAATGTCCAGTGTCGGTCATTATTCAGCACCAGATGCCACCTATATTCAAAAAGTAATAATAATGAAGTTTAAACTCCTGATCGATAGGACATAACTTTTCCCTAAAAGACGCATTGGTAACATCCTTTCCGAATATGATGAGCGACCTGACTCTTGACATGGGAGTACGCGGAGAAGCTACTCTAGATGACAAAAATGTAATAAAAGCAAGACTGAAACCCAAATGTGATGTTATAGTCTTGTAGTGATTTCCTTGGAAACTTTGAATGATTAATTTTCGAAAAATAGTACTTGTTGAATGCTTGGCAATAATCATCACTGAATTGTCTATGACTGACTTATATTATATTCCATAATCTACTCAAATTTTTCTTACAAAAAGTTCCAATCTTAAAATTAGTTCTGTAGAAAATCTATTCGCGAACCAGGCCCTCTTCTTGCTAACCCAACCCTATGAAGATGGATCTACATTGGGAGTAAGGCCCTATAAGGGTAAGGCTAAGGAGTTGTAAGGCTGTAAAGAGTTGTAAGTAAAGCTGGAAAGTTAGTTATAAAAAGGCATAAGGAACTGGAAGAAGCTGTAAGCCGTAAGCTAAAGCTAAATAGAACAGGGCCTAATTCTTTTATTATGATACTTCATAAGACAAACCACGAAATACAGTGAAAATTATCCCAAAGCACAAGGTTTCTTGGTGAAACTCTACAAAGTTTTATTTGCATGAAGAAAAGATACATCAAAGACATCCGAGCTAGAAACCCAAAATTAAGGACATTTAAAAGGAGGGGTTTACCCATACTTTTCCCTCATCCTCCAAAGCCCTTCCCTACTAAGTGCCTGCTGTGAGTGATGGGGCTACCAAATGAGCCATCATCTTTCCTTTTTTTTTTTTGTGTGTTTTTGGGAGGGGGAGGAGATGTGAGTCCATTTTAATGCCAAACCAAAATAGCCTCCCAAAAGGTGGTTGTCATGTGGCAGCCACAATCCCCCTTTTCTTTGAGAGCCTTTTCCTTGCTTGAACCCCGCCATTCGACCATATGAAGTCATGTATCAACTCCCTTTACTGCCTTACCACAACAAACATAATGGTTTCTTCCAAGTGTAACCGTACTCCTTTCGTGTCCACATCAATATAAGTATACCAAGGAGTAGACTTTATCGAGGTATGATTGGATCTCTGCTATATCTTACATCTAGTACGGACATTATGTTTAGTGTATGTCTCGTGTACAAGATTCCAAGCTAATCCAAAAGAATCACATCTCATTGCGATGAAAAGAATCTTTAGATATCTTGCAGGGACTCAAAATCTTGGTCTATGGTTCTCAAGAGACGCACTAACCCTCATTGGATAATCGGATGATTATGTTGGATACAAGGTTAATAGAAAGACCACATCAAGAGGAGCATGCTAGTTTCGGGTCAATCCCTTAAATCTTGGCACTCAAAGAAGCAATACTCCTGCTGAAGCTGAATACATTGCGGACGGAGTGTGCTGTGCTCGATTCTATGGATCAAGCTTGAAGGATCTTGGACTTTCATTCAAATCTATCCCAATCAAGTATGATAATCGAGTGCAATCAGCATCACTAAGAATCCAAGACAGACATTCAAAGACAAAGCACATTGAGGTCGGTGTCATTTTCCGAGAGACCATTATAAGAAAGGTCATATTGAACTTGAATTAATTCCTACGAAATTGAATCTAGTTCAAGCATTCAAAGACAAAGCACATTGAGGTCGGTGTCATTTTCCGAGAGACCATTATGAGAAATGTGATATTAAACTTGAATTAATTCCTATTTTCACTAAGCCACTTAGTAAGGATCAGCTTTGCTTTATTAGGAATGAGCTTAAAATGATTAATGCATGATTATGTGATTTTCTAAGTGAAATTGTCTTGCATGATTATGTGTTATTTGTTTTCCTTCTTTGCCTTAATAACAATTGGTCGATTCATCGACCAAGTGAAACCGAGCTAGGAGTTATTATGTGTTTGCGCTTTCGAGTCACTCGAAACCATACCGAGTCGACTCGGCTTTTAAGAAATAGTGGAGAATTTCATAAATTTCTTTTAAAATTTCTCTCTCTCTCTCTCTATCGTGCGATCGATAAGTGAACTGGCCGTTGGGAGAAAGTCACTGGAATTCTAACCGTTGAAGAGCGTAAACGTCACACCTGTTTGAGGCGACCATTGGAGGTTTAGGTCGGACCGATCATCGAAGGACATTCCTTTTCGCTATAAATAGCATCCCTTTACCTTCATTTCGCTACTTTACTCTCTGCTAACCTACTCTCTCGCGTACTCGCTCTCGCACTCAAAGTTCTCGATACTCTCTCTCTCTTTCGAGTTCACTCTCTTTCACTCCAAAATCATTAGCCATGCCTAAAAGAGGTTCAGACTTAAGATTTTCTAGGGTCTGCGACCTCGCACCAAACAAGCTCAAGAAGGCACCTCTAACCCCCTCCAAAATCTTCATCACCCAACACTTCACGTTGGATGACAAGTTCTTCCCAACCACATCGTTTTCGTGGTTGAATCATATCAAAACCATTGGAGTTTACAACTTTCTTTATTTCGGTGAGTTTATTTACCCGTAACTCGTTGTTGAGTTCTATTCTAATCTATCCTGAGTGAGTCATCACCTCCGAGTTCGCGACATAGTTGTGCGCATCAATCTTTCCCTCCTCCACCGTCTTTCCAAAGTTTCCTCTCTCTTTCTCAACTACAATTGCGGATGAGTTCTTTGAAAAATATGCCAAGGAAGTCCTTGAGTCACGAAAGAATTTCTCGATGATGAAGACTTCTTTGTTTCCTTATGATGAGAACTTTCTTCTCTCATCACTCGAGCAAAGAGAATCCTAATTCTAAGATTCTCAAAGCTTTGTTTGATATCCTTGAGGGTTACAATGTAGGCCTCTTCCCAGCCATCATTGAGCAAATGGCCACTCGTGCCGACTCAATCCCGGATATCCTCCCCTCTTCCCTCCGGAGCCTTTTTAACTCGTAGTCTTCAAGCGGTTTAAGTTTCCCTCCCTTAAACCCAAATGCAGAGGCTGCCATTGTTGTTGGTAGGAAGGAACTTCGGAATACGGGTACCGGAAGACCCGGTGTCCGGGTCCATGGGTCGAATGAAGCCACCTTCACCCCCTCCTAAGGCTCGGACTCGGACTCAAACTCCCTATCTCTCCCTCCTCCACCTGGTGGTGCATCCACCTCAAGACCTCCTCCTCAAGCCACTACCTGTCTTGTCTATGGTCCCGATAGACAAGCTCTCTTCTCGTGACCGAAGATTTTCGGGCCACTCTTCGCTCCTACAAAAATGTCCTTCGAGTATGGTTATAAACCGGACTGGTTCAATCTCGAATCTTCGAGCACCGGGATTTGCTCCTCGAGATGAAGAACCCGATCAAGGAGCAACAGGAGCAACTTCAACTCCTCGGAGAAAGGCGGACAAAGGTCGCTCAAGACCCAAACAGACAATCCGAGAAGTCCTCGAGCCCCGCCAAGTCCCCTCCGTAAAGGTAGAAGCGAAGGAGCTGAAGTTCCTCCACCATAGCCGATCAGCTCAAACAGACGGTAGTCCACAGCGGTCAAACCGGAAGAAGCACCCCCTCCGCAGCTTTCCAAGAGGATGAGCCTCTAGATGACTTAATTCTAGGTCGCCCACTCCCGAGCGTGATCCCACCGCCGCCGCCGCCGCCCGGTCGTTAACGTCATCCCAAGCTTACCGGCGTCGGTGCACCGGTCGCTCATCCATCTCAAGACACACAACACCCCCATCTTAATCTCTTTTCTTTTTTTTTTTTTTTTTTTTGTCTAAACATCAATCAGTATCATCTTGGTGTATTCTTCCTTGTTTTTGCTTTTTGCTTAAAGACATGGGGAAAACAATAGAAAAATTGATGTTGTTAGGTTTAGGGGAGCTCTTTCACCCTCTTTTCTTGTATATTTATTGTATAAATGAATGAATTTTCTTTCTTTTAGTAGCATTATTTCCGAGTTCACTCTTTCCGAGTTCGATCTCTTATTTATTTTTTTGCTCCGATATATCTCGTACACATTATTTTTCTTCGCTCCGATCTAGCTGTTCATATTCTTAGCCAAATGTGTTACCCGCAGAAATGCTCTAAGTAGTGATAGTATCCGAATTTTTTTCCCAAGTACGAATCACTTCACTCACTACTTCTTATTCGGATATGTTCTAATGAGTAAGAATGAAAACTCATGTTTTTCACTAACAAAGTTTCTATATGAGTGTGGAATGCCTTTTATCAAAAAGGGAAGATTGAAGACTCGGACTCTAAATCTAAATTATTCCGAGTACTACATAAAGACTCATGTACAAACCTCATCCCTCTTAAGTTTTGATTACAAGTCATTCCGAGTATTATAGAAACCCCTGTATAAGTTTTCATTCGGTTCTAACCGACTTAGTAAACACATTCTTGTTTAGCTTCTCACATTGATGTTTATGAGTAACTCGGACATCATTCCGATCTATCGCTTGTTCATATAATTCTCTAACACTTTTTATCCGAGTTCTCACTGCATATTTCAAAGCAAAGTGAATTATAGTGTTAATTTATCTTTCTAAGTCGAGTGTGTATGTTTGAGAATTATTTGTCCGCATCAAGTCCTTAAACTCGATGTTTTCACTCCCGTAACTTGATCTTTCTTAAGACTCACTCTAATGGAATTGGAGTATAATAAATATTAAACTCAAAAATTCCACTTTTCTAGGCCTAAGATAATTATGCACTTAATTGTCTTAATTAAATTATTATCTCGTGTCTAATCTTGGACCAAAGTATTTTATACTTTGAGAACTAAAGTGGTTTACTTTTGTAGATTATCCAAACGAGGTTATCTCATTTTTTAATTACAAAAGTAACCGGCTTCAAGCTGTAAATCACCGGCAGACAAGGCTTATCTACTTCGAACAAGACTCGTGTCGTGGTTGTCTCGTTTCCAAAATCGGAAAACTTCAACGCTAAGCTCAACGGTGGTTTTCACCTTACTTTTCAGTCAATACCTTTAGGAGTCAAGAGCCGTTGTACAACGTTCACATCCCAACGGATCTTTTCCGAGCGACTCAAAAGAACCGTTACAACCGCAGGAAAGACTTCGCTCGTGAAACCGGACACAACGGCTAATCCGCTTGGTCATCTATAAATAGAAGCCATTTCACAAGACTTGAAGATTGTTGGAATTATTGTTCAAACACATTACTTAAGCAAAAGTCATTGTTTTCATATTCAATCTTCTATCTACAACTCCTAACTTGTAATTCATACTTTCGAGTTATAAAGTCTTGTAATCGGTTACATACTCTTCTTACTTTTTGAGTAAGGTCCCTTAACCGAGCTGTAAGGATTGACTCGACTCAATTGTCCCCAACTTCAGTAGGGTACCTCAATTAAGAAGTACTAGATCGGATAAGGGAGATAAGAGAACTTCGAGTCTAGGAAAACTCGTAAGGAATTGTCTAAGGGAGCAATTCGGTTGAGTAGTCCGTTATATTTTGAGGATTCAAAATATTGGATTTGACTTGATCCTTTTAGCACTCGTCCGTGGTTTTACGCCTCGGGAAGGTTTCCACGTATCTCTAAGTTTACACTTGTCCGAGTCCAATCTAGACTCGGATTATCTTGTTCATTCTTTTCAAGCTTAAAGTTTCTAAATTTGTTAAAATTTCCTCATCACCCTATTCACCCCTCTAGGGTGACTAAGACTTTCCAAGAGCAAACCTTCAGGAAGTATATACATTGAGATCAATACATACATTTAAGTGAACTTTGTATAAACCATGAAGTAAAACAATCAATATACATTTCATTGATGTGCAAATGATGTAGTCTTGGAATGAAATTGCCCTTCAACTTTCTAAAAATGCAATTTTTCTCCTCATCTTTTTCTTACCCATACGTGCCACTAAATACTCAATTTAAGTCAGATATGCCACGGGCCCACTTTAACTGGTTATAGCCTCTTTTTTACAATTTCAATTTTTGCTTTGGGTAAAGGGAAAGATTCTCTTATTAAGTGATTAACTATTTTATTTTTTTCTAATATTTTAATTAATTAATGGTAAAGTAAGTTACATTTTTTGTATTTTTGTTTAATTGACATAATAAAATATAAAAAATATCAGATTAGCATATTTTTTGTATTTTTGTAGGTAACAAATTTTAAACAAATCAGATTTGCAAATTTATCCATAATATTGCTTCATATCACCCAAAAAAAAATGTTGCTTCAATGTATGAGTCCAAGAAAGAAATCTTCTACAAATCCTCCCTGTCTTTCCCTCACTCATCAGATCTGCAAATAAGAATAAAAAAAAATCAGTATGTTAGAACCAAAGAAAAATCACCATATGAAAGGCAAATCAGATCTAAAAAGAAAAATAAAAAAGGAAAACCCAGATCCACAACCTAGATATGAACACAAAAGGGAAGGGAAAAAAACAGAATGACCGAAAGGGAGGAGATGAAGCAGAAAAGAAATGGAGGAAGCACGAAACCCAGATCAGAAAAGAACGAAAAAGACAGTCTTCCATTGAGGAAGAAGAAGCATAAACAGATCAGGAACGAAAAAAAAGAGAAGAAAATATCATACCTCTCATTGATGGTCAGCAAGCAGCTTCCTGTAGCAATGTCTAACCAGTGGAGTTGTTGCCAACACCCGGAGTTTGGAACCCTTTTTCAGACCCTTCTCGTACGGCTTCTGAGCATCTTAAAATGGGGACTTACCCAAATTTCAGCTCCCCAACAGCTAACCCTCCCTCCCCCCCAAATTCTCACCTTGTTTAAATTTAAAAGAACAATCAATGGTTTTTTATTTTTAGTAAGCCTCTGTCTCATTTCCTCCAGAAAAAAGTAAAAATTGAAAAGAACTGCGTATAACCAGATAAAGTGGGCCCCGGTGGAAGATTTGACTTCAATTTATTACGTAATGGCACCTTTCAGTAACAACAAATTGAGGGGCAAAGTTGAATTTTTCAGAAAGTTCGAGGGCAATTTCATTCAAGAACTCGCAAATGATATGAAACCTGACAGGAAGGGCACAAACTGAGAAACATTTGGCAGAACTAAAGAGAACAACAAGGCATATCATAAGCAACAGCAAAACTAGCAGCAGAATAGCCAAGCATATTCATATTCACATTTGTATAAGAGAAAAGTATACATAAATAAATAGGTTATGCACAAACAAACGACGACTACATTGATAAGCAAGGAATAAAAACTAAAGTTAGCCCACTTACCAAACGTTCAAGACGGTTCCACCTTATTGATCCATCATTACGGATGAGAAGTTCCCTCAGAATTTTCCTCATATCAGGACTAGGATCAACCAAAAGCCTCCCAATGACAAAGGGGTATGCACTCTCAACCACTTTGAACTCTGGGTCCAAAGCTTTAGCTGTTCCTTCCAAGGATCCGAGAGCTCTTATCACCAAAGCATAATCAGGTGGAAGGGAGAAATTAAACTCATACATAACATCATAGAGCTGGTTCATTATGCTCTGAGATTAAGTACATTGACAAGTTGTTAGCAGATAGTATTGCTTTAACCATAAGCATTAGAGAAGATTAGCCTTGGAAGTTGGAAAAAATAACACTGGGAAAATCAAAAGAGGGTGAAGCTTTGACCACACAGAGAAGGTGATAATGGATGATGAATTTTGAAATACAGGAAAACCTTGACTTCTTTTTTTTTTGGCAGGGATAAAAAGAGATTAGGTTTTTGTTTAGTGTAAAAACATATTAGTAAAAGACATTACAAAGCTTTAGTTTACCGAAAAGAATGCATGGTACACACAATGCAAGGGAGATTCATAGAGAAGTTGAAGGACCTAATACACAAATGACTTTAACAGAATCATTGCTTTCATGCTCTCTAACCCTATTCATACCTTCGTAGCCCTTCTTCTATCCCCATCCTTTTTAATCTTGCCTCTATATCCTCTATTCGCTCCTCTACCTGCCAGATCTCTCTGCCACCCTCTCTGCCCTTCCCATCCCTTGTGTGGCACTTTATGTCGCTCACATCCACCCCCACCTGGGGGATCCTCCTTATCCACCGATGCCACATTCCTTCCCTCCGTCCACCTGTCATCCAACGTGAAGACAAACAACCCCCAACGCTGCACTTAACCTAGAGACCACCATCTTTCAAGAAGGAACTCTATCCTTAGAAGGCCTAATGGAATCCACACCTTAGGAGGACCTCAACTTAGAGTCATCAATCGCATTCCCGGTGATGCCGGGGATGAAAGATTACTACCAACATGGTTCTGATGAGCCCAGACATTACTGCTCTAGAGAGGTACCGAGGTCAGTCCTACAGGCACCTCTCGCCTACTCTCACCTAGAAGAGAGCAAGGTTATCCTAAAAACCAAAATCCTAATAATCATTATGATGTGACTAGAAAGGTTAAGATTGATATTCCCGAATTTTTGGAAGACATGATCCCAATAAATTTTGTTGATTCGTTAGATCGCTTATAGCACTACTTTGAATTTTATGGCACGATTGACAGTCATAGGATTCATTCTACTAAAATAAAACTTGTTGGGTCTCATAAGAAACATTGGCAAAGTGTCCAGAGTGAGATAGACCACCTAGGTTAACCACCTATAACTTTGTGAGATGAAATGAAACAGAAATTGACAGAAAAAATTGGCCTTCAATCCACTGTTGAATGATTGGTTGAATCTGAAATAGTAGTTGTATGCTAGTGTCTTAACTTTTATGCTTAATGTAAGGAGATAAAACTGAGATATGTTGTTACGGAAGGACAATGTGTATCTGTAACAAGATTCATTAATGGACTTAGAGATGACCTTAATGGTGATGTGAGCATGCACCAACCTGAGTCTTTAATAGAGGCTTACTAGAACGTCCTAGAGATAGAGAAGTACAAAAGATTTTTAACTCTCATGGATGGACTCCCAAAGCCAGAGGACCTAAGACCATCACCTTTCACCGGACCACTTCCTCTTAGGGAGAGTGCTCTACCTAGTTTTCTAAAAGTAATGTCCAGCCTAGTGAGTCTCCTAGTTCTGCTAAACGTAGCTCGCACACCTCACCTTCAGTTCATTCTTCTCCTTTATTTGTGTCCATGGCATGTCATAAGTGTCAGGAGAAAGGTCACCCAACTTCACTAAGAGTAATGTCCAGCCTAGTCATAGTGTTAGTTCTACTAAGGGTAGCTCCCCCACCTCACCTTCGGTTCACTCTTCTCCTTTATTATTGTCCATAGTCTGTCATAAGTGTCGGGAGAGAGGTCACCCAACTTTTGTTGTCTCTACTATGCCTTACCATAGGATCAGAAAATCTTAACATGATGAACCGATAGATGAGGCTATCCTATTGTTGGTGATACCGCTAATGAGAGTGAACATGAGGAAGAAGAGAGAGAGTTATCTTACTGCCATGAGATGCTTTCTTTCTTGTGCTGATTGTGATTTCTTAGAAATGTACTACTATCTTTGAGAATAAAATGCTTTGTTATGAAAAGATTCTTTGTTTAGTCATTGATAATGGTACTTCCATAAACATGATTTTCAAATCTGGTGTTATGCTTCTCAACCTTAAGCATGTGCCCTATTCCACCGCTATTAAAGTTGCTTAGGCCGATAAAACATCTTTGACCATTTCTCAAAAGCGTGAAGTCCCCCTCTAAATTCTGAAAAAGTGTGGTGTAATGTTTTGTCTATGGATGTTGCTCACATGTTGTTGGGTCATCCCTGAATTTATGATAAAAAAAGCCACTAATTTTGGAAAGGATAACACTTGTGTGTTCACTCATGATGGAAAGAGGATTAGATTAGCTTTGCTCAACCTTCGGATCATAATAAAGACCAAACGGACTAAGGCCCTGGTTCCATTTGCTTTAACTTACAACCTTACAACTTTTTATAACTAACTTTACAACTATCTTACTGTGCTTACAGCAAAGCTTATAGCCTATTGGGTGAATTATTGCTCTTTCTCACAAGAAACCTTCAAGGGGAGGTAATTCGGCTTCCAAGGCAGCAGCTTGGTCAGTTGAGGCAGAGGTTACAGCGCCTCGAGCAGAGGAAAAGCAGGCCACAAAAGTTCAGGATGGAACATTCAAAATTTTCCCAGTTTTATGGCCACTTGTTCTAGTGATGGAAAATTCCAAAATGACCATGCTAGACGTTGGGATTCACCTTCAAAATGTTAACTAAAATTCCCAGTTGAGAAATCCCCAAAAAGAACGAGTTGATTAGCCTAAACAACCAGATCAAGAAAACTGGGCAGTTTGGAGCCTAATCTGCGTTAGGTGTGCTTAAAGCATGATCAGTCAAAAGTCTTAACTTAATTGCAAAACCAAATTATGGGATGTGAAAATACTCACTAAGGAGTCCAACACAGTAGGACTTTCCCTATAACTCTTCCCGGAACAGCGACGAATGGATTGGCCAAAACAGAGTAATTTCAGCATTGGCATAGGCAAATAAGGCATAATTTGGGGATGGTTCTAGCCACTCTTGACTTTGATTTTCTCCGGGGTCCTTGGGGCCATCTTGCCCCGCATCAACCATCCAGCACTATGCATTGTCTTCCGGTTTCTCGGTAGACACTCAAACTCGCCCACACACTCAAAATTCTCAGTAATCACCTTCCGAGTGGTATCACAACCTAGTTGTGAGCCTAACTTGGTGAGGTTATCCTTTGCATTTACTCCACTTTTAGCTACAAAAGTCCCATAGGGCTAAACACATTTTCCTAGCTACAAAGAACCTTGAGCACCACAAAATAGCCAAACACTAGCCCTTCTTTTACCATGGCGAGTGAGATTAGTCCAAGTGAACTCTTGGTTCTAGAAAGAGATCTACACACGGTTGATTGTCCAATGGAGGATCAAAGGGAGGTTGTCTTCCGTCTTCCACTGTCTTCCGTCTTCCACTCTGAGTGCACATTCCAAGTAACCTAATTGTAGATAGTGGTAGTTGCACCAACATAGCTTCTCAATATATGGTCAACAAACTCAACCTAACCACAATTCCACACCCGAAGTCGTATACCTTGCATTGGCTTTAAAAAGGGAATATGGTGCACGTAGATAGCCAGGTTCATGTCACCTTTTCGGTTGGGAACTTTAAGGACAAGGTCCTTTGTAATGTCTTGCCCATGGATACTTGTCATTTGTTACTTGGCTGACCTTGGCAACTTGATAGGGTGTTTGTCACAATGGTAGAGACAATACATACTCCTTTGAGTTCCACGGACAACATTATACAATGAAACCTCTAGCCCGTAGCTCCACCCAAGTTTCTAACCCTTAACCCGAGATGGGAAACACAACCTTGTTTTTGATCCAAACATGGGTAGAGAGCTCTATAGCAATGGTGAGACCGTTCTTGCCTTGCTAGTATTGGAAAAGGGGAGGAAATGATCCCCTTAAGCCCCAAAGTTCATTCGTTGACAAATTTCAAGACGTTTTTCCACAGATTTACCCCGGGTTTACACCGAGCACCAAATTGATTTAATCCCTGGTGCATCTCTTCCGAACAAACCCGCTTATAGATGTAGCCCTACTGAAACCAAAGAGCTTCAACATCAAGTCTGATAACGGTTACTTGAGGGAAAGCATGAGCCCATGTTCTGTCCCGACTTTACTAGGCTCCAAACCACGCATTTTTCTTAATCTGGTTGTTTAGGCTAATCAACTCGTTCTTTTTGGGGATTTCTCAATTGGGCATTTTCGTTAACATTCTGAAGGTCAATCCCAACGTCCAGCATGGTCATTTTGGAAGCTTCCATCACCGGAACAAGTGGCCACAAAATTTGGAAAATTTTGAATGTTCCATCCTGAACATTTTTTGGCCTGCTTTTCCTATGCTGGCGCTGCGACCTCTGCCTCAACTGACCAAGCTGACCAAGCTGGTGCCTTGGAAGGAGCAGCTGGATTACCTCCCTTTGAAGGTTTTTTGTGAGAGAGAGCAATAATTCACCCAATAGGTGGGTGGCTACTCTCTCCCTATAGGCCACCCGTTCTTGCTTTGTTTTTGGTTGAATTTTTGCTTGCTGCTTGCCAAACCATCATCACAACAACTTGAGTCACTTGCCTTTGTAATTTATTTTTATCATGTTTGGTGTGCTACTTGGAGCTCGGCTATATAAGGTCGCCTCCCTAATTGTATAAACTTGATGCTGATTTTTGTGAAGGCGAGAGCTTTCAACCCTCCCCTAAAATTTCTTAATCAATTTCCAAGTGTTGGACATTGCCTTAGGAGTAGAAACTTATATTAATTGTTGGTGGTTTAACCTTTCGACAATTGAGAGTGTTTCTTTGGGTTAAGTGGTGGATTTTCCTTTAGCTTAGCCTTAGCTTGAGTGGTGGCTTTTCAGCCTTTATCAAATTCATACCCAACCATGCTCATTGCTAGTTGAAGCTCGAGATATCACTCACTAGAGCTCACTGCCGCTCAGCATTACCCATTGTCAACCGTTTTCTTGCCGTGTCCCTTGCTAGCGCCCACATTCATTGCGCGTCCTCGCCTGCACTGAATGCGGTCCCTCTGTGTTCATTGCTAGTGCCAGTGTGTTGTTGTGTCCTTGGTAGCGGTTGTCAAAGCTACTATACTTGTCCTCGGTAGTGCCTCGTTTGGTGGCGCTACTAGCTGTCTTCCAGTGCTAGCTCCCATGCCTTCTTGGTAGACACTCAAACTCGCCCACATGCTCAAAATCCTCAGTGCTCACCTTCCAAGTGATGTCATCCCTTGGCACCACGCATCATTACAGCTAGCACACATAGAAAACACGTGGAAAACTGTGCCAAAGAACGAGCAGGACACTAAAACTTATGTAATAACAACCAGATTGGAAGAAGAATAAGAACGTTCATTCTCAACTTCAATCACATCATGACCGACCTTAAAGAGCCCATCAGACAAACATGTGACCATCCCAGCTTACCATGGGAAGTAGGAAACGATCAACTACAGCACCCGTTATTAATGAACGATTAGAACTGTTAAATGATGCTCCAATCACAGGCATCCCAAGTAATCCACCAAGCTGAGTTCCCTGTCTCCTCAAAACCCAAGGATACAAACATACAAGCCTATAAAATACATCATGATAGACCTTACAGTACCACCACCACCAAATGTCGATCCTTCCTGAGTAAGATCAGAGCTAAATCCAAATGTAGGCAACACAAGAGGGAGACAAATTCAAAAGGTCTAAAAAATATTGTAGAGTCTTTTTCTTTCAAAAACTTTTTATAGAAAAATCATATAGACCCAGTTGTGTACAAGATTACAGATGGCATTCATTAGAGGCGTTCTTGGATTTTATGTGCAACAAATCATGTTGATTTGGAAACTAGAGACAAGCTTCTAGCCCCATTGAAAGTGTCCTTTTTGTGAGGCAAGCTTCTCGAGGAAAAATCTAACTTGCAATAACTTACAAAAGAAGGGTAGAGTATTTGGAAACTAGAGACCATTCACGCCTCCATTAACCCATTGCTAGAAACCTTAAGAAGTTAGGTTTGTGTTGTTTGAGCCTTCATTGGGTGACATCAAACTCTGCGAGACATCAGCTATTGGCACGGGAAGGTTTTTGGAAGGAGCAAGTATACAGTTTCCCGGGCCATTCCCCATGCTATCTTTTGGTTGCTATGGATGGAGAGAAACAAGAGAGTTTTTGTGGGGTTGAAACCTCGACCGAGTGGTTAGAAGACAAGTGGCTGAAGACTTAAAATTCTTTTGGGAGGAGGAAGTTTTCTGTTCCTCTTCGATTGATGTAATAGATTTTGTAGGTAGCCTATTTTGGGTTTTAATATATATATATATATATATATATATATATATATGAACTTTTCCCTTATCCAAGAAAAAAATACTGAAGAAATGAAATGCTACATTACAAATCGTACAAGAAAGCACATAAGAGGCATCAATCAACAACCAGTTTTATCATACGAGAATAGACTAAATAACAAAACTGACCTGGAAGTCTCGAGATTGTCTAGTCCCATCACCAAATGAAGCTTGCAAAGCATCTGAAACCAACTGGATATCAACACCTTCTGGAATGAATCCCAGAGATAGAAAGTCATTGGCTAGACCTAGAGAGTCACGATTAACAAAGTGCACAAGCTGAAAAAACAGAATATACTGTCAGACAGAGTGGGGAACAAACGAACAGAAAATGAATAAAAGAACAAATGAGTAAAAGAACAGGATAATAAACACTTCCTAGTCAGGAGCGATGATATCAAGCTGCCTATTTCAAAGGTGGATTTGGATCCTAAATACCTTTGTTTCAGTAAGCTGCTTAAAGCAAATGGTTA
Organism: Talinum fruticosum; assembly: GCA_021018815.1. Taxonomy (NCBI): domain Eukaryota; kingdom Viridiplantae; phylum Streptophyta; class Magnoliopsida; order Caryophyllales; family Talinaceae; genus Talinum; species Talinum fruticosum. Next base: position 9,655,818 of record JAITYX010000006.1, on the reverse strand, counting down.
TTGCAGTTTGTGAATCGTAAAGAGAAGTTTTGGAGGAAACCAATTAGGTTAAGCATGAGCTTTAGGGCTCGTGGCCATGGGTTGACACCAATGTGCTAAAGGGCTCCTTTGGAGTGTGGAATATGCCACCGGGATTTATATTCCAAGACATCGGCAGAATAACTCCAGCACGGTGATCTTAAGAAGGAAGATAGTGTGCTGTTGCTCCTCTTAGTTATATTGTCCCATCTCTATATGCCTTAGCAGAAAATAGCTAGACTTTACTTTCAGTTTGAACTAATGATTGCTACAACTAATAATGTTTGTTTTCCAATTTTTCATTTTTTATCTTTTCACTAAGCTAACTTCTCGGCAGAATAATGTTTGCTTGAAGCAAATGATTGTTACATCGGCAGAATAACTTCAGACAGTACGGAAGTTTCCTGAGAATAGGTGCGATGGAGGCTAACTTCTCGAGAGGAATTGCTACCTTGAGTCTTCTCCTTACAGACTCTGATGTCAGTTTTCCAAGGAAAGGACAAATTTTTTTATAAGGAGTGTTCCAAGGACAATTGAACCATAGAGACTTAATTGCGAAGAGTTAATCAATAAAGAGGGCAAGAAGTTTGCATTGAATAAATGCTTCGAAATGTTTGTGATTGCACAACTAATTGAATCAAATGAACATCAGTTCAATGGTCCATACCACTTGAATAAGGCCAACACGATAATGTCGTGGGATGTCGCCCATCATTCCAAAGTCAAAATATGCAATAGACCCATCACATGTAGCAACCAAATTTCCTGGATGAGGGTCTGCATGAAAGAATCCCACCTCAAGCAACTGTCTTAAAGAGCAGTACAATCCCTGAAAATATGCAGGGACAAAAAAGATCACTACGATAAAAAAAATTAACAAAAATAAAGAATAAAAGCAGTTAAAAATCAAATTATAGAAAAAACTGCAGCCAAAAAAAGTAAAAAATTATTGAAAAATACTGCCTCAATCAACATAAACTTTGGCCAATACCATATCAACAAGCTCCTTTCGCTTCAACTGGGCCTTTGCCAATGCTTCCTCATCTGTCAGCTTAATTCCTTTGATCCATTCCATTGTCAGCACTGCTTTCCGAGTATACTTCCAGTATATTTTTGGAACTTTAATAAGGTTTTTCCGTTTGTCTGTCAAAGAATCCCTATCCCTATGGCTAATATCATCAATCTTGCCATTATCATCACCTTGAAAGTAGATGGATCTTAATCAGAAATATGCACAGAACATGTCAAAGAAAGAATTAAACGCCAATCATAAGTGGTTGATTTTATAACCTGAGTAAATGACAACCAAGAAACATAGCAAGAATGAACTTCAGATAAAACTGACCCATCTTGTCTATTGGTCTTCTGCATCTGGCTATGTGATGCAGTTATATCCATCAGGACAGGAAGGAACAAAATCGAACATTCAATAGTTAGAAAATAATAACAGATCCTCTTATTCATCAATTTTGCAAGTCTCCCAGGAATCATAAAGAGAGTGACTCCATAACTACTTGGAACATTAGGTTAGGTTTATTTCAACTTACTTTTATGCTCATTTAAAAGGCTTAGGTTGCCATGGAAAGATTCCATTGTTTGAATTTTCTAACATGCTTAACCTTTTAAAGACTCATATGCGCTTAATTACTAATAGAGATTCAGGCTAGTGGTCAACTCAAGTAGGAACCGTTACCCGGATCGGAAACACAATTTATTTCACTAGTGCCCATCCCTCTCTAGTTTTAGGAGTTGAATCTTCACTTGAATTTATATCATATTTTAATTCCATGGTGATCACTAATTAAACTAAAAGGAACCATGCTCTTCCACTGCACATCACATATAGGAAGACTGTCGGCAAAAGGTGATCGGGAGAATAAGCTAGAAGACAAAATAATAGAAGATCATAAAGAAGATTGAGTAATCTAGAATGGTAAGATATCTTGAAATTTTGAATGACAGGAGGACATAGTCATCATTTGACATCTTTTCGTACATTAATCCTACAGCACCACGACCATCCAATGCGAGTCCCACTTTAGTGGGTATAGTGAATTCCAAATAAAGGTAGACCTCCCCTATAGAGAGACCAATTCCGAGACACCACATAAAAGATTTTTCTGAAAAAGTTTTTGATTGATTAAAACATTTTATAAGGATTTTTGCCAACGAATTTACAGCCCATCCCCATTAACCGCTCGGGCCTCGACCCAGGAAGAATCAATTCAATTTTAGGCAGAATTCGAACACGCCGCGTTTTACTGGGAGCGTTCACGTCAGGACATGTACTTCACTTAGTATAGATTGGCTTGGTGTTCAGTTTACCACACCTCTTAAGTTAAGGGGCTTAGTACAAGATCTCAAATCTGGTTGTTCACCCTCTTAAACCTCCGCCGTACACCAATTATAAATTCCCAAGATTGTATATTTTGGAGGACCTGAGGGGCTCTGGCTACTCTACCTCCAAAACCTGTCAGAATGTTCAAAGTACCCTCCTAAAGAATTTCAATTACCACAATAGTTTCTTACTCCCATTGGTATTCCCTTAGTGACTTTGAAGCATGTGATCTACACAATGAAAGAACAGAAGTTATGGTGGCATACAATACCCTATACTCATTCCCAAATTGCCCTAAAATATTGTAGTACCTTTCAAGGCGAATGGTCGCATACAAACCCCTTTAAATTATCCTTCATGAACCTAAAATACTATCAAACATGTCGACATTTTTCAAGAACTACTCCGAAAATCAAGCATGTTAGCTTTCATTTTACAGGTCTTGAGAGGCTGGCCGCTGTACCTCTACAGCCTCTTAGAAAGGTCTAAATGTCACCCTAAACAATTTTGATGATAATGGGTTCACTGGCACCAATTTGGAGTTCATGAAGCATGAGTCCATTATGTAACAAAAAATAGTATTGTTTTCCAAACTTTCCAGAATGGATACGAAACATCATAGATTAGTAAAACTGTATGAGGTTCATACAGTCACAATCAACATTTGAGCCATCTGACAATTTTTACTAGTAAAAAAACAAGTGTGTCATACCCATCATTGAGATTGCCAGGAGCTGCCATTTTACCTTTTAAACTGTCTCCTCAAAAACCCACCCTACAAACAAAAGTCAACGATTATAACCTCTTCATTGTTACCACCTTGATTTTGAGGCCTGATTCTAGAACACCAAAAGGCAGACACTATGGTGGTAATAATACCACTAACCCAAAATGAGGCCATTTCGCAATGACATAGCTTTATCAGAAAGGTTTTGAAGTTGAATGAATTGCAATTTCACTCTACAACCACCATTATATACTACAAGATTGCAACTACCACACTAGAGCAATCTCACGATACTGCATCTGCTAACACAATTGTGAAGGAAGCCACATCTTGAATCCTCAAATGATATGATAAAAACTATCTAGCATAGTTTCAGAAGACCCTAAGACCAATTTAAGGGGAGAGAAAAGGCACATAACCACTAATTAACTTGACATACATTTCCAAAAATCCTGAATTGTGTATAATAGCCTTCACTTGGCTACCACACGCTACATTTTACAAAGTGTACCTCACCAAGGTGCAAGGGTGTAATTTATCGCCATGATTTCCCAAAGCAATGGGATTTTCAAAGACGGACTTTAATTTTATCGCCATGATTCCTAGAAGCAATGGGATTTCCTCAGATGGAGCCGTTCGCCTCAGTAACCAAGGATAAGTCAGTCGTGCCTCATTGACATCTTTAGCAAGAGAGGGAGAGATGATAGAGGAAAAAAGTTCTAAATTTCGTTCAGATTAATACTAACCAGATAAAATTGAATTCAAATACATACCCTCCAAGAATTGCATGAAGTTTATCCAATTAAACCTACAATTCCAATAAATTTAAACTCTAATTCCTGAATTACACATATGTTAGTTAATAGGTGAAGAGTGGATTGAACTCAAGAATATTATTTCATCAAGTTTTTTACTTTTTATAAGATTTTTAAAAAATTAACCATCTCAATTAAATAGGACTATGACAATTATATATACGAAATAGTTAAAAGTACAAATTATCAGTTATAAAGCATCTCAACCAACATATGGGCTTCGCATACTTATCAAAAAATAAATAAATAAATAACATATGGGCTTCGCATATGTGATGTGTGTTTTCAACCCAACTTTTTGGGATTCCTCTTTTACATCAATGCACCTTGCGCCTTTCTAAGCAAGCAAAATTCCTTTTTCTGTCAAAACAATGAAAAATTTTATCCCTTCGCTAAGCAAGAAAGCCAGAGGACGAGCCTTCTAGTAGAGGCAAATCTAACTTATTCAAAGAGTTTATGTTGTCTCTTGAACACGGTAATAAGTCTCCATCTACCAAAAGAAGCAATGATAGACAACACACATCAATCACTGTGCAGATTCATTATTCAGCGCCTAAATGCCTCCATGATAACTGTTAAGCATTGGCCAAGTCACAGTAGATATCATTTTAATCAAAGGCATACCAAATATGATATTGCTCCATTGATTTCCCTTTCATCAATGTAAAATAATATAAACAGACACTCAATGGGAAGCACCAGGATCAACGATCTTACTTCAGTAAAAAGAAAAACCTAAAACACCCCTGCTTGCTTATCCTACTCATTTATCCAATCACTAAGAGACTTTATCTTGACATACAAAGTACCGTCAAAGCAGTTAAAAAACATATCATTTGAAGAGGAGGGGGTGGAGGCATGAAGGTTAACTACACTAGGAGATGATAACATAACCATGGACTCAAGGAGGGGTATCAACAAAACTGCCTACAATGAATGAAATAGCACAACTTACATGGATAAGAAGCATACAAGGATGCAAAGCGCTCCGCATTTTCCCCTTCTAAGATGTAATCTATCTCTTCAAACATGTGCCTAACCTATGAAAACAAGAAAAATGGCAATTATTATCAGGAATATTGCACATTGAACTCTCAAAAAGAAGCATCTAAGACAGCCACCAACACCCAAAAGAGAAGGAGGATCTATTTTCTTGGGTGTGGGGCACACAGAATACATCCTTCTGTAGTCAACATTTTGCAGAGTCCCAGATCCATCGAGCTCTATCCCTTTCTAATTTATCCAAAAAAAAAATGTTCCCACAAAGACATGAGCCTACTGAAGCAGGTCCACTTTAGCAGAGAAGCCAGAGATCCAAAACCATGAATGGAAAACAGCATTCAGAAAAGACATCCATGCTCATTTAGCTCATTTAGTAATCCTTCAACTACATGACATTGGACTTCTTATGCAGAATAGCTTCTCCCATTTTTGACAATGATAGAGAAACAAATATGATCTTTGAGCAAATTCATGTAGTAAAGGAACACAAATGCACACTTCAAATAAAGGCGAGATAAATTCACTGACAATCTCAAACCTATATAACAAAAGCTCCCTCCTAGAATGTTAATAATCATCAAATGTTCTCATATAATGGAATGTGAATTAACTCTCAACTTGTTTGCTCAGGGGTAGATGGATATCAAAAATTCGGAGGAGCATCAGTAACTAACTTAATTTTAAGGATTTAAATGTTCTCAATTATGATTTTTTAGACCTGTGATTTTGGTAATGAGGGGTTTATGCTGAAATGGCTTTCCTAGTGGTTGATGGTCCAAAAACTATATCACAACCACTCATCATTTGACTCATTGTCATTGCGGTATATTACCATGCAGTAATTTTTTCTGCATTAAAAAAATGGATTTACGTTGCTTTTATATCTTGCCAATACAATTTTTATGCATATATACATTACTTTAATTTCTTTCCAATACAATATTTCTGCCTATTACTCACACAATTGTTACATATATATCCATTATTTGCTCAATCATTAATCATGATTCACAATAACCTCCATCAACTCGAGATACCAAACTAATTAAATTAGGAAATAGATATCTCACCATTTCATTTACTGCAACTAACAAATCCTTGCGAGCCTTGGCAAAACGCTTCAGTTGGCCCCCTATCATGTGAAACAATAATGCATCAAGGGTCAACGACAGTGACATACCAGGCCTCTGCACTTTCACAGCTACCATCTCTCCAGAATGCAAGTGAGCTGCAAAACTTGAATCACTAATGAAGATATTCAGACTAAATTTGGTAAAAGAGCAATAATTACTCAAAAATCACAAAAGACTGACAGAATGAAAAAAGAACGTAAACAGCATTAAAATAACACCAACAATCAGTCACACAGTCAACAGTTAGTCCAAACCTTTATACACCTGCCCTAAAGAAGCCGCAGCTATTGGTTCTGAACTGATGTCAGCAAAGATTTCGGAAACAGGAATGCCAAGCTGAGTTTCAATAGATCTAATTGCAACAGCAGTAGGAAATGGAGGGATTTGATCCTGGATACGTGAGGAAGAATTAACTTGGTGTTTCATTAATTATCAAAGAAAGAGAAGTTTTCAGACAAGGGGAAACATAAACCTGCAGTTTCGCGAGCTCCTGGCAGTATATTGTTGGTAGTATATCTGGTCTCGTGCTCAGTGCCTGCCCAAGCTGTCACAAAGAACCAAGAAAGCATTACACGCGCACCCAACCCCACATCCAGCACTAATTACAGTGGTTAAGAAATACCTAAAGTGCCTATAGTTAACTACACCAGCAAGCTGCAGAGGTTATTCTTATCTGCATTTGCTTGTTTAGGTTCATCATTAAAATCTCAGTCAATGAGAAAGGCAGGGTTTCGCTCCTACTTCCAAAGGGTTGCAGTAAGGTCAGTGGTGGATCCAGAACCGATACCTCCCTCTACCATGATTTTCATTGGATAGGGAGGCGCAAAAGCAATGCAAGTGATATTCAAAAGTAAGTTATCGGTAACAATTCTCAAATATTTTACCAAATGTGTTAAACTGATACCACCATCATACGCTATATGAAAGGATATTATCAAGGTGTTTCTCAATTTGAAGTACTCGTAAAATCGAATGGGATCAAAATGTTCAACAAGATGAGAGAATGTTTAATTCATTTAAGGGTAAATTACATATAATAATTTATTACGACATATATTTTAAGAGAGAGATGCAATTCTTCGAAAGCAAGAAATTACAAAATCCTTCATTTGCAACATGCAAAATAGTCACATTTAAAAAATAACAAACATAGCATACAAAATAAACAAAAAAATTACTGGATGACTCAAGATTTCTTTTTCCCTCTTTCCGCATGAGAGAAAGGATATGTTCTACGACAGATTAATTGAGCTGTTGTTTTTAAAAAAATTAGAAAAATTCTTTGTCAATACTTCTATCATTGGTCCCGTCAAAGCTATTTTAGGTGGAAGAGATTCAACTTTGGGCCATATGATGGGTAGGAGTGGCAAGTGGGCCTTTGAATCATTTTCTAAGAGTGCCCCAATCTAAATAGAACTTTTCAAATACAGGTAATAAACACTTTTTGGGCCCAACAATAGCCAGGGACATTATTGAGCTCAATGTGCATCTGCACCGAAGCAAGGTAATCCTTTATCACCTTCATTATTAATTTTGGTGATGGAGATTTTTAGTATATTGGTGAACAAATCAATGGAGAGGCCCCTTAGAAGGTTTACATATTACTAACTCTCAGTCTCAAGGTTGTTAATTTCATGTCTTCTCTTAGTGAATGATACATTGATCTAATGTTTGGGGCATTTTGAGGTGAGAAATGGGCTTTTGTCAGGTTTGGCATGTGACTTGGTCAGCTGCAAAGGGTTAAATTTATGATTTTTTGAGGATGATTCACTCTAAAGAGGCAACAGTGTACGAAGTGGTTTCTTAGAATGGAAACCAGCACTACTGCAACTTAACATTCCTGAGAAATGTGAACAGTTGGGAGCTGGGAAGAGGAAAATGCCACGTGTTTAGGGTTCACATGCCAATACATGGATTAGTTTGACCCGATGATGCTTCGGGATCTTTCACCATTGACATTTTTTGTAACAGACCACTAAAAGTATCTAACTTCATTGATTTTCCTGTCAAGGCCATCTGGAAAATTGAAGCTCCCGCCAAAGCTTGTTTATTCGTAAATTTGTCCGACTAATAAAGGAAAAAATTTTCACTTGGTAAGCAGGTATTATATGCGTCCATAGGATGAAGAACCTATGAAACCACCTCCTTCGTCATCCTTTAATCTCTTTGACATAAATCATTCTCACTTATGGGGGTTCGTTGGGTTCATTCAATGGAAGTAATTAGAAATCCATTTGATACCCTCATACTTTAGCCGCTTCCATGTAGTCGAATTTTTAAATTTAAAATCCAAATGACGCCCTTCTAATTATGCCTATTCCATAAATTACACATCTATTATAACAGTGTCAAATTTTAATTAGAATGACCAAAATACCCTCTTAATTTTCACTCTCTTCCTTCTTCTGCAGCTTAATCCCATGAAATTAATTCCCAGCCTCTTCCCGTTCTTCCTTCTTATTTGCCCAACTCAAACAACTATCTTTAATTTTCTCACTCCTCCATTATTCCTCAATTACCATCACTAATTGGGCATTCTTCAATTATCCTCCTCCATCTCTTTAGGTCCAAACTCAAGAAGGGCACCCCCCCAATTCACCTCTTCTTACCAATCCACCCTTCCAACCTCTACAAGCCACCAATTTCATAACCCCACCATCGCTGGAAACAACTCAAACAATTTCTACTCCTCAAAGCCATCTACAAATCTCAGAAGAGTTTGAATGATTCAGGAAAACATGAGTTGTGGCTAAGAAAGAAGAATTTGGCAAGTATAGAGAATTTGGATTTGAAACAAATCTGAAACAGGAGTGTGGCTAAACTTCCAAATCTGATTTTGAACCTCACACCCGATGTTTCAAAACTTCAAGTTTGAAACTTCGAATTCTAAGTCACACCTGATGTTTCAAGAAGAAGAAGAAGAGAGAGCCTGAGATTTGAAATGCAAATATTACCCAAAAAAATTAAGCAAATGTTAGCATAGTCATATGCCACCATTGCCAACCACGAAATATCTATTTTGCCAATTGTTGCTGCTTCGAGGTGATGGTGGAGAGATGGAGGAAGGGTTGAAGTGGCCTGGTAAGGGGAGAGAGGGAAGGGATTAAGGTTTTGTCTGCTAAAAAGATGAGGACATTTTCGGAAAAATACTCTACAAGAATATAACACATCATGACTTAATGGCCAGAATTAACGGTAGGGTCACAGTTTGCAGTTTGCTAAAGTATAAGGGTCCAACTAAAGTAGAAGGGTATCATTTGGACTGTGATTTTAAAAATTGGATTGAACAGAATCAGCCAAAATACAAAGATATCAAATGGAAATTCCCAAAATATTTTAATGAGTTGGAAAAAGGAGGATGAAGATGAGTCAGGGTGTTGCATTTGGAAGATGATTCTGATGGCTATTTGGTGGACGGTTCAAATTTGAGTGTTAACTGACAAGGTGTCAAACTTTTTTAGAGTGTTTTGAAGAGAATTTGAAAATCCAAAAATTACCTTATGGGTGGGTGCAAGGGATGAGGTTAGAGAGAGAGAGATTCAGAACGAGAAGAGGTTTAGGCAGAGAAATATAAGGGAATATTAGGTCACTTCAATTGATTCTTAACACCATTAGTGACAGAGGAAACTGTTTGAACATTCTTTCACATGGAGGGATACTATGTAGTAGTCATATTTTTCTTCTTTATCAAATGGAATATAAGACACAACGGATCACCAAATGGAATTTCAATTTTTTATAACTATTTAACCATTAAAAAGTTCAAAAAAACTCTATAATAATGCATTTGCTATGCCAAAATAACATAATATCAGCCCCATATATACCCTCCCCCGCCAAAGAAAAGAAAATAAAGAAAACAGGAAAGCAAGATGTCTGCACACAAATATAAGATTACACAATTGGGACAGAATACAGCTCTGTGTACAGAAAAGGATACTTACTTTTATATAGAAAGGCCCCAGTCGAATTAGTGTTTCACAAAACTGCAAAAACAGCATTGAGATTAACTTAAGATAGCAATGAAATAGCTTAAAAGATATTTCACAAGACACAATAAAATCCCTCAATTAATATTATCAACAATTACCCAAATAAAAGTGAGAAAACTACAATGGAATAGTCTTCTATAAAAGAAGATACTCACAACAAGAAATGCATCGTGCATGCACATCTAATTCCATGTTCAAACACATCATTGGCTTGGCACTAATAAACCATTGAATGACAATTTCATGACCAAGACATTTCTTCTCCCCCCTTCTCTTCTGAGGAAGTGAAAATGGGAAAGTTGTCTTACAGTCATTATGTGTGTCTGTGTCTGTGTCTGTGTGATCAGGTCCAAGTGCATACCACATGCATGAGTGCAAACTATTCTGTGCAAACTGAATTTGGACAGTTGATATTGAAAATCATATGGCTACCATTCAGTGCTAAAATTCAAAGAAGTGGAGCACATCAAGGGTACATGTGTAAATTTAGCCTCTTATTCCTTTGCCTTCCCTGTTGCTGTCCTGCTGAGCATTTTCATTACCACCCCCATTCACTCACCCTCCCTCCCTCTCTCTGACTTGTCTGCATCTGGGGCAGATATTTAATGCCGGCGTGACACTGATGTTATGATACTATGAGTCACTATTCCCAGGCACGAAGGTGAGTTTGGTAAGGTTAGATTCGGATTTATAGGGTTTGATTCGAATTGGGTGTCAAAATTCATCAGGTAGACTGCCTGAAAACTCCATTGTGAGGATGTTGGCCTTTGGAGTGCTGTCCAGCGGTGTGTGGTATGGTGGAAGAGGTGGCGACTAGGCTCAATGATGGTGGTTTGAAGTATTTGTACTCAAATGTAAACTTCATTAAATTTTGTAATGCAATGTTGTATGTTATGAAATTTCAGAGATGATTCTCAAATCGTGGCAAAATCCAAATTATGGTTACATTTTATTGGGTTGCAGTAATGGTAGCTCTTGGGGGCAGGGCATATCCTCCGTTTTGGTCAGCAATGAATCGTGGTGGCAAGGGCGAGATCCTTGGAGGAGGAGGGGACAGACTGGAGCTTTGTGTCTGTGTTTGTACATGTGTGAGAGAGAGCGCAATTAATGAGATTGAGAACACGCCGATGATATACGCAGGGCGTCTGCAGAACTCTCTATGTGCTCGGCAGAGCGGTGGTGGCCGCCTATGGGTAAGGCGGTAGCGGCTTGGAGGGTGTCCGAGAGTGGTGTTGCTGGGTTGGGGAAAGCTTAGGGATAGGGGGTACAGGCAACTGTTAGAAACATTTTCAAAATAACTTAAATTTTTAAAAAGATACAAACGAATTTGTATGTTGTGAGAAAACACAATATACTATTATAAAAAAATGAATATAGGCATGTAGATTCATTAAAACCAATATTAATAAATGCAAATTCATAATCATTTTTATGAGCTATCTATTCGGTTTTTAATAGATGTATACTGCTTTTTTCAGAGTTAATATTCATTTTTTATGAAAAAGAGAAATCATTTTTTTAAAACTATACTATGTAATGTCTTTGAGATTTTCAAAAACTAAAAGGCATATTAATTGTCTTCTGATTTTGAAACCACATGTTAACTCTACTATTCATTTATGATCATGTCTTTTATAGAGGTAAAGTAGAACTGTTATATTCATTTTTCAATAGAAGCACAATTTATCTTTTGTAAAGTCAATATTCATTCTTCGTAAAGTCAACATACATACATACATACATACATAATATGTATGTATGTATATATATGTATATAATATATATGTACATATGTAGAGCATGTGAGATGAGGCTGAGTGAGATGAGAGAGATGATCTGAGACATCCAATTTGAATTAAGGGCTGATATTTAATGTAATGGGTTGATCATTTTGAAGTAATATATCCTAATCAGAGGGCGACACATGGCAAGGAAGACCCTACACCCCTAACCATCTCCCTCATCTCTTCCACTCTCTCTCCTCCCAGCAAAACATCACTAGTCTCTCTCCTCACAGCCCCCATGCCGCCATGCCCATATTCAAACCCAAATCGTTGTGAGAACTGATGTCGGCAACCCAGTGGTGTCTGGCGAGTGCATTCCCCCCAAAACTAAGAATCGACTTTGGCGACATCCATTTTTCTAGTGAATTTTGGTTTTATATTTGATGAATATTGAAATTAGAAGCGGTGAAATTTGGTAGAATTGTTGGTGAACTTGAATGGGTACATCATTTTTGTGCATTAAATTGAACTTTTTCAATTAAGGGAGGAGGAAAGTGAATATAAAAAACCTTTGTTAAACTAATGAGATGAACTAGTACAATTAGGATGGTGAATATGACAACAAGGTATAGTGAATTTTTATTGGAGTGGTGAACACGAAATGGCCGGAATTTCGCTGGGATTTATATGTGAAAGAGAGCTAGATGGGAGAGAAAACACCAAGCTGGGTTATCAGAATTTAATAGACTCAGTGGCAACAAGTGGTTAGGGATGGCAACGGGCGGGGAATCCCTGGCCCCAACCGGGCCCCGGACCTGAATCGGGGAAAAATCCCCGCCCTGAATGGGGAACAGGGCGAGTCCAGGGACGGGGACGGGGCTGGGGGCAAATTGGCCACATTCCGGCTCCGTTCCCCGTTTTTTTTGTGAATTTTCGTAAATATCTTCCAAAGGCATTTTCGCAATATTGTGACCTCTAAACCCTAAGTATAAAAGCTAGTTGATTTGGTTTTAGATCTACATTATTTTGTGAATTTATTTGGTTTTAAAATTGATTTTTTTGGGCCAGGGAATTTTCCCCGCCAAGGATCGGGGACCCGTCGGAGTTGGGGCCAGGGAGAAGATTTGTCCCCGAAGTGGGGGCTGGGATTGGGGCTGGGGACGGGGACGGGGTGGGGGCTGACCATGACGGTGGTAGAGTCGCCAAAGTAGATTTTGGCACTAGTAGATGGCTATTGGGTCAAGTTGCTCGCCCGCAAGTAGATTTTGGCACTAGTAGATGGCTATTGGGTCGGATTATGGAGGGGAGGAGAAGAGAGAAAAAGGAAGGGAGGAGAAAGGAAGCATGGGTCATCATGCCATGTGGCGTACTAGCACAGGTTCTAGTTAAAAGTACAAGGATCAAATCTATTGGCATTAATCTAAGCTGTTGGATCTTATATGAAGGGCCTAAATGTACTCATCTCACCCATAGTATCATCCTGATCCAATACACTGTACAGACTATGGAGGGGGAGGAGAAGAGAGAAAAAGGAAGGGAGGAGAAAGGCAGCGTGGGTCATCATGCCATGTGGCATGCTAGCACAGGTTCTAGTTAAAAGTACAAGGATCAAATCTATTGGCATTAATCTAAGCTGTTGGATCTTATATGAAGGGCCTAAATGTACTCATCTCACCCATAGTCTCATCCTGATCTGCCCCTGGGTGTGTGCACTCGCACGCGTTGGCGCGTGCGTGTGTGTGTGTGTGCTCGCAAAGTAGGAATTTCAAGCTAGGGGAAAACAGATCACCTTAGTTGTGCGCTCTTTAATATCACAAACAAAAAGTTACCAAATAGACAACTTTAACACACACACACATGCGTGTGTTTGTGCGTGTGTGTGTGTGTGTGTGTGTGTGTGTGCAGTCACATTCTTTGCTGAGAAAGCGGGAATTTCAAGCTAGGGGAAAGACACATCACCTTAGTTGCGCGCTTTTTAATATCATGAACAAAAAGTTGCCAAATAGACAACTTCAACACATGGTATGAAATAACTGCTGCTCTGAATAATGCCAGAAATGGGCCAAATCGGTAAACTGCAGAAAAGCTTCTGGAACTGTAAGTCCCTAGGACATGTCCAAATTCATCCTCTAGCGATTGCTTCCTCAACTTTGCATACTCTGCAGATGGCCTTTCGCCATGTACACTGCTAAAGCCGGTAGAGAAGCTGCATTAAAGTCATCCCACCATTAAAATACAAAATAATTAAGAAATAAAGGGGAAATGGTGCACAGAAAGCCTCACAGCACACACAAACATAGGGGCTAGAATAGCAAATCTATCCTGAAAGAAGTGGGCAAGAAAACAAAGTACATGCCTCATGTCCTTAGGTGCAAGGTTTTGTGGTTTTAAAGATATTTATACAAGGCTGCACAAGTAGGGTTTTTTTTTGGGGGGGTGAACGAAAGGTGGGAACCACAAACTTTGGGAGTCTACAAGCTCCTCTTTGTTGCTGCATAGCAGAACATGGGGACTGGCGGTGAGGTTAAGCCTTAGATTAAAAAACCTCGAGGCGCACAAAAGTGCAAAGGGTCCTGGGGCCAGGGTGCTGGCTTTTGGACAGAGGTGCACTTTTAGTAGAAAATGCTTGAAAATAATTCCCAAACCATAGTTTTGACAAATAAGTTTGATTTTGACCTCAACTTAAATGAATAGACAATTAGACATCATAATAACTAAAAAACAGCGGAAATAGACTTTAAGATATGAAAAAAAAATTTAATGAGATATGATAACATAATATAATTTACATCTCGGAAAACACAACTAAATAGCACAAGTCTAAGAAGGAAGAGAAAACAGTGCCATAGAAGGAATTGCCTTAAATAAAAGATTTCTCGTACCCCACGTATGCTTTATTTTTCTTCTTTTTTTCATTCTTTTTCTGCCATTATCTTTTTCCCTTCATTTAGCTGTTTACTAATTGCCTATTTAGCAAACGACGATAATTAAATAATGCCCTTTTTTTGGTCAATAATAATGCTTCCCTAGACAATTGCTAATTGTCTTAATAAAACATCAAATTTTGGTCATGCCAACTTTATAGCATGTTAGAAAAACGGAATCTCCCTGTCAAATGCACTTGCAGCAATACTGTAAACTGCCTTCAGTAAAAGATTAACCCCCCTTCTTTTTAAGTTTTTGCCATATCCTAAAACCCAAAAGAAAAGTAATTCCAATTAGAGAGACAAAGACAGCACAAACTAGATTGCCCCCTTTAAGAACAGAAGAAAAAGGTTAAAAACAAGTGTCGCATATTACCAGAACTTCAACATTGCCAGCTGCCGGCACCAGTGACCACTTTCTAGTGCTTAGAACCCACCATAAGGCTCGCCATCCATATTCGAGCAAAAGCCCTCGAGACCCAACACTAAACAGTATCAATTTATCCTCCAATTCACAGACAACCCTAGATTTCAAAGTTGGAGCAATTGATTTTGTTTATCGTTTATTTCTCCAAAAATCTAGGGTCAAATGAAGAGTATTTAGCCACAAAAAAGAGGGGTTGAGGCCTCTATCTATGCTTTTTTCCCTTTTTTTTTTATTCCTCAACCACTCAAGTTAAGATCCAGGAGGTGCTTGCCTTCATCACCTTGCGCCCTGGCCTGAAGCCTAAAAAAGTGCATGCCTGGCTGAGCCTTATGGAAGGGTGTCGCTTGACCCCTGCTAGGCGCAGAGGTGTGCGCCCTCGCTTCGAGCATATTATAACCATACCCCATAGTCTGAATAGCTAACAAATTTTTACCATTCCATTAGTTAAGCATATCAGGTCAATTTTTCATCAGTCCACTGAATCTAAACACAACCTCTCTGTTTGTGCACTGGCTGATCAACAAATACACTAGGTGAAACTCAATTGACCTCTTCTTCATTCCAATGATTTAAGGCAGGAGTCTTCTTTTCAAATTTTCTGCATGAAAGACCAAATAACTCTTGTTGCTGAATAAAATAATCAATCAGGGGCACCAAATTGATTCGCACAAGAGATTAAATATGTCCCACTCACATAAAAGCCCCAACATAATAAAGCAGGCCAATCTCTTATGCCTACTCAGCATATCTCCAGCTACAAACTTGAAGTGCTATATCTTACTCCCATCAAAGATATCAAAAAATGATAAACCAAAAATACCCTTACATAATTTCGTTATCTTGTCCTTTGGGCCTTCCCTGAATCCAATACCTCACTCAACTATGGTCAAACTTCTTACGCTGTAAATACTCAGCAGTTTCACAATGGAGAGAAAGGAATTGTTCTGCCTTCTCATGACACATATATATGGTGAGATAGACTTCTTGGGCCACTAAGCTAGCAGGCAATCACAAACATATGCAGAAAAAGGCAGTTCAAACCCCAAAAACCCTTGACTATCTAGCATACTCTTTATTACCACAGGAATTCAGGATCCACTAATTTACAACAATCTTCTAAATCAATTTCTTTGTCTTCGTAGCTTTTTAAGGAGGCTGGGCATAATGCTGATGAGGAATTTAAAGCGATACTTTTACGAGTAATCAAAAATATATAATGAATGACACCAAAGGGATGTCACACATGTGCAGGCAAATAACAAAACTTCATGCCCTAAAGCTCTCATACATAATTCTATCTACAAAATCCAAAAGGGTCATATTTTTACTCCCTTTGACCACTATACTCCAACTATACGAAGTTCTCAAGTAGTAGAGCTTGAAGGAATTTAAAGAAATTGGAAACATATCACTCACAATCTTTCATGCAGAATGATGGAGAACACACAATGAGTTTCATTTCTTCTGGGACCAATCATCTTCATTCCTTCGGATGGCTGACAATGCAACAAGATACTCCCCCACACCTCACTGCAGGAAGATTTAGTACAATCAAATAATAGAAAATCCTTGGGGAAAAAAGTTCTACTTCCTTTCCATTTTTGAGGTACCTAAAAGACTCATAGATTAAAATTTCTTTTCGACTTCGACTTATAGTGGACTAAAGCAAAAATGTTCCATAAAACCAACATTTGCTTTTTTTTTTTTTTTTTTTTTGTGAAGCAACAGGCATCAGTGCCTTTCAAATTTAGAGTCCTATAGAAAAGCCACTCTACAATTATATTATTAGGGAAGGTTGCTTTCATCAAACCCCCTACCCCTAGGTAGGGGATTTGATGATTAAGGGAAAATTCTTCATATATGAAATTCAGATACATGAAGAGGCAAACAAGAAGATGATGGAAACGTCGAATCATCCATTTAGTTAGTTACTTAGACAGTGGCCCCTAATGCATTCAAAATTCTTGCCGAACTTGGCAATCTGCTAAAGAAAATTCCATGGGAAGGCTGGTTAGCAACGTCAAACATACGAGAGACCACCAAACTCATGCTTGGAGGTATAAGAGGTGTAATTAACCATCCACCAATCTTAATCACTATTAGGTGGCCCAACAATCAAGTTTTTGCACCCAGCATTCAGCTTTGTCCAAGAATCAAGTTATAGTCCTAGAACTGTAAGCATGTATTCCTCTTCCAATTTGAAGAAATTGCTTAATGATCATACCCACACTCAATTTGAAGAAATTGCTTCAGTAAGACAGGAGAGGTTTATAACGGGCAGGTGTGTTGTAGTGGCTCAAAAGGGTATGATTAGCCGGAGACACTGCCTAATTTTAGTGAACCTTGCGCTCAAAGAGAAAGGGCAGCGATGGAACACAACAAAGCCCCTTCGAATGGCAACCACAGCCAGATAGCTGTCTGTAAACATAATGCCACAGTGGGGAAAGGTCGAATAAAAATTAGATCCCAGGTAAACGCAAACTATAGGCCATAGACTCTCGTATTGAGCACTTGATATCCAAACAAAGCGCGCATAGCACATCTCAACTCGCCATTACCAACTTAAAAGATTGAATATTGTGCAGATTCCAACGTTGACTAAACATAAACTGAGGTGGAAATAAAGGGGAGTATGATTGTGAATTGAGCATATCCGTCATTAATAGAGTACGATACCTCTGGAATGCAGCTTTGCATGGCGGCGGCGACGGAGTATCGCAAGGACGTGCTTCATTTGTTCAGCCACACCGACAGCGTCAAACACTTTGTCTAAACTGCGTAAGAGCGGGAGGATCCCAGGATGAAATATGTGCACACCGGATGTTCGACGAAATGCGCGAGAGAAGCCTAATGCGTAAAGAGCTTTTGCTTGGGCGCGGCGCGCGAGGAAAAGAGCGGCACTGGCACTGCTAATGCTTGGGACTGCCACGTTTTCCGCGGCTACGGTGCTCGTCCTCTTCAGTGGAGGACCGCCACGTCCACCTTTCTGTTACCTGGCGCCTCTCCGCTCTCTACGCGAACGATTCAATTTCTTTTCTAAAATACTAGTTACAAATGGCCGTGCTACGCACGGGCAATTTTTACAAAACAAAAAGTTATATTAATTTATAAAAAAATATATTATTGTAAATTTTGGTTTAATTTTTTAACTAAATTATATAAAAATTTAGTTATATTTCTTCTGATAAAAAAATAATTAAACTTTTTTTTTAAATTGAGGTGAGAAATACATTAAAAAGCAGTTAAATTTTCCGGTTCTATTTAGACTCGGCAAAGCCGACCCGAACCGAATAGGTCAACCCGAACAACCCGAAACCCAAACCGAACCGACATCCGAAACAGGTTGAAACGATTTTGACCGAAAACCGAAATGAACCGACCGAAATGTAATGAATCCGATTTAGACCCGAACCGAAATGACCTAATCCGAAACCGAACCGACTGAAATATAATTGACCCGATTACGACCTGAACCGAGCGGACTCGAACCGAATCAAAACCGAACCGAATCGGACCGAATTCGAATAAAAGTGACCCAAATCCAACTCGATCCGAATTTGAATTTAACCTAACCCCCATTTTTTTGGCAAGTCTCTCATAAGAGAGGGAGCTTTCCCTTCAAAATCTAGTTTGTTTTTTTATTTTATTTTTGTTCCTTTTTTTGACAACTAAAATAAGAGAGGGAGCTTTACGTCCAAAATCTAATTGTAATTTTTGACAAAAATTTTGATTTTTACTAGAGTAGAAGTAGAGATGAAAATCTTGATTTTTGTTAAACAATAAGAGGAAAAAAATAAAAGTTGGAAATTTTTATATTATAACTTTATATGATATTATTAATAGAATTTACTTTAATTTAATTAATAAGTTTAGAGAATTTACATTACAAAATAAGTTATTATTTTGTTCATGAAAATGAAGGTAAAATATATAATTTAAAGAATAATAAAACGTGTAAATATGTATGTAATTTAAAGAATAGTGAAATATGTGTAAATATATAAATAATTTAAAAAATAATGAAATATGTGTACAATATGTAATTTAATTTATATAAATAAGTTCAATTCGAATTGTATTAGTTTTCACTTTGATTTAGCAAGTTTATTTGGGATTATATTGACTCAAACTTATCTAAGTCGTTCCGTTCAATGTTAAATATAGTCATTACATGAATAAGTTAAGTACTTAACTAATATCAATGAGACTTAGTTTAGTAAATTAGTAGTCATTACCATGTCTCATTATCTTACAACTCTATTTTTATTAATTTGTACTAGTTTGAATTTGACCAAATTGATATTAAATTTAGCTCTAGATTAATGTTCAAATTAGTTCAATTAATTGGTTAGAAAATTATAATACAAGATGATAATTGTAAGTCGAGTACTTATGAGTTGAACAATAACCAATTGACTGATCGGCTAGATATTCTTCTTAGTTGGTTATTATGACTAGTGGCCGATAAATATTCGAGTTTTCATTTTGATTTATCAAGATCATTTTAGATTGTATCGACTCGAACTTATCTAAGTTATTCTAACATTATCTTTATAAATTTAACATCAAATATAATCATTATAGAAATTCGAACTGTTGCCATTTAGTCTATTAGTATTGTTATTATGTCGGTATCTCGCAATTTCGATTTTATTAATTTATGTACTCGTAGACAAGTTCGGTTGAAATTGTACTAGTTCAAATTTGATCAAATCGACTTAGCATCGTATGAAATTAAGTGTCAAATTATGATTCACATTAGTTCAATTCATTCATTACAAATTACAATTCATCGAGTAAATTTAGTTAATCCTAACTCTTATATCTATCGACTCGTTATTGTCTTGCGATTTCGTTTTTAATACTTATCAATAAGTTTGAGTTGGATTATAGATATGTGACGTATTGAAATATCAATTTGGTTTATCTTGTTTTAAATTTAGAGTCAAATATTCAAATTTTGCTTGTTTACACTTGATTCGGGTATTTCCGGACAGCTTCAGCTCAACCGACACGTCACCTGGCCGATCGGGCCTAATCGGTTGAATAAAGGAGGAATCGGCCCAAGATAACCCTTAACGAGGCCGGTGAAAGCCCCAAAGCCCACTAGGGCTAGGGTTTCCCTAAACCATGGTAAAGTACCGTTTTACCCCTTTAAAATCCTCTATAAATACTCATCATTTCCCAATCCCAAGGGAGGGATGTTCATTGGATAAGACATCTCATTTGAGGATAATCACTCAAGCTCCTGAGCTCTCAACTCTCATCTACATTCATAACGTTCATCAATGTTCATCGGCACACATTCATCCCCGAGAACTTCCATCTTTGGAAATCTTCTCGTCTCCCAAGGAATCCCCCACGCACATCGAGGAAGATCTCCTCGATCCATTCAAACTTAGGTCATTACTAACTTGAGCGTCGGAGGGCGTTCCCGGGATCCACCACCAGGGCTTCGCCTTTTGCGGGTTCAAGCGGTCGTCACTCGGACTCGGATCGATCGTGCCACGTCCTCGGAACCGGAGCGGTAAATCCTTCCTCTCTCCGAATCATCAATCCACATCATCAACTCGGATTTCTCAGGAAACAGTTTGGCGCCGTCTGTGGGGAGGAAGGTAGCATATGGTCGCCGGTGGCGGTCGATCTCGATCCAAGATGACTCGCGACACGAACCCACCGGTCCCTCACCCTCATCGTTCAATGCCTACGGGGGCCAATCCCGCGACGCTCCTCAACCCGGGGATGCGGAATCATCTCGGCGGTCTACCGGTAATCGCCACACCCAGTAGGAAGGGTACGTCACCCTAGGGGCTCTCCAAAATTTAATAGAGACCCTTAAAGCGATCTGTTGCACAACAAGTGCAAGAACAAGTGCGAATCACCATGGAACAGCGCATGCCAATCATGCCCTTCCACTACGCCCCAACTCCTGGGTATGGCGCAACCCCTGGGGGGTCGGCCTATTGGCCACTTCTCGGGCGGGATGCCTTCCCATGCGGCTCCAGCCATGACCCACTAAGGCACCAAGCGCCCTCGCTCCTGAGCAGCCAAGTGCCCTCCCAACAAGGCGTCACGAAGAAGGCGATGCCCGAGGGATTATCGATGCAAAGAAAGCTCTCCATAAGGCCAACGAGAATATTGCAACTTCGCACACGGCCTCAACCCCTATGCTACCCGCAGCGGGCGTTACGCCTGGTTCGACGATCATGGTGATGCCCTTGCCCCAAACACGGAGCGAAGGCCCCCGGGGAGCATAAGGTCCGCCGGTCTCGCACGATCGGCTACACGTAGCCGCAATTCTCATCGAGCCCGCAATGCCCCAGGCGCGACCCGAGAGGTCTGCCGCCCGAGAGCGGGAGCGATCAAGAGAAAGGCGTTATGAGCAATCAAATCCGAAGGATCCCGAGAAGTTAGAGAGGACTAGGCGCACCCCTCCTCGATCCGAGAGGAGGAAGAGTCCTTCCCCGGTGGAAGTTCCACGCCACCAACCCCGCGCAGTCCCTATCTCCGGCTCCAATTCAAGGCCAACCCGGAATGCTTTCAACACTCCATTTTCGAAGAAGATTATGAATGCTCCCGAATGAAGAAGATAAAGGTCCCAAACATTGACCCATACAATGGCACAACCGATCCTGAAGATCACTTGGCGTACTACAAGTCCCACATGTACGTTCGGGACGGGGACGATGCAACCTACTCGCCGATTCTTCCTCGCTACACTAAAGGGAGTCGCGCAGAAATGGTTCAACAATCTTCCCCAAGGGAGCATCTCTTCCTTCGAAGAGCTATGCGAGAAGTTTGTCGCACAATTCATCGCAAGTTGCAAGCGGAAGAAGACTAGCATCCACCTCTCCAAGATTAAGCAAGGGAGAAACGAGACGCTTAAGGACTATGTCCGAAGGTTTCATGGAAAGGTCGTCCTTATCTCCGACCTGCAAGACGGAGTTGCCTACACTGCCTTCCTTAATGGACTCGAAGCGGAAGATTCAAATTTTCCCTCGCTGAACAAAAGGTGTCCACCTTAGCGAAGCACTCCGAAGGCGATCGACTTTATTCGGAGCCACGGAGATCCGCGCGGAGGAAGGAGATGAGGTCGGAAGGAAAGGAGGAGATGGAAAATTTCATCCTCGAAATAAAGTAGACCACCGCTTCAACACCAACCCCCGAGTATTCCGATGGAGATCAAAGGGCACCCCATGCTCAAAAACCACCTCCCATGTCCATTTCTACAAAGCGCGAGCTTCCAACAAATATTGCGAATTTCATAAACATACCGGACACAACACTATAGAGTGTCGCGCGTTAAAGAAGGCGCTTGGGAGTTGGCGGATAATGGGCAAATTGATCGCTTCCTCAAAAAAGATACTCATGGAGCTCAAGGAGGTTCTTCAAGGCAAGGATATGAGCACTACGATGAGGACGATGCTACTAAGATTGTAGCCACCATCGTCTGGGGATTTCAGGGGGCACGACCCTCTCTTCTCGGAAGGCTCACCTCGGGAGCGCTCAACAAGTCCCGATCACCGGCCAGCCTCCACCTCCGAAGGTGCTCACAATGACCTTCGGAGAACAAGATTTGAAAAGCATGACTCGCCCCACACGAGGACCCTTTGGTCATAATACTCGAAGGTTTCGAACGCCATAGTCCGCGGGGTTCTTATCGACACGGGGAGCTCGGTAGACGTCATCACCATGGAATGCCTAAAACAGTGAAGTATGCCCCTCGGAATCTCGTTTCCTTTGTCAATCCTGCCGTCGGATTTGGAGGGCGGACGATACACCCCATAGGCATGATCCGCCTACCGGTCGGGGTGGGAGAGAAGGTCGGGGCCGAAACATCGAAGTCAAATTCTTGGTGATTGACATCCCTTCGCCTACAATGTCATCATTGGACGTCCCACCCTCAACCAGATCGAAGCGGTCGTCGCTCCATACCTTCTCCTCATGAAGTATGAGCTTGATGATGGATCCGTAGGTGAGACCTATGGAGACCAAAAGACCGCACGTGAATGCTATGTAATAAGCCTTCGACCTTTGATGGAGAAGCGAGAAAGAGGAGGGAAGACTCATGATGATCCTAAGTGTAAGAAGCTAAAGCGGAGCCCCAACCAAAGTCTCCGAGACTATGATGGTGTGCCTCACCACCACGAGAAGATCATGTCAAGGTCCGACTTGTGTCTCCCGAAGACATCCAGCTCATGAGATAGTGGTGCTTATGTAAATAGTTCAAGCTCATTATCCGGCATGGGGGCCTTTCTTTAAAGACCCACCCAGCTTAAGTCCTAGAGATTTTGTAAAGGAATCACCCACGATTGAAGCGACTTTTCCGAAAGCGCTCAACGGGGCACACATTCTTCTCTTTTGTACGGACTTCAATCTTTTATCAATACAACGATCAAGCTTTCTGCATCTTTACGTCTCACACTTTACTTTAAGACGATCTTGGGGGCATGAATAGGGGCTAATACAATCCCCTAGAACACCCAAGTCCCTGGTTCCTTTCGTTGTATTTTCTTAACTTTGTCAAAGTTAGAATAAAAGTAGGGGCTAATATGACCCCTAAAGCCTACTAGTTTCTTTCGTTGTATGTTTTTTATTGTGCCGATTCTGGGGGCAACATCGGGGCTAATACAATCCCCAGGATAGCCAAGTTGTAAAACTCAAAGAAGACCCCACTATGATCATGTACCCCAAGCGGCAAGAAAGCAAAAATCGGCAACAATAAAAAGAAACAACGAGGCAAGTAAGCATCCAACAAGCATCAAAGCAAAGATCGATCGAAGATAAAAGTTCAAGCAAAACGAAAGAGTATCAAGTCATATGGCACGCAGGACATCAAAAATAACTCATATCTCACGAAGAGTCGGGGAAAGGGGGCCAATCCGCGGAGCCATCTTTGGCATCCTCGCCAACTCCATCATCCTCGAGGATCTCCCCTCTTTTGGCCCTTCCTCCTGAGGGATCGATACGGCCAAAAGTTTGACTCCAAAGTAAGACCTTCGGAGCGAGATCCAAGCATAACACAAGTAAATGCCAAGCACGAAGAGAACGACTATGGTCTTCAAATGCGTACATTCGTCAAAAGAAGGCCTCTTGGACGAAAAAATTACGAGTGTACGTGACTAGATAAGCGAAGATCCCATAAGATCATAGAGGATCTCTAAGAGACATCACTCAAGCCTTAAGTCACTGGAAAAGGCACAAGGTCAACGCCACTTGAAGAACACTTTTGTTCGGCGAAGCTGCTCCAACACTATAAGGGAGCGATGGTTCGCAAAATGAAGACGAAGAAGGTTTTTAGCCCCTCAAGGCGTACGGTCGGTATTATAGCCCA
Source organism: Talinum fruticosum (assembly GCA_021018815.1). NCBI lineage: Eukaryota > Viridiplantae > Streptophyta > Magnoliopsida > Caryophyllales > Talinaceae > Talinum > Talinum fruticosum. The sequence continues at coordinate 9,631,384 of JAITYX010000006.1, read as the reverse complement.
ACGCTAAACGTCGTTTGACGACATCAAGCTCGAGAGGCAAACGAGAAGCCAACGAAGGCCTCCAACGTAAAATTACGACTTGGGCACAATCGGAGGCACCCTACGAAGGCCCATACTAAAGAGTTGATACAATTTAAGCTTAACGGAGAGTCAACACGGACTCATCGAAGAAGGGTCCGATTTTTCGCGATCATAAAACGCCTAATATGTTTCGACTAACGGAGACGGGGCCATCGTATTTCGAATTGGGTCGATATTCTCCGTCTGAAGGAGCTTACAATTTCTCCACTCTAAAATCGAGGTCGGTATTTTTTCGTCCTCTTCCAAAATTTTTGCACATAAAATTGGTTGGGAATGTTTCCCCAAAAAATATGTCCACCAACCAAAAAAAAAAAAAAAAAGTCAGCGCGAGCGGTCTGCGCGAGGGTCGGGGCGAGGGGTGTGCGTGAGGGGTCGGTGTGAGGTGTGCTTGAAGGGTCGCCGCGAGGGGTGTGCGTGAGGGGTCGCCGCGAGGGATGTGCGTGAGGGGTCGGTGCGAGGTATGCGTGACGGGTCGCCGCGAGGGTGCGCGTGAGGGTCGCCACGAGGGTGCGCGTGAGGGTCGCCGCGAGGGGTACGCATGAGGGGTTGCCGCGAGGGGTGTGTATGAGGGGTCGCCGCGAGGGATGTGGAGAGGTAGCGTAAGTTTGTGGGGTGGAGTCATAGCGTAAGCTTTTGGGTTGGAGTCGTAGCGTAAACTTTTGGGGTTGGAGTCGTAGCGTAAGTTTTTGGGTTGGAGTCGTAGCGTAAGCTTTGGGTAGGAGTCGTAGCGTAAGCTTTTGGGTTGGAGTCGTAGCGTAAGCTTTTTGGGTTGGAGTCGTAGCGTAAGCTTTTGCGTTGGAGTCGTAGCGTAAGCTTTTGGGTAGGAGTCGTAGCGTAAGCTTTTGGGTTGGAGTCGTAGCGGAAGCTTTTGGGTTGGAGTCGTAGCGTAAGCTTTTGGGTAGGAGTCGTAGCGTAAGCTTTTGGGTTGGAGTCGTAGCGGAAGCTTTTGGGTTGGAGTCGTAGCGTAAGCTTTTGGGTAGGAGTCGTAGCGTAAGCTTTTGGGTTGGAGTCGTAGCGTAAGCTTTGGGTTGGAGTCGTAAACCCCTCGAGATTGAAATTTGCGTTAATTTCTCAAAATATTTCCATGACGAAACATGTGATTTCGGAGCCAAAACGTCTCTCGACGTCAAGCAACGACTTAGCCTCCGGGAGCTAATAAGTCTCATTTCCACCTCCACAAAGGGGACATCCTTCGAAGTTACGGTAGCGATAACTTAGCCTCAGGGAGCTAAAAAATCGTACGCCGACTTCATAAAAGGAACACCTCTCGGAGGACACACAATCATGCACTTCTAAGCCTACGGGAGCTGGAAGGTCGCGTAAAGACCCATGTCCGCATGGGCACTCGCACTTCTAACTTAAGGTTGGGGGTCGCGCTCTCCGTGGGATGTTCCCTAGCGAGAATCATGCACTTCTAAGCCTACGGGAGCTGGAAGGTCGCGTAAAGACCCATGTCCGCATGGGCACTCGTACTCCTAACTTAAGGTTAGGAGGTCGTGCTCGACAATCATGCACTTCTAAGCCTACGGGAGCTGGAAGGTCGCGCAAAGACCTATGTCCGCATGGGCACCTGCGCTCCTAACTTCGGGTTAGGGGTCGCGCTCTCCGTGAGATATGCCCTCGCGAGATACTTACGTTCAAGCACTTTCAAGCCTCCGGAGCTGAAAAGTTTCTCAAAAATTATCCTCTAAGCCCAAGGGGCTACGTAAAAATCATTCTTCACAACGAACGTCAACGACAAGGCGGGAAGGCGAAGAAAGACAAAGTTAACAAAGCGAGCTTCATTCATTCATTCATTCATTAAGACAAGAATGCGCATTACGCCACTATAAGAGAAGCAAAGCGTCTAAAACTCAAGATACTACGCTACGACGCTATGGCTATACTTGTTACGCTACAGTTACACTAGTTAGACGGAATGAGGACCCCGGCTACCACATCACTTCTCCTTCGGAAGGTTCCTCTTTTCTCTGCTGGAAGGTTCCTCCTCTTCTCCGTCGGAAGGTTTCTCTTCTTCTCCGCAGGGAGGCCACTCCCCTTTGCCTTGGGCAAGTCCCCACGTTCATCAAAGGAGTGGGTTGAAGGGCCATCCACCGACTCGCCACTCTCCATAGGAAGATTAAGAGACGAGCCAACACTCGAGCGGCCCCTCCACCTGCCGCATCGCTTGCTGAAAGCTCGGGTTCGTTGCTCGAAGTTCGACGAAGAGATCATGGTTGCGTTCCACCCAGGCCTCAAGAATATCCCACTCGGGACGGATCGTGGCTCGAAATAATTTATCGTACTCCTCACCGTCATTTATCAACCCCGACTTCCAAGCATCGTAAATGAGAAGCTGGTATAACGCCTTCGCGACGAAGGATAGTCGGCGATGCTCAATCATCTGTTTGCTCCACATTCCACCTACCTACCTCGGGAGGCATGCGAGCGAACGTGAGGGGCTAAATGATTCGGGTATTTCCTGGACGGTTCCAGCTCAACCGACACGTCACCGGCCGACCGGGCCTAATCGGTTGAATAAAGGAGGAATCGGCCCAAGATAACCCTTAACGGGCCAGGTGAAAGCCCCAAAGCCCACTAGGGCTAGGGTTTCCCTAAACCATGGTAAAGTACCGTTTTACCCCTTTAAAATCCTCTATAAATACTCATCATTTCCCAATCCCAAGGGAGGGGATGTTCATTGGACAAGACATCTCATTTGAGGATAATCACTCAAGCTCCTGAGCTCTCAACTCTCATCTACATTCATAACGTTCATCGGCACACATTCATCCCCGAGAACTTCCATCTTTGGAAATCTTCTCGTCTCCCAAGGAATCCCCCCACGCACATCGAGGAAGATCTCCTCGATCCATTCAAACTTAGGTCATTACTAACTCGAGCGTCGGAGGGCGTTCCCGGGATCCACCACCGGGGCTTTGCCTTTTGCGGAGTTCAAGCGGTCGTCACTCGGACTCGGATCGATCGTGCCACGTCCTCGGAACCGGAGCGGTAAATCCTTCCTCTCTCCGAATCATCAATCCACATCATCAACTCGGATTTCTCCGAAAACAACACTTATAAGTTATATCTCTTAAAAGTTACTAGTATTTTTTTTAATCTATACAAAAATAAACGTGTAAAATAAAAAAACTAATATTAATAATATATTAACTTTATAAAATTTTATTTTTCTTCAACTCAAAAAGGTTTTGTAAAAACATTTGACACTACACGACCGAATATGAACCAGGCCCAAAAGTGACCCGACTCGATTTTAACCCAATCTAAAATTAACTCGAAATCATACTCGAAACTCACCCAAATTGACATTGACCCAACCCGAACCGAAACGACCCAAAGTTGACCCGATCCGAAATTAACCCAAACCAAACCCGAACCCGAACCGAAACCGAATGAATTCGAACGAAATTGACCCGAAATTGAACCGAACCGAAGTTAACTCGAACCGAAACCGAATGAATCCGAACGAAATTGACCCGAAATTGAACCGAACCGAAGTTAACTCGAACCGAAACCGAACGAACCCGAATGAGGTTGACCCGAAGTTGACCCGAACCCGAAACCGAACCAAACCCGAATAAGATCGACCGAAGTTAACCCGAACCGAACTAACCCGCACCGAACCCGAACCGAATGACCCGATTGTCGGGTCTAGTTCTATTGTTATAAATATGTAACAATTAAAATTATAAAAATATTGTCGATTTAAGTTCGGTTTAGAAGTAATGGTTGTCAATCAAAAAATAAATTTTAGGGAATTTGTCGATTTAACTCAATTTGAAAGTAACTACTTCCATAATTTAAGTTAATTTTTATTTTAAGTTTTTTATTCATTTATTTATGTTATTTTTTATTTTTGTCTTTTATTAGCGCTCTTTCGAATCAAATACCCAAATTTTCCTTAACAAATATCAACTATTAGTTAAAAATAATTAGTCTAAACCATTAAAATTAGGGCAACCATAGTTAACTCTATATTTCGCTCTCATGTGCCTCCATGCTCCTCTTTAATTTTATACTCACATTTTTTAAACATAAGTGTATATTAATATTCTGATATGCTAAATTATTTAGTGTGCTGTTTGATAAAAAAAAAAAAAGATGAATTATTTTCTTGACTTAAGATATCTTGATATCTGAGGGGAGAATTGTATCTTTTCCACCTTGGAGTTTTTTCTTTTATTTTTTCATTTTTTCAGTTTATTTTAATTTCTTCCTTTCAATTTATTTTTATTTTTTCCAAATCTTTTCAATTTCTTTCCATTGAATAATGAGGTATAATCACCTCCAACTCTAATCACTTTTTTCTATCTATTTTCATTTCATTTTAGCCTCTCGTTCTCAGTTCCAACTCCATTCTTCTGATCCTAAGAACAAACTCTAATAGTTTAAATTGGGGAACCAAATTGAAAAGAACTGATCTGGTACTTCAATTGTAAAATTTTATTTCGTAATAAAATATGTAAGTTTTTTTTTTTTTTTACATGAGCAAGATGTGCAACATCTTTACCCCTTCCAGAGTCATGGGTTAGGTAGTAATATTGATGACGTATTGTAAGATATTGTTTCATTTGTAAGTTTCAAACATAAAATTTCTCTTATAAGAAATAATTGTTAAGACTATTAAGACCATTCTATGTTGGCATCCACATATGGGAGTAAGTGTTAGACTATTAAGACCAATCTATGCTGGCACCCACATATGCACTTTGATCATTAGTTGTGATCCCATCATAGAAAAAAATATATTATAATTGTCGAAAAAAGGACCAAATTATTAACATCAAAAAATAAATAAATAATTTTCTTAATTCATTGATTGTAATAAACAAGTTGAAACAGCAAGTACAATGATGCCCCAAAAATTGCTAAAAGAATGCTGAAAACGAATATAGAGAATTTTGGGGATTCAAAAAGAAGAAAAATAAGGATTCATGTCTTTGAAATTGTCCTGCAATTAACGCTGAGTGTAATTTGTAATATTCACATATTTATCTCATGACATGGATAATTTGGATATTTTGATTTTGAGTTAAAGAGTACTGAACATTTCTGAATAAATTGCACGCGGAAAAAAGCGCCTGCTAGCAAATTATGGTACTCCAAAACAAAAGTAAATACAGCAATTCAGAGAGGTTATAAATGCTATGTATTTGGTTAAGATTACAGCATTCTGTTAGTTGACAATAGAAATACAATATCATGTTTCACAATTTTACAAGAACTAGTTCAATTTACTCAGTAACAAGGCAGCACGAATATGGAAGACCACTATGATCACATAGACAACAATACGGTGTTTATAATATGGTATATTTTGCAACATATGAGAAGTTCCTTGTTGCAATGCTTCTTTAACCTTGTTGTAATCTTCTCCACCATCTTTTTGACAACCGTAACGCCCCAACCTACAATAGTCAGGTACATCACCGCCATGGATGTCCCACTTGGACAGCCACAAAGGATATCTTAATTTCCTAAACTTAATTAGTCCGTTGGTCGACTAGCGCAACGGAAACTTTTATAAAATTTGATCCAAAGTCGGATGGGGAAACTCTAACATACAACTTTATACATATTAATTATATTTATAGCTATTATACAAACTCCAAGCAAAATACATCCATGTTTATTTATCTACATAGTTTAAAACATAAACAAGTAACAAAATAACAGGGTCGTCTTCCTAAATTGGGCCTACCAAAATGTCGCTACCCGTTGGCCTTCTTAAATGCTTCCCTGTATCTCTTTAGCTTTCAAAACCTAAAAAATGGTGAGGTCATGAGCTCCCGAGCCCAGTGAATAACCCTTACCTTCCCCGTCGTTACACTTTGCACATTAACCGATTAACACATAACTACATCATACACATAAACATATATAACATTTAAAATTGAACCATATGGAAAGTAATATATGAATGTAAATATTTGTTCCAAATATTTCTTGCATATAACTCGTTGCACTTAGATACTTAGGAATTCACGAATAACAAAACAAATCATATGCACAATTACTACAAGACGAGCAATTCGCCTAACTCAGTCATACATGTCCCATTCATGGTACGATTCGGAGATTCTCGTTCTCACTCATGTCCCTAAACAAACTCCGGTGTTAGTTTATTCACTAAACTAACCATAGTTGCCCTATACCAACCATGTCCTTGGGGCTCATAGTCCCCACTCGAGTCCAAAAGAAAGCGAAGTCCACTAAATTAGACAAATAACTCGACTATAACCACAAATCATAAATACATAGAAGCATATACGTATATAAAATAGTTTTCACAATCTCATTGAAATCACGAAATATTTCTTTATGTAAAGCCATAACTATACATATACTTTAAATCAAACATATTCTCACAAATATCATAACTCCGGAACTCATATCATAAACCTTTCAAATCCAAATCGAATTCGTACTCATATCATAAATCTTTCAAATCCAAATCGGAATCCATACTCATATCATAAACCTTTCAAATCCAAATCGAAATCCATATTCATATCATAAACCTTTCAAATCCAAATCGAAATCCATATTCAAATCATAAACCTTTCAAATCTAAATCTAAATCCATACTCAAATCATATTTGTAATATTTTTACGTAAACGAAATTACTTAACTTAGGGAAGTCAAATCATGACCCACGCAAAGAACCATCATAACATAAGGGTGACAAACACATCTTGGAAGCACCAGCCGTAGTTCAACACATATGGTACCGGTCCCGACTCAAACATACGGTATTGACCGGGCACCCTCGCTATAGAGAATGCGAACCGTCCACATAACATAAACCATGGAGTCACACTCATATCCTAGCAAATTCAAGTTAAAACCTTCGTCATCCACCGGGGACTCACACGGCTAACACAACATATGGATCGACAAACATATCCCAAAGGATCGCTTAAAACCTTTCCAATGGGCGACCCCGGGCCGACAAACGTATCATAGGAGATCGGTTAAACCTTTCCCATTAGGCGACCCAAACATAATGATAACCGCTTCTATGGCCATAGCTCTAGAAAACAAAAGTAATAGTCTAAGACATGAACCTTTTTCCCCTAGAACATAATTTGCGAATATATATTGTCAAAATATACAAATTATTATTTTTTGAAAAACTCAAATTCAGAATTCATACAAGTTCTTTTTTCATAATATAGTTAAATAGTATATATTTAAGTATAAATAATATTTCCAAACTTCTAATATATCCAATAATTGAGATATTATATTATTTATCGCTCAAAACAACAATCACCAAAGTGATTTCTAACATAATTATAAAATGTGTTCTAATTCGTGCAAAACAGGTAGTTTTATTCAAAAATACATAACTCATAGAACCTACAGTAAAAATTTTAGAATTTTTCACCAAGCCAATAATTCTAGAAAAATCAATCAAGTAGTCGAAACACTTTTCATCCGAAAATCGCCCATCTTCCACCATTGTTATTTTTCTATCCCAAACATTCAAGCAAATTAACCATAATCTTATGCTTAACAATTAAAATTATAGGAATTACTATCAATCTCATATGTGCTCAATTCAGTCAATGTCTACATAATCTAACAATCATAAAAACACATTAAATAGTTGGGTTCCTAGTTAATTAAAGTTAGGTTTTCTACTCCATCAAACCCTAAAACATCAATTACATATATTAAATCTTCCATAAGTTTTCGAATTCAAGCATAAATTTTAAACTTAATCTTCCCTAACCAATTTTAAATTACAAAAAAGAAAGATAAAGATTACTCACCTAAATTCTTATTTGATTCTTTCCTCTTCTGCTTCTTTCTTCTACCTCTCCCTCTCTGCCTCTAATGGTTTTCTATTTTTGCTAGGCTGCGTGTGTGTGTAGCTGGGAACCAAAGGAGCAACGCCCCCTTTGACCTTATCCGATTTTTTTTTCAGATTTTTTTTTCGTTTTTTTTTAATTTTTAAGTTTACCTTTTTTATATATATACTCCCAATATATTTGCTTTATACTATTTCTCTTATGGATATTTACTATTAATTTCACAAAATTAAGATCACAAAATAAAAATTCTAACACAGAAGATGTAAATTAGTAGGTTAGATTTTGGGGTGTTACAACAACCAACTGCACTCCATTTAATAAGGGGACATCCCGAAGTATTTGATACTGAAAAACCCATCACTAAAACTTGTTCTTTGTGCAATAAGTCTGTGCATATCAGATCTAACTCCACTGGTGTATGACTGAGATTTTTCTTTACTAGCAACTAAACCATTCACATGGGAAAAATGCTCAAAGCCATCCATTAGCAGATTAATGGAGCAGATGTCACCCTTATAAATATCATTAAATCATCAGTAAAATAGAGCGATACCAAATTTAGCTCTTGCATTTTGTAGATGCAATGTAATGGGAGTAAAATGTAATGCAATTATGATTCCATTACTACGTATCAGTTGCAAAAAATATTATAATGGTTTCTCAATAAGATAATAATTTCTTTTAGCAAATTCAACCTTCACCTACCACACACAGCGATAGGGTTTAGGAGAGATTGAAGATAAGGACGGAGGTAGCAAATATGACAATTAACATCGAAAAACTGATGAGGAGAGAGAAACCTCCATTGCCGACGAAATCATCAAATCTACAAATCGAAGCTTGAGTCAAGAATGAAATAAGCAAATATGTGTGGTGGAGTCGGGAATTCGAAACAAGGGTGTCCAACATCTTTTCATTCAAATTCAAAGGTGTCCAATTACTTATAATTTAAAATTTTTACTCTAAAAATAAACTACTTTTAAAATTTTTTTGGGCCAAGGACAAGTGGCTCCGTCACTCATGCATGGTTAGAGAGAGGATAGAGGAGAGAGGAGAGAGGAGAGAGGAAGAGGAGACTGCTATTGTTGTTGTGTTGAGCTTAAAGCTAGAAAGAGGAGATAGAATGAGCAACATATTTCGTGGGCTGAGGTGAATCGTACATGTTAGTATTGCCATTTACTTGGGGAAAGCCTAAGTTATTTGATAAACCAGAATTTTACGTTCTTTTATGTTCTCTTATTGGCTAATTTCGATACTTCAAAGGCCTTCTCACCTAAATTCTTATTTGAGTTCGCTTACTTTCTTCATTCATGATTAAAGTGTGCGAATTTCTACATTTTCAAGTAATCCCGCTTTTTATGATGAAGAATATATCTTTCAAAGTGCTAAGGAAAAGAGCGGGAGGCCATAGAAGGTTGGAGAGCGAAGGAAGAGATCAAGCGAAGTCGGCACAGTCGTAGCACCTAGCTGTGTTGAAGGAAAGAAGGAAAAGAAAACCTAGCACGAGCCGTCGCTGAAGCCCAAGAGGTCGACACAGCCTAATGCCAAAGTCACCACAAGCCATGCTAGGAATTTGGAATTTAATTGAAGAAGTCGTGAGTTTGCACGGGTTAAGCACGGTTTCAACGATCGCCAGTGCCAATCGGTAGTTTTCGTTTTTCGCCTCTTTTATTCCGAAACCGTAATTTTTCTACATCAGACTTTTATGCTACGTTTTTAGGCTAGTTTTCTCTCTACTTTTGAGCACTTATTTCCATTGTTAATAGATCAAATCTTAGAGTTATTTTCAATTAATCGCAAGCTAATTCAAGTTTACGGTATTATTATTCTTCTCTCTACTTTTATCTTTCATTCTTTTTGGTGTTTATTCCTCAACTTGTCTGTCATATGCCATGAATATGTGTGGCTAATTTTCCAACTTAGGTTGGGGATTTGCCACTAATATGCTAGTTTAATCGTAATTTATGCTTTGATGCTAATTTACAATTGTTTGATTGAATTTCCGACTTGTTGATACTTGTTGAATTGGTGTGAGGTTCGAGAGAATCCCGCCTTTATTGTTTTTGGGAATTGAGTAGATTTCGAGAGAAGAGGCTTAGTTCTACTTCAACTTGTTGGATGATTACAACTTGGATATGAGAATAATTTAGGTTGTTATTAAGGGAAGAGTCGATAATCTTGTAATTCTTTGGTTTTGATTGTGTGAGAACAACAATTAATTCAATTCGGTTAGCTTAATGACCTCGAGAGAAGGCTTAGGTGGTTTGAACCGTATCGATTCCCTAGTTCATCTCGGTTGTGAATAGTGTAGAAGCATGTAATTAAGATTGTTGGCATGTTAGCTCGAGAAATCCCGCCTAAGGTTTTCTTTATCCGATTTCATTTCGTTCATAGACTTGTTTATGTCACCAACCAATTTGAACTGTTCCTTTACTTAGTTCAAAAGGACATTAACCTTAGACTTGTATAGACCTAACTCTCTCGAGACCGACAACCGTACTCTCATTAGTACTTAACATTATTTTGAGTGTGACCTTTGATGTTATTACGATTGCAATGTAAATCTAATTATATTGCCTTTTAATATATCAAATATGGTAATGTAATTAATTTTATCAAACATCTATTCATTAAATATTTAATTTTATCAAACATCTTTTTAAAAATAGATAATTTAAATAACTAATGCAAAAAGTTAATAGTTAACAACTAATAGTTATTTGTCAAATAGGGTCTTTGTAATTTCGATTGCATTAGGTGATTACACCCAATCAAAGAAGCCCTTTGAGTGGTGTTTGAAACCACTTTGTTGAGCTTGGAAAAGTAAAGTTTTGGACAAGTATTCCATAATTAAAACAAAAGGTAAGGGTGATAGGGAGAAAACAAGCAATCGCGCGGAAACGGGCTTGTTGTAGCTTGTGGAGTAGACCGTGGTGGTTACAACAGTCATCACCACAGGAGTGGGACTAACCTTGGTATCCCTCCACTACTTGGATGGATTTCTCATCATTGCCACTGGCTATGGGATTGCACAGGGTTCAAGGCCAACTCGTTTGGACATAACTTCCACATCTGATGTCCGATTAATATGATTCTTTATTCGTTGGGAGTTTATAAAATTTAATTTATGCAAAAACATAACCAAAAAAAAAAGCCAAACACAATATAAAAGAGAAAAAACACTCGTACGTACACACTAATCCCCTAAAATGAATATGATACCCTCTTAAAAACCAACAAAAAAGTACGTCTTTGCCTAATTTGAGGTGTCCGAATCGTGAGGCAAGGCAAGTGCTGACCACTTCTTAACACCTGAATTTTCAATTATTCATGATTTTATGACGTTGAACATGGGAGAGATGTCAGTTTTGATAGGTTTTGGTGGGCAATTGGAGTTACATCCAATGATGAAGCATTTCATTATTCAGCTAATCATTAAAAACAATTAGATATTAACTTGAATAAACTAAAACATATTAAAATAAAAAACAAAAGGATTTTACATTACATCTTTGGCCTATTTTATGTCAATCAAGGAAATCCAAAAAAAGATGGGAAGGAGAAGAAGAAGGAACAAATTAAATTAACCATCAAAAATCAATCCCCGTTCCCCATTTACAATTAAAAAATGATTTTGAAAAAAAAAAAAAAAAAAAGAAGTTTCCTCTACACCGTTAAACTACTCCTTGGGCTTGGGCTTGGGCTTGGGCTTGGGGCCACCATTATTAAATTAAATACAAGAAAAGGCAATTTCATATTCATCTATCTTTGGCTTGGCTTGGCTTGGCTGGCTGGCATTATCTGGAACGTTCATTTTCCATCTCCATCATCACCCTCCACATCCGCATGATTGACCCTGGCCAGCCCCAACCTACCCGGGCCACTACTCCCCAACGACGCCGTGTCAACAAAGGCAGCCGAGCCCATCTCCATCTGGCAGATCCTCACCGCCCCAATCAGCTTCTCCGGAAGCTCCTCCTCCGCCTGCCCCTCCACCACGAACCCCATGTCGATGCTTACCGCCGTCACGCACCCCAGCGCCAGGTGGACCAGCGCCCCCGCGATCTTCGAGCTCGATATGTCCACGTCCACCTCCAGGTAGTTCGCCCCCTGTGGTACCGGCACGTCAGCGCCTTCCCCAGCAGACAAGCGCTGTAGTTCCCCACCGCCGCCTTCACTATCCATGGGCCCTTCACGATCCGATTCACCAGCTTCAGCCGGCTGTTCCTGAACCCGTCGTCCCCGTTTACGAACCGGTCTAGCAGCGACCCCGGCTCGATTGCCTCGTCCGTTGAGAAGTAGAACACTGCGCTGTGGTGCTCCCTTCCTGCATTTGGCTCAGAAATTATTAACTCTAATTTGCTCGCTAATTAATTAAACGGCATACTTGATTGATTAGAAAGCAACACTCAATTTTCAAACAATTACAGCCGAAAGTGAAGAATTGAAAATCAAGAGAGTCAGAGACTCGTCAACGTAACAGACCTGGGACTTGGAGGTTAATGGCGAAGATGAAGGACTTGAGGAAGTTGCCTTTGGACTGGTGAGCCCTCAGGACGCCAAGGACGCGGTTGTCGGCGCGTGAGAGCACGTGTTCCAGCTTCGTAGGCGACCTCAGCCAGTCAACGGCGGTCGGCTTCAAGAGGTAATCGCCGGCCGGAGATTTCGTCTTCCTGGACAAGTAGTGCTCGGATCGGAGAGAGAATAGGTTCCCCGGCGGGGAAGCCCATCCGTTGGATCCGTTATCAAGGTCGACGTGTCGAAGAGAGCCGCCGTTGATGGTCTCCTCCCGCCATTCTACAGCCGTCGATGTCGCCACCTTGTTGGAATTGTCATCGGCGGCAGGGCGGCCACCATTGCTCTTGGTTCCGAACATCGCTTCTCTATTTGGGTAGGATTTTGTCCGTCTTCTCTCTGAGACCCCGGAATGGACTGTGGCTCTCTCCCTCTGGACTCTGTGGGCTTATTATAATAAAAGAAAAAGGGAGAAGGGGATTACGTTGGAAGGTGCAGAGAGTGCAAATAGCAGCTCGTGTGCCCCTTTGTTTGCTATCCCTCGTTTGGCATGCGAATACTTCATCCAACCAACCCCCTCCTTTTTATTCCATAACAAAGAAAAAAATTATTTTCTTTGTTCAATACAAAACTAAAAAATCATATAATGTAGTATATATTTTGTATTATCAACATTCTCTAATTTCATAATTAGTAATATATATATATATATATATCGATTTTGCTAACCGTCGCCCTAAGGGTAACGGTTAAAAGTTATTTATATCCATTTAAAATGAAATCTTATCTTAATATAATTATTAATGTATTTTGTTTCTAAACAAAATATTTTTCATTATCATATTAAATTTAATTATCTAATTCTTTTCAAATTATTTATTTATTTTTTAATAAAAATTTACCTAACTATAAACTCTATCATTTTGTATCAAAATTCATCTCACACCGTAATTAAAAAGTCCTCCATTTTTTTATCACAAAATTAAATTAAGAAACTAATAATATTTTGTTGCCATTATCATAATTTATGCCTCTTAACTACAGTTTTATCATCATAGGGGAACGACCATCTGTATAATAACTTTGGAAAATTATTTGGCCAAAATCATCAAAACTTTTATATATGAGTTCTTTAATTAATAATTTTTAAGTAAATATCATTCTATCTGCTAATTTTATTTAAATTTAGAAGGGATAATTAGTCTATGAGTTTCGAATTTTAGTGGGGGTGTGAAACCCAACTTTCATACCAACTAAGCAAAATGCTTTCGATAAAGAAAATAATGTATATAGTTGTAGAGTTTGAGTGAGCGTGCATGGAAATTGAAGGGTATAAATTTGTGATAAAAAAATGATAGACTTTTTAATTAAGGGGTGATGAATTTTAATAAACACAAATGGTAGATTTTTTAGTTAGGTAAATTTCTATTAAAAAATAAATAAATAATTTGAAAAGAATTAGATAATTAGATTTAATATGATAATAAAAAAGATTATATTTAGAAAGGATATATTAATAATTATATTAAGATAAAATTACATTTTAAATGGATATAGACAGCTATTAACTGTAATCCTTAGGGCGACGGTTAGCAATATATATATATATATATATATATATATATATATATATATATATATATGAACTAAATAACAAGAGAGGTCTTAGCTAACACTAGAAATATGCTAATTTTATGTAGACTAGACATCTGAATTAACTTGATCCAGTCAAAATTTTCTCTTTTCTTTTTAGATTAAAATCAATAATTCAATTATGTCCAAACCGAAAGTGATTAAATTTCATTGATTCGAAAGACTCAATGCAAAATTCACATGATTCAAATACAAATTGGATGATACATTTGTCAGGCCGAATTGTGAGCAATATTAATTTATTAATTTTAGATTATATTTGTCAATCGGGTTATTCGGTTCGGGTCGATTTTGTTCGGATTGACTTCGATTTCGGTTCAAATTAATTTCCGGTCAGGTCAACTTTGAGTCTATCTCATTTGTGTCGGGTTCGGGTTAATTTCAAGTAGGGTTAACTTCATGTGAAGTTAACTCAGGTGAGTTTCGTTCGAGTTGGGTCAATTTTGGTTCGGGTATGTTTTAGGTATGGTTTCGAGTCAATTTTGGATTGGGTCGAAATCGGGTTGGATTGCTTTTGGGTCAGCTCGATATTTGGTCTTGTCAATTTTGGATTGGGTCAAAATTGGGTCGAGTCAAGTTCCAATTGGGTTATTTGTTTCGATTGTAACTTTATCATCCGAACTCCGATTAATGTGATTCTTAATTCGTTGGAAAGCTTATTGAATCTATTTTCTAAATAAATGAATCAAAAATTTAAAAAAATCCAAATGTAATTCCGCCACATGGCATAAATTAGATAGATATACATATAATTATCATTTGTTTATCTCAACAAACATATGAAAAGAATATCAAAACTCACATATACATATTTTGGTTTGAATAGGTCGGATTAGATTCTAATCGGGTCAAACTCGTATTCGAGCCGGTTTGGGTTTGGGTCACTTGGATTACGGTTGAATTTGTTCGCGTCTAAATCGGTTCAAATTTGATCCAGTTCAAGTCATTTCGGGTTCGAGTCTTAATCGGGGTAAATTATATATTAGGTCGATTCGATTCGGATTGAGTCGTTTTAGTTTGGGTGTGAATCGGGTTCATTACATTTCGAGTCGGTTTAGTTTCAAGTCGATTCAATTGCGGGTTTTGGGTCAAAATCGGTTGAGCAATTTCGGATATCGATTCGGGTTGAGTTTCGGATGATTCGATTCATCCGTTCGGTTCGAGTCGGTTTTACCTTATGTGGGAAATGGGAAGAATACAAGAAAGAGAAAAAAAGTTCCAATTAGAAACCTTTAGCATCGTTCACTTTTCTTTTGGTTTTATTATTTTTCGTAATGTGCTCTCTACATTTGGCTTTTTAGTTGTAATATTTTCCCGTTGTATATACATTAATATGAAAGGGAGACGTTGATGTTGATTGGGCTATAAAGCTGTTGGATTCTGGCCAGCTCATTCTTGAAGAACCAGTGGGGAAATAGGCCATCTTGAGCTGTTTTTGTTCGTCTTAAATTGACCATTGATTTTTAGAGCCTGCACCTTCGTAATTTTATCTTTCTGACCTTTTCCTTGAGGCAAAATTGCCTTTGACTCAAGCATGCCATAATAAGGACTATAATTATGCATTTCCCGATTAACAGTCTGCTTAAATTGACTTTAAAGAGGAGAGACTAAATCTACTGCAAAAACTATCGCTGAGGTATCTTGAGTCCTTGTCAACTATTTTTAGGCCCAAAGTTCGAAAAATGATTCTAAATCCTCCTAAATTATGGTGTAAACTATATTGGTGGCCCAAATCCGACTAATGACGTAAGAAAACCGATCGATGATGTCGAAGCTCGAATTTACCCCGAACTTCATTTTACCCTGAATTATATTGGGCAACCAATATAATTTAGGGGATTTAGAATCATTTTTCGAACTTTGGGTCTAAAAATAATTTAACAAGAACTCGAGATATCTCAACGTAATTTTTGAAATCTACTGTACACACATATGTATAGTAACAGATACAGACATTAGAAAAAGTTCATCATATAAAGAAAAAAGTCTGGAAAATGGTGATTTGAGAAATTATGATTGCACCAACAAATATTATACAAGTGTAGCCTTATTATAAAATTAATTTATTTATAATATAAAAATAAAATGTCTAACTTTACCGTATACTAGATTAAAATGTGGGTCATACAAGGTGAATCAGGGGGCAAGTCAACAAAATTAAGTCAACTGGTCGTTGTGCTTGTGCCCCTGATTATTCAACGGGCCAAACTCAACCCCTTATAGGGGCTTCAACACAAATTGACATTCTACGCAAAGTTATCATTTCTCTTATGGAATTAGTCATCGTCCATGCGCGATAAATTCATCATAATATCATCACCCTTGTGAGTCAAAATGTAACCCAATTAGTATTGGGATACTAAAAATAAATACCCTCAAAGTTTAAGATAATTATGTTATTTTTAAAGTTTTTATTATTGATATCTAATACCTTAAAATCGGGATTATTGATTTTCAAAAACTCCCTAAAATAGTAGTTTTATGTGAGACTAGAGGTTGAGAGCGGTGAGAGAGGGAATTCGGACCACTTGGTTGAGGTTGATACGTGATAGACATAATACAAATGGATAATGATATAATCCAAGGTTTCTTTTCAAATATTTCAAATTAAATACGGAATATGTACTTTTTTAAAGTGCGAGGTTAGACGTTCGAGTTTTTGTCCGATCCTCAATCTAATTGAAGTTAGGTATCCTAATATTTTAAGGGTAAGATCAGATTGGACGCAACACAAACAATTATACTCTAATCCTCAATTTTTCTTTAGGTTAGGAGACACCCTTTATCAACTTTGCCCTACCATATCTTAGGTCAATTTTTCTTTAAAAATACCCATAATATAGCATGTATTCAACTCTCTTATTTGTGCATGTGTGCGTGTTATATCAATGAATACATAATGTATAATTAGCCTTTTTCTAATATGTCACTGGTGATGCATGAGATTCTATTTCTTTGCTGTGATGTGTGATTAGTGACTCATCGAGATGGTGAGCGGCTGCACTAATTATACAATTGAAATTAAGATAATCGAATCTGATCTCATGCTTTCTGGGATCAGAAAAGGTCAGCCCACATTCCTTGTTGAAGTCCATGTTAATTAGATATGAGCCGCCTGATTTTGTGATTCTGTAAGATTGAGGGAATTGAAGGAGAAATTCATTTCATTCCATGGCAAATCAGCACGTAATGTGAAATGTTGTGGAGTGGAAAAGTGTTTATTACTTGTCATCTTCTCTCCTATCAGCTATGAGGATCTTTTGTTTTTTGATAAAAAGGGTGAAATCATATGCTGTAAAATTAAAAGGAAAAATAGGTAATTTAGAAGATGGTTATGTATGCCTAATGCAAAGATTCTCCTTGCATTAGGGGTGATTTGGAGTAATAATCATAGGTTTAAACCCAAATTAGAGGAGGTGATTAAGCACATCCCCCAGGGCCAAAGCCTAGTTTTCCAGCACTGACATCGTAGACGATGTCAAATGTCAGCTGCTGAACGTTCCCCAGAATGCCCACATCACTTTCATCTTCATTCCCAGCAAAAGCCAGGCACACCTGGCTGATATTCTTGACGTAGAAAATCCCAGAAAGCCGGAGGTCCAGCTCAGCCCCATTGAAGAGGAGGCTGACCTTGGGGACGGTCACCGTGGTGTAGTTGCTGAAATCGTAGCATGTGTCTAGGATAGAGAGGGCGGGTGCCTTCGGGTACTTGGACATGAGCTTGGTGAAGGCCCCTGGAGGGCGGAGTAGGCGTCCGGGGGCAGCCGGGTTATGACCGTGCCCGAGTCGATCAGGGTCCCGGCCGTCGAGAACACTGTGGGGGAGATGGACAGCTTCTTCCCGCCCACGCTGATCCCTTGGAGCTCTATGAAGTAGAAGGATGGCCCTTGGGAGCTCGACAGTAGGGATGTGTACTTGATGCCCTTGGAGTACTGTGAAACGTTTCATTCATTCATTAATAAGATCATCGTTAACAACCCAATTAATCACGTAGCCCACTAGAATAGAAACAAGAGTGATGAGTAAGTAGACTGACCGTGCCCCCTTTGCCAAAGGTAAGGTGTCCGGTGGAGCCGGATTTGGAAGGCAAGCAATAGGAGAAGCAGCTGCCGTACTTAGAAGCGGTTTGGGAGACAGCGGATAACTTGTTCCTGCCAAGGCCTATGAGGCCAGCAGAGCCCCGAAGAGGCCCTGGTTGTTCTGCCCGCATCCGAACAAGAAATCAGGGAGGGTGTCCTGGGGACCCAAACAGAGGGTGTCCTTGGCGAAATAGCCGACGGAGAAGGAGGAGTCCCCGTACTGGATGCCGTAGACGCAGGTGGATGAGGAGCAGCCGGGCTGGGCGCTGGTGGCGGCCCTCACCTCCGAGCACAATGAGGAAGTGCAGCTGACATTGGAGTAGGTGGAGGAGGCGGAGGGGTCGAACACCGGCTCCTTTTGTTTGTAGCAGGTCTTGGCGCAGGGGGCGCATTGTGTCCATGTAAAATCACTCCCTGTCAGTCTCAGCAATATCAGTAATATTGTCATGAACGCAGTGCATGGCGATGGTGTAAAAACACATTACATTACCTACCAGTGTCAAAAATGAGGAGAGATCCTTTCTGGGAGTGCCAAGCCCAACAGTGACGATGTAGTTGCCAGAGCCAATGGTGCTTCCAGACTTGGCAGGGAGACCCACAGCCTTCTGACCGATCCTATGACTACTCCTGTCCGAGTTGGCATTAGCCAGCCCCCGTTTTGGTTTGACTCGCCCCCTGATTGACTCAACTCGCCCTTGGTCTAGCTCCAGGATTTCCTCATGCCTTACACCACTTGATTCTTCGGAGCACCCTCCATGCCTGTGCCGAACCTCCAGAGAATTCCCCCTCCTGCTCCCTGAAACATTTATTATAATTCATTAATATGAGGAAAACAACTCCCATATTATATGTATATCATATAGACATAGACATTCATTATATTTTCACTAATATAAGATGATTTGTATATGACAAGATATATGTCTTGTTGGATTTTCAAATTAAGCGCATATATATATATATATATATATATATATATATATATATATATATGTGTTGAGTACAGTTTTCATTCAAATTTATAACATTTTTTTTAAAAATAAAATGGTGGATAAGATAGCTAAAAACATATCATTACAATATACTCTCTCTATTTTAAAATACATGTCATTTTAACGAATTTTTCTTTATTTCACATTATTTGTCACTTTACAATGCCAATGATATACTAATGATCAGTTTACCAATTTTGTCTTTATTAATTACTTTTTTTAAGTAAATATTTGGACAATTTAATCTTTTAACACAAATTTTGTTATAAATTTTATATTTTCTTGATATTTCCTCACAACAAAAAAAACAATAAGTATTATAAAATGAAAAGAATATATGTTTCGATAAAATCTTTCGTTTCAGTGTATTAAAGTTATAGGACGACAAGAACCTAACTTTTAAAAAATATGATTTATTCTTCCAAGGATTGTTTTCATATGTTGAACAAGAAAGTTGGGTAAGATATGGAAAAATTAGATGGGCAACCATTACCATGCACTTACTTTTCTGATTTTGTTGAGTGCCAAAACGATAGCAAAATTCGGAAAGGCATCACCAAAGAATAAAGATCCATGTTTTTTAATCACAGAATAAAGTTTCATTATTCCACAAATAAACTCTCCTAATCTTTAATAAATATGATTTGAAAGCAACCAATATATTCACCATTAATTAAAATGACATAAACAGATATAAAATCGTTCAAAAGTTTTTTTTTTTTTTTTAATTTTGAATTCACGATCTAAGATTTATGATATGTTTTATATTGTGCGTATTTCGATATGCCTCTTTTAAATTAATTAAATATAAATGCTAATGAAATATCACTTTTCTGACCATAATTATAATGTAATAATTCAGTACTGTAAATTTATAATATAATTTATTATTTAGAATTTATTTCATTGGAAAGACTAATTTAAAAATTGAAGGCCAGCTAAGAATAGAGAGATTTTGTGTTTTACATTGCTCTCCAAGGAAGATATATTTTTCCTCAATCATGGATGGGTGGGCATGCTTGTTAGTCTCACCAACTAAACATTGAGTAATGTATTTCATCCAAAGAAAAATTTTTTAAAAAAGGGACTAATGGGGTGTGTCCACAAGAAAAAAAGAAGTGGCCCTCACTATATAACATTAATTTATATTTCTTGGTGGCAAAATAGTAATTGTTTGTTGGTGCTTTTGCTTGTGGGTAATCAACCATTTGACCACGCTCATGTGACTCTATTTTAAAATATATGTCACTTTATTAATTAACGTTTTTTTCTCTTTTTGAGACGTATTAATGATTAGTTTACCAATTTTGTCGCTTATTAATTATTTTTTCTTCTCCTTTTTTTTATTGATTTTTTTATTTTCAACTGGAACAACTTCATCTTTTGACATAAATTTTATCACGAATTTTGTATTTTCTTAATATTCCTCGTAACCTAAAACGATAAATATTTTGATACGAATGAATAAAAAGTCCTCATCATTAAAATCAATGATGGGTTTTTGAGTTGGGGTTTGGTAAAACACCGGAAATTGTGGATTAATTTCTTTCATGCATAATTTTGATTCATGATAAGACCGAGTAAACTCTGATTATTACCAATGAAATTAAGATATGCTTGTACTCCATGACGTTGTTGGGTCTACCACTCTTCAATTTTGTCTAAATAGATTTGACATATGCAAAATTAATTAATCCCCTCAACCACTCTAATTTAATTCACAAAATAATGGCTTTAATCTTCATATACAAAATAATCCATGTGTAACTTTTGATGAATAATAATCCAAATTGTGTCTTCGATTTAGTTTTAGATTATTTATATTATCTTTTAGGTATTAATTAATAAAATCATTCTTTTTGGGGATCAAAAGAAAAAATTTTGACGAATAAAATTCAATTAAAAATAAAAAATTAATAAGTACGAAATTTAGTTTTTATTATTATTTTTGGATACTATAAAAGCGACAATTCCTAAATATAAATCCAAGTAAATATAATCCCATCCCTGCCGCATTATTCTAGTGGCAAATATATAGACAATTAATTTTAATGTGAGAAGGCTATGGAATAATTAAAAAGTTTAGAGAAAAAAAAGATATGTGAATTACTTTTATTAAAAATGTGTGTAAAAATAATAATGAATTTTAATTAAGCTATGCATTTGTAATTTGCAAATTGTGTAGTATAAATAATTTAACACATGGACAATGACAAAGATTGATGATTATATTTTTGGAGTTTATAGTTGGAATCCAAGAGTATCTACATTATCTTGAAACTTTACCAAAATTACATGTAAAGTGTTGTGTTTTGGCTGGTGATATGTCACAATTATCTACAGTCATTATTAATTATTTGTGACAAATTCTAATGCGCAACTGCATTCTATCACTCTCTTAGCAATAATCCCACATTAACTTTAATAAGAATTTCGATGCGACGACGGATGGAGGTCAAGACATATACAATACAGTCTTATTTCAACAAACACGAACACGGAATATTACCTTTACGAGAGCCGCCATGGGTGCAGGCGGAGTGCGGAGGCGGGACGAGAGAGGTGACTTGGAAAGTGTGGTGATGATCATCTTCAGTGCCGGCGGTGAGCTCTCTCCTGATTCCTTCTGATGTGGTGAGGCACCAGCAGCGAGTGGAAAGAAATAGGACAGCTAATAAGGAAACAGATAGCAGAGGCAATGGCCACTTGACAATAAGATGAGGTAATAATCTAAAGCTGCTGGAGGAGCCCATCTCTCTCTCTCTCTCTGAAACAAAATGAGCAAATGGATACTGGAAGTGAGGAAAAATCCAGGACTGGGGAAGCCCGTCTTATAAGCTGGACGAATGTGCGCTACTAACTCATTCCCATTTTTACACGTCATCTCGCCCCCACTTCCTTCCAAGCTTCCTTTCTCTCTCCAATACTTGTGCTATCCACCTTGACATATAGATCTGATGATATAATACAAGTTAGGAAAGAAAATTTAATAAGCATATTCGAAGTTACATAAAAAACGAATAAAAATAATATATATATAACAAACTAATAGAAAAGAACATAAACGAATAGAAATGAACGGAAATAGATGATGGTTTTTATATAACTTTGAACAAAATCTTAATCTTTCTTAGAAAAAAATCGTAACATTAAAGGCGTGTCTTTTAAAAAAATTATAACAAAATATCATATATGATAAATTGAGTTTATAAACTCAGATATATAATATAATTTATATTATATCTGTCCTGGAGTGCTTTTTAGTTTGCACTAATTATTGCTCATCTCATAGTTTATACTAATTAACTAATAAGACATAATGTTTTATCCCCTACTACTCACTACTTTAACATGTAATCAGTCAAACAACATCATTAGCCTCCTTTATTTATTTTGTTTAATTTGCTTCATTTCTTGTTGCTTTCGAGCCAAAAACTCTTTCCCCCACCCCCACTCTTTCCTTTTTTTCCCC
The DNA here is from genome assembly GCA_021018815.1 of Talinum fruticosum. Lineage (NCBI taxonomy): Eukaryota > Viridiplantae > Streptophyta > Magnoliopsida > Caryophyllales > Talinaceae > Talinum > Talinum fruticosum. The sequence continues at coordinate 9,608,768 of JAITYX010000006.1, read as the reverse complement.
CTTCTACAAAAAAAAAAAAAAATTAAATGTTTTGTGCATCTAGCTAGAATTTCTAACATTCTTTTTTTTTTATAAAAAAAAAGTCAAAAAACAGTATAATATGAATCGAACTCGAAGCCCAATGTACTCAAGATCTCAATCTTAACCACTAACCTCATTGATAGAATTTCCAACATTCTTCATGACGATAGACTTTTACATCATATTACATTACATTTTTACAATTAGGAATTGATACTCATATTCAATATAACATCCATCCCTAACCCAACACTATGATTCACATGCGACAAGTAAGCTGCAAAGTCATTAAATAGCTATGTGAAAATATGTTTGATTCGATGATATAGTATAATACAAATTTAAAATACTCTTAAAATACGAGATCACTTGATGTTGGTTTTTAGCAAAATTATTCTGTCTAATATCCTCTAAGTAAGAATTGTCAAATAATGTGTGTCATGTATGAAAACACACTTTAAGGGCATGTTTGGTTGTATGTAATTAAAGTGGTAATGCAATCAAAGTGGTAATGGTCATTACATTACCACGTTTGGTTACAAGTTTGTAATGCAATTAAAATTGCATTGTAATCACATTAACCTCTACCTATGCAATTACAATTACTTGGACATTTACTAAACAATCATGATTATATCCATCTTTGTGATCAAATTTTAACACACTTTCAATAACTTTCCCTCTCTCCCCCTCTCTCTATTCCATATCTTTTTTCTCCCTCCTCCTTGGCAAGTAAAAAATTCATCGATTTGAGAAAAAACTTGATTTTTTTTTCTATTATCTTAATATATAATATGATCGGTTGGTCATTAAAAGAAAAATTCAACTTCAACATTTTGAGCTCAAAATTTAACTATTCAATTAAAAAGATAAAAAAAGCTTAAATTAAAGTTTTTAGATCAAATTTTTTTACTTGTTAACATTTATCTTTAATTTTTTTAAATTTATCTTTAATTCAATAAGTATTTATCATCAATAAAATAATTTTAGTTGGTATTCTTTTATCAATGAAAAAAATTAAAACTTAATTATATGATAGAAGAGATTAAAAAAATTTAAATATAAATTTAGAGTTTAAAATTTTGTTATTTGGATAACATTTATCTTCACTACGACAAACATTTATCGCCATTAGAATAATCCGGTTGATCTTTTTGCCACCAAAAATTTTAAATTGGAAAATATGATAGAAAAGATTAAAAAAATCTCAAATGTGATTTTGAATTTAAAATATTTTCATGTAGATAACATTTATCTTTGTTACCATATTTATTGCCATTAGAATAATATAATTGATATTTGTCACGAAAGAAATAAAACTTGATTATTTATAAAAAATATTTTAAAAAGTTCAAATTTAAATATGTAGCTCACATATTTATTTAGATAACATTTATCTCCACTACAATAATTTAATTACTATTTTCTTCCATTGAAATAATCCATTACTTTTGTGATTACATTACACTTTTTATACAACCGAACATGGTAATGTAATTGTTATCCCATTACATTGCATACATAATTGCATTACATAGTTGATTACATTACACCCCTATTGCATTAAATCCAACCAAACACCACATTTGTCTTCTCTCGATTTGAAATTACAATATCATGCAATAAATTGAAAAAAATGATTGAATAGTAAAATTGTATTACAACTTAAAAATTATGTTAAATCGCTATTTTATCTATAATTTTTTATATTTATAAAATTACGCGTATGATACACCTTATGAATAAAGTTGATCTGATTGAAGTACCATTTAATACTTATCGGGGTAACCGACGATTATTCAAGCTTTACATTTATAATTAATTATACATTTTTTAAAGCTAGTGATCTCATACATAAAATATGTTTATATAAATTAAGGCAACACATTTAAAAACATATTAATGCAAAACAAATATCATTAATCGACCATGTTAACCTCCAAAAGTCCTTTTTTTTTTTGTAAAAAGAAAAAAGGAAAAAAAAGGTTGATGCGGCTTATTATTATTATTATTATTATTATTATTATTATTATTATTTTTAATAGAGGAGTTATAAAGGGTAGTACAATACTGATGGGAAAGGAGGAAATCGAACTTGAGATATAATATACTCAATACCTCAGTCTTAACTACTAATTCATTAACTCATTGATTGAGGCAGCTTATTATAACTAGAGAGGGAAATGGACAAACATTTCACGCGTAAACATATTCCGCAAATATAGAATTTGTTTGGAGGGGTGGGCTCCACCATCAATAATCATGTAACCTTCCATGATTCCATTCCATCACTCTTGTTTTATAGTAATCGAAGCTTCCTTCTATTCAAATTTAATGCAGAAATCAATCCTACATTTAAATGTCCTCTAAATAATAACTAGTCTAATTAATCAAAATCATTTACAAGCTGCCGAATTCTTTCGTTTTTACGCCGCATTTATGTAAGATTATTACGTCTATAGTTTTTAAAGTTGTATTATAACCGGTTGAACAATCACAACAATCGAAACACGAATCATATAATCAAATATAGATTATTGGCACTTGGTATAGCATTGGCTTGATAATAGGATGGTGGTTGAAAATATAAGTTCACTTTTCCTCCATGGTTAGGTTTTCTTTGCTTTTTTTAATCAACGGTAAACAAGTCCATTTAAGGCCCCGTATCTCATAGATATATCCTAAGTGAGGAAAAGTATAAAAAAAGAGAGGAGAGAATGTGGGGAAGGGAATTGCCTCAAATATCTCAAAAGCGAGATCACCCTTTGGTGGTTATGCTTTTTCAAGAGATGAGGTGAGAGGAAGGCGTAGATATTGTCAGTGTGCTTACCACTGCCTAACATTTAACGACTATGCATAAGGCAACCTTAATTAGGAATTATGAAACCCTTAATTAAGCCAAATGATTAAGATGTAATTAAGGTGCTGAACATTGAAGCAAGATAATTACAGCTGAATTCACTGAGGTGGTTAAACAGCTACACACTCACTGCTAACTAATTTGCACCACCTCCTCCTTAATTAAAAAATGGGGATAATCTGAATTTATAAGGGACAGACAATCCCTAGAACTGCTCATTAATTGGCTTCCTAATAACTGCCTTAACTTAAACTCAAGAACCCATTCAAGATAGGGAACCCATTAACATGTTCAATAATAATAATACTCACTTCACATCAATTTTTCTATATTAATACATATGTTTTTTAAGAGAGATCTTGAATCTAACTATAGTTTCGGTAATTTCATACCACATATATAGCGCTGATAAAAATTGATTCGAGTCAATTCGGTTCTAGCTATTCGGACATTCGGACAAAAACCACCTTACTCAAACCCCGTCCGAACTGCAGATTTGGACACCCCGACCGGAGCCTAACTCGAACCCCAATGACCAATGTCCGAACCCGAATATCTGGATTTTTATTGAAAATTTTGTAAATTTTAGACTAAATTATATCTAAATCCAAATGACCGAATTTAGGAACCCAATATATCCACATTTATCCGAACTCGAATTAGTCACAAACTCGGACAACCGAACCCGAATCACCCAACCCGACTCAAATTTTAATTTAGATATAACCGATTTTGTAACTTGATGCGATTTTTTTGAGGTGAGACAAATTTAGTCTAAACATATATATCAAAGCCACTCCGACATAAAACATAAATACAAAGGTTATGAAATGAAACGAAGCAAATATTTGGCATCATTAAATCCAAAAACAAAATCCATTTTTATCCGAATAAAACAAGATTAGAATAATATTAATATTTTTTTGAAATGTTGACATAATAATAATAATAATAATAATAATAATAATAATAATAATAATAATAATAATAATAATAATACAACAGGGAGTTTAAATCTTAATTTCTAATACCAACTCTAAAATTTCACCAATTAAAATAAGCAACGTTTACAAAAAGACAAGTTAATAATTGCTTCTACATAAAATTAATAGTACTCTTTAAGTATATGGAAATGGCATTCATTATTAGCTAAGGCAATATAATATAATTAATTCAGACCCAAAAAAAAAAAAACTAAAATTAATAAGTGGATGTTGATTATACAATATTCATGATGGAGATAATTATACAAAAAAATTCTCCAAACAAATATATAATGAGATAAAACAAGAGCATGACAATAAAGGCACCCACCATTGTTGGTGCAAATAAGATAACATTTTCTTAATCCTATGACTTCCCTTTACAATTTTAGTTATATACTACAAGTCAAAACATCAATGAATATGCCTATATAATATATTTACCGCGTAGATCATCTATATGAGCTTCTATTTTACGGGTAATTGAAGACTCAAGAAGGATAGAGATATCAAATTCAATTCTATAATTCATCCCGACTCTTTTACACAATTTCTAAGGAACTATTTGAACTCGATAAAGAGAGTGAACGTGTGAAGTACTTCGCATAAGAAAAATGCATGTCTTATGAGACTTTGAAAAAAGGTGTGTTGGAAGAGTTTGTCTTATAGTAGTAGTTGAAAATGATATTATAATGCATAGTGAGGATTCCACTAAAATTAGTGTGACTTCCATTTTATTCCAACTTGCCTAACTTCTTTAGAACGAGAGGAATCGAAATGTGAGCATGCATGCGTTGTTATCTTACACTTTTTTTTTTTTTTGGGTCTCATAATAAGACGTGCGCCATTACAAACTCCGTACAATCAAGAGTTCTCCAATTGAGTGGCAATTATTTAATCTGAGAAATAAGACATTTATCATCACATATATAACTAATAAAATAATTAAGTGGATCGATTTTTTAAATATTAAGTTTAACAGTTTGAATCGAAATTAGGGAACATTTAAAAAAAGTTCAATTCTAAAATTTGATGTCAAAATCTTTTCATTTTTCGACAGTTATCATCGCATATATAACCACTTAACCAATACGAAGTAAAAGACATTTTCCAACCAAAGACGACCCCTTAATCATTTACGCATGAACTTCGCAAGGGTAAATGATTATACAGAAAATAAAAATGAATTGTACAGAAAACAGAGGTTGGATTGGAGGTGGAAAAATTCTCTTGTTTGATCAAATAATGAATTTGTAATTTGTCATGTTGATTAATTATATCCACTGAAATAAAGTGTAACAAAAACTGTTTAAGTAGAGGACGATTGGGTACGGAGTGAGTGAGCACGTAATGAGTGGAACATTTAGTGGATACTTACTATAGCCTCCATACATATACACATTTATTGGGAGTTTTACATATAATAAATAATTAAAGTGTAACCAAGATATCTACCGAGTTAATGTGATTTGATGTTGATAAATGCCTAATTTAAAACCTACCATTATTTTCTCTAAAATACATCTCAATTCGCAACGATAGATGTCATAATATTTAATAACCTTTTTTGAAGATTTACAACTCATAAAAATTTTATCCGACTTTTAAATAAATCAATTTTATTAAAATTTGATGTGTTATAGAAATCGACCTGTTGAGCAGTTTCTATGCATTCTTCTTTAAAACTTGCTTGAGAAAATCTGAGGAATTACTCGATGTGGTTGTGCTTGTCAGGGGACAGAATAACACCATGGCTATTGTCCACCAGGAATGTTGTTGGAAGATTTGTAGGGGAAAATGTATGAAGAGAATGTTTTAGAATAGTCCCTTTTAAATGAGAAATTTATATGTAGCAAGTGAGTTATGTTAAATTACATATATATCTGTATCATCAAAAAAATAAAAATTGCGTGTCAATTTTGGAAAAAATTCCCACCGATCTAAAAGTATAAAACAACTTATTTCACCGTCATCTTTACGGAAGGGATTTTTGTTAATAGTTAGGTCTTATTCCATTTAGTTTTACCTTACACCTCCTTACAACTTTTTATAACTAACTTTACAATTTACGGTAAAGCTTACTGCTTCTTACAGTTAAATGGAACAGGACCTTAGTCAACTAAATTAACACAGCAGGCTGAACTAATCCCAAGAGGTTCTTGTTACTGTGTGAAGTGAAATTGCATTGAAGAAGCGTAAGTGATCACACAAGAGAATGGCAAGAGGGAAAAAGAAGGGAAGTCCTCTTGATTTCAAATCTCATGGTGTAGAAGGTGGCCCCAACCCCCAAACAGTAAGAGGGGCAGAGAGAGTAATTTGGAACAAACAGAAACTCACAATCAACGTATTGAATCTTGGTTGGTTTATTGGGCAAATGCATGTTCTTTGTATGGCCTGAAACTGAAACTGAGATGGTGGATTGGAATCTTAATCGATCACGCATCTCATTCTCATTTCAACAAGTCATATTTCAGGATGGGGATGGAGATGGTGATGGTGATGGTGATGGGGATGGGCATGGATGGATGGGGTCCCAATTCCCAATCATAATACTTCAACTACAAGACATCAAAGGGTGTACAGAGATTGATGGCTTAACGACTTAGGATGTATAATCATCTCTTATTCAAGCCTTCACATGTCATGCATGGCCTCCTTTGCTCCCATTATTATTTTCCTCACATCAAACCAAAACGGAATTAGGTGACGGGCTTCATTCATTCTTATAGACCTGATAAAACTGACCTTTAATTGATTTGATTCTTAAACGAAAATATGTTAATGTTATTCAGTATGATGACTTGAGTTTACATGATTTGATCTGGTATTGAACAGAAATCGACATGATCTAATATTTAGACCCAAAATGGGCGATAGCATTCATTCTATTGATTGTCAATGCCATCTGAAAGTCCCATCACAATCTGAAGATGGACTGTGTCTCTTCCCAAAAGCCTCATCATGTGTGCCAAGAGGGCCAGGAAAAGAGATTCCTCCCCGGCCTCTCTCCCGAATCCTTTTCAGCATTGAACCATGAACAACCCGAGACGTCAACAGAAAAGAAAAGCCTAGTTGATACAAATCCAAAACCATACCGAAATAGCGTGCTTTCTAATCAACGTGAAACGCCCTTATTGTTTCACAATGACAACCAATTTAAACATGAACGCGACAAAGTTTCAGTGCCCTATGTATCTTTGTTCAAATATACCAAATGTAGGCAACATAGTCAACAGTCCAGGGAAATAACTAAAACCAAAAAGCACCAGATCCTCTGGTCTGAGGATATTTGAAACTGAATACCCCCCTTTCTGCCTTCCCCTAAGTTCATATGAGAAATGAGCCTTCTCATCCCTTATGATACCAATTGCATATTTCTGAGTGAAGCGAAAAATGCAAAAAAACCATTATTTTTATAAAGAAGTGGTCACAACATCATTGTGCCGATCGAGAAATTCGTTCCATGAACATTCTTTCATGACTTTTTGTTCAACCAGAAAGACTTTTGTTTTCCCTCTCTTCCCTCTCAATCATCTTCTCCCTTTACTTTGGCCTCCCCTATGTCAGGCAGGAGGACAGGGAGGTTGGAGCCCAGTAATGATGTACGCAGGAAATTGCATCTGGACGGGCCTTAGTGTCAGTAGAGATTGTCACATCTGTTCCTTGACACCAAAGTTGGTTTTACACTTGCAGAAATCAAGAAAAATTAATAATTAGATAGTCAGAATTTCTCATCTTCTAAATTTCTTAGGGGAGTCTAGTCCACTAGAAGACCTCAACCACCCACTAGGACGAAATTCTACTTGACTATTGGGTTCCAAGAAAATGCCAGTACATCATTTTCCACTATGCAATTTCTTGAAATAACTATAGAGACAGTGGGAGTTCCCACTTCCAACACTGTTTCAATACGTTCTCTAAAAATATATGGCAGGAAAAGGACATCTATGAAGGCCCACCACTCATGATAAGAATCCAATAGGTAGCAGCAAAACCATTACTGACCGCCTCCCTAGTTTCAACAAAAAAGAAAAAAAGAAAAGAAAAAGCTTGTGCGCACCAACACACACAGACACAAACACAAACAGTGAAACCATGATGCCATAAAAGCAAAGTAAAAGATCTGAAAATGTATGGTACCTTTATTTGTTTATATCCATGAGACAACATTATTCCCTAGGTCCGTGGATGTGATACTTTACTGCCCTTGCCAATAGCTTCCATCTTCTAGTACATGGTGGAAGAAATTACCATGGAATTGCAGCCTTGGCATTTTGCATATGACAGCATGACACAACTAAAGCATCAACTTTGTCCAATTATAATTTGTCGAAAAGACGTGCTACTGATATCTTTGTATTGTCATGTCCTGTTTCCAAGGGTAATATTTGATCATCTCCTCCTGATGGGTCTAATGAATCATCCTCCCTGTTTGTGGATCCACTAAATCAGTAAGCCAGATTCTCACAGCTGTGAGCTATAAGCTTGGCTTAAGGACATTCCAGTGACTTTTCAGGCTTGAGTGCAATACTTAGACATGGTTGATTCCATGGATCGACAATCTAGAGGGTCCCACCTGCCAAGCTATTAGCAAATTTGATGCCTTCAGTCTGGTGGCGCTTCATTGTCGACTTATGGTCTTTTGCTCTCGGCAACTCAGCATGTATCTTCCTGGTTACTAAATTGATACAGGTGATGGTGATGCCTTAGGCTACAGAAATTCCACATCAGATTCTTCCCGAGCTCCTTTCCCAGGGGAGAGGGAACCCAAAATCTACCCAGGGTTTGTCTCCTACCCTTGAACAAGCTTGGCATACAAATTCTCCATGTGGCCTTAAATCTTTTCTCATGAAATCAGCATAGGAGCCTAAATTTCAAAAGGCTCAAAATGCAAAATGACGCAAGTCTTTTGATGGAGAACACTATGCTTTGATACCAAGTTGATGAAGACCAGTATGCTGTGATGCCAGTTTGATGGAAAACAGTATGCTTCTAATGCCAATTTGGTAGAGAACAAGAAGGGGAAAGGGAGAAAGGGAACAAGATTAGAGAGCGAGTAGGAAATGAGAGGGGAAGAGGGAAATTTAGAGGAAAAGAGGGGGAGAAATTAGCAACTATGTGCATAATTCAATATCTTTTTTTGGAGGGCCATAATTCAATATCTCGTTAGTCATTAGGATTATCTTGCTATACATTAGGGGTTACGGAGTCTTGTTTGGAGGGTCAGTAATAAATGATAATTAATTGAATGAATATTGAATTAAGCCCAAAATGGCTAATTTCTCCTTCTCTTTCCCTCTATCCTTCTTTCCCTCTCAATTCCTTCTGCTTCTCTAGTCTCATTCCCTTTCTCCCTTTCCCCTTTCCTGATCTCAATCAAATACAATACTCACTTCAAGTACTTAAAACATCCTTAGAGGCAAGACTCAAGTGCCGGATGCAGGCACTTAGCATATCAGATTTGGGATATTTAACTAAAAGTACATAATTTATCAATTGTTGAACTATATTATTGTAATTAGATAGTTTGCCAAACGAGATGCATATGCATTTCAGTTTCCAATTGTATTCAATAGACATGTGAATTCATGAACAGGAATATTGTAATTTGCAAGTAACAACACATATGAAACATAAAAGAGACAGTTATGAATCAATAATCAATTAACAAGCTAAAATTTTGAGAGGTTTATTTGAGCTTACATGCTTTTTGAAAAAGTGGGTAGGCCACTTTCTTCTAAGAGAATGTTTTGAGCAATCTGAGCCAGATCATGATGTACATAACTTGCAGAACAAATAGAGGAATCCCAACAAAGTCATTAGTGCCTCAACCTCAGTATCCATTGACAACAGCCATATCTTGGTCAGCAACCGCTGTAACAGAAGCATATTTTAACATTCTAATTTCCTCCATTAATCCATTGAGGGCATCATAAATTTCTTTGCTCTCCGGATGAGAACTATCTTCAGCATTAAAGGCATGTGCTTCATTATTTATCTCCATCCAACTCCATCCTGGGACCTTTTTACCCCTCTTTCCCGCATCAACCTTGTCAGACTAGCTTTTTGTCCCACTTCTTGAGGCGTCCATACATATCAGACAGGATAACATAAGTGCAGTGCTCATCAGGATCAATTTCAAGCAGATGATTTGCAACCTGACTTGCCAATTCAACATCCCCACAATTTCTACATGCACCAAGTAAAGTTTTCCACACCATAGCATCAGGCTCAAATGGCATTAATTTGATCAAGGCCTTTGCTTCATCTAAGAGTCCAGCTCGCCCAAACAAGTCTATTGCACAGGCATAATGCTCCATTCTTAATGGAATCCCATAATCAGATTCCATAGTCTTCAGTATATGCCGACCTTCTTCCACCCAACCCATGTGGCTACAAGCAGTTAGAACTGCCACAAATGTTATATGGTCAAGCTTCACTTTAGATTCTGTCATTTGACGGAAAAGCTCAAGGGCAACTTTCCCTTGGCCATGTTGAGCATATCCAAAAATGATAAAGTTCCACGCAATCGTGCTGTCTGCAGGAGTGTCTTCGAAGGACCTTCTAGCATGGTCAAGCAAGCCACATTTAGAATACATCAATATTAGCGAACTAGCAACATGTTCATTTGACTGCAAGCCAGATTTGAGAGCCAAGACATGGACTTGCTGACCTAACTGCAGTGTTGCCAAGTCTGCACAAGATCTCAGGACTGCAGAAAAAGAATAGTGATCAATCCCAACATCATGTGATCGCATATTGCCAAAGAACCTTATGGCCTCTTCACTCAAGCCAAACTGTGAGAACCCTGTCAAAACAGAATTCCAAGATACAGAATCTTTATGATCTATTGATTCAAACATTTTCAATGCATCAGCCGTGGAGTTTACAGCCGATTTCAGATACATAGCAATTAGTGCATTAGATATAGCGGTAGAACTCTTTAGGCCCCTCTTTATTATTAAGCAGTGGAAACATTTTCCATGGACTTGATATGCATCTTCAAAACAAGCACTCAGGACACTTGTGTACGTATATATATCAGGTTCATAACCAAACTCTTGCATTTGAAGGAAGAGTTGAAGTGCAAACATTTCCTGATGATGTAGAAGGTATGCACCTAACATAGAATTCCATGTTACCAAATCGTGGACATCAAAAGCACCATAGAAAACCTCTTCAGCATCTTCCAAGGATCCGCACTCAGAATATGATGTCAGGACAGCATTGCATACAGTATTGTTAGAAATGAGGCCACTTTTGATGATCTTTGCATGGAGCTGGATAGTTAAGTTAAGAAATTCAGGGTCATTAAGCAGTGTTAAGAAGGGAGCAACAGCTCCATCTTCAATCTGTATGCCCTCTCTCCCCATAGAAAACAAGAGTTCCAATGCAGCCTCAAACTCACCCAGCTCAACATACCCTGCAATCATGGCATTCCAAGAAACGGAATTGCGGTCTGGGATCCAATGAAATACCATGTGTGCATCATCAATCTTACCACACTTGGCATACATGTCCAAAAGTGCGCTCCCAGTGAACACATTCGATTGACACCCCATTTTGATGACCAATGAATGTAATTGCTTCCCACATTCAAGCTCACCATTGCAGGCAATGCCCTTAAAAATGCTACCAAAAGCATACCCATCAACTAAAACCCCTTGCCTTCTCATATCATTAAACCAATCCCAAGCGACAGAAAAATCCCCAGAATTTACATAGCCTGAAATCATGGAGTTCCAGGAAACAGTATCTCTTTGTGGCATTTTGTCGAACAGGTTGTAGGCGACACCCAAAAGGCCGCATTTTGCATACCCAGTTATGATGTTGTTGGCAGTGTATATATCTTCGTTGATTCCCAATTTTACAGCGCGGCAATGGTTTGCTGAAACCTGGTAGGCACAGCTTCTGACGAGTGGATTCAGTTTCCTCATTCATCAGTGAATATGGCCGTTGAAATTCAGTTGTTTTTGCAGCTTGAGTTTGGAGGAAGTAGTCGGAGGCGGGGCAGGCAGCTCAAAACTCAAAAGCCTAACCTGAACATGTTAAAGACCTTTATAGGCCCAAGTCAGGCCCAACTGGTTATGGGTCGTCTCTCTTTCTCCTCTTTGGAATTTGGCACCTAGAGAATGCTACCAATTTACCATTTTTTCCTTCCTCCACCCTCTCCCAGATGCTGTCTCTCTCTCTCTCTCTCTCTCTCTCTCTCTCTCTGCAGTTGATGAAACAGAGGGGCTAGCTTACTGAGGTATGGTGATCTTTCTAAATTTCTAACTGGACTTGATGGGGTTGTAAAATTGATTATCATTTTCTTTCTTTCTTTCTTTTTTGTTTTGGGTGGGGTGGCATAGGATTTAAATTCTCCACAATTTTATTGGTGGAATGGAAATGGAAGTGGGCATCATAAATATTTCCACTATGAACCAAGTTTAGGAATTGATCTGAGGCTAGGAAATCATGCCGTTTTATCAATTTGATATTTATATGCATTGAAAATGGCTGTGCAAATGGAACCCATTTGAAACCATTATTATGGAGATGCAAAGAGAGAGAAGTGGACCAATAGCTGTCTTTATGGCCTTTGGCACAAAGGGTGATATCTATCCGATTGCCGCCATAGCTGCAGCTTTTGCTTGTGATCAGAGAAATTATCAAGTCATTTTTACCACTCATTCTGCCCATCAGGACGTAGCTGCACAGTTGGTAGAAAGAAATGTTAAATACACCCCAGTTTCTTCGCCACCTGTTCTATCTCCTCCTGAAAGTCATGACAATGATTGCTCTCTAGATGTTTCCTTCTCTATCCAGAAAAGGATGGTTACAAAAGAGCATAGGGAAGAATGTCTTTCTATTGTGGAAAGGATCTTTGGTGATAACCCAAGTGTGGAGGGTGACTTTATCTTGATCAACCTTTTTGCACTTGAAGGATGGAGCCTTGCTGAGCTATTCCATGTTCGATGTGTCATTGCTGCTCCCTATGTTGTCCATTATACTGCCCCATCATCATTTGAGCGACACTTCAAACGAGAGCTTCCACTTCTTTATCGGTATCTGCAAGAGGCTCCAGCAGATAAGCTTGGTTGGAAAGATGTGATCCACTGGATGTGGCCACTTTTCTCTGAGGACTGGGGATCATGGAGGAGGGATGAGCTGAATCTTAGCCCTTGGCCTTTCACAGATCCAGTGACAGAACTTCCTATGTGGCATGATAGACCTGCAGCTCCCTTACTATTGTATGGATTCAGCAGAGAAGTTGTAGAGTGTCCTAATTATTGGCCTTCGAACACTCGAGTTTGTGGTTTTTGGTTTCTCCCTTCCAAATGGCAATTCTCATGCACGACTTGCCAAGACAACTTTGATTCAGGAGGTGAACTATGTCTAATTCATACAGGTTTGCAGTGCTTTCTGGATGCCCATTTGTCGATACCTATTGTTTTTGTAGGATTGAGCTCCGTAGGGAGCATGGGCTTCTTAAAGAACCCTAGAGCATTTTTGGGCATCTTAAGAGGTGCTTTAGAGATCACTTCATGTAGATTCATCCTCTTTACTGATGGCTACAAACCGTTAGATATGGAAGTTCGAGTTCTTGCAGCAGAAGTACATTCATCATTTTCAGAGCAGAAGTTAAGCCAAGATGGTGGTATATCTCTATTCAACGGACGATTGTTTTGCTTTTCCGGTTTCATTCCATATCGTTGGCTCTTCAAAAATGTGCAGCTGCAATCCATCATGGAGGTAGTGGATCCACTGCTGCTGCACTGAAAGCTGGAATCCCACAGGTTTTATGTCCATGTATGCTTGATCAATTTTACTGGGCTGAAAGGATGTTCTGGCTCGGAGTAGCACCAGAACCTTTGAAGAGAACCCATTTACTTCCAGAACATTACGATGAGATGAGCATTAAGGAAGGTGCATGTATGCTATCAAAGGCCATAAATCATGTTTTATCTCCTGAAGTCAAAGCATGCGCAATGGTGCTTTCTGAGAGAATCGCACAAGAGGATGGAGTTTCAGAAGCTGTCAGGATTCTTAAGGAAGAAGCGATCTAATGACCAGCCTTTCATTAATGACTTTGAAGCCCTTTTTCTCTTCCACCCTCCGGCACCATTTATAGTGCAGTTAATGATTGAGATTAGAACCCTAATCAACTCTGCTCTGTCGTGAGTCTACTTCTACTACTCAGGAAGTTATACATTTCTTTAATACAAAATGTCTTGCATTTTACATTCATCATGGACTAGCTTCATACATCATTTTGGGTATCTTGGCTATTTAAACAGAAAACAATAAACAATTCAAGGCAACACCCAAAAAAAAAAAAAAAAACAGGATGTTTAGTGTGAGAAATTTATATGCAAGTGTCATAATTCTAGTGCCCAGTTATTGAGCTAGGGACAAATTTTAGCTTGTTTGGATTCTGACCACATCCTAGTCCTTGCTTTTTACTTCAGACATTTGTCCTGGAACAAATTTGCCGAATTTCTCCTTCATCCGTCTTGACTCCTATACTGCTGAGCTTCAAGAATGACTCGCTCCATCCCTCGTAGAAACTGTTCACATCGCTGGCCAATTTTACAACCATGTCTTTTGTCCTTTGATCTTCAAAAAGGTTGGAGTCAGATTGGAAGAGGCCCCTATGTGCAAGGAGGTTGTTGTAGTATTGATTGTCGAAGGAGAAAGATGTTTGAGGATCAATGTGGACTGTTGTTGATGTGCTTGTTGCACACTTTTTAGCCAATTTTGCTGCATAGTCTTTGTCCAAAGATGAATCCACAAATGTCAGGTTTCCGTTTGAGTCAGACTTGAATCTGTCGTTAAAAATTGTGCAGCGAGCTGACCCTATGGTGTGTGCCCCTGCAATGCCAACTTTTCTAAGTTTCATGATAAGTGTTGACTAAAGACATTTGTTTCTGAAGAGTAAAATTGTCCTTTAGAAGGAAAATATTTTCTTTTGCCATGATAATTTATAATCTCTTGCTCAGCAGACGGGCTGATAATACTATTACAAAACATTGCTGGGCAGAGATATTATGGTACTTTTTTCTTTTGGGGGTGAGGGGTGGGGGGTGGAGAGAGCACAGTTAGCCGGTTGAACTAGGAGCCTATGACCTTTCTCATAAAGCCCCCAGCCGTATGCTCATAGCATTTACCAGCATAACCAATCTATGCAGTTTCTTACTGTTTTCTAACCAAAATATGTCCATTTTTCTTGCTTTTAACTAAGCTGAACTGAACTCACAATCTTTTTCCTTCCTAGTTCCTAGTGAACAGGTCCAAAGTGATTTCCAAATAGAAGCATTATGGCTAATATATGAATTTCCATCCTTTTTGGATGTATGAAATTATGAATACAAGGATGATTGCAGGCAATATTTGAACCTAGCTGAATGCATAATGTTGTCTATGTTAGCATGTTTGATTCACTGCATGGTTGCCTAGTACTCCTTGTAAGCTAAGGTTGTTCCAGCTTAAGAGGGGAAATCAGAGTCAAACAAAAACATAAGTTTATTCTGAATTATATGCTTAAATCAGGCTCTGCCTCTGCTCTACTTTATTTACTAATTTCAAACCCAAGTTTCTGTTTAAGACTAAGGTAGGAGATCATTTCAGCCCATCAGCAGAATGGTATAATGATGGGCTTGAGATCAGCATAGTACTCGAGCCCTGAGCAAATCCTAGTGATAGACTGAGCTTGGTTGACTGTACCTTTCTCTTTCCTCAGAGTAGAGGCTATGAAAAAAAGTTTCTAAAGGACAGCCTTTTCCAGCTATGCATACCTGAAAGGATAACTAGATCTTCCAGAGACAACCCTTTTGAGGAGAAAATCTTCATCATGTCATCCACTGTAAAACTTGTATCGACCATGTTGGGCTTGACATTTGTTACTTCAGAAACTGTTCCATCTCGCCTCCCTGTTGGCATCTGAATATCTGGCCCTCCTGTCTATTTCCAAATTGTTTTCACAAATTTAAACAATGAAGAAGATTAAAAGGTGTTGCGGGTAAGAGGGAGATAAAGAAAGAATAGGTTTTGGTTGTACCATAACAATGGCATCTCGTGCAGCCAAAGCAAGAATATCAGCACAGGAAACAGTTCCAGGACAAAATGTCTCTAGAGTGTTTTTAGCAGACTCTATGACTTCAAATCCGCCTAGGGAAGCATTTGCAGGATCGCTCCGCTCGGTCTCATCCCCTTCTATTAGCACTGATGCATCACAGCCCTGCATGAACAAAGCTATAATCTGGACTTAATTATACTAAACCATAACAAAACGCTACCACCAAGCCATATTGGTTCTGCTGCAGGCAAGGTTTTGATAGGTGAAGACAGACGCAGCTTTCCCTTTGACTGTTCAATACTAGAAGAAAGGTTTGTTTGTGTAATTTACCATAATACATTACTATGAACCTTCACTTTATATCTTATCTTAAGCTATGCTATTTGAACCCTTTAATTTTACTCTTCCATACCCATGTTGCACACAAGACACTCAGTAAAATACTTCTACGCTTCAATTTAGAATAATTGGGCAGAAAGCTCCTTGAAAAGAGCCGAGTCCGACACTTGGACACGTTTACTATTAGACACCCTCGTACCCGAGTCTCAGTAACATTGATCTCAAACGCAAGTAGTCAGACATCCAAGACTCTAACATAAGTATCCAAACCGGACAGTCTATTTACACCCAAAACATGCAAAATTTTCAGAATACTGACACAATTGGACTCATGCCTACATCGGATACTCGAAGCCAAGTTCAAGTAGTTTTGACAGACCTTGATTATTTATCTGATTTGTCCTAGTCAGTTTCCTTTTAGGTACAAGAATTCTGTAAAGTTGTAATTACTAATCAGAAGCAGAGACTCACTTGAACAAAGCAGTCATGGAAGAGCAGGCGCAGGATCTTCCCGGGCACATTTGAGTCAGAAGCAGTAGCTGTTCTGACTGTGTTTCTGACAATGAGCTCAGCGGCTGGGCATGTCAACGCGTAAAATCCGACAGAGAAGCCATGAGAAGAAGGAAACCTTGAGACTACGAAAACCAGCAGGGCAAGAACCAGAGTGACAAGTAGTTTTCTTCCCATGAAGATCTCTCTCAGTCTCAGGAATCAGGATTGCACTTCCCAAGTGAGCTCAATTGTTGACCTTTTCTGTCAGAATAGAACTCATGAAGACTTGTCTTGTTTAATTTATAAGGGAGGAAAGAGAAAGGTGAATGGGGGCTGCATTTAGTTATGCAGGGTAGGGGGCTGATGGCTGATGAAAGGAGTAATATTGACAGCCTGACAGGAGCGTGGGGAAGCTGGTGGTGGTGGTGACTGAGCCCTTGTTGTAGCTTCTAAGGTTAGAGCTGGCAATGGCAGGTATTTATGGTGGGTTTAAATTCTCATTGCTGGAGTTACTGTGAGGTCCAACTACCCTAATAAAATTCGTATGCATGTGTGCCCTCTCTTCCAAAATACAAGCTCTAAAAGCATGACTGGATCTTTTAGTCTTCATGAACTTTGTTACTCTATTATTTCTGTTCTTTTCCCTTTGTCCTGGCCTTCCAACTCAGTATACTTTCTCAAATTAATGTCTATTGAATTTTCTTTTTACGCCATGTTTAATAAGTTTCGACTGTTTTTAAAGACATGAATTAGTTGACTCGTAAAATATTTTTGAGATTATATAATAGATTTAAGTTATATTCCGATATGCGAGTCTTACAAATATCTTTGAATTAAAATTATCAATGCAACAAAATTTGAGATTTATGAATTACCTATAGTTGAGGTTTGAGATGCTCATAGATTGATACAAGAAATTTTGGGATAACAAATTTGTGCCTAGAAAAGGTCTAATTGAATTCGATATCTAGGTATAAAATATTTAGGTCGAGGAGGCTAGTGGCGTGGTGGCCACTAGCTCTATCCTCCGTCCAACCCAGCCAGGGTTCAAATTTGGGTGGGAGCGATATTCTCTTTTAGGAGGATATTGTGTGGTAGAGGTTAATGGGTTTGACATTCCCATATCCCGGCTCATTAGCGCTGTTGGACTTTCCTCCGAGATAGGGGTCCAACAAGTGGCCGCTTACCCATTAAAAAAATAAAAAATAAAAAAATTTAGGTATAAAATTATTTTTTATTCAAGTTTTCATGCATGTCCATTGATACCTTACTTTTTCCCATTGGGTACTCATAAATGCTAGGCTTCTTTTTAATGATTAGCAATTTAATAAATAAATAAAACAAAATAACATTCATCCAGCTCATGAATTTTGTGTTTGTCTTTGGATTAATTTACGAGTCCAATTATTTTCATATATTTTTAATTAGATAGCTGAAATTGTATTTTAAAGTCATACTTTTATATTACAAAAAAAAAATTAATAGTCCTACTTTAAACAGAACGTCAATTATACACTTAGGAGTATATACTTTTAGAACATATATTAATAAATGATTGGACGAAAGAAAAAATAAGAAGAATTTTATGCACCTAACAAAATGATGGATCACCTAAAAATATATACTTCTAGATAAATATAAGAATTTACATACTTATTAGTATTTTATTTTTTTAATTAGAGTCGTATATGTAAAAAATTTAAAAACATATTAAAGTGTAACCATATATGCGTGGATAATTGTGTTTGATGTCCCCATATAGCATTTCCTAGATGATATAGAATTAGACCCCTGGATGTTCCAAATTTGGGAAAAGAGTAATTGTCAACTGTCAACTAAAGGTCCACATAACTAGGCCAGGCTAGATCGGGCCAACTGCCAATCCTTACCCTTTAGCAGTGGGAAATCGATTCTTGTGGACACCTGACCAGGCTTGCGTCCATTTTCGACTGAATCTCTTATCTGTCTCCCACTCATCGTCATCACTCCCCTTCATAAGTTAGAGGCCGTTGTAACTAGGGATGACAATGGCTCCGGATCCGATCCAAATTTATCGGATCCGACTCAAATTAGTGGACTTAGGTTCGAAAATTTTAGATTTGATGAGTTTGGATCGGATCCGAATCTAAGTGGTATTAAACGGGTTTGACTCTTAGTTTATAATTTGGACCTACAC
This sequence comes from Talinum fruticosum, assembly GCA_021018815.1. Lineage (NCBI taxonomy): Eukaryota > Viridiplantae > Streptophyta > Magnoliopsida > Caryophyllales > Talinaceae > Talinum > Talinum fruticosum. The sequence goes on along the minus strand of JAITYX010000006.1, from coordinate 9,589,836 downwards.
CCGGATCAATGGATCCGATTAATTTTTTTTTTTACAAATGAATTAAGTTTGTCTTACTCTAATTCTCTTATACAATTTAATCACTCCTTCCCTCATTTGCTCATTATCAATCATCTTACATAACTCTCAAACACTTTCTCTCGGTCTTTTTTTTTTTCAAATTTGTTCACTTTGCTTGATTTTTGAATATTTATTTTAATTCAACAATTTATGGATTATCTTAAGTGCATGTGTGAAAAATAAGAAATTTGTGTTACCTACAAATCTATTATTATATAAAAGTAAAGTTGGGTTTACTTCTCTCCCCTTAATTGTAGGGATGAAAGTAATTCACAACCTTTGATTAAATTTAAGAATTAATCTTGATCTGTCAATTTTTTATTGACTAATCTCTTTGTTTCTCTCTCCAATTAACCGTCTCTCTCTCTCAATAAAATTACTTCCCTTCTCTCTCTCTTGCCGATGACTCGCTCTCTGTAATTTTACGTCCTCTTCTTCAATACTCTTCAACTCACTCGTCTTGCATAATTTCATTAACCCGTTTCCTATAATTTCCACCAAATCATAGTATGAGGAGGAATTATTTTTCCGGGGCATAAAATTGATGAGCGGGAATGCGGGACAATTATAAGAAGATGATGAAGGTTCCGCAAATTGAATAGTCTCTAAACTCAATAGCTTTTGATGGTAGGATAGAGGAGGGGTCACATGCTTGCTTTTATGTAATTCATATGCATATAACTACCTCTTCCTATACTCTCTCCTCCGGCCAGTACGGCTTGAACCCATTCGGATTCGGGTACATCATCACGAGGCTCATGGAGAGGGGAGACATGGTGTAGGGACCCGTCGGAAATGCTTCCATCTTCATCCGAATCGTCGTCCGAGTAGAAATGAAATTGGTCGGAGTCGGGTTTGCCCGACAGCGACCTAGGAGCCTCAACGGCGGGGGCCGCGGCGCGAGTCTAACTTCCGCTATGAGGGAGATTGAGAAGCGGCGGCGGCGGAAGTACATCGGCGTTGACGGAAGAGGAGTCGAAGAAGCGGTGGAGGGAGTCGCCTATAGCCTATGTAGCATGAGTCTCTCTCTCCTCAAATCAACAGCCCTACCTTAGACTCTGTCTCTCCCTCTCTCGCTCTCGTTCTCAATTCCACAAAAACCCTTACGAGTAAATTCCCCCTCTCCCTCTACCGCTCTTTCCAACACTCTTTGCCTCCCTTCCTCCCTCGACCTGCTTGTCCCTTGACCACCTCCTCCCGGTGCCCATCGCCTGTCGTCAACCGCCGATCGAGGAGAAAGGCCACGGTCGTCACCCACCGAGAGGTATTTATATTACTTTTCTTCCTCTTCTTTAAGCAATGTTTAGGGTCTTGATGTTTGAATCAATTTTATTTTTAATTTAAATTTGGACTTTGGATGAAGTAATTGATAGAAGATAACCCAAAACGAGCTCCAACTTGACAATTTTTGACAATATATAAATAATTATCCCTTCGTTATGGTAATAATTCAATTAAGTGGACAAGTGTATGCAAATCCTCGAACGATTTTATGCAATCCATGACCACAAATAGCAGTGTTTCATTACATCATTCACAAACTAAAGAGTAGGTGTTTGGAATTTCGATTTTCAATAATTGGTAAGATATTCAACATTGTTTTGGACAGAAAAAATATTCACTTTTTTGTTATGAATTATAATGTAGAAGGTTCTTCGACTAACTACTTCAAATTTCTATTTTTTTATTTAAAGAAGATAAGAAAAGAGGAACGTTCTTTAATTTAATAAGGAGATAGGAGTTTAATGTATAAATTTGAGAATTTATGTCTAAATGTGACACAACTTGAGATGTTGGATATTGAGGAATAGAAATTATGGGAGTTATGTACTCTTCGATCTCTAATTGAGTAGCTCTAAATTTTAATAGCTTATTATTGCTTTTAGAAGGAATGTAATGATTAAGATTGTAATCCATGATTATGTCTTCTTAAGTTAGAGAGAAAGAAGAGAAAATGAAAAATTTTAAGATTGTAATTCGTTAAAAGAGTCTTCTCCGTGATGAAGTGTATGAAGACTACTTTGCGTAACATGATATAAAATAATTTTTTAAATGATACCATTATTACTTTTTTACGGATGACATTTTTGAAAGGTTAATATAATGTTCGATCATTTGAATTAAATATATGTAATAGTTAGGTGTTTTTTTCTATTAGTTGTGTTATTGAATTAAAGATTGTAATAGTTTGGTGAGTTCTTATTTTTGCTATGTGGGTCATTGAATTAAAGATTGTAATGGCTAGATTAGTAATAATTATATTAGATTGTTCATGTGTTCGAAGTGGTTTCGTATGAAAATTTATGACTTAATTGAATCTTTGACATGTCTTATTTCTTGGACACTTACAGTTTGAAGGCTACCAATAGGCTAGAACTACAACCATTCCTATAATTGTTATACTAATCTATTCTATGTTTTTTCTTGCCTCATTGGCTTTCTATATGTTGTTTTTCCATCTTTTTTGAGGGAGATGTAAAACAATTAGATTACTTACATTATGATTTTATCCGGTGTTAAGTCATTTTCCCCCTTCTCTTAATATACTTTTCTTTTATTTGAGTTCCTAACTTAGGCACGTATAATGACTATTTTATTATTTACTTTTTTTATATTTAGATTTGGATCCCTCTTCGATTTTTCTTTTTGGGGTGCTCTGTATGATGAATTTGGTTGTTCTCTAACTTATGGATAGATAGCGATAAGTGTTTAGATATTCATGATAAGATTATGTTGTTTCTTAAGAATGATAAGATTATGTTGTTTTTTAACAATTTTAACTTGAAATAGTCTAGACCCATTTAGAACTCATGGACCTACATACCCAGTGGTCCGAGTGCAGGTCTATGCTTCACGAGAACCAACGGGTGTAGGTTGGGTCCGGGTCCAAGTTCAAAAAATTAACAAGTTTGGGTCCACTTGGACTCGATCCAAACCCAACTCATTGCCATCCCTACTTGTGGCTAGACACGTTAATCGGATCATTCGAATTAGTTTCAATTTGGATTAGTTTGGATCGGGTCATGTTCGGGTAATTAAGATTTGGTTGAGTTTTAGTTTGGATTCGGGTTCGGTTGAGGTCGGTTTGGATCGATATTTGGTCCAATAAACTTCTCTCGTAGAGACGAAACATTTTGGCGAGAAAATATTTGGGACGGATTCATTTCGGTTCGGGTTTGGATCTTCTCAATTTGACTTTTTAACCTGTCTAGTCGGGTTTGGTTTGGTTTGAGTCTCGAGTCATTGGTTCAAATTGGGTCACTTTTTCCGAGTTCAGTCGATGTAACCAAGTAATAAGTTAAACCTCGCGTTTAAAACTATTAAAACCGATATGAAGTTTGAAAAACATAGATGAAGATAATCCATCTCCGACTCAATATTTAAAATAATTAGTCAACTTAAACCGTAACTGATCTGATCAAAACCTTTTCCACTACACTTATATTTTTTGCAAAACAAGTTTATTTTGAATCAAACATTAAACGACCAAAAGTCTTCCTGAATCGTAAATGACCCTACGTGTAACAGAAATTAAATAGAATATTATTGATCCAGAGATGATTAAATGCGGAGTTGATCCCACTTAAAATCGGACCGAATGTGCCTGTTATACGACTTCTGATGCTAACCCACAGTCTTCTGGACGGCCCAGCCAGTGCTTATCCAACAAGGCCCCCAAGAAGCAAAATTGGACAAGAGAACAATAAGCAGACGAAGCGTACGTTTATGAAACTGTTCCCAAAGGTCATTTGACAATTGTCGACGATGATGACTGATGGAGCACAAGGAGCTCTCCAGATTCCTCAGAATGTGTGGCTAGGAGCCCTACCACTGCCATTACTCAACAAGAAACCCACCCACTCTTTGCCTTCTCTCTCTCTCTCTCTCTCTCTTACTTTCACACAGGGCAAGAAGGAGCTTCTAATTAGTTAATGGCAATGTTGCAAGCAATAGCATTCCTCCCAGAAGCCTCTTGTTCGAATGCCCTGTTTTTCTCACACTCCAAACCCACAAATGGCAGAAAATCATCACTACCCTCAAACCCAGTTCTCTGTCTCTCTCCAAATCCATCAACTTTCCATCTTAACAAACAAGAAAAACCAAAACCCAGATCATTAACATCATCATCATCATCAATCAGAAAGCCCCTCAAGGCAGCTGCAGCAGATGTTGCAAGTAAAGAAGAGGAAGATGTGTTTGTGGGTCCAGCCAGCCAAGCAGAGGTGAGAGGAGAGAGAGAGGTGGTGGACTATGATTGGACTGAAGAGTGGTACCCTCTCTATCTCACCAAGAATGTTCCAGAAGATGCCCCCTTGGGCCTCACTGTCTTCCATAAGCAGCTCGTGTTGTACCGCGATGGCGCTGGGGAGCTCAGGTGCTATGAAGATCGCTGCCCTCACAGGTATTAAATTAAATTCACCCACAAAATTCAAAACTTCTAGCTTTATGATATTGGCTTCTTTTAGAATTCAATTCTTGTAGCTATGATGCTAACTTAACGAAGCCAATATCATAAAGCTAGAAGTTAGCATGTATTTGATTGACTCCATTGTGATCCAACGCTGGAAATTAGTGTCTTTGTGAATACGGATGGTAAATGGAATGTATTAGATAACATACCATGTCCAGTTTTGCTTATTTTTGCTTTCTTTGATTGGGTAAGCTGCAATGGTGGCTGAAATTGTATCAGAAAAGCTTAATTTGTTCAGATAATTTGATGTATACGGGGATGAGTATTAATTTGGAATACATTAACTTCGGCTAGCAGTGGATGCTGTACTCATGATCACAGTTCAAAGATTTGATCTTTCTGCAAGATGCATTAACTACTGACTTGATATTCTGCATGTTTTGGTTTGAATTTGAACCTTAGTGCTTTTGAGCGCTTGGCTTGGATATGTTTTATGAACCTTCCCTGGGAAGTTGACCAAAATTGGATGGAATTCCTTGAAATTAGGCTCTGCCATGGTTGCTCATCTCATGTTCCTGTGCCCAAGTAGCACACAGATTGTGATGCCTCAAATAAAACAGGAAAATTACTTGTTATTCGATTACGATGATTGATTAGGACTAAAGTTCGAAAATCGTTTTATGAAAAGATACAACGAACTCACCTGGGCAGGTAATTATCTGATTTTAGGCTAGCCAAACTTTCAGAAGGACAGCTGGTCGATGGAAGACTAGAATGTTTGTATCATGGTTGGCAATTTGAAGGTGAGGGCAAATGTGTGAAGATACCTCAGGTCTATCCTTGTACACTTCCTCTCATATCCCTTCAACTACATAAATAAATCTTTTTCTGATGGGTTTCTTTTGTACATTTTTGACAGCTTCCAGCCGGAGCCAAAATACCCCGGCAAGCATGTGTAAAGACATATGAGGTGAGAGACTCCCAAGGAGTTGTGTGGGTTTGGATGTCCCAAAGAACTCCACCAAACCCCAACAAGATCCCATGGTTCGAGAACTTTGCTAGGCCCGGATTCATGGACATCTCGACCACTCATGACCTTCCTTACGACCACTCGATTCTGCTGGAGAACTTGATGGATCCAGCCCACATACCAATCTCCCATGACCGGACTGACTGGACTGCCAAAAGAGAAGATGCTCAGCCTTTGCTTTTCAAGGTCACCGAGAGAACTCATCGTGGGTTTGCTGGCCGGTGGGGAAAAGAATCCGAAAAATCCATGCCAAACTTTCTGCGGTTTGATGCACCCTGTGTATTGCAGAATAATCGAGAGATAGTCAATGACAAGGGGAGAAACACTACTTCACAGGTCTCTTCCTCTGCAGGCCGTCTGGACAGGGAAAATCCATGCTCATCGTTAGGTTTGGTAGCACGATGAGATCACCCGTTGCCAAACTCTTTCCCGAGTGGTACTTCCACCAGAATGCCTGTAAAGTATTTGAGCAAGACATGGGGTTCCTATCATCTCAAAATGAGGTCTTGATGAAGGAAAAAGTCCCAACAAAGGAACTGTACCTAAACTTGAAGTCATCGGACACTTGGGTAGCAGAATACAGGAAATGGATGGACAAAGTGGGGCATGGCATGCCCTACCATTTTGGGCACAGCACAATTTCACTCCCAGAAACCCCCGCTATAGTGGAGCAGGCTCCAGCAGGGCTAGTTGCTGCCCATTCAGCTTCATTTCCTGCCAAGGGGGGCTCGGGATTATGTATGCTCCCAACTGGACCAACCGGTATTTCAGGCATGTTATACATTGCAAGGGGTGCAGAGATACTGTCAACACCTTTGAAGCATGGAAAAATGCGCTCTCCATTGTGGCCCTTTTGTCTACTGGGTTTGCCATTCTTGCTGCTGGAAGGCAGTGGAAAGCTTTGTTTTTGGCGACTACAGCACTGTGCTTGGGTGGAGTATATGCATGCTCAGCTGCAATAAGACTGAATACAACTAATTTCATTAGAACTCACAGGAGGCTGTAAAGGCTGCTTCAGTTGTTTGTCAGGGTGTCTTTGTGGAGTTAGATCATCATACAATGGTTATGAGCCCCTCATTGAATTCTTTCGCTGATTTATATGATGTTATTTTGTTCTTCATTTATTGTTTTATTCTTCTTCATTTATCTTTGTTATCATTATAAATATGAGAGGCAAGTAATAATTTTTGTCACTTATTCTGTTTTACGTTTGATATGCCCTTTTTCTTAAAACCTTTTTCATTGGCTTTTATTTGTTAGACTTAAAGAAATAAATTAGGCAAATATATTATTCTCTTTTCATTGTTTAAATGTCTACCATTAAATTATTTTTATTTCTTTTACTTTATATCTTATTTATATAATAAGAATTGGTAACAATATAAATACAATAAGAATAGCACAATTATTTAATTATTTAAACATCAAAAACTATAATGAGAATTTTCAATCCATTTGAATTTAAGACAAACACAAAATGTGCCCAACCTGACTCGACATATTTAACAACCCTAGAGGCAAGCAACAACTACAAGTGTAGGTTCGATTATCTGGTTGTTTTTTCCATTCTTGTGTTACTCTAAAACTTCTTTCGCCGCCCATGCAGATGCCCTACCTCGTGTTTGCACAACTTGAGTCTCGGTCTCGGTCTCGGTCTCGTCCCAAATAACTCTAATATATGTTGGTTACAGGGTCGAAATTCCTCGAGGCCAAGATTAGTCGGTCTTACAATGGTCTGTATTATAGTCGGTCGACAATGGTCGTATTATTCAAGTACTTTCTCTCTTCCTCTCTCTGTATGTAATACGTATGGATGTATGTGTTGGAAAATGGCATGAACCTTTCTCTTCTTCTTTTGTCCCACATTGAAGTTTTGTAGAAAAATTTGAATTTATATACTCGCCTTCTCTTTGTTATTATTTAAAAGTTAGCACTATGGTTTGAGGGAAGTTTTGACCACTCGCACACACGCGTGCGCCACCTACCTGGTTTGTGTGTGGCACGGGCCGTGAGCCTATTGTATATATTTTTGGAGAAACACACTCAGTCAAGTCTTAATTTTATTTTTAAATACATGAATAACATGCTTGATTTGGTCCTGATTCAATTATCTTGCAATTGCTATTTTCTTGCAACCATAGGAATATTCCGATATTTTTCATTCAATTGGATGCAATACTAATGTATGCTTGAGATTATGCTATCAATGGTTAATCCGAATTTTAATTTGTAGCCGATTCGGGTATTTCCCGGACAATACCAGCTCACCCGCCACGTTATCGACCAACTAGGCCTAATCAGTCGGATAAAGGAGGAATCGGCCCAAGACAACCCTTAATGGGCCAGGTAAAAGCCCTAAAGCCCACTGGGGCTAGGGTTTCCCTAAACCGTGGTAAAGTACCATTTTACCCCTTTAAAATCTCCTATAAATACTCACCATTTCCCAATCCCAAGGCATGTTATGTTGGTGGGACAAGACATCTCATTTGAGGATAATCACTCAAGCTCCCGAGCTCTCAACTCTCAACTACATTCATAACGTTCATCAACGTTCATCGGCACACATTCATCCCCGAGAACTTCCATCTTTGGAAATCTTCTCGTCTCCCAAGGAATCCCCACGCACATCGAGGAAGATCTCCTCGATCCATTCAAACTTAGTTCATTACTAACTTGAGCGTCGGAGGGCGTTCCCGGGATCCACCACCCGGGCTTCGCCTTTGCGAGTTCGAGCGATCATCACTCGGACTCGGATCGATCGTGCCACGTCCTCGGAACCGAAAGCGGTAAATCCTTCCTCTCTCCGAATCATCAATCCACATCATCAACTCGCATTTCTCCGGAAACAGTTTGGCGCCGTCGCGTGGGGAGGAAGGTAGCATATGGTCGCCGGTGGCACTCGATCTCGATCCAAGATGACTCGCGACACGAACCCACCGGTCCCTCACCCTCATCGTTCAATGCCTACGGGGGCCAATCCCGCGACGCTCCTCAACTTGAGGATGCGGAATCATCTCGGCGGTCTACCGGCAACCGCCACACCCAACCTGGAGGGGTACGTCACCCTAGGGGCTCTCCAAAACCTAATAGAGACCCTTAAAACAATCTGTTGCACTGACAAGTGCAAGAACAAGTACGAGTCATCATGGAACAGCGCATGCCAATCATGCCCTTCCACTACTCCCCAACTCCCGGGTACGGCACAACCCCTGGGAGGTCAGCTGTTGGCTACTTCTCGGGCGGGATGCCCTCCCACGCAGCCCCGTAACAACCAACTAAGGCACCAACTGCGCTTGCTCCCGAGCAGCCAAGTGCCCTCTCGACAAGGCGTCACGAAGAAGGTGACGCACGAGAAATTATCGACGCAAAGAAAGCTCTCCATAAAGCCAACAAGAACATTGCAACTTCGCACACGGCCTCGACTCCTCTCGCTACCCACAGCAGGCGTTCGCCTGGTTTGACGATCATGGAGGTGCCCTTGCCCCAAACACGGAGCGAAGACCCTGGGGAGCAGAAGGTCCGCTAGTCCCGCACGATCGGCTACACGTAGCCGCAATTCTCATCGAGCCTCGCAATGCCCCAAGGCGCGACCAAGAACGGTCCGCCGCCCGAGAGCGGGAACGATCAAGAGAAAGGCGTCATGAGCAATTAAATCTGAAGGGTCCCGAGAAGTCGGAGAGGACCGAGCGCACTCCTCCTCGATCCGAGAGGAGGAAGAGTCCTTCCCTAGTGGAAGTTCCACGCCACCAACCCTGCGCCGTCCCTATCTCTCGGCTCCGATTCAAGGCCAACCTGGAATGCTTTCAACACTCCATTTTCGAAGAAGATTATGAATGCTCCCGAATGAAGAAGATAAAGGTTCCGAACATTGATCCATACAATGGCACAACCGATCCCGAAGATCACTTGGCGTACTACAAGTCCCACATGTACGTTCGGGACGGGGACGATGCAACCTATCGCCGATTCTTCCTTGCTACACTAAAGGGAGTCGCGCGAAATGGTTCAACAATCTTCCCCAAGGGAGCATCTCTTCCTTTGAAGAGCTATGCGAGAAGTTCGTCGCACAATTCATTGCGAGTTGCAAGCGTAAGAAGACTAGCATCCACCTCTCCAAGATTAAGCAAGGGAGAAACGAGACCCTTAAAGACTATGTCCGAAGGTTTCATGGAGAGGCCGTCCTTATCTCCGACCCGCAAGATGGAGTCGCCTACACTGCCTTCCTTAACGGACTCGAAGCGGAAGATTCAAATTTTCCCTCGCTGAACAAAAGGTGTCCACCTTGGCGTAAGCACTCCGAAAGGCGGCCGACTTTATTCAGGCCACAGAGATCTCGTGCGGAGGAAGGAGATGAGGTTAGAAAGAAAGGAGGAGATGGCAAATTTAATCCTCGAAATGAAGTTGACCACCGCTTCAACACCGACCCCCGCAGTATTCCGATGGAGATCAAAGGGCACCCCATGCTCAAAAACCACCCCCATGTCCACTCCTGCGAAAGCGCGAGCTTCCAACAAATATTGCGAATTTCATGAACAAACCGGACACAACACTACGAGTGTCGCGCGTTAAAGAAGGCGCTTGGGGAGTTGGCGGATAATGGGCAAATTGATCGCTTCCTCAAAAAAGATACTCATGGAGCTCAAGGAGGTTCTTCAAGGCAAGCATATGAGCACTACGATGAGGACGATGCTACTAAGATTGTAGCCACCATCGCTGGGGATTTGCAGGGGCACGACCCTCTCATCCCGGAAGGCTCACCTCGGGAGCGCTCAACAAGTCCCGATCACCGGCCAGCCTCCACCTCCGAAGGTGCCCACAAGTGACCTTCGGAGAACAAGATTTGAAAAGCATGGCTGCCCCACACGAGGACCCTTTGGTCATCACACCGAAGGTTTCGGACGCCATAGCCCGCAGGGTTCTTATCGACACGAGGAGCTCGGTAGACGTCATCACCATGGAATGCCTAAAACAATCGAAGTATGCCCCTCGTAATCTCGTTTCCTTCGTCAATCCCGTCGTCGGATTTGGAGGGCGGACGATACACCCCATAGGCATGATCCGCCTACCAGTCGAGTGGGAGAGAAGGTCGGGGCCGAAACATCGAAGTCAAATTCTTGGTGATTGACATCCCTTCCGCCTACAACGTCATCATTGGACGTCCCACCCTCAACCAGATCAAAGCGGTCGTCGCTCCATACCTTCTCCTCATGAAGTATGAGCTTGATGATGGGTCCATAGGCGAGACTTATGGAGACCAAAAGACCGCACGTGAATGCTATGTAGTAAGCCTTCGACCTTTGATGGAGAAGCGTAAAGAGGAGGGGAGGACTCACGGTGATCCTAAGGGCAAGAAGCTAAAAGCGGAGCCCCAACTAAAGTCTCCGAGACTATGATGGTGTGCTTCACCACCCTGCAAAATCGTGTCAAGGTCCGGCTTGCGCCTCCCGAAGACATCGAACTCGGGAGATAATGGTGCTTATGTAAATAGTGCGAGCTCATTGTGCTGGAGTGGGGGCCTTTCTTTAAAGACCCACCCAGCCAAGTCCCAAAGATTTTGTAAAGGAATCACCCACGATTGACGCGACTTTTCCGAAAGCGCTCAACGGGGGCACACATTCCTCTCTTTTGTACGGACTTCGATCCTTTATCAATACAACGAGCAAGCTTTTTTACGTCTCATATTACACTTAAAGACGATCTTGGGGGCATGAATAGGGGCTAATACAATCCCCTAGAACACCCAAGTCCCCGGTTCCTTTCGTTGTATTTTCTTAACTTTGTCAAAGTTAGAATAAAAGTAGAGGCTAATATGACCCCCTAAGGCCTACTAGTTTCTTTCGTTGTATGTTTTTCACTCGTGCCGATTCTGGGGCAACACTGGGCTAATACAACCCCTAGGACAACCAAGTTGTAAAACTCAAAGAAGACCCCACTATGATCATGTACCCTAAGCTGCGGGAAAGCAAAAATCGGCAACAAGAAAAAGAAGCAACGAGGCAAGTAAGCATCCAACAAGCATCAAAGCAAGGATCGATCGAAGATAAAAGTTCAAGCAAAACGAAAGAGTATCAAGTCATATGGCACGCAGGACGTCAAAAATAACTCATATCCCATGAAGAGTCATGGAAAGGGGGCGACGCTCGGAGCCATCTTGGGCATCCTCGCCAACGCCATCATCCTCGGGGATCTCCCCTCCTTTGGCGCTTCCTCCTAAGGGATTGATACGGCCAAAGAGCTCGACTCCAAAGTGAGACATTCGGAGCGAGATCCAAGCATAAGACAAGTAAAGGCCAAGCATGAAGAGATCGACTATGGTCTTCAAATGCGTGCATTCGTCGAAAGAGGGCCTCCGGGATGAAAAATTATGAGCGTACGCGACTCGACTAACGAAGATCACATAAGATCATAGAGGATCTCTAAGAGACATCACTCAAGCCTTAAGTCACCGGAAAAGGCACAAGGTGAACGCCCTCGAAGAACACTTTTGTTCAGCAAGAAACCGCTCCAACACTATAAGGGAGCGATGGTTCGCAAAATGAAGACGAAGAAGGTTTTTGGCCCCTCAAGGTGTACGATCGTTATTATAGCCCAACGCTAAACGTCGTTTGACGACATCAAGCTCGGAGGCAAACGAGAAGCTAACGAAGACCTCCAACGTAAAATTATGACTTGGGCACGAGTCAAAAGCACCCTACGAAGGCCCACATTAAAGAGTTGATATATTTAAGCTCAACGTGGAGTCGACACGCATTCATCGAAAATGGGTTTTGACTTTCTCTCAATCATAAAACGCCCAATATGTTTCGACTAACGGAGCCAGGCCATCGTATTTCCGCAGCGAATTGGGTTCGTATTTTCCGTCCGGAGGAGCCTACAATTTCTTCGCCCGAAATCAAGGTCGGTATTTTTCCGTCCCCTTTAAAAATCTTTACGCATAAAATTGGTCGGGAATGTTTCCAAAAATATGCCAAGCATAATAAAAATAAACAACTTAAATTCCGAGGGTTCAGCTAGGGGTCGGGGTGAGGGGTCGGCCTCGCAAGAGGGGGTGCCGAGGGGTCGGCCTCGCGGGGGTGTGTCGAGGGGTCGGCCGCGCGGGGGTGTGTCGAGGGGTCGGTCTCGCGGGGTGTGTCGAGGGGTCGGCCGCGCGGGGGTGTGCCGAGGGGTCGGCCTCGCGGGGTGTGTCGAGGGTCGGTCTCGCGGGGTGTGTCGAGGGGTCGGTTGCGCGGGGGTGTGCCGAGGGGTCGGCCTCGCAGGTGTGTGTCGAGGGGTCGGCCTCGCGGGGTGTGTGTCGAGGGGTCGGCCTCGCGGGGTGTGTCGAGGGGTCGGCCTCGCGAGGGTGTTCGCGAGGGGTCGACGCGAGGGGTGCCCGTGAGGGGTCGCTGCGAGGGGTGTGCGTAGGGGTCGCCGCGAGGGATGTGGAGAGGTAGCGTAAGCTTTGGGTTGGAGTCGTAGCGGAAGCTTTTGGGTAGGAGTCGTAGCGTAAGCTTTTGGGTAGGAGTCGTAGCGTAAGCTTTTGGGTTGGAGTCGTAGCGGAAGCTTTTGGGTTGGAGTCGTAGCGGAAGCTTTTGGGTTGGAGTCGTAGCGTAAGTTTTTGGGGTGGAGTCGTAGCGTAAGCTTTTGGGTTGGAGTCGTAGCGGAAGCTTTTGGGTAGGAGTCGTAGCGTAAGCTTTTGGGTAGGAGTCGTAGCGTAAGCTTTTGGGTTGGAGTCGTAGCGGAAGCTTTTGGGTTGGAGTCGTAAACCCTTCAAGATTGAAATTTGCGTTAATTTCTCAAAATATTTCCGCAACGAAACATACAACTTCGGAGCCGGAAAGTCTCTCGACGTCAAGTAACGACTTAGCCTCCGGAGCTAATAAGTCATATTTCCACCTCCACAAAGGGGACATCCTTCGAAGTTACTGTAGCGATAACTTAGCCTCCGGAGCTAAAAATCGTACGCCTAACTTCATAAAAGGAACACCTCTCGGAGGACACACAATTATGCACTTCTAAGCCTACTGGAGCTGGAAGGTCGCGTAAAGACCCATGTCCGCATGGGCAATCGCACTCCTAACTTAAGGTTAGGGGTCGCGCTCTCCGTGGGATGTTCCCTAGCGAGAATCATGCACTTCTAAGCCTACGGGAGCTGGAAGGTCGCGTAAAAACCCATGTCCGCATGGGCACTCGCACTCCTAACTTAAGGTTAGGAGGTCGCGCTTGACAATCATGCACTTCTAAACCTACGGGAGCCGGAAGGTCGCGTAAAGACCCATGTCCGCATGGGCACTCGCACTCCTAACTTAAGGTTAGGAGGTCGCGCCCGAGAATCATGCACTTCTAAGCCTACGGGAGCTAGAAGGTCGCATAAAGACCCATGTCCGCATGGGCACCCGCACTCCTAACTTAAGGATAGGAGGTCGCGCTCGACGATCATGCACTTCTAAGCCTACGGGAGCTAGAAGGTCGCATAAAGACCCATGTCCGCATGGGCACTCGCACTCCTAACTTAAGGATAGGAGGTCGCGCTCGACGATCATGTACTTCTAAGCCCACGGGAGCCGGAAGGTCGCGCAAAGACTCATGTCCGCATGGGCACTCGCACTCCTAACTTCGGGTTAGGGGTTGCGCTCTCCGTAAGATATGCCCTCGCGAGATACTTGCGTTCATGCACTTTCAAGCCTCCCTGAGCCGAAAGGTCGCGTAAAAGACCCATGACAACGCTACCGTGGGCAAACTCACTTTCTTCGGATCCAAGACACGTAGGGGTTGGGACGCCTTGAGGATCCTAGAAGGATCACGAGAGGACTCATCCTCCCCGCAAGAGCCCTAGAAGGACCATGGGAGGACTCATCCTCCACAGAAGAGCCCCCGGGAGGATCACAAGAGAACTCATCCTCCCCGCAAGACTCCTTTTTAGCCCCAAGGGGCTAAGTAAAAAGTCAAATCAAATCATCATCACAAAAATCGCAAGAATGGCAAAACAAAACGAGCAAGGCCCAAAAGCTCGTCAAGCAACGACTTAGCCTTTAGGGGCCGGCAAGTCACATCTCAACCTACACAAGGGGCTATCCTTCGGGGCTCGAGATCCAACTCATACTCGGCGATAACTTGGCCTCCGGGAGCCGAAAATCGCATTCCTAGTCCCATAAACGACTACCCTTCAAGAAGCTATCTTTCAAGCACTTTCAAGCCTCCGGGAGCCGAAAGGTCGCACAAAGACCCATCCTGTTGTGGGCACTCACGCACTTTCGAACCTTCGGGAATCGAAAGGTCGCGCAAAGACCCATTCCGTCATGGGCACTCACGCACTTTCGAACCTTCGAGAATCGAAAGGTCGCGCAAAGACCCATTCCATCATGGGCACTTGCACTCTTAACTTAAAGTTAGGAGGTCACGTTCCCCGTGGGATGTCCCCTAGCGAGATATCCATACTCAAGCACTTTCAAGCCTCCAGGAGCCGAAAGGATGCTCAAAAATTACTCTCTAGGCCCGAGGGGCTAAGTGAAAATCGTTTATCGCAACAGAGCGTCTACGACAAGACAAGAAAGCGAAGGAAAGCAAAGTTGACAAAGCAAACTTCCTTCACTCATTCATTCATTAAGACAAGAACGCGCAGTGCGCCATTACAAGGGAAGCAAAGCGTCTAAAACTCAAGATGCTACGCTACGACGCTATGGCTGTACTATTACGCTACGGTTACACTACTCGGACGTAAGGAGAGCCATGGCTACCACCTCACTTCTCCTTCGGAGGGTTCCTCTTCCTCTCCACCGGATCGTTCCTCTTCCTCTTCGTCGGAAGGTTCCGCCTCTTCTCCGCCGGAAGGTGCATCTTCTTCTCCGCAAGGAGGCTACTCCCCTTTGCCTTAGGCAAGTCCCTCCGACCCTAAGAGGAAGTAAAAGGGTCATCCGCTAACTCTCCACTCTCCAAGGGAGGGTCGGACGACGAGCCAACTCCGGGAGCGGTTCCTCCTCCCGTCGCAACGTTCACCGAAGAATTAAGGTTCACCGATTAAAGCCCAATGATGCGATCGTGGTTACATTCCACCCAAGCCTCAAGCGTGTCCCACTCGGAACGGATCGTGGCTGGAAGCAACTTACCATACTTCTCACCATCATTTATCAACCCCGACTTCCAAGCATCGTCAATGAGGAGCTGGTAGAACGCCTTCGCGGCAAAGGATGGTCGGCGGTGCTCAATCGCTATTTGCTCCACATTCCACCTACCTACCTCGGGAGGCATGCGAGCGTAACGTGAGGGGCTAAATGATTCGGGTATTTCCGGACAATACCAGCTCACCCGCCACGTTATCGACCAACTAGGCCTAATCGGTCTGGATAAAGGAGGAATCGGCCCAAGACAACCCTTAATGGGCCAGGTAAAAGCCCTAAAGCCCACTGGGGCTAGGGTTTCCCTAAACCGTGGTAAAGTACCATTTTACCCCTTTAAAATCTCCTATAAATACTCACCATTTCCCAATCCCAAGGCATGTTATGTTGGTGGGACAAGACATCTCATTTGAGGATAATCACTCAAGCTCCCGAGCTCTCAACTCTCAACTACATTCATAACGTTCATCAACGTTCATCAGCACACATTCATCCCCGAGAACTTCCATCTTTGGAAATCTTCTCGTCTCCCAAGGAATCCCCACGCACATCGAGGAAGATCTCCTCGATCCATTCAAACTTAGTTCATTACTAACTTGAGCGTCGGAGGGCGTTCCCGGGATCCACCACCCGGGCTTCGCCTTTTGCGAGTTCAGGCAGTCATCACTCGGACTCGGATCGATCGTGCCACGTCCTCGAACCGAAAGCGATAAATCCTTCCTCTCTCCGAATCATCAATCCACATCATCAACTCGGATTTCTCCGGAAACAGTAGCCTTTTGGTTTTCCCGGAGGGATCATATTAGTGAACTGCCGGATGATGTTCTCGACTTGATTCCGTGTAGGGTTAGCACTGCCGAGGGCTAGCACGAGTGATCGTGTCGGATCAAGTGTGGTCTCACCAAGATCTTATCCCCTTCGCGATATGACTCAACTGGACCAACAATTTAGTAAATGGTATTAGGTATCATAATGATGGGGACAATCATGAAGAATTGTGTCCCATTCACGCCTTGATTGTACTATAGTATCGGTTTCTTTGTCATCAAAGGTGTTCAAAGCATGTCTCTCGATCTTGTACTCGTATGATGCCTACGATATCCGAACCTTTTGTGACACCGAAAATGATCCCGAACAATCATTAAAAGATATCCAAGTAATGCCATAGATGCTTGAGTTGTTTGACACTTGCACTTCGAGAGCGTTCGGTTGGATGGTTGTAACCTCGAGGCCGGATTTTGCCAAGTGCTTAAGTGGTTTGAAAACTCTCACCTTGTCATTCCGTTTTCTAGCAAACTCTCGGCTTGTCATTCTGTTTTCTAGCACAAGTATAATCTGCAAAAACGTTTTCTCGGTTGCCCAAAGTGCGGGAGTTGGTCTTGTTGTTGAACAACCATCATGTTGACGCTATTTACATACTCCTTTAACTAAAAAGACTCGACTCAAATGAATAAATCACAATGGTTTCCCCCACTCTCTCTATCTCTCTCTCATATGTCTCATAAGTGATCCGATTAAATAATGTTAAAATCTTATTTAGTTATAGGATGTAAGAGATTATATTTATAGACTTGTACTTGACACACGCTCCTCATTATGACTCGTGACAAGTATCAAATTTAATATACTAATACGAGTTAATTCCCCCTTCCTTAATATTCAGTAATTAGCTTGTCAAGTATACATACTTTTAAAATTTTGGTAGCCAGTTTGACAAAATCTTCTTACGGATATTAGAACTATATGATTTAATTTTACCACTCCTTATAAGCGAACCTGCATTCAAATATATAATTTATAAAGTTAGAGGATATATATAGTTGCTCCCTCAAATTAATATGTAATTGTTAAAACAAAAAAAAAAAAAAAACTTTTTTTAGTTTCACCGTCCACTCAATGTATGGGTTTAGTAGGATATATAGTTGGCTTGGCTAATGCATTAAGCAAACATATCATATAAAATATAATGGTATATGGCAAAGCTTGTGTTTGCTTGTACAACTTCGACAGCCCTTGATGAGGTGGGAAGCTAAGAAAGGCGTGAAGCAATTATATTCACGCCCTATCTTTGTGTTGGATGTGTCAGCTTTCTATACCACTTGCACTCCTAACTTACAAATCATAATAATATTTTTAAAAAATAATTAAAACAGGTTATTGTTAAACTTGTCAATTTGGGCGGAAAGATTAACTACGGATTGAGTTTAGTCAAATTCGGGTTAAATACGAGTCGAATGTATTTTGGATTTGAGTAAAATACGAATGTTCGTATATTGATTTATACGGGTTTGGGGTCGATATAACGGGTTAAGAGTGTCTTTTTCATAAGTTATATTTTCTTTTGTTAATTATAAAAACCTTACATATTTGCTTAAAATTGCCTATAATTCTACAAAAAGTATAGTATTTGTATTTTTTTAAAAAATATTAAAAAATCTTTATAATTTTCATTATGGTATTTGAGTGAGGACTTGATTGAGTCGAGTAATTTGACCGCTTAATCCGTTTAACTAAGGTCAATTAAAGGTTGAGTCAATAACGGGTTGGATAATAATGAGTTGTTATGTTTATTTAGCATCTTCTATCATACTAATTCACATTTTACACTTAGTTAAATATATTATCAATAAATAACCATTACTAAAAGAGTGATAAATGAAAGAAAAATCATAAAATAGGCATAAAACAAATAAAATATTTGTAATGTGTATATAACTATACACCCAAAAAAAAAAAACACCCTAAGAGGGTATATAAAACAAAATTTTCCATAATTACTTAAAATATCCAAAAACAAACGATCAATTGATTTAGGTTTAATTTAGCGGATTAAAATGAAAGGCAACCGAATTAGAACACTCATAATTGATGTTGTTATAAAACCTTCTTTTTTTAAAAAAAAGAATCATTTGATAAGAAAAATGCTAGCTATTTTCTTATTTGCTCCCTTTTAGGAATAATAATGGGATATATTCGGGATAAGTTAAGTCGCAATTTTATATGTATTTTTTTCAAAACAATACACACATTAATACTCATACTCATCGAATATTAGAAAGTAAAATCCACACACATATTGATTTCGGAAGTGGCCAATAATAGAAGATAAATCTAGCTATGATAAGGCATCAATGACGCAAAATTGAGAAGGAAATTTTTTTAGGTTTTAGCCTTCAATTAGAATTGTTACGACCTGGAAATAAGAAGGCAGTGATTTCATATCAATGGAAAAGGAGAAGTGCTGTGAGGGTGGAAAAAGGGTTACTATGTTGTGACTTCAAAAAGTGAAGAAAGGTGGTAGGAGGGTTAGGGGAAGAACAAGATAGGGTATGCTAGGGGAAGACAGCGTAGGGCTAGGAAGAGTTGTATACTCATAATTGGAGTCTACATACATGCAACTAGGCAATCATTCCTTCGTATTGAGAGGGAAAGGAAGAATACGATTATATATTGTTGTAAATATATATGAAATATACAACAATAAATTAATGAATATATACATAAACTAGAATCAAAGATAAAGTTAATTTGTGGCATTGAGGAGAGAAATAAAAGAGCAAATGGAACATTTGATTCATGTTTCATGTCAATTGGTTGGTGCTTGGGAGGAGAGTAGCAAGGTTCAAGGCACTAGAAATGGGGAAAGAATATCCTCTAAAAATAAAAAGTTTCCTCAAACCCAGGAAGGAGAAAGGAAAAGGGAAAAGAAAAAATTTTAAAATTCAATACCCAAAAAAAAGGGCCAAGCAAGTGAAGCAGAAAGTGCCCTATTATGTGAAGAAATCACCGCCCCACCCCACCCGTCGGTCTCCTCTCCTCAAGGCTCAAGTCTTTGGCCACCACCTCCACCGTCTTCTTCCTCCCCTTTCTCCTTTCCTCTGGAAAAAAGTCTCTCCCCTTGAAACAACCCTCTGTCTTCTTTCTCTTTCATTGAATTTCAACAAGATTCTTCTCTTTATCTATTTACATCTTCTAGACATATTAGATCAACATTAATTTATTGCATCTTTAGTTATATCCCTTATATCTTGATTGGTTCAGCTATTAATCTTGATAGATAGATAGATAGATATAAAAGCTCTATTCTTTGATTAGATCTCTTTTACCCTTGACAAAGGTCAAATCTCTGATCAATTTTGATCCTTTGGGATATGCATACAAGGAACCAATCTTATTCAATCCCAAAATCATGCAAACATCTGTTAGATTTCAAGCTCAAACATGGGTTGAATCGCTATGCCCATCTTCAAAGCTGCATAAAAACAGCTCCAAATTGTAGAACAACGGTTACCCATCTGAAATCTGAGGTACCCAGATGCGATATTTGTTGTGGGTATCGAGGTAGATTCTACATTTGTTTGGTGTGCTCTGCCATTTCTTGTTGCTTATCTCCAGAATCAAACCATGCCCACTTGCATTCTCTCTCTATAAAAGGCCACGAAGTAGCCGTGGATGTTGACAGGGCAGAGCTGTACTGTTGTGTGTGTTGTGATCAGGTGTATGATCCTGATTTTGACAGGATTGTGGTGTCCCAACACTTTGAGGAAATGCCCAATTCGAAGCTAAATACTAATACTAGTAAGAGGAAGTCATCTTGGGTTGAGTTGGATTTGATGAAATCGAAACAGTGTGTTGTTCTGAGGAGAGATTTGAGGCTGAAAACAGTTTATCCCTTGGGATTGAGAGGATTGAACAATCTGGGGAGCACCTGTTTTATGAACTCTGTGTTGCAAGCCTTGCTTCATGCTCCTCCCTTGAGGAATTACTTCTTGAGTGATCGCCATCACCGCGAATTTTGCAGGAAAAGATCAGCTGATCAACTCTGCTTGCCCTGTGATATTGATGGTCTCTTCTCTGCTGTTTTCTCTGGTGACCGCACTCCTTATAGCCCCGCCCAGTTTCTTCATAGGTAGGCCATCACTAAAAACTTTGATCCCTACTTGCTTGAACATTGTCTTTTTTAATCTCAATGTTTTGGATTCAAATAGATTTTAGCCCTGATCAGCTTGGATCATGGGTAAGATTGTGTTACTTGTGTACAATATGGACTCTCCTAGACCTTTTGGGTAGGATATACACTAGGACTTCTTGTGATTGTTGCCTAATCAATCATGGATGAGGGAATATGAGTGACAGGATTGTTGATCTACACTAAATAAATGGTTTGATGGCATTGCTTTGGGGGTAAAGCTTTCCTTTGTTGGTCTTTCTTGGATGCTGTGTTTGTGGATAATTTATTTGGCATCTTTGCTAGATATTACAACTAGAATTTCTGGTGATCCCTTCTCAACAAAATTTCTACTTGTCTTTTGCAGTTGGTGGCTGCACTCTGAGAATCATGCAACTTATGAGCAGCAGGATGCTCATGAATTCTTTATATCAGTACTTGATCAGATACATGAGAAAGAGTCAAAGAACTTGAAGCTGAGTAGAGGTGGGTGTTACAATCAGAAGACACTTTTTTCCATCTTTGTAATTTAAATTAGCGGCTAACAACAAGAAAACTTCAATTTCGTGGAGTTTAGAGTGGTTAAAATTATATAGCGATTGCCCTCGTTTCAATCATGCTATTTTGGGTGCTCAAATCTTGTATACTTGGAGTTCTAAAACAGGCATTTTTTTAGAATCAGTGAGGGAAAAGGTGGAGGGTTCTAACACTCATTGGGGGGTCAGCGATAAGAAATCAATTTGGTATTCATGTGATTTTGTAGTTTCTGTAAAGGAAATCCATGCTCTATAGTGTATATCTATGTAATAATGGAGTTCTTAGGATCTTATTCACAATGGCTAAGGATGATCAGTATATGTTTGTAATGATTTCTGCTAGGATTAGTTATGAAACTGGTGAAATACTTGGAAAAATCTGTTGGTTATCGATCAGAAAGGACTATCTTCCGATCAATTATCTTTGAACCTGAGAATACATAAAAGAAAAATGTTATCTATTTTTATTATCTTCTTACATGGTGAACTTCCTTTGATATAGATGTCAGAGATTGTGAGTGTATTGCACACAGGGTGTTTTCCGGCCTTTTGCGTTCAGATGTGACTTGTGCAACATGTGGGTCCATTTCAACCACCTACGACCCTTGCGTGGACATTTCTCTTGATTTGGATATGCATTCTGTCTGTTCTCTACCTACAGCTCACCAGTCATCAAATGTCAATGACATGTTCACTCTTTCAAGTTGTCTTCATCATTTTACAAGGTCCGAGAAGCTGGGATCTGATCAGAAGCTTTACTGTGAAAACTGTCAAGAAAGGCAAGAATCATTGAAACAAATGTCATTCAGACAGCTCCCCTTGGTGCTGTGTTTGCATATCAAAAGATTCGAGCATTCCCATGTTCGTAAAACATCAAGAAAGATAGATCAATACCTTCAGTTCCCCTTTTCATTGGACATGAACCCGTATATATCATCCTCAATAGTTAGAAGCAGACATGGCAACCGGGTTTTTACTTTTGAGGATGATGAAACCGATACAGTTACAGAATATGAGATTTTTGCAGTTGTGACACATTCAGGGATGCTGGAATCTGGGCATTATGTTACTTTCCTGCGTTTATACAACCAGTGGTATAAATGCGATGATGCCTGGATCATGGAGGTCGATGAGGGGACTGTTAGGGCTTCACAGTGTTACATGGTATTTTATCTGCAGAAGACATTTTATCACAAGACGAGCGAAGATTTGAGCTGCTCGCCTATGTCCCCCAGAAGAGATACATTTCTTCCAATTGCTGGTTGTTGCTGATTGGTTGGCTGTGCAAATTTGATGGGCATCTAGTGGCTTGGAAATCGAATGATCTCGGTCACCATGTGCTGGCCATTTACTATATGTCAACTGCCCACTTGAGATATGCTAGGGAGCCACCAGACCTACATATCATGGAGCGTTGATGGGAAAAGGCTCTGACATTGCTAATAACTTGCAAAAAATGGGGCTTCACGGGTTGTAAGTGATTCTTATGCAAGTATGAGCGGCCTTGCAGTTGATGATCAGCTCTCCGATGTGATCAGTCGGATTCTCTTAAGTCTCAGAGACTGGCCAAATTTATGCAGCAGCAAAATTGTTGGTTGGCATGCATTGCTTGCTGAAATGTGAGCAGGTACCAATAAGACTTGGAGATACTTGGCAAACCCAAGAAGTCCTCATTGCATAAGCAGAAGATTCTGGTATGGGAAAATCTTGAATATTATGTACAGAACAAGGGACAATTATTTGGTTTCATTTTATTTTATTTAAGCCAGATTTTCTACACACTGTAATGGCCCAGAGTTTTCTTTTCTTTTTTTTTTTTTAACCTTGTGGCCAATGTGTGATCTCTCTTGTTTCTTTCTTTGTTCTTTTCTTGTTTAACAGAGCGAAATAGCTCCTGTACTTCTCCGCAGCTGGGACTTATTTTGCATGTCAGCTGCCTCTCACTTGAAATTTCAAAAATGAGCGGCCCAATTGCGACTCAAGTCATTAGCCAAATTACTATGTGTTTAAGCTCCCCAGCTCTTTGTGAATGAACTGTCATTTCTCTTGCCCCGCCCCCCCAATATTCTCTGCCTCTGCTGATTTTTGGTGAAACGAGTTCCGTTTCTATTGAACTGTGAATGTTTTTCCTATTTATAATGGAGAGATGGATTCACTCAAACCGAACTGTTGTTTATCTCGTGTTGTTTGAAGTTGTATGTAAGGACTTGCTTGTGGGAAGAGAGGAGAACGGGAGGCATGGTGTTTTTTAAGGTTAGGTTATTTCAAGTTTAGGCAAGTCATTGCAGATTTGTTTGGTTTTTCTATTATTATAAACCTGTCAAAAAGTTTAATAAAAACCATGACTGAGGAGAGTTGGAGTCCATTAAATTTGACCTGGGTTGGGTTAAAAATAAAATCAGATTGTGTTTCTTTTTTCAGCCTGGATGAGTTTTTCAAATCAAATAGTCACCCGTATATGTACATTTTGTCATGCTGTGTAATTCAGTTGTCCTAGTTTTGCTCAGTCCAGTTTATTCTGGAATTGGTTCATAAAGTGCGGTGTATAATAATTTGACAACTCAAGTCATTAGGACACCGGTCATTCCAAAATATACTTATAAAATGGATGCTAAATTAACACTTGATATGACACAATGTATCGGAAAATATCACCATAAAGATAGATGATTTTAAGGATAGAAATCAAACTTAATCAATTACAATAAGTCAGCTATATTTTAGAAGTAAACATCATTTTTAGACACCAAATATGTTAAATACGGATATCATTTTCAAACACCAAATATATTAAACACCAACATTCCATCATTGGAATAAAATGTACCCAATTTATATGCTAAAACTAAATTTTACCATTTTAGATTGAAAAACTTATAAGTCCATTGTGTTTTGTAAAATATTTATGGAAATCTATAAGCAAAAAACATAATAATTTTTGGATGGAAATAATACAAACTTTATGAATATTGGACTGAAAATAATACAAATTTTTTTCTTTTGATACCAAATTAACCTCTTTAACTTTATTTAATGCAAACATAAAAGTGCCAAGTATGGGGATTGTGACTCACTGGAGCTTGATGTGGTCTATGTTAAGAGAGTTGGTCCGATGATCCACCCGGTCAGCAAGGTGGGTCGATAGTTCGATCGGTCGGAACGTTTAACTTAGGTTAAATCGGTTGATCCTAGGTTAATGGTTGAATCGATTAAACCTGGTCAAACCCAATAAACTATATATATATATGTATGGAATGGTTTAAGTAAGCACCCTCCATTAAGTACACTCCATTCATTAGGTAAGCACTGTTAATGCTAGTTGTTCAATCTTAATCGAAAGGCTTAAATTAAAGATTATTTTTATAATTTAAAAAAAAAGAAAAAAATTAAGGGTGACGAGGTCAGCAGCTAGCCTCGACATTTCCCACTTTCCCAACCTTGCTTGCTCTCCTCTGTCACTCTCGGTCACCTTCGCCGAAATTCGCTCAGCCTGCCTCCGGCGGCCGGCGCCACCAGCCCGCTACCGGAATATGACCGCCGCCAGCCGCCAGTCACCCTCGGCCGCCCGCTTGTCTCCGTCATTCGCCCACCTCTCTCTCAATCATAACTCCTCCTCTTCTCTCTCTCGCTCTCTCTCGTCGCCGGCGGTACCTGTCGCCCCTCTCTCCGGTTCGGCCGCGTCTTATTGCCGGATTGCTCAGCCACAGTCTCTCGGTCAAAGCTCCATCATCTGCCAGCCACTCCGCGGTCAAAGCTCTCCCTTTAAGGCGAAATTAGGGTTTTCAAAATTGCGAATTCAGGCTCTAATTAGGTAATTCTTTGTCTTTGCGAATTTCTTGCTCAATTCAGCTGAGGACTTGAATACTCCAAGCTGTCTTCTATTTTTTGCGAATTGGTTGCTCAATTGTAAATTGCTATTTAGGTTAAAAAAATTGCTAATTGCTTGCTCAATTGTTGGTTTGGCTCAATTGGTTGGAGACGTGAAATCTTCATTAGTAAGTTTTTGACTGTAATTTTTTTGCGAAACAAGGTTCTGCAGCCTCTGAAATCTCCCCTGTGATGCTCGTGGATTGTTCTAATTCAAGTTCTAGTTCTTGGATTGCGCGAATTGAAATTGTGTGAATTCAGCTTCTAATTTGTTCTTCAATTTGCGAAATCAGTTTCTCCTCCCCCATCAAATCTCCCTTATTCATGCTGTTGGATTGTCCTGAATTAGTCTACTAATTTGATTGTGTTTGAGTTTATGTGTTTGTTTCTTATATGTTTATGTATTTACTGTTGATTTTCTTGTAGTTTTGTACTTCTGTTGTCTGTTTGTTAGAGTGATTGTGGCATGAACAAATTCTTTCTCAATACTGGATTGTGGGAAGTTTTGTGGCTTGTGACTGCCTTGTGGATGAAGCCAGTTAAGTACAATATTGAGAATGATGTATGCACTAAATAGGCATTCTTAAACAACCTTGAGTATGGGCTTCCACCTACTGGCTGAGGGATGGGTATCGATAGGCTAACAGTGCTTCTAATTGACTCACATAATATTAAGGGGTGTGTTTTCTCCCTTTTGAAATATATTTGCTTCACTTCTTGAGTTGTATGAGGAAAAATTTGTGAGGGGGTTAATTGAAAATCTGCAGAGAGATATGTGATTTAACTTCCTGTTTATTGTGCTTCACTAGAAGTCTTGCCTTTTCCTTCTATGAAGCCTTAGGGTAAGCCATTAGCTAAAAGTACTAAACAATGAGAGAATTATTGCTCTTCTTTAAAATTCAATGGTTTCCTTGCCTACACATTAGTTACTACTTTGTGAAAGCCTATTAGCTCAATGGTAAAGCATTGCATCTGCACAAAGTTGTGGGTTCAAATTCCACATAGCCTTCTTGATTTCAGCTTATACTGAACCGGAAATTCCGGAAATGTCAAACAAGTCCCTTGCATAACTGCCAGAAACTTCTGAGGCTTCAAATTTCGGGGAAAAGTTCAGAAAAGTAGCAGAAAGTGAAAGTTCTAACGAAAAAGTGGATATCCTAAGAAGGCTCCTTATGACGAGGAGAAAAGTATATTCTAAACTGCATGAAAAGCCACAAAAGAAGGCAGCTGTGAGAAGAGTGCGTGAAGATGAGAAGGTGACTTACATTAGAAGGAAAGGGGAAGAGAAGAAAAATACCAAAAAATACAATGAGCTAGGCTATTGGGATGGGTAATATGACCAGAGATAAGATGCAAAAGAAGAAATATGAAGACTTATTCTCCAAAATTCAGAATACAGTAGACTGAAGAAAAACCTATGTGGGATTCGAATCCACATTTTTTGTGTCATTACACAAATGCTCTCCCATATTGAGCTAATAGGCTTTTGTTACTTGACACAAGCTTCTGTAATACATTAGACATCATGGTGTCAGTCTGCAAGTGAGATCTTCTGACTGAATGATCATTGCTTCCACTTCGAATGGGAGAATCCGGCACAATGTATTTCTTAGATGGCGAGATATCTGTGGAGGGAACTGTAATTTCTAATACTCTTTCAGGATGATGTGGTGTGCATTTCTCCTCATCTGCAGCAGTGCCTGAACTGGACTCGTCAGAATTAAACATTTCCTTGTGTGCTTGAGAGCAATTGGCAGGCTTTAGTAAATCTGCAAAGTGATGGCATATGGTAATAAATGAAACATCTTGTTTTTCAACGATATAAGAAGCCTCTTCTGGTACTTGGTATCCAGTGCATAGACTCCCCTATCGAACTATCAATACCCGCTGCTCCAAAGCGCCAGTTATCTAGCTGCACTTCTAATTATCTTTGCTAGCTTTCAGCAATTCCAGCCCTCTCTAAGAAGAAAAACTCAATCTAAGAAATACTGTAAACTCTTCTTATTGTTTACCTCTTCCACTTTCAGCAAGAGGTTCAACATTCCTAGTCGGTAAACCATGGCTCCAAGAAGACTGCAAAGCAGATAACGGGAACTAAAATTTGTGAAACTGATGAAACTTATAGCTGGATATCACTAAAAACCAAAAAAGAAAACATAAATCTAGGAGGAATATAATGACAGAGACATACATCAGTGCCACATGTTGCTAGTACTAGAGAATGGTAGCCCTTGTAGAAGCTGCATCAGATCAATGAGCCATCCAGTTCTAGATGAATGCATTACCCTATGTACTCAGGAGGGGAATGGTTGGAAATGAGGGAAGGCAATCAGAGATGGTTTATATGTTTTCTCATTGGACAAGAAGTACTTTCCTAACAAGGTAGCTTCAGCACCTTTGAGTTTCTTCTGGACTGTCGTCGCTTCCATAACATCATTTTCCCCTTTTTTGTGTGACGAACAAACTTTTCAATTGATAGCTCCTCAAACTGCAGTTCTGGTTTTAAAAAATAGGGAACCTACAGATCACAAAAGAAGGAAGAGGGGGGAAATCAGACGAGTCTACAGAAGGAAATTGCAAAACCAACAAAATGCCCCCACTCCTGTGCTTTCTCACAGTCCTACCGGTTGCTTGCTTCCGCATAAAACCCTTTACCTCTGTGCCCTCGCATGCTAAAACTAGTAATGGTGGTGAAGGATAATCTTCAGAACTTAACAGAAAGCACAAGAAACAATCCATTGTGGGGGAAAAAAGGCAAAATTGACAAAAGGATATCAACTCGACCATCATGTTTTTCCTTCCAGTTCTTCCCATTTGCTGTATCATCCTCAATGGGGAGATATTGACATCAAAACATATCACAAGATCAACTTCCATAATATCCAGGCCTTCCTCACCAATTGATGTGGCAACAATAACATTCATCACCTCTAAGACAGCCTAGCCTGTTGAACCTTTTGTGACTGCCCTTTCAATGACTTCCTTGTGAGAACGAATGTCAAAGAGTTCTTGTCATAACAAAGACAAGCTTAGGAGAAAATAAAACAGAAACATTGAATACCACAAGAATTTGCAATTCACTAATTTTTTGAAAACCCTAATTTTGCCTCGAAAATTGAGGCCGGCGAGATGATGTCTCTCTATCTCTATCCGATCACCTGCGAGAGGGTGGCTGAGCAGGCCGATAACGATGCAGTGTTGGCATCGGAGTGTACGAGTAGGGATGGCAATGGGTCGGGTCCGATCGAACCCGGACCCATTTAAATTTTTTAGATTTGGACTCATACTCGACCCGGACCCGGTGGGTCCAGTAAAATTTGGACCCGCACCCGGGCCCAGCGGGTCCATGGGTCTTAAACGGGTTTTAAATGGGTCTAGTATATTTTTATCATATGAGTTTAAACGTTAGTATTTTGTGCCCTGTTTTAATTATATATATATATATATATATATATATATATATATATATATATATATATGAAAGTGAGTGCAATTGCTTGTGGTCGCGACACGTGGCAAGGTAAATCATTAATTCATATAGGTTATTTTTTTGTGGTATTAAAGTGATTTATTTATTGTTAAGATATAATTATTTGTGTATATTAATACTAATATAAATATATTATTATTATTATTATTATTATTATATCTTTTTAGAAAATTAATAACTTTTTGTTGATATAAATTTTGTGTAATTTTAGAAAAAATAGTACGTAAAGTTAAATAATGAAGTTAAGTATATTAAAATAAATAAGAGAAATTAATATATCAACAAAATAAATAAGAGAAATTAATATATATAATTTTTTTTGGTAGAATAAATTAATATATTTAAACATATAAGTTAAATACGATAAGATATTGAGCACCTTATCATCTTCATCAGCGTTACACTCACTGATTTTCATCCTAATTCATATAAAAATAAATAGCTTTTACCATTATAGAGTATTTAAAGGAGAAAGAGTTGAAGATTACAATTAAAAGCATCTAATTTCAACCGTTTCACTTAACTCTGTCTCTGTACCTTCCTTTTCTAATTTCTAGGTATAAAAGCAAGGCAAATTGGATGGGAGGGAGGAGTAGCAATGTAGTCTATACCTTATTTTGTCCCTCTCTTCTCCTTCCTTCTTGGTTTATTACCAATAAAATAAAATGTGTTGCTTTGTTTATTTACGAATTTAAGAATGAAATTGAAGGTTTGTGCATGCTCTCCTCTTTTTCTTATATTTGTGTTGGTGTTGTGGTTTTAAATATAATAATTAGTAGAAAAATTAGGATAATGCGTCTCAATTTGAAAGTTTTTTCCTTATAATTTTATGAATTTGTTTTTCCTCATCTCATTCTCTTTTGGGCTTTCCATTTAGCAAAATATTACCATTTTGTTAGAATGCCATATATTCTTTTTTCCTTTATCTCAGGCGACAAAAGATTGAGTGTTACAAATTTATTGGGCAATTTTATATAAGTATTGTAATAAGTTTGTTTAAAATGTTTTTACTACTTATGTTAAAGTATCGGTGATTACTTTATTTAATTATTATAGCTGGATTTTCTCTCAAATGTTATAGAAGGAGCGAGAATGGGAAACTAAGTCCGAGATCCCTTTGGAATAATGTAGTAACATACTTATCTCGAGATATGAAGGTCAATCCATATAATATTGGACTTGAATTTTGCAACTATATATAAAGATAATAGTAGTAAATCATTGTTTACTTCATCCATGTTTGATAACAAATAAAAATGGAGGAAGAAAAATACATAGATATAACTATTGAGCTTCATAATAGAGTGTTTACTAAAAACTATATAATAAAAAAGATAAACGAAGTATATTAAAGATAAAGTGTGTATTAATTTAGAAAAAACGAAAACTAATAACCAAGAAACAAAAGAATTAGAAATTGTAGTTTTCTTTCTAGAAACATAATTTATAAACTTTAGGTATGATTTACTAATTAAAAATGCTCATTTTTAATTTTGTATTTATTAAATAGTTGTAAATTATAAGTGTTAGTTATCATTTTTTATGTATTCTATCTTATAAGTTTAAAAAATATTTTTGAGTAGCCTCGTGCGTAGCCCAAGTTAAAATATAGTATTATTGTAAATTTACAAACAATTTTGTTACATATAACCTCTTTAGTATTATACTAACCTATTTATCAACCAACCTATTGTACAAACCAAATATTTAGTTCATACAAATCAAATACACGAATATATTAAACACAAAGTTCATCAAAGTTTGACATCACAAAGTTCAAAGTCCATCAAAGCTTAACAACAAATTGTAGGAAGGGTTTTCAAATTGCACCGGTCCAAATTTGCATGAATACTACTCGTTAGAATTTTTTTAAAAAATAAAATTAGTATTCGAGTCTTAAACGGATCTCGGGTTGGGTCCTGGTCTTATTTTTGAGACCCGGACCGGGATAGTTAGACCAAGACCCGTCGGGTCCCATTTTTTGGACCCATATCCAATTAAATGGGTCGGGCTCGACGGGTCCGGCTCGGGTCTAAGACCCACTGCCCTCCCTAGTACAGAGAGAGATGTATATGTATTTGTGTGAAAAACAAAGGCAAACCCATTTTTATAAAAAGAAATATGGCCTTGTCTAAAAGCCCATTTCAATATGAGGACAAGCCTTATTATTTTCAACTTTTTACCCCTTAAAAACAAAACCCTAGCTATTTAAATCCCCCAGCAAACACACTGTAGCCTACATCTCTACTCTTCCTCTTCAATAACGAAATCTTCCTCCTTCAAGGCTGGTTCTTCATCTTCATCTTGATCGTTTAGCAGCTTCTTCATCCTTCAGCAGCTTCGAGAGTGACGTGAGAGTGAGAGAGCGAGAGATAGAGATAGCCGAGAGAAAGACACAGAAATCTTCCTCTTCATCTTCCACTCCTCTTCTTCTTTCTTCAGCAACTTCTTCATCTTCGACACCATTATCACTCTCTCCTCTCTACCCTCTCTCCAAGCTGTAAACCTTGCATGATTATTAACAACCATTCTTAAATATTAATATTATTTATGGGTAATTTCATTTTAATAAAATAGTGTAATTACTAATTATCCAATGATATTATTAACAACTATTCTAAACAGTATATACTATCTCACAATACCGTCTTATATAAAGACATATACTTTTTACAATTTTTAAATTAAAAAAATTGTTTTTAATATAAATTTTTTAATTATATCAAATCCTTAAAAAAAATCACCTGAAAATAAATTCGGCTCAGTATATTTTTTTTGTGAGATGGTGTACACTCAAAAACTTGAGTTAAAAATTTAGTAGATAAATTGGCATAAACGTAGTACTGAACAAAGCAATTTTAAAAAAAATACAAAATTTGTATTGATTCGAAGTAGACATTTACCTAAGAGTTAGAACTTTACTTTATATGAAAGGAAAAAGAATCATTTTTTTCTTGGAAAGGAGAAAAAGTAATTTTCTTTTTTCAAAGGGCAAAAAGTTTGACTGCTTTTAACAAATGGGTGGCTGCAGAATTTAGTTCATACAGGACCCCAAAAAATTGCTAAAATATTTTTCAGAAAGAATTCAATTTGAAAAATTCACTTTACACCCAAATCAGAAACAACAAAACCCAACCCAATGCATTCATATGCTGTTGCTATAGAACTGCTTCATTGGTAAAACAAACTATCTACTTTTGAGTTCGTTCTGCTGATTGAAATCTCCGTCAATTTCTCTCTCCCACTCCCTCAAGTAAGTGCATGCCCATGACTCTTTTTTCTTCTCTCTGGTGTTCAGTCACATTCTATTGCTTGCCCTTCCCCCATAAATGAGCTTAAAGTGCTTTTGAATATCGGGAGAATTTGTTTGATTTATGTATGTATGTGTGTAAGTTGGGTTTTGTTGCATTGAATTTTTGGTGGGTCTGGAATTCGTGGGGGCGATGATTGGGAAACTCACTTGCTTTGAATCTTGTCATTTAGCATATGCCCTTGGACGAGTTTCTTCCTTGAACAAATCTGATTGTATCCAAAGAAGCTTTCTTGTTCATACTGGAGATATCCCGAACTCGAAAATCCCATGAATCTTGGATCTAAATGGGTAACCTGTCCAATAAATCTGGGTTGGACTTCCTTTTGTGAGCCCTTGCACATATCCTCTGTCTCTCTCTCTCTCGCTCTGTGCAGCTTTTCAGATTTCAATAAGAGGGAGAAAGTGCATCTGCAGATTCCCCCCAAAAGAGAAAGAAAAACAAGAACATTGGTATGAGCAATAAGCAATTCTTTATATGATTTTAATTATACTGTAAAAGTAGTTATTTAGTGGTAGTTGCTGTAAAGTATGTGTAAATTAGGCTGATTATGCGTTTAGTTTTATGCTTTGTTTCTTCCTGGTATCATCTTTGATTTATCTCTCTTGCTTTTGCTCCAAGGACTAGCTCAATTTTTCTAATTTTTCTAATTCTATTTTTTGGCTGATGGTTTGCAGGAATTTCACTGGGTGATCGATAGGTAAGTCAGGAATTGGCCTAGCTGTGTGCTCAATTTACAGATTTGCACAGGATGCAATCAAAGCTCAAGATCCCAAATCACCAGGTGGCAGGACACAAGGCCATTAATGGTCAGCTAGGCCCACTCATTGATGAATCGGGGCGTTTCTACAAGCCTCTTCAGAAGGATGAACGAGGCTCCAGGGAGGCTGCTTTCTATAAGTCATTCTCATCTGATGCACGGGTCCCCGACCATATTCGTAGATTCTTCCCCAAGTTCCATGGGACTGAGCTTGTAGAGGCTTCTGATGGCTCCGGGCAGCATCCTCACCTTATTTTGGAGGATCTGACTGCAAATTACCAAAACCCATCAATCATGGATGTCAAAATTGGCTCTAGAACTTGGTATCCAGCAGCATCAGAAGACTACATTAAGAAGTGTCTCAGGAAAGATAGAGAAACGTCCGGCCTTCTTCTGGGGTTTAGGTTATCTGGATTGCAGATCTACGGGGGTCAGGAAATAGGATATTGGAAGCCTGATAAGAGGGTGACCCTGAGATATAGTGCAGATGAAGTTAGATCGGTTTTGAGGAAGTATGTTTCATTAAATCAGTCACTACAGCTTGATGAAAACCCAGATTGCTCACTTGCTTCTAGTGTATATGGTGGTAATTCAGGCATGCTGGCACAGCTGTTGGAGCTAAAATCATGGTTCGAGAATCAAACATTGTACCATTTTTATTCTTGCTCGATTCTGATGGTCTATGATAAGGAGTCATTAGTCGAAGGTAACCCGGGCCTTGCAATTAAGCTGGTTGATTTTGCTCATGTTTTTGAAGGCAATGGTGTTATTGATCATAACTTCTTAGGTGGGCTTTGCTCATTAATCAAATTCATCTCAGAGATTCTTCCAACCCCAAATGGATGCAATGCTGAAGCTTGTGTGAAGGATTGAAGAGGTTCTCGCTAGGGTAATCTTATAATAGTTGGTGGAGAACTTAAACTCGATGCCCAAAATTTCTGTTTCTTTTTTCGTTCTGAACCACATAATGGGTGCATGGAATTCATGCCCTTTTTCTCCAAATCATCTTACCGGAGTTGCATCCATCCGGCCTGTAATGAGTTGAGATTTGCCATATTTTAGGTGTTTTGATCCATTGAGAGAATGAAACTCCGGAATTTAAGATTTTTTGTCTTTTGATTGACTTTGCTCTCTACTTATTCTTCCCTACTCGGTGCTAATTGCCATG
Organism: Talinum fruticosum; assembly: GCA_021018815.1. NCBI lineage: Eukaryota > Viridiplantae > Streptophyta > Magnoliopsida > Caryophyllales > Talinaceae > Talinum > Talinum fruticosum. The sequence continues at coordinate 9,556,164 of JAITYX010000006.1, read as the reverse complement.
TCTGGACTTCGGACCCTTCATCACCGAGTACCAGTAGAGACTGATATGGTACTCCAAATAATTTTCTCAAAATTTGTTGGTTAAAGATTCCATGTTTCGAAATTATTCAACATTTGTGGTTGCCATGCCTCAATTGACCCTCGTCGGCTTATTATCCTGAGGCATTTTTTGGGTTACATAACTCCTGAGTGGATCAGTGTAGGAGCAGTACTGACCGATGGATGATGGGCATTTTTGAACAACTCGAATGGATGTCTCTTCTCGTTGCCAAAAGCTTCTTCCCAAGGCCAGGGCTCACTGTTTGATTCTTTTGTATTTTCACCGCCTCCATTCTAAAATATTCCTTGTCTAACTTACCTTTTATGAGAATTCATAGCTATGGTTGAGCTCTTTTGATAAATAACAAAGTAAAAAGAAAAGCGTCGCATATTGCATAACAAAGATGGCAATAACAAGTTCCACCATATTGCATAATATTGGGTGGATGCAATGGAATCTGATGTCGAGACTGTACTCCCACAAATTTAAACAGAGAGTACTTTGACGTCCTTTAAATTTGAACAAGTAAAGTCATGTTCTGTTACCTTTAATTTATATCCTTATAACTTATAAGACATACAATTTTTATAACTGACTTTACAACTCCTTATAACTAAATAGAACATGGCCTAACTATCCACACAACTTCAAGAGGTTAAGGAAAAGACAACCAAGCTAATTAATCACATTTCTTGTAAATCGATGCAAAAAGATAATAGTAATTAAGGGTCAAAATACAAACTCTACTTCAAAGAAGCCAATAGAACGACAAACCCAATGAGCTTTTGCAGAGTGCTCATATGGAGAGGGAATGTCCGGTTCTTGGTGCACCAGATCTTGTTAAACGATTCTACACTTCTTTTTCTACACATTCTAGTCTTTATTTATGGGGCAAGCTTCCTTCACATCCGATCCCAAAAGGAACAATAGACAAGAATTTAGTGATCATAAACCCAACTTGTGATCGCATATGCCACCCTTCGACAATCTTAAGAAGCAAAAATCAACAGTCAAGGGAGGCAACACCAACTAACAGCATTAGGATTTTTGCTGCACACTTAGAGAACTAGCCTTATAACTAGCTCAAAATCAGAGTATATATACTTAATGTTATACATTTTTCCAAACGATGTGCATAAAACAACTATTTCTTACAGAGATGCAACCGCAAAAGTAAGTAGCTTGCAATCCCACCGATCAAATTCAGACAAGGTTTTTCTCAGTCTGCCAATTTCTTGAGTCGTTGGAATGCCTTGTGCTTGATCCATTCTCGATCATATGGCAGGTATGCTTGAATTGAATGGTCATATCTACAACCCGAAATAACAAGAATGAGATCATACTCGAATCATTTCAAGACCAAATTTGTAATGGAAAAACCAGAATGAGCAAATTTCCTGAGATTTACCTTCAAACTCAATTAAAATAAAAACCCCCAAAAAGAGAAATCATGCTAATGAGATGACAAAAGGTCTCAAAATCAGTTAATAAGCATGATCAGGCCCCTGTGTGATTGGGCTCCTAAGAGGCAAGGGATCTGAAGACACATAAATCAGGAAAAGAAAACCAAACTGTAGCTACCTTTATTCCAATCGTTTATCTGACTCTCAAAAGACGGAGCACTACCTCCTCCCCCTCCCAAAAAAAAAAACAAAAGAAAAAAAGAGGAGTAAAGAGCGGTCATCTCAAGTTACAAGTCCTTCATGGTGAGACAGAGTGGCTACAGATACTAAATCTCACAATGATGAAGATGGTACATGGGTCCCATTGAAAATTCAATATCACTAGCCTTAGCTGAGAATATAATGGATTTAATCATAATTCAGTGATGAATTTTGCTCTTTATATTGCTACTTCAGCCTTAGCTACTCTGATAAAATGTAACAAACCTTCCCCCTCCTATTTTAATTCTACTGATGAGGATTGGAATTACAGCTTTTCTACACTAACAATAGATAGTTTTTGTCTCCCCAAGTGATCATTTAGCTCATTAACATAAAGCAATATAGTTCACTATAGATTTTAAGATTTTTAGCAACCAATTAAATTAGATTTGATATTTTCTTTACACGGGAGGTTTCAATCACTCATAAATACAAAAAATAATGAGGAAAAAAGACATACACTAGAGCACTCATGTCTGCAAGCCCATCAATGAAATTGTATAGATCACCAATATCATAACTAATGTCCCGCACAGCTGGATTTATCTCCTTCAGCTTCCTTTCATACAAAGCACATATACCTGTGACCACAAGCACGTAATATGCATATTTTAGTAAACAAGCGAACATGGACAGAATATGATAGCCACTTCTCATGCCTCGCTTAGGCAGCATGCACTGCACTTAATGTTTGTTTTAGTTGTTGATGTAGAGTGAAACAGCATACAAGATCAACAAAAATCACAGACTTGAATATCATAACTCCCATCACTTGGATAATCAAATCATGCAAGAAGGATTGTTGTATCTTGTATAGCTCTTGCACATCAGCTAAAAGTAAACTTTCCAGATGAGCACCAAGTAATTAATCAATGGCAGGTTCCATTTGCCAAGATTTTACAATCCTCTCATTTATCAAGCTTGAGAAGGAGGTCCAGTCTGCAGGTAACTTATCAGATAAGATTCTTGACCCAAGCAGTAAACAGTAACATAGATTAGACAACTTACCATCCATTGCTCGACTGATTGAACCATAATCCATGAATGTTCTAGTTGCTCTGTTCTGTGAAGTCTGCATTAGGATTATGGTGTGCCTATTATCCTGCAGATAAATTTCAAAGCTAAATTTAAGCACCAGAACCACTGTATCATGCCATGGATCAGCATGTTGGCAAGAAAAGAAAAGTGGGCATACAGAGTGTACGTAAAGACTGGAACAGCACAAGGTACTAAGATGACTGTCTCTTTTCAAGTGAAAGCATATTAATTTAGAAGGCATTTACAAATGAACAGATAAGTGTCAATTTTCATGTTTAATTGACCAACATTCCTTTCTTTTCGCCCCCACCTCCCAACCACCCTCCGAACAAAGGCAAGTACACACAGCAGAAACCTTGCAAAGGCCTCACTTCACCCTTCTGTTTCTCAAAGTTTCTTCCTTTGGTTGTCACAATTTTATACTTTCTTCTTCCTAGGAAGGTAATTTTCTTCACCATTCAAGACAAACTTGGTTTCACAACTTTACATTGCATAGTTTTAAACTGTCTTTACAATTCACATGATTGGGATCATGTATTGAAATAAAATTCAAAATAAGAAAGGAAATTGCAACAGCATTGTTGCTGGAGCACAGTACTATATTTGCTCTAAATTTTTCTCTTTCCCCTTCCTCTCTAACCCTCCAAATTTCTCTCTTTCCAACTCAATTCCTTCTTCCTTTCTTAACTCCCTCTTCTTCTCCCCTTTCCCCTTCCTGATCTCTATCATCTACGAGAATCTTTGGGATTGAAAGTTATAACAATCTTGCTCATATACTGCACTAGTACAGCGATTAGATGTGTCATGGTCTAAACTTCTAAATATTTCCTTTCCAAGAAAAATCAATAGTCCCAACCATCAGCAAGTCCAAAATTGCCTGCCAAACAGAGGGTTTATTGTGAGGGAGAAAACCAAACGCCTGATAACTGGGTACAGTTGGATAAAATACTGTACGTTTGGGAACCAAGACTTCAGTTCATCTTAGTTTTGTATTGTATCCAAAACACAAAAAAGGGTAGCCACAATAATTCTAACACTACAAGGAACATACAAGCGAATCACAAATATCCCAAATTGACAGACTTCTCTAAGAAAAGGCTACTTCATGGAGCCATTCTCATACTATTCGTTATCGTCTCATGTAATTAACTAATACCTAATAGATGCATAGTTAATTGTTCTCAATCCCTTATCTCCTTAGGTTATAAATTAGGGATATCATTTTGTATTCATGGAAATATAAAGGTGCTAATATTCACGCCAGATGATCGTGTAAAGCATTGAGCTTTTTGAATTGAAACGCTACCAACCCAACTCCACAAACTAGTTAATCATCAAATCCAAACTTAACAACTTCGCACCATTTAACTTATCAAAAAACAAACCAACCGGACGGCAGAAGTCATACTAGAACTGGAACTAAATATCGGAACCCTAATTCTTCGAATCAATAGCAACACTTGAAGGACGCCTAAAATTCTCAATTTTATTTCAGACAGACGCGCAAATTGAGATTTATAGACAAAATAACACGACCTAAATCACATGAAAGTCGGAAAATTTCACGGGAACGACAGAAAGTACAGAACTTTTGAAGATAAAGAACGAAGAATGTGGGATCAATAAGTACATGAAATAGGGGGTGGGGGGAGAGAGAGAGTAAGAGTACCATGTAAAACGACTGGAGGCGCAGCAGCAGATAGCAGCTAATTGCTGAGGTTCGAAGCAGAAGAAGCCGAAGACGACGACGACCAAGACGAATTGAGGAGGGAGAAAGTCTCGCACAGGCACAATATAATATTTTTGTTTTTCTCTAGTTTTTGGGTCAGCTATTATTATACGACTATATCTATAATTCATTTACAATAAAATCTGCCACTTCGAATGCACATGATCTCCTGGCTAGTCATACTAGATGAAATTTTGTATGGATTTGAAATTTAGACTTAATGCCTAAATTAAAATTATTTTTGTGGCAAATTGGTCATAATGCATTATCTACACGAGATAATCTTGCTAAAAAGGAGTTTCTACCGACATTGTTTGTCCATTGTGTCAAGCTCATGATGAATTAATTAATTAATCATCTTTTTTGCAGTGTTCCTCGACCAAGGACACTTGGAATATAGCATTTCAAGCACAAGTGATTAGATATTAATTTTAGTCACTCGCAAATTGTATCTTTGAAGGATATCTTTGATAAGACTATGATTTTGAATAAACCAAATCAAATGATCCGCATGGTTCATTTGTTATGGAAGTATATGGAAAAGTCAAAATGATGTTGTCCTTAATAATGGAAACTATAATGCCTTATCTACAATTTTAAAGGCCAAGATTATGTGGGCGAGAATGGAGGGCAAGAGGACGACTCGATTATCATTCCAACTCACACTCCAAGTACTCACCCTCCACTACATTCTATTATAACTCATTTTGTCACTGGTAGAAACCACTAGGGGGTTCATCAAAATCAACTTTGATGGATCAAAATCATCTTCAGCAGCAGCGGGAGGATTCGTGATTAGAGGTTGGGACGGGAAATTTATTCAAGTTGGAACAACTAATTTGAGACCAGACTTCAGTGTTGATAGCCGAAGCTTCGCTATGCGGAATGAGGTAAGAGCAACGAGTACAAGCATGTTTTCGATCAATTGAATTGGAAGGAGATAATCATATTGTGATTAAAAGTATTAAAGGAGAGATGCGGATACCCTAGGAAATCCAAACACACATCGAGGACACACGTCATTATCTTCAAAGATGTGATCATGTGGTCATCCGTCATACATTTAGAGAAGGAAATAAGGCACTGACTCGGGTGGCTAAATGTGGTCTCTAAATTTCTTCTTCTTTATTTTGGTCGATTTTCCTTCTTCTTCTTTTCTCTCCATTTTAATGGAGGACAATTTGAAGTACAACCCTTGTGAGAAGGGCTACACTGTTAGTTGTTAGTACTTACCCTTTCAAAAAAAAATTCATTTAATTATTTTACAGCTATTATTGTATTATTATTTTACTACATTTAATTTACTTATTGGATCAAAAAAATTAATTGAGGTTTTCCAAATAAAAAATAATAGTAATTAATTGATTATGAAATTAGATGGCCCAAGAACATATGTAGAAATTATATTTTAACCAGTAAAAAATATATTAAAAATATATCGATTTATTGTAATTAGATTCATTTTGCTATTTATCTTTATACTTTTTATTTTTATGGTAATATTTTTTATTTAATTATATCAGATTATTTTATAAAAAATGCTATTTACACAGAAATTTTGGGTCACCAAATGTACCGAATCACACGTGGCTTGAATTTCCTTTCTTAGCCCACTTTGGCTCTCTTCCCTCAACCAGTCAAGACCCCCACGCCACCCCATCCCCAAATTCAAGTCTCTCTCTTGAAGCCCGCCCATCTCTAACTCCAGCAAGAATACCAGAAAAATTCACCAGAAAATTCGGCGACTAGAGAATTTATGAATTAATACTCATTGGCGAACAAGAGCAGATTCCGATCACCAGAAACTTTGGCGACCAACAAGTAATTGAAGAGTCGCCGATGTTCATGCTCACCGGAAAATCAACCATTGCTTTTCTTGCCAAATTTTTCACTGCCCATCTCGAATTGAAGGTACCTTGGTCCGGTTTATACTTGTCGGAAAAGTGATGCTCATCAGAAGATTTGTTCATTCCCCCAATAGGGTTCATGCTGCAGTTCTTTTATCCCCTCCTTCTTAGGGTTTTCGTTTGAATTCCGGCGTCTTTGCCGCCGAAGAATTGATTAGTCGTGATTGGAGACACAATTTAGATTTTACCCTTTGGAGATTATTTAGCTTTTAAAAGGGACGAATCGCTCTACTATGAAGGTCAAGCGATGGGTAGAGAGAGGAACTGGGCATGAGCTTCGCCAGAGATACGAATAGCTGGGGAAGAAATTTGTTAATGGTCTACAAAAGCCACGTATTTTGGTCCACTATATTTAACTTTTGCAATTGTTTTTAATTTTGTTGAAGTAAAAGGGAATATTCTTCAAAAAAAATATAAAAAAGAAAAATACAATAAAATACAATATTTGATGGGTCAAACTACACAAAATGTTACTATGCATCAAAACTAATAAATATTCTCACTAAATTATTCCCCAAAATGCCAGAATGTGTTGCAATTCAAACTGTACAATGGACAATCTCTCCTTGTAATTGTAGGTGAGGCTACATGTACTGATACACTCAGCTCCAAATACATAAGCAAAGCAGAACATTTAGAATCAATAAATGCCTTAGAAATACCCTCCAAGAGCCAAATTTCTCAGTTTATGTAGGTAATCAGATGCTGTATAATAAGAATTCCGAAATTTCGTGGACATCTGTATGCAAGTTGCTGCAGAAAATCCTTCTCCCTCAGCTCAGACGAGTTCATTAGGACATATGTACATGCTAATTAGCCCTGAATTTACAGCTAAGTATTAACTTTCTCACTTGATGGTACAAGTTGCCATTCCTCATCTGCATCACTATCACTGGAGCTCTTGCCCACTGACATATCAGGAGGAACCACAACATCAGACTGATTCACATTGGGAATGAGGAAGAGTAAAGCAAGTGTCACAACACAAATCTGAGACAATTCCGTATCAGTACTGCAAGCCAAAGATTAGTGTTACGGAAACAAAGTATTTTGTTCGATTTAGGAGACTAAATATGTCTTTAATTTGAATTAATTTTTCTAGTTATATTAGAAGTGGTCTTCCTATTTTCACTAGCATTAGGAGTTTGAGTTATATTAAAAATGGTCATCCCGATTTTACTAGGATTAGATATCTTGCATGTATAAATAAGCTGTTTGGCATCTTGAGAATATTACAAGAATGAAAGCAATTATTTTGCACATCTAAAAATTCCTCCATTATCTCAAAATTCTTCATGGCATCGTAGTCATAAAATAATCATGGTTAAAGGGCAAGACAAAGAAGAGACCGAAGGAACTCGTCCATGTATTCCAAAGCTCTCATCCAAACAGATTGAGAGGCTATTAAGTCTCATTGACACTTCAAAAGAGGTGATGAACACTATCGGGAAAAGATGATTGGTTACTAGATAGTGGGGCCTCGTGTTATATGACGGGAGACCTACACAAATTAAAAGGTGTATACGATATTCACCCAATACGAGGTTGGGATGCGTAATAACAAAACTAGTATTGCTAGTAAAGGTGGATGGGTGCAATTAAATTCGGCAATCATCCTTCATGATGTCCTATATGTACCTGGATTAAATTGTAATCTTATTTTGTGGCCCAACTTATTAATGAATTATTATGTACAAGTGATGCTTACTAATAAGTCTGTGTGATATAGGATCCTTCTATGAGGATACCGATTGGAGTAGGTGAACAACGAAGTGGGGTCTATTTTTTCAAGGATGTTCAACCAAGTACAGTCCGAGTAAACAAAGTCACACCAGAGATTTGTAACGAGCAACGGTTAGGGCATCCTTCCAAACAAGTTATGTCCTCTTTTATTAGTAGTATTGAGGTTGTGCGACTAAAATTAGTTATGATGTTTGTAATGTGTGTTCAAGAGTTAAACAGACTCGTTTACCCTTTCCGAGTAAGTGAATATAAAGATTCAAACAGTTTTGATTTAGTTCATTGTGATATTTGGGGTCCATTTCAAGCCAAGTCTCTAAGTGGAGCTCACTACTTTTTGTCTATTATTGATTATACTAGTAGGGGGCTTGGGTATATTTAATGAAAGAAAAGAGTGAAGCTCATGAATTTTTGTCAGATGGCAAAAACTCAATTCAATACCGAAGTTAAGGTCATAAGAAGTGAGAATGGAAATGAGTTTACTTCTAGGCCTATGAAAAATTTTTATGGGGAGCAACAAATAATACACCAAACTAGTTGCGGGGAATACCACAACAGAATGGTAGAATTGAAAGAAAGCATCATCATATTCTAACTATTGCTAGGTATAACAACCCGACCATAAATCACATTATTTATTTTACTAATCACAAAAATTATATAATCGAGCGCGCGCACTTCAATTCGATATTTAAATTATTTTTTTATGTGTGTTATGCGGATAAAGCGACGAAGTGGCCTCCAATAAAAATTTTATAATAACAATTGTAAATCTATATATATGTTTAAAATATAAATTTAGAAATTTGTATATATATATATATATATATATATATATATATATATATATATATTGAACATAAATGTGAAAGTACATGTTCATAAGGTTATTAAAAAAAATAAAAATAAAAATAATAAAAATAAAAATATAAATAAGATATATAGAAAAAAAATAGAAATAAGAAATCAAGATTTTTAGTGAGAAAAATCCAGAATTAAACTTCGGATTTTTCACCATACAAAAAAAAAAAAAGAGTATAATACTAAAGATAAAAACAAGCAGCTTCAAGTTATCGGGCATTTTTCATTCCCTCAAACTCCTCTCTCCGTCTCCCGTTCTCTGCTTCCCCTCCCCGCTCGGCCTCTCGCTCTGCTTGCCACCTCACGGTCGAGGCCATCGGACGCCACCAACGCCGGCCGGAAGCTGGCGCTAGCGCCGCCCGGAAGGCATATCTCTCTCGCTCTCGCTCTCTCTTGCTCTCGTGCGCCTGCTGGCCTGCCCGCTGCCCCACCTCTGCCCAGCCACAGCGAGTCACCACCCACCGGTCGGAATCGGTTGTCGGTGCTGCCAGGAGCTCGCCGGAGCTCAGCCACACCACCACCGACCCACCCCTCCTTTTGGGCATCCATTTTTGGACCTTCAAGGTGAAAACCCTAAACCCAATTTTATCTCCTTCCATTATTTCCTTATTGATTTTAGTTAACAATTGAATTATATGGGTTTAAAAAGGCGTTTATGATATAAATTCAAAAGTTGATTGTAGAAATTCGAATTGATGTAAGTAGTTGTGATTTGGTTTCATGGTGGATTAGTTGTATAAAGGGAGTGTATAATTGTCATTGATGTTGTTAAATTGGGATTTAGTAAGGTGAATTGAAGATGTTTCGATATAAATTTTTGGTTAATTTGATAGTTTTTATGGTATTTTGGGATTGGCCATATTTGAGTCAAAGAAAGAGCAAGGGAATATGGAGATTGAATTTGAATAATAAGTTTGAAAGTATGTAAAATTGGAGAAATTTAGTATATGTAATTGTATATGTGGAAGTGAATTATGTTAAGGATGCAAATAATCTTAAAGTGATGTTTTGTGGGATATATGGATTTTAAGCGAATTAATTAATTTATTTATGGAATGGTGATGAAGTGTTGTACTATAAACTTGTGTAAATTTAGTTGTCTCATATTATTCTTGGATGTGAATTTGTTTGAAGGAAATATAAGTTTTGTTGAACGAAGTAAATTACACCTAGGTCTAAAGTTGCAAAAAGGGTTGAGTTGAAGAACATTTATATGTTAATTTGGGTTGGTTAGTTAAGTTGAGAATTGATGCTAGGTGAAAAAGGAATTAATGACAAGGATCGGAAACAATGTTGAAGTTTGATATGATTAAGCGAGTTCCAATAGCGGTTGGGAAATTAGAATCATATTTCTTTATATATGTTGAACAAGTTGCAATTTTCAAAATAAAAATATTTTGATTTAAGTAAATTAACAAATTACGATTTTGTGAAAATCAATTAAACTAGCTTAACCACTTTTTTCGAACAGAATTATAAGCTTGTATGTGAATTTAATTATCAATAGTATTGCAATGAAACTTAATTTAATCATTACTAATAATAAAGACATATTTGGATCAACAGCGAGGCCACTCTCGTCGTCGGCAAGCCGTTTTCTTTAATATCTCTTAAAGGGGAGGAAAATATTTTAAATTCGAGTACGTTCATTGCCTCGTACCCTTCGAAAATTCACATATTTCAGCAAATCTCAACATTTCTCATATAAATAACTAATAATGAATCATTTGCAAATCAAGTTTTGTCACCTAATTAAGTGGTCCCCGCTCAATTATCAATTATCAGTGGCTTATGCCCTTCAATTCCACCCGCGCGGCTTCAACTCGGGTTCTCGGTCGGCCCGGGAGGTGTGCAACTTACTAAGATCGTATCAATTATCAAGGGGTTCCACTTTCGGATAATAACCAGCAAACAAGTTTTACTCATATTCTCTCCCCCGATTTCGAACTAAAATGAATTAAAATGCGCGCGCTCAATTAAAATGTTTTTCAAAGTTGTTTTACAGTGCAGGAATGTTCGTATTGAGTTTCGACTCATTCTTCGAAATATTTTACTGTTTTTGTTTTAGGAGGAAGCATTGGTGAACAATCAATTGCCTACCAAGTCCGACGAAGGCAAACCATAGCCGGCCATATTGCATTTGTAATTCGAAGGTGTATAGACGCTCACAGTGATTTTACCCTCAACCATGGTTTAGGTATGACCTTGGGAATTATTACACGTTACATATTATCTTGTGGAATAGGCGAAAGTTTAGGTTGTATAAACATTATGCTACTAAACAAGTAAACTGTATTTTGGGATGACTTAGCTACTTGGGTAATAAGCAATTACTCCTAACAAGATCAATGAAAATATAACAGTTGGATGCACAAATTGTATTTCATTCTATTTCATTTATTTAGCCTTGTCCTATTTTTAGGACGGCGGTAACGTCTTCGGTCGTTATCTTCCGCTGCGACCTTACATAATATTCCCTAATTAAGGGATTATTAAGTAATGGTGATTGGGGGTGTTACACTAGGTGTCACGGGACGATAATTCACTCGAACTTAGCACCCGTGCGGCGCTAGCAAACTAGACCCGAGACCCTCTTTGTAAGCTTGCTAGTAAGCCTTGATGATGCTTGACTTAAGCTTGAGAGAGCTAAGTAAGCAAGGACACTTAGAGAGTGTGAGAGTTTGGGAGAATGCTTTATATTGAACTCTTGAAGTTGATCCTTGGATGAGTTATTACAAATGAACCCCTTGGGGGTATTTATACTTGGCCACCTTCTCAATGGACGGTGGAGATCTATGTAATCTTACGGCCTAGATTAATTCTCCAGAACCTTCTACACTACTATCTAAGTTTCTATACAATTATAGAACATTATAGAAAATTATGGAGGATTAGGGAATAGTGGAGAGAAATCTAGAAAATTCCGGAATGTTTCGGAGCGGCCCGTGACATAGGGCACTTCGATTCCAAGCTAATCTACCTCTAGAATTTTGGGGTAAATATGTGTTAAGTGCAACTTACCTAATAAATAGAACTCCTTTCGAAAAGTTATAAGGCAAGACTCCATATGAGTTTTTGTTTAAGTCTAAACCCACATATGAGTGCATTAAAGTTTTTGGGTCATTATGCTATGTGCATAAAAGGCAAAAGGATAAGTTTGCTACTCGTAGTCAAAAGTGCATACTTGTGGGTTACCCTTTTTCCCATAAGGGTTGGAAGTTTTATGATATTGAGATCGGTGAAGTTTTTGTGAGTAAAGATGTATTTTTTCATGAAGAAAATTTTCCTTATGCTAATTCTAAAGAAAAAGGAAAGAAAGGGACTTGAGGATCAAGGACCACAACCTACCAAACTCAAACATAAATCTGGACCTTTAAGAGTTGGACAAGAGTATTGGGCCCGACGAAATGAGGGAAGTGAAAGAGTTTGGCCTGCGAAGTAAAGAAGTAGAGGCACAACCGGAGCAAGAAGAAACCGGGCAGGCCCAGGCATCGCTGAAGCCACCCAACTGGAGCAAGAAGAAATTGGACCGCGTTTAACCGAAACGCAGGCCCAGGTGTCGCGAGCCCGTCGCCCGACGTTTCTCAGCTGGAACACGGACCAGCGGCTTCGGCCCATCTAAGCGCGAGTCCACAGAATCCGCAAACGAGCCCACGAGACAGGGAGAACAACCAAAATATTTCCGGCAAGGTGCGAGAGGAAGTTCCTAAGCCATCCGTAGGACTATATTTGTTATACAACTCAACCAAAAGACCCCTCTTTGCCTTCACCTCTACAAAAGGTATCCTTAGGTAAACCATATCCTATAGCTAATTATGTCACTTGTGCTAATTTTTCACATGTATATCAAAATTATCTTGTTGTTATTACAAAGATTGTTAAGCATAGGTATTTTCATGAAGCAAGAAAAGATGTTAGGTGGAGAGAGGCAATGGTGAAAGAAATCGAAGCCCGGAGTCAAATGAGACTTGGACAAGAGAAGATCTACCCATTAACAAGAAATAGATAAATTGCAAGTGGGTGTACAAGGTGAAGTACAATTCATATGGGTCCATTGAACGCTATACGGTACGACTTGTGATTCGAGGAGACGAACAAATCGAAGGATTTGATTACCATGAGACTTTTGCTCCTATAGCCAAGATGGCTAGTGTAAGGTGCTTTTAATATGTAGTAGCAACGAAAGGATGGGAACTACATCAAATGGACGTGAATAACGCCTTTCTACGTGGAGATTTAGATGAAGAAGTTTACATGAGAATGCCTCCTAGATTTAGAACTTCGGGTTCCAACAAGGTATGCAAGTTGAAGAAGTCTCTTTATGGAATTAAACAAGTGCCACGATAGTGGTTTGCCAAACTTTCATCCAAATTACATGATTATGGTTTCGTTAGGTCATATGTAGACTATTACTTATTCACATACAATAAAAGATGGCATATTCATGGGACTTCTAGTTTATGTAGATGACTTGGTACTTACAGTCATAATTCCCAAACATGTGCTGAGTTTAAAGAATATGTCAACAATTGTTTTCATATGAAAGACTTGGGTCCCCTCAAGTATTTTCTTGGGATTGAAGTTGCTAGAAGCTCAAAAGGCTATTTTTAAGTCAAAGGAAGTATGCGCTTGAGATAATTGAAGAATGCGGGCTACTCGGGGCAAAGCCAGCAGAGTTCTCGATGGAAACCGGTCATAAACTCGCTTTGACTAATAGGCCACCTATTGACGAATCGACAAGGTACGGAAGACTAGTTGGGAGACTTATAACCTAACCCGACAAGGTACAGAAGACTAGTTGGGAGATTAGTGTTAAGAAAATAAAGTATTTTGTTCAATTTAAGAGACTAAATATGTCTTTAGTTTGAATTAATTTTTCTAATTATATTAGAAGTGGTCTTCTTAGTTTTACAATGATTAGGAGTCTGAGTTATATTAGAGGTGGACATCCTAATTTTACTAGGATTAGGTGTGTTACATGTATAAATAGCTATTTGGTATCTTGAGAATATTACAAGTATGTCACATCTAAAAGTTCCTTCATTACCTCAAATCCATTATCTCAAAATTCTTCAATTAGTGAACTTAGTCCTTGTAACGTGGAGCTGGTGGATTAAAAGTCCACCTCCCCACTTAGAACAAAGAGTACCCAGACTATCAATGCGCATCAAAAGAGTGAAAAATGTACCCTCAATGCCTGAGAGGGCAGAGCTTGGTGCTTAGAACCATCATGGGTATCCACCAAATTTGCTGTATGTTTCGTAAAATGTTCTCTTCTAAGACAGCAAAGAAAGAGTCGGGAATTCCAAATATCAAATTCTAACTTAAGAACCAGAAGAGATCCATCATTCTGGAGCGGCCATAGAGGAGTTGAGCGCAAAAGAGGAGGTTTCTGAATAGGAAATCCTTCAAGAACTTGTGGTAGATTGAATACAGTGTCCCCTAACATTGATGCAATGGCACCGATTGAATATAGTATCCTGAAAAATTCCTACATTTGAGCACCAAAAAATAAACAAAATTAGGTCACAAGATCTTCTGCACAAACTTCTACAGATGAATTTTTAGGAAATGAGCGCATTGAATGCGGAAAGGTTTTGGATGTATAAGATATTCAGAAATTGAACAAACAAATGAAAGTACTTAGACAATGGACACAAGGATTTTTAACGTGGAAATCCAAACTGGGAGAAAACCATAATCGACACAAACAAACCTATACCACTATTATAAGAGAGTATACAAGAAGCAATCTCACCTCGAGACCTTCTCAAAACCCGAGATTACACAATCTCACTACTCTATTCTTACAATAGCACACGCAATTGGATACCCCAATTGACACTCACCAAAATTCTACAATTGGATTCTTTTGGATAGTTGGATGATTTACAAGATGAACAAACAACCTTTAAATAGACAACAAGCTAACCATTTGGGTTGCACTACAATTACAAGCATTGATATCAAGCAATCAAAGTAGAAAACAACCGAAAACGCACAAAACGACCAAAAATCAAAGGGTCTCGACACTGGGCAGCCGGCACGGCCCGTGCTGGCCAACACGGGTAGCCAACACGGGCGGGCAGCCTGTGTTGGCTGCTGCCCGGGACACTTTTTGTTTCTTCGTCCGAAACGCCCGTGTTTGTCACCTCTCGCCCGTGTTTGCCGTTTTCTGTCTTATAACGCGATTTTCTTGAGTTAAAAGCAAGATTTTGGGCCATCTTCTAATATGAATTAAACAAATCTTTGTAGGTAGTTCAGATTTGGTTTGGATTCATTTTGTGTTGGCCTAAAGCATACTACAGCAGAAAGCATGACAAAGTACTAAATATGATTCTCTAAGCTTCTACAGTATGATGAAGCATACTTTTGGGGAGACAAAACATTACTAAAAGCAAATTGAAATGGAGTCTTTGCATACCCTGGAGAATCTAGGACCGACTTTAGGGTCAATGTACCAATAGAAATGACCTTCATGATTAGTTATGCTAAGAGCCAAAGAGAGGAATATGAAGAGTGTCGGCTTCCAAATTTGAGGGCATTTCATAGTTCTCCACATATTTGCCATCGTTTCTCCCACCCTAACCAGAACCTATACACCAATCAAGCATACAATCAACACATTGTTAACAGCAACTCAATTAGTTCAATATATAACTAGACTCATGACAAAATGTCGAAACATAGCCTTTGCCTTCTTTTCTGATAAAAACTTACCGACGGGAGTACTTCGGATTCATATATAAGAAAACCCAAGACAAGGATTGAAACCGGAGGAATTGCCAAGAGCCCAAGTGCTCCATGCAAATAATTACAGCTTCGTAACATCGAAAATTCAGCTTAGGTTATAACAATAAAAATATTCAAGTGTCCAAAAATAGAGATAAAATTAAACCGGAAATTACAGAGGGACAAAACTTATGAATTGTTCATAATCTTGGCTCGGACTAAATTCTTAGTAGAGAGATACATGTCGCTAGTAACGAGCTTAGTCGAGTTGTGTTAAGTGAGAAATGTTTTGAGTTAAATAAAGAGTTGACTATGTTGGAGTTGACAACAATGAAGAGGCATTGAGTGACTAGAAAAATCACGTCCGAGCCGGAGACCATGGATGTCTTTTTCAATATCCCTCATGATGACGAGAAAGATTGGGTGCAAGCTCTTCATCGTGAAAATAATTAGACTCGGTAAGTTAATTATTTTTGTCTAGAGTTGTATTATTTTTTATTAATGTTTTAAAAGCTTTTTCTTCATAGGTTCGGAAGTTGTTAAAAGAGATTGAAGTCCAAAAAGTGGTGGAAAAAATGTGAAGTTGCATGCTCTAATGGACAAGAATATATAGTTGATCTTTCGTATTTTAATTTGTTACTTTCTTGGATAATGATACTCGATAATTCTGTTAGTATTTATGAGTTATTAAAAATTCTCGCAAATACTATATCTACCTTTTTTGAATGCATTATCTTACTACATGTGAAGAAGGTACGATAATTCATTTGGTACTTCAATTCTCTAATTATAGACATTATTTGCACCCAAAAATATTATATTGATTTATTATAATTACATTATTTAACCAAACATAATAATGCAATGGTGACTCGAATTACATGGGTCATTACTCCATAAACAACCAAACACAGATCTTGTAATTCTTATAGCATTACATTATATTTCATTGTTGATTATATTACATTATTAATTACATAATCATTACATTGTATCCAACCAAATGTGACATAACATTTTAACAATATATATATATATATATATATATATATATATATATATATATATATATATATATATGGGAGAGTTCAAGTGAGCCCTCCCTTTAGCTGTGCCCACCAATTAGGTGAGCACTTTAGATCTCCATCATTTAATTTTCATTCGACCTCTAGGATTAAAAGGGAATTTTTTAATTTAAAAAAAAGGAAAAACAAAACGCTTGGAAGGGGTCTCGAGTCCCCTCCCCCAATTTCGCTCATTGAAACTTTCTACGCTTCCTCTCTCCTATCTCCGACAGGCTGCAAGCACATGGTGTATGGTTGTAGCTAGCCAAGGTCGATCCCACAAGGACTCGATCTAGCAACACACTAAATTAGTCCTCTACTCAATTGCTAAGCTAATCAAATTTTTGAAGTTGGTTCTTTCTAAACTAGTTCTAACTATTAAAATTAAGAAAATTGGTCTAGACTTAAATCAATGGGTAAAAACATCTAGGGATTTGCTTTCCTAACAATGGGTTTGATTATTTAAACATAATTTGTGCAATCATTCATTCAAATAAATCAAGGATCGATAATCACAAAATTCTATCGCTCTTTCGATGCTTAATAGAATTGGTCTAATTAACCTATCAAACAACTTTCGTATGCCTTTTAAGTTCATCAAAGTTAAGGATTTCAAATTATTAAAGTGATCCCCTAATTTACTATTCTTTTCTCAAATTTCATAAATTAGGTAGAAAGGTTGGTTGTCGGATTATTTTATTTCACTTTTCAGTACATGATAGATTAATCTCTAAACACAAGTATTCTAGGCCTTCAAAACACTCATGAACATGATAAACACAACCTTCTATTGAATCAAAATCAGAATTCAAGCACAAATAATAGAAAACTAATCAAACTACATTGTTTCGGATTACAAATCCCTAGAAAAACTAAACTACTCACACATGTTTATTGAAAGCTTAACCAAAATCCAATACATTGAAATCAAACCTCAAACAGCAAAAAATGAACAAGTAGATGATAGGCTTGAAGTGCTCCACTTGAATCTCTCGACTTCAAATGGAATCCCATAACTCGCTTCAATCTTCAAAGTTTTTGGTTTGATGTGAAGGAATGGAGGAAGGAAAAATGGAGGATGAACTATAGAGGATTCTGGATTGGAATGATGTAGGAATGGCCAAAAATCAGCTTAAATAAGCCATTAAGGAGCAATCAAGAGCCAAAACCGTCAAAACCGAATCGTCTCGGCATAATTTACCCCCAACACGGGCCGTTTCCTCGACACGGGCTGTCCGTGTTGGCTGCCGCACATCAAAACTGGATGGAAACACTGAAAACGGGTCGTGTCCACCGACACGGGTTGCCCGTTCTCGATGCAAAGGCTCTAACCTCCAACACGGGCCGCTGCCTCCGAAACGAGCTGCCCGTGTTGGTTGCTTGGAAGGCATGCCTCAAATTGATTTAGTCATAACTTCCTCGTCCGATGTCCAAATAATGCGATTCTTGATTTTCCGAAAAGCTCATTGAATCTAGTTTCTAATTCTTTCATCATTATGTTTGCTTCATAAGTGTGGGAAAAACATAATTCAGAGAGTAAAAAGTGCCCGTTACCGCACTCTTCTTACCTTCCAGCTCATATCTTTTTCGTTCCTCAACAAAATTGAGCTTAAAATATGTCATTAGAAAGCTCTTTCAATAAGAAAGTTAGAAACATAGATTCAAAATAGCTTTGGACTGAAAATATGACTAAAAATCAGGTCCAAATCATTAGGAAGGCTGCAAAACAGACAAAAAACACAAAACCCAAGTAAAAAGCATAAATGGGGCATAAAGTACATAAATATGAACATAAATCCCCAAAAATGACAAACAAATTCTATGAAATCTAATGCAAAAATGGAACTTATCAATCACCTCTCTCTCTCTCTCTTTCTCTCGTCGGAGCTCCACCTCACGCCGGCGTTCTCCTCGTTGGCCTCCTCCGGCCGCCGGTCGCTTGTTCTCCCGCACCTTCTCTTGTTTGTGGTCGATAGTACACTTTGGCCATGGATTCAGCCCTAGTGCACTGCTGCCTAGACGCCGGCCTCACAGCCCAGCCCTAGCCCCGGAGAGCATCCGTCCCGCCCCTTGTCCCCTTCCACTGCCGGCCAATCGCTTTCCCAAGCCCTCTCTTGTATCTCGCTCTCCTGCACTCGTTGAACATCATAAGCGAGTTATTGGATTTTCGAAACCCTAGGCCTGGAAGTGCGAGGCAGGTTCAGCTTTTCGAGTCGGAGATCCGGCAACTTTGTACCGCTTCTAATGATAATTTCCTTCAGCGACCTAATCTTTTGGAGCTCGAAGCCCCCATCTACGGTATTTTTACTCTCTCTCTCTCTTTTGGGTCCGTTTCTTTTACCCCTTTGTTTTTTTGCTAATTGGATTGAGAGATTATGATTTGGCTTGAATATGTTGTTGTAGTTCGTTATGTTTTGTAGGATGAAAATACGAAGCAAGGTTTGTTTTGGATTTCTAGATTGGGTTTTGTCGTCGCTTTGAATGTGGTTAATCGATCATGTAATCTATTGAATTCATGGATGAACTGGGTTAATGTGATAGCTGTTGGTTTTCTTCCGTTCTGAAGGAAGCACTTGAGTTATATGTTATTGAATTCATGGATGAACTGGGTTAATGTAATCTATTGAATTCATGGATGACCCTAGTTGAAGATCAAAAGATGAGTTTATTGAGTGTTTCGCATATGTTTTGGGAAGGTTATGTTGTCCGCAATATTACATTATCGATAAAATTCTTAGTCCATTTATGTTGCTTGAGTTATATTCATACTAGTGAAGAAATCTAATTTTCATTATCTAGAGTGCAAAAAAAAAAAAAAAAAAACTGAGATTGGTGTAGTCTTTTTGTCGCCTTTTTGTTGTAGTTGTATACAGTTGGAGCTAAGGTTTTCACTAATGCGTAGTTGTAGAGGTAATGGAAGTAGACATACCTTACTTATTCGGAAGGTTGTCAAACCGAGATTTCTTTCCACAAGGGAAGAACGGAGGCCTCATCCTCCGCAATGAAAAGAACTTGTTACTTGAAGAAGAAGGTCTCTTCGTGGATACAGGTTCAATTATAATCTATAGAATTTGCACATTTGTTAGTGAATATTGGCATTGAGTTCAATTCTAATCTACGTAACTTGCACATTTGTTTGTAAGTTATGTTCTCGTTTGCAAATAATTTCTATATAGCCTATTAGCTCAATGGAAGAGCGTTTGTGCATTTGCACAAAAGGTGTAGGTTCGATTCCTACATAAGCTTTATTAGTGTTCACCTCTTTAGTCCACGATTATACTTTCAAGTTGCATAAGTTGTTTAAATTTATTCCAAATCAAAAAACAACTTGAGACAAAGAAGCTAAAATGGTACCACAATTATCCTCGTTCGTTTATGGTTTACCATGCTTTGGCATTTTGCTAACTTGTTCGTCTAAGGAATCGTAGTTCTAGGATTTAGTTGCCACCGTTTTCTGGTTTTTCTCTATCAAAGTGGTATTATTTGAGGAAGTATATGAAACAGCTTGTCTATATTTCCACATAACGAGGCTTAAGGTTTTCGTTGAATATTTTAAGATAGGTCCGGATTGCTTCTTTGTTGTCTGGTTTGTGGCTGGTAATGTGTGGATCTTTGGGGGCCATGCTTCTTCTTCCGATGCTTCCGACTTGTATATAAAGTGTATATGTTTACTTTTACTTTATTTATCTAAATGGGACTTGATTATTTTTATTTTTCTTTTTTTGGATAGAAGGGACTTGATTATTTATGATTGAGAAACTCTTCTTCCATAGTTCCACAAAAAAATTGTTTTTATGTAATCAAAGTGAATTGAGCTGAAAAACAAGATGGCCACGAAATAAACCAAATTCGAATGCAACCTATGTAGGAATTGCACCTACATCATTTGTGCAGCTTGCACAAACGCTCTACCATTTGAGCTAATAGGCTAATGAAAAATGGATTTGAAGACGCAGAGAAACACCAACAACGTGATATAACAAATGACAAGAATCCTTTTTTGGTTAAGCGACCAATTTGACCAAGTTAGATCAGGATCAAAACACTGAAGTTTCCCTCCCGGCAGGGAAAGTTTCCAGTCACCGAACTTCAGTAGTCTGTTATTTCAATTCCTTTCTTGCCATCTTAGAAAGCCAAATGCCTTAATCAATTCAGAAACAAAAATGTAGAGTTTCACAAAATGAGAAGTGTTGCACTTGTAGATCCTCATTTTGAATGCTACTAGCCAAGACCAAGTAGTGAATGCTAATAGTCGAACCCTATTCCATAGATATAACACACAATTCACCTACAAGGTCAACTTGATTTTGAAGAATTGATAATAAATCAAGCCAAACCAATACCCCAAAATCATAGCTAGGATACAAGGTAACAATGCAACCCGGGGTGGGAGGATAAAACCGATTGGAGTCATGCACAATTTGCAGCAAGCCTCCGTAACTACAATGCATATGCCTGCGTTTTAAGAAACATGAACGTGGGAGTTGTGAACAAATGATGAGAGGAAAGAAACTACAAGAAGTGCATACGGGATGTTAGGTGACAAGCCATTCAAACCTTTCAAACAAAGACACTGCAGAGCACTTCATTATTTAATTTTAGAAACTACGAGATATATCGCCACTTAAAAACACTTCCTCGTGAATAAAACTACTCATAAGCTTGAATTCAAACCTTTCTACTCCACAACATCAATAAAACTATCACAGAGACTACTTTAGAAGACCTACAAAGCACTTCATTATTTAATTTTAGGATGCAAGAAAATCAATGTGGAATTGATATTAAATAACACTTATTTCAAACAAAGATTAGGGATAAGAGGATGTAACATCTAGTAACCAAATATCTTTATCGAAACTAAAATAGAAGGCTCACTGGGACAGAAATGGCATGGAGTTCAAGAATATTTTCAGCCACGATTAAAAGCATCGGGGACCCTATGAGGGGAAAAATCGGAATATGCAAGTATTTCAGCAAATAATATGGAATCAACACTACCTCTAAATATGAGTAATTAAGGTGAGATAATCAACAACTCTCCCTCATCAAATTGACCCACACCAAAAGCATATTAACAAAATTTCGGACCAAACCCTTACCGAGCATGAATCATACAAAACCCTAAATCTAATTTTGGGGAGTGGGAGGACATTAATAACGAATCTGATTAGCGGGAAGCCGGCGGTTGGGCGACAGAGGACGGCGGCTGGGTTGGTGAGGCGTCTTGGCAAAGAGACATACCGGCGGATGGAGAGGATAGAGGGAGGTGAGAGATGCGACAAGAGCATGAGCGAGAGAAGCGATAAGAGGATGAGCGAGAGAGAAGATAGCACCAACGGGACGACAAGGATGGCGGGATGACGACACCGGCGAGACGACGGCTGTGGGTAGACAGCTAGATGTTCCGGCGGTAGAGAGAGAATACGAGCGATAGAGGAAGAGGGACGAGAGAGCTATTGGGAGAGACGGACTGGAAGTCCGAATGGATTTCCGGACCCCTCCACCTTCTCTCACCCCAAAAATAAAACATTCCCTTTTTTTAAAACAATATATTTCTCTTTTAATCTCAACCCTTGGATTGAAATTGAACGGCTGAGATCCGTAGTGCTCACCTAATTGATGGGCACGCCTAAAGAGAGTATCTCATTACATGAGCTTCGTACGAAACAAAAGCATACATTATTAATTTATTATCATAAGCATATTTTCTACGAAGCTTCATTTATGTCCATTATTTAAAATTTTAAATTCAAGCGAATTATCATTTTTAGATTCCCTAACATGTACACATTAAGGAGAAAATGATTATTGACATGCATTAAATTAAATGATTATTCTCAGTATAAATGAGTTAGTGAGTCTTAGGACTTTATTATTCTTGATCTTATTTAGCGGTGAGGGGGCAAAATAATTATAATCCCATCAGAAAAAGGAATCATTGTAAATTAAATATTATATATATATATATATATATATATATATATATATATATATATATATATATTGTTAGTGGTCTTAGATACTTAATTAATTTCTCTAACTTGTACCAAAAATAACATCATAATCTCTCAACCACTAAACTTTGATGGGAGCCTCTAGAAAAAAAATATATATATTTCAAACACCACTTTAATTAATACTTTTTTATTTTAAAATACATGTCATTTTAATTAATTTTTTTCGTTTCCTAATATTTATCACTTTACAATTCTAATGAGATACTAATGACTAGTTTATCAATTTGTCTTTATTAATTATTTTTTCTCTCGTATTTTTTTATTAATTTTTTTTCCTAATGAAATTTTGGGGTAACTTGATTTTTAACACATTTTTTTATGAATTTTGTGTTTCCTTGGTATTTCTTCACAACTTAAAAGCGACAAATATTTCAAAACGTAGGGAGTAATCATGATAATTGAAATTACACTAGTTGTATTAATTTTTCATGTATATAAATAATATAATATAATGGGAAATTAAAACTGAGACATAGGGAAACAGGAAGTGAATACCGTAGCATGCATTGCACTTTCATAGAAGAAACCAATGGAATGGCCAAACTCAACTCAATACACTCAGCTATTTTCTTCTTCTGGAATTAATTAATTGCAATTAATATTAATTAATTGTAATAAAAATGGGGAAGGCTATATATTTCAGCATTCTTATGCTACTCCTCCTTCTGCTTCTTGCATCAGGTAATACTGTTTCTTCATTCAAGTTTTTATCTGTCAGAATTACAGTTGAATAATGGAAACCTGGTTCTTGTCAAAATGTCTTCTGTTTCCAAATTCTTTTGCTTCAGATTGACAGTTTGAATAATGGAGACCTGGCTCTTGTTCATATATATACACATAGGTGAAGTGATGGGTATTCCGGGCGGCTTACTTGGCGGTGCTACAGTCGCTGGAATATTGTACAGCTGCTACAGATGCAAACTTGAACATGAAAGCTCAGTTGAAGCTTCTCAAAATGGTAATGGTGTTTGGCATCCCGCGGGAAAGGATTCAAAACACAAACTGCATCCTTCAATGTTATTGCGACTACTCAAACGTTGGCAAATTACGATACAAGCTCACGAAACAGGTATATATATTCATTCAATATGATAGAAGCATATAGATAGATAGATAGATAGATATATAGATCGATCTCATTGGTTGAATTGGGATGTAACCATGCATGGATCCTTTGCAGGGAGCGAGAAAGAAGCAGAAGAAAGGCATGAGAGAGCAGGGATCAAGTTTAGAGGATTGAATGCGGTGACCAACTTTGATATGAGTCGCTATGACTAATTAATCGTCGTCAGTATTAATAATATAGTGAGTCAGGCATGCATGAGTCATGTCGAGTCCTTTCAATTTGTGTGAGAATGAGAGGGGGAGGAGAGTATGTTTTATGGATTGCTAATCATATATATATATATATAGGTTTTGTAAGAGGGATTAGAGGTTATATTAAATAATGTGGGCCTTTAAATTAAAGTATCAAGTATTTTTCCTCTAAAATATATATCTCTTCTCCTATCACTTAATGCTAATTGAAGATGACAATTATTCATTTGATGCAAATGAAGGAAACAATTAAGAGCACAGTTTTGATTCTGGAGATCTTTATCCCTCAACAGATAATGTGATTGGTCATTATTCATAACATTATATGACTCTGTTAATTCTTGAATGTATTGTTCTATATAAAGCGCGTGTAATGTGATCATGCCACCAATCAGTATCACCGAACTTATTGAAAAAGGAAAGAGATACATTATGGGCATGACTAACAATAGGTAACTGCTTCAACCAGTATGTTATTTTTAATGAATTCAATCAGTATTAATATCATGAAGTATTCATACGTAGATTGAAGTATTCATATGTTTATTATATTATATTCACATAAAATCAATCGGATCAAGTAGAGGCTATTCATTTCTACATCAGTTATCTAATGAAAAAAATGCCTGAAAGATCAAAGTAAGAGTATCAAGAATTTGGAATTGTTATAATATAAGGAATGGTACACTCATTAGTTGAGATATGATACTTATCGATGAAAAGGTAGCTATACATGCGCAAAACAACATATATTATAACATTACATACATATATCTCACTCACTAATCATATATATTCACGCATATTATTCCTGACATTATACAGACAATAGGAGAAGAAACACCCAAACAACAAGATGTGGATACTTGAGGTAATGTCACCAAACTCATGAGTATAGTACACCATGCGAGAATTATTCATCAATATTCAACTATAAATTTATAAGAGAAAACTCAAAAATTATCCGGCCAGACTCAACCTTAACTATTAACTCTTAACTCTTTTTTTTTTATAAAAAAAATAAATTTCAATTCACCAATTCAAAATTGACTAAATGTCAATATCTCCTGACAAATCTCACAAATAAAAAATGGATTAGAAGGAACAGGAAAACCCCACAACTAAAACATTACAATAGAACCACCATTCACAAATATGACCATTCTCATAAGTAGAATTGAAATAGCAAAACTTACCCAAAGTAAACTACTCAAATCAACTTCAACTAAGAGTAGATTGAACTCATTCTTCACACAATTGTATTCTGCAAGGATTCGAAAATATTGAAAACCCCATCTCTCACTCCCCTATGTTCACACATTCATTGTAGGAAATTTCCAGCTTTTAATGTGAAATTAACTTCGAACCACATGGATCCAAAGCTTCAAATGCTCATGGTAAAGGTGGTTTTGGCATTCAAAGAGGCCGTCATGAGGAAGGCCTGTAAATGAGAAAGACAGGAAAATCGAGAGTAGAGAGAAAAGAAAGGCGAGAAATTAATTTGAGGATAGTTTGGGCATAATGCGAATATTAGTGTGAAAAAATTTACTGATGATAATTGTTTTTTAATATGGAAAAGGAGGGGAGACTATATTAAACGAGGATTGATAAACTCGTTACGTAACGCCCAAACACTACTACAAAACTTAAAAATAGCGACGGAAATAGCGACGGAAACCAATCTGTCGCCAGGTAGCGACGGAATCGGCGGCAGACACCGACAAAAAATGCCACCTGGATCACACAACGACGGGATTAGCGACGGAAAATAACTTCCGTCGCTACTCGCGTCGGCGGTAATTCATACAGATACAAAATCCCCGAAAGGAAAAAAAAATTAATCTGTACTAATTAGCGACGGAATATTCCGTCGCTATTCCGTCGCTATCGACAATTTTGTAATTAGCGACGGAACAGCAACGGACTGTTCCGTCGCTAATTACGAATAAATCCGAACCGGCGTCGGCCGGTTCCGGATTTCGCAAACCAACGAGAGAGCGAGACCGAGACCGAGAGCGAGAGCGAGAGCAATCAGCCGCGACACCACCGCCATCGGCCGCTACCGTCGGCGACTAGGCACGCCGCCGCCGCCGACCAACCGCCGCCGCTGCCGCCTCACGCCTGAGCTTCGCCGTCGCAGCCTCGTGCCGCCGCCGGTGCCGCCCATAAATTTGAGGTATTTTTGTGTTGATTTTTTGTAGATTTATGGTTTTACAAAATTGATATTGAAATTGATGAATATATGTAATTTGTGGGAAATTAATGTTGTTTGTGAATGAATTTGAGAAGAAAATTGTGAAATTGTGTTGTTTAAGGAGTAAATGTTATTGAAGTTTAATTTAGGGTTTTACAAAATATAACTTGGTATTGACGAATATACGTACTTTGGTGGGAATTAATGTTGTTTGTGAATGAATTTGAGAAGAAAAATGTGCAATTGTGTTGTTTGTGGAGTAAATGTTATGGAAGTTAAATTTAGGGTTTTGAACATTGTAACTTGAAATTAACGTATACATGTAATTTAGTGGAAATTAATGTTGTTTGTAGATGAATTTGAATAAAAAGCTGTACAATTGGGTTCTTTATGGATTAAATGTTATTGAAGTTAAATTTAGGGTTTAAAAAATGTAAGCTGAAATTGACGAATATATGTAATTTGGTGGAAATTAATGTTGATTGTGGATGAATTTGAATAGACAAATGTGCAATTGTGTAGGATATGTGGGACATTATTGTTGAAGTTGAGGGAAATGGTGTTTTTGATTTATATATGCGTAATTGTTTGTTGTTTATTTGTGTGAGGTTCTTGACGCTAATTAGGTATGCTTATAGGTATGATTGCTTTCTTGTATGATTAGTGTAATTATATGTATATGAGTTCATTTATGCTAATTAGGTATGATTACTTTAATTATGAAATAAATATTGAAGAGTAAAATATAAAAATTATAGAAATCTATGTATATTAAAAAAATTTATAGATGCATAATGGTTATATATAGATTATGTTCGTTATAGAAAATATATAATCATATACCATCTCCATGTGTTGGTATTTTTAACTAATAATGTAATAAATTGTTAAATTTCAATCGGAATATATATGGACGGGCCTACGCATCGTAGATGGATGTATCGTAGGTTATTACAAGGTAGAGTTGGGTATAGACAAGAGTTTTTAGACGGGGTTGAGGAGTTTGATGCACATGCTAGAAGCCAATCAGAATTTGTGCATAATCAACAATATAGGTGTCCATGTCGCAAATGTAGAAATCGAAAGTATAAGGATCCCGATGAAGTTAAGTTGCACCTCTATCAATATGGTTTTCTTCCAAACTATTGGTATTGGACTAGTCATGGAGAAATAGATCCTCATTTACATGAGGAGCAAACAATGGTTTCTAACGTATTCAATGACGACGGTGGCGCCAATCATATGAACTACGGCGATGTCGAAACAAATATCGACCGTATGAATGATATGGTCACGAGATGCTATGATCCCAAATCAAAACTCCACAAGTGAGCCTCCAAATACCCATGCCCAAAGTTTCTTTAATATGGTTGAGGCTGCGCAACGACCTTTGTGGGCGGGAAATGAAACTCACACTTGAGTTGTACGCCCTTTGTTAGAATGTTGAGCATTAAGTCCGACTACAACATGCCTCAAAATTGCTTTAATAAAATTGCTCAACTTATGAAGGAGATTTGTCCGCTGATAACCGAGTTCCTCGTGACATTCACCATGCAAAGAAGGTCATTAAAAATCTTGGGATGGATGTTCAAAAAATTGATTGTTGTCGACAAGGTTGCATGTTGTTCTACAAAGAGGACGAGTGACCTTGATTCATGCAAGTTTTGTGGTCATGCGAGATGGAAGCGTCAAAGGGAAAGACATGGCAAAAGTCAAAGAACTCCATTTGCAAGGATGCATTACTTGCCGTTAATACCAAGACTTCAACGCTTGTTTGCTTCAAAAACCACGGCGAGAACACATGAGATGGCATTATGAGAATGTAAGAGAAGATGGTGTCCTCTGTCATCCTTCGGATGGTGAAGCATGGAAACATTTTGATAGAGTTCACCCCGAATTTGCTATCGAACCTAGAAACATAAGACTTGGTTTGTGCGCGGATGGGTTTAATCCATTCGGCCAACCTGCAAGGTCTTATTCAATCCGGCCGATCGTTGTTACGCCATATAATCTACCACCGAGTTATGCATGACGACGCCTTATATGTTCTTGACATGTATCATACTAGGGCCGAGGAATCCGAAAAATAAAATTGATGTGTACTTGCGGCCTCTTATTGATGAGTTGAAAACACTATGGGAAGATGGTGTTGAAACATATGATATTTCTAAAGGTGAGAACTTTCTCATGAAGGCTGCGTTGATGTGGACCATTAATGATTTTCCGGCCTATGGTATGTTGTCCGGATGGAATACGCATGGTGCCATGTCATGCCCGGTATGTATGAATAAAAAAAAGCATTTAAACTTAGAAATGGCAGAAAATTTTCATGGTTTGATTTTCATCGGCGGTTTTGCCCCAAAGTCACGCGTTTCGAAGGAACGAGCACATCGTTTACAAAAGGCAAAACCGTACATTCGGGTCCTCCTCGTCGTTATACGGGGAAGAAATAAAACAATGGGTTGAAAACTTTCCCAAAGTAACGAAGCGCGAGGAATTTAACATTTCGGGGTTTAAGAAGGATCATAATTGGACAAAACAAAGCATATTTTGGGAGCTGCCATATTGGAAAGATCAATTGCTCCACCATAACTTAGATGTGATGCACATTGAGAAGAACTTTTTGAGAATATAATTAACACTTGTTATGGATATTCCTGGTAAATCAAAGGATGACATCAAGGCAAGAATGGATTTGGAAGAGTTGTGTGATCGTGTAGAGTTGAATTTAAAGCATGCGATCATCTGGTCAACTTCTCAAACCAGAAGGCAAAATATGTGTTAACGTTGGAGCGAGAAGAGGGCAATATGTGAATGGGCAAGGGAGTTGAAAATGCCGGATGATTCTTGCTCTAACATTTCATACCTTGTCGACCCAAACTCCACTAAGTTCCATAGCATGAAAAGTCATGATTGTCATGTTTTCATGGAGAGCCTTCTTCCAATAGCATTTAGTGCACTCCCGGACGAGGTTTTAGCGCCTCTCATTGAAATTAGTGAGTTCTTCAAGAACCTTTGCTCATCTGTTTTACGGGATGCGGAGTTAGAGTAAATGCATCGAAATATTTCAATAACCCTTTGTAAATTGGAAACAATATTTCCTCCTGGGTTCTTCGATGTGATGGAACACCTGCCGGTTCATTTAGCGGAGGAAGAAAAATTGGGTGGTCCGGTACAGGTATCGGTGGATGTATCCATTTGAGAGGTTCTTTGGCCGATTGGAAAGATCCATAGGAAACAAATCGAAGCTTGAAGGGAGTATCGCTGAAAAGTACGCCCGATTTGAAGAAACACATTTTGCCTCTTACTATTTCGGCTCTAACGTGCCTTGTATGCGCACTAGAAGTCGACGAAATGAGGACTGCCAAGTTCCAAACCGCAATCCTACTCTTTCGGTATTCATACCAGAAAGTGCTCTAATTGGGAAGTGCGATCCGCGTTTCCTTGATGATAAGGAAAAGACGGCCGCACATCTGCATGTTTTACTGAAGCTGTGTCGAAGTTAAACCTTACCTTGAGTGAGTTTCTCTTGTCTAATGAACACTCGTTTCAATAATTTTATAGTTTAATTCAGAACGATGATGTCATCTTAATAAAATCTTTGAACTCGGCCTATTCGAACACCAAAAACAAGCTATGTATGGTGATGTTAGTGATGCTTGCAATTGATGCAATGGTGGAAAGTGAGTTCGAAGAGTGGTTCAACGGAGTCTGTGAGTATTATATGTTGTTACTTATTACTCGTGCCACAACTTTATTAGTATCGGTTGTTCCATTGTAATAAACTAAACAAACACTATGTTATTGACACGGATTCATTGTTATCAAGTATATCATGATGAAAAGCATGTTTATTTGATGCAACTAGCTCAAGGTCCTTTAAGGAGAGTGAAAACATGGACAGCATACACGGTGAATGGAATGTTATTTCATACTAAGGCTCGAAATGAAGGGAGAATGGCCTTCGATTGTGGTGTACGTGTGAAAGGAACTGATGGAGGAAATGTTGAAAATAATTACTACGGCATCTTGCAAGAGGTTGTTGAAGTTGAATATGTTGGTGAACCAATAAAAAGGTGTCTGCTTGTTTAAATGCGATTGGTTTGACCCTAGTCGTCCTCGGGGAACTCGGTGCCATAAATTTATTTCGTATGTCGAAGTGCATCGTATAAGGCGGTATCGTAAGTACGATCCTTTCATATTTGCTAGCACTGCAACTCGGGTGTATTATATGTCATATCCACAAGGGGTCCCTAGAGAAAAGCTGAATTGGTTCGTCGTTGTGGCATCAAAACCAAGGGCCGAGTTGATGACCAATATACTATTCCCCGTGCATTCCAAGAGGATAGTATGGGTACAGATCGATCCAATAATAGAAACTTTGCCGAAACTTTGGTTGATAACTCAAGCTCAGCAGAAGAATTAGTTGATAATTTTATTTTAAACCGAGAAGATGAGATTGAGGATGTTGGTGAAGAAGAGGAAGGTGAAGAAGATGAAGAAGGGGAATGGGATGATGACAATATCATCGATGATGAAGAACAACATACCCTATTCAATGACGCCGAAGAGGATAGTGAAGAAGATGACGATAAGACTGATGATGAGGATGATGAGTAGTTGATAATGTGCTTTTGTTGGGTTTGTTTTTTATTGTACAACTTTCATTTATGTTGTCATCGAATGAATTCTTGTTAATGTACTGAAGGTGAAACCATTGAAGCGTACTTTATTCACATGCTTCGATTTATATCTAACGCTTACATGTGCATATGTTTACTATTGTTTGTATGTTGTTCTATATGAAATCATTTGAACCGTTGGATGTTTACTAATAGTGTGAATTACTTGTTTATGTACAGAAAAATGGAGAGAGGTAGAGGCGGAACCAAAAGATCGGCTACTCGGGAAGGGCTAGAAACACCTCTACCGATGGGGAAGGTAATGATGTCGGCACTTCTACCCCCTCTCAAAACCCTCGGAACCTTCAAACTCCTGCCGGTGGAACACTATCTCCACACTCCCCTCACAACCAAACTCCATTGGGAGGGGGTCATTTATTCCCAACCCTCCCTTTTTCCAACTCCCAAATGTCCCACACATGCAAAACCCACTTGGGTGGGCCTTTCTTTCTAAACCCTCCATATTCTCAGCAACCCCATATGTACTCAAACCCGTTCGAGTACATATACATATCAACAATATGGTATAAATAATGTACCACGCATCCACGTTGGTTCCGAACAACGGCCACCACAAATGCCTACAAATGAAGGACCAAGCGATACCGGGAACGAGGATCCTTGTCTTCAATCAAGTAGCGCTAGCAGCTGAGAAAAATCCGAATTGAGCTAGATGGTGAAGGGTGAGTGTGATAATAAATAATAAAATAAAATAAGCATATTAGTTATTAGTTGAACTAACTATTTTATATGTTGAATTGATTAGGTTCTACCCCATTGACAAAGTTGTGGGTACGATTTCCCACATCTTCCTAAGCAAATACGATGGAGCTTAGCCTACATGGGGTAAAGTCCCTCGATCGAACGTGATCAATGGTTTTCCGAGTTTAAGGTAATGACAAGACATCATTAGTTTTCTCCAGTTCGAGATAACACAATCACTTATTGTGCATGTTCGAACATTATATTTTAATTTCATAACGTATAAACGACGTTTTTATTTATATAGAAATTTTTCACGTGGTCCCCAACCCATGAAGTCCAAATCGGAAGAAATTTTGAAAAGAAAGGCGGTGATCGCTTGAAGGACTTCATGCTCAAGGCGAGGAAAACTAAGAAGAAGTCGAAATGGTTGGGTGACAACTATCGGCGCGAGTTGCTCGAATATTGGGAAGCTGCTGAGTACAAGAAGTTCCGCGAGCAAGCTCGGAAAAACCGTCATGCTGATCGGGAGGGACTTGGTTCATCACTCCATACGTGTGGCTCAATCCCTATGACGGAGCATAAGCGGCGATTTGTACGTACCCCTTTCTTATTGATTACGCATGCAACTGTTAACATGTTCATATTGGTGAATTGATTCTCTACTAACTTGTTTTCAATTTTAGATGAAGGAGCTTAAAGGAGTTCAGCCTCTACCGACCCAACTATTTGCACGCACGCACAAAACAAAAAAGGACGAATGGGTGGACAAAAAATCCAAGGCCATTTACGTGAGTAACCGTATATATGAATTCCGCATATTTTTCTATCTATTGTTTTCGTTAACAACTCGTTATATTTACATGCCTAAAATATTTATATTATATTCGGGAGAAGTTTCAAAAAGAGTGGGAAGAGTTGCAAAACACTCAACCCACTCAAACTTCCAGATGATGACCCCAACTCTTCGAGGATCATGTATCCACCCCTTCACAACAAGAGTTGTGGGTCAAAGCAAATGCGAACAAGAAAGGTCGCATTTATGGATTTGGATCCGAGGCTAGAAACTTGAAACCAACAATGTCCTTCAAATCACCGAAACCTTCTACTACGGATGACTCGGAATGGAGAGCAACGAGTGCATAATTTAAATTCCGAGGTACATCACTGGATTGAGCATTGCACGGCTACTTGAGTTACAAAATCGGCATCCGAAGGCACGAGTCGACAGTTTCGCTGAGCCAATAGCACATATGAATGAATTTCTGCGGTCTCGGCAAGCATCCGGATCGCACCGTCGACCACCGGAACCACAAGAGGAAGAGGAAGAGGAAGAGGATGAGGAAGAGGAAGAGGATGAGGAAGAGGATGAGTGAATTCAAATGTGAACTTTTGTATATATTGGTGATCATCACTTTGCGAACTATTTAAAAATTTCTTTTAACTATGTTATGGTTGTTGATGATGTTGAATATGTAAGTTGGATTTGTATATCCAACTTTGATGAATTATTTGTGGCCGGCATATGTAAATGCCAAATGTAAGTGTCACATATGTGAATGGTGGATTTGTATATCCATTCAAAATATTCCGTACTAGGATAACGAATAATTGGCAAATAATGTACAAAATTTTTCACGAACAGCGACGGATCGGCGACGGATCGGCGACGGTCTCTGCCACTTAGCGACGGAACTTAGCGACGGAATATGGGAAATTCCGTCGCTAATACGGCTATCGACGACGGAAGTCACCCCATTTCCGTCGTCGATTTAGCGACGAAATCCGGGATGTCCGTCGCCTATTTCCGTCGCTAAATCGGCGACGGAATACTTTCCGTCGCTGATTTCTATCGGCTACGGAACTAGATTCCGTCGCCAATCCGTCGCTAATTGGCGACGAACTTGAAAATTTCCGTCGCCGATATTTAGCGACCAGCTTCTCAGCGACGGAAGTATTCCGTCGCTAATTCCAGTCGCTAATGGCGAAATTCCGTCGCTAATAACTAATATTCCGTCGCTATTTCCGTCGCTAATCTGCTATTTTGTAGTAGTGAAACACGTAATCACCGATTTTAGACTAAGCAAGTCGCTAGCCGATGATTAGCGCAGTGGAAAGTAGGTCGTGGGCATTACCGCCGCCCTTACCGAGAGGAAAGGGTAAGGCTATAACTATATATATATTTAACCTTGGTTACACTTACTTTGCCACTAACAACAAGTGACTCATGATAAGGCATAAATTATAACTTGTACAAAGATTAAACATAAGTATAGACTACGATACGGTAAACTACGACACGACCCCTAACCCTTGATATCCCAACTAGGTTGTCGCTGCAAGCCTCTAAGTCCTTAACGAGACTTTTGCTTCAAATCTTCAACATCTTTACCTAAAACAAAACAAGAAAACATTTTCGAAATATGAGCCGAAGCTCAATACGTCCATTATCAAGTCTGTAAAATAAATGTTATGAAATAGTTGAGTTGAGCGCATGCATTTCAATTCATTTGTAAATGAGGGAGAGTGAACAATGTAAAACTATTGCTAATTAATTATCCGAATGGATCCCTTTACGATCATCGGGTTTCCCTAAACGCATGTGCACACACCTGCACCGATCGGATAGTCCGGTTGAAGGCGGTTAACGGTTACGGTGTTACCAACCTGAATATTGGGTGTACCAAATAATGTCACTTGATAGGCGGGTCCATATTAATGATGGCAAATATTATTTGCAAACAATTCTTCATTGTTGTTAATGTTGGCTATATCCGGCCTTTATTTGTAAATAAAACATTGAAGGGCACGATCAATGAACGTACCTTGAGCTGATGTTCTTCCTTCTTTTATCTTTTTGGGCGGAATCCGGATGAACGTACGACGCCGACGCTCGATGATCTTAAGTAAGGATATAAAAGTTTTATTAATAAACTGAATTTTTATTTCTTAGTTATTAAATCACTTCAAAGATATTTAAAATGAAGATTAACAAAGTTAACTTTTACTAAAGAATACTAATGATATCTTTCATCTATATATGATTTATTTATCTTATTTCATTCAATGCATGCCTATATATATATATATATATATATATATATATATATATATATATATATATATATATATATATATATATAAATCTTTAAAAATATATACAGCTTTCTTCTAAATGCCCACATAAACATATATATACTTTTATATGTATATTAACCTTAATATACGTAGTCTTCTTTCTAAATAGTACTAAGGTTACTCTAGCCTATAAGGTTTATTTGTTTTCTTCATAAAATGCATACATAATTATGTGTGCATGATAACATCAAATATTATCTCTTCTTTCTCTACAAACCTCTATTAATGACTAGTATTAATAATACTTGCTTTAAAATTAAAGAAAGGTTTATTTTTAATTATTGTTATTAATTATTTTATTATGTAAATATTTATATTTATTCATCTATGTTAATTATTTCTAACCTAATTTGTCTTATGATGGCAGAAATTAAGGTGCTAATTCTCTAGCATAACATTCTCACATCCCTTTAACTTAATTAAATCACCATTAAGTCACCAAGTCAAATGATCATTTAAATTAACCCGAATGCTTTCTAACCCAAATTATTCATGACTCTCCTTTGCACGGAAATTTGTCCACAATCTGTCTTCGGTTTCGAGTATGCCCAGATATCATCAATTGTCACCAAAATCTTCCTAAACTCCATGATTTAATCACATACATAACACAATCAAACTTTAATCTCTACGCAGGAAAACAATAACTAATTACAACTTAAATACGTAAATTAAAAAAAAGAGCTTAATCTGAAAAATTAACCTAAGAAATTAAATTAAAAGAACTGATCGAATTTGAAAAATTACCCTAAGAACCCAGGTGAAGGGGTTAATTTTTGAGGGTTTTTTTCTTTGTGAGGATTGAGGGTAGTGATTTTGAGGGTTTGAAGGGTCGAAGATCGGAGGATGACCGAAGACGGGGCAGACGGCCGGCGGTCGAAGAAGTCGCCGGTGGTAGTGAACGGCGCCGGTGCCCTGGTCAAAGTGGCGGTAGCCGGACAGGGCCTGGAAACCGGGCAAGCCGCGACCAAATTAGGGCAGAATCCGAGGCGAACAGGCGCAAGACTCGGGCGGAGTTGGCGTTTGGTGGTCGAGGCGATGACGGTGCGGCGAGTAGGTGGTGGTAGCGGCTGTTGGTGGCGTCATGGTGGCGTTTCCAGTGGTCGAGATGAAGGATGAGGGGATGCGGAAGAGGGAAGTGACGAGAAAGGGTGTGGTGTTGGGCGGTTTAATGATGAGGCCGATGATGGTGATGGTGAAGATGATGGTGGCCGACCAGGCGGTGGCTGTCGGCATGGTCAAGGTGCTCGCTAGGGCTGTCGGTCGGCGGTGAAGACGGGAAGAAGGCAGGGGCGGACGCAGGGCACTCGGTGGGCTGGAGAAAGAGAGGGGAGAGAGAGGTGAGTTATCGGGGTTAGGTTTAGGATAAATGATAGGTTTAGGTCACCTTAAGCTTTTATACTCCTCCTTCTTCTTCCTCTCTCACTCGGGCCGACCAGCTGCTTCGATCTCTAGGCCCAATTCCTTAGCAAACTATCTTAATCCAACTTACTCATCCTCATTATTTTCCGTATGCATATCTAATTTCAACTCTTTATGCTTATTAACATCTTTTTCATTTTACGCTTGTCTTAATATAAGAATTTTATTTTTGATAATAATAAGTTTACAAAAATTATATTAATTTCATTTGTATAAGGATTTTTCAAAATAAATTAGTTATATAAAAATGTTAATGTTTAGAATGAATAATCTAAACATGCTCAATTAAGGCTACTAGTTGTTGATAAAATCTAATTTATTGAAATGATAATGTTAGTTATCTTCCGAGTCATTAAAATCTATAGAGTATGCTCATGCGTCAGTCGTTGTCATCATCCGGTTCCTAGATTTTAAATAATATTGACATATATATATATATATATATATATATATATATATATATATATATATATATATATATATATATATATATATATATATATATATATATATATATATATATATATATATATATATATATATACACACACATATGTATATACACATGTGTAGTATGAAAATGTTTGAAAATTTAAAATGCATGCTCTCATGCTAATCTTTAATGTATTTAAAGTTAATTATTTTCTTAGGGATGGGTTGTTACACGTTCATATCACTAGGTGCCCTAGAAACTATAGTTCTAGGAACATCCACCTCTCATAATTTCCTAGTGATAGCATAGGGTTGCAGATGTGAAAGACAATGAGCAACCTAATTACCTCATCTCTAAACAAAAGACCAACAATGATAATGTTGCAAAATCCCGCCTCATTGGTGCATTTAGGTGCAAATAAACAGGCTCGTCCTTCCTCTAGCTCCGCACCACCAAAGTCGCTCCCTTACTCTAAACCGGCCAGGAGAATATTTCTTTTGTGGTTGCAAACAACAAAGTACCATCCCCGATCAAGTTCATCGACCCGTCCTCCATCAAAATTGACTTTGAGCATGGCGGGGTCAGGTGGAGCCCAAAGCAAAGGGTGAATGAAAGCTAGGACTGAAATAGCGACAGGTGTTCGGGTTACCATTTTCAACAGTTTGTAATAAAATTTTTCGCAACAGATAATTTTGATTGGAAAAATCAAATTTTACCAATAGATAACGTGCTTGATTGAATATTTTTACCAATAGATAATGTGCTCATAAAAACATGTTTTACCAATAGAACTTCTTGAAGGGATGTGTTTTTACTAACATATATAAATTGCGAGAAGATTTTAATACCAACGAGATATTTATGTTGGATATAAATATGGCACCAAACTAACAATTACCAACGTATATATTTGTTGGTATTAGTACATAACACCTACATACATACTTTTGTTGGCAATGGTGAAATTATTATAAACAAAACTAACCTGTTGGCATTAAACATTAATGACAATAGTCCACTTTATATGTTGGTAAAACTTTTATCCACTAAATTTTTATCAACAGTTTAGTAACAAATATTTTTCTATTCTTAAAACCCTTTACCAACGAGATATGGTCCCGTTAGTAAAATTCACATTTTTGTAGTGTTATTGCTTGTTTCTCGTAATTTGTAGCACTCTGAAATTTATTTTTCTTAATTTCTTTTATTTTCTAATTATTGAATTTGATATTGATGGTGGACTCTGTTTCCTATCTAATGTGATTCAGAGTTGCAACAATTGTTACTCAACCACCATGTTCTTGATAGAGGTTTCTCACCGACCTCATTTTTACTCCCAAGCATGCTAGTGAGGTGATTAACTGCTTTTCAATGAAAAGTATACTTACACAACATGCTGAATAAAGCTTTTAAGGTCTTTGTTATTTATACTTGTAAGTTTCGATGATTGAGAACAAAATGAAAACCTTGCAAATCACAAAGACCAGGTGATTCATCCGAACTTAGTTTAATTCATTCCATTTGAAAGTGCATCGAGTATCCGTATTTGGAGAACTAGTTGGAAAATAGAATTTGTGCGTTATTCTTTTTTGGTTTCAAACTTTTGTACATCTTTTTGTCACCAAGAATTCTCGCTATGCATGAAATGTTATCCGTATCACAAATCTTGTCCTTATGGCATCCAAAGGTGTCCATCTTCCATGGTTTTTATGGCAAGGATAAATATTGCTCTTGTTACAAATTAAATGTGTTAGATATCGTGGCTTGTTTATTTTTGTTCTTATGGGTTTTTTTTCATGCATAGTGTATCTTGTTGACTTCATACTTTCTCTTTATGGGAAAAGGATTCTAATAACAAGACTTTCTTTTAAATTTGTTTTGTGAGAAACTTGTATTAGTGTCTCTTTATGGCCAAGGTTTCCATTCTTTTTCTTTTTTTTTAAGATTTGATATTATTAGTTTGCAAAAATTATATGCGAGGCTTCAATCCTTTTTGTCGAGTGTATACTATATTCTAAAACTTTTGAAGTTTTTGACATCGTGAATTTCTTTGTTTTCTTTTCCCCTTTTTTGGAATATCATGGTTCGCTAATGTGCAAGATTGTATGTTGCCCAATGGCCATCAAGTTCATCTCCTAATTTGCTTTTAGAATTTTTGGATTGTTTGGTAGATTGGATTGATGATAATATGCAATTGCATTATCGGGAATGGTTTTTGGCCAACTTAAAAGCCTTGGAACTCGAACTCTGCGTTACAATTGCATATGGAAATATTTTGTCCTCCAAATTTTTAAAGATTCCAACACAAAATTAGTTTATTAGTTCTTGAAAAAGCATAAAATTTTGGATAAATATGATCCGCTTGCCTAAGTTACTTGGTTACGTATGATTGCATTGATTGGGGGTCATCTAATAGTTGGATTTTTAGTTGATTGTTTGTGACTCGAGAATAGGTGACACATATTTCACATAAGGAAGAACCAAGTAGGTCACCGATTTTATGCGCTCTAGATAAATTTACTTATGTCTTTTGTATGATTTATTATTTTCTGTGTCCCATGTCCTTTGGAAGTGGTTGGGTCTAAGGATCCTGACGGTTTGTCCTTTCGGAAATTCGAAGTTAACTAATCAATTTGTTTTACTTATTTGTTCCATGTTTGAGCAAATGATTTAGTCTGAAATTCTTCATAGGTACGACGTAGTCCAAGGTACATTCAGTCAACAACATAATGACCATGAGTTTGGCAATTCCACGTTTGGGCCATGTTTAACATATATGTCATTCAAAATTGATTAATTTTTTCTGATTCGTGGAAGAGGTATGACGTAGTCCAAGGTACATTCGTCAACAACATAATGACCATGAGTTTGAAGAGGATGATGCTGTGGGTGAAGGGGAACAAAATGAAGGGGGAGAAGATGAAGACGATGACCAATATGAAGAATAAGATTAAGACTATATAGTATAGTTCATATTTTCGTAATTTACTAATTGTATGGTTTGAATTTTAACAATAAATAGTATGTTTTTGTAAATACTAAGTGATCATCCTTTATAAACTTTTATAATCCAATTGTGATAAGATCCAAATTATTGTGTGAATATGTTTTTTTTGTTTCATGTGTACAATGTGATGTTTAGTTGAATGGGCTTTGGAATAGGGTTTCGGTGAGGTTTAGAGCAGCACGAAGAGGAGAGATTGAGGAGGAGTGCAAATGGGTTTGGTGTCTTCGGATCTACGCTGGTGGAAGGACGCCGAGGAAGAGAGGAAAAAGATGAAGGGAACCGTGTCTCGTTGTGTCGTGAGGTGGGAGAGGTGCAGCGTGGAGAGGAGTTTTGAGGCTTTAGGGTTTCATGGTTGGTGAAGGCGTCGAGAGGATGGAGGAAAAAGGATGGGCTGGGCTTTTTGCTCATGAAGAGAGACAGAGAGAGCCGTGAATGAACGCTAGGGTTTCCGGTTAGTAAAGCGAGGTTGAAGAGGGGGAAATGAGGGTTTTGTGGGTTTGGCACTCACTTGGGCCCATCAAGTGTGGCAAAGTTTGGTCTCGGTATGGGCCGACTTCAAATGATCCACTTAATTCTTCACTTTTTCGCTCTTCTTATTATTTCTCCAATTTTTTCACATTCCTACAAAAATAAAATATATTGAATTAAAATTTCTAATTTAATAATTATTACGGACAAAATAAGATATAAAGGGTACTAAAATTATCATCTTTTTGGTCTCAATACTACCCAAACATAAACGAAAACCACACAATCAGTAATCAGAAAAAATCTTCATAATCAATGAAACTTCAAAATGCTGCAAATTAAAAAGGTTCAACAAGGGTAATTTCGGGTGCTCAAGATAAGGTCCTTCGGCAAATTGGTTAGGAGATAAGGACCGTGAATATGTTTTAGGGAAATAATAGGAAACAAATAATAGGAGGGAATAACTCATGTCCTTTTGATAAAGAGATCAAGCCTAATGTTGCAAATTAGGCCGCAAATTAGGAGATAAGGACCGTGAATATGTTTGGGTAGTATTGAGACCAAAATGCTGCAAATTAAAAAGGTTCAACGAATGACTCATGTCCTTTTGATAAAGGTTATGGAGATTTGAGGAGTGAAATGATGCTCTAAGTATTTTCCACTGGGAAAATTATTCGGGTCATTTGTTGGAAAAGATGTATTGCATTGTTGTGTTATATGAACATTGAACCCTCATTTTTATAGTGAACAAGTATGTGAGCATCATTGTTAACTTTTACTAGCATTGAAACTTGTTCAAATTTATTAAAGAGGGCTTGTTCGAAATCATGGATCAACAATATTTTGAACTTCTTTCAGAAAATTAAAAGTGAACAATCACATTTCCTACCTACTAATTTATTTACCATCTTTCCGTACGTGTGCTCACTCTATTAGGACTTGATGAGCAAATCATACCATGAAAAGACAAAAGTGAGCTTGGAGGTGTCTATTTCAAAACCTTTTAGATTTTAAAACAAATTTCACTTGTCAAGCATGTTACGAAATGAAATGGTTAATAATCAAGTTACCATTTACGTATCATAAGATAATGAAGATTAAGAACTTCACGCATCAAACTTTTAATTTCATCACACAAGCAATTAATAAAATTAAATAATTCAAGGTACTAATCACATGATACATGCACAACTCCGATTGAGGGCAAGCCCCTTCAAAGAATTTCATTCACTCAACAATTCATTCATATAACACATTAATCTCCACTTCAAAACAAACAAGATAACTATCTAACCTCATTTGAGTCATACATTACTCATAATACCACATTTGCACTTTATAACACAAACTCGTTGCACTAGCGTAAAAAGAGGCACCTCGACAACAATATGTAAATGAAAACCCTATATTGCAACATATGGTTCCAAATTTCACTATTAAGCATGTTACCGAACAAAAGGGTCGATCATCATGCTAACATTTACGTATCATACGTGAATAAAGATAAAAAATTTCACGCAACAAACTTTTAATTCTATCACACAAGCAATTAATAAAATTAAATAATTCAAAGTACTCAATTACATAACACATTCATAACTCCACATAAAATTTTATTCACATAACAATTCATTCATATAACACATCGATGTTCACTTAAAAACAAACAAGATAGCTACCTAACCTCATCCGAGTCATACATTAGTCCCGATAGCACATTTGCACTTTATAACATATAAAATCGTTACACTAGTGTCCAAAGAGGTACCTAGACAAGTATATGTAAATGCAAACCCTATATGGCAACCTAAGATTGAAGGACCATGCTCGATACCATCTTGTAGCACTTCGATCTGCTCGGGTTGGTTATTTTTAGGTATCCAATCTCAATGAAGTTAAAAGAGTTATAAACAAAGGCTAATTTTTTTAAAAAATTCATTACTTTGATTCCCTCCGAAAATTTTTGTCGAGTTTCGCCGGGCTCGTAGTCTACACTTGCATAAAAGATAACAATAAAAACTCAAGGCCACACACCCAAATACAACACAACTCAATCAATTGAAATATAAAATAATTAAAATTTACTACTAAACGAGACACAAGCCTGGAGCAGAAGGGGCTCACATCCCTCGATTCCAACTCAAACTGTAGATGACAAAAGTATAACCGAATCTCCTAAGCTATCTAGACGGTTGGCTCACATAGCCATTCAAAGGGACTAAACGATATGCAATATACCATAACACAAATATGAATCCTTTAAAATAATGATTTAACTCACATTACACCATATAGTTTACAAATGATAGCACACAAACATGTCTAAAGGAGTAAACGATGTCATTCGATGCAAAACGAATTTTCAATTTGAGAATTCTCTCTAATAAAGCCCTGAAAAGTGAAATTAGAGGTAGGGGTGAGCAACCAAAGGTGTCTTCGGCAATTTTACTTCTCAAAACCAACACAATTTCGGCCTATTAGCAAGTGCCAACTCGTGATTTGAATCCACCGAAAACTCTATTGGCTTTGAACCAAGTAACTCATATTCTTCGTGGAGTTACTCAATGCACCAACTCTAATTTGAATTGAACAATTAAGCCAAATATCATTTAATTAATCCGACGATGGCTCGGGATTGGTGTGAGAGTTCGAGTGGAAGTGATTGTTTGGAGGCAGTATGAATTCGGCAAGATTTGTGTTCAAATTTGGGTATTATTCTTTTTCCTATTATGATCCTTCTATCATTTATTTCTATTTTACATTCCTCCCTACTTTCCTTGTTTCAATGATTTGGGTTTTTGAATTCGCTTCATGACGTTGATGGAGAATTTATTACCCATTAATCGAATAAAAAAATCAACAAAACCGATGAAGTTCAACCCATATCTTCTTCTCCAAGTAATGGAGACAATGAACACTTGTTGCATATTTTACTCAATATATTGACAAGAAATAAGATTAAAGAACAAAGTAGCCAAACTAAAATGGGGGTACAAATCGAACAAACCAATGAACCAAAGGAAGGGAATAGATTCGAACTTTGAGCCAATAACATGGTATTTCAACACCAAATTCGAAACTCCCCACAAAGTAAACAAAGCCAAAGTCAATTACATAAATTTCGAGTTGAGAAACTGGATTTGGAAATTGGATATGGAAATGAAATAAAACAAGAAGAAGAAAAATAGCTCTAACAAATTTACTTCTTTACGTGCTTCAAGTACGTTTTGGAAAGAAAGAGTGTCCCGATGGATAACACAAGCAAAGACGACAAAAATAATTAGCAGATGTGTATTATGAAAGTTAGTATGAAAGGAAGAGAAATGAAAAAATAACCATTCGAAGAAGTCGCAAGACACCAAAATAAATGGTTTAGATTAATTTTTTTATATCAACGATTTATATTTGTCAATTATCATAATTAAAAAAAAATCAATTACAATAAAATTTTCATAAAAACCCAATCTGTTACATTTTTCCTGTACCACAAGCATGGCAACACTATCTTTTAGTCTCGTTGACTCTTAAATAAAAGAAACAAAATAAATTAAGAGCCTATAAAACATAAATATTACTTGTTAAACCCAACCCACCATAATCAGTTACCGTTAAACTCAATCCACCTAGGCATTAAACCCAATCCACCGCCATAAATATTACCGTTAAAGAAACATGGCAACGCTACGACGGTGGAACACGAGTACCTTATATGTACGTTGCGCGTATCTCGGCCGAAACCCTAACGGCTCGAACCCTATTCTCTCCTTTATCGGTCCCATCCCTTTCCCCGAACCAAAACCCTTTCCCCCAAAATCATCCTTTTCTCGGTAATTAGCGAGCACCGATCAAGTTGATGTTTCGCAACCTTTCCGATGACCTCAAAGGCGCTACCTCCGAAGTCGACGAAAACTTAATTACGATGGCGATTCGGGAGGCAGAGTTGCGGTGTGTCGGGTCAAGGGTCCGTGGAGGATGCCGTACTTATCGAGTTCATTAGAAAATTCGAGGCCGGAACTGGACTCTCATCACCCGGTGGAAGTCACGTCGCTCCGGCAAGTTTTTCTGTCTTGGTTGGTGTAACCAGCTCGATCCTTGTGTCAAACGCAAGCCCTTCTCCAATATCCACTCTATCTCTATCCGATTTTCCAAATTGTGTTGACTTTTTTTATCGTGTTTTCTCCCATTTCTCTGTAAATTTGTGCCCAGTCATTCGTTCAACCTTTTGAATTTGCAAAATTTTGAAGTTTCAATGACTGAATATTTTTCCCCGATTATTGATTATGTGGTTTGTGTCTCTGTTTGCGTTCGGATCTGTAATTTTAGTTGCATATTATTGTCATTGGCCTCGTGTGTGAGTTTTTATTATTTATTGCTTATTATTGTTTATTAATGTTCATACATGGGTGTTTGTTTATGATTGATTTTGCATGGTGGTTCCGGTGGGGTACAGATATGGAATTTTGTAACTCTATAATCTAATAATACTTCTTTGTTAGAGGGC
Source organism: Talinum fruticosum (assembly GCA_021018815.1). Lineage (NCBI taxonomy): Eukaryota > Viridiplantae > Streptophyta > Magnoliopsida > Caryophyllales > Talinaceae > Talinum > Talinum fruticosum. The sequence goes on along the minus strand of JAITYX010000006.1, from coordinate 9,511,506 downwards.
TAATTCATGATCTTGTACTTATTATCTTTTATATTATATTATTGGCTCGTGTGTGATTTTTCTCATTTTAATTATGTATTGTCATTAGAATAGATTTGGAATTCCATACTTTCTTCAATGCTAGACTCCCACAATTCATTCATTTGTCCTAAATATCCTCTAAAACCTTTTCCTACAAAATGGCTCATGAAATGGTCAACAAAAACGTACTCCTAAAATTAAAGACTTTGACCTAAGTCTATCGTACTGTTTTCTTTTGAGTTTTTCCTTTCAAATATAATCCTCGCTAACATAACATGAGGCTTAGTACATTTTTGTAACAAGCATAAGTCAATCTATTCCTAGTGTTGCCTATTCATTTCCTCACAAGGACTTCTAGGAATCGTTAAAGGATTCATTTTCCATGGTCAAAAATGGGGTAGAACATAATTTTTTTTTCCTAAAATCACGACAAATGTCCTTCTATTATTCATTTCCTATTATTACACTAGAACATCTTCACGGTCCTTAGCTCCTAATTGGCTCACCAATTTGCCAAAGGATCTTATCATCTTGAATGCCAAAAATTTCCCTTGTTCATCCCCTTTGGATGTTTCATTTTCTATGCACCAAGCCTTGTGACTACAAGGCTTAGCTTTTGTTGGACATTCTCTTATTTCTTTTTGACTAAAGTAGCTCAAAAAATAGCCAAAGGAATCAACTTCCTAGTGTAGAAGGTCTATTTCTTTGTGGTCTTCTTCTTTGAGTTCTTTCCTCCAAACATAAGCCTATAAAAATATTAGGCTTGATCTATTTATCAAAAGGGCATGAGTTATTCCCTTCTATTATTTGTTTCCTATTATTGCCCTAAAACATCTTCACGGTCTTTACCTCTTAAATGGTTGACCAATTTGCCAAAGGACCTCCTCATCTTGAGCGCCCAAAATTGGCCTTGTTCCTCCCCTTTGGATGTTTCATTTTCTCGCACATCACGCCTTGTGATCTGTAAGGCTTAGGTTTTTTGTTGGAAATTCTCTTATTTCTTTTTGACCAAAGTGGTTCACCAAATAACCAAAGGAATCAACTTCCTAGTGTAAAAGGCCTATTTCTTTTTTGTCTTTTTCTTTGAGTTGTTTCCTCCAAACATAACCCTATAAAAACATTAGGCTTCATCTATTTATCAAAAGGGTATGAATTATTCCCTTCTATTATTCATTTGCTATTATTTCCCTAAAACATCTTCATGGTCCTCACCTCCTAAATGACTCGCCAATTTGCCAAAGGACCTCCTCATCTTGAGGGCCCAAAATTGCTCTTATTCCTCTCTTTTGGATATTTCATTTGTTTGCTCATCAAGCCCCGTGATTACAGGGCTTAACTTTTCATTGGACATTCTCTCGATTTCTTTTTACCAAAGTGGCTCACAAAATAGCTAAACAAATCGGCTTCCTAGTGTAGAAGGCCTATTTCTTTCTCGTTTTCTTCTTTGAGTTCTTTCTTCCAAACATAAGCCTATAAAAACATTAGGCTTGATCTCTTTATCAAAAGGACATGAGTTATTCCCTCCTATTATTTGTTTCCTATTATTTCCCTAAAACATATTCACGGTCCTTATCTCCTAACCAATTTGCCGAAGGACCTTATCTTGAGCACCCGAAATTACCCTTGTTGAACCTTTTTAATTTGCAGCATTTTGAAGTTTCATTGATTATGAAGATTTTTTTCGATTACTGATTGTGTGGTTTTCGTTTATGTTTGGGTAGTATTGAGACCAAAAAGATGATAATTTTAGTACCCTTTATATCTTATTTTGTCCGTAATAATTATTAAATTAGAAATTTGCAGCATTTTGAAGTTTCATTGATTATGAAGATTTTTTTCGATTATCGATTGTGTGGTTTTCGTTTATGTTTGGGTAGTATTGAGACCAAAATGCTGCAAATTAAAAAGGTTCAACGAATGACTCATGTCCTTTTGATAAAGGTTATGGAGATTTGAGGAGTGAAATGATGCTCTAAGTATTTTCCCTGGGAAAATTATTCGGGTCATTTGTTGGAAAAGATGTATTGCATTGTTGTGTTATATGAACATTGAACCCTCATTTTTATAGTGAACAGTATGTGAGCATCATTGTTAACTTTTACTAGCATTGAAACTTGTTCAAATTTATTAAAGAGGGCTTGTTCGAAATCATGGATCAACAATATTTTGAACTTCTTTCAGAAAATTAAAAGTGAACAATCACATTTCCTACCTACTAATTTATTTACCATCTTTCCGTACGTGTGCTCACTCTATTAGGACTTGATGAGCAAATCATACCATGAAAAGACAAAAGTGAGCTTGGAGGTGTCTATTTCAAAACCTTTTAGATTTTAAAACAAATTTCACTCGTCAAGCATGTTACGAAATGAAATGGTTAATAATCAAGTTACCATTTACGTATCATAAGATAATGAAGATTAAGAACTTCACGCATCAAACTTTTAATTTCATCACACAAGCAATTAATAAAATTAAATAATTCAAGGTACTAATCACATGATACATGCACAACTCCGATTGAGGGCAAGCCCCTTCAAAGAATTTCATTCACTCAACAATTCATTCATATAACACATTAATCTCCACTTCAAAACAAACAAGATAACTATCTAACCTCATTTGAGTCATACATTACTCATAATACCACATTTGCACTTTATAACACAAACTCGTTGCACTAGCGTAAAAAGAGGCACCTCGACAACAATATGTAAATGAAAACCCTATATTGCAACATATGGTTCCAAATTTCACTATCAAGCATGTTACCGAACAAAAGGGTCGATCATCATGCTAACATTTACTGGTCCTTACCGATACACTTATCATTATGAATGGTGACCACTTTTTTTTTTTTTTTTATCCCAATAGCCAAGCATTTTATCGACGGACGAGCGTTTGCAGGAATACCAAGCAAAATTCACATCTTGAGCTAGTCTATTCACCATTTTCCTTTCGGGGATACCGTATAAGCTTCTAGTGGATGTTGATGTGGCATTTCCTTCATACATTACATAACCTGTGAGAACCTCACCATTATTCTAACCACTATCCGCGAGAACACCATCTACTCCACTAGTTACCAATGGTGACGTGTCATTTTGGAGATATTGTATTGAATATAACACATTAGGGCTCACCCGTGTCTCCCATAGGGATCTCATTTTCCTACAAAACAAGGGCAAAGATAGAGGATAATTAGGATGAAATGAGTATGGGAACATTCATCCAGACCTCACTCAAGCAAACATAGTCTCTCGAGTGCGAGGTCGGGATTAACAATCATATTGGTATTTTTTGCGGGCCAAAATATTGCCAACACCACATTTCAAAGCACCAAGTTATCCAGGTAAAGTGTCAATCTCCTACTAGTGATATACCATTTCGAGTATTGCTTGAATTATTGCAAGCAAGAGTATTGCCATTTGTGACACCGCATTTTTCAGACCTCCGAGACATCCAACTCCCCCTTCACCACGTCTAGATAACGTGATAAATAATAGGCCTTTGTGTTTTGTAGATGCATTGTAGCTACTATCATGCTTGGCAATAATTTTTTTGCACTATTTATAAAAACTAAATCTTGGCCAAATAAGTAGACCGGCAGTGTGTTGATACCTAAGGTCCCAACAAGCTAAATAACCGAAGTCAATCCAACGAAATACCAGCTTGAGAAGAAGGATTGTAGCACGGATCGTTTATACCTATGAAACATCGGATCATATCACAAAAACACATCAAAAAATATATATGTAAAAAATAATAGCAATAAAGTGCAATTTGCAATTTCATTGTTACACAAGTAGATTTGTTGATAATGTAAACAATAAGGAATTCAACACGAATCTCAATGAAGTTGGGGAGATCCAGATGTACACATATGTTTGCACAATCAAATAAAAGAGGCAACAATGGAGAAGTAAATCTTGTAAGAGCATAATCAAGGAAGCATGATTACAAGTAACAATGGCAATAGATCTCTTGCACTTAAATATCCTATTTTTTTGCCATTTATTATTGGGTTTCCTTAAAAATTAGTATGAAAGATCAATTGTTTTAATGTTTTGGTGATGTAAGTAACAAAAGATTCAAAGCGTAATACGAGTCAATGGTTATATTTGTGTATGGTAACGAATGTACCAAAAGTGCAACACATTGGTCATTCAATGATTGAAAAAGGTACTCACAATCACAAACTTAGTTCAAAAAATCTCAAGGCGCACAAAATCGAAAGGGTCCTGGCCAGTGCGGGTTTCGAGCGAAAGGGCGAGCTTTTTGGAATAAGGCGCACCTACCAAAAATTGCTTGAAAATAATTACTAAGCAATATTTTTGCTGGAATATCATCGAGTTAGCTTAACTGAGTTACATCACTACTAAAAAATACTATAAGACTAGATTAAAAAATAGTTCAATTTAATTACGAATGGAATCATATTTCAAATTAACACCATTTAGATTTAGATTGAACTTGATATGATGAGTTTAGATGTTAGCTTTTAGGTCAGCTATTATTTATTTAATTATTAAAATTATCTTATTTAGAGAAGTAATTTTATCAAAAGTATCAAGCTATATATAATTCAGATCAATTTTAATTTTATGTTTACTTTTAAACGAGTTTATTTGGACCATAAGGTCGAATATAGACACATAGGTGGGTAGGATTTAGAATCTCATGAGTTTTGCTAGTCCACATAAACAAGACTATGAGTTGTAGGCCCAGCACCAGCACCACCCTCCACCGCGGCACCGCCTTTGCCTCTGCCTCTGCCTCTGCCTTCCAGCTTCTCTGACCTTCACCTCCCACCCTCGCCCAACTCTCCTCCGGGCTCTTCCTCCCACGCTCTCACCTTCGCTCCTTTGAACTCCCGCCTCCCCCGTGGTTGTATCTACTCCGCCACCCTGTCTTGCTTGCCTCACTAAAAAATCTTCGATCTTCCTCACTGTCAGATTCGATCTCCACTGCCCCTATGCCGAGTTTCTTTCAATATAATTGTTTAACTGAAGAAATCAGAGATGAACTTGGAGCCGCGAAGTGAGAAGAAAAGGCAAAGGGAAGCGACAAATATACCGTCACTCGACCAGGATATCCTTTGTATTATATTTTCCTTCCTCGACCTCTTCGACCTGGTTCGTTGCTCTGTCGTCTGCAAATCATGGTAAGAACTGATAATAGGGAAGGGTTTGCTGCTCCCAATATTTCCTTCCTTGAATACCGATAATACCGTATTATCGGTATTATGGAGGGAAAGGAAATGGACGAAGGGCGACGGAAATGAGTTATGAATTTTTATGTTTGAATTGTTACTAAAAAGAATAGTGTAGAATGGGGGTTAATTCATTTTAAATGTTCCCTTAGCGCTGTTCTCTCCCAGTTTGGGGTTGAACAAAAAGGGTAGATGTTGAAAGGGGATGCATTGTACTCCTTCCCTCCTTTCCTTTGCGAACAAGGGTAAAATAATTAGGATACTTCTCTTTCCCTCCCTTCCCCCTCTCTACCCTCAAACCAAACTGAGGGTCAGTCGACTTATGTTATTGGTAAATTGATCAGATTTGGATGGGAAGAGTGTGATATGATATTGTTGTCTAGCAGTTCAATTAGCTCGTGATATGACTATTTTCTAGTCCATTCATGGAATTCGCTTCCTTTTATTGTTTCTACTAAATAATAGCACTTACAACCCAATTAGCTCATGAAGAAACGGAGCGGATGGTGATGTAATTCTCCCATAGTATGTCACAACTCACAAGAAGCAAACATTTCTGGTTGATTCCGGCTAACTCGTTGGTCTCGTTGCCTTTTTTCTCTTTTGGGGGAACAAAGGTCAAATTTTCATTGCTCCAAAGGGCAAAAATACACAATTTCCCTAGGCTTTCCCAGGGTTACATTGAGCTACAGCACATTAATGCCTTACATTCATTCCATCATCCCCCACTAAGAGATTCAATCTAATACAGACAAGGTATTTGATCTGACTGACTAATGCAACTTCTGACGTCTGTTTCTGCCCAAATTTGTGAAGATTATGTGCTTGCCATATGCAATACAAAGTAGTGCAGAATGCTCATATGAGTATCTTGGCTCTAATACTCTTGCCTTTGACCTTCTTGGAGAACCATTTCATCTCATGACTCCATGTCCAGTGTTTCCCAACAACTCCCAATCAATGCAAAATGGAATACCACACTTGCTGACTAAACTGACATTTAAAGAACAAATGCTGATAGGTTTCATTTTCTGAGCAAAAACAGCGCATTCCAGCACTGCCATTAACTAGAGCAACATATCTACTATTTGTTATAATTCTCCTCATGCCTACCAGGACCAGACAAGTGATAGAAGAATGTCTTGACATGCCTTACTAGTAGAAAGCTTTCCCCATTCTCACAACTCTTAAAGGATTGAATACCCCCTAGTTGAGCAAAAACCTCATCCCTTGTCTTGATTCTTTATGTGGCCTATTGAATTACGATAGACCCTGTTTGTATTTTTGAGTGTTCTGGCTTAGTAGATGCACAAGCATGCCATTGCTAGCGTCAGTTTTCACTGTCCTTTCATATCTTATTTTCGCTTTGTACTATCTCTGTACTACTGCTGAGAACACCAATTTCCCCTTTTTGTGTAGGAATTTGATCATTAGGAGATCTAGATTAGTGTTTGCATTGTACTGCAAGCAACATGATGCTGATGCTGCCTCCAACCAATCAATTGATTTGGAGAGGCCATTGAATATTTTACTTGAGGATCTGGCAATGCATCGTCACAAGTCTGCTCTTGTTGAAGGCACTGTTCATGTTGATCTATGGAGGGGCCATGCCACCGCGTAAATTCATTCTTCTCAGTCTCTTATAACAATTTTTTCTGCCCCCTTTTTTTTTAATACTTTGTCATCATATCATGTTTTCACCATTTACTTGAGAAACTGAAGGCCTGTTATATTCCTTGTATGAGAGGAGAGAGCTGTTGAATCACTTGTTTGGTGAACGAGTAGCTTCTTTTTATGAAAAAACTTCTAAGATCTTTCATTATGTTGGGAGCGGCAAAGCCTCTGCTCTTTGTTTTACCTCAGTTATGTATGCTCAGTTTATGCAAGTTAACATATATAATGGATTTTTGTTCGAACAGTCATGTATGCCTAACTTCTTACCTCTTTAGGATTGACCAATGCCGAATGAAGATGGGTTTGATTCTTACTGGTGCAGGCAACAAGGTAGCTTTTCTTCAGTTATTGTCTCACATCAGAAAATGTTGGAATGCCCTGGATATTAGCCTGTGTGCCTTTCTGGCCCTATTGATCTCTCTTCATTCATGTCTTTCCATATCCAACAACTCTTAGGTTTTTGGTAATGTCAGGTTATGCGCCTGTGGTCATCAGAAAGCTATAAATGCTTGAAAGAATATTTTCTTTATGACGAGGCTCCTCTTGTTGATTTCGACTTCGATGAAAGCAAAGTAGGTATCGTGAGAGCACATAATCCATGTCAATTATGGTAGGCTTATTAATAATATTATTATGTTCCTCAAAGGGCCTTGGGTGAGGAACTGGACCTTCCAAATACTCTAATATATAAAAATGGTTGAATTTGGATGGCATGATTTGCTTTGCAGTTTCTATATTTTAATTTCAACTGTTCAACAACAAACAAGTCTGTCAGCTTCTAGGAGTTTGTATATTTATGCAGATTGTTGGGTTGGTTGGAACTCGTATATGCATATGGAGGCGCCATGGAAATCGAACTATATTTCCTGCACGTGAAGGGACATTTACAAAGGGCTCATGTATGAGGTATGCTGAATTATCTCTGTTGACTTTATGTATTCATCTTCTGCATAGGAAAAGATTCTTCTTTTTATCATACCATGCGTTTTGGTTATGTTAAGATTCTCCTTTGATTAGTGTTATTGTTGAAGAGTCATGACTTAATGGAGGAAGACACCCTAGAACAATGCATGTGAACATAGGACTATGAAATAAGTGCTTCCTAGAAGCATGAGCTAGCTGACTAAACACTTGTTGATAAAGAAGAAACGAAACTACGTCCTTATTTAAGGTCTCCAACCTTGGGTGCAGACCTCTATAAACTCCTACCAAGCGCCATGCCTTTCATTAGGCCTAGATTAACTTATGAAGGGTCATGTCGTTCATTAGGCTCAGATGTACAAAATCTTGTGTACTGAAACACCCCCTTTCTCAAGAAAAAAAGAAAAAGCTTCCTTTTTGTTTCTGTTCCTCTTAGGTAATCTTCTCATCCCTTGCTGGTAGAGCAGTAGAGCAGTAGAGCTTGATGTCTTCTAACGTGATAGGTCCAAAATGTATGTGATGGAGATCCACTCCAAAACTAATAATTCAATTTTATTCCATAACTCTACTTCAAAAATGAAACAACATTAAAGTGGTATTTATAACCAAAATTTCCTAACACAAGGAAACTAACCTAATATCATAATATAACTAAAAGACTACTTTCCTAGATAATAATTAAGCTAATAAATCAATAAATCAAAAAATACAATTAAATATATCAAGAGATAATAATTTCCTAATCCTAATATATTTATACCATAAATAATGACATTCTTATTTCTTTTCTTGAGATTTGCATTATTCTCCCCCTCCTAGAAAAAACTCTTGGTCATCATTCTCCCCTCTTAGAAAAAACTCGACCATGAGTTTTTGAAGAAGAGAAGAATTAAGAGCCTCGAGTTGACCATCCATGTGTAGCACACATAAGGCTCCACCATGATGTACAGGGAAAAGACTCCAGCTTTTGACTGAGAAGACTTGAAAAGTATATGTTTAAAGTAATCCACTGAAGTATTAAACAAATCCTGAGAATATATGTCCTTCTCAATAGACTTATGAAGACCTTTAGGCTCTTGTTCTTGAAGGTTAACAAGTGCATTTTCTACCTCCAGTACTTCATCTTTATCTTCTGTTTCTTCGTTAGTCTCCTTGTGAAATTCAGTATTAAACAAATCCTGAGAATATATGTCCTTCTCATTTGACTTATGAAGACCTTTAGGCTCTTTTTCTTGAAGGTTAACAAGTGCATTTTCTACCTCCAGTACTTCATCTTTATCTTGTGTATCTTCATTAGTCTCCTTCTGAAATTCAACATCTTGCACTTAGTATCTTCATTAGTCTCCTTCTGAAATTCAACATCTTGCACTTCTTGGATGATAGGAACACTTTCTGGTTACCACTCCAAACCGTGATTTGTCTTCTGCTTCCTGCCGAGTCTTGTTAATTATAGAATCTTCACTAGTGATCTCTGGTTTTGGCAGGGATTTCTTAGGTTCAACACGTTTGTGTTTTCCAACTACCTTATCAATGTTCTTCTCAAGTCGGTTCAAAAGTGCATCAATTCCCTCGTACTTGTTAGTAAGACAATCAAGACGTTCAAGGATTTGATGTTGTTTGGATCGGTTTTCTTGATAAGATTCTAGGAAAGAATCGAAATTACATGAAGAGTATGGACGCTTCTGGATATCTTCTTTGGTAACTTTGGTGGACAAATAGGAACTCTTTTTTGTGATGGTGGGTATGAATTGTGGTACAATGACAATGACTCCATAAATCAATCCCAATGGATGGATTTGGTTGGCTTAGAACCAACTGTGATACCAAACTAATGGAGATCCACCCCAAACTAATAACTCAATTTTATTCCATAACTCAACTCCAAAAGTAAAACAACATTAAATGGTTATTTATGACCTAGAACTCTTAAACAACATAAGGAAACTAACCTAATATCTTAATATAACTAAAAGACAACTTTCCTAGATAATCATAAAGCTAAACACTCAAGATCTACTATCCTAAGAATACCTCCAAAAATTAAATCCGAAAATACAATTAAATAACTATCAAAATATAATAATGTCCTGATCCTAATATGTTTATGCCATAAATAATAAAATTCTTATTTCCTTTTCTTGAAATTCACAGCAGTGATCTTGTGTCATCATTTGTAACGTTCATGTCTTTATGGGTGAAGGTACATGGATCCCGAGGCTGCTGTTGGATGCGAGGATGGGACTGTTCGGGTGTTTGACATGTATAGTAGGAGTTGTTCACGTATAATTCGGTTTGTGTCCTTGGCCCTCAAATTTCATTTTTAAATTTTTATGCATAGGAGATATATTGGTCTAAATGCTAGAAACCACATACTGCAGTGACTCTTAAATCTTATGAGTCCGCATTATCTGATGAATAAAAGTTGAAGCTTCCAGCCAAAGCGTTGCCGAATTAGTATATAATATGTTAAAAGTAAATAATATTAGATGCCATTCTATCTTCTTTTGACTGGATCATTGCTAAGATGACAGTTTCATGAGGATTTCTTTTGCGTATTTTAATTTGAATCCTGCATTAGAAGGGCTTATTGTGCATTTTTGGCGGTTTCACTGTTAACTTATTCTTTGGACCTGCTAGTAGCTTCTGATCTTGACCTTGTAGGATGCACTCTTGTCCTGTAACTTGTATTGCATTGGGTGAGGGCCAGCTGATTGTGAGTGGTTCCTCTTTTGGGAGCGTGACCATATCTGGACTATCATCTGATCAGAAAGTGACTGCCTTAAGATCTACTGATCGTACAGGTTATCATGTTGTTCATTCTTCTTCTCTGACTTCCCATGATTTACTTACTTATGGTATTGCTGCATTATTGGATATGGTAGAAACATTTTCGTCTAATGTGCTATTTGTCAAAGATGAAAATATTCTTTCTGATTCGACATTACTTGGGGTCCTAGGGATGAGGTTGCATACAAGTTGACCTTTGAAACCCTGTTAATGGTTAGAGTTTGGATTTTCATGATGGTGAAAGAGAGGAACCGGAAGAAGTTATGAGGTGGGGAGAGAAATTTATCTCTTTGGAAGGCAAGGACATTTTGAAGGCTGGGATATAATTTATCACTTCTTGTCTTATTAGTATTCAGAGTTCCCTTTCATGTTTTAACACTTGTGGATGATTTTCATAGTACTTTTTCTAAATTTGGTGGGAACAATATGATAGAAGAAAGAAATTCCATTAGCTTATGACAATGGAACAATTTTGCTGGGTATTACTGTATTACTGACTTGAGATTCAGAAGGAAGTTAGTGGCTTTTACGGGAATCAAAGCCTCAATAGAGTGTTTGCATAATAGCATAAGGGAAGGCGACTAATTATAATCTTGCACCAGTGTGTCATTTTGGTATTTAGAATTTTCGACTTCACTGTGTGTCTTGGGTTTATCTCAAGAGGCAAAATTGCTGTATATTTTCTTTGTAGTTCTATTCCAGTGGTTGAGGACTGACTTTTAGATAGTAGTGTTTGGAAGTCTGCCAGTGAGGTAAGATGGCAATGGAGTTATGTGGGGCAACCCAGTTTGGTTGCTCACTGCCTCGCGAGTTAAATGACGTTTTCTTGGTTTGGAGCAATGTAAGGCAAGATGGACAATTCAGTTGCTCATTGCTTTATAAAGGACAATCTTCTTTGGTCAAGACAAGTTAAGTTTAGAGTTTGAGCTAAACTTTTTCTAGGAGTCTCTCTCTCTCATCCCTGGCAAACACTCTGACTTGTATTTATTCAGCTGGCACTGCCACTGACCTCCTAAGCTACCTCCGGCAATAACACTGTTTGGCAACTCGGCGGCGACAAAAAGTTTTAACTTCTCCACTGTTCGATTGAAAGGCGACTGGTGTTCTAGTTATGAAGGGGTACAATTGGCTACATCTCAGGGGGATTAAAGAAGCCCATGATTATGGGACACCAGCGGCTGTTTTTCTACCGCTGGTTGTGAGTGCCCCTACCCTTGTTATATGTGTTTGTTTTGTTTTCAGCTTCTTTCTCCGACCCCTGCTATCCCTCAGTCCCTTGTCACCGGGGACTGAGCTGCCCACAACCACCCTCTCCTTTACGGTACGCCGCCCCAGTCGTCTCTGTGTGGGCTCTATAGTCGTCACCATCTCCTTATCATCGATAGAGGACCTCCTCACCCTGGTACCATTGGGGCTTTTGCCTTCTGTGCCATTCTGGCCTCCCCTTTCCCTAGGCTTATCCTTGCTAAGGCTCTCGGGTTTGTAATGTGGTTACTGTACCCAAATACCACAACTTACCTTGCAAAGGAAAGTTGGAAGAAAGTGATTAGATAATTGACACATTTGAGACTTACTGAGGACACGACTCATGATAGGAGTTTATGGAGATCTAGGATTAGAGTGGCTGATATTTAGTAGCTGGAAATGTAGGCTTTGGCGTACTTATTTTTCATCTCAAATATTTATTTCTTAATTGACTATAATTGTATTACTTTTACTTTCGAATGTGTGCTATAGTTCCTCTCCTTTTTGTGTTTCAAAAGTTTTCAATAAATAATTAAAAAAATTTCTTTTTAATGTTTGGAATCGACCTCTTTACAAGGCTGCTTATATTTGAAGCTCCCTAGATCTCATGAAAGCAATATCAACAATTGGAGTTGTATTTATTTATGATTTTTGAAGGAAATGTGTTTGTTTTTCATAATAATTTTTTTAAATAAAAATTAACTAAGGGTTGGGGATGGATTTTAAGAGATAAATAAGAGGCCTCTCCACCTTAACAAACCCTTTATTCATCTCTTCCCTTATCAAACAAGAGGTCTCTCTCCTGCTCTTCCTTCTGTCCTTTGACCTAAAAATCTGACAGTAAGATGAGGGCAATCACCTGGCCAAAAGAATCACCATGTTAGGGCTCACATTCACATGCTTCCAACTTTTGTTTACTAATTGCATTTAGTAACGTTTAATTTCAAAGGAGGCAAAGAGAGCAAACAAACACTAGATATGAATATGATAGGAGCATTAGGGAAAATGTAGTTGCTGGACACTATGAAATAACTTCCTACTTTTCGGAGTTGCTCTTATTGTAGGATAAGAGTTACCAAAAACCTTTTAGCTTTCCTTGAAGCAGTTTTGGAAACGACTCTTTAAAAGCAATTTTTTTGTAAGTTGAAACTAGGAGTGAGCGGTTCCGGGTACCCTATCCCCAAAACTCGGAATTTGAACCCGAATCTGTTCGACCTCCTGAAATTTAGGAACCTGAATCGAGACCTCTTTCGTTGGTTACTCGAATTTCGGGAACCTGAACCGAATCGTAGGGTTCGGTTCCGGGTACCCTGTCCATATCATTATTGTTATAAAAAAGAAAAAAAGTAGGGGTGCTTATTAGTATTACTCGGGAATTTTAATCAATAATTGGGTTGGCGTCATATTAAAAATTGAAAAGTTAAAATCATCTTGATCTCATATTAAAAACTGAAAAATGAAAAGGTTGAAAAGCGAAAATATTATTAACTCGTTCGGGTATTGAAGGTTTCAGGAACTCGAACTCGAACCGGAATTTGTTACAAGTTCCTAAATTTAGGAATCTTACGCGGAACCGGTCAAACGATTTCGATTATGGTTCCGAAACCTTACCTGTTTGACCGGTTTCTAGGGTCTCGTAGGGTACTCGCCGGACGTGCTTAAATTTTCAGATTTTCCCTTTTTTTTGAGTTCTTAAATTTTCATTGTTTCTCTCTCCAGCTTTTTGTTTGTGATCTTAGTTTAAAAAGCCCGGGGGTCAAGCCCGAAGCCCACCCCCGCTCCTTGCAAGGGGTCAAGCCCAGCCCCTCTAGAGAGCCTCTACCCCAGCGTGCAGTTGCACCTCTCGTGCCTCGGAGGGCTGTTTTCTATTATTTTGGCTATTTTTCTGTCTCCTCCTTCCTCTTTCTCTCGTCTAATTGGGTTAGTTGCCCCTTTTTCAAGCTGCGCTATTTTTTCTTCTTTTTCAGCCTGCTTTGTCGGTGAAAATCGTAGCGAATCATTGTGTTATCACAATTTAAGACTGTGGTATTTTTCGTAGTTACAATGATATCTAATTATTTATTTGATGTCATTATCTTAGCATATTCCAGCAAAAATATTGCTTGGTAATGATTTTCAAGCATTTTTTGGTAAGTGCGCCTTGTTCCAAAAAGCCCGCCCCTTCGCCTTGAAACCCGCGCCCTGCCGGACCCTTTGTGATTTTGTGCGCCTTGAGATTTTTTGAACTAAGTTTGTGATTGTGAGTACCTTTTTCAATCATTGAATGACCAATGTGTTGCACTTTTGGTACATTCGTTACCATAACAAATATAACCATTGACTCGTATTCTGCTTTGAATCTTTTGTTACTTACATCACCAAAACATTAAAAGCAGTTGATCTTTCATACTAATTTTTAAGGAAAACCAATAATAAATGGCAAAAAAATAGGATATTTAAGTGCAAGAGATCTACTCGCCATTGTTACTTGTAATCATGCTTCCTTGATTATGTTCTTACAAGTTTTACTTCTCCATTGTTGCTTCTTGTATTTGATTGTGCAAGCATATGTGTACATCTGGATCTCCCCAACTTCGTTGAGATTCATGTTGGATTCCTTGTTTACATTATCAACAAATCTACTTGTGTAACCATGAAATTGCAAATTGCAGTTTATTGCTATTACTTTTTACATATATATTTTTTGATGCGTTTTTGTGATATGATATGCTCGTTTCACAGGTATAAAGAGTCCGTGCTACAATCCTTCTTCTCAACTGGTATTTGCTTGGATCGACTTCGGTTATTTAGCTTGTTGGGACCTTAGGTATCAACACACTTGTTGGTCTACTTCTTTGGCCAAGATTTAGTTTTTATAAATAGTGCAAAAAATTTATTGCCAAGCATGATAGTAACTCACTGCAAAACACAAAGGCCTACTATTTATCACGTTATCTAGACATGGTGAATGAGGCGCTGGATGTCTCGGAGGTCGAAGAATGTGGTGTCGCAAATGGCAATACTCTTGCTTGCAATAATTCAGCAATACTAAAATGGTCTATCGCTAGTAGGAGATTGACACTTTACCTGGATGACTTGTCTGCTTTGAAATGTGGTGTTGGCAATATTAATTACCAATATGATTGTTAATCCCGACCCCATACTGAGAGACTATGTTTGCTTGAGTGAGGCTTGAATGAATGTTCGCGAGACTCATTTCAGCCTAATTATCCTCTATCTTTGCCCTTGTTTTGTAGGAAAATGAGATCCTTGTGGGAGACACGGGTGAGCCCTAATGTGCTATATTCAATACAATATCTCCAAAATGACACGTCGGCATTGGTAGTTGGTGGAATAGATGGTGTTACGCGGATAGTGGATCGGAATAACGGTGAGGTTCTCACAAATTATGTAATGTATGAAGGAAATGCCACATCAACATCCACTAGAAGCTTATGCGGTATCCCCGAAAGGAAAATGGTTAATAGACTAGCTCAAGATGTGAATTTTGCTCGGTATTCCTGCAAAGGCTCGTCCGCCGATAAAATGCTTGGTCTGTTGGGATGAAAAAAGTGGTCACCGTTCACAACGATAAGTATATCGAGGTTATGGAGATTTGAGGAGTGAAATGATGCTCTAAGTATTTTCCTGGAAAAATTATCCCGATCGTTTGTTGGAAAAGATGTATTGTATTGTTGTGTTGTATGAACATTGAACCCTCAATTTTATAGTAAACAATATGTGAGCATCATTGTTGACTTTTACTAGCTTTGAAGCTTGTTCAAATTGATTAAAGAGGGCCTGTTCGAAATCATGGATCAACAATATTTTGAACTTTTTCGGAAAATTAAAAGTGAACATTCACATTTCCTGCCTACTAATTTATTTACCATCTTTTTGTACGTGTGCTCACCCTATTAGGACTCGATGAGCAAATAGTACCATGACAAGACAAAAGTGAGCTTCGAGGTGTCTATTTCAAAACCTTTTAAATTCTAAAACAAATTTTCTTGTCAAGCATGTTACGAAATGAAAGGGTCAATAATCATGCTACCATTTATGTATCATAAGATAATGAAAATTAAGAACTTCACACATCAAACTTTTAATTTCATCACACAAGCAATTAATAAAATTAAATAATTCAAGGTACTAATCACATGATACATGCACAACTCCGGTTGAGGGCAAACCCCTTCAAAGAATTTTATTCATATAACACATTAATCTCCACTTCAAAACAAACAAGATAGCTACCTAACCTCATCTCGGTTATACATTACTTATAATGCCACATTTGCACTCTGTATAACACAAAACTCGTTACACTAGAGTACAAAGAGGCACCTCGACGACAATATGTAAATGCAAACCTTATATTGGAACATATGGTCCCAAATTCACTACCAAGCATATTACGGAACAAAAGGGTGGATAATAAAGCTAACATTTACGTATCATACGTCAATGAAGATAAAAAATTTCATGCAACAAACTTTTAATTTTATCACACGAGCAATTAATAGAATCAAATAATTCAAAGTACTCAATCACATGACACATGCACAACTCCACATAAAATTTCATTCACATAATAATTCATTTATATAACACATCGATGTTCACTTAAAAACAAACAACATAGATATCTAACCTCATCCGAGCCATACATTACTCATAATGCCACACTTGCACTTTATAACACAAAACTCGTTGCACTAGCGTACAAAGAGGTACCTCGACAACAATATGTAAATGCAAACCCTATATTGCAACATATGGTCCCAAATTTCACTATCAAGCATATTACGGAACAATGGGTCGATAATCACGCTAACATTTACGTATCGTATGTGAATGAAGATAAAAAAATTTCACTCAACAAACTTTTAATTCTATCACACAAGCAATTAATAAAATCAAATAAATCAAAGTACTCAATTACATGACACATACAAAACTCCACATAAAATTTCATTCACATAACAATTCATTCATATAACACATCGATGTTCTCTTAAAAACAAACAAGATAGCTACCTAACCTCATCCGAGTCATACATTACTCATGATGACACATTTGCACTTTATAACATATAAACTCATTACACTAGCGTCCAAAGAGGTACCTAGACAAGTATCCGTAAATGAAAACCCTATATGGCAACCTAAGGTTGCAAGACCATGCTTCGATAGTATCTTGTAGCACTCCGGCTGCCTAGGTTGGTTATTTTTAGGTATTCAATCTCGATGAAGTTAAAGGGGAATAAAAGAAGGCTATTTTTTTTAAAAAAATTCATTATTTTGATTCCCTCTAAAAATTTTTGTCGAGTTTCGCCGGGCTCGTAGTCTACACTCGCATAAAAGATACAACACAAACTTTAGGCCACACACTCGAATACAACACAACTCAACCAATTGAAATATAAAATAATTAAAATTTACTACTAAACGAGACACAAGCCTGGAGCAGAAGGGGCTCATATCCCTCGATTCCAACTCAAACTGTAGATGACAAAAGTATAACTGAATCTCCTAAGCTATCTAGACGGTTGGCTCACATAGCTATTCAAAGAGACTAAACTATATGCAATATACCGTAACACAAATATGAATCCTTTAAAATAATGATTTAACTCACATTACACCATCCGGTTTACAAACAATAGCATGCAAACACGTCTAAAGGAGTGAACGACGCCATTCGATGCAAAACAAATTTTCAATTTGAGAATTCTCTTTAATAAAACCACGAAAGTGAAATTAGAGGGGAGAAGTGAGCAACCAAAGGTGTCTTCGACAATTTCACTTCTCAAAACCAACACAATTTCGGCCCATTAGGAAGTGCCAACTTGTGATTTGAGTCCATCGAAAACTCTGTTGGTTTTGAACCAAGTAGCTCATATTCTTAGTGGAGTTACTTAATGCACCAACTCTAATTTGAATTGAACAATTAAGCCAAATATCATTCAATTAATCCAACGATGGCTCGGGCGTGGTGAAAGAGTTTAGTGGAAGTGATTTTTCTAAGGTAGTCGGAATTCGACAAGATTTGTGTTCAAATTTGGGTATTATTCTTTTTCCTATTATGATCCTTCCATCATTTATTTCTGTTTTACATTCCTCCTTCCTTTCTCTTTTTCAATGATTTGGGTTTTAGAATTCGCTTCATGATGTTGATGGACAATTCATTGCCCATTAATTGAATAAAAAAATCGGCAAAGCGAAGTTCAACCCATGTCTTCTTCTCCTTTAATGGAGACAATGAACACCAGTTGCATATTTTACTCAATATATTGACAAGAAATAAGATTAAAGAACAAAGTAGCCAAACTAAAATGGGGGTACAAATCGAGCCAAACAATGAACCAAGGGAAGGGAATAGATTCAAACTTTGAGCTAATAACATGGTATTTCAACACCAAATTCGAAATTCCCCACAAAGTAAACAAAGCCAAAGTCAATTACATAAATTTCAGAGTTGAGAAACTTGATTTGGAAACGAAACAAAACGAGAAGAAGAAAAATAGCTCTAACAAATTTACTTCTTTACGTGCTTCAAGTACGTTTAAGAAAGAAAGAGTGTCCCGATGGATAACACAAGCAAAGACAACAAAAATAACTAGCGGATGTGTATCATGAAAGTCGAGTATAAAAGGGAGAGAAATAAAAAAGAACCGAGTTGAATAAGTCACATGACACCAAAATAAATGGTTTAGATTAATTTTTTTATATCAACGATTTATATTTGTCAATTATCATAATTAAAAAAAAATTCAATTACAATAAAATCTTCATAAAAACCCAATATATTACATTTTTCTTGTACCACAAGCATGGCGAGCACTATCTTTTAGTCTCGTTGACTCTTAAATAAAAAAATAAAATTAAGAGCCTATAAAACATAAATATTACTGTTAAACCCAACCCACCATAAATATTACCGTTAAACTCAATCCACCTAGGCATTAAACCCAATCCATCCCCATAAATATTATCTGTTAAAGAAACACGGCAACGCTACAACGGTGGAACATGGTACCTTATATGTACGTTGCGTGTATCTCGGCGGAAACCCTAACGACTAGAACCCTATTCTCTTATTCATCGAGTCCCATCGCTTTTCGTGCCCCAGAACCCTTTCCCCCAAAATCATCAACTTCTCGATAATTAGCGAGCACCGATCAAGTTGATGGCTCACAACCTTTCCCGATGACCTCCGAAGGCGACATTGTTGAAGTCGACGAAAACTTAATTATGAAGGTGATTCAGGAGGCAGAGTTGCAGTGTGTGGGGTCGGGGGCCCCGTGGAGGACGCCGTACTTACTGAGTTCGTTAGAAAATTTGGCTAGGAACTGGAGTAGACGCTTGCATGGAGCGGAAGTTATCAACAAAAGCAATAAAACGCTGGGCAAGGTCAACAAGGTGCCAATCCGGGGACCTGAAAATGAAGTGCTATCTGGACTTCCAAACCTCCCACAGTATGGCAATGATGTCTCCTAGCTCGTCAAGCAAGAGATAAGACTTCGCCTTGGCATAGCAGTCCGTGACACAGCGGAACCTCGAGGATCAAAGTGACAAGTCTGCCCTACTGTGCTACCTTATTTGTATCGCCTTAGGGCACTCCACGAGAGCATGCATGTCATTGTCTTCGGGATGTCTGCATAGAGAACAATACATGCCCCATGACGGTAGGTGTAACACCTCAAATTTTAATCGTAATTAATTACTTGCAAGTTTGTATTTTATTATTTTAATATGGTTTAAGAAGCAGTGAAGTTGTGCAAAAAAAAAAAAAATATATATATATATATAAATAAATAAATAAAATAATAATAATAATAATAATAAAAATTTGAAACCAAAATAAAAGGTGTGAATAATTTAATAATTGCAAATAATAATAGGTAATTCGTATAAATTTACGTTGTATCACGAAATATATACATTTCGAATAATTTTATTCCGAATCCGAATAATTTAAAATGATAAGAAAATAAATAAATAAATAAGCAAATATTTTATAAAAAAAAAGGGAGAGGTTGCCAGAAGGATCGGGAGTTAGTAGAAGGGGGCTTATAATGCAAGCCCAACAATTCATCTTCAAGCTCTCCATCACCTCTCCTTCTTCCCTTCCCTTCGCTGCTGCCACCGCCAACCAGCCGTCGTCGGTCCCTGCTACCGCCAGTAAGTCGCCACCGGCGCCCCTGGCCGCCACCACCACCTCACTGCCGCGGTTACCTCCCTCTTCTTTCCCCTGTCTCGCGTCAGCAGGGCAGAATAGCCCCTGCTGCTGCTTTGCCACCTACAGCTGTCATCCCTGGCTGCCGTCCGGCGCCTGACGCCGCCCACCAACGTCCGCTGCCGCTGCCTCGACACTGAACTCCACCACCAGACCTTCCACCGTCTAATTCCACCTCTAAACCCCTTTTAAGGTATTTCTCCAATCTTGAATTTCTAATTAAATTATATCACAAATTTATGTTGTATTGGAATAATTAGACAAGTAGTTGTTTTAATTCAAGTTGTAATTGAGTTTTGAATTGATTTTGGTGGAATTGGAAGAACATTAGGAGCAATTGAAATTGGATTTAGAGCTGTTTTACGTTGATATGGAATTGGAAGTTCATATGGGTATGCTCATATTGTGAATATATTTCTTTGATATTATATTGAGCATGATTGAATTACCTTGTTATGTGAAGGTTGATTGAGTTTGAATTAGTTGCGGTGGAATTGAAAGAACTTTGAGGAGTAATTGAAGTATGATTATATGTGAAATTAGGGTTGAGTGTATGTTCATAAGGTATTGAAAATTAATTTCTTGTGAATATGCCTATTGAATTTTTGTATGAGAATGAATTTGCTTGATTGTGTGAAGATTGTTTAAGTTGTAAAGCATGCTGTAAAAGTGAATTAATTAAAATTAGATGATGTTAAGAGAGAGGAATAGATGAAGATATATTTGAAAGTTTAATTAGAGTGGAGGTGGTTTTTGTGAAATTTAACTGAATAATTATGGGCTTTATTAAAATTAATTTGAGGAGTATGTAGTTGTAAATTAGGCAAGTCATGCTTGAATTTGAGAGGAAGAGTAATTGAATTACTCATATTGTTCTATAAAACGTTGTTGTTAGTTGGATAACCTATGATATATGAGTGTTACAAAAATCAATTTTAGGACATATTTAAGCCGAAATGATTGAGTAAGAGTTCCATGGAGTGGAAATATTTCGTGGTAAGATGGATTGAAACGATGAGGTATTGGTATTATAAGTTAACTAATGGAATTGTGAAGTTTGGGGATGTAAAATTCCATGGCCAAATACAATGAAAGGAAAATAGGAAATTCGCTTGATTATTTGGTCATAGAACTTATCGGAAAGTATTAAGTTGTCGAGGGGATTCTTTAATGAATAACTAAGGAGATAAACAGACATGAAAGTCTTTAAGAGTGACAAGGAAAACAGTTAACTTAAATAACAAGAGTTCAAAGAATCCAAAGTATATGAGTAATAATTAATAATTTATTAAGCAAACATGACTTATAAAAGTCTTGCTTTAAACACAAACAGGTCACAAACATGGCAATCGGGAAGCTTGTATAGGAAGTGAAAATGCATTAAAAGGTGCGTTATTGCTTGTACCTTTTCGAAGTGTTTATCTTTATCATTGAGTTTCTGTTCTAATAATACAAATAATTTGGACCCAGTTTACGATTACTGATCTACGATCTACAGTTCACAATTTAGAGTTACAGATTCACGATTACAATTTACGAACACGATTACGGTTTACGAACACCGTTACTGATTTACGAACACGATTACTGATTTGTCACAGTTTATACGAACATAGTTACAGTTTACGAACACGATTCACGATTCACGAGGGCCCTCCTTGATTGATCGGGATAAATGAATTGTTTATACAATCACGGCTACATATATGATGATTTCACGAGAATCGCCATAACATCCACATGTACGAAATGGGTCCTAAACTATTTCAATGATTAACGCATAGTGAAATTACTTGATTTTTCACTTAAATAGCTTTCAAGCCGAGTTTAATTATCTGCGCTCTCATTGACTTTTATAATATGTGTTTTTACGGTAAAAGGGTAACGTCTTGGGCCTATGGCTCATTCTTATTTTTATGTTTTCTTAAATATTTTTAGGGAAAGAAAAACATGGTAATGTTGGGCAAGAAGTGACAAGAGCAAAGGAATCATGAAGTGTTGGCTTAGATCGGTGATCGGACCTCGGTTTTATTCTTGAAGTGTTTTATGGGTCTGCTTTTGATGGTGGTGTTTTTATTGGTTAAGAAATCCTTGTGGATTCAATTTGCTTGCTTGAGTTTATTACGGTTGATGGAAAAATTGTTAAATGCCATAATGTATTTTGGGGAGAACGAACTCATGTTTGGTGGTTTAAATTATGTACATATTGGGTTGATGTTGGGAGACTTTAAATGTAAGTATTTGGGTAAATTGGAAAGATTACCGTGTGTTTGTTGTAAGGTTAGCCTAGTCTCTCGAGGAGGGACGCCGATAGCGCTCTAATATGACGAGTGTTTTCCAGTTGCTTGGTTATATTATATTTATTCAATAAGTGTGTTTAATACGGTGATTATATTGAGGCATTACGAGTAGGCGACGGGATAGGTTATCAAACAATAGACAAAGAAAGAGTTCCTCGGATCGCCTACATTAGCAAATGAGTTGCAACTTGAAGCAAAATTTTGGTTCATTAGCAAGCGATATGCAAAACTAACCGAGAAGAAATCGTCCGAAGAAGCGATACCATATTAGTTTATCTTCGAGGCCAATACTTGGTGGCATGCTGAGAACAAGGTCCACGTCAATGGGCGGTAGGGTCAACTTCATAAGGTCTTCCTGGACACGAGTACTTCCGGACTCATCTCTCATACTAACCACCATTATCAAATCTCAAGCATTTGATTTCAAACACTGCTTGATTTTCACCCTCTGCTTAGTATCAAATACATCGATTTATTTTTCGGAAAATAAACCCATACCTTTCTTCTATGATCATCAATGAAGGTAACGTAGTAGTATGCACCATCCAAAGATCGGAAGGATCCCATACATTGGTATGACACAAGTCGTAGTTTGTTTCCCTTAGGTTCCCTACTAGCTTTGAAGAAGCTAAACCATTTTGTTTTCCAAGCACACAACTTTCACAAAGTCCGATGTCTATAGATTTTAACCTTGGCAAAGAATCCCTAGCGACCATAATTTTCAACCCCTTCTCACTCATGTGACCAAGCCTATTACGCCAAATACTTGTTTTGTTTCTTTTGTTTCCCCTACCTCTCACATGAAAAGCACTCCTCGATGGCTCACCTAAATCATTTTTGCAAATACTCTCGCTCGAAATGGCATCACGGATTTCATCATATTTTAGAGCATTTGACTTTATATCATTACTTACAGCGAGATACAATGGTGTCCCATGAATCGAGCAAAGAGGATAACAAAATCAAGGCTTTTATTTCATCATCGAAATTAATCTTAACCAAAGCAAGTTTTGATATTATCATATTGAAATCGTTAACTATACTAATGGAATCATGCATCTTGAGATCAAATAAACGGCGTATGAAGTGTACCTTGTTCATAGCTGAAGATTTCTCATACATGTTTGACAAAGCTTCAAGTAGCCCCTTCATTGTTTTTGATCCATCATATTAAACGTAACATTCCTCACAAACGTGAACCGCACTATCCCCAATGCTTGTCGATCAAGCACCTCCCAATCTTTTTGTTCCATGGCTGCCAGCTTATCTCCAAGTGTTGATACAACTCTTTCTATTACAATAAATCCTCTGTTTGTATCTTCCGAACGCAAAGTCTTTTCCGTCGAACCTCTTAATCTATGCCTTTTGACCCTCCATGTTTGATGTGACCTTCTAACCAACCTTGTGATCTAATATTAATCATTAGGATCGGGAGTCGCTATCAAACAATAGACAAAGAAAGAGAAACAAAATCCGGACACAAGATTTTTTGTATGGAAAACCCAAATTGGGAAAAACCATGAATGATTCACTCACTACAAGAAAGCGCAAATTTGCGACGGAAATAGCGACGGAATGTCGGCAAATAGCGACGGAATTTCGGAGTTAGCGACGGAATTAGCGACGGAACTCTTCCATCGCTGAAAGCGGGTCGCTAAATATCGGCGACGGAAATTTTCAACTCCGTCGCTAATTAGCGACGGATTAGCAACGAAACCATTTCCGTAGTTGATGGAAATCGGCGAGGAACGACTTTCCGTCGCCGATTTAGCGACGGAAGTGAGTGCTTTCCGTCGCTGATTAGCGACGGAATATGGGGTTTTTCCGTCGCTATTTCCGTCGGCTGAGTGGTACTTGTTCAGTCGTCGATTGAGTGCTTGTTCAGTCATTGTTCAGTCAAAAATTCCGAATATTATTTTCTAATTATTCATTACCCTAGTACAAAAAATTGTGAATGGATATACAAATCCACCATTCACATATGTGACACTTACATTTGGCATTTACATATGCCGGCCAAAAATAATTCATCAAAGTTGGATATACAAATCCAACTTACATGTTCAACAACCATAACATACTTAAAACAAATTCACAAGTTCAACACAACAAACAAACAATAACTCACGAGAAACCTCAAACACATTTAAATAGTTCGCAAAGTGGTGATCACCAATATATACAAAAGTTCACATTTGAATTCACTCATCCTCATCCTCATCCTCTTCCTCTTGTGGTTGTGGTGGTTGACGGTGAGATCCGGATGCTTGCTGAGGCTGTAGAAATTCATTCATACGTGCTATTGGCTCGCTGAGCTGTCGACCTGTGCCTTAAGATGCCTATTTTGCAACTCAAGCATCCGACAATGCTCAATCCATTCGTTGTACCTCGGAATTTAAAGTATGCACTTTTTCTCTCCATTACGAGTCATCTGCGATGAGACGATTTCGGTGATTTGAAGGGCGTTGTTGGTTTCAAGTTTCTAGCCTCGGATCCAAGTCCATAAATGCGACCTTTCTTGTTCGCATTGGCTTTGACCGACAACTCTTGTTGTGAAGGGGTGGAGACATGATCCTCGGAAGAGTTGGGGTCATCATCTGGAAGTTTGAGTGGGTTGAGTGTTTTGCAACTCTTCCCACTCTTTTTGAAACTTCTCCCGAATATAATATAAATATTTGAGGCATGTAAATGTCACAGTGCTGTTAACGAAAACAATAGATAGAAAAATATGCGGAATTCATATATATGGTTACTCACGTTAAGGGCCTTGGATTTTTGTCCACCCATTCATTCTTTTTTGTTTTGTGCGTTCGTGAAAATAGTTAGGTCCGTAGAGGTTGAACTCCTTGAAGCTCCTTCATCTAAAATTAAAAACAAGTTAGTAGAGAATCAATTTACCAATATGAACATGTTAACGAGTTGCATGCGTAATCAATAAGAAAGGGGTATGTGCAAATCGCCGCTTATGCTTTGTCATAGGGATTGAGCCACAAGTATGGAGCGATGAACCAAGTCCCCACGATCGAGCATGACGGTTTTTCCGAGTTTGCTCGCAGAACTTCTTGTATTCGGCGGTTTCCCAATATTCGAGCAACTCGTGCCGGTAGTTGTCACCCAACCATTTCGGCTTCTTCTTAGTTTTCCTCGCCTTGAGCATGAAGTCCTTCAAGCGATCACCGCCTTTCTTTTCAAAATTTCTTCGATTTGGACTTCATCGGTTGGAGACCAAGTGAAAAATTTCTATATAAATAAAAACGTAGTTTATAAGTTATGAAATTATAATATAATGTTCGAACATGGGCAATAAGTGATTATGTTATCTCGAACTTGAGAAAACTAATGATTTGTCATTACCTTAAACTCGAGAAAACCACCGATCACGTTGTGATCGAGGGACTTTACCCCATGTAGGCCAAGCTCCATTGTACTTGCTTTGGAAGATGTGGGAAATCGTACCCACAACTTTGTCAATGGAGTAGAACCTAATCAATAAACATATAAAATAGTTAGTTCAACTAATAACTAATATGCTTAATTTATTTTATTATTTATTATCACACTTACCCTTCACCATCCGGCTCAATTCGGATCTTTTCTCGATTGCTAGCGCTACTTGATTGAAGACAAGGATCCTCGTTCCCTTTATCAGTTGGTACTTCATTTGTAGGCATTTGTGGTGGCCGTTGTTCGGAACCAACGTGGATGCGTGGTACATTATTTGTACCATATTGGTGATATGCATATGTACTCGACGGGTTTGAGTACATATGGGGTTGCTTGAGAATATGGAGGGTTTAGAAAGAAAGACCCACCCAGTGGGTTTTGCATGTGTGGGAAGTTTGGGAGTTGGAAAAAGGGAGGGTTGGGAATAAATGACCCCCAATGGAGTTTGGTTGTGAGGGGAATGTGGAGATAGTGCTCCACCGGCAGGAGTTTGAAGGTTACGAGGGTTTTGAGAGGGGGTAGAAGTGCTGACATCATTACCTTCCCCATCGGTAGTGGTGTTTCTAGCCCTTCCCCGAGTAGGCGATCTTTTGGTTACTGCCTCTACCTCTCTCCATTTTTACGTACATAAACAAGTAATTCACACTATTAGTCAACATCCAACGGTTCAAGTGATTTCATATAAAACAACATATAAACAATAGTAAACATATAAACATGTAAGTGTTAGATATAAATACGAAGCATGTGAATAAATTACGCTTCAATTGTTTCACCTTCATTACATTAATAAGAATTCATCTATATATAACCATTATGCATCTATATATATTTTTATTATACACAGATTTCTTTATTTTTTATATTTTACTCTTAAATATTTATTTCATAATTAAATTAGCGTGAACAACCTCACACAAATAAACAACAAACAATTAGACATATATAAATCACAAAAACCATTTCCCTCAACTTCAACAATAATGTCCAACAAATCCAACACAATTGCACACTTTTCTATTCAAATTCATCCACAAACAACATTAATTTCCACTAAATTACATATATTCGTCAATTTCAAGTTACAATGTTCAAAACCCTAAATTTAACTTCCATAACATTTACTCCATAACCAACACAATTGAACATTTTTCTTCTCAAATTCATACACAAACAACATTAATTCCCACCAAATTACATATATTAGTCAATTTCAAGTTACATTTTTAAAACCCTAAATTTAACTTCAATAACATTTACTCCATAAACAACACAATTGCACATTTTTCTTCTCAAATTCATTCACAAACAACATTAATTTCCAACAAATTACATATATTCAACAATTTCAATTTAAATTTCATAAAACCATAAATCTACAAAAAATCAACAAAATCATACCACAACACTATGGGCGACACCGGCGGCGGCACGGCGGCGACGGCGGAACGACGAGCATGTGGCGGCGGTGGCGGCGGTGCGTCGGCGGCGTCCTCCACCTAGGCGGTAGCGATGGCGGACACGGGTCGAGCGAAACCAAGGAGAACGGTGGTTCCTTCGGCCTTCGTGTTCCTCAGCGGCGGAGGCGGGCGGCGGATAGCGGTTGGCGGCGAGGGACGGCCGTGCGGGCGGCGGGCCTAGTCGCCGGCGGGAGTGCGTGTTGGCGGTGGTGAATCGCCGGGGTTATAGCTCGCTCGGACCTCCACTTTCTCTCTCTCTTTGCGGCTGCGGTATTAAGTCCGGCCGAAGCCGGATCCGAATATATGCGTAATTAGCGACGGAATAGTCCGTCGCTAATTAAAAATTTTGATTAGCGACGAACGACGACGGAATATTCCGTCGCTAATGATCGAAGTAGTTTAATTTCCTTTTTTTTTGGTTTTGTAATATCCGATATACTGGCGATGGCTTAGCGACGGAATAGTCCGTCAGCTAATTGTAGCAGACGACGGAATAGTCCGTCGCTAATTGTAGCGACGACGGAATAGTCCGTCGCTAATTGTAGCGACGACGGAATATTCCGTCGCTAATTGTATCGATGACGGAATATTCCGTCGCTAATCTCAAAATAGCGACGGAAACCAAGTTCCGTCGCTATTTCCGTCATTGTCCGAGATAGGTGTCGGTTTGTGTCGGTTTCAGTCGCTGATTCCGTCGCCATCGCTATTTTACGGTTTTGTAGTAGTGACTAGATACTTTAGCTTTACAAGAGGATGAATATGTGTTTGAGCATACAGTCATGGTGGTTCTCAGGTCACTTAAATAGCCAAAACTGACATTAATACACTGCAGAAAAAGCTTAAAGGACATCCTAATAGGTGGCAGCCCAAACGAAATAGCTTGCACGGACTGTGTCCTATGACACGACCTAACCGTGCCAGTTTCTGGCTACTTTGGCTGCAGTTTCTCCTTCGATAAAACAGGTTGCACAATGTCGAACTATAATATAACTTTATAGGTTAAACTAGTACTTAATTTACATGATAAATTGTATTTAAAAGACAAATAATAATAACACATGAATATCATTGTGGACCTTCTCCGACATGCACTTTGAAAAGATCAAGTAATGACAAACATGATAGAAATAATTTCGTTTACGTGGAAAGTTGTCCCCTCTAATTTAATTATCTCACAGTTGTAATGCGTTTTTTTCTACTTTTTACTTTTGCCTCCAAATCCCCTGAGCAACACGTGAACCCGCTTCAAATAAAAATTAAAAAAAAGGGTCGTGCAACACGATTAATTTTTTTAATTTTCTTTGTTAGGGACAAATGTTACTATGTCATTTGCATATCCATAATTTTCATTTTATGGGGTGCTTAGATGTACAACAATCATGCCTTTTCTCCACTAATAAAATATTGATTGTGATGTTAGCCGCATTATTTTGATAAGGTAAAGAATATGAGTTTGAATTTTACTTGAAACATTCATAATTCAAAAGAAATTACACATTTTTTTATATAAAGAGAAATTTAATTAATAGAAAGTCATACGATATGTACAAAGATAATTTTCTAATAAGAATAAATCTAAAATATTAAAAGATAATTTGACAAAATTAATGGTAAATATGCTTCCGTTCGACTCCACGCTTGCAGCATCAATTCGGCCACAAACCCTATTTTTCGACTTCAATATTTCTTTCCCGAATATCGGTGAGCTATTGGATAACTTGATAGAACATATCTCTATGTGATATAATAGATCCAATCTGAGGGAAATATCACTTTGATCAAGTCATATGAAATTCCATTGTTGAATCACTCTCAATCAAAATCAATGAATCTAATTGATAAAAATATCAAAAATATACCATCCAATCGAATCAAAAACCCTAATAAAACTTCCACGTATGGGAAGAGAAATAACTTGCACAAAGGCAAAAATAAGACTCTCACAAGGAGAGAAATCCTAACTCTTACAAGAAGGAGAAAAATCAAACTCTCACAAAAGGAGAGAAATCATAACTCTCACAAGGAGAGAAACCCAAACTCTTACAAAAAGAGAGAAAATTTATAGAAAATAAAATAACAATACCTTTGGCTGGAACTAGGCCGAGTAATAGCCCTAATAATTTAGAAAATTAAAAAAAATAGTAAATACAAAATTAGAATTTAGAGAGAGGGAAGGGAGAGGATGAGAAGGAAAGGGCAACAGTTCTTTTAGGTAAGTGTTGTTACGTAATTTGTGGCCTTTTTAATAATAAAAAAAAAGATAAGTTGTTTAGTCATTGTTGAAGACATATCCAAGGATTAGGTTTTATTTTGGGTTTATTGGTTAACTAGAATAATTATGTAGCACTTTTTATATTCTTTTTAAAAATAATACTCTTGTATGGTAAGCATATGTACCTTGCTCTATTTTTAAAAATAAATAAATAAAATATTTTAAATGTAAGTCCCACTTTAATGGAGTGGAGAGCATGGGTACACTCCTAGGCAATCTTCATCGGAGGGGTTAGGTCAAAGCCTACGGCAAGGGCGTTGCATGGTGATGATAAGTGACCATCGAGAGGGAGGTGTACGAAGAGGCTACTATCACTTATTTCAACCTCAATTTGTTCATCGCTCTGGTTCTTGCATCAGGTATAACATAATCCACATCGTCTTTGTCTATTAGTTTTATTCTTGTTTTAATTTCCAGGCAAACTGCAAGCATGCATGTATATGAAAAATAGACCGAAACATAGTTTATAGATATAGATCGATGCGGCATAGGCAACAGTCTTACCCTTACAAGTTACATAAATTGATGAGACTTAAGAAATAACATTAGCAACACATCAAAAATTATCATTGGATTAAATTTCCTTTCTCTCATTCAGATAGTAAACAAGTGTTTACCTTTCGGACTCGGTCAAAGTGGGGGCTAATTGTAGACACTAAAAAAGTGATGAGATTAATTTGCTATTTGTGGATTTCGATCACGGTCGGGATTTGATTGGTGCAACGGAAGCCAATAAACCACAAAGAACCCCCAGCACCACATAAATAACTTTTTGCCTTAGGTCAATCCAAAAATCCCCTTTTCTTTCGGACGATCCAAAATCGGACCAAACTTTCGGAGACAACGGAGTCCGAGTGCCACGTACCAGGAAATTCCAAGCTCAAAACACTCGTGTTTTACTAAGTCCAACCAAACAAGGAGTTGAAGACTTCAAGACAATGTTGGACGCTGCATTTCATGTCACAAGCATCAAAGTGCTTGTGTTTTGGGTCCAAGATAGTCCACTTGAGACTAGGAGCATGCATCCGACATAAAAATTGAAAACCGCCAAAAATAGAAACTTGCCAAAAATGGAAAGGTGCTATCTTGTAACGCCCCAATCACCATTACTTAATAATCCCTTCATTAGGGATTATTACGTAAGGTCGCAGCGGAAGGTAACCATCGAAGACGTTACCGCCGTCCTAAGAATAGGACAAGGCTAAATAAGCGAAATAAAATGAAATACGGTTTATGCATCCACTGTTATATTTCCATTGATCCTGTTAGAAGTAATTACCTATTACCCAAGTAACCAAGTCATCCCGAATACGGTTTACTTGTTTAGCAACATAATATTTATACAACCTAAACTTTTGTCTATTCCACAAGATAATATACGACGTACAATAATGCCCAAGGCCATACCTAACCCTAGTAGAAGGTAAAATCACTTTGAGCGTCTATGCACCTTCGGAATTACAAATGCAACGTGGCTGGCTAAGGTTTGTTTTCGTCGGACTTGGTAAATGGTTGATTGTTCACCAATGCTTCTTCCTGAAACAAAAACAGTAAAATATTTCGAAGAATGAATCGAAACTCGATACGAACATTCCTGCACTTGTAAAACAACTTTGAAGAATATTTTGATTGAGTGCGCGCATTTCAATTCATTTTAGTTTGAAATAAGGGGAGAGAATATAAGTAAAATTTGCTTGCAGGTTATTATCCGGAAGTGGAACCCCTTGGTAATTGATACGATCTTTGAACAGGTGCCACCCCAGGCCGACCGATAACCCGAGTTGACGCTGCGCGGGTATAATTGGTGGGCCTAAGCCACGATAATTGATAATTGGGCGGGGACCACTTGATTAGGTGGCAAAACTTGCCTTGTAAATGATTCATTGTTATTTGTATATATGAGAAATGTTGAGATTTGATGAAACATGTGAATTTTCGAAAGGTACGGGCAATGAACGTACTCGAACCGAGAATGTTTGTTTCTCCCCTTTTATAGAAATTTGAGTCGACAGTTGTTCGGTAACTGAAGTGGCCTCATTTCTGTTTTGATAGATTTTGTTGTTAATAATGTTTCTCTTGAGTTTCAATAATTGAATTTGTATAAGCGTTGACAATTTATCTTATTTTCTATATTTATTACGTAATCATTTAAACTACGTTTTCTTACATAATTTCACTACGTCAATTCCGTTTCAAATATTGAACATAATGCATACTAATTAAAGAAGTTGATTAGGCCAATTAGATAATCAATGATTTTGATGTAATTCAATTCGTTAGTTGAATTGGATTGGAAATGGTATATATATATATATATATATATATATATATATATATATATATATATATATATATATATATATATATATATATATATATATAATTGAACACTTATTCCTAGTTTATTCTCTACTTCTCCCTTCCCTGCATTCAAAACCCATAGTTAAGTAATTAATTAATCCAGTCAAATGCCCTTCCATCGGAAGGTTTCACAACTTTGCCGAATCGCCCAAAATTCATACATATACCATTTTAAGGGGCTAAGCATTATTTTCTCAACAGAATTCGCATTTACGAACAAATTACGCACACCAAGTGTTCGGATGTTCTACATGCCTTCTACACAATCTATTACCCAACTTCAATTTCCCTGCATATTTTTCTCTTCCTTATTGTTCAATCCCAGCTATTTACAAAATGTAACTAGCCCATCAAATTGTTCACATACGCGCCAATATACTCCCCATTCAATTCACTTGAATCACAATTTTACAAAAGAACTTACATTCATTCGCATTCGTTCGTTCACTATAACCGTTTCTAATATAACAAAATCTATCAAATTACTCCGTTAGATAACCAAAACATCCCTAATTTCGTTCACTAGATCACAGTTTCCTAAAGCAATCATATTCGTTCACATTCATACGCCAACTAACCCATCAAACTGCCACACCTCAATCGTTCACAACAATTCGGATTTTCCCAAATCAATTTCGAATTCACTCAACAACATATTTCTAATCATATACTTCAATTTACAATTACAATTGCTCAAATAAACAATGAACTTGATAATTTAGGGTTTAGGGTTTTACCTTCGAATTCACGGAAGAGGAGTCAAGGAGAGGAAGGAGGGGATTGGGTGTGCGGCTGCGCTATGGCGGCTAGCTGGGAGTGGCCGACGACGACCCTCGGTGCCGGGGCTGTGGCGGTTGGCCGCCGAGTGGCCGCGGGAAGCGAGGGACAGGGCCACGCGGAAAGAGAGGAAGAGCGAGAGCGCGACCGAGAGACGAGGCAGAGGTGGAAGAGAGACGCCGGGCGTCTTCCCGACGACGCCGGCGCCGGTTGCTTGGCCTCGGCATTGGTGGCCGAGACCAGAGTAGCGAGATGGAGGCGAAGAGGGAAACAGTGCACGCGAGGAGAGAGAGCGCTAGCGTGAGAGAGGAGAGAGAGAGGCCGGTGCTCACGTCGGCTTCGCCCGGCGTTGGCGGCCGGAACCGGCCCGACCGAGGAGGGCGTGGAGAGGCAGGGGAGACGCAGAGGAAGGCGGGTGTAACGCCCCAATCACTATTACTTAATAATCCCCTCATTAGGGACTATTACGTAAGGTCGCGGCAGAAGGTAACGATCGAAGGCGCTACCGCCGTCCTAAAAATAGGACAAGGCTAAATAATTTGAAATAAAATGAAGTACGATTTGTGCCTCCACTGTTATATTTCCAACAATCGTTGTTAGGGGTGACTACTTATTACCCAAGTAGTTAGGTCACCCCAAAAATACCGTTCTTGGTTTAGCAACATAAAACTTATACAACCTAGACCTTTGTCTATTCTACAAGATAATATACAACATGCAACAATTCCCAAGGTCATACCTAAACCCTGGTTGAGGGTAAAATCACCTGTGAGCGTCTATGTACCTTCGGACTCCCAAATGCCACGTGGCTGGCTAGGGTTTGCCTTCGCCGGACTTGGTGAATGGTTGGTTGTTCACCAATGCTTCTTCCTAAAACAAAAACAGTAAAATATTTGGAAGAGTGAGTCGAAACTCGATACGCACATTCTGTCATCGTAAAATAACTTTGAAGAATATATTGATTGAGCGCGCGCATTTCAATTTATTTTAGTTTGAAATCGGGGAGAGAATATAAGTAAAATTGCTTGCCGGTTATTATCCGGAAGTGGAACCCCTTGGTAATTGATACGATCGTTGAGCAGGTGTCACCCCAGGCCGATCGATAACCCGAGTTGACGCCGCGCGCGGTATAATTGGTCGGCCTAAGCCCTTGGTAATTGATAATTGGGCGGGGACCACTTAATTAGGTGGCAAAGCTTGCCTTGTAAATGATTCATTATTAATTGCATATATGAGAAATGTTGAGATTTGATGAAACATGTGAGTTTTCGAAAGGTACGAGGCAATGAACGTACTCGAATTGAGAATATTTGTTTCTCCCCTTTTTGCAGAAATTTAAGTCAGCAGTTGCTCGGCAACGAAGTGGCCTCGGTTACGCTTAAAATGGATTTCTAGGGTTAATAATGTTTTCTTGAGTTTTAATGCTTGAGTTTGTATAAGCTTTAACAATTTAATTCATTTCCTATATTCGTATGAAGATCGATTAAACTAATGTTTGTATTACTTAGCTTTACTGCGTTTATTGAATATAATTTATATTAACTAAAGAAATTGATTAGGCTAACTAAATACTCGATGATTTTGGTGTAATTCAGTTTGTTAGCGACTTTGGATTGAAAATGGTATATGTATATATATAAATATACCTAACAAACACTTATTCCTAATTTATTCCTCACTTCTCCCTTTCCTGCATTCAAGACTCATAGTTAGGCGGTTGATTAATCCATCGAATGTCTTCCTACGAGGAAGGTTCCATAATCCATTGAATTGTTCAACTCCCGTACATACACCATGTTAAGATCATAAGCATTGTTCTCCCGACCAATTTCACATTCCACAACCACGATTAGGCAACCCTAATGCTCAATTATTTTCCATGCCTGTACAC
Source organism: Talinum fruticosum (assembly GCA_021018815.1). Taxonomy (NCBI): domain Eukaryota; kingdom Viridiplantae; phylum Streptophyta; class Magnoliopsida; order Caryophyllales; family Talinaceae; genus Talinum; species Talinum fruticosum. The sequence continues at coordinate 9,476,920 of JAITYX010000006.1, read as the reverse complement.
TTGTACATTATCGAATTTCAACTTCTACATGTGCATTCCTCTTCATTTGCTCAATATAACCAAAATGTAACAATTCCATCGACTTGCTAAATTCTACAATAGAACATCCCCTAAACTCATTCACCGATTCACAATTTCCCCAAGAAAATCACATTCGTTCACGTTCATACACAATCAATCAATCAAAATAACACAACTCAATCATTCACACCAATTCGGATTCTCCCAAATTAATCTTTAAATTCACCTCACAAACGTATTTCTAATCATATACTTCAATTTACAATTACAATTGCTCAAATAACCAATGAACTTGATAATTTAGGGTTTAGGGTTTTACCTTCGAATTCACGGAAGAGGAAGGAGGGGATTGGGTGTGCGGCTGCGCTATGGCGGCTGGCTGGGAGTGGCCGACGACGAGCCTCGGCGTCGGGGCCGCGGCGGTTGGCCGCCGAGTGGTCGCGGAAGCGAGGGACGGGCCACGCGGAAATAGAGCGAGAGCGAGAGCACGACCGAGAGACAGAGGCAGAGGCGGAAGAGAGACGCCGGGCGTCTTCCTGGCGACGCCGGCGCCGGCTGCTGGCTCTGGCGTTGGTGGCTGAGACCAGAGTAGCGAGATGGAGGCGAAGAGGGAAACGAGCACGCGAGAGAGAGAGAGCCATCGCGCGAGAGTGTGAGAGGCGCTGCCGGCGGTGCCTAGCGCCGGCTTCGGCGGCGTTGGTGGCGTCCGGTGGCCGGGCCGGGAGGCGGCAACAGCGAGCGAGAGGCGAGAGGGGATGAAGGAGGGAAACGAGGGAGCAGGGGAAAGGGAGCACGGGAGTGAGAGAGGATGAGCCTGAATATATTTTAAGTTCGTTTAACGTTCCGAGAGAATTCTTTCTCTCGGACTTTTCTTTAGAAAAATCTAATTTCGTCATTTTATTATTTTGATTTATTTCTTTATTTACTTGTTTTGTTTTCTTTTATTGTTACTTTTAATTTTATTTTAATAATGATGTTCACAAATTATAATCTTATTATGAGATTTTTATTGGGGCCACTTCGTCGCCTTAGCTGCATAACATACGAGATAAAAATAGTTTAAATATAAGATATCGAATTGAAGTGCACGCACTCAATTATATAAATAGTGTAATTAATAAAATAAATAATGTGATTTAGGGTCGGGTTGTTACACGGGAAGCGTGAGAATGAGGGAGATGAAGACCGAACTGAAGCCTTTGCCCGACGGTTTCATCTGTAAATTTATTTATTTATTTATTATTTATTTTTTCAAATTCCGAGATAAATCCATTCTGGATTTTTCTTTAAAAAAATCTAAAAATTTTATTTTTATTTTTAATTTTCTTAATTTTTTTTTGTTACTTGTTAATTTTATTTTAATAATGATGTTCACAAATTATAATCTTATTATGAGATTTTTATTAGGGCCACTTCGTCGCCTTAAGCGCATAACATACGAGATAAAAATAGTTTAAATATAAGATATTGAATTGAAGTGCACGCGCTCGATCATATAAATCTTGTAATTAATAAAATAAATAATATGATTTAAAATAAATGATGTGATTTAGGGTCGGGTTGTTACATATGCCAAGCGCCTGCCTTCTAGAAACCTTAAGTGGAATGCTGCGTTTTGCCCGGAGACTCCCTTGGAAGCACGCTAGGGCACGAAATCCTAGAAAAGACCAACATGGCTGGCGCCTTCAACCCTTCGTTTTGCCTTAAAACACTGCGTTCCAGCCTGTAGACTCCTAGGGTAACGTACTAGGGCAAGAAACCCTAGGTGTGCACCGGTTTGCCGGCGCTTGCCTCCCCTCATTTATCCGGTTCTTGCCGGTTCTATCCTTTGCTTTATCCGGTCTTATCACTTTGATCCTGCCCTGATTTTGCTTCTACTTTTGGATGGCCGGCTGAGAACTAACCCTAGGTCATTCCTTGACCTAACCTCTCCCTATAAATAGAAAGCCTTGGCTCTCATTATCCTAATGGCTCAACTCTCAATGTTACTCTGCTGAAATTTAGCTAAGAGTTACTTGAATACTCCATTCTTTATTCTGATCTCTTGGTCCCTTTTCAGCCTATTTCTTCCCTACTTTCATCATACTCCACACATCCGATCCCTAAACTCCATCAGTAACACATCTTCCTACCTACCTCTACTAAAACTCACAAAAAGCCTCTTTTTCGCTTTGCTTTCTTTTTCGCTTTTACTTTCTAAACCGCTTTCTTTACTTTTGCTTTTATCGCTTTCATTCATTATGTTTGGTTGCTTTTAATTCTCATCGCATGTCGCTTTCTTGCTTGTTATACATCGTTTTAATTCATTACTCAAACTAGTAATGGCCGTCTTCGGACGGGCGAACGGAAAGGTTTATCCTTAAATTTCGTACCCTCACACCCTGAATCCGATTCTCGGTTCAAAGACCGATGGAGTCATTTTTAGCCACTTTCAGTCTTAGTTTCTCCATATTAAGATTGGAAGAGAAAATTTTTACTTTTGTTTTTGTTAGTTTTTCTTTCCTACAAATCGATTGGCGACTCCTCTTTTACTTTGTTTTATTCAAATCCACATCTCGTTGTTTTACGGTTGCGAGAACAGGTAACATTAGATTTTGGATCTGCCCACTGGGCGAGACCAAGGCTGGTTCCACCAGCCACGGCCTTTGGCCGGCACCGGCCACCCCTAGGTGCGAGGCCATCGCTCGTGTCGTGGGGTCGGCCAGTAAGGCTTCGATCCAGATTGGTGTTTTTACATCAATTTGGCCCTAAAGCCTTATGGCGAGAATCAAAACCCTAATGTTATTTGTTCCTTAATTAGAAAATAAGATCACGGGACTTCTAAAAATAATTCTTAAAATAAAATGGTTAATAAAACCACCATTTAAACTTTGCCTAATCGGATTTAAGAAAATTCGAAAATCTTAATAAAAGGTTCATCCCCACATTCCAAAATCGACTTTCTAAAACTATCTTCAAAATCAATCTTTAAAAAGAGATCTAACACAAGTAGGGAAACTCGGCAGGCCTCGACCAGGCTATGGTTCCTATAGTGGCGACTCCACTGGGGATAATCATTTATTAAAAGGGAAAAACTTGAAAATTTGAGTACTGAGTTTTAATAATGTGCTTGCATTAGACATCCTATATTTAGCAACTTTTGAACTAGTTTAAATATTATTTTGGACCCTAGGAAAACTTTATTGTACCCACTGTTTAACCCTTTACGGAGAGAGACTCCCACTTGGTTCCTGTAGGTGGGCCCAACTAGGCTTGATTACGCCATCTTGGGCTAAGCCTTTTGGGTCATCGAGAGGCACCGAAATTCTGGTTGGCATCCTTATCCGTGCAACCTATGGGGGACCAAATTTCAGACTACGTGTCACCAAACTCTTTAATCGTAGAACTTTTGTACTATTAGGTGATCCCCTCCTTCATTTGCATGCTTGGATGAGTATGTGTGTTTTAGATTTAATCTTCTACTTGTGAGCCTTTTGGGATACGTAAGGAGTGCTGAATAATCCTTGCATGGGTGGAAAAATAAAAAATCAAAATAAAATTTTGAGTCGGTCCAATTATATGCACTTTAGCCAAAAGTCCAATTTTTTTCTCTCTTAAGGTTGGTCCATTCATTTCATTTTTGTATTAGTCAAAATAAATTTCATCTCAATCAAGGTGAGTTCGCATTTCATTTTTGCATTAGTCAAAATAAATTTCATCTCAATTAAGGTGTTCATTCATTTTATTTTTGCATTCATCTTTTTGCATTTAGCCAAAGTCAAAGTCATCTTAAAATGGGTGAGTCCATATTTGCATTCATCTTTTTGCATTTAGCCAAAGTCAAAATCATCTCAAAATAGATGAGTCCATATTTGCATTCATTTTTTGCATTTAGCCAAAGTCAAATTTCATCTCAAATAGGTGAGTCCATATTTTAATTTCCTTTTGGATTAGCCAAATTAAAATCATCTCAAGTTAAGTGAGTCTATTCATTTCATTTTGCATTAGTGAAAATTAAATTCATCTCAATTAAGGTGAGTCCGCATTTTATTTTTGCATTAGCCAAAATAAATTTCATCTCAATTAGGGTAAGTCCATTTGTTTCTTTTATGCATTAGCCAAAGCAAATTCATCTCAAATTAGAAGGGTCTTTTATTTCTCATTTAGCCAAAACAAATTCATCTTCCATTAGGAATAATCATCTATGCATTTCGGTTGTGCACTAGCCAAATCATAGAATCATCCCAGATTAAGTCATGCGTATCATTACATACATTCTATTCCATTTTTTATGTGCATCCAAAGAAAAGAACATATCATTTTCTTAAGATCAATCGTCCTCGGATCATGCATTTAAGCCCCATCTCCCTAAAAGTTCTTCCACGAGCCAATCCCGAGTGTACTCGTTTGGGATATAGGATAGAAATCCTATGCAAGTCGGGAATCCTTACACGAAGCGTCTAGGAAGTAAGAAATCTACTTCAACACCGACACGGTCAACACCGAGAAGTCCCATATTAGTACGTACCACACTAGTATTTTCCCCATCTTTACTTGTGACACTAGTACGCTGCCCAAGGTCAAAACATAATCCTCCTCCAAAAATGGCCAACCAGCCAGAGCAAACTCGCCTCATGACCTTGTTTAAGGAGTCCGTTGCTAAGCTAGAACGTAGGCTTTATACCCAGGATAAGATGATTGAGTTTATATCTAAATCCATTAGTTTCATTTGCAAAGAACTAGAGAGGATCCTGCCCTAAACCTCAACCTAGGTCTCATTCCGATCCAAGAATAGATCGAGATAGAGAAAATGTTACGGGAGTCCTCGATGTTCACCCACCACTATCCGGCCTATGGATTCATATCAATCCTTAAAGGCAAGCTACCCCCTAAGTTTACCATGCCTAGCATTGAGTTTCATGGAGCCGAGAACCCTCACCATCACGTGAGAAACTTTATGGGGGTGATGACTTTGAAGAATGTACCGGACGACACGTACCATGTCATCTTCCCATGGACGTTTGACACGGATGTTGTGAAGTGGTACACTTGCTATTGACCCACGCAAGGTCACCAATTGGCAGGATCTTTGCAGGGAGTTCCTACACTAATACTCCTACAATACTGATCTATCAGTCACTCTTCGAGAGATGAGGAAAGCTTCACCAACTTCCTTACTCGTTGGAGGGCGACGAGTTGCCCACATGACTAATCGACCATCTAAAAGGATCGGATTAGGCTCATCATCAAGAACCTTCAACCTACCTATCATCATCACCTGAGGTTCTTGCATATCATGAACTTCAAAGCACTCAGAGATGCTAGCATGCTCATAGAAGATGAACAAACATCCGCAATCATTTAGAAGACCATCTAATAGCCCACTACTTATCAAGGATGCCAATAAAGCCGACATTTCCCTTTTTATATGTATTCTATGTCTATTTGCTTTGTCCCTTTTCCTTATCCATTGTATTTCCTTTTCCTGTCTTCCAAAAAAAAAAAAATTCAGCTATTCTCGTTTTGAACTACGAAGGCTTGATGTCCGGTATAGCAAATACGTAGGAAGCCCACGAGGTTCGACCTTAAGGCTTATTTTGATCCCAATTTCCACTTCTAATTTCCCAAATCAAAAAAAAAAAACCACTTTTCCTTATCCAAAGGAGCACAAACCCATTGGGAAAATGCATCGAATCATCAAGAAGCATGCCGGTCAAATTCGAGCATCAAACCGTTAGGAGCATGGTTCACCATCAGCGAGCAATACATTGTAGTTCGCGCGACCTACCCTTCTTTAGGTTTTACTTTAGGGAGTGGGGCTAAAGTGCAATTTTATCTTTGTCTTTTTGAACTATTTGCATTATCTTAATAAAAGAATGCATTTGTTCATAGAATAGAATCTTGCATACATCTCCTTTGCATGAGTCAAACTTCTAAAAGCACAAAAATTAAATAACAAAGCACCCTACAAGGAATTATTCAATCAAACAGCATCAGGCGTCAAGCGATATCAAGAAGTATCGAGCATCGGATCAACATCAAGGAGGTCAGCGACACCGTCACCATCAAAGAGGATTTTCCGTGCCATCGGCTAATCAAAGCTCACCAAAACTCCAACATTTAAGAAGAGGCGAGACAAGCATCAAAGAAGAACATGGGGGCTCAATATCGAAAGGGTCATACAACCACAATAACTCCAAGAATACTCGGGAGGAGACACAAATCGTCTACCTTACAAAGGAGCTATTAGCGAGACAAACTAAAAGCTCAAATATAGAATTAGGCACATCACCTCATGGAACATCATATTTTCAAGCAAGCGGACTTTAGGTAATCCAACGACAAAGTCTAGGCAAGAATATCTACACAAAGATAAGCATCCGTCCATATTCGACGAAAGTGGATAGAAGTCAAGCTTCGGACTCCACAACGAGTCAAGGTTCGAGACACAACTCGGTCGAGCTTCAGGCCCAACAGAGGTTAAGGTTCGGACACTTCGGTTGAGCTTCGGGCCCACCGGCGGTCAAGGTTCGAGACACAACTCCGTCGAGCTTTAGGCCCAACAGCGGTCAAGGTTCAAACACAACTCAATCGAGCTTCGGGCCCAGCGGTGGTCAAGGTTCAAACACAACTCGGTCGAGCTTCGGGCCTAGCGGTGGTCAAGGTTCACAACTCGGTCGAGCTTCGAGCCGGCGGTGGTCAAGGTTCGGACACAACTCGGTCGACAGCGGTAAAGGTTCGGACATACTTTATTAGAGCTTCGGGCCTAACAACGGTCAAGGTTTAGACACCACACCAAGACTTCAGGACCACTTCATGGCCAAGTCAAGGAACCACATTTAAAATATGATCCGATTATAAATTATCTTTAGGTAACACTTGAAACCATTTCCATTTGATTATTAGTTAACAAAACTATTAGTGCGAGAAAATTTCAGCCAAGGTTCCCCAATAGTAAAGGTTAAGATGCCCTTAACCAAATCCCGATGGCCAAGTTTAGGCACCCTAGCTGGACTTCAGACTTTACTACCGAGTCAAGTTCAAGTTCCCCGCCAAGTTTCAAACTAAGCATATGGTCAAGTTTGAGCACACCCCAATCCGAACTTCAGGTCTCTAAGCGACCAAGTTCGGGAATCAACAGCCTGGACACTTCGGACTCGCGATTAAGTCCAAGTCCCCTGTCGAGTTCAAGTCAAAGATCAATGCACGATAATCCAATCAAAATCCAAAGCAACGCCAACACCGAGTAAGTACTCTTGAGTGTTTACTTTGACCTTCTTCTTTCGGACTCGATCAAAGTGGGGGCTAACTGTAGACACCAAAAAACTATCGTCAATTTCTCTATTTTTTATTTGTTGGACCGATAGGGAAATGGCGAGTCTGTTTGTGGATTTGAATCACGGTCGAGGATTTGATTGGTGCGACGGAAGCCGATAAACCACAAAGAACCCCGAGCACCACATAAACGAGTGTTTTGCCTTGAGTCAATCCAAAATCCCTTTTCTTTCGGACGATCTAAAACCTAGCCAAACTTTCGGAGACAACGGAGTTCGAGTCGCTGTATCGGGAAATTCCAGGCTCATAACACTGCGTTTTACTCGGTTCAACCGGACAAGGAGTTGGAGACCTCAAGACGACGTTGGACGCTGCATTTCATGATCACAAGCATCAAAGTGCTTGCGTTTTGGTTCCAAGACTGTCTACTCGAGATTAGGAGCATGCATCCGACATCAAAATTAAAAGCGCCAAAAATAAAAACACGTAAAAAATGGAAACTCGTCAAAAATGGAAGCATGCTAGGGCACGAAACCCTAGAAAAAGACCAACATGGCCGGCACTTTCAACCCTTTGTTTTGCCTCAAAACACTGCGTTCCAGCCTGCAGACACCTAGGGTGACATGCTAGGGCATGAAATCGTAGGTGTCCACCGGTTGGCCGGCGTCGGCTCCCCTCATTTGTCCGATTCTGGCCGGTTCTATCCTTTGCTTTATCCGGTCTTATCACTTTGATCCTGCCCGGTTTTGCTTCTACTTTTGGACGGCTAGCCGAGAGCTAACCCTAGGTCATTCCTTGACCTAACCTCTCCCTATAAATAGAGAGCCTTAACTCTCATTCTCCCAATGGCTCAACCCTCAATGTTACTCTGCTGAAATTCGCCTAAGAGTTACTTGAATACTCCATTTTGTATTTTGATCTCTTGGTCCCTTTTCAGCCTATTCCTTCCCTACTTCTATCATACTCCATACATCCAATCCCTAAACTCCATCAATCACACATCCGCCTACCTACCTCTACAAAAACTCACAAAAAAGCCTCTTCAATTCACTAGCATCACATTAAGAGATCCGGATCCAAGATCCGGATCAGTAGGTGGGACAACCCGAGGGCACAGATTTGATCTTCAACGATTTATTTACTTTTATGCTTTCTTTTATTGCTTTCCGTATTGTGGACAAATGATGTATCGCTTTTAATTCCTCCCCGTGCGATGTAATCTTTTATTTCCACTTTGCTTTCTTTTGCTTTCACTTTCTTTACCGCTTTCTTTACTTTCGCTTTTATCACTTTCTTTCATTATGTTTGGTTGCTTTTAATTCTCATCGCATAATGAAGGGAGGAGAGACGTTGTGTAACATCACAACCTAAGTTAATGGACTACAAGCAACAAGACCCAAAAAATTTTAATGGTTGGTAAAAAGTTGTAAAAAATAAAACGAAATCATACCAATCGTTTTAGTAATTCATTTCAAAAATGGTTGGTAATAATTTTAAAAAGTAACTATTTTTTCAATGACAATTAAAACGATGGGAAGTATTGAAGTATTAAAAACAGTTGTAAAAACGATCGGGGTTTTTTAACTAACTATAAACGATTGCAAAATAGCGATCAATAAATCGTGCATTTTTTTTTTGTAGTGGATGCGGGCTTAAATTTTCCAAACGCTTAATTGTAATGTCTATTGTTTTTTCTCTTTTTATTTTTGCCTCCAAAGCTTTTGGACAGTCTTGCAACACGTGAAACCCCTCTAAATAAATTAAAATAAAATATCCATCAATTGGTTTTTCTTTTTGGTTTACTAGTTAACTAGGGTCATTACTAGGTCCCGAGTACTTGGAAAAGGCAGAAAGGCAAGCCCGCCTAAAAAGGGGAAGGTGCTCATAGTATGTATGATAGCTATCGAAGGAAGGTACGGGAAGGAGCCGACCTTATATATCTACGGATACAAAGCCTATCACCCTTAACATCGATCGCTCGGATCGGGTCGTCATGATAGGGAGCGAGCTAGACCGACAATAGAGGACTCCTAAGTTCGTCTCTGAGAAGTTATCATGACGTCATTGTGGTCATGATTGCCAAGCTTGGACATATTGGAAAAATGCTTTAAAGTTTAGTGAGAGAGAGAGAAAATGCTCTTGAACTACTCTTTATTATCCCACATAGAGAGTTTGGAGCCTTTTCATTGGGTTTATTTACTTCTCTCTTTCCTAGGTTCCTAGATTGATTGGTAAAGGGAGAGTCTCTACACCACATACACGCGCCGCCTGCCCATCATGCGGGCCGGGCTATGGGCATGGGCATGGATCTTATTTGATTATATTTTTAGTCAAATCTTATTCTAATTTATTTTGACAAGTCAAATTCTATTTGCGGTAAGTATCCGTTACCTTATCTTTGATTGCCGCTCGCATTATTCTCTCCCTTTTCTTCGACCTTTTGCCCGTTTTTAGCTTACGCCTCCCTCTATAAATTGTGGCCTTCTCATATCGGTTGAGATATACAAAAAAATACACAGCAATCAATTCTTTCTATCTAAATTCGTTCCGGGTTAGTGTTCCAAGTTCCTCACCGCTGTTTGCTTTAGTACGCCGTTCGGACAGCCTGCCGTGTATCCCTAGAGATCGATTGCTCATGAGTCCCCTGGTGTACCGCGTAGGGAAGCAAATTTGGTTTTAGGCCGGTGGATCACCACGCCATGGCTATCAGATAAGTTTGTTAATTTCGGTCATTGGTCGCACCTTGTACTATTTTTTATAACAATTTAAAACCGAATTTTATTTACTTATTGTGGCTAATGGCGAGATTAATGAACATGTTTGCTTTGTAATGTGTTATCCTGATATGCCTAAACTGGATGGTCAAAATTATCGCATGTGTTCCGATAAGTTAGAATTTTTACTTGCTCAATCTGGGATTGATTACTTGTCTTTAATCATTTGAACTTCCCGAGGGTAGTACTAGAAATTTTGAACGAGATAATAAGACATGTTGTGAGTTGCTATTGCATTATATGACTGATTCCCTTTACCAGATTTACGATAAGAAAACTAATACTAAGGAAATTTGGGAGGCTTTTGAGTCTAAGTATGGAACCGATAATACGGGTATTAAGAAATATGCTTGTAGTAGGTGGTTGTCCTTTAAGATGACTGATGATAAACCTGTTTTAGAACAAGTTCATGAGTATGAGAATTTATGTGCTGAAATTTTGGCTGAGGGTATGACTATCCGTGATATTTTTCAAGCTAATTGTTTGTTGGATAAATTGCCCCCTTCTTAGACAAACTATATAAGCTCTATGAAACATAAAGAAAATGAATTTTCCCTAAAAGAACTTATTGCCCATATTAAAATTGAGGAATAGAACCGAATTCAATCCAACAGGAAGAATCTGGTTCATTTTTCCTCTCGCTGCTAATCTGCTGGAATCAAAGGATGGTTATAAGTTTGACAGGACTAAGGGACCAAGGGAAATGGACCAAATCGGTTTCATGGGAAGAGGCGGAACTCCAACAAATTCAAAGGACAAGGATCAAACCGCAAGAAATTTCAAGGGAAGTGTTTTGCTTGCGGCAAGTATGGCCATCCGAGCAAAGGAGTGTAGATAGGGATTTAGGCTTGTCGATAACAAGTCCAAACCTCAAGCCAACCTCACTGAAGATGTTATCATTGCTTGTAGTTTTTGATGTAAGCATGATAAGCAACACTGTGAATAGGTGGTTGATTCTGGAGCCATTCGACACATTTGCACCAACAGAGACCCGTACGTAAGCTACGAAAAGGCTCCCGAAGGTGAATGTGTTTTTATGGGTAATGCTACTTCGTTCTGTCCTTAGTAAGGGAAAAAATTTTTAAACCTAACTTCGGAAAAACTCTTTTGCTCCAAAATTTATTTCATGTTCCGGATATTAGAAGGAGCCTTATTTACGTTGATCTTCCGACCAAGGTTTGGAATTAAAGTTGTTCTTGATTACGGAAAAATTGTACTCACCAAAAATGGTGAATATGTGGGAAAGGGTTTCAATAATGCGGGGTTGTTTGTTCTTGATGTTATTTCTGAGAATAAGATGAACATAGCTTATATTGTTGAGTCTATCTCTTTATAGCATGCCAGACGAGGTCATATGAACATAGCTTCCATCAAAAGACTAAAACAATTGAATTTAATTCCTTCGTTCAGTAATTGTGACTTTAACAAATGTGAAGTTTGTGTAGAAGCTAAACATCCTAAGAAACCTTTCAATAAAGTTGTGACTCGGACCTCTACTTTATTAGAACTTATCCATAGTGACTTAGGTGACTTCAAAAACATCATGAGTAGGGGTGGGAAGAAATATTATATCACCTTCGTTGATGACTACTCCGGGTTCACTATGGTGTATCTTTTGAGTAGTAAAGATGAGACTAAGGAAAAGTTTAAACTTTATAAAGCGAAGTAGAAAATCAATTGGACCATAAAATTAAAAGGGTTAGGTCCGATAGAGGAGGGGAATATGACACCACCTCCCTTAAGACCTTTTGTTGAAAACAAGGTATTACTCATGAGACTACTGCCCCTTATGCTCCTCAACAAAATGGCATACCAGAAAGGAAAAATATAACTCTTAAAGAAATGATGAACACTATACTTATTAGTTCGGGGATGCCTTCTCACATGTGGGGGAAGTTATTCTTTATGCTTGTTATGTGCTTAATAGAGTACCCCATAAGAAAATTGACAAGACTCCTTTTGAGTTGTGGAGGGATTTTCTCCTAACTTGAACCACAATAAAGTTTGGGGTTGTTTGGCAAAGATTGGTCTTCCCGATTTTCAAAGAAATAAAATTGGACCCAAAACTGTTGATGCGATCTTTATTGGTCATGGTCATAATAATGCTGCTTAGAGATTTATTTTGAAAGATGGTCTTAATTTTGGGGTTGTTAAAGAATTTAGAGATGCAGAGTTCTTTGAGCATATTTTTCCTATGAAAGTTGTAAATAATTGTTTGCCTTCTGTTCCTGTTCATGATATTACTTCTTCTAGTAATGTGGACTTAGAACCTAGGAGGAGTAAGAGAGCTAGTAGAACTGAAACTAGTTTTGGACCTAATTTTGTGACTTCCTTCTTGGTTCGAGGCGAACATACTAGATGAACATATTGTGAATGTATATCTCATAGAAGAGGATCCTAAGACTTATCGAGAAGCAATTGAGTCCATAAACTCTAGTTTTTGGAAAGAGGCCATTAATAGTGAACTAGAGTCTCTTATGAGCAATGGAACTTGGATCCTAACAGACCTTTCTAGAGGATGTAAGGCACTTCGGAGTAAATGGGTATTTTAAAACAAAATTAAGAGCTGATGGGACCGTAGATAAATTTAAGGTTAGACTTGTGGCTCAAGGTTTTAACCAAAAGAAGGGTGTAGACTACTTTGATACATATTCTCATGTGACCAAGGTTGCCACTATTCGCGCTTTAATTGCTATTACCTCCATACATAATCTTGTTATTTATCAAATGGATGTCAAAACAACATTTCTAAATGGTGACCTCGTGGAAGAGATATACATGAAGCAACTAGAAGGTTTTGTGACTCCTGGTCAAAAACATAAGGTATGCAAGCTTGTAAAGTCTCTTTATGAATTGAAACAAGCACCAAAGCAATGGTATGAAAAATTTGACTCTACTCTTACTTCTAATGGTTTTCATCTTATTCATACTCGTTGTCTACCTATCATATTTTTCAATATCAATGAAAGTACTTGTTCTCTTCCTAATTTCTAACCTATTTTATCATTTTTTTTTGTTTATGTTCCATCTCCCATATTTGAGTTTGTTTACAAATATGACGCTAAGCGAGATAAAATCTAAAATTATCAATAGTTAGAGTAGAAAACTATATATGATAGTAGAAAAAATCTTTCAAGTAGAAAAGTAGAAATCTTCAAATAAATGGATAAAAATTTAAGTTAAGTTAAAGATAAAATTCAGTTAAATATGTTGCTATAATCCTTTAAGTTAAAACACGAGGCTAAAATTATTTAAGTAGAATAATATTAGAAGAACTTTTATTGATAAAATTCTTCAAGTAAAATAATAAAAAAATCTTCAAGTTAAACATGAAAATAGTTAAAGAAAGTAGAAAAATATAAAATAATGTACAAAAATTTTATAAGTAGATTAGTTGAAATAGTTAATTGAGGGCAAAGTACACTATTACAGGAACCACTTTTTATTACGGTTAAAAATAATATTTAAGTACGGTTAACACGACATTTAAGTATGGTTAACGGGCATCGTATATTTGGGTGTTGTTTTATGTACGACCTTTGACTACGGTTCAAAACCGTAGTAAAAGAAGACCTATGATGACGGTTCTTGAAGAGAATCGTCGTCGGAGGATGACGCATAATGACGGTTCTTCTTAAAGAACCGTCGTCATAAATACAATTATTTTTTATAAAAAATAATTATTCGAGGAGAGACGTTTAAGAAACGCAATAGCAAAACACAATCGGTAAGATAATGAACACAAAACTGCTCAAACAACGAAAGAGACTCTAGTTTTCAGTTCATATTATCCACAAAATTAAGCCCAGATTCCAACACTAGAATAGATTTGAATACTATAAAGACAAATTAAGAAAAACAATCCGGATCTAAAAAACTAAAAGGCGATGAGAAGAATGAGATTTTAATCATGAATTTAACAAGCCGGATCGAAATATAAATTGCATCAAAATCCAAAATGTGTTTATTCAATCGAATTCAATTGCTCAAAAGAAACACTCACACTATCAAACACTTGTAGAATTGGAGAACTTCACTGATCTTCCAACTTCTCTTTGAATTCGATAGCCCTAATCTAAGCCAATTTTGACGTTTTCTCGTTGTGGATCTCTCTCCCTCTCGCTCTCTTTCTCTCTCCTTTTTCCATGTGCGAAGTTTCTGCAGATCCATAGTTGATGGTTACTTCAATTTCACTTCGACCTGAATCGGACGTCGCTGCTGCTACTCGCCCATTGAGTCGTTGTTGCGGTCTCCGACAAGGACAATGGCGGAGGAGTCGGGACAATTGTCTCCACTTCCGCCGGTGACGGTGCTCGACCTCATAGATCGGAAGCACCCGATGTCTCGTCGGTGAAGAACACACCGTCGACGATGCTCACCCTCGAGATCGGAAGCACCCAATTTTTCAAGCGGTCGTTCAAAGAGAGAGAGAGGGATCTTTCAAGCACCATGAGAGAGAGACAGAGAGAAGTCTTTCAAGGGCCATGAGAGAGAGAGAGGGGAGGTTTTCAAACTCCATGGGAAATCGAAGAGAGAGCGAGGGGATAGGGGGATTAAGCGGTGTTATGATAGAGAGAGAGGGCGAGAGAGAAGGAGATACGGTTAGGATTAATGGGTTTTCCAAAAACTTTAACCAAATGAAAACTTTTAACTACGGTTCAAATGAAAGAATCGTCGTCATAGGTGGTAAATAACGCCGCTTATTTACAAAAATGCCACCAATTCATTTTTCATAACGGTTTATCCTTTTAACCGTCGTTAAAGATCCATCGTTATAAGTGATTTATGTAGTAGTGGTATTTAATTAACTGGAGGTCCTATATAATTTTTAAGTTTAATTTGATATATTAAATTTATTTCAATCGAAAAATTTAAAGAATACAAAAAATATATCACCACCATCTAAAAGTTTAAAAAGTATAAAAATACACACGCCTTTTAAAAGTTACTTTAATTTGGAATTCAAATTTTTGATATCAAATATGATAAAAAGTTACTTTAAAAGATTAATTTTATTTAAAGAACTAGGGAAACTTCATTAATCACCATAATCAGCACAAATATCTTCGAGATCCAAATTCAAAATCGAATTGAATTTGGGGCATCTTCAATCACTCCCAAAAGAGAGGTTCACTAGTTGAAGGTAGATAAGCGCATGAGCCACCCTATTTCCCAATCTTTTTAATTCTCAATAAGTATTATTTTGGAAGCCAAATCTGTAAACCCGACTATTTGACGAGTCTAGTCCGGTTTTGGACACCCGGGTTTCTAGCTGCCCAGGCCCTGGTCCAAGCAGTCACGGCTGCTTGAGCCGGTGAGCCTTGTTGCAATCTGTCGAGAATGACATGCTTTTTTATTTGCCATTCGTTGAATTCCGAAACCATTTTCAAAAATAAAATGGTTCCTAAAGCTGCAAATCAATTTTGAAAGCTTTATTTTCTTACAAACACATCCTCTTTGAAATCAACATTTGTGAGGAACGTGATCTACCCGCGACATGAATAACATCAGCGAACTAAACTAGTGCCTAATTTACATTGATAATTGTATTTAATCGGAAAATAAGAATACGACATGAATATCATTATTGACCTCTTTCTGACCTACAATTTGACGACAAAGTAAATTGGTTTAGCATAACCCAAATGTGTTTCAAATTCGTAGAATTATCCTTGCTACCAACTGCAATTTTTAATATTAATATATCTTTTTTAAACATCAACAATCTATAATATAACTTTAGGGGCTAAACTAATACCTATTGTACATGATTGATTATATTTAAAAGAGATATAATAATAACACATGAATATCATTATTGACCCTTCTCCGACCTGCACTTTGACAAGATCAAGTAATGACAAACATGATAGAAATAATTTCATTTTTGTGGAAAGCTGTCCCCTCTGAGTTTGTAATGTCTATTGTTTTCTTTTCTGCTTTTACTTTTGCCTCCATAACCGTGTCAAATAAAAATTAAAAAAACTGCACTTGTGCAACACGATCAGTTTTTTAACTTTCTTTTACGGACAAATGTTACTATGTCATTTGCATAAGCATAATTATCATTTTCTTTTTCTAAACCAATAAAATATTGGTTAAGATGATAGCGACATTACTCCGATAAAGTAGAGAATACAAGTTTAAATTTCTAAACGTGTACTTATTTAAATAGTTTTTACTTTAAACACTCACGACCTAGATGTGTTACTCCGTCTGAGTACATGCCACAACGGTTCTACACTTAACCCTCTGGCCAACTACGCACTTGAGCTTCTCTCTCTCATGTTGTAAATAACCGCTCTTCACGTTCTCTCTCTTCGGCTAATACCTAGCCGTGAGAGCTTTTCTCCTCGGCTACATCTAGTTGTGTGAGTCTATTCCCCTCGGTGTAGGGTGCGATGGTGACGGTGGCGGCCTCGGTGTAGGGTAGTCGTTTTATTAGTTTGATTTTTGGGGGCCTAGATATTCCCTGGTTGTCCTCCATCTTTGATCATTCAGGTGTAATATGGAGTCGGATTTGGAACTTGCGTGTCGAAATCTACGACTGACGATAGTGGAAGATGAGGGTGTGGAATTTGCAGAGGAGATCTCAGAGGAAAAGAAGGAGGAGATTGAATTGAGCTTTCTGGGAAAGCTCTTTATGTGGACTAACTACAATGTCCGAGCTTCGAAGGCCATTATGAAGAATATCTGGAAGCCAAAGAACGGATTAGTGGTGAGGGAGTTGGATTCCAATATCATACTGTTCCAGTTCTTTGCACAGAAGGACAAGGATTACGCACTATCCCCAATGCTTGTCGATCAAGCACCTTCCAATCTTTTTGTTCCATGGCTGCCAGCTTATCTCCAAATGTTGATACAACTCTTTCTATTACAATAAATCCTCTGTTTGCATCTTCCAGAACGCAAAGTCTTTTCCGTCGAACCTCTTAATCTTTGCCTTTTGACCCTCCATGTTTGATGTGACCTTCTAACCAACCTTGTGATCTAATATTAATCATTAGGATCGGGAGTCGCTATCAAACAATAGACAAAGAAAGAGAAACAAAATCCAGACACAAGATTTTTTGTATGGAAAACCCAAATTGGGAAAAACCATGAATGATTCACTAGATACTTTAGCATTACAAGAGGATGAATATGTGTTTGAGCATACAGTCATGGTGGTTCTCAGGTCACTTAAATAGCCAAAACTGACATCAATACACTGTAGAAAAAGCTTAAAGGACATCCTAATAGGTGGCAGCCCAAACGAGATAGCTTGCACGGACTGTGTCCTATGACACGGCCTAACCGTGACAGTTTCTGGCTACTTTGGCTGCAGTTTCTCCTTCGATGAAACAGGTTGCACAATGTCAAACTATAATATAACTTTATAGGTTAAACTAGTACATATTTTACATGATAAATTGTATTTAAAAGACAAATAATAATAACACATGAATATCATTGTGGACCTTCTCCGATATGCACTTTGAAAAGATCAAGTAATGACAAACATGATAGAAATAATTTCATTTACGTGGAAAGTTGTCGCCTCTAATTTAATTATCTCACAGTTGTAATGCGTTTTTTTTTTCTGCTTTTTACTTTTGCCTCCAAATCCCCTGCGCAGTTGAGCAACACGTGAACCCGCTTCAAATAAAAATTAAAAAAAAAGGGTCGTGCAACACGATTAATTTTTTTAATTTTCTTTGTTAGGGACAAATGTTACTATGTCATTTGCATATCCATAATTTTCATTTTATGGGGTGCTTAGATGTACAACAATCATGCCTTTTCTCCACTAATAAAATACTGATTGGGATGTTAGCCGCATTATTTTGATAAGGTAAAGAATACAAGTTTGAATTTTACTTGAAACACTCATAACTCAAAAAGAAATTACACATTTTTTTTATATAAAGAGAAATTTAATTAATAGAAAGTCATACGACATGTATAAAGATAATTTTCTAATAAGAATAAATCTAAAATATTAAAATCTCTATTTTGACAAAATTAATGTTAAATATACTTCGTTTGGCTCCACACTTGCAAGCATCAATTCGACCACAAACCCTATTCTTCGACTTTAATATGTCTTTTCCAAACATCGGTGAGTTATTGTATAATTTCACGAACAGATCTCTATGTGATATAATAGATCCAATATGAGGAAAATATCACTTTGATCAAGTCATATGAAATTCCATCGTTGAATCATTCTCAATCAAAATCAATGAATCTAATTGATAAAAATATCAAAAATATACCATCCAATCGAATCAACAACCCTAATAAAACTTACACGTATTGGCAAGAGAAATAACTTGCACAAAGGCGAAAAATAAGACTCTCACAAGGAGAGAAATCCTAACTCTCGCAAGAAGGAGAGAAATCAAACTCTCATAAAAAGGAGAGAAATCTAACTCTCACAAGAAGGAGAGAAACCCAAACTCTTATGAAAAAGAGAGAAAATTTATTAGAAAAAAATAACAATACCTTTGGCTGAAACTAGACCTGTAACGGTTCCAATAATTTAGAAAACTAAAAAATATAATAAATACAGAATTAGGATTTAGAGACACGGAAGGGAGAGGATGAGAAGGAAAGGGACAACGAGTTCTTTCGGGTAAGTGTTGTTGCGTCTTTTATGGCCTTTTTTAATTAAAAAAAATAAAGTTGTTTAGTCATTGTTGAAGACATATCCAAGGATTAGGTTTTATTTTAGGTTTATTGGTTAACTAGAATAATTATGTAGCACTTTTATATTCTTTTTAAAAATAATACTCTTGTATGGTAAGCATATATACCTTGCTCTATTTTTAAAAATAAATAAATAAATAAAATATTTTAAATGTAAATCTCACTTTTATGGAGTGGAGAGCATGGGTACACTCCTGGGCGAGCTCCATCGAGGGGTTGGGTCAAAGCCTACGGCAAGAGCGTCACATGGTGATTATCGGCGACCATCGAGAGGGAGGTGTACGAAGAGGCTACTATCACTTATTTCAACATCAATTTGTTCATCGCTCCGGTTCTTGCATCGGGTATAACATAATCCATATCGTCTTTGTCTATTAGTTTTATTCTTGTTTTAATTTCCTCGCAAACTGCAAGCATGCATGTATATGAAAAATAGACCGAAACACGGTTTATAGATATAGATCGATGCGAGCATAGGCAACAGTCTTACCCTTACAAGTTACATAAATTAATTAAGTTATAAAAATGCATGATGAGACTTAAGAAATAACATTAGCAACACATCAAAAATTATCATTGGATTAAATTTCCTTTCTCTCATTCAGATAGTAAACAAGTGTTTACCTTTCGGACTCGGTCAAAGTGGGGGCTAATTGTAGACACTAAAAAGTGATGAGATTAATTTCCTATTTGTGGATTTGGATCACGGTCAGGATTTGATTGGTGCGACGGAAGCCAATAAACCACAAAGAACCCCAAGCACCACATAAAGAACTTTTTGCCTTAGGTCGATCCAAAAATCCCCTTTTCTTTCGAACGATCCAAAATCGGGCCAAACTTTTAGAGATAACGGAGTCCGAGTGCCACGTACCAGGAAATTCCAAGCTCAAAACACTGCGTTTTACTAAGTCTAACCAAACAAGGAGTAGAAGACTTCAAGACAATGTTAGACGCTGCATTTCATGTCACAAGCATCAAAGTGCTGCGTTTTGGGTCCAAGATAGTCCACCCGAGACTAGGAGCATGCATCCGACATAAAAAATTGAAAACTGCCAAAAATAGAAACCTGCCAAAAATGGAAAGGTGCTATGCCAAGCGCCCGCCTTCTAGAAACCTTAAGTGGAATGCTGCGTTTTGCCCCGGAGACTCCCTTGGAAGCACGTTAGGGCACGAAATCCTAGAAAAGACCAACATGGCCGGCACCTTCAACCCTTCGTTTTGCCTCAAAACACTGCGTTCCACCCTATAGACTCCTAGGGTAACGTACTTAGGGCACGAAACCCTAGGTGTGCACCGGTTTGCCGGCGCTTGCCTCCCCTCATTTATCCGGTTCGGCCGGTTCTATCCTTTGCTTTATCCGGTCTTATCACTTTAGTCCCGCCCACATTTTGCTTCTCCTTTTGGATGGTCGGTCGAGAACTAACCCTAGGTCATTCCTTAACCTAACCTCTCCCTATAAATAGAAAGTCTTGGCTCTCATTCTCCAAATGGCTCAACCCTCAATGTTACTCTGCTGAAATTTAGCTAAGAGTTACTAAATACTCCATTCTTTATTTTGATCTCTTGGTCCCTTTTCAGCCTATTTCTTCCCTACTTTCATCATACTCCATACATCCGATCCCTAAACTCCATCGGTAACACATCTTCCTACCTACCTCCACTAAAACTCACAAAAAGCCTCTTTTTCGCTTTGCTTTCTTTTCGCTTTTACTTTCTAAACTGTTTTCTTTACTTTTGCTTTTATCGCTTTCATTCATTATGTTTGGTTGCTTTTGATTCTCATCGCATGTCGCTTTCTTGCTTGTTTTACATCATTTTAATTCATTACTCGAACTAGTAATGGCCGTCTTCGGACGAGACGGAACGGAAAGGTTTATCCTTACATTTCGTACTCTCACCCCCGAATCCGATTCTTGGTTCAAAGACCGATGGAGTCATTTTTAGCCACTTTCAGTCTTAGTTTCCCCATATTAAGATTGAAAGAGCAAATTGTTACTTTTGTTTTTGTTAGTTTTTCTTTCCAAAAACCGATTGGCGACTCCTATTTTGCTTTGCTCTATTCAAATCTGCATCTCGGTGTTTTACGGTTGCAGGAACGAGTAACGTTAGATTTTGGATCGCCCACTGGGCGAGACCAAGGCTGGTTCCACCAGCCACGGCCTCCGGCCTGCGCCAGCCACCCCTAGGTGCGAGGCCACTGCCCGTGTCGTGGGGTCAGCCGGTAAGGCTTCGGTCCGGATTGGTGTTTTTACACCAATTTGGCCCTAAAGCCTTATGACAGAATCAAAACCCTAATGTTATTTGTTCCTTAATTAGAAAATAAGATCACGAGACTTCGAAAATAATTCTTAAAATAAAATAGTTAATAAAACCACCATTCAAACTTTGCCTAATCAAATTTAAGAAAATTCGAAAATCTTAAAAAACCACCATTCTAGATTGATTGGTAGAGGGAGAGTCTCGACACCACACACACGCGCGCCGGCGGCCCGCTCGCCTTGCTTGGGTCGGGCATGGGCATGGGTCTTATTTATTTTGGCAGTCAAAACCTATTTGCGGTAAGTGTCCGTTACCTTATCTTTGACTGAAATCACTTGATTTCAGCTTGCTTATTTTCAGCCTCGTTGATTGTTGCTTGCATTATTCTCTCCCTTTTCTTTAGCCTTTTGCCCGTTTTCGGTTTCGCCTCCCTCTATAAATTGTGGCCTTATCCTCTTAGTTGAGATACATAGAAAAATACACAACAACCAATTCTTCCTCTCTAAAATTCGTTCTAGGTTACTTGTTCTAAGTTCCTCACCGCTGTTCGCTTTAGTACCTCGTTCGAACAGCCTGCTATGTATCCCTAGAGATCTATTGCTCATGAGTCCCCGGCGTACCGCGTAGGGGACCCAATTCGATTTTAGGATAGTGGATCACCATGCCACGGCTATCAGATAAGTTTGTTAATTTCAGTCATTAGTCGCACCTTATACTATTTTTATAACAGGACATTGATCTACGGATCAAACCCCTTTTCCAGAACCCAGGATGTGAGTAACTTGTTGGAGGGAAGCTTCATAAGAGAATTCAAATCCTCAAAAAACAAAATTGATAAACTACTCCACATGTTGATAGGATTCATGTCATTCTCAATGTTTTCTTTTCTTTGATATGGTCTTGGAGTTCGGTAATCAACTGATCAGATACTGCATGTAATTAATTAATAGACAGAAAAATCCCACAAAGATTATATATTTTCATTCGACCAATCAGCATGCAAGTACATGAAGTCAACTACGTATGACTGACAGTATAACAATATTTTTCATTCTACCAATCAGCATGCAAGTACATGAAGCCAACTACGTATGACTGACAGTATAACAATATTAAATAAAGGTAATGCGCACATAAACGTGGAGCTATGAACAAATTAACAAATCAGAAATTAGCTGCTGAAATTAACAACATTAAACACAGGCATTGCCTGCATTATAAATAGAGGGGTTTTAAGGGAACATCAGACTCACTTAAACTACACAATACAATAATAATTAGGACGCATATATTGAATTCCTTGCAAATGGCGAAGTCTATTCCCAGTTATTTCAACATCTTTTTGTTCATCGCTCTGCTTCTTGCATCAGGTAATGTAACATATCCCTATATCATATATCCTCTTTGTGTATCAGTTAATTTTATTCTTGATTCAATTTCCTAGCAACCTTCAAGCATATCGCATTGTCGAATGTAACGTAGTCAGCAGTCTTACCCTCGCAAATACGAGAACTCAAAGACGATGTATATATTTGTTAATTTTGCAGAGACAATGGGTGCACGTTACGATGTAGTTCTGAAGATGCCGGGCGAATCAAGCATCTGGTGTGCCGAGAAAGGAGAAGACTGCTGGTTTCCTTATCGTTACTGCTGCAATGGATTACAATGCCTTGCTAAGGACGACAGTTGGACTTCAGCATTTGTTGGATATTGCAACTGACCAGATTATTAAGTCGTTTCTTCAAGTCTTCGAATGTGGTTTTACAGAGTGTTTCCGCTTCGGGTTTTCAGTTGCCCTTTGCCTTTTAAGTACGTGTGTCACCAGTATAATCCATTTATGATGTATTCTGCTTGTACTCCTGTTGACTTTGCCTCGTATTAGGTGTCTCACCCTCACTAGTAAAATCCACTAGGATGTACTACTGTGCTACTCCCAGCTTGTTCTCATGTTGTCTGGTCTCTACCTGGTTGTAATAAATAAATGATTATGTTGTGCTACTCTTACTGGCAGTAAACACTACTATATTTCTCAATTTTATGTAACATATATACTCAACTAACCTAGTGACGAACACGGAAGACTACGGATACACCGAGTGTAAAAGAATCTTGTTTATATTACAAATTAGAATGCAAGAAATAAGTGAGTCCTTTGTTTTGTTTAAACTTGTGTAAAAAATTACGTTAATCAAATTTTAAAATTTGAATAAAATATTGGCTATTTTAAATTGCAAGGGATTTATCTTGTAAATAAATAATGTTACTTCCGTTTCATAATACATGTCACTTTAATTAATTTTTATTTACAATCCCAACGATACATTAATTAATAGTTTACCAATGTTGTCATTAGTAGTTGTCTATTGGGACATGACAAAGATAGAAAGTGGGGATGTGCATTACACAATTCACCTTTTAAGTATTTTGATATGGAATATTGCATTTTAAAATCCCAATCATTGGGGTCTTTTAATGAAAATATCCTGAAATAACAATTGGTCTCGCACCATCTCGAATTTAAATTTTAATATTTTTAGGTATTCCACCACCAAGTCACGAGTAAAAAGAATCGGGCGATATGACGCGGCAACGAGAGGTTTGACTACTTTATTTTTTCATTTTACATATCAGCCAAATTTGATTAGTTTTCCCCCATCTCCACCTCACACTCTCTCTCCTGCTCTACCTCCCTTCATCTTCTTCCTACACAAGTGTTTCTAACATTCTCTCTCTTCCAGTGCCTCTATCTTCTTTATCCATAACTCTCTTTCTCTCTCTCCTCTAACTATTATGTGCATCTCTTACCATATCTCCTTTTCTCTCTCTCGCCTATTCCTTCGACTTTGGAGTCACTTTCTTTGAAGGTCTGAATGGGGGTCTCAAGTTTCAATCCACAACCTTCTACTGTTCTTCAATTAACACTTGACACACTAATCTCATCATTCCAACATAAAATCAAACTCTTGTATCATCTTTTTTTCTCATTAAAGGATTCTAAAATTAGAAGGGCTTATTTTAAAAGGCAATTAAAGTTTAAAAAAAATTCTGACTCGACCTTGTTCAAGCTTCGAAAAAAAATCAATTTAGGGCTTGTTCCAAAAGGCTATTGAAGCCAAAAAAAACCAAAAACAAAAAAAAAGCAATTGAAGAACCCAAAGTAAATCCAGAAATCAAGTCGAAAGTCAACGAACCGACAATCGAAGCCAAAGTTTGGGGCTTGTTCAAGCTCCCATTTCACCACAAGCACTCAATCTTCTTCGTCTTCGTTTTCTTCTTTAGCAGACTATGCACTAATTGGGTGGATGAATTTGAGAAGTTGCATTTCAAAATTTTATAGAGAGATAAGGGAAAGAAGAGCAATGAAAATTGTTTGAGAAAGGGATTTATTATCCAGAGAGAGAAAGAGAACCTAGATGAGAGGGAAATTATTTCGAAATAGGATGGAGGATTCATACAGAGAGAAAGAAGACTTAGAGGAGAGAGTAAAGTGAAAGAGAAGGAAATAGTTTAAGAATGGCCATGGAGGATCCGAGATAAGACAGAAGACCCGGATGAGAGAGAAAGAAGACCCGGACTAGAGAGAGTCAAGTGAGAGAGAGAAAAAACAGTCAAATTATTTGACAAAAAAAGAAGTCACGTACACTATTACCGCCACGTCATATCGCCACCGATTCTTTTCACTCGTAACTCGGTGGTGGGATAGCTAAAACTATTAGGCTTCAAATACGGGATGTTGCGGGATCAATCGATATTTCGGGATATTCCCATTAAAAGATCTCAAAGTTCGGGATTTTAAAATTCAATATTCCTTTTGATATTAAGTTAGTTTTAATTTTTCCGCGCCCACTAAAATAAAATGTAATTTGACATGAAGGAAGTAATAATTTGTGACAAAACGAGTATTAATTGCTTAGGCATGCCCAAAAAACAGACAACTATTGTAATGGCAATTATTTTGTTAACTTTAATTATCTACACGTTATTTCATTTGTCTTTTTACGTTAAATGTTTGAATGACTTAATATCAATACGTTGTTTTCTATTTTCCATCTTATTCATACTCGTTGTCTACCTATCATATTTTTCAATATCAATGAAAGTACTTGTTCTCTTCCTAATTTCTAACGTATTTTATCATTTTTTTTTGTTTATGTTCCATCTCCCATATTTGAGTTTTTTTACAAATATGACGCTAAGCAGATAAAATCTAAAATTATCAATAGTTAGAGTAGAAAACTATATATGATAGTAGAAAAAATCTTTCAAGTAGAAAAGTAGAAATCTTCAAATAAATGGATAAAAATTTAAGTTAAGTTAAAGATAAAATTCAGTTAAATATATTGCTATAATCCTTTAAGTTAAAACACGAGGCTAAAATTATTTAAGTAGAATAATATTAGAAGAACTTTTATTGATAAAATTCTTCAAGTAAAATAATAAAAAAATCTTCAAGTTAAACATGAAAATAGTTAAAGAAAGTAGAAAAATATAAAATAATGTACAAAAATTCTATAAGTAGATTAGTTGAAATACTTCATTGAGGGCAAAGTACACTATTACAGGAATCACTTTTAATTACGGTTAAAAACAACATTTAAGTACGGTTAACACGACATTTAAGTATGGTTAACGGGCATCGTGTATTTGGGTGTTGTTTTATGTACGACCTTTGACTCGCGGTTCAAAACCGTAGTAAAAGAAGACCTATGATGACGGTTCTTGAAGAGAATCGTCGTCGGAGGTGACGTATAACGACGGCTCTTCTTAAAGAACCGTCGTCATAAATACAATTATTTTTTAAAAAATAATTATTCAGGGAGAGACGTTTAAGAAACGCAATAGCAAAACACAATCGATAAGATATGAACACAAAATTGCTCAAACAACAGAAAGAGACTCTAGTTTTCAATTCATATTATCCACAAAATTAAGCCCAGATTCCAACACTAGAATAGATTTGAATACTATAAAGACAAATTAAGAAAAACAATCCGGATCTAAAAACTAAAAGCTGATGAGAAGAATGAGATTTTAACCATGAATTTAACAAGCAAGATCCGAAATAAGAATTGCATCAAAATCCAAAATGTGTTTATTCAATGGAATTCAATTGCTCAAAAAGAAACACTCACATTATAAAACACTTGTAGAATTGGAGAACTTCACTGATCTTCCAACTTCTCTTACGAATTCAGTAGCCCTAATCCGAGCCAATTTTAACGTTTTCTCATTGTGGATCTTTCTCCCTCTCGCTCTTTTTCTCTCTCCTTTTTCCATGTGCGAAGTTTCTGCAGATCCATAGTTGATGGTTACTTCAATTTCACTTCGACCTGAATCGGACGTCGTCTGTCGCTACTCGCCCACCGAGTCGTTGTTGCTTGTCTCCGATGAGGACAATGGCGGAGGAGTCGGGACAATTGTCTCCACTTCCGCCGGTGACGGTGCTCAACCTCATAGATCGGAAGCACCCAATGCCTCGTCGGTGAAGAACACACCGTCGACGATGCCCACCCTCGAGATCGGAAGCACCCAATTTTTCAAGCGGTCGTTCAAAGAGAGAGAGAGAGAGGGGATCTTTCAAGCGCCATGAGAGAGAGACAGAGAGAAGTCTTTCAAGGGCCATGAGAGAGAGAGGGGAGGTTTTCAAACTCCATGGGAAACCGAAGAGAGAGCGAAGGGATAAGGGGATTAAGTGGTGTTCGATAGGAGAGGGAGGGCGAGAGAGAAGGAGATACGGTTAGGATTAATGGGTTTTCCGAAAACTTTAACCAAATGAAAACTTTTAACTACGGTTCAAATGAAAGAATCGTCGTCATAGGTGGTAAATAACGCCGAAAACTTAGATGTACAACAATGATGCCTTTTCTCGACTAATAAAATATTGATTGCGATGTTAGCCGCATTATTTTGATAAGGTAAAGAATACAAGTTTGAATTTTACTTGAAACACTCATAAACCAAAAAAATTTCACCTTTTTTTTTTATATAAAGAGAAATTTAATTAATAGAAAGTCATACGACATCTATAAAGATAATTTTCTAATAAGAATAAATCTAAAATATTAGAATCTCTATTTTGACAAAATTAATGCTAAATATACTTCCATTTGGCTTCACACTTACAGCATCATTCGGTCACAAACCCTATTCTTCGACTTTAATATGTCTTTTCCAAACATCGGCGAGTTATTATATAATTTCATAGAACAGATCTCTATGTGATATAATAAATCCAATATGAGGAAAATATCACTTTGATCAAGGCATATGAAATTCCATTGTTGAATCAATCTCAATCAAAATCAATGAATCTAATTGATAAAAATATCAAAAATTTACCATCCAATCGAATCAACAATTCTTATAAAACTTACACGTATTGGCAAGAGAAATAACTTGCACAAAGGTGAAAAATAAGACTCTCACAAGGAGAGAAATCCTAACTCTCGCAAGAAGGAGAGAAATCAAACTCTCACAAAAAGGAGAGAAATCTAACTCTCACAAGGAGAGAAACCCAAACTCTCACAAAAAGAGAGAAAATTTATTAGAAAGAAAATAACAATACCTTTGGCTGCAACTAGGCCTATAACAGTTCCAATAATTTAGAAAATTAAAAAAATAAATAAATACAGAATAGGATTTAGAGAGAAGGAAGGGAAGATGAGAAAGAAAGGGACAACAGTTCTTTCGGGTAAGTGTTGTTACGTCATTTGTGGCCTTTTTAATAGAAAAAAGATAAGTTGTTTAGTCATTGTTGAAGACATATCCAAGGATTAGGTTTTATTTTGGGTTTATTGGTTAACTAGAATAATTATGTAGCATTTTTATATTCTTTTTAAAAATAATACTCTTGTATGGTAAGCATATGTACCTTGCTCTATTTTTATAAATAAATAAATAAAATATTTTAAATGTAAGTGTCACTTTTATGGAGTGTAGAGCATGGGTACACTCCTAGGCGAGCTCCATCGGAGGGGTTGGGTCAAAGCCTACGGCGAGAGCGTCGCATGGTGATGATCAGCGACCATCGAGAGGGAGGTGTACGAAGAGGCTACTATCACTTATTTCAACCTCAATTTGTTCATCGCTCCGGTTCTTGCATCAGGTATAACATAATCCATATCGTCTTTGTCTATTAGTTTTATTCTTGTTTTAATTTCCTCGCAAACTGTAAGCATCCATGTATATGAAAAATAGACCGAAACACAATTTATAGATATAGATCGATGCAGCATAGGCAACGAGTCGACCCTTACAAGTTACATAAATTAATTAAGTAATAAAAATGCATGATGAGACTCGAAGAAATAACATTAACAACTCATCAAAAATTATCATTGGATTAAATTTCCTTTCTCTCATTTAGATAGTAAACATGTCTCTATCTTTCGGACTCGGTCAAAATGGGGGCTAATTGTAGACACTAAAAAGTGATGAGATTAATTTCCTATTTGTGGATTTGGATCACGGTTAGGATTTGATTGGTGCGACGGAAGCCAATAAACCACAAAGAACCCCCAGCACCACATAAATAACTTTTTGCCTTAGGTCAATCCAAAAATCCCCTTTTCTTTCGGATGATCCAAAATCGGGCCAAACTTTCAAAGACAACGGAGTCCAAGTGCCACGTACCAGGAAATTCCGGATCGAAAACACTGCGTTTTACTAAGTCCAACCAAACAAGGAGTAGAAGACTTCAAGACGCTGCATTTCATGTCACAAGCATCAAAGTGCTGCGTTTTGGGTCCAAGATAGTCCACCCGAGACTAGGAGCATGCATCCCACATAAAAAATTGAAAATTGCCAAAAATAGAAGCCCGCCAAAAATGGAAAGGTGCTATGCCAAGCGCCCGCCTTCTAGAAACCTTAAGTGGAATGCTGCGTTTTGCCCCGGAGACTCCCTTGGAAGCACGCTAGGGCACGAAATCCTAGAAAAGACCAACATGGCCGGCACCTTCAACCCTTCGTTTTGCCTCAAAACACCTGCGTTCCAACCGGTAGACTCCTAGGGTAACGTACTAGGGCATGAAACCCTAGGTGTGCACCGGTTTGTCGGTGCTTGCCACCCCTCATTTATCCGGTTACGGCTGGTTCTATCCTTTGCTTTATGCGGTCTTATCACTTTGATCCCGCCTGATTTTGCTTCTACTTTTGGATGGCTGGCCGAGAACTAACCCTAGGTCATTCCTTGACCTAACCTCTCCCTATAAATAGAAAGTTTTGGCTCTCATTCTTCCAATGGCTCAACCCTCAATATTACTCTGCTGAAATTTAGCTAAGAGTTACTGAATACTCCATTCTTTATTTTGATCTCTTGGTCCCTTTTCAGCCTATTTCTTCCCTACTTCCATCATACTCCATACATCCGATCCCTAAACTCCATCGGTAACACATCTTCCTACATACCTCCACTAAAACTCACAAAAAGCCTCTTTTTCGCTTTGCTTTCTTTTCGCTTTTACTTTCTAAACCACTTTCTTTACTTTTGCTTTTATCGCTTTCATTCATTATGTTTGGTTGCTTTTAATTCTCATTGCATGTCGCTTTCTTGCTTGTTTTACATCATTTTAATTCATTACTCGAACTAGTAATGGCCGTCTTCGGACGGGCGGAACGGAAAGGCTTATCCTTACATTTCGTACCCTCACCCCTGAATCCGATTCTCGGTTCAAAGACCGATGGAGTCATTTTTAACCACTTTCAGTCTTAGTTTCCCCATACTAAGATTGGAAGAGCAAATTTTTACTTTTGTTTTTGTTAGTTTTTCTTTCCTAAAAATCGATTGGCGACTCCTCTTTTTCTTTGTTCCGTTCAAATCTGCATCTCGGTGTTTTCTCGGTTGCGGGAATAGTAACGTTAGATTTTGGACCTGCCCGCTGGACGAGCCCAAGGCCGGTTCCACCAGCCACGGCCTCGGCGGCGCCGGCCACCCTTAGGTATAGGCCACTCGCTCGTGTCATGGGGTCGAGTAGTAAGGCTTCGGTCCAGATTGGTGTTTTTACACCAATTTGGCCCTAAAGCCTAATGGCGTGAATCAAAACCCATTTGTTCCTTAATTAGAAAATAAGGTCACGGGACTTCGAAAATAATTCTTAAAATAAAATGGTTAATAAAACCACCATTCAAACTTTGCCTAATCAGATTTAAGAAAATTCTAAAATCTTAATAAAAGGTTCATCCCCACATTCCAAAATCGACTTTCTAAAACTATCTTCAAAATCAATCTTTAAAAAAGAGACCCGACACAAGTAGGGAAACTCGGCAGGCCCCGACCGGCCATGGTTCCTATAATGGCGACTCCACCGAGGATAATCATTTATTAAGAGGGCAAAACTTGAAAATTTGAGTAGTGAGTTTTAATAATGTGCTTGCATTAGACATCCTACATTTAGCAACCTTTGAACTAGTTTAAATATTATTTTGGACCCTAGGAAAACTTTATTGTACCCATTGTTTAACCCTTTCCGGAGAGAGACTCCCACCTGGTTCCTGTAGGCGGGCCCAACTAGGCTTGATTAGCCGAGGAAACAGTACCTCCTCCCTCGTATCACGCCATCTTGGGCTAAATCTTTTGGGTCATCGAGAGGCACCAAAATTCTGGTTGGCATCCTTATTCGTGCAACCCATGGAGGACCAAATTTCGGACTACGTGTAACCATATATCCAAACCCTTGAACTCTTTAATCGTAGAACTTTTGGACTATTAGGTGATCCCCTCCTTCATTTGCATGCTTGGATGAGTATGTGTGTTTTAGATTTAATCTTCTACTTGTGAGCCTTTTGGGATACGTAAGGAGCGCTAAATAATCCTTGCATGGGTGGAAAAATAAAAAATCAAAATAAAATTTTGAGTCGGTCCAATTATATGCACTTTAGCCAAAAGTCCAATTTTTGTTTTTCTCGCTTAAGGTTGTTCCATTCATTTCATTTTTGCATTAGTCAAAATAAATTTCATCTCAATCAAGGTGGGTTCGCATTTCATTTTTGCATTAGTCAAAATAAATTTCATCTCAATTAAGGTGTTCATTCATTTTATTTTTGCATTCATCTTTTTGCATTTAGCCAAAGTCAAAGTCATCTTAAAATAGGTGAGTCCATATTTGCATTCATCTTTTTGCACTTAGCCAAAGTCGAAATCATCTCAAAATAGGTGAGTCCATATTTGCATTCCTATTTTTGCATTTAGCCAAAGTCAAATTTCATCTCAAATAGGTGAGTCCATATTTTAATTTCCTTTTGGATTAGCCAAATTAAAATAATCTCAAGTTAAGTGAGTCTATTCATTTCATTTTGCATTAGTGAAAATTAAATTCATCTCAATTAAGATGAGTCCGCATTTCATTTTTGCATTAGCCAAAATAAATTTCATCTCAATTAGGGTAAGTCCATTTGTTTCATTTATGCATTAGCCAAAGCAAATTCATCTCAAATTAGAAGAGTCTTTTATTTCTCATTTAGTTAAAACAAATTCATCTTCCATTAGGAATAATCATCTATGCATTTCGAGTTGTGCACTAGCCAAATCATAGAATCATCTCGGATTAAGTCATGCGTATCATTACATACATTCTATTCCGTTTTTATGTGCATCCAAATAAAAGAACATATCTTTTCTTAGGATCGGTCGTCCTCGGATCAAGCACTTAAGCCCCACCTCCCGTAAAAGTTCTTCCACGAGCCAATCCCGAGTGTACTCGTTTGGGATATAGGATAGAAAATCCTATGCAAGTCGGGAATCCTTACACGAAGTGTCTAGGAAGTAAGAAATCTACTTCAACACCGACACGGTCAACACCGAGAAGTCCCATATTAGTACGTACCACACTAGTATGTTCCCCATCTTTACTTGTGACACCAGATCGCCGCCCAAGGTCAAAACAGAATCCTCCTCCAAAAATGGCCAACCAGCTAGAGCAAACTCCCTCATGACTTTGTTTAAGGAGTCGCATTACTAAGCTAAAAGGTAGGCTTTGTACCCGGGATAAGATGATTGAGTTTATATCTAAATCCATTAGTTTCATTTGCAAAGAAGCTGGAGAGGATCCCGCCCTAAACCTCAACCTAGGTCTCATTCCAATCCAAGAATAGATCGGATAGAGAAGATGTTACGGGAGTCCTTGATGTTCAACCACCACTATCCGACCTATGGATTCATATCAATCCTTAAAGGCAAGCTACCCCCTAAGTTTACCATGCCTAGCATTGAGTTTCATGGAACTAAGAACCCTCACCATCACGTGAGAAACTTTATGGGGTCGATGACTTTGAAGAATGTAGCGGACGACACGTACCATGTCATCTTCCCATGGACGTTTGACACGGATGTTATGAAGTGGTACATTGCTCTGTTGACCCACGCAAGGTCACCAATTGGCAGGATCTTTGCAGGGAGTTCCCACACTAATACTCCTACAATACCGATCTATCGGTCACTCTTCGAGAGATGAGGAAAGCTTCACCAACTTCCTTACTCGTTGGAGGGCGACAGTTGCCCACATGACTAATCGACTATCCGAAAAGGATCGGGTTAGGCTTATTATCAAGAACCTTCAACCTGCCTATCATCATCACCTGAGGTTCTTGCATATCATGAACTTCAAAGCACTCAGAGATCCACAATCATTTAGAAGACCATCCAATAGCCCACTACTCATCAAGGATGCCAATAAAGTCGGCATTTCCCTTTTTATATCTATTCTATGTCTATTTGCTTTGTCCCTTTTCCTTATCCATTGTATTTCCTTTTCCTATCTTCCCAAAAAAAAAAAAAAATTAGCTATTCCGTTTTGAACTACGAAGGCTTGATTTACGTTATAGCAAATACGTAGGAAGCCCATGAGGTTCGACCCTAAGGCTTATTTTGATCCCAATTTCCACTTCTAATTTCCCAAATCCAAAAAAAAAAAATCGCTTTTCCTTATCCAAAGAAGCACAAACCCATTTGGAAAATGCATAGAATCATCAAGAAGCATGCCAGTCAAATTCAGCATCAAACCGTTAGGAGCACGGTTCATCATCGCGCAGCAATACATTGTAGTTCGCGCGACCTACCCTTCTTTAGGCTTTACTTTAGGGAGTGGGGCTAAAGTGCAATTTTATCTTTGTCTTTTTGAACTATTTGCATTATCTTAATAAAAGAATGCATTTGTTCTTAGAATAGAGTCTTGCATACATCTCCTTTACATGAGTCAAACTTCTAAAAGCACAAAAATTAAATAACAAAGCACCCTACAAGGAATTATTCAATCAAGCAAGCATCAAGAAGTATCGAGCATCGGATCAACATCAAGGAGGTCACCGACACCGTCACCATCAAAGAGGATTTTCCTTGCCATCGCCTAATCAAAGCTCACCAAAACTCCAACATTTAAGAAGAGGTAGAGACAAGCATCAAAGAAGAACATGGGGGCTTAGTATCAAAAGGGTCATACAACCACAATAACTCCAAGAATACTCGGGAGGAGACTCAAATCGTCTACCTTACAAAGGAGCTATTAGCAAACAAACTAAAAGCTCAAATATAGAATGAGGCACATCGCCTCATGGAACATCATATTTTCAAGCAAGCACACTTCAGGTCATCCAACGACCAAGGCTAGGCAAGAATATCTACACAAAGATAAGCATCCGTGCCTATTCCGACGAAAGTGGATAGAAGTCAAGCTTCGGACTCTACAGCGAGTCAAGGTTCGGACACAACTCGGTCGAGATTCAGGCCCAACAGAGGTTAAGGTTCGGACACTTCAGCCGAGCTTCGGGCCCACTAGCGGTCAAGGTTCGGACACAACTCCATCAAGCTTTAGGCCCAACAACGGTCAAGGTTCGAGACACAACTCAATCAAGCTTGAGGCCCGAGCAGTGTTCAAGGTTCAAACACAACTCGGTCGAGCTTCAGGCCTAGTAGTGGTCAAGGTTCGGACACAACTCGGTCGAGCTTCGGACCCAGCAGTGTTCAAGGTTCGAGACACAACTCGGTCGAGCTTCGGGCCTAACAGCGGTAAAGGTTCGGACATACTTTATTCGAGCTTCGGGCCTAACAACGGTTAAGGTTTAGACACCACACCAAGACTTCAGGACCACTCCATGGCCAAGTCAAGGAACCACATTTAAAATATGATCCGATTATAAATTATCTTCGGGTAACACTTGAAACCATTTCCATTCGATTATTAGCTAACAAAACTATTAGTGCGAGAAAATTTCAGCCAAGGTTCCCTAACAAGTAAAGGTCAAGATGCCCTTAACCAAATCCCCAGTGGTCAAGTTTAGGCACCCTAGTTGGACTTTAGACTTTACTACCGAGTCAAGTTCAAGCTCCCGCCAAGCTTCAAACTAAGCACATGGTCAAGTTTGAGGACACCCCCAATCCGAACTTCGGATCTCTAAGCGACCAAGTTCGGGATTCAACGAGCCCGAATTCAAACTCGCGGTTAAGTCCAAGTCCCTTGTCGAGTTCAAGTCAAAGATCAATGCACATTAATCCAATCAAAATCCAAAGCAACGCCAACACCAGGTAAGTACTCTTTAGTGTTTACTTTGACCTTCTTCTTTCGGACTCGATCAAAGTGGGGGCTAACTGTAGACACCAAAAAGTATCGTCCATTTCTCTACTTTTATTTGTTGGCCGGATAGGGAAATTGCGAGTCTTGTTTGTTGATTTGAATCACGATCGGGATTTGATTGGTGCGACGGAAGCCGATAAACCACAAACAACCCCCGAGCACCACATAAATAGCCTTTTGCCTTGAGTCAATCCAAAATCCCCTTTTCTTTCGGACGATCCAAAACCGGGCCAAACTTTCGGAGACAACGAGTTTAGTCCCGCGTATCAGGAAATTCCGGGCTTAGAACACTGCGTTTTACTCGGTTCAACCGGACAAGGAGTTGGAGACCTCAAGACGATGTTAGATGATGCATTTCATGATCACAAGCATCAAAGTGCTACGTTTTGGTTCCAAGACTGTCTACTCGAGATTAGGAGCATGCATCCGACATCAAAATTAAAAGCGCCAAAAATAGAAACCCGTAAAAAATGGAAACCTCGTCAAAAATGGAAGCATGCTAGGGCACGAAACCCTAGAAAAGACCAACATGGTCGACGCTTTCAACCCTTCGTTTTGCCTCAAAACACTGCGCTCCAGCCTGCAGATTCCTAGGGTAACACGCTAAGGCATGAAACCATAGATGTGCACCGGTTGGCCGGCGCCTGCCTCCCCTCATTTGTCCGATTCTGGCCGGTTCTATCCTTTGCTTTATCCGGTCTTATCACTTTGATCCTGCCCAGCTTTTGCTTCTACTTTCGAACGGCTAGCCGAGAGCTAACCCTAGGTCATTCCTTGACCTAACTTGTCACTATAAATAGAGAGTCTTAACTCTCATTCTCCCAATGGCTCAACCCTCAATGTTACTCTGCTGAAATTCGCCTAAGAGTTACCTGAATACGCCATTCACGTATTCGATCTTTTGGTCCCTTTTCAGCCTATTCCTTCCCTACTTCTATCATACTCCATACATCTAATCCCTAAACTCCATTAATCACACATCTGCCTACCTACCTCTTCAAAAACTCACAAAAAAGCCTCTTCAATTCACTAGCTTTGCATTAAGAGATCCGGATCCAAGATCCGGATCGGTAGGTGGGACAACTCGAGGGCACAGATTTGATCTTCAACGATTTATTTACTTTTATGCTTTCTTTTATTGTTTTCCGTATTGTGGAAAAATGATGTATCGCTTTTAATTCCTCCCCGCGCGACGTAATCTTTTATTTCCCCTTTGCTTTCTTTTTGCTTTTACTTTCTTTACCGCTTTCTTTACTTTCGCTTTTATCGCTTTCATTCATTATGTTTGGTTACTTTTAATTCTCATTGCATAACGAAGGGAGGAGAGAAGTTGTGTAACATCACAACCTAAGTTAATGGACTACGAGCAATAAGACCGAAAAAATTTTAATGGTTGGTAAAAAAGTTGTAAAAAATAAAACGAAATCATACCAATCGTTTTAGTAATTCGTTTCAAAAAGGTTGGTAATAATTTTAAAAAGTAACTGTTTTTTAAATGACAATTAAAACGGTGGGAAGTATTGAAGTATCAAAACAGCTTGTAAAAACGATCGGGGTTTTTTTACTAACTATAAACGATTGCAAAATAGCGATCAATAAATCCCGCATTGTTTTTGTAGTGGATGCGGGCTTAAATTTTCCAAACTCTTAATTGTGATGTCTATTGTTTTTTTCTCTTTTATATTTTTGCCTCCAAAGCTCTTGGACAGTCTTGCAACACGTGAAACCCCTCTAAATAAAATAAAATAAAATATCCATTAATTGGTTTTTCTTTTTGGTTTACTAGTTAACTAGGGTCATTACTAGGTCCCAATGACGTGGAAAAGGCGGCAAGGCAAGCCCGCCTAAAAAGGGGGAAGGTGCTCATAGTATGTATGATAACTATCGAAGGAAGGTACAGGAAGGAGCCGACCTTATATGTCTACGGATACAAAGCCTATCACCCTTAACATCGATCGCTCGGATCGGGTCGTCATGATATGGAGCGAGCTAGACCTGACTGTAACGCCCTGGTTACCATCACTTAACAATTCTCTAATTCGAGAATATTAGGTAAGGTCGCAGCGGAAGTTAACGATTGAAGGCGTTACCGCGGCCCTAACAAGAGGACAAGGCTTAATTAAAATACCATAATAACCAGGGTCCATTAGTTAGGCTTCAGTAAGTTGGGGTAACATTAAATGTTACGTTGCGGGATGTCATGCTGCAACTTCAGTAAACCAACCCCAAAGTATAGTTCCGGTACATATTTACGGATATTAGCGGCCAATACAATGGGAAATATGCAATGTTTAGTTACAACCCAAAATTTAAACCCAAAATTAGCGAGGATGAGCATCACTCGTGAGCATCTAACCCATCCCGGAACAATGGCAATGAAATATCCGGCTAAGTCTTGCTCCCGTCAGGCTTCTTAGGCGAAGGGTCGTTCACGGATGCTTTTCCTAAAAACAAAAACATCAAAATAATTTGAAGAATGAGTCGAAACTCGATACGAACATTCCTGCACGGTTAAATAATTTTGAAACACATTGATTGAGCGCGCGCATTTCAATTCATTTTAGTTTGAAATCGGTGGGAGAGAATATAATTAAAACTTGCTTGCTAGGTTATTATCCGAAAGTGGAACCCCTTGATAATTGATATGATCTTAGTAAGGTGCACACCTCCCGGCCGACCGAGAACCCGAGTTGAAGCCGCGTGGGTTGGGCATAAGCCCCGATTATTGATAATTGATGGGCATAAGCCCCGATAATTAATAATTGGGCGGGGACCACTTGATTAGGTGGCAAAACTTGATTTGCAAATGATTCATTGTTATTTGTATATATGAGAAATGTTGAGATTTGATGAAACATGTGAGTTTTCGAAAGGTACAGGTAATGAACGTACCATAATTGAGAATGCTTGTTTCTCCCCTTTTCATAAAATTTTAATTTACCAGCTATCCGGCAACCGAAGTGGCCTCGGTTCTGTTTCAAATAGATTTCCCTTGTTAATAATGTTTTTCTTGAGTTTTAATACTTGAATTCGTATAATTGTTGGCGATTTGATTCATTTTCTTTATTTATTAAGTAATCGATTAAACTAAGATTTTTGTTACTCAAGTCCCTTGTGCTAACTCCGTTTAGATCTTAATTGAGCATGTACTCGTTAAAGTAGTCGATTAGATCTAGCAATGATATTCACACGATGTAATGCGTTATGGATTCAAATCAAGAAAATGAAAATACATATATACATGTATACATATATTTATGCATATATACAAGTACCTAAACATTTCAGTAGTTAATATTGTTATTATTATTATTATTGTCATTGTTATTGTTATTATTAGATGCAACTAATTCGATTAATTTGCCAAGCCCAACTTATCTTTCGATCCTTATTCCTAACGTAATTTCTATATCTCTCACTTCATCGAATTCGGACCCATAGCTAAGTGATTACTTAATCTACCAATGCCTTTCAATAGGGAGGCTTCACAATTAACCAAATTGCTCAAAATTCATACATATACCAACTTAAGGTCATGAGCATTACTATCACCACAAAATTCACATTCGCAATCATAATTAGGCATGCTTAATATTTGAACTATTTTCTCAAACCTCTGCAATTACACATTAGCTAGTTCAACTTATGCATATACTCGCCCTACGTTTGCTCAATATAGTCATTCCCCAAAATCTCGGAATCCATCCAATTAATCAATTACATAACCAAACATCCCTAATTTCGTTCTCTACATTATAATTTCCTAAAAGAAATTACATTTATACACAATCAGTCCATCAACTCGCCACACCTCGGTCATCCATACCAATCTGAATTTTCACAAATCAATCCTCAAATTCACTTCACAAATATATTCCTAGATTACATACTTCAATTTACCATTACAATTGCTTAAATAAATAAGGAATTTGATAGCTTAGGGTTTAAAGTTTACCTTCAAATTCGGAGAGGAGAAGTCGAGGAGGACGAGCGGGGGTGGCGGTGGACGGCGGCTGCACCGGCAACCACTTGGCGAGGCGGCGACAAACTCCGGCGGCCGCTGCGGCTGGGGTTAGATGCCAAGCGAACCGCGGCGAGGAACTGGGAGGCAAAGGAGCGGACGCGATAAGAGAGGGAGAAGGAGGTAGCGAGCGCGGCAGAGAGAGAAGGGAGGGAGAGCGAAGGCCGGTGCCGGTTCTTTGGCCAACATCGGTCACGATGGTGGTCGGAGGAGGCGCCCGCGAGGAAGGGGATGCAGGGAAGAATGGGGAAGGCAGAGGAACGGAAGGAGCGAGAGGAAGGAAGTAAGTGAGGAAATTAAAATTGAACTTGCCCGATTATTTTGGTTTTAACCGCCTCTCTTCTCTTTTTTTTTTTTTTTTTGATTCCGGATAATTCAATTCTGGATTTTTCTCTTGAAAAATCTGGTTATTTATTATTTTTTTTCTTTTATGCTTATTTTTATGTATTTATTTATTTATTTATTATTTTTGTTACTTTTTAATTTTGTTTAATTTTATTGATGATGTTTACAAATTATAAATATAATTGTTCAGCTTGAAATGTAATATTAATGACCTTGCAATCATATACCATCTCTTGTAAAATTTAAAATTTTCTCGTTTTAAACATATGCGTGATTTGTAATTATTATTATGAGATTTTTATTAGGGCCACTTCGTCGCCTGAGTTGCATAACACGTATATAAAAATAATTTAAATGTAAAATATCGAATTGAAGTGCACGCGTTCAATCATATAGATCTTTTAACTAATGAATTAATAAAATAAACAATGTGGTTTTTAGGGTCGGGTTGTTACACCGACAATAGAGGACTCCTAAGTTCGTCTCTGAGAAGTTATCATGATGTCATCGCGGTCACGATTGCCAAGCTTGGACATGTTGGAAAAATGCTTTAAAGTTTAGTGAGAGAGAGAGAAAATGCTCTTGAACTACTCTTTATTATCCCACATAGAGAGTTTGGAGCCTTTTCATTGGGTTTATTTACTTCTCTCTTTCCTAGGCTCTTAGATTGATTGGTAAAGGGAGAGTCTCTACGCCACATACGCGCTCGCCGCCTGCCCGTCATGCCTGGTCAAAATTTGATTATATTTTTAGTCAAATCTTATTCTAATTTATTTCGACAAGTCAAAATCTATTTGCGGCAAGTATCCGTTACCTTATCTTTGATTGCCGCTCGCATTATTGTCTCCCTTTTCTTCGACCTTTTGCCCGTTTTCAGCTTACGCCTCCCTCTATAAATTGTGACCTTCTTATATCGGTTGAGATATAGAATAAAAATACACAAAAATCAATTCTTTCTATCTAAAATTCGTTCCGGGTTAGTGTTCCAAGTTCCTCACCGCTGTTTGCTTTAGTACGCCGTTCGGACAGCCTGCCGTGTATCCCTAGAGATCGATTGCTCATGAGTCCCTGGTGTACCGCGTAGGGAAGCAAATTTGGTTTTAGGCCGGTGGATCATCACGCCACGACTATCGAGATAAGTTTGTTAATTTCAGTCATTAGTCGCACCTTGTACTATTTTTTATAACAATCTAAAACCGAATTTTATTTACTTGTTGTGGCTAGTGGCGAGATTAATGAACATGTTTGCTTGTAATGTGCTATCCTGATATGCTTAAACTAGATGGTCAAAATTATCGCATGTGGTCCGATAAGTTAGAATTTTTACTTGCTCAATCCGGGATTGATTACTTGTCTTTAATCATTCGAACTTCCCGAGGGTAGTACTAGAAATTTTGAACGAGATAATAAGACATATTGTGAGTTGCTATTGCATTATATGACTGATTCCCTTTACCAGATTTACAGTAAGAAAACTAATACTAAAGAAATTTGGGAGGCTCTTGAGTCTAAGTATGGAACCGATAATGCGGGTATTAAGAAATATGCTTGTAGTAGGTGGTTGTCCTTTAAGATGACTGATGATAAACTCGTTTTAGAACAAGTTCATGAGTATGTATGTGCTGAAATTTTGGCTGAGGGTATGACTATCCGTGATATTTTCCAAGCTAATTGTTTGTTGGATAAATTGCCCCCTACTTAGAAAAACTATATAAGCTCCATGAAACATAAAGAAAATGAATTTTCCCTAAAAGAACGTATTGCCAATATTAAAATTGAGGAATAGAACCGAATTCAATCCAACAGAAAGAATCTGGTTCATTCTTCCTCTCCTGCTAATCTGTTGGAATCAAAGGATGGTTATAAGTTTGACAGGACTAAGGGACCAAGGGAAATGGACCAAATCGGTTTCATGGGAAGAGGCGGAACTCCAACAAATTCAAAGGACAAGGATCAAACCGCAAGAAATTTCAAGGGAAGTGTTTTGCTTGCGAGTGAGTATGGCCATCCAGCGAAAGGAGTGTAGAGAGGGATTTAGGCTTGTCGGTAACAAGTCCAAACCTCAAGCCAACCTCACTCGAAGATGTTATCGTTGTCTGTAGTTTTTGATGTAAACATGATAAGCAACACTCGTTGAATAGGTGGTTGATTCCGGAGCCACTCGACATATTTGCACCAACGAGACACCGTACGTAAGCTACGAAAAGGCTCCTGAAGGTGAATGTGTTTTTATGGGTAATGCTACTTCTGTTCATGTCCTTAGTAAGGGAAAAATTTCTTTAAACCTAACTTCTAGAAAAACTCTTTTGCTCCAAAATTTATTTCATGCTCCGGATATTAGAAGGAACCTTATTTCGTTGATCTTCCGACCAAGGCTGGAATTAAAGTTGTTCTTGATTCTGGAAAAATTGTACTCACCAAAAATGGTGAATATGTGGGAAAGGGTTTCGATAATGCGGGGTTGTTTGTTCTTGATGTTATTTCGAGAATAAGATGAATGCTTCTGTTGCTTATATTGCTTGAGTCTATCTCTTTATGGCATACTAGACTAGGTCATATGAACATAGCTTCCATCAAAAGACTAAAACAATTGAATTTAATTCCTTTGTTCGAGTAATTGTGACTTTAACAAATGTGAAGTTTGTGTAGAAGCTAAACATCCTAAGAAACCTTTCAATAAAGTTGTGACACGGACCTTTGCTTTATTAGAGCTTATCCACAGTGACTTAGGTGACTTCAAAAACATCATGAGTAGGGGTAGGAAGAAATATTATATCACCTTCGTTGATGACTACTCCAGGTTCACTATGGTGTATCTTTTGAGTAGTAAAGATGAGACTAAGGAAAAGTTTAAACTTTATAAAGCGAAGTAGAAAATCAATTGGACCGTAAAATTAAAAGGGTTAGGTCCGATAGAGGGGAATATGACACCACCTCCCTTAAGACCTTTTGTTGAAAACAAGGTATTATTCATGAGACTAATGCCCCTTATGCTCCTCAACAAAATGGTATAACAGAAAGGAAAAATATAACTCTTAAAGAAATGATGAACACTATACTTATTAGTTCGGGGATGCCTTCTAATATGTGGGGGAAGTTATTCTTTATGCTTGTTATGTGCTTAATAGAGTACCCCATAAGAAAATTGACGAGACTTCTTTTGAGTTGTGAAGGGGATTTTCTCCTAACTTGAACCACATTAAAGTTTGGGGTTGTTTGGCAAAGATTGGTCTTCCTAATTTTCGGAGAAATAAAATTGGACCTAAAATTGTTGATGCGATCTTTATTGGTCATGGTCATAATAATGCTGCTTAGAGATTTATTTTGAAAGATGGTCTTAATTTTGGGGTTGTTAAAGAATTTAGAGATGTAGAGTTCTTTGAGCATATTTTTCCTATGAAAGTTGTAAATGATTGTTTGCCTTACTGTTCCTGTTCATGATATTGCTTCTTCTAGTAATGTGGACTTAGAACCTAAGAGGAGTAAGAGAGCTAGAACTGAAACTAGTTTTGGACCTAATTTTGTGACTTCCTTCTTGGTTGAGGCCAACATACTAGATGAACATATTGTGAATGTATATCTCATAGAAGAGGATCCTAAGACTTATCGAGAAGCAATTGAGTCCATAAACTCTAGTTTTTGGAAAGAGGCCATTAATAGTGAACTAGAGTCTCTTATGAGCAATGGAACTTGGATCCTAACAGACCTTTCTAGAGGATGTAAGGCACTTCGGAGTAAATGGGTATTTTAAAACAAAATTAAGAGCTGATGGGACCATAGATAAATTTAAGGTTAGACTTGTGGCTCAAGGTTTTAACCAAAAGAAGGGTGTAGACTACTTTGATACATATTCTCATGTGACCAAGGTTGCCACTATTCGCGCTTTAATTGCTATTACCTCCATA
Source organism: Talinum fruticosum (assembly GCA_021018815.1). Lineage (NCBI taxonomy): Eukaryota > Viridiplantae > Streptophyta > Magnoliopsida > Caryophyllales > Talinaceae > Talinum > Talinum fruticosum. The sequence goes on along the minus strand of JAITYX010000006.1, from coordinate 9,434,088 downwards.
CATAATCTTGTTATTTATCAAATGGATGTCAAAACAACATTTCTAAATGGTGACCTCGTGGAAGAGATATACATGAAGCAAATAGAAGGTTTTGTGACTCCTGGCCAAAAACATAAGGTATGCAAGCTTGTAAAGTCTCTTTATGAATTGAAACAAGCACCAAAGCAATGGTATGAAAAACTTGACTCTACTCTTACTTCTAATGGTTTTCATGTTAATGATTCTAATACATGTGTATATTCCAAAAACAATGAGCATGGTTGTGTTATTATTTGCCTCTATGTGGATGACATGCTTATTTTTGGAACAAACTTAGATGTCGTGGTATTTACAAAATCCTTTTTGAGTACATGCTTTGACATGAAAGATCTAGGAGAGGCATACGTTATTCTTAATATAAAACTAACTAGGACTAAAGAGGGTATAAGCCTTAATCAAGCACACTATGTTGAAAAAATCATAAAGAAATTTGGACACTTTGACGAGTGCTCTCGTGAGGACCTCTTATGATCCTAGTATTCATTTGAAAAAGAATAAAGGCTTTGTTGTGTCTCAAATTGAGTATGCAAAAATTATTGGTAGTGTAATGTTTCTAATGAACTACACTCGTCCGGATATAGCCTATGCAGTGAGTAGATTGAGTCGTTATACTCATAATCGCAATAGTGATCATTGGAATGCCCTAATTAAATTATTGAGATATCTAAAAGGGACTATTAACTGGGGTTTGCACTTTACTTCATTTCCTGCTATGTTAGAAGGCTATTGTGATGCCAACTGGGTTTCGATAATGATAAAATTAATTCAACTAGCGGCTATGTGTTTATAGCAGGTAGTGCTATATCTTGAAAATCTTCCAAGCAAACTTGCATTGCTAAATCCACAATGGAATATGAGTTTATTGCTTTAGAATTGGCAGGTCAAGAGGCCTCCTGGCGGACATTCCACTGTGGGGAAGCTAACTCCATTGTTTTCATGCATTGTCACTCACGAGTAGCCATAGGAGTGGCTAACAACCACACCTACAACAGGAAGAGGAGACACATCCATCTTCGGCACAAGATCGTGAGAAATCTTATTAGAGATAATGTGATATCACTTGAGTATGTAAAATCTGAAAGGAATCTTGTTGATCCTTTCACCAAAGGTCTTTGTAGAAATGTAGTGCTGGCGTCAGCACAAGGAATGGGGCTTAACCCCATCGAGTGAGTGAATCATGATGGATACCTATCTTAGACAAAGAGTCCAAGCTCAATGGGTTAAACTAAATCACGAAATAACTCAAAAAATTTTGTACTACAACCCATTCCTAGAAATAAAGTGTAGTAGCATTTTCTTCTTATTATCAATTGTGTTAAGGATGAATCATTTGATTCTTAATGAATCCATAGCCTTTATGGTGGTGCATGACAAGTATACACTTGACGGAACTCACCTATGTGAATATGGGGGTTGTCGCCCGCCCTTATGAACGTTTTTGGTGCTAAAAACTTTCTAGAGCGTTCACGAAAATCTAGGCATGACACAGGGCGTTAATGCGTCTATATTTCGCGAGGAACTTAGATTTTAAGATAAAATGAGTGTGCACGATCTGTTCTATACAATCACTTGGAAGGGTATAGGATTGATCCACCCTAATGGATGTATGACAAACCTATAAACACTAGGTACTGATTTAAGTCCAAAAGACATCGAGTATCTTTACATCTTCTCTTCGTTATCCAAAACTTTCCTTTCTTGTCTGTTCCTATCTTTGCTTTCTTTGAATCATGTGGGGATTGTTGGAAAAATGCTTCAAAGTTTGGTGAGAGAGAGAGGAAAATGCTCTTGAACTATTCTTTATTGTCCCACATAGAGAGTTTGGAACCTTTTCGTTGGGTTTATTTACTTCTCTCTTTCCTAGACTCCTAGATTGATTGGTAGAGGGAGAGTCTCGACACCACACACACGCGCGCCGACCGCCTGCTCGCCGTCGTTGGGTCGGACATAGGCATGGGTCTTATTTATTTTGGCAATCAAAATCTATTTGCGGTAAGTGTTCGTTACCTTATCTTTGACTGAAATCACTTGATTTCAGCTTGCTTATTTTCAGGCTCGTTGATTGTTGCTTGCATTATTCTCTCCCTTTTCTTCAGCCTTTGGCCCGTTTTCGGTTTCGCCTCCCTCTATAAATTGTGGCCTTATCCTCTCGGTTGAGATACACGAAAAATACACAACAACCAATTCTTCCTTTCTAAAATTCGTTATGGGTTACTTGTTCTAAGTTCCTCACTGCTGTTCGCTTCGATACGTCGTTCGGACAGCCTGCCGTGTATCCCTAGAGATCTATTGTTCATGAGTCCCCGGCGTACCGCGTAGGGGAGCCAATTCGATTTTAGGACAGTGGATCACCATGCCACGGCTATCAGATAAGTTTGTTAATTTCAGTCATTAATCGCACCTTGTACTATTTTTATAACAGGACATTGATCTACGGATCAAGCCCCTTTTCCAGAACCCAGGATGTGAGTAACTTGTTGGAGGGAAGCTTCATAAGAGAATTCAAATCCTCAAAAAACAAAATTGATAAACTACTCCACATGTTGATAGGATTCATGTCATTCTCAATGTTTTCTTTTCTTTGATATGGTCTTGGAGTTCGGTAATCAACTGATCAGATACTGCATGTAATTAATTAATAGACAGAAAAATCCCACAAAGATTATATTTTTTCATTCGACCAATCAGCATGCAAGTACATGAAGTCAACTACGTATGACTGACAGTATAACAATATTTTTCATTCTACCAATCAGCATGCAAGTACATGAAGCCAACTACGTATGACTGACAGTATAACAATATTAAATAAAGGTAATGCGCACATAAACGTGGAGCTATGAACAAATTAACAAATCAGAAATTAGCTGCTGAAATTAACAACATTAAACACAGGCATTGCCTGCATTATAAATAGAGGGGTTTTAAGGGAACATCAGACTCACTTAAACTACACAATACAATAATAATTAGGACGCATATATTGAATTCCTTGCAAATGGCGAAGTCTATTCCCAGTTATTTCAACATCTTTTTGTTCATCGCTCTGCTTCTTGCATCAGGTAATGTAACATATCCCTATATCATATATCCTCTTTGTGTATCAGTTAATTTTATTCTTGATTCAATTTCCTAGCAACCTTCAAGCATATCGCATTGTCGAATGTAACGTAGTCAGCAGTCTTACCCTCGCAAATACGAGAACTCAAAGACGATGTATATATTTGTTAATTTTGCAGAGACAATGGGTGCACGTTACGATGTAGTTCTGAAGATGCCGGGCGAATCAAGCATCTGGTGTGCCGAGAAAGGAGAAGACTGCTGGTTTCCTTATCGTTACTGCTGCAATGGATTACAATGCCTTGCTAAGGACGACAGTTGGACTTCAGCATTTGTTGGATATTGCAACTGACCAGATTATTAAGTCGTTTCTTCAAGTCTTCGAATGTGGTTTTACAGAGTGTTTCCGCTTCGGGTTTTCAGTTGCCCTTTGCCTTTTAAGTACGTGTGTCACCAGTATAATCCATTTATGATGTATTCTGCTTGTACTCCTGTTGACTTTGCCTCGTATTAGGTGTCTCACCCTCACTAGTAAAATCCACTAGGATGTACTACTGTGCTACTCCCAGCTTGTTCTCATGTTGTCTGGTCTCTACCTGGTTGTAATAAATAAATGATTATGTTGTGCTACTCTTACTGGCAGTAAACACTACTATATTTCTCAATTTTATGTAACATATATACTCAACTAACCTAGTGACGAACACGGAAGACTACGGATACACCGAGTGTAAAAGAATCTTGTTTATATTACAAATTAGAATGCAAGAAATAAGTGAGTCCTTTGTTTTGTTTAAACTTGTGTAAAAAATTACGTTAATCAAATTTTAAAATTTGAATAAAATATTGGCTATTTTAAATTGCAAGGGATTTATCTTGTAAATAAATAATGTTACTTCCGTTTCATAATACATGTCACTTTAATTAATTTTTATTTACAATCCCAACGATACATTAATTAATAGTTTACCAATGTTGTCATTAGTAGTTGTCTATTGGGACATGACAAAGATAGAAAGTGGGGATGTGCATTACACAATTCACCTTTTAAGTATTTTGATATGGAATATTGCATTTTAAAATCCCAATCATTGGGGTCTTTTAATGAAAATATCCTGAAATAACAATTGGTCTCGCACCATCTCGAATTTAAATTTTAATATTTTTAGGTATTCCACCACCAAGTCACGAGTAAAAAGAATCGGGCGATATGACGCGGCAACATGAGGTTTGACTACTTTATTTTTTCATTTTACATATCAGCCAAATTTGATTAGTTTTCCCCATCTCCACCTCACACTCTCTCTCCTGCTCTACCTACCTTCATCTTCTTCCTCCACAAATGTCACTGCTATTCTCTCTCTTCCAGTGTCTCCATCTTCTTTGTCCATAACTCTCTTTCTCTCTCTCTTCTAACTATTATGTGCATCTCTTACCATATCTCCTTTCTCTCTCTCCCCTATTTCTTCTAACTTTGGAGTCACTTTCTTTGAAGTCCGAATGGGGATCTCAAGTTTCAATCCACAATCTTCTACTCTTCTTCAATTAACACTTGACACACTAATCTCATTATCCCAACATAAAATCAAACTCTTGTATCATCATTTTTTTCCCATTAAAGGATTCTAAAATTAGAGGGGCTTATTTTAAAAGGCAATTAAAGTGAAAAAAAAATCTAACGCAACCTTGTTCAAGCTCCCGAAAAAAAATCAATTTGGGGCTTGTTCCAAAAGGCAATTGAAGCCAAAAAAACCCAAAAACAAAAAAAAAAGCATTTGAAGAACCCAAAGTAAATCTAGAAATCAAGTTGAAAATCAACGAACCGACAATCTGAAGCCAAAGTTTGGGGCTTGTTCAAGCTCCCATTTCACCACAAGCACTCAATCTTCTTCGTCTTCGTTTTCTTCTTTAGCAGCTATGCACTAATTGGGTGGATGAATTTGAGAAGTTGTATTTCAAAATTTTATAGAGAGATAAGGGAAAGAAGAGCCATGAAAATTGTTTGAGAAAGGAGATTTATTATCCGAGAGAAAGAAAGAGAACCTAGATGAGAGAGAGGAAATTATTACGAAGTAGGATGGAGGATTCATAGAGAAAGAAAGAAGACTTAGAGGAGAGAGTAAAGTGAGAGAAAAGGAAATAGTTTGAGAATGGTCATGGAGGATCCAGATGAGACAGAAGATCCGAGATGAAAGAGAAAGAAGACCCGGACTAGAGAGAGTCAAGTGAGAGAGAAAAAAGCGAGTCAAATTATTTGACAAAAAAGAAGAAGTCACGTACACCACTATTGCCACATCATATCGCCACCAATTTTTTTCACTCGTAACTCGGTAGTGGGATAGCTAAAACTATTAGGCTTTAAATTTGGGATGTTGCGGGGTCAATCGATATTTCGGGATATTCTCATTAAAAGATCCCAAAGTTCGAAATTTTAAAATCTAATATTCCTTTTGATATTAAGTTAGTTTTAGTTTTTTCCCGGTCCACTAAAATAAAATGTAATTTGACATGAAGGGAGTAATAATTAGTGACAAAACGAGTATTAATTGCTTAGGCATGCCAGAAAAAAGCAGACAACTATTATAATGGCAATTATTTTGTTAACTTTAATTATCTACACTCTATTTCATTTTACTTTTTGTGAAACATTATCTTCCTTGAAAAATTAAGTTATTAACTATCTCCTAATTACTTAAAATATCTATAGTTGCTCATCCTAATGTTGACATGAGCACCATGAGGGAGGAAGAAGTGGAGTCCGAGGTTGATATGTATATTATGAGGGAGCAAGAACATAATCACGAAAAATTTGTGGGAAACTCACAATAGTCGATTGATCGAAATGTAAATGTTTGAGTGACGTCGTTTTCTATTTTCCATCTTATTCATGCTTGTTGTCTACCTATCATATTTTTCAATATTAATGAAAGTACTTGTTCTCTTCCTAATTTCTATCCTATTTTATCATTTTTTTTTCTGTTTATTTTCCATCTCCCATATTTGATTTTTTTACAAATATGACGCTAAGCAGATAAATTATCAATAGTTAGAGTAGAAAACTATATATGATAGTAGAAAAAATCATTCCAGTAGAAAAGTAGAAATCTTCAAATAAATGGATAAAAATTTAAGTAAAATTTAAGATAAAATTTAGTTAAATATGTTGCTATAATCCTTTAAGTTAAAGCACGAGGCTCTTTAAGTAGAATATTAAAACTTTGATTGACAAAATTCTTCAAGTACAATAATAAAAAATATCTTCAAGTTAAACATGAAAATAGTTAAAAGAAAGTAGAAAAGTATAAAATAGTGTACAAAATTCTATAAGTAGATTAGATGAAATAGTACATTGAGGGCAAAGTACACTACTACAAAAATCATTTTTAACTACGGTTAAAAATGACATTTAATTACGGTTAACAGGCGTCGTGCATTTGGGCGTCGTTGTATGTACCACCTTTGACTACGGTTCAAAACCGTAGTAAAAAGAAGACCTATGACGACGGTTCTTCAAGAGAACGAGTGTGACGTATAACGACGGTTCTTCTTAAAGAATCGTCGTCATAAATACAATTAGTTTTTAAAAAAATAAATTATTCAGGGAGAGACGTTTCGGGAACGCCATAGCAGAACACAATCAGCAAGATATGAATACAAAATTTCTCAAACAATAGAAAGAGACTCCAGTTTTCGAGTTCATCTTATATAACAAAATCAAGCCAAGATTCCAATACTAGAATAGATTTGAACACTATAAAAACAAACTAAGAAAAACAATCCAAGTCTAAAAAACTAAAAGTTGATGAGAAGAATGAAATTTTAACCACGAATTTAACAAGCTATATCCGAAATATGAATTGCATCAAAATCCAAATGTGTTTATTCAATCGAATTCAATCGCTCAAAAAGAAACACTCACACTATCAAACATTTGTAGAATAAGAGATGTTCACTGGTCTTCTTCAACTTCTCTTCAAATTTGGTAGCCACGATCCGAGCCAATTTTGACGTTTTCTCGCCGTGGATCTCTCTCGCTCTCTCTCTCTTTCTCGCTCTCTTTCTCTCTCCTTTTTCCATGTGCGAAGTTTCTGCAAATCTACGGCTGATGGTTACTTCAATTTCACTCGGACTTGAATCAAATGTCGCTGCTACTACTCACCTACTAAGTCATTGTTGTTGTCTTCGGGAAATATGTCTCCGGCGAGGACGATGGTGGAGGAGTCAGGACAATTGTCTCCACTTCCGCCGGTGACGGAGCTCAACCTTAGAGATCAAAAGCGCCCAATGTCTCGTCGGTGCGGAACACGCCATCGACGATGCTCACCCTTAAGATCGGAAGCACCCAATTTTTCAAGCGGTCGTTCAAAGAGAGAGAAAGAGAGAGAGGTCTTTCAAGTGCCATGAGAGAGAGAGAGAGAAAGGGAGGTCTTTCAAGGGCCATGAGAGAGAGAGACAGGACAGACGAAGTCTTTCAAGGGCCATGAGAGAGAGGGGGAGGTTTTCAAGCTCCATGGGTAACTGAAGAGAGAGCGAGAAGATGGGGGGATTAAGCGGCGTTTTGATAGGAGAGAGAGGGTGAGAGAGAAGGAGACACGGTTAGGATTAATGGGTTTTCCCAAAACTTTAACCCAATGAAAAACTTTTAACTACGATTCAAATGCCGCTTATTTACAAAAATGCCACCGGTTCGTTTTTATAATGGTTTATCCTTTCAATCGTCATTAAATACCCGTTGTTAGAAGTGGTTTATATAGTAGTGATATTTAATTAACTGGAGGTCCTATATAATTTTTAAGTTTAATTTGATATATTAGACTTATTTCAATCAAAAAATTTAAAGAATACAAAAAAATATATCGCCACCATCTAAAAGTTTAAAAGTATAAAAAAACACACGCCTTTTAAAAGTTACTTTAATTTGGAATTCAAATATTTGATATCAAATGTGATAAAAAGTTACTTTTAACAGATTAATTTTTTTAAGAACTAGGGAAACTTCATTAATCACCATAATCAGCACAAATATCTTTGAGAGTCAAATTCAAAATTGAATTGAATTTGGGGCATATTCAACCCACTCCCAAAAAGAGAGGTTCACTAGTTAAAGCGGATAAGGGCATGAGCCACCCTATTTCCCAATCTTTTTAATTCTCAATAAGTATCTCAATTTTTCGAAATTTGAATCATTTTGATAGACAAACCCGCAAACCCGACTATTTGGTCGAGACGATTTTGACAGGTCTAGTCCGGTTTTGGACACCCGGGTTTCTAGCTGGCCAGGCCTTGGTCCAAGTGGTCGCGATTGTTTGGCCCAATGAGCCTTGTTGCAATTTGTCGAGAACCTACACACTTTTCATGTCGCCATTCGTTGAATTCCGAAACCATTTTCAAACATAAAATGGTTCCTAAAACTACAAATTAATTTTGAAAGCTTTATTTTCTTGACAAGCACATCCTCTTTAAAATCGACATTTGTGAGGAACGTGATCCACGTCGCGAGTTGTGATTCTTACATTATCAACTGCATTTTTAATGTCAATTGAGGCTGGGTAACGGGCCGGGTCGGGGTTAGGTCGGGCCGGCCCATGACTATCAAAGGTCGGGCTGGGCCGAGGGAAAAACTAAATGGGCTGGGCCAGGGAAAAAATAAATGGGCTGGGCCGGGTCATAGGCCAGCTGAACTCGACTGACCCATGGGCCGGAGCTAAACATGAATTGATGTTAGTGCTTGGTTTGGTAGCATAAAGCACTAGCAGAACATCCGTACTTGAAACAACTTGTAAGGCAACGAGTTCCCAAATTTCAACCAATGGCAAATTCCATTAAAGACATAGCTAAAATAAACCGATTGTCCTGCGACCCATGGCAACTCTATGGTGCTTATACCAGCGGTTCTATGGGATCCCAATATCATCCTCAAACTTAGGTACATTTACATTATACAAAATAACATCAATATATTTAAAAATGATTTATTAAATAAGATTAAAGCTTCTAAGTCTTTTCATTGACCGACTCCGACCTCATTAAAGACAACCACCACTTCTTTCCCTCCGATTGTCTTCTTATCACTTCCTTTCACGTTTTCTTACAATTTATTATCACTAAATCTTATCATTTATAACTAATTTAATTAGTTTTTACTATTTATTGTTAACTTTAGTTGTATCGATGAAATTGATAAACTTGTTGTTTCTTTGTTTCAACCCATAACGAACACAATAGCAAATACTAACACATGAAAATTATTAAATTAGTTATGATAGTAGGTGTTACAAAATTTACCCAAAAAAATTAAAATTTATAACTTAAATAACTACTCTAAAAAATTTTAGTAATTGCACTAACTAGATTGCTAGATGACATTCATAAAATATTTTTATAATATGATTTGTACCTTTTCCACTTTATTACTCCGTAAGTTTTAAAAAAACAATACATATACATTAATAATGTAAACGAATTCCAAGACACTTGTTTTTCTCATTTATCTCTCCTTTAATGGAATTTGCCATGGGCCGGAGGAGATGGGGAGAGAGAGAGAGAGAGAGAGAGAGTGGGGTGAGAGATGAGAGGAGATGGGTCATTTAATTGGCCCACCACCGACCTGCGACTCGACCCGCTAGTGGCTCACCTTTTAGATAACCCTTTAGGACCCGACCCTTTACCAAATAAATAGGCCTGACCCTCTATTTTTAGGCCCAGCCCAACTACCCACTGGGGCCCTACCCACTACCCAGGTATAATGTCAATGCATTTCTTCACATCAACTAACTAAACTAGTGCCTAATTTTAATTGATGATTGTATTTAATCGGAAAATAAGAATACGACATGAATATGATTATTGACCTCTCTCTAACCTACACTTTGACAACAAAATAAATTGGTTTAGCATAACCCAAATGTGTTTCAAATGTGTAGAATTATCCTTGCTACCAACTACGGTTTTTAATATTAATATACCTTTTTTTAAACACCAACGAACTATAATAAAACTTTACAGAGGCTAAACTAATACTTATTTTACATGATTGATTATATTTAAAAGATAAATAATAACAACACGTGAATGTCATTATTGACCCTTCTCCGACCTGCACTTTGACAATATCAAGTAATGACAAACATGATAGAAATAATTTCATTTTTGTGGAAAGTTGTCCCCTCTGAGTTTGTAATGTATATTGTTTTCTTTTCTGCTTTTACTTTTGCCTCCAAAACGCGTGTCAAGATATTAGCGATATTACTTTGATAAGATAGAGGACACCAGTTTAAATTTCCAAACGTGTACTTATTTAAATAGTTTTTACTTTAAACACTTATGACCTAGATCCAAATCCTAAGTCTGTTTGTCTTACTCCATCTGAGTACATGCCACAATGGTTCTACACTTAACCTTCTGGCCAACTACGCACTTGAGCTTCTCTTTCTCATGTTCTAAATAATCTCTCTTCAGTTCTCTCTCTCCAGCTAATACCTAGCCGTGAGAGCTCTTCTCCCCGGCTACATCTAGTTGTGTGAGTCTATTCCCCTTGGTGTAGGGTGCGGTGGTGACGGTGGCGGCCTCGGTGTAGGGTAGTCGTTTTATTAGTGTGATTGTTGGGGGCCTGGATATTCCCTGGTTGTCCTCCATCTTTGATCATTCAGGTGTAATATGTAGTCAGATTTGGAACTTGCATGTCGAAATCTACGACTAGCGACAGCGGAAGATGAGGTTGTGGAATTTGTAGAGGAGATCTCAGAGGAAAAGGAGGAGATTGAATTGAGTCTCCTGGGAAAGCTCTTTACGGGGACTAACTACAATTTCCGAGCTTTGAAGACCGTTATAAAGAACATCTGGAAGCCAAAGAAGGGACTAGTGGTAAGGGAGCTGGATTCCAATATCATACTATTCCAGTTCTTCGCACGGAAAGACAAGGATTACGTACTCAATGAAGGACCATGGGTGTTTGACGGCCATCTATTATTACTGGCGAATTGGACAGGCCTGGAGCAACTATTTGTATTCCAATTTGAGAACACTAGATCCTGGGTCAAGGCGTATGATCTTCCCGGAGCACATCAAACTAAGGCTTTTGCTGAATTCTTGGGTAACCGAATCGAATCCTTTGTGGACTGTGATGAAGTCTATATGTTTGGGGCTGATAAATCCCTCTACTTTAAGGTTGACATCAATGTGCATAAACCTTGCATATGGGAGTCAAAGTGATTATGGCAGGTAGACAATTCTGAATCAAATTAAAGTATATGAAACTCCTAGATTTTTGCTATAGTTGCGGACTATTGGATCATGTCCTTAAAGATTGTGACACGGTGGAGGAGGGGCTCTAGACAATGAGTTGCAGTATGGAACATGGCTTAAGGCATCTCCAATCAAATCTCGAAGACGTTATGCTAAGGAGGACGTCAAGGATGAGAAACGTTTATTTCTGGAGTACAAAAGCGGTAAATCCCAACCGATAGCCCGAACCAAACTTCTACCTATTGATTGTAGTTGAAAATTGAATTATATGATTTAGAAAGGTGTTTATGGTGTGAATTTAATGATTGAATTGGGAAAATTTTGAATTAACTGAATGAATGTGATTTGGGATTTTGATGGAGTCATTGTGTACGAATTGTGATTCCTCTTAAGAAATTGTGATTAGTGAATTGAATTGGGGATATAATGACGTGAATCTTGAGTAATGTGATGGTCTCGTTGCATTTTAGAACCGGCTACAATTGAGCAAAAGGAAGAAAATTGTGTATGGAGATTTCAGTTGGATAGTGATTTGTGTTGAAGGCACGTAACAATTCGGGCAATTTAGTGCACCCGATTGTGAGGATGTGAACTTTGTTGAGGGAACGATGCTCGTATCCCTAACCTAAAATATGGGTATTACGGCATATGTGGAATTTGAGCAAATTAAATTAATTTATGGGAGGTGAGTTGAAAAATGAGTTAGTGGCAAGGATTCGAAGTGGTGTTAGGGTGCGAGCTAATCGAGTCGGGGATAGTTAACAATAATAATAATAATAAGAATAATAATAACAATAGTAATGAGAGCATATATTTTGTTTGCAAAACAAATTACAATAGCTAAGATATGATTAGAAGTTCAAAATAAAAGTCCTTTGATCTAAGCAAAGTAGCAGATTAAATTGTGTACAACGTCAATAATTAGCTTAGACAAATTTCTTGCGCAAATTAGGTGTTGTGGATAATATTTTTAGACGGAAGTAACACAATAGAGTTGAGTATAAAAATCTTAATTCTATCGATTACGTAATAAATAAAGAAAATGAAGTAAATTGCAAACAGGTTGTGCGAATTCGGTTATTGAAATTCAAGAGAAACGTTAGTAATAACGTAAATCTATTTGAAACAGACATCGAGGCCACTTCCGTTGCCGACTAGCTGGTAATTTCAATTTCTATAAGGGAGAGAACATAAAGATTATCAATCCGAGTACGTTCATTGCCTATATGGAACTTCATTAAAAAATGAAAGGGTATTTTTGGAATGAATAAAATTTTCAAATCTCACATGTTTCATCAAATCTCAACATTTCTCATATGTACAACTAATAACGAATCGTTTACAAGGCAAGTTTTGCCACTTAATTAAGTGGTCCCCGCCCAATTACTAATTATCGGGGCTTAGGCCCATCAATTTCACTCGCGCGGCGTCAACTCGGGTTATCGGTCGACCCGGGGTGAGCACTGTTCAAAGATCGTATCAATTATCAAGGGGTTCCACTTTCGGATAATAATCGGCAAGCAAGTTTTACTTATATTCTCTCCCCGATTTCAAACTAAAATGAATTAAAATGCGCGCACTCAATTAAAATATGTTTCAAAGTTGTTTTACGATGCAGGAATGTTCGTACTGAGTTTTGACTCATTCTTCAAAATATTTTACTTGTTTTTGTTTTAGGAGGAAGCATTGGTGAATAATCAACTATCTACCAAGTCCGACGAAGGCAGCCCTTAGCCAGCCACATTGCAAATGTAATTCGAAGGTGTATAGATGCTCACGAGTGATTTTACCCTCAACCGGGGTTTAGGTATGACCTTGGGAATTATTATACGTTGTATATTATCTTGTGGAATAGACAAAGGTCTAGGTTGTATAAATATTATGTTGCTAAACCAAGAAATGAGTATTTTAGGATGACCTAGCTACTTGGGTAATAAGTAATTACTCCTAACATGATCATTGCAAATATAACGGTGGATGCACAAATTTTATTTCATTTTATTCCATGTACTTAGCCTTGTCCTATTTTCGGGACGGCGGTAACGTCTTCGATCGTTACCTTCCGCTGCGACCTTACGTAATTTTCTCTAATGAAGGGATTATTAAGTAATGGTGATTGGAGGCGTTACACGGCTCGAGTGCGATCATCCATAATACACAAAAAATAATGACATCCACTAAGACTGGAACCCGAAATAGCCCATAAATCACAATGTATTAAAGCAAATGGCCTTGGGGCCTTTGATTTACTAAGAGGAAACACACTACGGGTTTATTTTGCTCGATAACAAATATCATAGCAACTTAAAGCATCCTTATTTAGCTTAACACCAAACTCTACTAATAAGGGGTTTAAACTACCGATAAAGGGATGACCAAGGCGCTTGTGCCAAATCTGAAAATCCTCATTCTTGACTCCTGCGGCAGTTGTTCCTAATATGTCATGCTTGAGATAGTATACCCCATTCGTCGCTTCACCCACTCCAATTGGTGTCTTCAAGGTGAGGTCCTGAATAAGACAAGATCGACCCTCGCAAATCATAAGACAATCATGATCATGAGTTAACCAATAAACATATATAAGATTGCATGAGAAAGTGGATAGGTAAAGCACATTTCGTCAAATTAGGTCATTCCCTAAATTCACAGTATCAATTTACGTAACTAATTCCTCTTTCTTGTCCTGGTAGAGAAATTCGTATAGGTTTGGATAAATTGTGACGACTCATTAGGATGTGAGCGTTGGTGTCATGTGAAAAGATGCTCGATATGAAGAATCCATTCTACGTCATTTATAGAACACTTGCTTGGACATTTTTTCCTTACTTTCTTTTTCTTTAAAGAAGGTATACAAGGTTTCTACTTGAGTAGAAGTAAGACCAGACAAATCTCTCATACCCACCGCTAGCCGAACTCGAATTCCCCAAAATGGGTATTTCCCCCTGTCTTCCAGCCATGGGCACAATTGCCCCAGCCGCGTCCGCTACTCCTCCAACTCCAGTGCTCGTTGCTCCAGTTGGGATCCGAGCGAGCGGTCTGTAGTGGCGCCTTGAGGCTTGTTCCAGTTCTGGTTTATCATATGAAGCGCTCAATTTTGCCATGGAGAACGCTAATTCGAGGGATATCCGACCAATTCAAAGCACCGAGACTTCTCATGGCCAAGTTTCGGCAATGGGTGCATCTTGGGCGATTACCGTGCTTCCCCTTCGCCGCTTACAATGGTGGCTTTAAAGACGGCTCCTTTGGTGTGGTTCTTCAGTTCCACGTTCGAGTAAGACTCTTCCGCCTCTCTTCTCGAAGTATCATAGAATACACCTTGTTGAGATTGGGTAAAGGCTCCATGTGTAATATGTTGGATCCGACTATTCCGAATTGAGTGGTATTGAGACCCATCAAAAATTGATGGATTCTCTCGGATTCTTGATACTTGAACAAATTAAATCTTTCTCTTTCACACACTTGCACATTGGTAATTGTAAATATGCATCAAGTTCATCCCAGAGAGTTTTTAGTTTTGTGAAATACTCGGTGACATTCAATGTCCCTTAGTTGGTGACTGTCGGCTCTCTGCAGAGTTAATAAACACGAATTTTGTTTCCCTGTGAATATCTTTCCTTTAGATCTATCCATGTTTCGTTAGCGGTTTCTACATAGCCCACGAGAACCATGTAAGCTCTTTTCTATAATGATGTAAAGCCAAGCTATCACCATGGCATTACATTTTTCCCTGGCATAAACATCCGGAGAATCGTCTCCTAGTTTTGTCTAGCTTCCATCACAAAGACCAGTTTGTTTTTAGCCTTTAAGGCATTGATTGTGAATCTGCTCCAATTTGCATAATTGTCTCCATTGAGACTAATTGGGCAAATTACATTCTCGGGACTATCCGAACTACATGGATAGTAAGATGATTAGGGATCATTGAGACCGACTTTCTTCAAGTCGTCCTTAGTCATGTTGTGTGTTTATTTTAGGGCTCGATACCATGTAAAAATCTAATGATGTCTGGAGAGAATTCGACTTGTTGCCCTCTCCTTTGGCCTCTAATTCCCTTTTATAATGGTAACAACCGAGTTACATAAATGAAGTAGAAGACTCATACGAACATAATTCCTAAACCTAATATAATAAGTCCTATTAGCAACATAAGACCACTTGAATTCTAATACAAAACTATGCTATGGCAAGGAGTCTAGCTCAAGTCTAGTTCTATTCCTAATAGATACATACTGCTCGAAAGGACTGTCATGTAGTTAATTGACCCCCTTTTTCAACAATTATCATAAGTATTATGAAATTGTTGATCAAGCATATAGATAGATGGATAGACGGATCGATCTCGTTGGATGAACTGGGACGTAACAATGCATAATCCTTTGCGGGGAGCGAGAAAGAAGAAGAAGAAGGGCATGAAAGAGTAGGGATCAAGTTTAGAGGATTGAATGTAGTGACCAAATCTGATATGAGTCGCTATGATAGTGAGTAATGTATGCATGGCGTGGGTCATGTCGAGTGCTTTTAATTTGTGTGAGAATGAGAGGGGAGGAGAAATATAGCAAACAAGTTTTTATTCATCACGTATATCTTGAATGTATTTGTGCAACTAATTGGATAGTCAAATTTGGACTTTTTTTATCATCCACAGGTGTTTGATGTATCCTTCCTCCTATTTCATTACTCTCTATTCTCATTGAGGACAGAGAAACTCTCTATCCTCATTGAGGATCTGTAACAACCCGACCGTAAATCACATTATTTATCTTATTAATTACAAAATTTATATAATTGAGCGCGTGCACTTCAATTCGATATTTTATATTTACCTTATTCTTATACATGTATTATGCAGCTGAGGCGACGAAGTGGCCCTAATAAAAATCTCATAATAATGATTATAATTTACGTATGTGTTTAAAAGAGAAAACTTAAAAATTTACATGAGATGGTATATGGTTATAAGGTTGCCAACATTATATTTCAAGTAAATTGTTACAATTATAATTTGTAAATGTCATTATTAAAATAAAATTAACAAGTAACAAAAAAAAATTAATTAAGAAAATTAAAAATAAAAATAAAATTTTCAGATTTTTTGAAAGAAAAATCCAAAATGGATTTATCTCGGAAATTTTTAAAAAAACACGAGATAAATCTTCCGGTGATTCTCGTTCTCCTCGGCCTCTCTCTCGCACTTCGTGCTCTGCTTCCTCTTCCCTTCCTCTCCCTGCCTCTCCACGCCCTCCCCTCGGTCGGGCGGGTTCCGGCGACCGGACGCCGCCAACGCCGGGCGAAGCCGACGCTAGCACCGGCCTCCCTCTTTCACTTTCTCACGCTATCGTTCTCTCTCTCCTCGCGTGCCTCTGCTCGCCTCTCCTGCCTCTACCTGCGGCCCTGCTCTCGGCCACCAAGCGCTACCAACGCCGGCCGAAGCCGACGCCGGCGTCGTCGAGAAGACGCCTGGCGTCTCTCTCTCTCTCGCGTTAGCACTCTCTTTCTCCCCGCGCCAGCCCCGCTTCCCTGCCACGGCCCAACTATTGGCCAACCACCGCTGCCCCGGCCACTAAAGCTCATCGGCGGTCGTCACAGTAGTCGTCGGAGCAACACCGGCGAGCCACCAGCCCTCCTTCCTCTCCTTGGTTCCATTCTTGGGTTTGAAGGTAAAAACCCTAAACCTTAATTCATCTCCCTTAATTATCTACCTATTGATTGTAGTTGGAAACTGAATTATATGATTTAGAAAGGTGTTTATGGTGTGAATTTAATGATTGAATTGGGAAAGTTTTGAATTAATTGAATGACTGTGATTTGGGATTTTGAGGGAGTCATTATGTACGAATTGTGATTCCTCTTATGAAATTGTGACTTAGTGGATTGAATTGGGGATATAATGATGTGAATCTTGAGTAATTTGATGGTTTTGTTGCATTTTAGAACTGGCTACAATTGAGCAAAAGGAAGAAAATTATGTAGGGAGATTTCAGTTGGATAGTGATTTGTGTTGAAGGCATGTAACAATTCGGGCAATTTAGTGCACCTGATTATGAGGATGTGAACTTTGTTGAGGGAACGATGCCTATATCCCTAAACTAAAAATATGGGTATTACGGCATATGTGGAATTTGAGCAAATTAAATTAATTTATGGGAGGTGAGGTGGAAAGTGAGTTAGTGGCAAGGATTCGAAGTGGTGTTAGGGTGCGGGGCTAATCGAATCGGGGATAGTTAACAATAATAATAAGAATAAGAATAATAATAATAACAATAGTAATGAGAGCATATATTTTGTTTGCAAAACAAATTACAATAGTTGAGATATGATTAGAAGTTCAAAATAAAGGTCCTTTGATCTAAGCAAAGTAACAGATTAAATTGTGTACAACGTCAATAATTAATTTAGATAAATTTCTTACACAAATTAGGTGTTATGGATAATATTTTTAGACGGAAGTAACACAATAGAGTTGAGTATAAAAATCTTAATTCTATCGATTACGTAATAAATAAAGAAAATGAAGTAAATTGCAAATAGTTGTGCGAATTCGGTTATTGAAATTCAAGAGAAACGTTAGTAATAACATAAATCTATTTGAAACAGACATCGAGGCCACTTCCGTTGCCGACTAGCTGGTAATTTCAATTTCTATAAGGGAGAGAACATAAAGATTATCAATCCGGATACGTTCATTACCCGTACCTTTCGAAAACTCACATGTTTCATCAAATCTCAACATTTCTCATAAATGCAACTAATAATGAATCATTTACAAGGCAAGTTTTGCCACCTAATTAAGTGGTCCCCGCCCAATTACCAATTATCGGGGCTTAGGCCCACCAATTCCACCCGTGCGCGGCGTTAACTCGGGTTCTCGGTCGGCCCGAGGGGTGAGCACTTGTTCAAAGATCGTATCAATTACCAAGGGGTTCCACTTTCGGATAATAACCTAGCAAGCAAGTTTTACTTATATTCTCTCCCCCGATTTCAAACTAAAATGAATTGAAATGCGCGCGCTCAATTAAAATGTTTTTCAAAGTTGTTTTACGAGTGAAGGAATGTTCGTATCGAGTTTCGACTCATTCTTCGAAATATTTTACTGTTTTTGTTTTAGGAAGAAGCATTGGTGAACAATCAACTACCTACCAAGTTTGACGAAGGCAAACCTTAGCCAGCCACGTTGCATTTGTAATTCTGAAGGTGTGTAGATGCTCACAGGTGATTTTACCCTCAACCAGGGTTTAGGTATGACCTTGGGAATTATTGTACGTTGTATATTATCTTGTAGAATAGACAAAAGTCTAGGTTGTATAAATATTATATTGCTAAACCAATGAACCGTATTTTGGAATGACCTAACTACTTAGGGTAATAAGTAATTACTCCTAACAGGATCATTGGAAATATAACTGTGGATGCACAAATTGTATTTCATTTTATTCCACTTATTTAGCCTTGTCCTATTTTTAGGACGGCGATAACGTGTTCGATTGTTACCTTCCGCTGCGACCTTACGTAATATTCTCTAATAAAGGGATTATTAAGTAATGGTGATTGGGGGCGTTACAAAGACAGAGAAGGACTACTTATTTGTTGGTTTGCTTATCATTCCTCCTGTTTCGTTACTCTCTATTATGTCTCGTTACTCTTGTTTTGTTACTCTTTATTCTCATCTAGGTAGAACTTTTGTGAGAAAGACTACGTTAATTGTTTTTTGGCTTACTAGGAAAAAAATTCCTTTACCTTTTTCCTTTTTAAAATAACATGGATTTCATCTTTAAAAAGGGCAAGCTTAGAGGGACTTATAAGCTTTAACCATTTCTATGTACAATTCGATCTAGTGCAAATAAAGCGCTTTATTTGCACTAGATCGAGTTGTACACTCATACCCCTTGTTATTTAAGGGTATTTTTATATATAGAAAAAGATAGACCTAGATGATTGTAAAATACTTTACATGTTGTTTTTAACATTAATATAACTTATTCAAACATCATATTTTTCATTACTTATGTTTTAGAGTAACTCATATTCTAGTAACTTGGGAGCTATGAGTCATGTTAACGAGACTAGCCATTCACCGAGTGCTCGACTCGAGTCAAATTAAGTCCGAGCTAAGCCCGAGTTGGTTTGAAGGCATACCGAGCCGAGCTCAAGCACATCAAGGCTCAACTCGAAGACTCGGACTTTGCATGTATAACATTCCGAGTACTATCAAGGAATCAGGTACAAACTTCATCTCTTATAAGTTTTGATTACAAGTCATTCTAAGTGATATAGAAACTTTTCGAGTGATACGGAACCTTCTCCGAGTGTTACGAAACTATTGCATATGTTTTCATTTGATTCGACCGACTCGTAAAGCATACTCTTGCTCGTCTTTTCACATTTGTAGTTATGAGTCACTCGGACAACACTCAGATTTATCACATGTTCAAGCACTTACTCTAACACGTTTAAACTCGGGTCCGACTCGTATTCCAAGTGCAAGTGAATTACTACGTTAGTTTATCTCCTCTAGTCAACTTGTTTTGTTTGAACTTTATCTGTCTAGATCAAGCACTCTTACTCGATATTCTTTATCTAACTTGATCTTTCTCCAGACAGCACTCGGATGGAATTTGAGTATAATGAATATTAGATTCGGAAAATTCCATTCCTTTCGACTCGAGATAATTATGCACTTAATTATCTTAATTAAACTATTATGTGTGTCTAATCATTAGACCAAAGTACTTTATACTTTGAGAACCAAAATGAATTTACTTTTGTAGGTTATCTAAACGAGGTTATCCTACTTTTGAACCACAAAAGTAACCGACTTCAAGATATCAAATCACCAAGCAAACAAGGCTTTTTCTACATCCGACCAAGGCCCGAAATTGTGTCGGGGTTGTCTATTTCCAAAATTGGAAATCTTCAACGCTAAGCTCAACGGTGGTTTCCACCTTACTTTTCGGACACCACCAGTGGATTGGGACATCCTAAGGAGTCAAGAGCCGTTGCACAACGTTCACAACTCAACGGATCGCTTCGAGTGACTCGGAAGAACCGTTACAACGGTCACAAAGGACTTCTAATCGGAAGATAGTCACAACGACTAAACCGCCTGGTCATCTATAAATAGAAGCCAACTCTCAAAACTTGAAGATTGCTGGAACCATTGTCAATACACATACTTAAGCGAAAGTCTTTGTATTCATATTCAATCTTCTACTTACAACTCCAACTCTGTACTTAATATCCGTCCGAGTTGTAAGGTCTTGTAATCAGTCACAACTTTCATTCTTACTTTCCGAGTAAGGTCCCTTGACCGAGCTGTAAGGGTTAACTCAGCTCGGTTGTCCCTAACTCGTAAAGGTTACCTCGGTTAGGAAGTAATAGAACAGATAAGGGAACTTCTAAGTTTAGGAAAATCTTGTAAAGAATTGTCTAAGGGAGCAATTCTGGTTGAGTCTTTCTACTGTATTTTGTGGATTCAAAATAGTGGATTTGACTTGGTGTTTGGATTAACACTAGCCGTGGTTTTCTCGCCCCATGAAGGTTTCCATGTAAATTCCGAGTTCATACTTTTTCTGCGTTCAATCTCAACTCGGAAAGTCTTAAAGTTTGCTTTAAAACTTTAATCTTCCATTTATTGTTCAAATTTCCTCATCACCCTATTCACCCCCTCTAGGGTGACTAATTCTCTCCAAGAGCAAACCTTCAAACTCGATTTGGCTCGATGTAGGCTAAGTATAATTCATTTTTTTAAAAAAATATATACTTGTGTAAAGAGTATAAAATTAACATTAAAAATCACCATAATTTAATGGAAATCCTTATTTCTTGAATTTAATACAAAAATATAAACTTTAACATCGATTATAGCCTTAACGTTATAAACTTTTAAAGCAATTTTAAAAAATACCGAGCTAGACCCAAGCTAAGCTTGAGTCATATGAGTTGAGCGTAAGTCTAAAATTTAAAGGCCAAGTGACATTCAACCTAAGTCGGAATCGAGCTAAAATCTAATGGGTGTCGTTTACACCTGTAGCTATGACAAATGAATAAAGTTTTCTAGATGTTTTGTAAAAACAATAACTTAATACACTAAAATTTTAGGGGACGAATAATTTAGTCATTTACAGTGAAGGCCTCCACGTACATCGAGGAAGTCTAATGTTCTATAATTGGATGTAGAAATGTTAAATTTAGGCCTTAATTTAATCGAGTAATGGATATAAATTTATAAAGTTTTATTCTGAAATTAATTGACAATGTGAGGAGTAACTCACAAAGTTATAAATATGTTTAAGATTTCTTAATTTATCAATGTGGACTTCCTCGCTTTAATAGCTTCAATATAAAATTTAAGCACAAATCGAAAACAAAGGAAAATATCGAACTTTTTCATGTAATGTACGAGAAAATTTGATATAATCGGCCATTGATTGACATTCTTTCACATAATTTTCTTTAAATCATTTTTTGGGGCAAATTATTTTAATCAAGTTTTCCTAATTCAATTCTATCAAAAAAATCCTAATTCAAATATACCTCGTGTATCTTCTCCAAACGTTGGGGTCATAGCACACGTAACGGATGCATTTCTAATATAACATGTAAAAAGAATTGTACATCCATTTTATATTAATTAAATATTTAGTGCAAGGGAGAAAATCAAAATTAATTTAGTAGATTAAACAAATATTCATATAAATAATACTCAAAATAATATCCACCTTTCTTATTATATATTCAAGATGACTCGTAAAATCCGCAAAAAAAAAAGAAAAAAACTAGTCAAAATACTACTCGATGCTATAACTAAAAGAAATATCATCACCAATATATAATTTGTGATTGCTCCTCATGTTGATAGTATTGATGTCTTTTTCAATGTATTTTTTTTTTTTTTTGGGGGCGCGATCTTTTTCAATTTACTCAGAACCGGTGAAGTCTTTTTTTCAATGGATAATGCCTGAAGGCAGAAGACAGCTGCAACAGGGTACAAATGACAACAACAGAAAACAAAGACAACACTACAGGTACTGAACCAAAAAAATTAAAAAACTAGAGACAGCAAGAG
This sequence comes from Talinum fruticosum, assembly GCA_021018815.1. Lineage (NCBI taxonomy): Eukaryota > Viridiplantae > Streptophyta > Magnoliopsida > Caryophyllales > Talinaceae > Talinum > Talinum fruticosum. The sequence continues at coordinate 9,411,683 of JAITYX010000006.1, read as the reverse complement.
TACAATCCACCAGATACGACTAGGGGTGCTAGGTTCATCCAAGCAAAGCACACTAAGTATCAATGACAGTAACTTGTTGTGCCTCCTTCAGCAATTTCTTTTATTATGAGCTCATGTTAATTATTCCACCCCACACTGTCTTCTTTGCTTTTATAGATTTGATATTTCAATAGTTGACTGTTAAGCACAGAGGCTTCTTGTTGTTCCTCAGCCGACAGTTGCCTTTTCCAAGCTAGAGTCCACCTCCAGTTGCTTCCTACGTACCATCCCATATCAGATACAACTTCTATTTGTTTATTGGATACTTGGTATGATCTCGACAAGGTTTGCTTTAGTGGTTTGTCCAACAGCCAATTATCTGCCCGAATCCAGTACTTTTCCCTTCCCCACTTGCATTCTCGGAATCTGCAAGAAGACTTTTGAACTGAACTTTCTTCAAGTGCTATTCGTTTTATTTTTTTCCAAAGCCCTGACAGTTTAGCTATTGTTTTTGCTGGAAGTGATGCGCAATCCTCATTATAAATAAACTTCGCTATTATTTTCAACAAAGCACCTTCTTCACAAGTGTATCTCCACCACCTTTTGAATAAACGGGTTGTATTCTTGAGGAGTATATCCCCAACACCCAGTCCTCCTTTGTTCTTTGGCCTCAGTATGATCTCCCATTTCACAAGGCACAAGCTCTCCTCTCTTTGGTTCCACTCCAGAAATATTTCCTCTATATTGATATGATATTTGCTGCAACTATTCTTGAGATATAATTTGCCTTCCACATGCACAACCTATTTTGAATTTTGTCAATAATGCATTGCCAAGATGAGACTTTCCTCATATTTGTTCCCAAAGGAACCCCCAAGTATGTGAGTGGTAGTTGGATCAAAGCACACCTCAAATCTTCTGCAAGTTGTTAGTCCCAACTGTCATCCTCTCCCAAAGCTATAAGGCCTTCGTGTATTTTACTCCAAGTCCTGACACACAGACCCATCTTTGCATGATGGAATGATTGTTCAGCTTAAAAGAGACTTTGTGCCAAGATGCAATTATGCCACCCGATCTTTCAGTAGCTTGAATATGGATCCACTCCTCATTTTGAAGACCCCAGCATTTCCACATATCCCATTGAGATAGCTCTTCACGTTTTGATTCTACTAAACCTATGAAGTCAGTTCTCTCTTCCTTGATTAAATTCTTGACTGAATTCTTCCTATTGTAAGACCCTATTCCTCTTATGTTCCATGCTACAATCTTCATTGTGCTTCTTGGACCTTTATGATTCCAGGTATTATTTCGATGTTGTGGCCGATCCAGTGGTTTTTCTCTTATGAAGTTGGTTTGTCCTCTTGCTTTTCTTTAGGCTTCTGGTGATTCTTGCTTCCACTACGTCCACATTTTCGGCCACTAGGGGTGTTTACGGTTTGGTTTGCTGTTCGGTTCAAATCGATTTGTTTTAACCGATTAATTGAATTTAACAGTTTATGAAACTGTGAATCGGAACCAAAATCAAATAAATCGGTTAACCGGTTTATTTGATTCGGTTCATTGATAAACCGGAGCCGGAAGTGAAAAATTTAACACAAATTTTTTTGAGATTTTACTGGGCAGTTGCAACCGCTGGGCCAGCAAGCCCGACTCCCATTACTGCCCAGCAGTGAATTAATTAATTGCTAGTGAATTGCTTGTTAGTTAATTAGTTGATGTATATTATATATTAAAAAAAGAAATCAAACTTATCTGATATGATGCAACTGGAAATATACATGAGCCAACCAGTTTATATTTACACATTTTGGGCTGCCCAAAAAGAAATCAAATTTGCCCAGGAGATGTTGATTTTTCTTTTCAAATAAATAAAATTTCATATAGTAATTTTTTAATTTTTTTAAAATTTATTATCCGTTCGGTTCTAATTAACCGTCGATTTTAAAATACCGAACCGGATAAGTTATCGGTTCATCGGTTAGTTAACCGGAAAATTTAACCAGTTCGGTTAATCGGAAAAATGGTTCGGATCAACCAGTTTACAATTTGATTTCACAGTTCCATTTTTTGCACAGCCCTACTCAGCCCCACAAGTTTCCCAATGCTGATTGCTTCCTTTGCAGCTCTCTGACACGTACCTGATGTTGTACTACTTGTTTGGAACACCCTTTTCCTCCTAGTCACAATTTTTCTGTTATTTTCTGCTATTTTCCTATTCTTTGTTCTCTTCCCTTCCTTGCTTTTCAATAGAGTTGTGCACTGACAGGTCAAGTCTAAGAGGTGTGTCAAAACCAGAAGGATGAGATAGTTCCTCACTGTCCTCTTGATGTTGGGGTCGCTTTTCCTGGCAAGGTTTAACCTCCTTGTCCAATGATTGTGGATTATTAAATCCAGAGTTATTTTCTGCACAGTTCTCGACTCCATGGGTCTTGAGACCATCATTCTTTGGCTGAGATAATTTGAAGAGTTTCTTTGAGTAACCATTTTGGCTAAAGCTAGCTGTCTTGGTTCTTGTAGCAGAATTAATGTTGCACTTGGTATCATCTCCTGGCTCTTCGTTTCCTTCTGATTTTTCTTCAGTAATTTTAAAATCTTGCGACTTTTCAGCTGTAGCATTATTAGTTCCATCAGCCCCCATGTCATCTTTTCTATGGACACTGCCTTCCATGTCATCTTTTGAGTCCACCTCATCCCCAATATCTTCAAATCCAATCACATCATCGTTTGAATATGTGGCTTCCATGATTGAATCTTTTGCAGTTGTATGGCTCTTCTGAATAACTTGGATGGATGATCCAACCTCTTTAACTACCACTCTGTAACCTGAGTCTTCTAGTTGGAGGAGAATATGGCCTTCAATATTACCGAAGACATCTGTGACAATCAGAATCATCATTAATCCGAAAAATATACTTCCACTATACATGGAAAACCCTCCAACACAAAGCGAACCCTTTTTCCTTTGTGTAATTTAGAAGTGATATTGTTGTAATCCTACTATTTGTATAGTGGAAGTATAGGACCAACAGTCCCGAGGTTTTTCCCTTCGTCTTGGAAGGTTTTCCATGTAAAAATTCGTGTCTTCATCTAACATATTTTCATAATTTTATAACCCATCTTAAATTACACAAAAAGATTTCGCTGTACCGACCAGTCTTTTTCCCAACAAGCAGGTACACCAAACACCTCCAACCACTCTTCTTGTTTCACAAACTTTATATATGTCCCATTTCTTTACCTCAATAAACCACTGGTGCAGTTCCTCTTGGTTGGCAAGAACATGCTCCATTAGTTCGATTGTGGAAAATGTTAACAAGAATTTGAATTTGCTTAACGAGCAAATTTTTACACACTGTCCAAAGTCACTGATCAAGGCTGAAGCTAGAGTATGGAAGTCTCTTGGTTCGTCCGTTGTAAACAGCGCGCTTTGACTCAACCATGTCTCAAACTCTCTGTTTACTTCTCCATGTCTTTGGCATTATTTTGTATGTATTCTTGACTGAAGCTCAAGTCTTTGGCCCTGGTGTCATCTTTGTTCTTATACTCTTGTTTGTGTTCCTTTTTCTTCCATTCCTGCCATGGTGATGTCCCTTTTGCCTTTCCAGGTTTTTGTCCCTTATTCCTTCCTTTCTCAAATCTTGCCATGCTCACTTTAATTCTTCATCCTCTAATGAAGGAGTTGTTGAACCTAAGAATACTATTTTTTGCTTCTTCTTCTTACCAAAACCTCATGAAGCAAACCTTGGCCTCTCTCTCTTCCCCTTCTCAACGGTATGTAGGAGTCGTTTACTCTCCCTATCTTTTGAAATATTCCTTTCAATCCATATCTATCAATATTGTGAAGAATATTCTCTATAAACACTGAAAAATTTCTTCTCCTGTTTTCATTCCAGCCTCGACCTCCGCCATTCCTCCCTTCTTCGTTTCCATATCTCTCTCTCTCTCTCTCTCCATTCACCCTTATCCTACCGGTGAAGTATTTGCCCGTATTTTTCGAAGGTAAAATGATAAATGTCTTATTTGTCTTAAAAATCATATAATTATATAGTATTAAATTTTTAAAAATGATATAATGAAAAAACAATAAACAAGAATGGGACACAAGAATTTTTAATGTGGAAAAATCCAAGTCGGAAAAATACCACGTAATAGATGCATTAGATCATCGAGTAGTTTACAAAGATTTTCACTCGAGCTCTCATTAGCTTACACTTTGCTCTTACTACTCTTTTGATCAACAATGAAGGATTAGCTCTCATTATATAGCCATAACAGAGACTTTATCGGCATTAACAAGCATTTACAAGCCATTACACACATTAACCGAAGCATTAAAACTAATAACGCACACAAAAAAATGGACGAAAACCAACAGCCGGGACGAAAATCACATGGCACAGTCAGTGCCAATAGGCACAGTCACCACTGTGCGTATGTCTGCCTACTTCTTCCGTTTTTCTTTGCGCTCGTCTTGTCCGTACCATTAATGTCATATCTGTACCCACTTGTAACTTGTGATTCCCGAGCCCAACCAACCCATTGGGCTCCATAATCCCAACAAGTTGTTAGTACACATAAATTATGTGAAATAACATTTTTCATTCACAAAATTACATGCATAATATGTCTTTAGGAATAACGTTGATACTACTAGAGTATCGTTTATACTCACCTTTGCAAACAACGTTTGTTACAACTTTACAATTAATAATTAAGTATAATTACTAAAAATTTGATAACTTTACAACATACTATATTGCTAAACACTTTAAAAATATATTTTCTACAAAACCTACATCATCAACCTTCCTTCAGAATTAATTTCATATAAAATACAATATATGCCATCCGCGCTCACGTTCATTAGGATTGGGTAATCAACCCAGATATATAATTAATTAATTGACAGAAAATCAAATCAAGAATATATTCTTTTCATTCTACCAAACAGAATGCAAGTATGGTGTCAGATGAAGCCAACTATCTATCTATATATATATATATATATATATATATATATATATATATATATATATATATATATATATATCGACGTGGAATTTCATGGTGTAGCCTTGTTTCCGGAGAAAACCGAGTTGATGATGTGGATGATGATTCGGAGAGAGGAAAGATTTACTCGCTTCCGGTTCCGAGGACCTGGTACGATCGATCCGAGTCCAAGTGATGACTGCTGAACTCGCAAAAGGGAAGCCCGGATGGTGGATCCGGGAACGCCCTCCGACGCTCAAGTTAGTAGTGAACTAAGTTGAATGGATCGAGGAGATCTTTCTCGATGTGCGTGGGGGATTCCTTGGGAGACGAGAAGATTTCCAAAGATGGAAGTTCTCGGGATGAGTGCCGATGAACGTTTATGAACGTTATGAATGTGGATGAGTGTTGAGAGCTTAGGAGCTTGAGAACTTGGGTTATCCAAAAGGTGAGATGTCTTGTCAAATGAACATAACATGCCTTTAGGATTGGAAAAGGGTGAGTATTTATAAGAGATTTTAAAGGGGTAAAATAGTACTTTACTATGGTTTAGGAGAAACCCTAGCCCTAATGGGCTTTGGGGCTTTTACCTAACCCGTCAAGGGTTGGTTTGGGCCGATTCCTCCCTTATCCGACTGATTAGGCCCGGTTGTCCGGTGACGTGGTGGTTGAGTCTGGTATTGTCCGGAAATACCCGAATCACCTGAAAAAAAAAATTGTGATGGCCTGGAAAAATGGCGAATACAAAATACAAAATTACAAATAGGGGTTTAAAGGGAAGATCAAACTCAGCTTAAACTACGGAATACAATAATAATAATTATAATTCCTTGGAAAACGGCGAAGTCTATTCTCGGTTATTTCAACATCTTTTTGTTCATCGCTCTGCTTCTTGCATCGGGTAATGTAACATATCCCTATCATATCCTCTTGTGTATCAGTTCATTTTATTCTTGATTCAATTTCCTAGCAAGCTTCAAGCATATCATTGTCGATGTACTTGTAGGCGGCAGCCTTACCCTTGCAGACCTTTAGTCGTAGCAGGAGTGAAGGTTGTCATCCTATTAGGAGTAGGTATCGTAGTTGAGCTAGAATACTAGTCATACTAGTTTGTGTATTAGAATTTGAGATGACTTATATCTCTCATGAGTCTTAGAACTATATTTGTATAGGAAATAAACTTGTATCTAACTTAGGATTCTGATGATATAAATACGGAACATATGTCAAGGGAGAGAGCATCACAAACAATTCTCTCCAGGATTATTAGATTTTTACATGGTATCAAAGCTTTGAAAAATCATGGCAAAAGACGACTCAAAAAATTAGTCTCAATGATCCCCAATCACTATACTATCTATGTAATTCGGATAATCACGGAAATATAATTTTCCCAATTAGTCTCAATGGAGACAATTATGCAAATTGGAGCAGGCCTACAATCAATGCCCCGAAAGCTAAGAACAAACTAATTTTTGTTGACGGAAGTTTGATAAGACCAAGAGATGACTCCCGGATGTTCATGCACGGGAGAAGTGTAATGCCATGGTAATAGCATGGCTTTACAACATCATAGACAAAAGTCTACACGGTTCCATTACCTATGCAGAAACCAGATCCGAAATATGGACAAACCTGAAGGAAAGATATTCTTAAGGGAATGAAATTCGTGTGCATCAACTCGAAGAGAATTGATAGTCACCAACCAAGGAACATTGAGTATCACTCGAATATTTCACAAAATTGAAGACTCTTTGGGATGAACTCGATGCGTACTTACAATTACCAACGTGCAAGTGCATGAAAGAAAAATAATTCGGTTTGTTCAAGTATCAAGAATCCGAGAGGATCCATCAATTTCCGATGGGTCTCGATACAACCCAATTCGGTATAGTCGGATCTAACATTCTTCACATGGAACATTTACCTAACCTAAACAAGGTATACTCCATGATACTTCGAGAAGAAAGGCAAACGACCCTTACCCGGATGGTAGACTCGACGAACAACAACGAAGGAGCCGCCTTTAAGGCCACCACGGCGAACGGTGGTAGAGGAAGAATCGAAATCACCCCCAATGCACCCATTGCCAAAATCTCCGCGTCGAAATTGACCACGGCAGCCGCCTAATCGAAGCTGGAACAAGAACCATGGCTTGGGTTTCAGCACACCGGCAGATCCGAGCTGCGGCAACGGCGTGGGAGGAATGGCACACGCGATTGGGATCGAGTAGCAAACTCGGCTGGAAGACAAGGGGAGAAGGCAGCCGTGAGTGGAGGCAACGAAAAATTTGGAGGACTAACTTCTACTCAAGTGGAAGCCATATACGCCTTCTTCAAAGAAAAGGAAAGTAAGGAAAAATGTCCGGTAAGTTCTCCATAAATGGCATAGAATGGATCCTTGACACTAGAGCTTCCTTTCACATGACACCTAATGCTCATATTTTAATGGGCCGTTATAAATTATCCGAGCCCATACGTATCTCACCGCCAAATGGTAAAGTAGAGTTAGTCACGAAAGCGGTGCCGTAAATTTAGGGAACGGACTATTTCTACGGGATGTGCTTTATATACCTACTTTCTCATGCAAACTTATCTCAGTTTTTCGGTTAACGCACGATAGTAATCGTATTATGATATTTTGGAACCGATCATGTCTTATCCAGGACCTCACCTCAAAGATGCAGATTGGAGCGGGTGAAGTGAGGAATGAGGTCTACTATCTTAAGCATGACATACCGGAGTCGACCACAGCTGCGATCGGACATGATGACTTTCAAATTTGGCACAAGCGTCTTGGTCATCCATCTATCGGTAGTTTAACTCCTTTATTAGCAGAGTTTGGTGTTAAGTCAAATAAAGATACTTTAGGTTGTTATGGTATTTGCTTTGATACAATGTGATTTATGGGGTTACTATCGAACTCCTAGCCTCGGAGGGTGCCATTATTTTCTATGTATTGTGGATGACTGTACTAGGGCCGTGTAGGTATTTCTTCTAAAAAACAAAGATGAGGCATGTGCAAAAATTATTAATTTTTGCTCTATGGTGAAAACCCAATTTGATTTATCCATCCAAATTGTACGAAGTGATAACGGAACCGAGTTTATGAACGAACCCTCGAAAAATACTTTCTTCATAATGGTATTCTGCAAGAAAGCTCGTGTGTGGACACAACCCAACAGAATGGGCGTGTTGAAAGAAAGAATAGGCATCTCCTTAATGTTGCTAGGGCCCTACGGTTTCAAGCTTCTCTTCCAAAACGTTTTGGGGCGAATGTGTTTTGGCCGCTTCATATCTCATCAACCGCACTCCTACAAAGGTGTTAGGATCCAAAACACCTTATGAGGTTTTATTCCAAAACACACCTAGCTATGCCCATATAAAAGTCTTTGGATGCTTGTGCTACGTTCACAATCATACCAAAACTCGTGACAAATTCGGTGCTAGAGCTACTCGGTGTATTTTTCTTAGATACCCACAAGGCTAAAAAGGATGGAAAGTGTATGATTTGGAAAGCAAAAAATCCTAATATCCCGGGACGTGCAATTTTATGAGGACATTTTTCTCTTTGCCGAAACCACCACAAGTGACCCTATTGACCATGTGGGCCAGCACCTTCAATGTCGACCCGGGCCTAGCATTACACCGATGACCCAGCGTCCGAGCCCGAGTCTCCACGAGCCCGGCGCTTCTCGGATGAATCGGCGCTAGGCCCAACTAGGTTGGACGCTCCTTCCACCCAACACTTCTCGGATGACCCTGCGCCAGGCCTAGCGAAAACCTCTTCCGTGGAGGCACCAAATCTGCAGCCCTGCACCGAAACCGGCCCGGACGAAGCCCACACGGACAGTAACCATCACTTCCTCTCCGGGCCAACAAGAACTAAGTGAAGGTGGATTATTAGTTCGGGGGAACCCATTAGTTCTAGGCCTCAACGCACCAAACGAGCTCCGACCAAACTTCAAGACTATGTATGTCATGCTATCCATCACCCCGTCTCCACACCGCTCCATGAAGCATCTTCGGTACTCCTTACCCTCTATCACAATATATTAGCTATGATCGGTTTTCAAGTTCGTATCATGCTTTGCTTGCATCCATCTCTTCTCATAGTGAACCCCAATACTTTACTCATGCAATAACCGATCCAAATTGGCGAGAGGCCATGTCGAAGGAAATTGAAGCACTAGAGGCAAATCGGACATGGGAGTTCATCACTTTACCACCCGGAAACGTGCATTAGGCTGCAAATGGGTCTACAAAATTAAGTATCATGCAGATGGTACAATTGAGCATTACAAGGCGCTTCTTGTGGTTCTTGGCAACACCCAAGTCGAGGGGAAGAATTTCATGAGACTTTCGCCCCTATCACCAAAATGGTTACCATACGATGCCTTCTGTCTTTATCCGTATCTCAAGGATGGGACCTCGACCGGATGGACGTCCACAACACATTCCTCCATGGGGACCTCGATGAAGAAATCTACATGAAACCGCCTCCCGGTTTCACCCACCTCGACCCACCCCGGTTTTCCATCTACGCAAGTCCTTGTATGGACTCCGTCAAGCCCCGAGACAGTGGTTTTTAAACTCTCATCTGCTTTGGAGGCTTACGGCTTCACGCAATCCTTACTCGATCCATCCTTCTTTACTTACCAAAAAGACGGAGTGTTCCTTGCCCTAGTCATCTATGTTGACGATTTAGTTCTAATGGGTAATACTCCCACCACCTGTTATAAATTCAAACAATACCTACAACGAGTGCTTCAAGATCAAGGATCTAGGCCCTCTAAAATACTTCCTTGGCATCGAAGTCGCCCGCTCTAGCACCGGTCTATTTCCATGTCAATGGAAGTATACCATAAATATTATCCGAATATGGGATTCTTGGTGCCAAACCTACATCATTCCCTATGGAGTAGCAACATCGCCTCTCTACCGACTTCGGTCCTACTATCTCTAATGCTTCCCAATAAAGGAGATTAGTCGGAAAACCGATATACTTGACGATCACCCGTCTGGATATTACTTATGCAGATGAACATTCTAAGTCAATTCATGCATACTCCACGCCAAGCTCACTGGGACGCCGCCGTACGTGTTCTCCAGTATCTCAAATCATCCCCGGCCAAGGCATTCTTCTCCCTTCTACTAACTCACTTCAGCTATCCGTGTACTCGCAACTCCGACTGGGCAAGGTGTCGCTTATCCTGGCAATCCATTACTCGGATATCTCATCAAACTTGGTGGAGCACCTGTTTCATGGAAAAGGAAAAACAAGACACGGTCTCTCGCTCTTCGGCTGAAGCGGAATACCGCGCTATGGCTAACGCAGCTAGCGAGGTTGTATGGATCTGTAATTTATTACTATCACTCGGGTTGACTATGCCCATAGTCCATCTCCATTGCGACAATCAAGCCGCAATACACATTGCTCATAACCTGGTTTTCCATAATCGAACCAAACACATTGACGTTGATTGTCGCTTCGTTCGTGAACGCATTGTGAAGGGCATTATTTCACCTCACTATACGCCCATAACCGAACAAGTTGCTGACATGTTCACCAAGGCTCTAGGACAACGTCAATTTCATTATTTGCTTGGCAAGGTGGGCGTTGCTAACCCACACGCTCCACCTTGAAGGCGAGTATTAAGAGTAGGTATCATAGTTGAGCTAAAATACTAGTCACGGCATGCTTGCGTATTAGAATCCGAGAGGACTTATATCTCTCATGAGTCTTAGAACTATATTTGTATAGGAAATATACTTGTATCCAACTTAGGATTCTAATGATATAAATATAGAACAGATGTCAAGGGAGAGAGCATCACAAACAATTCTCTCCGAGTATTACTAGATTTTTACACATCCGCTTCAAATTCATCGCCAATGCTGCCCAGGATTACTATGCGAGTGTTCAGACGAATTCGATACAGAAAAATTCCGGTGCCACAAGGCGAGGCTCTAGTCCCTCATCATGCAGCGTTGGTTCTTCTTTGAAGGTGCTTTGAGAGTGTGATGCAATTTGGATTTACGTACGAATTCGATACCCTTGCAGCTTTTCCATTTGGGATGTACTGTGCTGTGTTATGCTGTGGTATTCTTCCCTCCCAGCTTGTGTCTGCGTCTTATGTCTTCTCTTCCTGGTTGTAATGTAATGTAATAATAAAATGATGGTGTGCTACGTACTCTTATTCGCAGTACTAAACAATCCAATATTGTTATTTGACAATTTTATTATACATACACTCACGACTAATGAGGTTATTACCATCTAAACCAAGCTCAATTTGAAATATTATTAACATATCGCCACCCAAACAAACAAGTCTTAATGAATATATATAGTTGCCTTTTGATTTTTTTTTTTTAAAAAACCTGGACCACCCGGCTAAGTTAATATAACTAATAAAAGTTGATTACATATATTGTTAATTTGGGAGACATTTGACACATTGTCATTGGTTGAAATTTAATTTAGTTTTTATTTTATTTTTCAATCTTCTAATTAATCTAGCTTATTTTTTTAACATGGATTAATTACAAATTGAAAACATTGATTTATATTTTCTATAAAAATTTGTAACAAATTAAATTAATTGTAAATGGAATATATATGTAGGATTAAGTATATAAATATATTCTTGCCTCTTTTTTTAAAAGAAAAATCATTTTCATGATAATGATATATACATCCATAAAGAGTATTTTGTGCAACACTTGATATAGTAATTATTTATATACTTATTTAATATAATGAGGAGACATTATGCACACTTTTTATGTGTCATGAGTTTTAATTTAAAATAACGTTTTAACATTTTGGTATTTAATATGAGTTCTATTTTTAATTTCAATGGATAGTACGTGTTACAAGTTGTAATTCAAAACTCAATGTTTAACCGCTTCATTGAAGAACCCTTTTTTCGATCTTATTAAGTTTGCAATGTCCATTTATTCGACCTGAATTTTCTTGATCTCTGAATTGGTGAAGATTACAAAAAGATATACAGATTATGTATAAAACTTTGTGTAGACCCTAAAACTCTTTGTTGTATATGTATATATTACACTTTAACATCGTCATCAATGGATACATACCCATCATTCTTCCCAAATTCCTTGCCCAAACCATCACTACTAGGAACCAAAACATCAACTTGACCGGCATTATGAGGAACAAGGAAGATCAATGACAATGTCCCAAGCCTCAACGCATTCCTTATGAACACAGCCAGCCACAGGTTGGAGAAGTCGGTTCTCGAGACATGAAGGAGGTGAAGAAGAAGCCCTCCGCCCCACTTTGCAGATAGGGTGCCTAAGCTATCAATGCACATAAGCAGGGCAAAGAAGGTGCCCTCTATTCCCAGCGGGCAAAGCCTGCTGCTTAGCACCATCATGGGCACCCACCGCACTCGGCCTATGAGCCGTAGAACACCTTCTTCGAGGATCACAAAGAGGGGATCGGGGATTCTGAGCTTCAAATTCCATCTAAGGATGAAGATCAGGTCCAGCGTTCCAGAGATCCCATACATGAGTTGTGCAAGGAAGAGAATGCTTCTGAAGGGGAGATCCCTTAGGAGTTTGTGGTATACTAGTACCCCTATTACTGAACCCAATGCACCCACTGCATATACCACTCCTACAAACTCCTGCATTTTGTGCAAAGCAAAGAAAACCAAAACTAAGTACGTTAAACAAATTTTCATGTAAATCACTCAAATAATGCTAATCCTTGCAGGTTTTACGAGTTCCTAACTTGCAACGGGTAGATCACCTGGTGGCAGTCCCAGAACTGGCTTGTTAGGTTGACTTTAGGTTGAATCATATTCAGGTTACAAATTGAGTTTCGGGTCAAGTCATAGGTTCTGTCTATCACTATCAGTTTAGGATCAACTTTAGGTTTGCTATCGGTTGGTCAATATCCTTGTCTTGGAAATACAAGTAATCGTGAAACTTTGCTTGTCATCTGCTTGGGTTCCGGTCCGACATCAGTTTAGATAGAGCCAACTCATGTTTGGGATGATACTAGTGTAGCATGTTATAGGGGGCCTAGGTCAGTTGTCATCCAAATTGAAAATTAAGTGTATGTGGGTCTACTCTTATTTCTAGTATTTGATGTAGCATATCAATAGTAATTTTGAATGAAAAGCATAGGTATATAACCTGAGAGAAGGCAGGGCCAGCAGTAGGGTGAGTATACCAATAAAATTGACCTTCATGTGTACTGATGTTGAGGGCCAAAGAGAGATACATGTACAGCGAAGGCCTCCACACTTGAGGAAGTCGTATTGTTCTCGCCATGTCTTCCATTGTTCTCCTCAATCTACCACCTATCTGCCCATTTTCGATCCAAAATCAGAAACTTGTACACAGGAAAACAAATATGCTATCAACTAAGAAACGTTGAAAATAAAAGGTATAGAATTGGAAGGTGTCTCACATTTTTAGAGTGGTGGCGAGCAATTTTGCGCTCGTAAAATAAGAAACCAAGCACAAGCATCGACGCGGGCGGAATTGCCAAAAATCCCATTGCTCCCTGCATATGTAATCTACAACTAGTCAGAAATTTACCACAAATCCTTTACCATCCCCATCTCCATCTTTCAACTAAGGGAAAACAAACGAAAGAAACTAAACGGTATATTATAGGACAATCTGATATACCCATAACCATTGATTCACATTCCTCCTATTTGCACGACTTTGTAGATAGACCCCCCCAAAATTGCTCATCCCCACAAACTATACCAAGGTCTCGGGTCTATGATACAAATGTTGTAACCCCCCCAAAAAAAAAAACCAAAAAAATTCTCCCTCTCAAGCAACCAATGGATTGGTCCGATCTTATTCTTACGCCAGCCCAAATTACGTCTAGACTTTAAAAGAACTTATTTTCAGACCAATTAGAACAAACCCAGCATCCCAACATTGCAGTCTTTGTACAGTGATTTTGGATTTATCAACCCAGAGATGAAGAAGAAGAGGAAAGAATTAAACAAATAAAAAATATATATAAGGAAAAATGGCCTAAAATAATCTACAGTATGGACAGAATGTGCAAAAATAATTCTGAGTTATGATATTTGTGCAATATATATTTAGAATCAAACTTTCAACATTTCATCCCAGTTGCACATTTGTATACAAATTTAAACATTTACAACAATCATGCAAGGAGACACATAATTTATGGTTATCTATATACTTGCACGCCAAGTGTAAAAAGTAAGCCCTATACTTCTTATATCGTAATTCCGAGTCTGTAGACCCATAGCCATATATTATTACTCCATCCATTCTAAAATAATAGTCATATCTTAGAAAAAAATTTCATTTATTTTTCATAAAAAATGGGGCCTTAACTCTAAATTGGACTATCATATTGGAATGGAGGGAGTATTTCTTTTAATTTTCTAAAATTTACTTCTACTTTCATCGTTACCCTTTTCAAAAAATAAAAAAGCCGTAAATTTTTTCTCCCAAACTACTACGTAATATCAATGCGTTTATAATCTCGTGTCTATAGTATTTTTTTTTTTTTGGCGGAAGAACTAAAAGGATAATACAATACAATAGGGAGGGAATCGAACCCGACACCTAATGTAGTCGGAACTCAATCTTGATCACTGCGCCACGATCTCATTGGTTCTCGTGTCTATAGTATAAGTGCTAATATTCTATGGTAATTTTTGTAGCCAATGTGGGGATACCATAATTACAGTTGAGAAAAGGAGGAAAAGAGAAGGGAAATGAGGGTTGAAAGCTGATATTCACATACATACCTGAGCACCAAGAGAATGAACCAAAAAGCCACTGGAAGAGTAACCGACCAAAGCTCCGACCGACGAGCAAAAACTCCCCAGGCTCTGCATATCCGTCGCTAATGCCTTTACTTCGATGCTTTTCTTGGCAATGGAAGCGTCCATCGTCACATCCGCAATCGCCTTCGCCGTCTCCACCCCGATCAAGCAACCCAGCCCCACCACAGCCGGAAGCCTCCTGAAAGCCGTCACAATCCCCGCCGATACTCCGCCTATGACTCCGGCGGCTACGAAATAGGGTCGGCGGCGGTAGCCCATGACCGGGAAGACGTCGGTGAGGAGGCCCCAGATGGGCTTCATGATGGAGGGAGAGAGTAGAGGCCGGCGTAGATTTGGGCGGAGGAGGGCTGGGATTTCTGGACGTCTTTCCAGTAGAAATCGGAGGCAACTCGGAAGTAGGAGCCGGTGAAGCCATGGCTGAGTCCGAAGATAAGGATTATGGCGAAGACGAAGCTGGGATTCAGGGAAGATGAGAGCTTCTCAAGCCATTGGAGGGCTTGGATTGTCAGGTTAGAAAATGGGTTCCTCTTCAATTTCATCTGGGATTTTTTATTTTAATTCTTTCTGCCCTGAACTTCTTCAACGCTCCATTGGATTGAACACAATTTTTGAAATGGGAGGGAACGAATTTCTATGGAAATAATGGCGATCTTGAGGAGAGAGGGGGAATAGCAACTAAAGTGTGGATCTTGATGCAGGAATTTTGTATTTTTAATTTAACAAGTTGCCATGAATGAACAGGGCATTTTCATCAAAACAAATTAAATATAAAAATGAATGACTAATCAATTTTTTTAATCACCTGTATATAATAAAAGTTAGGTAGAGTTAATGTATGAATAATATGTAAAATTATCGCGTAGTATAATATGTAATATATAATTAATGATTGTATAAATAATTAAATAAAAATAATTTACATTGTAAAAAATTATTAAATAATAAATTATTAAATTATATTAAAAAATATTAGCCAACTACTAAAAACTCTATAATACTACTGTAATAATTATTTATATGTCATAAACAAGTAATTAAGTAAATTATTATTGAAAAATAAAGTATATAAATTTCTGAAAAATAAATAATTGCAATTATAATAAGACCAATAGATTTAAGTTTTTTTATACATAGAATATAATTTATACTACTATTTAGCAAGAAGGAAAAAGAATCCCAATATTTACTTTTTCTTAACATCCTCCTCAATGTGAAAAAAAAATTATATTTGGTTGTAACTCTTCTAATTGATTATAAAAAGGTTCATATAGTAACAATTGAATTAAAATAATAAAAATTTAAAAATATTATATTTTTTAAAAATATATATAAATATATTATTAAAATTAGAAGGAAAAAAAAGTTTACCTCAAATTCTTGTAGAGCAAAGGGTATAAGGCTAATAAAATTAAATCATCATCTTACTTAGCCACTTTTATCTTGGGTTATTTTTAGTTCAAGTTATAATTTTAACAAAAATAAAATTATATACAGTCGATTTTGAGTTATTTTTCAGTTCAAACTTATGTTTATTCTTTTTCACTAAAAAAACTGTTTATTCTTATATGGTAAAAATTAATGTTCAACATTTTTTGAGTATGATATTTAATTATTTAGTTTTTTTATTGTGTCCTATTTTGAATTAACTACTAATTATACATGTCTTATATATACCTTTACTTTGAATATTAGTATTTGATTTCATGAGCATTTATGTAATTTAGTGATGGGTACTTGTTTAAAATTATGGGCATTTATATGAACCATGTCATGAACATAAATATTTCTAGTAATGAATATTTACATTTGATTTTATGAGCAATTATTGTTGACGTTATTAATATTTGTGTTTGAAGGTATCATTTTTGTGTGTGACTATTGCATGTGTGCCAATTTTTTCATTTCATTTTGTTAAAAATATGTAAAAATAAGATGGTAAGAAACGGTAGGAGTAAGTAAGAAATTTTAGAAATTTATGGATTATATTCTATCAAAAATAAAAAGAAATTTTTGGATTATAAGATAAGTATTTAAAATAATACATAGAAGATAACGTAATAAATCTATGAAAATGCATACAAATTTCACAAATTTAAAAAGGCTACAGAAATTAAGATTTTAATTTTTACAAATTAAGAACAAGTGCAATTTAAGAACACTTTGTACATACATGGCAAAAATCTCATCCGATATGACACGTCATTATGTTTAACCCACAAAATCCTCCCGGTTTTCCTTTCTTCCAATCATTTGTTGACATATGTCCTAGGAACATATACTCTCGTTATGCAATAGATGCTCTGTCCCATTCTAGATATACACTCAGCGTATTTTAGTTAGCTTAAATCGTTAAGTATTTGAATGTTGTTATTAAAAATTTGGGTTTTATTTATATTTGTGCCCTCCATTTCTGATCAAAAGAAATTGTCCTCCCTTTGCACTCAAAAGAAAAAAAAAAATCTTTAAAGATATAAGATATTACCACTTTTTGGATTTTTAGTTATGACCACAAAGGATCGAAATTATAGACATTTATTATGTTTGATGTTAAGCATATAGCTTTCCTATTGACATTTATCTTATATTTGATATAATTACATATTTATGTTGATGTAACGAGAATTAACTTTACAAGATTTATATGACTATGCCATCAGAATTTAGAGACACTACTATAACAACTATTTTTAAAGACGGGTCTTTAACGACGGTTAAAAGACTAAATCGTCATGAAAATTGGACTGGTGGTATACTTGTAAGTAACGAGCGTTGTTTAAGACATATGACGACGGGTTTAATGTAAGAACCAACGTCATAGATGTTGTGAAACATTTAACAACCGTTCCTTAAACGAACCGTCATTAAGTGTATTATATGACGACAGCTTACGTGGAAAGAACCATCGTCATATGTCTTTCAATTCAAATATAAAAATGCGATCTGTAGTTTCTACACTCATTTACATCTCTCGGTCTTATCGCTTTCTACGTTTTCTCTCGTTGACGTAACTCCTCTTCGGATCCGGAATCCATTTTCATCGCCGATCGACTTGAATTGGTAAGTCTCTCCTCATTTTCGCTGGATAGATCTCCTCAATATTAATCTTTCCATTTCCTTATAGTTTCGTTTCGTTTTAGTATAGATCTACTCAAACTTCTCGCTTTTAAGCCTCTCCTCACCATCTCCATTGTCGGTTCTTAAGTATGAATCTCTATCCTCTCTTATTTTTCACTTTAAGTTATTTAGAAAATGTTTTATATAGTAAAATGTTGAATGTTAATAAGGGTTAATATGTGAATGTTGCGAATGTGGGTAATGTTTGAGATTGTTGAAATGTTGAATCATTGTTGAAATGTTGAATATTGAGAATGTGGGTAACATTTGTTTAGTTTATTAAATTGAAAATTCGTGAAATGTTTGAAATTTTAAGAAATGGGTTAAGAGCTTTTTTTCTTTTTTTTTTTAGAGAAGAAATGGGTTAAGAGTTAAGGATTTATTAAGTTGGAATTTCGTTAAATGTTTGAGATTTTGATAAATAGATTTAGAAGTTTAGGATTTATGGTAATTATAGCGAAATATGATAGGTAAGGATGGTCGATCAAAAGAGTGCATCCAAATTTGTTTAGGGTTTTAGAGAAATAAAAAGATAATTTGGATATAGGGTCATCCCCTAAAACCTTCTCATAAAGATAAATTTATATCCAAATTTTTTTATTTTGATGAGGTGATGTTGGGATGAACTCATTTATCTAATTATCGAAAATTGGTATCCAAATATGGTTAGAGTTTACGAAATAAAAATATTTATGTTTAGGATTTGAGGAAATAGAAAAATTTGTGGATATATTATTAAGGATATAAAATGAGAAAATGTAAAAATTTAGGAAGGTATTTGGATATAGGGATCTCCCCAAATACTTGTCATAAAGATAAGTTTATTATCAAATTTATTATTTTGATGAATTGAAGTTGGGGATGGACTAATTTATCCAATTATCTAAATTTTCAGTTTTCTTTTTGGTTCCAAGTTTGTTGTATTATACATGATCGTAACTAGAGGCCATGATTTTTTTAAGTTTACGTAATTCATAAGATAATAATGAATATGAATAAAATGTTGATGTCATCCATTTAGTTTATTTTAACAACACAAGACATAATTAGAATCGGAGTTCTTATAACTCTTATTGACTTTATAACAATGAGATCGGATTCACTAGGAAAGACATAGAGTTTATGTGCAGCGTGGGTCGAGTACACAAAAAAGGAAAATAGGAGTAAAGGATTCATCGGAGAGAAAGGTAATAATCAATAAGGAATTATTATTAGTTTTGTGATTATTTATTACATTTCTCTCCGATGAATCATTTATCCCTTTTTCCTTTGTTCGTGTACCGACCCACACCGCACATATACTCTATTCTTACCTAGTAAATCCGACCTCATTACTAAGTTAATAAAGGTTATGGAAACTCCGATTCTAATTATGTCTTGTGTTGTTAAAGCGAAGTAGAGGGAAGACATCAACATTTTATTCATATTAATTTTTCGTATACATTATGTAAAATTTCAAATAAAATCATGTTTAATTTATGATAATGTATAATAAATCAAAATTGGAAGCAAAAAGGAAACCATTTATATAAAATATATATACATAAACAATTGGAAACAAAAAAATTCTTTAAATGGGAAGAGAGGTAGTGGCTTTATTAAGGGAGTTGGAAATAATAGAATAATTCTTTTGACTTAATTACTCTCTCCTTCGATCATAGCAAAAATGAGTTACAGGGCACTTCCTACTCGGTTACGAGAAAATCCAGGCAAGCAATTCGCACTCATCATTAAGTGACGCGGCGGGTGGAGGCGCCACTTCAAGCATGGGCTCATTGTCCGGTCCCCCTTGGAGAGCAGTGAATCGGTGGATGACTCTTTCTCTCGTTCTTCTCCGGTTTGAAAGAACTTATCGAAGGAGAAGGGTAGGAACCTCCCTCAGGAAAAAAGATGAACCTTCCTAAGAAGAAGTGAGGTTGTTACCCCCGCACGAACTCCAAAGAAGCAAACAAAAACTCAAGCTCCCTAATGGGGGCTAGAAGATTCACTTGCATGTTACTTTCGTCCCCGATTTTCTTGAATGAGTGTAATGAGCTCACTCTTGATAAGTTCGTGGGCGATATCATTGAGTTTTTATGTTGTGCACCCCTTTGTGTATTCCTTTTTTAATACTTATGTACAAAAGAAGAGATTGGTGGATAAATGTTCTATTTGTGTATTCCTTTTTCAGGAGATAGATGTGGTATTATGTTTTTATGACTATATATTCCTTATTTGGAGTTTGTTGCTACCGCAAATATGATGTAATTGTGTTGTCCACGCTACCTCTCGCAACAACTCCAAACAAGCAATATAATCATCAAAATATACTACCATATCTCTCTTCCTGAAAAGGAATAGACAAGAAAATCTTGTATTTATTGGAAATTCTTGTATTTATATTGGAAAATTGAGGCTGTTGGTTTGTTCGTTGTGTAAGTTGTGATGTACTTTGGAATTTATTTTGTACAGTGGACGGAAAAAACACAAAAAAACTATTTAAAAAATCCAGGCCTATTACGACGGTTCTTACATTAGAACCGTCGTCATAAGCTTCGAAACAATTTGGTGGGGGTGGACCTATGACGACAGTTCGTCATAAAGAACCGTCGTCATATAGTTACCTATGATGACGGTTATTACATGAGAACCGTCGTCATAGATGATCTTTTACTACGGTTTTTGAACTGTAGTTATAAATGTTACATACAATGACGCCCAAATACACCACGCATGTTAAACTTCGTTAAATGTCGTTTTTAACAGTAGTTAAAAGTGTTTCCTATATTAGTGAAATTTACATTACACATATCTACTAGCATGAGGTTAAAACTGTTTTAAGATATGACCGTGTTTTAAATTTGTATACATTAAGTATAAATAAACAATAAAGATTCAAATGCACTATATAAAAATCAAATTTGAAATTTCTCATTCAAAGGTACAAGTTGTAAAGCCACTTCCTCTTCCTCTCGCCCAGTTTTTTCCTCAAAACTAGCCTTGTTTGAAAGATGAGAAGGGACCAAAACATCATACTGAGTAGCATCCGGGACAAGAAATATCAAAGACAGTGTGCCAAGTCTGATGCAATTCCTGATAAAAACAGCCAACCACAGATTGGTGAAATCAGTTCTGGAAATATGCAGCAGATGAAGCACAATTCCTCCGATCATCTTTGAACAGAAGGAGCCAAGGGTATCGATGCACATCAGAAGTGCAAAGAAAGTCCCCTCAATGCCTAAAGGGCACAGCCTTGTATTCAAAACCATCATAGGCATCCATCTGATCTTTGATATAATGTGCAGAACTGTCTCCTCCATTACTATGAAGAACGAATCCGGGATCCCCAGCGCCAGATTCCATCTCAGCACGAACAGGAGATCCAACATGCCCGATACACCGTACAGGATCTGTGCATAGAATAGGAGACTCCTGAAAGGAAAGTCCTTCAGGAATCTTTGGTAGATCAAGACACCGAAAATCGATCCTACTGCACCAATTGCGTAGATCATTCCCACAAATTCCTGCACAAAATTGACCCTTTCAAATTATGAATGTGCAAAGTTATATTTTCAAATGCAAGAGTGTGGAAGTACCTGAGAGAATCCAGGACCAGCTTTAGGGTTTGTGTACCAATAGAAATGACCTTCATGAGTGCTGTAACTGAGGGCAAGGGAGAGAAACATGAAAAGTGATGGCTTCCATACTTGGGGGAACTTTACAGTTGTATACAAGTTCTCCATTGCGCCACCCACCCTCTGAAGGACCTGTTGTGCAGAGAATTATAACGTTAAATTTGATTGATTTGGTATAGAGTTTTGTATTACTCATAGAAAATTACAATGAATCCACCTTTCCACTCTAGAATTACGGATTTACATACAAAGAAAATTAAGGATATATTCAAAGTTATATAATAATCATCATCTATTTCTTTTTTCTTCTTCTTTTTTTGTCAATTATTTTTGTTCGTTTCTGTTATATATGTTACTTCTATTTGCTTTTACTTATGTTCGCTTTTTATGTAAATTTAAAGAGGCCCAATATAAGATTCAATACATATATTGAGCAAGTCGATCTTAATAATATAGGTGAAGGTCTCGGTGCTGATAGATTATGATCATCTTGATACATACCAGATTTTGGCTTGTTATAACATGACATTTAGGACATGAAAACATCATATGCATGAAGAAATTTTAAGTCTCACCTTCTCCTCTGAGAATTGAGTAGCATGTGTATCTCTTAGTTCGTAGATTACAAAGCCCAAGACAAGTATTAAAGTTGGTGGAATTGCTAGAACACCAAGTGCCACCTACAAAAAGGTGAATATAATATTTGGTGATTAAAAAGAAAAAAAACAAAAAACTGCTGCTGAATGCCAAAGTCATGCTGCTAGAACTGGTGGAGGTCCCTTGATTTGGGATATTTCAATATAATATTCGATTCAGCACAGTATATATATATATATATATATATATATATAAGTTTATCATTTAAAAAATAAAATGTAATTTAAATATAAAAATGTTAGCCACAGTTGTAAATATATGCTTTAAATAACAAGATTTGGCCCTATAATATTCAAATCCTAACTTCTAAAATGCATAATCAATAGACACTACCACACTATAACATATGTCGATGTTTATATTCTTCCCTACACAATTATACATATATTGACAATATATTTTAACGACAATGAATAAAGATAGTCATCTTTTTTTATCAATTTTGCTCTTTTTTTCAGTATTTAAACATTTTAAAAATATCTTCAAATGACTTCTTAAAAAATACTTTGGATATTTTCCAAGTACAAGAGTAAATGGAAAACTTTATTCATATGAAAATAGTAATATTTGAAATTAAAATGAAGAGGAAATTAAATAAAACAGGGGAATTATTTTTACGAACCTGAGCGCCAAGCCAATGAACAAGCAACCCACTACACGAGAAGCCCAGCAAAGCTCCGATCGACAAGCAAAACTGACACAGGCTCTGCAAATCGGCCGCCAATTCTCTCACCTCAATGCTGTTCTTCGCCACGCAAGCGTCGATCGTCACGTTCGCAATCGCCATCCCGGCCGCGATTCCCACCATGCACACCAGCGCCCCCACCGCCGGGAGTTTCGAAACGCCGGCGAGGACCACCGACGAAACGGCCCCGATGAGTCCCGCGGCCACCAGGTACGGACGGCGGCGGTATCCGGAGATGGGTAGAACGTCGGTGAGGAGGCCCCAGACGGGCCTCAAGATCCAGGGGATGTAGTAAAGACCCGCGTAGAACTGGGCGGAGGCGGGTCGGGCTCGTTGGACGTCCTTCCAGTAGTAGTCAGATACGACCCGGAAGTAGGAGGCGGCGAACCCGTGGCTGAGGCCGTAGACGACGAAGATGGCCGCCACCAAGGACGGGCTGAGGTTGGAGGAGAGGTTCCGGATCCATTGGAGGGGTCGGGTCAGGAGAGAGAGTATACTGGTGGGTTTTGAAGAGGGTAGTGGTGAATGTGGGGGTTTGACCAGCTCCTCCATTTCCATGGAGGGGTCGTTTTCTGGGTCTGGTTTAGTGTTTGAGGTAAGAGAATGGGCTGGTTTTCATAGGAGTAGTCTTTCATTCCTTGTTTGAATACCATTATTTTATTCATCCACTTGAGGTTTTTTAAATGGGAAGGAAGCGAGGGAAGGAAGGAGAATAAATTTTTATCAGGCAAAAATTCAAGTTTATATTAAAATTGACTTATTAGATAACTCGATCATTAGACAAATAATATTTGATTGTTTTATGGTTAGATAGGTTGGATAAGTGTAAATTCATATTAAAATTACATTCGGATTAAAGAAATAAAAAAATTTAAATTTAAATTTAAAATTCAGATAAAGTATTTATAATTTATCCTAATTTTTTTATATCGAATAAATTTAAATAATTGAATCAGACTAAATTTTATCACCGATACACGTTTGTATGATATAAAAAGGAAAAGAAAGTTGAGCCCTTGAATCACAAGTTTACTACGCTAACGTTCGATTTATGTAAAATGTGCCCTAAAGTTACTGGCATCATGTGTCCTTTCCACGTCCAACGGCACCGTTTTCTCATTAACTACTTTCCAAATTGTAATATTCATTCAATATTCTTCCTCATCAATTCATTTACCTTCTTTTCGATAATTTGTTTTGGAAAATTTTTTCGTCATAGCTAAAAATGAAACAAAACTATTCCAAAAATACACCTAGATTACAACCAAGTAAACACTTAAATGTATCAAACTCGAACTAATCGGATATAATACCTAATTCTTAAGCCAAAAAAATCATACCATTAACTAATGACTCGTAATAATATTACAAATAACACCGATCACATACATCAATTTTACATCCCATGCACCATATGGATCTGTAAGGCTAATTCTACCGTCAATAATTTTTATATGGAACACATGATATATATTTGTAAATATAATTTTTTCATAATAGATGTCGGGTGATTCAACAAATAAAACTTTAAATCGCGCTCGTATCGTCCTTCACATCTCATTTATATTAAAAAAATATTATTTTTTTATTTAATTTATTTCTTTGATACCTTTATCTAAGTTATAAAATGACACATATTATCACCTATTTCGATAAGTTGTTTTTTTTTTATGGTATATTGAATAAAATTATCTTACACTTCAACTACTTTCAAGGTCACATGATGCAACCACGAGACATTATATAATTAGTGTTAGTGAATAATAGGCAATTTTTTTATCAGAAAAAAGTTGAGGTATTTCTGGGGATGGTTTTTCTAGTGAAAGTATTCACATTTATTTAAATATATCTACCTAAAAATTAATAAATTATTTAAGTATTGAGAGTTCAGCGCGACCTAATCAAATATTGCCGTTATCATAGCATTCTAAATTCTGATATGAAATTAATCAAAATTAAAAAAATTCATTGAAAGGTACGAGCAATCTGATTATTGAACTTTCGATCCGAATATTAAGATCTTGTAATTTTATGATCCAAAAATCATGCATCGATCTATTTTTTATTAAAATGTTAAATGTATTAGAAGCTTACGATTTTAATTTAGTTTAAAAAATCTTACAATTCAAGAATCCAAGCAAAGGCCCCAACGAAAGGCAAACACCACAAAAGGGAGCAAAGGCCCCAACGAAAGGGCAAACACCACAAAAGGCTCTGCAAATCGACCGCCAATTCTCTCACCTCAATGCTGTTCTTCGCAACGCAAGCGTGGATCGTCACGTTGGCGATCGTCGTCCCTGCCGTGCCCCCACCATGCTCACTAGAGCCCAGCTCGCTGGGAGTCTCGAGACACAGCCAAGCACCACCGATGAAACAACCCCAATGAAGCCGGCCGCCACCAGGTAGGGGCGGTGCCGGTATCCAAATATGGGGAGGACGTTGGTGAGGAGGCCCCAAATGGGCTTCATTATCCAGGGAATGTAGTAAAGCCCCATGTAGAATTGGGCTGAGGCGGGTTGGAACCCGCTGGACGTCTTTCCAGCAGTAGTCCGATACAACGCCGAAGTAGGAGGTGGTGAAGCCGTGGTTCAGGCCACAGACAATGAAGATGCCCGCCACAAAAGACAGGCTTAGCTCCGATGAAAGCTTTCGGATCCATACTATGGGTCGGGTGAGGAGAGAGAGCATTTGTAGCTTTGCGGTCATTTTCTTGAGTTTGTGGTTTTTGTTTTTCTTGTCTGGTTTTTTGTTTGGGGGAGGTGCAGAGATGGGGTGGATGGCAACAGGGGAGGGAGGATGTGGGAGTTCATTTACTGGGGTGAACTATGCATGTACTCCATGTTAATTAATGTAATGCTAATTAATTTTAATTAATTGCAATTTATTACTCTGTAATGGCAATAAACCATCACCATTAAACAAAATTGCAAACTTTCTGTAGTACACATCCCATGATTGTACACTGATACAATATAGTTACAAAGTCCTGTATAGGAAAAACAAGTTTATCGTCTCGGTCTCTTTAGCAGAAAATAAGTTTATCTTCTCTTTCGCGCCTATGGTCTTCTATGCAGCCAACAGCTTCTTAATGTCCTTCTGTAACAGTTCCAAGCATATTAAGAACCAGTATTTAAAAAGATGTATCCATAAAAGCCACAATCTTTTGCTACAATATTAAACACCATAACTTTGTCTCTCGTGCTCTCATGGGGGCTGGCAGGACCGGTAGGCCAGACCAAGCCAGCCATCTTCTCAACTTGACCTGAGCCAGGCTCAAGTCTGATAGACTGGCTAAACTTATAGGTCAAGCAAAACTCAGTTGGAATGAATCAAAGAAAGGATGGGTGAACATGGTTGGGACAAGCAGGATTGGGTCTAGGACAATTCAGGGGCAAATTGCAAAAGTAGTCAAAAAATAGGAAGAGGAGCTTGGGACTGAACTTTGTCGTTCTCAATCACATCTAAATCGAGTTCTAATTCATGGCCTTAGCTTGCGAGCTAGTGGAAGGGCGTGTACATGATAAATAACAGATTATTAAAAATAAAAAAATAAATAAATAAAGGTGTGGCATGCATTCTCACTTTCCCCCATCATGTTTTCCTCTTCATAGTTTTTCGTCAAAAGAAATGTAAATAAAAACTTCAAAAGAATAAATGAAGATCATACCTCAATTTGGAAAGGAGATGTTGTAGGTGGGTACCTCTCAACAACCTTGCCATTCTTGTCCACTAAAAACTTCTCAAAGTTCCACTTGATCAAGTCACCAAGAAATCCTCCTGAACTTGATTTGAGAAACTGGTAAACTGGAGCAGTGCTTGGTCCATTCACATCCACCTGTTTCAAGTCAAGTTTCTGTAAAAATAGGACCCTATGTTTGACTTGTTATTATCCAACTGATCGAAGCCACTAATGCACCTTGTCAAAGATGGGGAATTCTGCTTTGAATCTGGTACATGCAAAATTCTTGATCTCGGAATTTGACCCAGGTTCTTGGGCCCCAAATTGGTTGCATGGGAATGCAAGAATCTCGAAGCCTACATGTTCAAGAACACCAACATAATTGATCAATATCGAGAAAAATTGTGATGGCAAGAGCTAATAAGGTACTTTAAGCAACACAGGCATTCACTTATGGTACCCCCTTTTTGTAGAATAAAGCATTCTAGATATCCTCATAGATGCATGACGTCACTATTGAAAGACAATTTTGACAGTATAGTCTAAGATATGTAAGCACTCTTTTGCATGGTTAATATGATAAGTAACTCCTACAGGATTAAATTACCAAGATTGAAAAATCATCAAGGATGCCAACTTACCCTGAGCTTTATACTTCTCATACACGTGCGATAGTTCTGTATAGTTTGAGTTTGTCAAGCCACTGAAACTCACAACGATTAACACCTTAGTTGTTACCAAAGACATGCACATTTGTACCCAAGTACTTAAATTTCATCAAAGATATATCCACATCTCAATGTGGGTAAATGATTAAATGAAACTGAAATTTCTAGGTAGAGGGGTATACCATCTTGAAGCAACGTTGACAATCAAGAGAACCTTCCCCTTGAATTTGTTAAGAGGAACATCCTTTCCATCTATATCCTGCATCACACAGAAATTACAACGAGATCCTCAATTCTATGTGCTTTACCCTCAATATGTCATCTCTAACTCAAAGCTACAACACTCAAATTCCTCATGATTCCATGTTCCCATTCCAGCCAATCTACATACTATGATTCAACCCAAATGCCAAATTAGACTAAACAAGTGTAAATAAGAAGTGAGCTGTGCACTTGTATTGCAATCCACTACCGATTCTCAATCCTGGCAAGTATGTTCAAACTGTTTCCCTCGAAACTCCCAAGAAAATTAAACCTTTCATATGACAGTATTGCTCGCTTACCGAGCTTGACTAGCCAGCTTGTTTGGTGTACAACGGAAACTTGCTGTTATTTCAGTTGCATTTGCATTGATTTCTTGCCTCTAATTAAGCAAAGCCAAACAATCGCTAGCATCCAGGGTTGTTCCCCCTTCCCCCTAAACCCAGCAGCGATGCAACTTTAGAACATTCTAATTTGTTTTTTTCCCTCTAATTTGTTTTTGTGGGGTAATCATACCATTTATTCTGGAGGATGCAGCTCAGTCACTAAAAGCACGATATTTAAACCTAGTTAAGAAATCCAGAGTAGTCAAAACACTTGTCAACAAGAACTAGCTCGAGCATAAAACTTTCTGTGACGCCCAATTCGAAAAGGGCTAATGTGTTAATGCAAAAACAAAATCTGGGGGAAAGGAAATAAGATGTACAATCAATTGAACAAAAGGAAGAAAGATTCGAACTGTTATGGGGAAAAACAAGGACTAACCTTCACAGTGAAGTCATGGATGGATTTCTCCGTCGCAGCTGTAGCATAAACCCTACCCGAAGAATTTTGAGATTTTGCAGATGAATTCTGAGAATTGGAAGAAAACCCATTAACAATTGGTGATTTTAGAGAAAACCCATTCTGGAAAAAGGATGAACTGAGGGACCCAAATGGGATTTTGCTGGAAATCGAGTGGAGAACCAAAGAAGAAGAGGCAGCCCATGGTGGACAATAATTAGCGCGAATTTCTCCTCCAGAAACTGGAAATGTTTGCAGAGAAGTAAACATTGCAGAAAAAGCCATTGAATTTGAACGAAAATTGAAAATTGAAATGAAATTCGTGGTGAATCAATGTTTTAAGGTGCAAATGCAATACTTGGTGAAAGAATTTGGAGTAGATAGTGGAAGTTGTAAGCACACGTGGTGGATGGAGTTTTATTAGTACGTCTGCAAACTTTTGTGGTCGATGCTCAATTAACGTTACTCTTGTTTTGATGTTTTCTCAACCAAAGACGCAATGGAATGAAGGTTAAAAGTCTATAATCCTCGTTCCGCAGCTTGCTTTTCCATTGTCTTTTTATTTATATTAGATGTGTTCGGTTGCGGAGAAAATATTTTATAAGAAATTATTTTTTATGAAAAAATGAATTTTTAAGGAACCTATATTTTTCTTTATTTGGTAGAAGAAAAATAATTTTCTAAAATAGTTACTTAAATGCAAAAATCAACCGTAAAAACCCCATAAATATGAAAAGAAAAGGTAAATAACTAATTCAACTTCAAAACCCAAACATATATAATATCAGTTTTGCAAAACGTCGCCCTTAGGGTAATGGATAAGAACCATCATAATTTGTTTTTATAGAATCTTTCATATTTTTATTTAATATTTTTATACATAAAATATGGATGTTATTGCTTTCCAAAATAAAAGAATATAAATATCATTTTTAAAAAATAATTTGATGAAGTTATTCAATTTTCTAATGCAATTTAACTTCCTAAATACACATTTATCACTATTATAGTCTCGATTTAGAAATTCAACTTATTCAATTAAATTATGATAATAAACCTACCAGCTTTAGAGCATTTGGAACAAAAAAAAAAATACAAAAATTAGGATCATAATGTATAGTATAAGCCTATGATGTTCATGATATATGGTGCAATATTGTTACCATTTTCAACCAGGTTTAATGGAAACAAGCCGCAAAGAAACTAGTAAGAAAAAGTTTTACTCCTCATCTAAGACTACTATTTTAATTATGGAATTAAAAATCTTGATTTACCATACATATATGGTTAAATAAGAGAGAAATTTTTTTAAAAAAAGGGATGAAGGCAACTGATAAACTTGCAAATTGGGTGGGAAATATAAAATTTAATTGGTTTGGCTTGATGAATTAAAGTAAGAGGATTAATATGCAAATCATGAGGCTTGGTTTGGTTGAGAGATTGAGTTTAATTAGACAATTGATAACTTTCTTTCGTTTATTTGGTTTTTTTTTTATGGAAGATAACTTCCTTTCAATAAGAAAAGATTTAATTCATCAAATTATTTTTTTAAAATGATATTTATATTCTTTTATTTTGAAAAGCAATAACATTCATATCTTATGTATAAAAATATTAAATAAAAATATGAAAGATTCTATAAAAACAAATTATGATGGTTCTTATCCATCGCCCTAAGGGCGACGTTTAGCAAAATCGATATTATTAAGTACCTAAATTTGATAAGTTTGTACATCTCCCTATGATCAAACTTTTTCATGTATAAAATAACAGAAATTAAAAAAAAGAAACAAAATACTGTAAAAAAACTTTTCATATATGAACTTTACAACAAAAAGAGAAAAAGATAAGGACAAAACTTGGAAAAAGAAACTGAAGGTGGCACAACAAGAAAAGTTTAGAACTTGAACTTCCATTAATAAGACTTTATTTTCCCTTGATTGAGGGAAAGGACAATTAACTTCCTTCCTCATAAAAGGAAATTTATTTTCCCTTGATTGAGGGAAATTATTTTTCCCGTAAAATATTTATCCACCACTTATACTACCAAACGCCGGAAAATAGAATGATAATTTTTGGAGAAAATATTTTCCATTGAAACAAACACGGTTTATTTGAATTTTTCGTCATATCTCATCCTATCAATAAAAGTTAATATATCTTTTGTTAATTTTGGCACAAATCTATTTAGATGCAAATTCATACAAGTTTTTGGCCTATATTCCTACCTAATCCAGATTCTTTGCGATAAAATCTAGATCGGATCTTAACTTCTTTAAATTTAATAGATCTAGGATCTAATGAATCATTGATAGATCTACTTTTTAAAAAACTTTTTGTCCAAGTGTGCGTTCTTCATAATACTATTATAGTGACTAAATTTTATAAGTAACCATGCTTATTTGAAAATAGGTTGAAAGTAGTTGATGTCGTAATTAGGCTACAACAGCCATCAATTATATATGCGGAGAAAAGAAAGATCGATCAAGAAGGAAGAGATGTGACATGGTAGAGTAATTGAATGTTTGAGTGAAGCAATTAGGGCAAATGTACGAGTAGAGCTACTAGCATAGAAAAACATAAAAGCTCCGAGAAAATTAAAAAGATTGTAAAAATTTCAACTTTATACGTAAAAATTATTAAATTAATCTATAAATGGTATAGGTTGAGAATTTTTGAACAAAGATCTTAATCATTGTAATTCTAAAATTCAATTCTCTTTAAAAAAACATTAAGTAATAATTAATTAAACCTAAATATTTTTACAATACGCTTGATATATGATAATAGATGAATTCTTATTTTTATTATGAATTTTCATCCCATTAGAATTATAAGAAATTTAGTAAGTTGAAACCGCATTAGGATCCCTAGGGTGTCTTATTCACCTACTTGGTGATCTAAACCTTCATGGACGACCTAACATAAGCGTAAAGTGCAAGGTGAGGGCTTCTGCTCCTACTTGGTGCATGAGAAATGTCGTCAGATGCAATTATTCGAATTTGTTTCATTCAAAAAAATTGATTTTGGTTATGAATTTTTCATCTAAATTTTAAATTCAAACACATAATTTTCCTACTTTTGTTATTCGAATTCAATTTTAATTCAGATTTATACTTGTCTAATTTTTTCGATTTAAAAATGTTATATGTCGGACAAAAATTTTTATCTCAATATTAACCTTGATTAAGAGGGTGCTGTTCGTTTCACTTATTAAAACTAACGGTTATAATAGTTATAAGCTATCATGAGCTATTATGAGCTAATATGAGTCGTTATAATTAGCGATTATAGTCAGTTATGAGTTGCTATAGTGGTTATGAGATGTTATAATGCTATAGTGATTATTATTATTATTATTATTATTATTATTATTATTATTATTATTATTATTATTATCATCATAAATAATTATATGAGTTTATGATTATCTTAGTTGTTATAGCGGTTATAACTATCTCGTTATGAGTTTTTATATCTCGCTATGAAGGTTGTTAGAATCGAGATTCTAATTAGAATCTATAGGTGTGATTAGAATCGGAATCGTAGAATCGGATCGAGGATCGTAAGATTCTAATATTTGTTTGTAATAGTGACTTTTTTTTTATAAGAATAAAAATTTTAGCAAACATTTGCAAAGATTTATAGAAATTCAATTCAATTATACTTTGTGAAATATTTTGTTTCAAAAGCATATTATTACGATGAGTTCTCGAATTAAATTATGTGTTAGTAATTTATGAAATTTATTTAGAATCGTTGATCGGATCGTACGATCGTAAAATCGTATTATGATCCTATCATAGATTTTTTGAACTAAATTAGAATCGTAAGATTCTAGTACATTTAAGATTTTAATGGAGTTGGATCGATAGAGGGTTTTTGGATCGTAGAATCGTAAGATCCGCATCGGGAGTTTAATAACTATGGCATGTTATGAGCGGTTATTAGCGTTTATTAGTGATTATGAGCGATTATTAGCGATTATGAGTAGTTATTAGTGATTATATGCGTTTATGAGCATTTATAAACAGTTATGAGCAATTAACGATTATAAATACTTTTATAAACACTAATTCCAAATGAATAATTTATCTAATTCAATTTGATCAAACTTAAATTTTTGCAGGCACTACTGCTCCAGGTTCGAGATGGGCCTTGTAGATTCTCTTAGCTTTGTGGGGGCCAGACCATGGGGAACCATCTTCTCTTCTCGACATGTCTTTGCTCTTCTCATTCCTTCCTCCTTCCAATTGCAAAAAACCTACCCCACCACTTCATTTTACTATAAAAACCAATCCCAAATTCCCAATCAATCAACCTTCTTCATCTGTCTGCTTTCTTCTTCTTCTTCTTCTTTCCTCCCTCTGTAATCCTCCCATTTTTTTCCAGTCAAATCTTTTTGGAATTTCCCATTTGTTAAGTAACGGGTTTTCTTAGTTTTCTCTCATGTTTCATGGTTTAATTTGCAGGTGTCAGTTATCTATCCACATTCACTGGAATTCATGATGTGATACAATATTGGGGGGAATCGGGCGAAAAAGCTGTTAATTTGCAGATTCTGAACCAGCCCAAGGAATGAAAGCCTATTACTTGAGCCCAGATTTTCTATCAATAGTGAAGTCATCAAATGTATCAATGAAGTATCAAATTTGTCAGGGCTTTCTTTCTTTGGTTTGGTTCAGGACCTGCAGCTGACAGTTGGTTTTACGCTGCATTTCTCTCTCATCTATCAGCGATGGAGGGCTTAAAGCAGGTTATTTTCTTTCTTTCTATCTGTGCCATTGTGTTATTCATGCATTGAATGACACTACTTATTCAGCTGTGGGTTTTTCATGATTGTTTTTGTGGGTTGAACTGTATAGGAAATTAGAGATTTTGGTCATTTGTTGTGTAATAACTGGCTGGTCTGTTGTCCTAACTTTAGGCGGATCCCTGCAAATGTTTGCATTTTCTATTATTGTGGACGAATTATGGTTTCCTTATTGAAGAGAACTTCTACCCCTTCCCCTGCTAAAAAAAAATCCATCTCAAGCTTTTTTAAGAGATCAGACTTGATTTGTGTCTCAGTACTTGGATTTGGGTTTTATATTTTCAACAAAAGGAAGCAAGAAGTGTTAGGATTGGATTCGATATGCAGCGGAAGCGGAAAAAGTAATTTGATTTGGAATGTAGGGAAGTAAGGTGATGGGCACATAGATTTTATGTGGAAACCCCAAATTGGGAAAAACCACGGGCGGCAACAATATAATCAATTATAATATGATGAGTGAGTAGAAGGTACGATCTTCGGAGCGATAGTTCTGTAGGCACAAATTGATTATGCCATGTGCTACATCTAACTAGGTAACACGGCCTAGTATATATAAAAATCTCTAAGAAACCCTAGAAGGTCTTCTAATTGCAATCAACTACTTGGAGTTCATAAAATCTTTTTGAAAGATAATATTTTTCATAATGGAATTGGGGCAAAACCCAACAAGAAGTTTTTTTAGTTTGTTTTTTCTTTAGTTTGTGACAGTGAGCTAGCTCCATGTTGTCCTAATTCTTGGTGGGTCACTTAAACAATGTGCATTTGCTGTAAATATGGACGAACAAACAACTTGTTGGTTTAAAAGGGAGTTGCTAGAGTTCAGCAACCCCCATAATGGCCAACTGACATAGCATGCCCACTTGATGGCATATGGAGCTAGTAAAATCTAGTCCGACTGAATTATCTGATTCTTGTCCTACCCAAAAAGACAATTTTGAATATTGTATATTGTCAGATTTCTCATGTTTAAAGAAAATTTGAGCCCAAATTTCCAACTACGATGACTTATAAATGTATTGTTGTTAACTCAGTTGGAAGTGTTATTTTCTGTTGTCCATTGTACAGTAGGGCACATAGGTGGTGCAATTGTTTCAAAATTAGACAAATAGTTGAGATGTTGGCTTTCTGAATGGGCTACTTATATATTACATGTAATGACCCATGTAGAAGTTAAAAATATGCTTGAAAGCTTGAAATTGGTGGCCTTTTCTTATCCTTGTACTCTTTTAATGTTTTCATTGGTGATAAAGACATGGGACTTCTTTATGGCTTTGATTCCATCTAGTTCACAATTTGTAATACCAAGTTTTGTTATTACATGATTTATGAAAATAAGTATTAGATTTTATCTCCCAAGTCATGTTTATGGTTGAATATGGTCTCCTGACCAGTAAAGAAACAGTAATGGATTTTAGAAATTGAACTTTTACAAGACGACAGCACAAA
The DNA here is from genome assembly GCA_021018815.1 of Talinum fruticosum. Taxonomy (NCBI): domain Eukaryota; kingdom Viridiplantae; phylum Streptophyta; class Magnoliopsida; order Caryophyllales; family Talinaceae; genus Talinum; species Talinum fruticosum. The sequence goes on along the minus strand of JAITYX010000006.1, from coordinate 9,377,166 downwards.
TAAAATAATTATTTCACAATGCAGAATAGCTGGGTGGCCGGTGGGAGCACAATGGTAAGATTGTTAAATCAATTGCACAAGTGCTTTTACTTGTTTGCTGTGTTTACAGTCTGTTGCATTATGTCAAAGGGATGGAGAACAGGTTCTTTGTTCAGGTTACTGGATGAATTTAAGGGTAGGAGGGGGTGAAAACAAGGGTTAAAGGGGAAAAGATGAGAAGTATTGTATTTCTTGTCATTGGTTGGTTAGTTATCTACAACAGATCATATCTATGCATGCACTGCTTGTATAGCAAATAATACTCTGCCTTTCTCCTCCTCCTGTTTTTTTATTATTTAAATTGGGAGAGGGGTCTGTTGAGAGTGCCCTAGGGCTGTCCATTTAGGCAGTGAGGCACTCATTGTGCTTATATTTCATTTCTGGTCAGAGAGCAATACGTCGGTGTTTGAGTGGGCTAGTGCACTAAGTGCTGCCCGTATAGTGCCTACAAACGTGTAACATGGTCTCTGCATGTTCTATAGGTTGGTTTAAACCTTGTTAGATCAGTTACCTATGATCTTCACTAGAATTCAAGATTTATTTGCATATACTATGCTTAAAGATGTTGCACATGAGAAGGGTGGATGATGGGCTTTGAAGGGGAGTAAGCAATCCTTATGGGGATTGAAAGGGAGCTAACAGTTATTTAATTGGTTTGGGAGTAGGTCTAGGAAATGGGCAAGGGCCCATTGGGCCGACTGACCTGGGCCAATTAAATGAGGATCAAAGCCCACTTAAATTTTAAAAGGGCCGGTCCCTCAGCGGGCCTCCCAAATAAGACTTTAATCTGGTCATGCTTGGTCCCCGTAAATGGCCCACTAATAGCCCTGTAAATGTTATCCTTTCCAGTTTATCACCACTTTTCAGGAGAGAGAGAGGAGGGGCTCGTAGAGAGCGAAGCAAGGAGGGCGGCAATGTAGAGGGAAGGAGGGGAGACAGAAAGAGAAGCATATCAAAGATGGGGCTGCAGTGGTGCCCCACCGATGCTTGAGATGCAAGGGAATCAATGGTGAATTTTTGGGTTCCATTGTGGGTGGTTGTACTATTTGATCTTCTAAATTTTTGGCCTAGTTTTCTCTTTTGAAGGGGAGAGAGAGAGAGTGATGATGATGAGGTCTTTGGGTCTGATTTTGGGTTTGATTTTCTATGGAGAATTTATCGCTCTGTGTTTGGATTGTTAACTTGAATTATATGTTGTAATTGTTTTATGTGGTTTCTTAGAGAGATGAAGTTGAGTTCTTTTCCACCCTTTATGGTGGGAATAACAGAGGAGAGAAGGGATGGTAGGGAAAGGGATAGTAGATGACAAGCCCTCAACCAAAAGTTGTCACAGAGAGGAAGAAGAGAGAGGAGAGGGGCTGGGACCAACTGGGCCACTGAGGGCACAAATTGCTGGAATTATTATCATGTATTGTAAACAGTAAAACCTTGAGAATTAGTAATGGGTGGGTAAGGGTCATTCGGCTCATGACCCAGCCCAGCCCATTTATGTATGAGGCTGATCCTGACCCATCCCATTTTATTAGTGGGTCGATCATGACCCAGCCCATTGCACAGGTCTACTTGGGAGCCTACCTGAATAGAGACAAAAGGTTTGAGCCTTGTCTCTGTGTCCAAATTCACAAGTTTGACTGGATATAAACTTTGGATGCACTGGATTCTTGTTGCTTACCAATGGTTCAATTATCTAGAGGGGACTAATGTTTATGCTACCATTCTTGAAAGAAATACTCATGTTAAATCAACAATGAAAGGGAAACTTGTTGTGGTTTCTTGAATATTCTTTAGTATGAATGGTGACTGACCAATGTCTATAGGCTCTGTATTTTGATCAGATTGCATTCAGGGAGGGTAAAAGGGTGAGCCTTATATGTTAGCTTACAAGTTGCATCCATTCAAAGGGTACAGTTCCCTTGTACATGTTATGTACCCTTACTGCTGAGTGGACAAAGAATAGTATCCATATGTTGAGGGGCAAGCTGCACCTTATTATACAGTGACTGTTCTAGGCTTGCCTACATATATTAACCTGTGATAGATGATTTCTTTATGGACTTGGGGTCGTCACAATTTCACGCCTCGAGTTGAGTGGTCTCCTTGTAGGGGTGATTGGGGTCTGGGGGTATAAAGAGTGATCTTTAAGTTCTATACTTTCTTATTTAAAAATTTAAAAATATTTTGATTTTATAAGGTTAGTAATGTCTTTTTGACTTTAAAATAGTTTCCCTGAAGGAGAGGGTGCCTCACAATACATTCTTAAATTATAGGGCGCTTCAAATAATTTCCATTAAATAGGGGATACCTCATAGTGAATTTTTAGAATCATGCTAGACCATTGAGAAATGGGTTTTAGTGTGGTGATGTGAATTATTATTCTCTCCTAATTGGTGTCTCACTTACTGAGGGTTCACTAGATATCCTTGCTCTGTTTGAATCAGATGGAGGAAAGCGGGCACGGGGGCAGGGAGTGTCTTTTCATATGAGCATACTAGTCATGTCCATTTCAAGGGTAAGGGCATGCTGCATTTGCATGTGCCCTTACAAGACAGTGGACATAGAGTGGTTTGTAGGTGTTTGATTGGGCTGCTGCACTATTGATATAGGGAGTCCCTTCTAGGCCTACATACATTTAACTATGATGGATGATTTGTGCATGGACTTGGTTTGCACTTGTTTTTTATGCTGAAAGTGCTGTTTTTTATGCTGAAAGTGCTGCTCATGTAGAAGGAATGCCTATAGAATTTGCACAGATAGATGGAACACCCACCCCCTCTCTATGATTGGTAACATTTTTTTGGGTAAAAGTAACTTTACCATTAAGACAAATCAATATATACACCATATGTTGGGCATACTGAAAGCTCAAACAGGGTTAAAACCTGTAAGCTCTCTATCCATTCTCCATGTACTTTCTTTCAAGTTGCTAATTGGGTGTGAAGAAGCCACCTGATGTGCTCCCCAAGTTGTTCTGCTGTCTTGCTTCTCCCTTGGAAGCTTCTTGCATTCCTCTCTTGCCAAATTGTGTATGTTACACCAGCAATGTGGGGATAAATCACTGCTTTCTTTGCCTGTGTCAACCTGGCACCATTCAGATTATTGTTCCACTCTTGCCTCCTATCTGTGCCGACATTGACCATGGTTAGACTGTTTATTAGTAGCTGTGCAAAGGGGCAATGTAAAACAGAGGATCAATACTCTCCTCCTGGTCACAGAATGTGCACTGAGTGTCGCTGATGCTTGTCCACCTCTGTAGTCTGCCCCTTGTCAACACCCTTCTCTTGAAGACCATCCACAAACAGAGAGCATGTTTAGGAACATTATTTTTATGTCTGGCCACCTTAGGAACCTGCAGAGCTTTGATATGCAGCTGTAAATTTTTATTTATCACGGCTGGCAACAACTTTCCAACTCTGAGTATTCTCATCATGCCACCTTGCCAAGTAGTGTCTCAATCTCAAAATTCTTCTAAAGTATCAACTGATAGGTAACATTTAACCCTGATATTTTTATTTGCATTGGTGATTAGACCATAGGATTTGATAGTCTTCACCTTTGACATTGCAGTGATATTGTGAATGCTACGGAACTGCTTGCCATGTATAAATTCAGGTGCTTTGTGTCGACCCTTGCTTAGGGGGAAGGAAAGGTACAGAAGGGAGGATATTCCATCTCTTTCAACAACTATTTGCTTGGGATAATAACGTTAGATGCATTTCATTTAACCAAGTAGAACATCTCACTAGGGGAAAAAGTTCCTGCCCCCACCCCTACCCCCTCTAAAACAAAAGCAAGAGAAGTCATAAGTTGTGAAATTATCTTAATGTTGAATTTTTCACTGACTTTTTTTCCTCCTGTCCCTGTTTTCCCTGGGTGGAATTTTGCTTCTACTGTTATAGCCACGTCCACTCAGAAGGTAGGGCACTCATCAATCATCATGTGCTCGTACTTCAGACTCGACAGAGAGTAATGTGTGGGTGTTTCAGTGGGCTACTTCCTTTTCCAGTATGCCCGTATAGGGCCTACGAACATGCATAACTATGATAAATGGGGTTCTACACTACTGGTTATTCGAATCTTGTTACAATAACCCAGGATTTTAACTCTAAAGGAACACATTTCTATATTTTTCTTTGGGATACAATACAGCATCCGTTTGCTGGGCCAACATGGAACAGGAAAGCACAAGGTATTGTAAGTGATCATCGACCAATTGGTCGACAAGATGTCCATACTGTGTTTGGATCAGATCTATATAGGGGAAGGTATCGGTGGTTGTTTGGCACGAGCATTCTGGTTATGTCCAAACAAAGGGTAGGGTACTGTGCACTCATCATGTGCCTTTACTACAGAGTGGACAAAGAGTAATATGTAGGTGTCTGAGTAGGCTGCTTGAATTAACATAGATAGTCTGTTCTAAGTCTACACACATTTAAATTATGATAGATGGTTTTTGCATTGATGTGGTTTCATCCCAATCAAACATGAAAGGGAGAATTAAGAGCCACTAAGAGGCGTATAACCTTCATGCTTCTATTGACTCGCTTCACCCACTAACAAAGGAGCCTACAATCTTCACCAAAAGCTCTAGAGATACATCCGTAACAAAATATGCATATGTACTGTGTGTACATCAGGATGGAGGAAGGCTTTGTCCGATAGAGAATCCGTTCCAATCTCTGAATAAGAGTGAGATTAGCCTCTTTTGCTGCTAAGAAATCTGATAACTGGGTGTGTGAAACCTTGATGTCCTTCATATGGACAATACTTAATATCTACCCCTATATGTTGCTTGCAGCTATGAAAGTTTCAAAGATCTTTTTCAGTCGTTTACCTATGCCATGTTTTCCTTTTTTTTTTTTGTTAAAACCACATTATTTGTTCTGGACTCAAGAATCAACATTTCAACTTCTCTTATTTCTTTGTGAAAATAGATACAGGTTCTCACATTAGCTACATGGGATGATATATCCAGGTGCCACAGCTGGGAAAAGAAACTGTGAGTTCTCGTGGAGACTATGGAGTTGTCTGTATTTATAACTAATGATAGCCATTCTGACTTAATATCTTCCATCTTCCCTCCCCCACCTCGCACACTAGCTGAGTCATTGAAGGGGAGTTTGGCAGTTTAATGACCTGTCCATTCAGAAGGTAGGGCATTCATCAGTTAAGTGCCCGTACTTATAACCTGGACAAATAATAGTATGTGGGCATTACATGTTTGAGTGGGCTTCTCCACCATACAGGATGTCCACATAGAGCCTGCGAACATCTGAAACATGGTAAATGGATTCTCCATGGCCAACTGGGAGGCAGCTTTCTTCCTTTAAGCAAATAACAGTTATGTCCCAGCAGATATGAAGTGCAAAACTTCAAACTTGGGAGTTCTGAAGTGAAAATATTCTTTGCAACTGACTAATGGATGGACAAGATGTTTGAAATCCTTCAATGGGTGTTATGATGTCAGCATACTGCTCATGTCCACGAAAAGGGTGGGGGCACCCTAACTTTGTCATGTGCCCCTACTACATAGCGGACAGAGAGTAATATGTAGGTGTTCGAGTGGGCTATTGCATTATAGAGAAAGTCATATGGAGCCTATGAACATTATAATGGTTGCTGCATGCTCTTAGATGGTAAATTGAGCTTGATTTTACACTTACATTTGCTGCAGACATTGGTACTGATTATCTTATGATTTGTCAAATGGATGTGGATGATTTGGAGATATGTAAGGGAGGCATAGCGGTTGATGAGATTTGAACCTAGGTTTCGAGGATCAAGAGGAAGTTGCTCAGTTATGAGTATATTTAGAAGTGTTCTCTTGGCCTGTGGCTGTAGGAGGAGGGACTGACAGGTAATATATTATATATGTCAGATGTTGATTTCTTATGACCATAATGATTTTCTGATGGCCTCTTGAGTCAGATGCTGATTTTTCCCCCTTATCAGTGGCAAAATGTCAAGATGGTAGGTTTTGATGCATGTGGAAAAGACGAGCCAAGACCCGAAATCTGAACTGTACCACCCTTAGGCTGTATCCACACTACCCTACACCCAATATAGACTCATCCAAAAATGTATTCGAAACTCAAATTGGCCTTGTTCTTTTTAGCTATAAGGAGCTTTATGCTGGAATTTATAAAACGATAAGAAGTTGTAAGCAACTGTAAGAAGTTGTACGAGATGGAAGGAGTTGTAAGGAATCGTAAGGAGCCCTAAGATTGCTAAAGCTAAAAAGAGTAAGGCTAATACCTGAACAAAACCAAAACTAGCCTGAACTTTCCTACAAAGTTATTTATCTTCTCAAGGCAAGGTTATTTGACCGAAGTCGACTTGGACCAAAAATCACCTGACCCAAATCAAAATGTCACTAATCCAAAACATGACCCAAATCCAAACTTAACCCGACCTATACACTAACCGAATGACCGGCGTGACAAGTGTGGGCTTTGATGATGGTACTAGTAGATTAGGGGCTGGGTATTTAGCAGCCGGGGCTGGTCTAGATTGTTTGATGTCCATGTTTTTTCTTTTCACTGCTATGTATGGCCTAATTGGCCTCGGATTGTCTGAAATAAAAAGTGGGTAATTGACAGCAAGACTAGTCAGAGGACTCCACCTTTGTATGTAAGCAGCAATGGAGGTTTGTGTGTTGAAGCAGCATCCATGGTTCGGCCATTAGTTATGCTCTAGCATGCTTTATGGGCACCAAGTTGGTTGCAAAGTGAATGATCTGATACTGGGAAGATTGTGTGAAAGATATCTAGGAAACTGAATTTTGTTGTAAGCTAGACAAGAGTTCTGCCTTTACAAGTATAGTTCCATGTCCTTCTTAACCTCCATTTAATTGGAATCTAGCTACTGATATTCTTACTTCACAAAACTTGAACCTGAGACCTTTCTTGACAATTTAGATCAAAAGCTGTTTGTTTCGATCTTAAGATAACTTTTTTCTTTTTTCTTTTTTGATGGGAAAGCTCGAAGCAGACAAATCTTCCTCACTTGTATTGTTTGTATACTACAGAAAGCTTTTTGACTGGTAGAACGTCAATTCATTGTGACAAGTGACAACAATTGATTTTAGCTTGCCTGGAAGCCATATACCCTTTTGCTAAGAAAAGCATATGGAATCTCAAACTCAGTACAGGTTAAAGCTTTTACCTTTCAAATGTCTTATCGTCTTTAATCCTGCCTTAATCGGAATCAAGGTATAAAAACTCTTTTAGTGAAGTTTTCTCCTCCGAGAGTACTCGAACTCGTGACTTTGTTGAACTACTTGAACGAACATGCTTCACTCTTTAGTGGTTACCCATGAAATTGAACCACAAAATCTATTTGCTTTGTTTAAATTGCTATCCATCCCTGACAAGTTAAGAGAAAAATAAAATAATTAGCTATGTTTAAGTTTTATTTTTTATTTTTAAAATTTAAATTATCTACGAAGGATAAACTTCAATACAGGAGGGAAGGCGGAAATTGAATTTACAATATAATATATTTGGAACCGCAATCTTAACTACTAAAGAATCTGTTGTGTGGCCCCTCTCTTAAATGTCATGGACAATGACTTCACTGTTGTTTGCTTCAATCCCTTTTGTCAATTGTGAAATGCCTGTGTTGTTTTCTGTCCATTTTCAGTGTACTTGGAACCTAAATGGCCTTCTCCGCCCTCTGTTTCACCTGCCATTCACCATTTGCAGACCTTAAAAAGTGGAACAAGGCAATCAAAAGTCAAGTTCAAGAGGGCAAACTAAAGGAATCCTTCTTTTTACTGGTTAACATGCAAGAAAGGGGTTTTCGCCCTGATAATTTCACATTTCCCATATTACTTGAGGCGGCTCGTCTCCATCATTCCCTTCATAATCTGGGATTTGTTCTTCATGGGCATGCAATAAAAACTGGCTACTCAAGTGATTTGTTTGTTCAAACTTCTCTGCTGAACTTGTACTCTAACCTGAAGGACATTAATAATGCACACAAGGTGTTTGAGAAAATGCATGAAAAGGATGTCATTGCATGGAACTCTATGCTGGATGCTTATGCTTCTCAGAATCAGATGGATGATGCAGCTGCCCTTTTTGATTCCATGCCGGTGAAGGACCTTACTTCATATAATATCATGATTTCAGGGTATGCAAAATCCAGAAAATTGGAGTTGGCTCGAAGCTTTTTGAATCAGCGCATACAAGAGACGTGGCCTCATGGAATTCAATGATTTTGGCTTGTACTTTAACTGGGTGTATGGAAGAAGCCCAGGGATTGTTTAACCAAGCACCACACAAAAACTTGGTTACATGGAACACAATGGTGACTGGGTATCTACGTAACGAACTTTATGATAAAGTTCTTGAATTGTTTGATCAAATGAAGGCGGAGAACTTCAAACCTGATCACTTAACTATATCTGGTGTTTTGGCTGCCTGTGCACATCTGGGCTCTCTTAAATTTGGAATGGCAATCCACATTTATGCATTGGAGCAGCGTCTCATGAGCCTGGAAGTGACTACTTCACTAATTGACATGTATGCCAAATGTGGGAGCATAGGTCACTCTTTGCAGGTGTTCTACAAGTCTCAAGCAAAAGACATCTTTTGCTGGAATGCTATGATATCTGGGTTAGCCCTCAGTGGTCATGGCCAAGCTGCCTTGGAACTCTTTAATACAGTGAAACACACAAAATCCTTGAGCCCCGATGACATAACCTTCATCGCTGTGCTTACTGCTTGTAGCCATTCAGGCTTGGTGGAGGAGGGTTGCGCCTCATTTTCCTCGATGAAAAGAGACTATGGAATTTCCCCCAAGTTAGAGCACTATGGTTGCATGGTTGATCTCTTGGGCAGAGCCAACTTGCTGATCCAAGCTCTTGATCTCGTGGAATCGATGCCGTTCAAGACTGGAGAGACGATCTTGGCTGCATTGCTCAGTGCTTGTGTTATTCATCAAAATCTCGAGGTGGGTGAGAAGGTGGTGAAATTAGTCATTGAGAAAGGTGAACAAGACATGAGTGATGGAGAGTTTATGATGGTGTCTAATCTTTATGCTGCCTGTGGAGAATGGGAAGAAGCAGCAAAGTGGAGGGAGAAGATGAATGAGGAAGGCATTGTTAAGACTGCTGGATGTAGTGTCATTGAACTCAATGGGAAGCCTCACAGGTTTTTGGCTGGGGGCTTGAATACACATTGATTTCTGTATTGGGGTTGCAAGTCTTTTCCCATCATCCTTGAAACAAGAATACTGACCGAGTATGAATTCCATTAGAGATGAATTGATTTGTCTTTTGATTCTTTGTTAACCCGTGCCGAGTTAACTATCAACCTACGAGGCATAGAGCTTTTCCAATGTGAGTTTTCTCCGTTCATAAAATTCGTATATATAACTTAGTTAAAAGGAGCAAGTATCGAATTATTTAAATCGCCCAACGATCGAATGACGATTATAGACTACCGTATTGTACACATGAACAAGCACAAGATACATACAGTAATATATATGCAAGTAAATTAAATATTATTGTTATTGCTGATATTGTTATATTTTGTAATTTTCACTCAAGTTCGGATCTGAGAAATTATTTTAAAGATTATTAAGTAAGTCAAATACTTTCAACATTTGGGAGACATGTAATTGTTATAACTCATAATATATTGATTTGACTTGGAGGGTCATACATTATCTAGCTAGAAAGGTAGTAGTCATGCTTGAGTCGGTGATAGCGAAATGAGGAAGACGTGGGACATTTACTAACTACATTTTTTTGATAAAGATTCCAAATCATTAACAATAATGGATATACTTTACTCTTACTTTACCAAATTGTCTTAAACTATAAAGTTTATCATTATCAACACATATTTTATCCATTATTATTATTATTATTATTATTATTATTATTATTATATAATCTTAGGTGTTGAACTATAATTATCTTTTCAAATAACAATAGTGTATATATGACTAATTTCAAAATCATAAGCTATGATGAAAGTTTAATCTATATATTTGTTGTTAGAACTCTCCACAAGCCATAGTATGGCAATCTTAAAATAAAACTTTACATAATACACTTGATCTTTGTCGATTATTGATTTTTGTTTTTTTTATAGAAAAAGAACAATCAAGGCAAGAAAAGATAAAAATAAAATCAGCACAAATTGTAAAAATCGCTAATAAATCTCATACAGAACTTACTCATAAGAGTTAAGCACTTTTCAAAAAAATTTTAACTAAAATAAGTAATCATTCAACAATATTATACCGCACCTTACTCTCACTTGTTCTGTCCGGACAGCACATACACGTATGTGGTTGTCCAATCCTTTGACCCATTTTCTTACTCAAAAGAAAGAGAGAGAGAGTGTGTGGAATATATAAGCTCCAACTTTTCGCACGCCAATTATAATTAGCGTTTGTTAAAGCATTTATACCTTTTAATAATTCGTAACTACTTGTAACCGCTAATCGTAATGCTCATAATTGCTAACAGTTGATCATAACTGTTATAACCGCTATACACTATAACCGCTAAGGACAAATTATAACTACTAATTGCTAATCGTCGATTTATAACCGCTAACTCATAGTTATTAGTTTTAACCGCTAATTCAAACAGGCCCTTAAAGTTCCATGGGGACTTTTTCTTCGTTCTTTTTGTAATCACAAAACTTGAAAAAATTTTAATTACTTCGACAAACAAAAATAACTTTACAAAAATGGTGTACATAAAGAGAGTCACTAGTTTTTTTAGATGTTTCGAAGGAGTTTTGATTATTTGGCTAGGTGTTTATAAGGGGAGTGCATAGTATGTTAAGTTTTATGTTCTTATATCTCTTTTGAGGTAATTAATTATCAAAGTCGGTTTGTTATCGGATTTGAGGGTGGTCATTATCAGATTTTTCTTTAGGTGTTTATAAGGGGAGTGCATAATATGCTAAGTTTTATGTTCTTATATCTCTTTTGAGGTAATTAATTATAAGAGTCGATTCGTTATCGATTTAAGGGTGGTCATTATCAGATTTTTCTTTAATATCTTGAATTAGTCCATCTTTTAGTGACATATTTAGACTTGAATAGAGACGTGCCTACGGCTAAAGATCCCAAAAAACTAAAATTAGGAGCCCACAATATTCAAATTCTTGCATAATACTCTTTTTCTTAATTATTATTATTATTAGAAGGTGTTGTTAGATTGTTGATTATGATGGCTTAGTTTATAATCAAATTATTGGATTTGGTATGACACAAAACTAAGCCATGTCCCCCACACAATCTTCAAAACCAAGAATTTATAATTAATTTGTTATAATTCAACATTATTCCCTAAATTATTTGATTGTGATTGTTTTTTAGATGGATAAGTTTTATACACGGATACAGATTCGGGAAGAATTAAATTTTGGTATTATTTTTCGGAAACCGGATATTCTACCACTAGACTACTATGAAAGAGGTTACAATTGTTAACTACTACGTCCTTTATTCTTAAAAAGAAGTCAAATTTAGAAAAAAATATATAAAAAAAGAAAATATTATTTACTTTTAAAAAATTTCAAAGATTTTAAATATTTTTATTAGCTACGTAGTAATTAATAAATACTTCAAATTTCTAGAGAAATTTTTTTATCTTATTGGTTGTAATTAAACACACACAAATTTTAGATAATTAAGTATATTATTCCAATAGTATTATTCAACATTCAATTTTTAGGGATGAATGGAGTATACTCCATTCGTTTCAAAATACATGTCGTTTTAAGGTTATGCGGGAATAGCAAAAAATACAAAATTTATAACAAATTTTGTATTAAAGACCATGTTGCCCTTATATTTCATTGAAAATGAAGAAAATCAATGAAAAATAGGAGAAACAAAGCAATTAATAAGGACAAAATTGGTAAACAAGTAATTAATATGTCATTGAAGCCGTAAAGTGACATGTATTGTGAAACGAGAAAAGTTAGTTAAAATGACATGTATTGTGAAACGGATGGAGTATATTTAGTAAAGTTTCTAATAGTTATAATTAAAAAATTATTTTTAAAGTCTTCATAGATTGATTTTTGAACTTTCTTATCCTAGAAAAAAAAACAAGTTATTAAACTTCTTTTCTTTTTCCAATGATGGAATGATTTTTGTTTTTGCACTCAATGATGGAGTGAATTTAGTGAGACATTAAATGTGCCAACAATGCAACAATAAATGAGGTCTACCTTCTTAATTTAAAGAAAAATGGTGCCCTTAGGGCACCATATAAAAGTAATTAATACTTACTTTATTAATTATCACCCACTAACCTATATTCTTGAATTTGCCATTATCATTAATACTTTGGTATTAAGGCCTAGGAAATAGGATATATATTGCACACTTTTTTTGGGTTGGTTAATAATTTTCTTTTCTTGTTTAGTAAATTATCTAATTTCCCTTCAAAATGCATATATCAACATTTTTGCATCAGCTCATAGGCATATTGCATGCTTTTTTTGTGGTTAAATAATTTTTTTTTTGTCTAATACAGTAGTTTCATTTTTTAGGAAAATAAGAGCTAGATTAAATAATCAAAGATACATTTCATTCCTTGTTTTATAATATGATAGTAATATATATCAATATAAATACATGTGACAGGAAACATTAATATTCAATTTCAAGAAAAAAAAACTTATGGTATGTGAGAAAATATAACCGAGTACTAAAATACTACATCAAAATATTTAAGTTTAGAGCTTCTTCACAATTACTTGCTCAAAGTATTAGCAATTACATTGACACTTGCATTTCTACCTAGTATTTAAATGAGTAGATAGGGTTAAAACCCAAATCACTAACAAAAGCTTTCTTCTTTTTATATGTAGTATTAAGAATTGCATCCTCTTTCATTTCCCAGCAAGTGTTTGCATTATGTCCGACCCTTCCACATATGGAACAAGTTTTGGTTCGACTCCTTGATTCTTGTCCACCTTTCAAGCGTCTCTTTCTTGGACGTCCTTTTATTGTCGATTTAGGAAGACAAAGAATACTGTCTTCATTGTCGGGATAATTGCTCATCAAAGTAGCCTCTTGTCCAATTATAACTTCTTCACGAGAGATGTTCAATTGACTACTACCATCCTCTAGGCACGTTCAATTGACTACTACCATCCTCTAGGCACCAACACGAGGGAAGTAGGCAAATGGAATTTCGTGACAATCTCTTTGAAGAAATACACGAAATATATGACGACAAAGTATCCCCAAGAATTCAAAATGCTTACAAGTACACATGGCTATTCTTCTATCCCAAAACACTTTACGGGATCCAATAGTACTTGTGGCACCATAGTATCGTAAACACAAATTCATAATCACTCATATGAAGTATTGAATATTGGCTTTAACCTAACAATCTTTTCTTGTAACTTTCGAAAGCAAAATGGGTGAGTACTCGAGAAGTCTGTTTTTCTAATGGTGAACCGAGTCCTCAAAGGAGTGATAGTAGATTTAGCTACCATATTTTCATTCAATTGGGTTTGTCTAATCTCTCGGATAACAATATCAACCTACAAAATAAATAGCATCCATATAAATAATATTTTTATTAACATGTCGACTTAATTTCAAATAAAAGGAACTTAAAATATATTTACTTACTTACTTAGCAAGATCCCTCAAATTAGTATTTGAAGAGACAAATCTCTTGATGAAACCATTGAGATATTCATATCTTTCAATAGTTGTCATTCTACCAAAAAGTAACCACGAAGATAGGCTGGTACCCAAAAATGTTTGATTTGATAGAGGCCGATGACATGTTTGTTGTCACTCAAATTGTATTTGCTTACTACTTGAGTGACAACAAACATATAATTGAAATACTAGGTAGTGATTTGGGTTTGAACCCTATCTACTCATTGAAATACTTGGTAGAAATGCAAGTGTTAATGTAATTGCTAATACTTTGAGCAAGTAATTGTGAGGAAGTTTTAAACTTAAATATTTCTTAACAATTTTGATATAGTATTTTAGTACTGATTATTTTTTCTCACAGACCATGAGTTTTTTTTTCTTGAAATTGAATATTAATGTTTCCTGTCACATGTATTTATCTTGGTATATATTACTATCATATTATAAAACAAGGAATGAAAGGTATTTTTGATTATTTAATCTAGCTCTTATTTTCATAAAAAAACGAAACTACTGTATTAGACAAAAAAAAATATTTAACCACAAAAAGAGCATGCAATATGCCTATGAGCTGATGCAAAAATGTTGATATATGCATTTTGGAGGGAAATTAGATAATGTACTAAACGAGAAAAGAAAATTATTAACCAACCAAAAAAAAAAACATGCAATATATATCCCATTTCCTAGGCCTTAATACCAAAATATTAATGATAATGACAAATTCAAGAATATAGGTTAGTGGGTGATAATTAATAAAGTAAGTATTAATTACTCTTATATGGTGCCTAAGGGTACCATTTAACATTTGTCTTTTAAGAAATTATTAAATAAAAAAGGAGGCAAAGCTACCTTTTTCGGAAGTTATTAATAAACATCTAAGTGTCACTCTTAACATCCAAAATAAGATATATTATTAATCAAGATATTACACTACGCATTTCTACCATAACAATTTTAATTGCATTTTTGTTATTATAGCTTATAAAATTTATTGTCGTACAATCTAAATTTATAATAAATAATACAGGATTATAACTTATACATGATAAAAATAAATATAATTATTTTAGTAAAAAATATTAGGATACAAATCGAATATTATGATATAAGAATTTGAAAGAGACTTATATTTAAAGATGAAACTCTAAATATAAATAGCTTGGTATAACTTGATTATAATGACATCAAATTATCCAATAATAATAATATTAAAAGATAAGACATCATAAGTCTATAACAAAATCCAAATCAAGAGCTGGTCCTCCCCTACATTGATAGAGAAAAGTGATAGCTTTTCATTTTGGGAAGCCCAACATATTATAATCAATACATTATTTGCTTTTTAAAGTCCCACCCATAAAATATTTTTCCTGAAAACTTGTCGTGAAGAAAATTGATGTTTAGGGGAAGGAAATTTGAGAATTATATACATCTGAAAATGAAATTTCCAAAAATATCAAGAGCTAAGCCAGCTTGCAAGCAGTCACATTAAACCTTTTCTGGTTCTCTCCAGTCTCATCCTTCTCATCCATAAACTGAATAAAGTATGTACAAATTCCATCCCCTCCCCTACCCAACCAATAATTTGTACTTACTACTTTTAAATCATAATACCTTTGAATACCCATTTCTTAATTTGTCTAACCATGGCTTCCCCACATATTCCAATGACAGGGTAGGTCAAGACTCAAGATATATACTACTTACTGGGTTTGCTTTCCCCCTCTCTCTCTCTCTCTGTCTGATTTGCTACCTGCCCTTGGTCAAAATTCTGGGACTCACAACCAGGTGGTCGAGTAAGTATTACAGACCTGGATTTTCAGCAATACTTTTGATCAATTGTTTGACCAGTATGACTAGTTTAATCATATGGGTTCATTTAACTTTTTTGTTTTTTTAATTGACCGATTGCAATTTTTGTAAGTTGCCCACTTGGGGTTTTATTTATCTGGTAATACAAATACTTGTTTGTTGTGGGATCAGTGCTTAATTTTGCTTCTTGATATGCGGTTGTGCAGTTTTTATTAATCAGTGACTGCTCCAAGCATTGATAACTGCAATTTTTCAGGTGACCCAGATCTGTATTTGGCTTTTCCCCCTCCCCCACCCCCTTTCCAAACTGAGATCAGAAGTAATTGTGCTTCATGATGTGGGTACTCTGAAATTGGTGCATAATTATTCCGTTGATGTGGGTATTCTGTGGTAGGTCCAATTTAGGGTTCCTTGATACTGTGAAGTTGATCATATTTGGATTTTGATATGTACTTACGTTTATTATTAAGTTTTTTTTGTTTGACTAAAAATTTTGAAATACTGCTGCAGGTGAAATTCAGTGATTTTTGAAGCCTCTGGGTTGAGTGAAAGATGGGCATATACTTGAGCACACCCAAAACTGAGAAATTCTCGGAGGATGGTGAAAACAGCAAGGTTAGATATGGGTTGTCTTCAATGCAAGGTTGGCGTGCTACCATGGAAGATGCTGTGAGTAGCTTGTCTTTCTGGATGGTTTCTTTTTATTTTTTGGTAAGAATAAGGATTCTATTACCACAGGAGGAAATTTCAGTGAATTTACAATCTGCAGGAAGGGTGACACCCAAGCCTGTTCATGGGAAAAGCTTGTTTAGTTTCTCAATAATTGAGGGTTTCTACTTTTTTGACAAGGAAGCTTAATCTGGCTTGAACTAGATTTTTGCAATCTGAGCTGATTTGATCTTCGTTCTTTGCTGTCTGCTTGTATATTCTAGCATTCCTCTCAGTCCAGATGTAGTAGCAACTTTAGTCACACACATCATCAATACCCCAATAGCCACTTTGTGTTTGTTCAGCTTCTTAGCAAACTTTTGCAAGTCTGGCACATTCAGCACTCTCTGTCCAAAAGTAAATGAGGATAGCACATTATGCAGTACATTTTGGCTGTAAGCGCACTTAAAAAAACAAATGAGCATGATTCTCTGTGTTAGTATGACAAAGTCTGCATCTCACATTAGGCACTTGAATATGCATTTTTCCCAGCCTATCCGATGTAGGTAATCTGCCCAATGACATTCTCCGAAATCAAAAGGAATCTTTCTGGATCATATGTAATGCGTTTTGGTAGATGGTCTTATCTAAAAGAATCTTTTTCTGATACATGGATATTTTGTTTTTCTAACAAAGAAATGGACTTGTGGAACATTCCAATCCTGCTTGGTCAATATCGCGGTAATGAATTTATGCCATCTTGAGTAGGCAAGAAATGGTGGGGGAATCATGATCTCAATTTCAATCCTGTACTATAGGAAAACAGTTTTTGAATCAAATAATATCGTCAAATTGATTCTTAACTTTTCTATTGTTGCATGATTTTCACTGTTCCTGGATGACGCCTTGGCGGTCTTCTCTTATCACTATTATGTCGGATTTGTCCATAGGGCGCAACATTCCCGTATTGAGTGTATGAAGCATTTCCCAACACCGAGGTTCTGCCACACAGCATATTGTGGGGCTCTCCCTGAAAATCCTTTATAAGCAACCACCCTTAAAGTATATTCTTGGGGCTTTCTGAAAACTGCTAGTCTCGCCATTGTTTCTGACAGAATGTCTGGGGTCTAGTATGTAGATACTTTCAACAAGCGTGTGATTCCATGAGTGCACAATGTTAGCATCAACTATCGTAATCAATTTCAACTGTAACTAATGCACTTCTATGCATGCATGAGAATGGGTCATCCATTTGTTTACATGGTTGTCTTATGACACAAGCAGGTGTGAATTCTTTTAGGCTTGTTGCAGCTCAAACTCCTTATTCATGAAGCTTTTCATTAGGAAATAACTATTCACAGATTTCTGATCAATGTCGATCCACATGAAAATTCTTGTTGATGCCGATGTGGGAAACTTCTTGTAGTTCCTAGCTTTCTGCCCATTGTGCTTTCATCCTACATCGTTTAGCCTGATGAGTTCATGTATGGTTAATTGAGATATGTTTCCTTATATGTGGCGGATCCGCTATCTTTCTCGTTCAAAATTTGGCCATCTATATGATCTCTGATCGCTTGCAATTGCTTCTATTTTCTATGACTCACTTGCAATGGAGATTCTCTTTTGTCTTGTTAGATGTTGTGCTAATTATGCTTGTAATTTGTTTTTCTAGCATGCTGCATTTCCTGATCTGGATGATTCTACGTCATTCTTTGGTGTCTATGATGGTCATGGAGGTAAGCATGAGAAGTTTGTTTTATCTTGAGAGAAACTCACACCTCTTTGTCCGAAACAGACATGATTTATATGAAGCTCAGTTGAAAAAAGGGATGTTAATGCATTAAAGTTTTTCATGGTTCTTGTTTGCTGAGGATTTGACTTGTGCATTGTATGCATATGTACAGTTGCTTACTTGGCAACAAGCAGAGATGAATTGTTTGGGTTTTTCATAATTGTGTGGAGAGCCAAATTATTTCTAGGACCAAACAAGTCAGTGACCCCAAAAGGCCTTAAATTAAATCTGGTGCAGATCCAGTTAGGGCCACCCACTTTTGACCCAAAACCCAACAGACTAGATTTCAATTGAAACATCCTGAAAATTTCTTCACTTTTAGTGATTGTTGTTTCTTGACAAGCTTATAGGACAAACTGATAGCAAAACCTGAATATGACTTGAGCTCAAAGTGACTCCGCCTAAAGCTTCAAGCTCATTTGTTTCCACTTTCTTGTGATCTAGTCCCCTACGTTGATTTTTGCATGATGAAAGTCATAATTAGAAATCAGAATCTCTGTGCTTACATCATCTTTTTCAGGGTATTGTTTTATGTCTTATATTTTTAATACACGTGTTTTCACTGTTTATGAGTACGAAGTGTGTTTTTATAAAAGCCTATCTTCAAAAATTGTTTATTGAGCGAATAAAGCAACCTCTTCGCAATTTTTAATCATAGGGTTAAGGCTTCATACATCCCCCCAAGGGGAGAAGAGATACCCTATGTAGGCAGCATTCTGGAATAGCAATTTGGTTGATTGTGTTATATCTAGGTTGTTCTTGTTGGGTATCTTGTATTGTCATTGTCAGCTTTCAGTACTCATGCTAATCTTGTATTTCCCATAGGCAAGGTTGTTGCCAAGTTCTGTGCAAAGTACCTTCACCAACAGTTGCTTAAGAGCGACGCATATTCGGCTGGAGACATAGGAACAGCTCTCCAGAAGGCCTTTTTAGGTAATTACATATCTTGACAGAGATTTGAATCACTTATCATTCTTGCTTTCTGTTAGAGCCTATTAATTTTCTATGTGCAATGTTTGAAACGCATTTAGATATAGCACATGGTGTTCTAAATGATCAGGTCGCTCTGCAGATAACAGTATGGTCTTCAAGTTTTGTACAAGTAGCATCATATAAGATAAGCATACACATGCAGATGGATGTCTTAAATATATCCCTTTGTGTTGTTTGAGCAGTTACTGCAAAAGGAATTTTAAATTCTTTTATATTTGACACTCATGGTTGTAACTTATACAAGTTTGTGAGTAAATAACTGCTGTACTCTATTAGATAGTAATATTGTTTCCAAGATCTAGAGTTAAATTTAGAATAACTTCTGCTGAATTCCTGATGGTTGCCCATTTTGGTCATACATTGGCGAAAGGCTAAACGTCTTCAGCATTGGCAGTTGTGACGGTTAATTTGAACATGGAGGCAAATTCCTACCCTTGATGGAATTTTCTTCTGGAATCGTAACTATGCAGTCCATTAAACATAAGATCGAAGTGAATAAATGGATCCTTAGTGCTCTGTTTTCTCAATTCCTGCCCTTGTGGCAACAACTCTTCCTAAACATCTTTTTACTGGACTGACTCTTGGATGTTAGTTGTAGTGGCAAACCAGGAGTGCATTTAAAGCCTCTGTATTCTTGGTCTTTCGCTATTACTGGCATTATAGATTTATACTCTTGATGATCCAGAAATGCCTCATAAGAGAAGAGGGAGAGGGAGGAGAACTGGGTGTGCTATGTTATCATAAATATACCTGTGGCATGGGGAGAACAGGGCATGTTAAGCTGTCATAAATATGCTGTGTGACCTGTAGAAGTGTGGCTAGCAAA
Organism: Talinum fruticosum; assembly: GCA_021018815.1. NCBI lineage: Eukaryota > Viridiplantae > Streptophyta > Magnoliopsida > Caryophyllales > Talinaceae > Talinum > Talinum fruticosum. Next base: position 9,357,391 of record JAITYX010000006.1, on the reverse strand, counting down.
AGGCTGTTTGTGCTTTGCATGGCTGCAACAATACCTTGTAGCGTTTAATTTTTTTTCCCTTTTTGTTGGTGGTGAAGACTATACATTAGGATGTTCTGTATTTTCTTTCTTCCAACTACATTTTAGAGAACATGATGTTGTTAGTTCTATGTTATCGTGGGGGCCCATAGAGGCAGGGGGGAAGAAATCTGATGGAGACAGGATAACAATATTGATTGAAAAACTGCAACATTTTTATCTGTGTAGTCTGTCGGCTTTTTGGTTTATTCTGTTTGTTATTTTGTTTGGTAATCGTGTTTTCTCTCTTTCTTTTAACTTTACACTGACAAATGTTTAACTTTTTCAGAATGGATGAGATGATGCGAGGACAAAGAGGGTGGAGAGAGTTGGCTATTCTAGGTGATAAAATAAACAAATTCACGGGAATGATAGAAGGGCTTATATGGTCACCAAGGAGTGGTGATGGCAATCAGCATGATGATGACTGGGCCTTTGAGGATGTGGGTATTTGCCTTGGATTATGAGTTCTAATTTAATGCTCCATGGTGTGTGGATATGTGCTTCATTTTGTGTGTGTGTGTATATGTGCTTCAATTTTCATTGTTTTGCAGAGTATCCGATAAGCCTAAATATATTATCTCCTCCTTTCTATTTCTAACATTAGAGAGCATGAGCAACATTTGGGTTTGGACAAACTAATGAGCAGTTGAAAACATAGGCTAATCTTGTTTAGTTCCTATAGCATCTTAAACAAAATGTAATGTGACCAACTAGACAATGTTCTGAATTTTTCTGGGAGTTTATATGTTCATTTCCTCTCCTGTAATGAGTTGCATTCATTCTGTTTTGTTGACCTCCCTGGCGGTATACAATTTTGGTTCATAAAAATGTGTTATTTACCTAGTCTCGTCGCATTCTTTTTATTTATATTTTTCGTTTGTTAAATTGAACTTCTTGAGGTACTTGAATACCATATAAATTTTCTTTGTGCTTTTGTTAATCTTCTCTAGCAAATCACGGATTTAGCATTGCACAGATTTGAGAGCATTTTTGAACAGAGCAATACTATGAAGAAAGACTAGATGTGCATAATACCAAGCCTTCCAGGATAGAATAATTCAAATCCATCATCATGACATGCTAGATTGTGTCATTGTTAGAGTTTGAAGGCCCTCCTCCTTCCTGCAAATCAAAATAAATAAATAAGTAAAAGAATTGCTTATGATGGTGCTCTTGTAATTGGTTCTTTAACCAGGGGCCTCACTCAGATTTTTCTGGTCCCACTTCTGGAAGTACGGCCTGTGTTGCAGTTATTAGAGGCAACCAACTTCTAGTTGCCAATGCTGGTGATTCCCGTTGTGTGATTTCCAGAAAGGGACAGGTACGTTGCATAAGATACCTGTTTTACTACAGAAGCTATGTCCTACTTAAAGCTGTGAACACGAAGCAGCAGTAATTCTTAAATCATTAGAATTGCAGTTACCTCAATTTCTTGAACCAACCATTCTCTATCTGCAGGCTTATAATCTTTCTAGAGATCACAAACCTGAACTGGAGGCTGAAAGAGAGCGGATATTAAAAGCTGGTGGATTCATCCATGCTGGACGAGTAAATGGAACTCTAAACCTTGCAAGAGCTATAGGTATTTGAGTTCCTGCTGTCTACTTCTGGACCTAGTGCTCTATAACTTCCTTTTTCTTTAAAAAAAAAAAATGAAAATCGTTAATATGGTTGTTGGAGATTGAATGTAGCTTACTAGGTTTTCTTTCATCTTAAAATGCTAGTGACTGCTTGATTCCTCTGATGTGACTTGAATCCTGGGATACAGAGGTAAATTTTTTAGTGAGTATGGTATTGCTCATCATTGACAGGTGATATGGAGTTCAAGCAGAACAAATTCTTGCCTGTTGAAAAGCAAATTGTAACAGCAAATCCAGACATAAATACGGTCAGTATTATATTTTTAGGATGTTTACATATTTAGCCAGTTCTTCCCCAAATTTATGTCTGTCTTATCTAATTAATTTCTAGGGAGCCATTTAAGTTTCTTTTTCATGTAAACTTCTTTTAGCTTTTTAACATGTCTGTTTCTCCCGTTTCTTTACCTGATGTCTTAAATAGGTTGAACTAAGTGAAGATGATGATTTTATTGTGCTAGCCTGTGATGGCATATGGTAAGTGCTTTAAGGCTTCCCTTCATATCTTCATGAGCTGTAGTTCGAGGATAATCTTTTTCTTTTTAATTACTGTACATGCAATTATATATTATGGCTGCAATTTTTTTGTTGTTGTTTAGACCTGTTGGTGTCTTGCTGTCTAGGAATTATATGGATCTTATGTCATCAAATTCGCCTATTGAGACGCTGATCTTTGCTTGCATTTCATACTATTGCATTGTACATCATCATTTATCCTATCCAACTTATCCTGTTTATTGTCAATGTGATTTATTTTTCTGTCACATCTTGTTGTGTACATATCTTGAATTCTTCAGCTTCTTTAATTCACAGAAACTGATTTTGTGAGATACGTGAACATCTTGGGAATTTTTTTAAAGAAAATAAAACCCTTTCTACTTGCGCGCTAGAATATCCACAAGGATCTTGTTTGCTTGTCTATTGCACTTTTTTATTTTCCATGATTGGTTTAGTTTTCTTTTCTGGCTTAGGAGTCATTACTTCTATGCCCTTCTTTTCTTTCGACTTATCCAAAGTACTCATTCCATTGGTTTGTTGTTTAAAGGGACTGCATGTCAAGCCAGCAACTTGTTGACTTTGTTCATGAACAGTTGAGCACGGTAAGCGCACAAAGCTCTTTTTGAACCTATTTCAAGTCTATTTGCATGGTGTTCTAATGTGTATGATATATACTCCTAAATGCTTAGGAGCAAAGTAGCAAGTTGATGCTCTTGTATTCATTGCTTTAGAAATATCCTTGGTGCTCAAAAAACATATAAATTAGATGCCAAATTGACTTTGCGAAGCCAATAAGTTGATTATGGATTGCCTCACTTAGCATGCATATAATTTTATTTAGTTCAATGTCCGACAAAATTATTCTTCAATCCCCCCAAACAAAAAAAAGTTTGGTAGCCCCAAGTAGTCCAGCTGGCATATTTTATGTGGGGTGGTATAAAGGACTTGGATTCAAACCTCACTACATCAGCCTCCTCAGTCCTATCCTGTAGGTGCGCTGCCCCCTCTGCGGCCCCTCCTCCCCCCACCCCCACCATGGACCTGGGCACATGAGGGTGCCTTTATGCAGTGTGTTGGTGTCCAGCTTCTAGCCACCACCTTCTAGGCTTTTACCCATCCTCCAAGCTCCCTATGCCCCTGCTAAGTTCGCTGCAGGCCAACAACCTCACTGCCTTCTGCCCACTCCTTCCTTTCCCCTTAACCTTACCTGTTCTAACCCCTACTTAGGCTAGCAGCCTCACTGGCCTTTGCTGCCCCTTTCGTCACCTTTTTTCTCCCCAACCCTTCCCTCTCCCTAACAAATCGTAAAGAAACCCCCTCCCCTTTCTTCGAAATCCCTCTCTTCCCCTGCGTGCCCCCAAAAAAACCCTCCAAAAAGACGAAGAAACCCATCTTTCTGGCCGGCAACTTAGTTTCTCGGACTCAACCATATCCATGTTCAATGTCATGTTAGAAGCTGCATTTTCTAGAAGATTTTGTACATTTTTGGTCCAAATTGAAGACTTGAGTGTCCATTAGTGTCTGAACCAAATGTCAGAGACAAAATGAGGAGTCCAAGTAACCTAGCTGCGATCAGCGGGCCTCCCCCAGGTAGACAGGGTCACCAACCACTTTAATTGTAAGTCCAAAATCCAAACAATTTTTTTCTCTCCTCCATGTCATGTCAACACTCCCTTCCTGCTACTGGTTCATTTGGTTTGGTTGGCACTGTTAGTTGTCCCCTAAACAGGACTTTGCCATTGTGGTTAAACTTTGGCTTTGCCGGAAATTTACAAATGACCTTGGATTATATATATATATATATATGACCAAATGATCTAAAAGGGCAAAGTAGCATTGGAGAGGAGAGAACTTTGGCGCTGGTGAGAGAGTGGCCTACTCGACTCCATAAGCCATTGTTGGTAGTGATGGACAGGGGTAGTCAAGGAGACAGGGAAACACTTAAGGCGGAGTTCTATTTGTCATTGCTATGTTTAACAGTAGTTGTAAAAATAGATGAATCAAGTGAGTACACTTTGTGATGTATCCAGGGTCTGCAGTAGAATTTTGCCAGGGAGTTCAAATCATAATTTTGCCAGATTTGATCTTTACCTAGGAAGCAACATGCTGAGAATCTATTGTTTATCATCAAGTGATTTGCATGATGATATTTTGCATCTTGTTGTAGGAAACAAAGCTCTCAGTGGTATGTGAGCGAGTACTTGACCGGTGTTTGGCCCCTTCTACTGCTGGCGGTGAGGGTTGTGACAACATGACGATGATATTGGTTCAATTCAAGAAACCCTCGCAGGAAGGTGCTTCTACAGACCCAGAGCCATCACCATCTGAACCATCAACATGTCCCGAGGAGAAACCACAACAAGAACCAGAACACACAGAATCAAGCTGATGTAGAAAAGTATAACACTAAGGAATCTGTTTTTCATGGTTCGACTCCCTTGTTGATTTGTTTTTTCTACTCTTTCTGTAAATGGAGGGGTTATTCACCACCATCACGGGCGGTGCCATTAGTGGAAATACTTGCTTTCTTCCGTCCATATTTGTATTGTAAAAAAGCTCTTATAGGATGTACAGATTTTTGTTTAGGGTTTGAAAAAATGTTGAACCACTTAGCTAATGCTATTTGCTTCCTTTCCGGATTTCAGTCATGGTTGTTCCTGTTATTCTCTTCTCAGCCCCTCAGGTGGCCCTCTTTTTAGAGAAATATGTTTTTATTTCTTTGATGTTTGTGATTTCTATTTGTCAATGATAAGGCTGCATACATTGAGGTTTCCCTAATTATTAATTATTACTTTTCGATGTTTTCTCCGACGTTATTATAGAAAATTTATTGTGCTCTTTCGAGTCAATATTGGAAGCAAATAGTAAATTTCGAACATTGGTAATCGGAACTAAAGCAGCTCTATGTTAAGGGCCAGTAGGAGGCTGATGCAATTCACATTTTACAAGTTTGCTCGGAAGAAACAACGTAATAGGAAGCAACAGTAGGCTTGTGCAAGAACCAACCTTGATACTTTACGTATTCTAACATGCTACTCATGAGAATGTCTTATGGGCTTGAAGCGGAGATGTTGTTTCTCTTCGCACAATAATTCAATATACTCTAATACCATATGTAAAAATCAATTTAATTTAAAAGTTTAAGTTGATAGTTGAAAGTCTCGGGATAAGTTATATATATTCTAATTAAGTAAACACGACTTGTGTTGGAAACTAGGCAACTTTAAGTTGTCGATAGCCATTATCCATTTTGCTGACTAGGATAATTTAGGATGTTTTGTTCCTTAGTTGCTTGTCTATGTAAAGAGTTGTACATTCTTACTTTGGCGATTTAATATAATTTTATTTGGTTTTCCCAAAAAAAAATACTTCATTAAACATATTGGTCTGAACAATAGAAAGAGTTTCTCATTACACATTATGATGGAGATGGAAGAAGTTGTGAAAAATAGAAAGCTACCATGTTTTTGAGTTTGGATGATATTTTTTGTAAAGTTAGAGTCGAGAGTTCGGTTAACTATTTTCTTAAAATTTGTAAGGCTTTTTCAAGTTTGTAAGGATGTCACTTTATTATGCATAATCTTCTTCCTTTCTCCCAAATAATAGAAAGATTTTATTAATAGTGAAAAAAGTTTAAGTTTTCGACACACTTAAACAGGAAAAATCAAACAATTGAGAAACTCAAATTAAGTATTAATTTTCAATACTTGATTCGTTTCAGATCGAATCAATCAAAAAATAATTTTACTAGGTTTCTCTTTTCTTTTCTTTTTTTAAATTAAAGGATTTTACTACTTATGTACATCAATTATTACTCATGTCTTCAATTTATATAAGCACACCTAAAAACACAAATTATCTCAGAGAGAAAGATAAATTGTCCCTTAAAAGAGTATACAAAAATTCAGTGTCGAGCAGAAAGCAGAACAGTTTAGAATCCTCAGCCAGAAGAAGTACGATGCTTTGTAAGTTAAAGACTCTCATGGAAGAACACAGCATTTGCATGGGAAGAGAGAGAGAGAGAAACTGACAACAAAAACACATACCAAGATATTCCACGTGTTTTCACACCATTGGCTCGGTTTCTATAAATAATATATTTTTCCACATTGGAGAATGTATTTATCAAAGAAAAAAAGGAAAATTCCCCCTGTGGTTCTTCTCTGATTAAAAGTGGGAAAGGGAACAATCCCATCACTTTTGCCCTTCCCTCACCAATTTCTCTGCTGCCCACAATTATCAATTCATATCTCTCTCTCATGGAAGACAAGACTTCACAAGACAACACCAAAGAAACTTCAACAAGTAGTAGTACAGTCTTCACTGATCATGTCGTACAATGTCAAGGTTTTTTTTCTTTTTTTTTTTTTGCCCTTTTCTTTCCTTATCCCCCTCTACAACCCCAAATTCCTAAAATACGACATTATTTTCTTTTGTTATTCTTGTTTATTCTTAATTTTATTTTATGGGTACGCTTTTTTAGGGAAGCTGAGATTGTTGAAGGGATTTCTTCTGTTGATCAATCAGTGGTACTGAAATCTGGGGGTTTAAGTTGTAAAAATGAGTCTGATTCTCAGGGGAAACTGCTGAATTCAGGCAATTCAGATGAGGAATTTGGAGAGATAATGGAGTTGGGAAATGATCCTAATACTGGGGTTGGTGAATTCTTGCAAAATGATCAATACCCAGATGACAAAAATGTATTTGAAAGTGAGGAAAATCAGAAAAAACAAGATGTGGGTGTAGAGGGTGGGCCTTTGGAAGCTTCTGATAGCGCTCGAACTGTAGGGAAATCCATAGCTGAAGCAAGTCAAGAACAGGTATAGTTTCAGAGAAGCTTTTGTTGATTCAGAGAAGCTTGAAAGTGTTTTTTTTTTTTTTAAAGTTTTTTTTACCAGCCATTGCTTTTGTTTGAGCTGCAATAGTTTGCAATAGTTTGCATGTATGAGATGAATTTGGTGTTTTTAGAGTGTAAATGCAGATTAATTGGCAAAATATCATAGGCTTCAGATGGTATTTTTTTATAATATTATTAGTATTATGACTTCTAACTGGTCCTACAGAAGGATTCAATTTGGAAATAAGATTACATGTGTTTCTTGTTGAACTTACAGCTGCCTATCCCATGAATCATAGTTTAATATCTGAAAGGCCCATTGCAAAAGATTATTGAACCATAAAACTGTGACAATCTGATTGTGAGAAAAAACAAAGAGTATTTCAGGTTGTGGAGACGTTTATTCAGTGCTGTACAAGACTCTCTATCTTTGGGATAATGGGAATTTTTGCCATTCCTTCGTCTAAGGTTGTAGGTTGTGGGTACTCCACATTGTATGTATATAGTCCTTTTGTAGGATGTTAGCTTTGCATCTGACCTTTTGACCATGATATGTGTTATTATTCTATTTTCCTTATCCCAAAAGGGGAAAAAGAAATCAAAAGCCTGCTATAATCTGTGTTCAAAGCACTCTGCCAACTTGTGGGAATCATTTATTTGGTTCTAATTTCTAAACTGTTTGTTCAGCACACAATATATGTATGAATACCCTAGTGATATCGGTCATCTTTGATGATTAGCAAAGTTTGGCGATTTTACTGGTACTGAACAAAACTCGGGGGTGCTTCAGTCTCATCAAATTTACCATAATGCACTACTCCAGAGTCTGTCTCAATCTTCATTATTTGCAACAGGATTTTCTGCTAAAACTGTCACTGCTGTTTCTGTGTTTTTGATATGTCCAAACCTTATGCCATCTCTGTATTTGGAGCAATCCTGTACATCATATATTGTCAAGCAGGTCTACCTTGCAATTTGACCTTATGTTATTGGTACTAAAATCATTCTTGAATAAATGATTCCTAATGTTATTAAATCCTTTTTTGGTGTGCTTCTCGACAATTTTCTGTGGAAATATAAGGTTGTGTCTATCTCATGCATTGATTAAGGTGTGGTGTTCTTATTTGCATTATCCGTTGATTCTCCATTGATAGATGTAATCGATTGAGATGCAAGGACATGTCTTCCTGTTTAGTTCTTTCAGTTATGGATGTCTGTATTCATGAGGCCAAAATTTTTATGTAAACTTCATTCTTATATTTCTTAGTTTACATTTTGTCTTCACTATTGCTGCTTGCAGGCTATGTCCAGTTCGGGTATGTTAGGCATGAAAAGGAAAGCTGAGACATCAGAAACGAACAATGAGGCAGCTTCTTTGAATCCAAGGGCGGATGACTTGCAAAGGAAGTGGTATTGCTCCTTGTGTGATGTTTCAACCACTTCTGAAGGGACTTTAAATCATCATATGCAAGGCAAAAAGCACAAAGCAAAAGAGGCAAAATCTAAATCTAATGGTACAACCAGCATCACCAGCATGGACTGTGATTCATCTGACAACTCCCTTCAACCTGTGGGTCCCAGTAACAACAGGAGCATAGATGGAGAGCAAACGATGGATGCCAAGAAATGGCACTGCTCGATATGCCAAGTGGCAACCAATTCTGAGGAACTCCTGAAATCTCATCTCCAAGGAAAGAAGCACAAAGCTAAGGAGGCTAGGCTTGGGCTCGACCAAAAAACAGGCAACTTGAATGGCATTGAAAATGTGAAGAGTGAGACAATCACAAAATGGTACTGCTCTTTGTGCCAAGTATCTGCTGCATCTGAGAAAAACTTGCTGGACCATTTGCAAGGAAAGAAGCATAAGATTAAGGAGGGAGGCATAAATCCACCCGAGAATGAGCAGGAAACAACCAGCAATACCATTCCTGAGATAGGGGAAAAGTGCACAAATGAGCAAGAGATGAAGGAAGCTAACCTAGAGAACAATAGTGGTATTGATCAAAACCAAGAGATAAGGATGGAAGTCAGGAAATATTGGCATTGCAAAATGTGCAATGTGGGAACACACGATGAGGCATTGATGGATGCTCACAGGAAGAGTGATAAGCATAGGGAAGCGCTAAGGGAGAATTGTGGTGGTGTCATTGTTGTCTCAAGGATAATGGTGAACAAAGGAGTAGAAGGTGGGAAAGTTGCAAAAGAATAAGTAAATGTTGGGATTGAGAGTAGCAATAATAGTGGTTCTAGGCTGATGTTCGGTTTGTAAGTTATGTTACGACTTACTGGCATTCAAAGAGTAGGGATGTTCCTTCTACTTATGTGCTAAATGTCGTAAAAGCCAGAACACACTTGGGACTCCCCTGTTTTCCCTTACAGCTATGAATGAGAAAATGAATTCAAAATCTTCCCTTCAAAAAATACTTCGTTTGTAAATGGACTTACAGGGCACATTGATTCACAAGAGGTTAGATGGAGCCAACAAATTCACAACAGTGTACAAAGGCTTGGTCCATGCTCTTCGCCTACGAGGAGTGTTTCATGAAACTGGTGGTAGTCTATTAAATAGAGTCTATTTAAGAGCAAGGGGTTGTCAAATAAGGCAAGTCCTCTCTTGTTTAGCCCAGTTCAGGCGCATGCTAGTGGTTAACTGGACTAAACATTTTTTAAATTTACTTCTCCTGATTGAAGCTTATCACTGATGTTTTTTTAAAATGCTTTGTTTATTTTCTTTGCTTATTTCGAAAAATCCAACTAATTAGCAAGGTGGAGAATAGAAAGGACATCTATCATTGTAGATTTATGACAGACAATAATCTATTAGTGCAATGAGTCAATGACACCCTTTCCATCAACAGATGGATCACATCCCTTAGGCGAGTCAATTTATATCCAATTGTGTGCTGTATCTCATGTTTTTCAGATGCATTTGTGTAAGTTAATCAAGAAAAGAAGATCGTTGAAAAAGCCCAGATATTATTAGCTCCTCACTATCTTTCCCACAACTTTGCTTAAAAGTTAGTAAAGAAAGATCAATCATTTGTAACCAATTATTCAACTGATTGAAAGTTCCCTTCTGAATTTCAACATTCATCAGTATATCCTGTATTAGTCTCACCATGGCCACATAAAAGTTCAGAAGAGGGGAAAGCATGAAGATTTGCTCATGCCATTCCCTATCTGCAAATGCTTCAGCTTTCTTTCCTCAAACCCAGCCAAGACCCATCAACTTAAATGTATGAGCTTCATCAAAATAAGAAAAGGAAAAATGGAGATTTTACTATATAAGCTATTTTCTAATAAAAAAAGGTACACTAGTAACCAAACAAATGAATGATTCACTATTACAAGATCAATAGAATCCTGTTTTTTCTGCACAGACTCAAGTACTCTAAGATGTTGTAGAACACTTAGACCTTCAAAGCCACCTGGTCTTGCCAAGTAATTTTCCTTTTCTCGGCTCGTTTCCCATTTGGAAACAAATTCTTGGGTTTCTTCCCTATTCTCAGAGGCTCAAAACCAACCTCTTCTTTACCAACGTTACCCTGCATTATAATACAAAATAGAACTCAGACCACCACAAAGGAAAGAGTATAAGCAATATGCTTTAAGGTTGCATTGAATATGTAAATCATAAGGAAATCGCCAAAGATTTAGAGGAATGTACCGAATTCCACATAGATCCTATTGTAGGCCGTGATTTTTGAAGCATGGGTTCACTAGTAGTGATATATCTTCCACTTGGTCCTGCATCATATTTTGCATCTGTCGTCTGCGGTTGAACAGCTTCTTGCTGTCCTGAATTCTGTGATTGCATCTTCAATAGGAACTTGCGTCTTTGCCTCAGGAATCTGATATGAGGTGAAACATGATACAAGATATCAAATTTTTGTCGGCATTTCTTAATCAATAATCACAAGACATGAACACACTCCATAGGTATGTCGAAGCACTTCTTCATTCTAATAAAATCACCAAATCACATTATGATGGCAAAAGGGCCACTACAGAGGTATAAGATGGATGGTTTATTAATATCACCACAGCTTTTGGACTTCTTTCTCCTTTTCCTTTTTTCATTTTTTTTCTTTAGGGCTGGGTGATGAGGCACAAAAATTAATGTAGGCAAGATTTAAACCGAGGTCTAGCATATTGCCAGTTCAGCTAGCAAACAACAATAGCATTTGCTAGTTGCTATTCTAAATAGGACAATTCATCAAGTGGTCGAGAAATATAATAATGCAAAGCACCTTTGGCACATTCCAGGATCAAAACTTGGGAGTGTACCCAATTCTCCCTTGTTTGGGGAGAACTTGTAAGTTGGAGAGGTCTGTTAGTCATGATTAGATCGCTGCTAGGCCTGGTCTGACACTTGTGCTTCCCCCAACCCAAAGCCCCACCCATTATCAGTCCACTGGGTAAGTCCTACACAGAGGCCTAGTGGGTGGGCAGCTTACATTGCCCCAAAAGGCATCAAGATATATACTTGCTATTCACAACACACCAATTCAATCGGACTAGGCTATGAGTGTCCAACATAGGTATGCATCCATCCAAATGTCAAACTCAACCATTTTCACCTCTCTTCAAAAAGTCTGTCCACTTTTCACTGAAGCTGAAGTAGCAAGTGTCTACTGCACGTATGGGAATATTGAGTAGTCCAGAATTGAAATGAAGAGTCTGAATATAGTGGCACAATCAAACCAAGGATTGTCAAATAGTTAGTACCTGATTTCATCCAAAAGGGTTTGTTTTCTTTCCTTTGCTTCTTTTAGCTTTCTCTTCTTTGAAACACATTCCTACAATTGAAACACACAAAGAACTAGTCCATTCAGTCACACCACATTAGAATCAACTTAAATCTTTCAATCCCAAAAAATACAAGAATCTCACAACTTTTAGCACAATTTGCAAAACTACGCTCAAATTTGTCATCTAGAATGAAACCAACAAAACCCCATTTTATCGAATTCACTGTCCAAAATGCACAAATTTACTGAATAACCATAAAAATTCAGACACAAGAACTCGGACGAAATAAATCCGTCAACCCCAACCCAACCCCAACACCCCCCAAAAAAACAAAGAAAAAAATACTAACTTTGTCAATAAAAATTCAAATTTCTCACAAGGTACGACTGTTAGGCATAAACAATTCCCAATTCCATACATCAACTCAAACAGATCAAAATTGGAAAACAATCAAACTGAGGGTTTGAAAATTAGGAAAAAATACAAGAAAATCAAGCAAACAAGACAAAAAATTAACAGGGTTGGGGGAAAAGATCAAACCTTTTGCAAGACTAGGTATTCTTGCAACAGAACCTGATGTTTTTCCCTGAATTTAGCCTCCTCATCAACAGAGTTCGATCTACGAGAAGCCATGAAAACCCTTTTGACCCTTTTCCCTCGATCACATGCCCATCAACCCAAATCCCTCCCAAATTAAAGAAAACTACCCAAATCTGAGAAATCAAAAATAGAGGAAGAGACAGAGAGGGAGAGACAGAGAAAGAGATAAGGTTTCAGAGATGAGGCAATAAAAGGAGAGAGAAAGGAAGATGGAGAAAGACAGAAATAGAGATAGAGAGAGAGAAGGGTTGAGGCGTGAAAAGGGTTAATAAGGAGAGAAGGGCTTTCTCTTTCTCTCTCTCTTACCTCTGTGTGGAACATTGAATGGAAGAGTGGAAAACCCCAAAAAGGGCCCCAGGAAGAGAAATTGAGAAAAGGGGGAAGTCTGAGTTGGTTTGGTGGCTTCCTGTGATGAAGATGGAAGGAAATGGGGCAAGCCAACATTGTGCCGGTCGCAGAAAAAAAGGGTATTTGTGGGAATAACAACCCAACTCTTTGTTTTTCTGTGAGAGAAGAGAGGAGAGAGAAAGAGAAAGAGAAAGAGAAAGATGAGAGCTTTGAGGACATCAGATCAGAAGACATTAGCCATGTTTTGCCCCCCCACTCCCTTCTTTCTATCCTATTCTCCTTAAATTTTTGTGGGCATTTTTCTTCCCCCATAAAAATACCTCTTTTATGCCTTTTTGGTCCAATAGGAGGTTGGGGGCCATGCCTATTCTAGAGAGAGAAAGATGAGAGTTTCTAGAAGAGAGAGAAAGGGGAGGTATTTGGTGAACAGTGGGCTATGGATTTTTTAAAAAAAAAGAAAGGGTAGCAGAAGAGAGATAAATATGGCTATGTTTATGTTGAATCTTTTCTGGTTATGAGAACTGTGTTAAAAAAAGCTTTAAAATTGTACTACGATTTTGTCATGGTTATGGTGGATTTTTAATATAGGAAGTGAATTTACCAAAATACCCTATGTATGTAGGGTCCAGCTTTGAATGAATCTAAGCATCCATTCAAGGAAAATGGTGTCATGGTGTGTACTGTTACTGTATCTGTATTTGCAGCGTCCATCAGCATTCATTCATTCACCCCTCAAAACTCCCTTTCTTTTTGTTTTCCTTTCCTCCCCTTTTTTCCCACTTTTCTATTTGTATGAAAAAACAAACTCCACACAGCCACACTCTCTATTTTTTAAAAATTATTCAACATAATAAAGCTTTATTACATGGGCTTTTTCCCCCTTTATGTGAAAGGTAATTCAGACACAGCAATAATAAAAAAAAATTGTAAAGATAGCCAATTGCTAACTACAAATGGACTTATATCTACAAACGCTGACCTATAATATTTTTTTTATTATTAAGATAAAAGTCAAGATTATAACATTGGCAAAATAGAAACAAAAAACGATATGTTAGGAACCCAAATAGGAAGTTAACCTGCGATGGATTACTCCAACTCTTACCGAATCAATCATAAACAATCCAATCACCAAATTAAAATCATAAGGGCATGAAAAAAATTCATGGAGAACCACCAAAACATATCGTCGAACTCGAAAAACACCCCTTGAACCAACTAACCCCTAAATGAGAATAACCATCAAATTAAAGGATTGAAAGTTTAGTCTTTGCTTCTCATCTTATTATTGATTCTCTCAATGCTCGTCTTCAAACACCCTAAGTCATGCGGTCTTACTTACCTCCCGTGTATCACGAGCTTATTGCGATAAAGAATCCTCGACAATAGCAAGTTGTATCTATATTCCATAAATGCCTAGTCTTTGTTGGCATTTCTTCCTAAAAGCACATTTGGCCAAGTTTGGTTGCTTGAATATTGCTCCACATCCATCGGATTGTCACTCGGCACACCATTTTGGCGATTATCATCTACTCGTTTATCTTCTTCCATATGTAGAGGGCTCTCACTTACAACAACCACATTGTTAAGGTCACCAAACTCTTGGGCGCCACCATTCGAAAACATACAGGAATTTGACAAGGTGTACTCTTCACTCACATCATCATCATGTAATGCCGTCTTGACTAAATCAGCATGGAAGGAACAAACACCATATGTCATTCTAAATTCAAGTACTTTAATCCGATAGGATGAGGTCTTTAGATGAAATAAAACTTCATCATCTATGAATCTTAAATGAGAAGTATTTATCAAGACCCTACTGGCCTCCATCGACACAATGTCCATGGTAACTTTGCTCAAGCAAATTACATCACCCATGAAGTACTCTCCGACACAACTCTATGGCACTCATCATTGAATCTAGGATAAGAGATTCATCTTGTTAGATGGGATAAGCCTTTAAGTGGATATATTAAGCTCAACTTTGATGGGTCTCACATCAATAGTAATGAGGATATAAGTTTTGTTTTACTTGGATGAAAATGGTAAATTGTTAAAAGTTGGAGCTTCCAACCTTGGTTCCACATCAATTTTGGTTGCGGAAGTTAGTTCTCTTAGATTTGGGCTTTAAGAGGCACTAAACAAAAACTATGAGAGTCTACATCGAAGGCGACAATAAAATTATTATTGATGCGATAAAGGGAAAACTCAAGTGTCAATGGCAAGTTGACTACATTATTAAAACATCTTTTCCTTATGAGCAAGTTTATTATTTGTAAAATTAATCATATTTTTAGGGAGGCTAATTGTGTAGCAGATTGGTTACAACATTTTGGACAATTTGTGTTTTACCCATGTGTATGGGCTTGTTGCACTTCCCTCTTCCTCTTCACTATTTTGGTAGCCGATAATTTAGACAAAATCCTTATACAAAATGCTATCTAAGTATGTCGGATACATATGTACTCTGTTTACCCACTTGAAAAAAAAAATAAAATTATAACTCACTTTTCCTTTTATCAAATTGGAGTTTGCACTTTCCGCTTGTAAAGTTCCTTAACAATTTTTATATTATGAGTCAACCCAACTGGCCTCCCTAAATGGCACAAAAGTTTCTTGAGTAATACTTAGACCCATTGTTGTCTTGACTTTACCGATCAATGCATCAAACTTTTCTTATTTAAGTTTTGAGGCAGCAAGATTAAGGTTAAGACTGATGGGCAAATATCTAAATATGTATGTCTTCATCTGCTCTGGATTAATATAACTAAATCATAACAACTTTACAGCATTCGGGTAGAAATCATTATTCTTGAATCATATATTTCTTTCATCGTTCAAAAATTGAACTCGGTTGGGAATTTCAAGAGAACCTTTCATTTGCACGACAAACTAACCATGTTGTTCAACTCTTCCTCTTTGAACTGCATATGGATCAAAAACCAGTCTCTCTATAATGTTTTGATTAAGGGCTAATGTTGTTATATCAATTCCCTCGCTCATCGTCCAATGATAAGACTTTCCGAGTATGAATTTGAATTTGGATTGTCATTATTGCGTTGTGATATTGCTACTACGCAATTATGTACTAATAAATGGCAATGGTAATTTATTTCCACGAATGAACCAAACAATAATGCATTCAGATGTTTCTTTAAGAAATTTCTTTCACAATACTAGTTTGTCAACCTTATTGATACTATTTATCAATGCAATTTTATAATAACAATGGCAAGATAAGATAGATTCCTCCATCTTTCTGAACTGCTAGTAGGGTAAAGATAAGGATATTAAGTGGTTAGATTTTAGGAGGATGGAGGATATTCCATCATTTATTCACATGGAAATCATGTGAATTTGAAGTAGTCATTACGAGATAGAGATGTAGGATGCAGGAAGGGGGTAAAACCACGGTTATTATGATTTTATTTGAAAATTTTATTGCACTTTCTGAATTATCTAGTAAAATAATCACACTTGTACCTCTTTTAACTTTGACTAGGGTTGCTTAGTTGAGAGGAACCAGCACATCAAATACAAAGCTTTTAGTATAACTCCTTTAATTGTCGCTATAACTACACATATTTGGTCGGAATGCAATAATAATATTTTTCCGAACCAAAGTCAAATTACTAAACAAATTAGATGAATGATGAGAACACATTTGTTGAATAGAAAAACATTTTTACACAGCGGGTCAAGAGATTGTAGATAAGTTCTTTTGTAATCCTTTATTAATAATATTAATATTAAATTGAAAAATCAATCAAACAAAAAGCAAAAGGCATGATGTAATCTTGTACAATGTTGGGTTGATGGTCAAACACTCATCTGACTCCCTTCCATTCGCTTCAATTTTGGGGGAACAACTTCCTTCTTTATTAGGGGCTATGTGTGAGGGTGGAATCCTACGTGGTTTCGACATCCTCCTCCTGTGATCATGTGAACCTCTTGAGCTTCTTAGGAGATAGCGAACCGAGGAGATAGATCTAATTATCAAAAATAAATAAATAAATAAATAAATGAGGTAATCTTGTACCAAAAATAAAAAATGCTTTACAAATCAGCAACAAAAAGGCTTTCAAAAATTGCGCACAAAAAGCAACCAAGTCACCCCTATGTATCGCTGCCGCCACTCCGGAGGACCAATTCATCCTCTCTCTCTCTCTCTCGCTCTCTCTCTCCCCAAAACCCTTGAACCCCCATACTCATACTCATAGACACCTGTGCGAACCAGAGGAATACTCGAAAATCTGACGTGGGTAGTTCCAATCCAAACCCTCTTCGTTTCTCTCCTCAAACCCTAGATTCGTAGAGAGAGAGAGAAAGTGGGTTAGCGAGGGAATGGAGGTAGACAAAGAGAGCAGCTCGGCGGTGCCGGAGAGAGTGATGGAAGGGGTGAGACGAACGCTGGCCAATATAGATGAACTCAAAGCCAACTTCGATGAATTCCTTTCTCTCTCCTCTGACATTGAAGTCCTCGCTGAGTTATCCCCTCTCGAACGAGCTCAGTCTCTTTTATTGCTTGCCAAAACTACTTCCGTTTTATTGTCTGGTAATTACAACTTTATTTGCCCGTTTGATCCATTTGTCTTCTGCAACGTTCTAATTTGATTCAGTTATGAATTTAATGGTTAAAATTTTCTGGGCCTGGTTTCCTTTGTTGGTGTAGTGAGGCTGAGGTGCTCTGGGATTTATCCTGAACACCATGCAATTAAAGGAGAACTTGTATGTATTCCCCCCCAACTCAATTGGTTGACTTTTGAATTCAATTGTTCAGCTGTATACTTTGAACTTTGACAATATGGGTCTTCTTGTTTAAATTAAATATGTGGGTGGTTTTGGTGAAAGTTTTGCAGTGAATTTTACTTTCAAGTTTTATTATTGGGTACATTGCCTTATGTATTATGGATTAAGATTATGGATTAAGGTTTTGGGTGTCTTTCTATATCAAAAAAATGGTTCAATATGTTGATCGTGCTCCATGCATCTGCTCCAGCAGACAGAGGAGATCAAGAATCCTTTTTCTCTCTCTCTTTCTCCCTTCATTTTGTGGGAAAGGTTCTCGCTTTCTTTATATATGATAAGGTTTATCCATTTGTGTATCATGGTTTCAATTGTAGGACAGGTTAAGCCGGTACCAAGAAAAACTTGAGCGGTTTGTAGAGTGGAGCAAAGGTATTACTCTTCTGAATAAACTTAAAATTATTGGTATTCTGTTGTTTTACTTGGAAAAGTCTATGCCCTTTTGTTTTTGCTCCGCCAGTGAATGTCTATGCTAGGAAACCTTTAAATCATATGTTGTATTTGGATGGTCAATTATGGTCCTTTCTTTACTAAAGCTATTTTGTTCCTCTTTCTGAAGCGCCCCTGAAACCTAGTACGACTTTGAACCATCGAGCAGCAACACGTTTTATAGAGCATTCATTGCCTGATCTTACCCCTGGTATGTGGGCAGTCATTGGCTTTTTTGGATAATGTTGTTTTCTTTCAATTTGGGAATGAATGTAACTTATCTGCTCCTTTTTGAGTATTGTAGAGCAGAGACAAAGTATGAGGGCCATCAGTAACAATCAAGAGACTAGAATGAAGTATTCGGATAGAAATGAAAAAAAGAGGAAATATCAGTCGAGTGAGACAAAGTCTGTGCGGGAGGCCGCACAGGAATTTCTAGAGAAAGCAGCTCGTGAACTTCTTGGTGAAAACAATGGGGGCTTCAAGGGGCCTCTCGCTCCTGTACAGGCTGCAAATCTGGATGAGGATTGATCTTCTGGTTATGTGTATGTTGCTGATATGGCAGGTACTTTCATAATCTTGCTTCTTTTACTCACTTGCTCTTCCACTTTCTTTTGTGATAAAAAGATTTACTCGAAGCAGATTATGCTCTACTTTATTTTTGGTGCTAGCTAGCTTTCTCTTTTGATGTTGGTGTGGATCTTCTTGCCCCTGTGATGTGCATGTGTATGTGTATGTGTTATATTGTGTGTATTTTCATTGTATTTTGCTATTGTAAGTACTTCCGAGGAAGTTATCTTTGCGTAGACCATAGTGGCTGTGATGAGATGATCCTTCATATATCACCATGCTAGATTAGTTGTACCTTATTTGGAATGGGCTATGATGTCTTTAGGTATTAAAGCACAATATCATGTAATGGATAGATTTTTTAAGTCCACAGCTTGATGCCCTTGTTATCAAGTTCCCCTATAATTACACTTGATTACCCAATACTTGGGTTTTGAGCTCAAAATAAAAATCATACTCCAAACTCCAAAGTTCCACTTGCTCTACACGCAGAAGTCAAGTTCAGTCGCACTCCTTCCTACATAGAGCTTGTTTATGTTGGACCTTAGATTAGAAACCTGTGATTACTAGCATGCATAGAAGGGAGTAGGCAACGGTTTAGTGAGTCATTTTGGATTAGTCCAAATTGAAAAACTTGCCTGGAAGTTACTCTTTTGATAATCTAAAAGGGGCGAAACTTTGGTTTAAATTCCTTTTCTAAGTTGGCATACTCAATTCCTTGGCTATACCGAACACATTAATCAATCCTCATGTCCTTACGTTGTGGTACAATTCACGACTCTGTTTTCTTAAAGTAAATATAGTGGATCTGTGAAAGGGTCGAATTCTTAGAATTCTTATCAAGAGAGATACATATTGTAGGCACAAAGAGAAATAAGATTTCATTAGTCATGGAAGATAAATAGATGTGGATTTTTTGTGGAATAGAATTTAGAAAAATTGGATTAAAAATTAATATGGCTTGTGTCTCACTCTGATATAATCTTCTTTCTTTTAGTTCTTAATTCTTCTTTTCTTACCACCCTTTTATTAAATCTGTCAATGTGTCATTGTTTTCCCTCTAGTTCTAATTTTGTCATGTGAGGAACAACGATTGATTGATAATTTATATGTCACCCGTACAGAGGCATTCTTTCATTTGCTGATAAGTTATCAATGTGGTTGCTAAAGAGTCTCACTGACAACAATAGTTACCATACCCCAAAGAAAAGGGTGTGAGGTGATATATTTCTGCATATGCTATGTTGCATATCTTTTTCAGGAAAATCTCATTTATTTTACTCACTTTCTGTTTTTTTGGGGGTGGACCCGGGGGAAGGGGGTGGTCTTTCGTCTTTGAGAACTTAATATGGGATCTTTGGTGTTTGTTGGGTACTTTGTTGAAGACCTTTGTGATTGAACCTGAAGGTCATTTTCCTTTTGTTTTTCCCCCTGCCTTTTTTTCCCTTTTTTTGGGGGGTGGGGGTGGGGACGGGCCATGAATCTCAATATTCTTCTTGCAAGTGTGTTTTAGAGCAGTAATTGAATAGGCACCTGATGTATGTTCTAAATTGATGGACAAGATTGTCCCTGGAGCCTGTTATCTTGCAGTACACTACTCCCAATGAACTAGAGAATGTGGAACACCTATTGTGGATTTTGCCCGCCCACAAATTGTTAAATTATGGATCTTGTAAGTATTTCATGTGTTTCATCTCAGTAATGCAAGAAATTCTGCGAGAAGCTAGAGTTGAACTAGAGTGTATTCTGTTTTTAAACTTTTCTCCGAGTCCTCATATTGTCGTTCATTAGAAATTGCTGGCTTCTAGTTGTAGTCAAGACTAGATTGTTTCCTTCAAGTTACTTTATCTTTATGGTGGCTTTTGCTTTCCCATATGCGGATATAATGACCTTACACTTATTAGTTATTGGGTTTGGTTTTGGTGGTTTATCTATGTCTCTTTTCAGGATTCTAAACTGCTCCAAAGTTGAAATATCTTTCTAGGACAGATCCCCTTCCTTCCCTCACTAGTCATTCCTTTGATGTTTACAAAAGGCTTTGATTGTTCAGTTAAACACTTCAACTTTAGCACACTATGATCTGAAATATGGTGGTCTTGCTGCATCTTTCATGCATCTTTCATGTGGCTTATCTAGAAGAGCAATTCTCCTTGTTCCATGTGGTATTTGTTGTTCCCAAGGTGATCGAAGTAACAAAGATGGTTAGTTCATAATAAAAGGAGGAATATTTCCTTTTCTGAAATGAATCTCAATGTAGATACTCTATACCTTACGTCTTTTAGAAAAAGCCTTTCAATGGCCTGAGGTGTTGCTCGGATTCGCATTTTACTTCAAACACTAGTATCCAGACTCTCAACGGATAGTTGCGGACAGTTAACATTTCATTTCAAACTACAGCTTACAAATTTTTATAGAATGGCTGAGCACAACCCCCTCTACCCGATGTTCAGTACTTGATGTTCTGGCTTGGGTATAACCTAGTCCGAGTAGGACACAATGATTAGTAAGTTTATTGTTCGGAGGACATTATTTCCTTTTGGAGTTCTTGAATTGAGATCTTTTGTATCATTGTCCTTGTGGAGACATCTTTTATCTCTTATTTCTTAGGCTATTTGTTACTGCTGAAAATTCACAACTTGTGTACATTTTAAAGTTTGGTCCTCATTATTTTCTCTTCTTTTTGTGCCCTTTTTGTTTTGTTCACTTTCCAGGGCTAATTTTCAGCTCTAGGCTATGAGGATGAGCTGGTGGTTTGATGAACCAGCACTGTAGCAATCGGTTATTGATCTTTGAAAGAGCGATAGATCTTTCATCCTCTTCGTTGTTGGTCCGTGGAGCGAAGAGGCAGTGACATATGTTCATATTGGCTGCAAGGAGGAAGCTGAGCTTAACTAGAGGCTTAGTGTGTGTTAATTTTTACTGTGATGTAGTTGGACTCTTTAGCCTTAGCACATTAGCATTCTGAACTTGTGTTTGTGCTCGGTTGTTATAGCAGGTAAGTCTAATGCTCGAGTTTTTAGTTGAAATACACGAAATATTTTCGTACAATGGTATCTTTAATAGCTACATGGTACGTTGTGTATGTTGTGTATATCGTGATCTCTCCGGACATTGCTGTGGTGGGATTCATACTGAGTGTTGGCATTGTGTGTAGCAACATAACAGACTCAACCTATGTTTTTTTTTTTTTTTTTGGTTTTATTGGAGTATTGTCTGCTGGATATTGATTGTATATTTGCATCATCATGCTCATGTTTCACTTGCAGTAAGCATATTGTCAGTTCATCTCCAGGTTTTCAGCTTGCTGCTTTTTGAGTTTTGACCCTGTTTTTTACATGTATATTTTTAAAATCCAGGTTTCAACGTAAAATTTTACCTTGGCATCATACCTTGTAAGATAAGCTCAGAATCATATACTCCTTTGTTTTTTTTTCTTTTTGTTTAAATCCTCAAAATTCCCCTATTCTTACCTCTCTTGCATCCAAAAAATTATTTAGAACCTTTTCTATTAAACAATTTTCTATGAACTGCACCAAAAGGGAAAAAAATTATAGAATATTTTTTTAATATAATAATGTGACAAATCTACATTTTGTGTAACAAATTTGAGGGGCTTTTATAGAACCTTGATGTATGAGTATGACTCCGACCGTTTGCTATAAAACTAGAGGACAGATTTTATCATATGATTCAAACCAATATATTTGTATGGCTTAATATTAACTAATCATTAGTTTTCTAAATATGTTCTTTAGTAGTTTAAATATCACTAAAAAATAAGAGGAAGTTTTAGACAAATTATTATTAAGCTTGAAGGCCGTATCGACAATAGTGTTTTAGGAAGCATTTATGTTTTTCCCTTATTCCGTAATGACCCGTTGACACTAACCCTATATTTTGTCTTTGTGGACCGAGGAGGGGGGTAAGTCATTAGTGTACTTGTTATAATTTCAATTGTTCGGTAAACTAGTGTTTAATATTGTCAAATAGCATTTAATACGTGATTTGTGCACATTAGATATATTAATAGCGTGCAACATATTTTGTTAATGGGCTTTGTAATTGTCTGTTGTAAAATCGTAAAATGAAACACATTGAGGCACCCTAATTGGAATAGGCTGCTTAGTAGTAGTAGTAATGTTCTTTTCTGTCATTTTAAATTTATCATCTAATCCAATAACTTATTTTATCAAATACGTTTTCTTCAAATAATTAATTAAATAACTATTTGCTAACCGTTCAAATATAAAATATTTAATATTTAAACAATAATCTACTACTTAAACCACTAATTTTTTCAAGCATCACCTAATTATAATATAATCTATGATTACTTTTCTATTAAAATATGCATATTTTTATTTTAAACATTCATACACAAGCACACCATAGGAGCTTTGTTTGTTTTGTTTTCTATAAAAAACTAGTTTATTAGATATTTTTTGTTCTTTTTTTTTCTGTAATCATCAACCAACGAACGTTTAAAGTAAAAATCTTCACAATAAATATCTTTTTAAAAATTCATACTTATATTCTCATGCTTACTAGAGTGAACCAGTTAACACTTCAATTGACATTTTATTAGTATATTTTGTCTATAAAAATATTTTTTTAAAAAATAATTGGCCGTGGAGCACACATTCCCAAAAATCAAGCGTTGCAATTTGCATCTGCTAATAACCGGACATTATTCATTCGGCCTCTACAAGGCGAAGGTGAAGTGAAGGTGAAGGTGAGTTCAATCCCAGGAAAAGAAGGGGCCTTCAAATAGATATTTCAAACCCACCAAGCTTTATCTTCTCTCTCTCCTCTCATGGCGTCCACGAGCACCACCCTCAGTACCTCTCTAGTACCCGCATGGTCCAGACTCAACGACACCTTCAGAAACCCTACCCCTTCTTCTCTCCTCTTCTGTAAGTCAGTCCTCTCTTCCCCCTCCCCCATTCACTGCTTTTTCACCTGTGCTTAATTTCTCTCTCTTAGTCTTCTTTTTGCTTCATTTTCATGTTGGGTATACATTTATTATCAAAATTCTGAGTTGGGTATCTTGTCATTTTTCTAGGTAATTTGTTTTCTAAGTGAATTCTGCGAATCTTTGCCCAGAAAGGCGTGAAATTGCAAAGTGATGCTTTTAATTTGCAGCTCGATTGGAAACGTATAGGGTTTCCCTATAAGTGTGGGAATGAATTAGTTTTATTCAATTGATTGTTGGGTGATTCTCTGACATAGGATTGTGCCATATTTTTACCCCTCCTACCTTAAGGGTTATGGGTGAACTCTAGTCAATATCATTGCCATCTGTTCGTTGTTGGTTTTAGGAATTCTGTTTATATGAGTAAATTGAAAAATGATGTATATACACAGTTGTGAATGGTGCTTCTTTTGATGGGAATCGGTTATCTACTGATTTCTTATACTTTTGTGACCTCTCTTTCATGCATTTGGATCAACAGATCAACAACCATGCTAGTGTGGATCCATAAGTGGGTTTAAATAACCGATTCGTGACCTCTGTCCGGCCCTTGTTCTTGAATTCATCTTTCATTGAAGATACTCAAGTGATGCTGTCTTTGGCGAAATCACTGGTTCTATTATGGATATCAAGTTCTTCTTCTGTCCCAATATTGTCTTTTTGCTGCTTCTGTAGCTGTTTCTAGTGTGCAAATTTTGGGCTCCACTATAACTCTACACCAAGAACCTATTCAGCTAGTTGACTCTCTTTGACTGTGAAAATGAAGTTTTGTTGTAATTAAAGATGGGGAGGGTGAAACTGTTCCAATTAAGGGGAACTTAACCTTGAGGCATTATTCATGTCCTTTGATGAAAGCCAAAGGCCTTTCCAAAAATAAAATTTTGATGTCTTGGACCCTGTTTTATTTAGCTGGAAGGAGTATGGAAGGAGTTGTAAGATAATTGTAAGATAATTATCTTTGTAAGCTTTGTTGTAAGGAGTTATAAGATAATTGTAAAGTTAGTTATCAAAAGCTATAAGGAGTTGTAAGAAGTCTGTAAGGCTATAAGCTAAAATTAAATGGAACAGGGCCTTAGCGTCTTAGAGGTCAAGTGGATCTTGACCTTCGCAGACTCTATTCAAGGCGGGATCACCGCTTGTGAATCTGAAACCTATCTTGATGTATCCTTATGTATTCTCTTTCTAATTTAATCGTTATGTGCTATTTGTCTGTTTGTTGAAGGTGGTTGGTGTGTTGATTGCTTTGGTGTAAGTTAGTGTGTCTATGTCTGTAAACGGGTGACATGTAAATTTTGATGCCTTGATGTATGCGTAAACTCATAATTTTCCGATGCTTTACAGGTAAGTCATACCAACATGGCAGTCCTATTGCTCGCCCTTGTTTGTCATGGACACATGATAAGCTAGGGAGTAGCGCAAGATCAGTACGTGTTTATGGTTTATTTGGAGGGAAAAAGGATAATAAAGATAATGGTGAAGACTCATCATCAAAGGTTAGCTTAATTCTATCTTTCTGGAATAAATTTCATCCAACTGTCTTGTAGATGGATATTATCAAATTGATATTTAATTATATGTATATATTTATCTCCCTGTCCGCTGATGTGCAATTATTCATATGATTATGATCCATGGGTTGTCAGGATGCCTTTGAATGTACTATTGATTCTTGCTATGGCTATGTGAGGATGCTATATTACTATCTGAAAAATTGTGGATTGGCACAATTGAGTGAGCCCTTTTGAAGTCCTTACAGACCAGGATCATCTATATGTCAGAACAACAGCAAACTGTATTTGGTTGGTGAACTATAAAAATTCTCTTTCAAATTGTACAATCTGAACAGAGTTCTGTGAATTATGACACACGTAGCTTGGTCTTTAGTTCAGAGATCTATTTCATTTTGAAACTCATTATGGCTGGTCTGCAGAGGCCACTTGGCTGTAGGCTGCACCAGCTGGTACAAGACACCGTACTTAGCCCTTCCTCTAATCTAGTGGGGCCTCAGTTATTTTATAGGGCATGCCCTTTTTCAAACTTTCTTCATTTTTTTACTGCTTTCATGTTGGGTTACTGATATTTACGAGGTTAAATTGATATAGGCTGGAATATTGGGTAACATGCAAAATCTATATGAGACTGTGAAGAAGGCTCAGATGGTGGTCCAAGTTGAAGCTGTAAAAGTGCAAAAAGAGCTGGCTGCGTAAGTGATTATCTATCTATCTCAATATGCTTGAAGTAGTGTTGCATTTCCTGAATTATTTGTAACTGTTAAATGTTTTGCTCACTGTTGCTTTTCTTTATACAGGGCAGAGTTTGATGGTTATTGTGAAGGTGAGCTCATAAAGGTATACTTTTTTCTTGCAAATCATAGGAGATGACAACTTGGATTTTCTTTTTACAAACTTTTGGGTGTGTGCTCAACTGCTCATTCAAATTAAGTGTAACTAATCTATATTTGTAATTGATGTTGTAGGCATTCACCACTTCAACCCCCAAAAAAAAACCTGCAATTCTATTGCAGAATAGCCATTGCTTTTAGATCCTAGATTTTGGGGGTATTAACTGTCCACAAACATCAGAAACAGTAAAAGATACTTTAGATGGACATTTTGCTCTAATGCATTATGATCCAAAGCTAAAAAAATATGGTAAACAGTAACATTTTTGTAGCCTACTGGATGTACGATTTTTGAAATCCATGGGTTGAAATTTTGGATTTGCTAGGGAATTACCAGGCTGTACCTTCTTAACTGAATTTTCTGTTATTAGGTGACGCTCTCTGGTAATCAACAACCTGTTAGAACCGAAATTACTGAAGCTGCAATGGAACTTGGAGCTGAAGTAAGTCTCGTGAGATATCTCTGTTTGTTTGCTGTCACATATAGAGCTTGTTATTCTCTTGCTGAACGATCAGTTATCAATGTATGCCAGAAACTCTCCCTCTTGGTTACCGAGGCATACAAAGACGCACACCAGAAAAGCGTGCAGGTGAGAAGCCATTGTATTAAGGTGTGTTATGTTCTTGTGAAAGGCACACACGATTCACTGGACTAATATGTGCTCTGTTCTTTACCAGGCCATGAAGGAGAGAATGAGCAATCTTGCCCAAAGCTTAGGGATGCCACCAGGCCTTAATGAGGGTTTGAAGTGATTTATGCTTTCAAGAAGCAACGATCGAGTTTGGAATTTAGAATCTTTTTGATTAATATGAAAGAGGACTGAATTTTTGCGTTGAGCTATCTAACTTCCCAGGATTTCGTATGCTTTAGACTGCTAGTAATGAAATATTCATTTTCTTTCATCGCTAGTCTATTACTAGATCATATATATGCGAGAACCTATCTTGGCTACATTGAAAAGATTATTGGATTTTGAGCAGATTTGAGGGTTATGTTGGAACCAAGAGTAACATATTCGGATTTGTTCAGCTTTTAGTGAGAGATTCACTCCGAGTGTTGCACACTTGCACTCATTGTTGGATCACATTCAGAAACTATATACGTGCCAGAGCGGACAAGCCCTTCATGACCTGACAAGTTGCCAACACCCCCCCGCAACAGTGCTGCAGTGGATTAGTTTGTGGTCTAAGGTAAAATTTGCGACCACATGGTTTATGGTCTAAATTGCCCTTGGGTATGGGCTTGTGTGCTCAACCTCTCTGTCTGTTCGGGGTGTGCAAACCGACTTTCGGTTAACCAAAATTTCTGTTCGTCAAAACATCGAACCGTAACCGAACCAAAATTTTCGGTTCGACAAAAATTCGATCCGTAACCGAACCGAAATAACCGGTTAACCGAATTTTCGGATCGGATAACGGTTAACCATTAAAAATAGAAAGAAAGAAGGGCTAAACCAAATCGTCGAATGACAACCGTTTACAATTTTCCGATGCATGAACTGCAGGTATCACAAATTTGGACAAACTAAAGCAAAACAAAAAAATAAACTAAATTACAAGCCGAGTATCACATATGAGAACCTCTTGTAGGTTGAAGAAGCAAAGGGCTAAACCAAAACGTCCAATGAGAATCTCATCAAAGCTAAACGTTGCGCGACGGACAATCGCTAGATTTGGATCCGTTGGGAAGGAAGCAACCACCGCGAACGCCGGACCGGGGATGGTCGGATTTGTCGCAAACACCGCAAACACCGGCACGGAGAGGGTCCGTTGATGGGAGAGAGGAGAGAGACAGTGGGAAAGGAGATGGGACAAAAAGCAAACAACGAGAACGTCTTAGTCGATGGGAGAGAGTAGAGAGATAGGTGGGAGGATCTAGATCGACTCGACGGGAGAGAACAAGAGAGAGGAGATAGAGAGAGGTGGGAGACGGCTGTCGTCGACGGCAGAGAACAAGAGAGAGGAGAAAGAGAGGTTGTCGATGGCGAGCAAGCAGAGAGCACGAGAGAGGAGAGAGGGGGTCTTAGGAGAAATTGAAAGGCCAGTGCTAGGGTTAACATAAGAGACTATTTATACTCTCAATTTATTTTATTTTTTAAATGTTGGGTTCGGTTCGGTTAAGGTTAACCGATTTTTCAATAATTATGAACCGAAACCGAACCGTGAACCGAAAATAATTTGAAAAATATGTTCGGTTAACCGCTTTTTGGTTCGGTTTTCGGTTTCGGTTTTTCACGCACACCCCTATGTTCAATGCTATATAAATTGCATTGGATCTGATATTGCCTTTTAAAACAACCATGGATGTCTCCAACTCGCCTCACCTTATTTATTCCGAGTGTATTACCAGTCAGAGAGCGGGTGCGCTCAAAGTCCGATCAAGGAGGAAGATCGCTATTCTGCCGGTAGTAGACTGATCGGGGTCCCCAGTTCCCCTTCGATGCTGCGTCGATGTCGACACAGATAGGACATGAAGGTACGAGCCCTTCCTTTTTCTTAAGCGCACAGGTTGGTTGATAAAGGGTCTTCTTCGCTTTGGTGACCGCTCTTCACCGGTTTGATTTCATTTCTTTCATCATCCCATCAAAGTCTTGTCGCTAGCCAAGTAGAGTGTAGAATGATATTTGCCTCGTTGGCTCTGAGTTTGTCCAATGCTCTTAAAAGTTTCTTTTGGTCACCAAAGCGTGTAGTGTGTAGAATGTCGCGATCAAGTAGAGTGTAGAGTGTAGAATGATATTTCGCTAGTAAGCCAACCCCCAAGTATGAAATTTATGCCTCCGACAAACAAAGGGTGAGTCTTCATAAACTATTCAAAGGTTGAGTCACGACTCAAAAGGAGCAGGTGAATCTAAGCCAGCCCTCCCCTCCAACAACATGATAAACCTTACGTCAAACCAAACTGATTCCGGGATGGGTGGTCCAAGCTGATTGACTTGAGCCAGCCTAGTGTGATTGCTATGAGTGGCAGAAAACACATTTATATATATCACAATCATAGGAAACTTCGTTTATTTGGAGCCAAGCGTATCATGAAACTTGGATTCATTGCTTCCAGCCGGTTGGTGCCTTGGACAAACTCGGATTCATTGAGTATGCACACGAAAGTTGAGTCTCGAAGACGTCTCTCTCTGTCTCATGCTAAAATTTGCCATAAATCCTGTTCATTTCTTGTCGAGTTCAAATTTGGCTTTGGTGGTTCAATTGTCTAGTTACAGATACTGGCTATTCAGACGCTATAATTGAATATGGATCAGTTTTGTTATGAGGTAGAGAGAGAAATGAATATCACATATCAGTTTCTGAAAAAAATAGGAACATAATAATCCCACCTATCAGAAGGAAAACCTAGGGATTTTGCCTTCTTGAGTAAAACACAAGATCAGATTATATCATAAGCAATCCTACCAAACCCCCAACACCCATTATGACCCTAGTCAGTTGGAGCGCAGATCCTCCACTAGTCGGAGCAACAGCAGGCCCCTCGGACTCCGAAGTGGGGGAAGGCGCCGGGGCTGGAGTAACAACCTTCTGGGCGGCCATGACAACGACAATGAGCTTCTGGCCCTTCTCACAGTTGGGCTGTGACCCACTTATGAAGTAGTATGGCCCAGAGTGGTCCAACTCTACCCTGGTCTCTCCCTCCTTGTGGGCCGCTATGGGGCTTGTGGTGTTGCAGCTCAAGTAAGCTTCCCTTGTCACTTCCAACACTGAGTCTTTCTTGCTGTTGTACTTGAACACTGCACATCACAAAATTTGACTGTTATAGGGATTTTCAATTAAATTGAGCAAAAGGAGAGAGACCCAGATAGGGATTTCAACCTAAAAAGGTGAAATTTCTTCACCATGCAGAATATGCAATAAAATTGGGGAAGATGAAAAATACCCATATGGGGATTTCAGCTTAAAAAGGGGTAAACTTTTGATTTGTTTGCAGATTTAACAGTTAAATTGGGAGTAGGAGAGAGACCCATATGAAAATTCAGTTGAAATGGCAGAAAAGCTTTCATCGCATGCAGAAATTTACAAAGATTTCAGCTGAAAAATAGTAGAAAATTGGGATATATATATATACCTAGAAAATCGCCGATTTGAAAGCGGTTATTCTCAGCCCATTTGTTGAGAGAATCAGATTCAGAAGAGGGGACTTTCCAAGCATCAGCTTTGCCTCCAACAAGATGGTCTCTTCCCTCTGTGAAGCTCAAAAGCAGGGCAAATGCCATCGCCATAGAAACTGATGAGTAAACTCTTGAAGAAACAGCCATTTCTCTAAGAGCTGAAGTGGACAGCTTTCTCTGAGCTGTGTGTGTGTGTGTGTGTGTGAGAGAGAGAGAGAGAGAGAGAGAGAGAGAGATTTGGTTGATGGGCCAGGGGTGTCTGGCGTATGGTATTTATAGAAGAAATGAGCGAAAATATAGCCGTTGAGAGAGAGAGGAAGGGAGGGCAGGCTTCAGGGGTTAGGCGGCTTTGATTGACTGCCATTTATCAGGTCATATGGTCTGTTTTTTGTCTGCTAATGTAACGGTTAAAAACATTAAAACGGTCGAAATTCTGGAACTGCGTCCATAAATTGTTAAAAACATACTGTGTATATGAATCTGGTAAAATGGCCAATGGGTCATTTAATGAATCTTAAAGTTTACCCTTTTCAGCTGAAATCAAATTGCAAATTTTGTATTTGTGATGTCTTACTACTAGTTTTGGATTTCTATGCATATCTATGTTATATATAAAGGGAAGAGGGACTTTGTCTCTGTATAAATTTGTGTTTATCAAAATTACCCCTTTCTTAGCTTAAACTTTAGGGTTATAATTGTCAATTGTCACTTGCGGTTATTTCATTGTTTCTTTCTTCCCCTGCCCCTCTCTCTCACGTCGGTTTCCTTCCACCCCCTCCCCACGTCGGTTTCACTAATCTCCGAACTCTCCTTCTCATCTTCATTTAACTCCATTTCTCACACCTTCACAAACCACATTAAATCTTTTGCAAATGGTCGTGAAGCTTCATATTTGATCATCAATATTCCGCAACTTATCAAGCCCCCGGTACATTTGTTTCTATTTGTTCACCAATTTCTTCTTTTTTTTTCTTTGTTTCAATTGTTTTTTTTATTTATAACTCTGTAAATAAGATGTATAAATTTAAGCATCCAAGAATAATTTGACATATTCTTCTATCCTCCATTTACATATCAACTTCACAAATCACCACATATCTAACTCCATCCAAACTCACAATTTAGAAGTAAAATCTAGAATTTAAGTAGAAGGAGAGAAGACAGGGGGAAGAATTAAATTCCCAGCAAGGCGAGAGGCGATTGTAGATGTTATGGGCTGCCCAAAAACATAAAACGATTGAGAGTTTTAAGATTGTAAAACATAAAACATATATGTAATTCAACATACCCAAAAACGATTGAGATAGAGGTAGAGGAGCATCGTTCACATCCAGTTCAACATACCCAAAAACAATGTAGATAGAGGCGGTCGCATTCCGGTCGGAAAACACGGACAAGACAGAGCCTAAAAGGGGGAAGGAGGCGGATACCGAGAGAGATGGCTCAATGAAGAGGTCAGCCGGCGAGATGGAGGCGAGAGATCGAGAAAGGGCGCAGCACGGCGAGGACCTATGGAGGACGCACCCGGAGAACGCACGGAATACGGACCCTCCGGCGGATACCGAGAGAGATGGTCGAAGAAGGAGGAGGTCGGCCGGCGAGGCGGAGGCGGAGATCGAGACGAGGGCGGGACGATGAGAATGACCCATGGAGGACCGACGAGAGATGGCTAAAGGAGGAGGTCGGCCGGCGATATGGAGGCACAAATCGACGGATGGGGGACGACGGCGAGAAGGGCCCATGGAGGACGCCGATAAGAGGGGGAAGGATGGATACCGTCGGAGATTGCATAACAAGTAGGTCGGCCGGCGAGATTGAGGCGGACATCGAGAGAGCGGCAGCACGGCGATAACGAACCATGGAGGTCGCGTAGAAGAGTATCAAGGTCGGATACCCGGAGAGATGGCTCACAAGGAGGTCGGCCGGCGAAATTGACGAGAGGGTGGCCGCCGAGAAGAGGGGGACAGAGGAGGATAAGCCGAGGCGAGGGCGGCGATAAGAGGGGGAAGAGGAGAAGGCGAGGGGACGGGGTGGGCGCGCGAGAAGAGGGGAGGAGGAGAAGGCGAGGAGTTAAATTACAATGAGGGAGAATTAAGTATACTAGGGTACACCTTCACAAATAAGGCCCTTCAAAATTAGCTCAAAAAAAAAAAAAAAGGCCCTTCAAAAGCTCTCATAATACATACATTTATACATAGATAATCATTAAAAAATTTCTATATTCGAGTCAATTCAACTATTTTGTTTTATGAATATATTTATACAAGTTTAATTTCTACTAATATATATTCTATAAACATATACTCTTATTTTAAAAATATAAAAATATACACAAAATAATTCTCTAATTAGACATCATAAAATACAATAATAATTACAATTTAAATAAATAAATACAGCATAAATAAAATGATATCAATATTTAATGGTAAGCATTTTTTTTTTCCGTAATTTTATAGTTTATAGTTTATTATTTTCTTCAACTGACTACTACATAATTTCATTATATTTCCTTAGTAAAATTTACATTGTACATATTTATAATTTGTATCTAATGTATTCCAATTGAATATACAAAATAAGCCTCTAATGGAACATCATAAAATATACAACTTATAATTAGAATTAAAAAATAAATAAATACAAAATTAAAATTATATTATTATCTATGTTTTTATTGTAAGCAATTTTATTTTCCATATATTTATAGTTCATTTTTATCTTACAATAACTACTTTCTAATATCATTATATTTCCTTAGTATAATTTACATTGTACATATGTTTATAATATGCCTCTAAAGCATTAGAATTTAATATACAAAATAACCCTCTAATGAGACATGATACAATAGAATAATAATTACAATTCAAAAAAATTAAAATGATCAAACTATATTAATATTTAATGGTATAATACCACAATATTTAATGATAAAATAGAATAATAACTACTTTATAATGTCAAATTCTCTCCAACTCAAAAAACTTTACTATTTTTACATAGTTTCACTACTAAAATTTCATGTTATGTTAATTTGATTTTTTTATAAATTCTATATTTATATATAAAATGAATTTCATTTGGGTTTATACTTTTTATAAAAAAATTTTTAAATATTTCTTTGGTCAAATCGAATATATACATCTTTAGTTATTTTTATTTAACTTATTTGTTAATCACTAACTTTTAAATCTTCGTTGTTGATTTATACGTACCAAGTTCTAAATCTTCTTTTTTAACCACCAAGTGTTAAATGTTCAAAATAGTAAAGATTATAATACACCAAACTCAAAGAAATCTAATTTAATTTATTTTTCAATTTTTACATTGGAAAATTAACTAACCTCATGAACTTGCTAATACCATATATGACTTATCAAAATAACTTCTCGATGCATAACAATATTAAAATAGTGATATTATCATAATTTTTATTTCTTTTAAACTTACTAAATTATTATATTCTTTTACTTAACTAAAATTATCATATACAAATAAACAATTGTTCTATTTATTTCATTTCCATTTTCCCTTAGTTACACAATTTCAATGGATAATGGATCACTTGAAAGACCAAGTACCGCTGCTTATCAACGTTTACGAAGACAAAGAATGACATCCGACCAACTCGCTCAAGAAAATGCCACAAATAACACACGCGAGACGGAGGAGGAGGCTTATTCAACAAAATGATAATGAAGAAGCAAATCCACCGTGTTCACAAGTTCCTGTTCAAATTATGCCATCTACTTCGACTTCCTCTAGGCCACCATTGTCCAATATTTTAAACGTGTTACAACATAACTCCCAATCGGATTATGCAAGTAATGTTCATATACTTTCTATTCCCATTTTATTGCTAACTATGTATATATATATATATATATATATATATATATATATATATATATATATATATATATATATATATATATATTATGGATTTTCTATATGGACATTATTAATTTCACAAACCGCATCAAATCATGCAAGTGTAATCGACCAATCATGTTATTATATAGTTTCATATAATACAACTTATTAATTCATAACATCCATTATATTGTATTTTCTTTTTCTACACAATAAAATATATGAAATCATCAAACTTCTTAACAATTATTTTTGTTAAATATGGTTTATAACACGTTTTGTATTACATATAATAATTTCAATTGAACGGTTATTTTCTCTTTAATGTATCCAAACTTAATGTTATTTTTTCATTCTTAGTCTCTGGATAACGGTGTTACTGCGTCCGAAAATAGAACAACTAATACGCCTATCTACGACGGTCAAAGTAGCATGTTAAACCGCTCTATGCATGTTGGTGAAAGCGATCGGTCTAATACGCTAAGGAATTCTACCCTCGAGTTCCAAGACGGAGAGTCCACTTTCGTTACGTAATTAACTATCATGAACATAGTGGTGTTCCAATCCTACGATTGCCTTCTCCAAGATCATGTCCCCATTGTGAAGCTCGCTTATTTGAGCATGAAACAACGGAATTGTGTTGTTTATCCGGAAAGATTAATTTACCACAAATTCCGAGTTCCGGATGAGTTACTTGCGCTTTACACGGAGGAGACACCGATGCGAGTCCACTTTAGGAAGAATATTAGAAAATATAACCATGTATTTTCTTTTACTTCTATGGGTGTACTTATAGACAACGGCTTAGCAAATGCTCAACATGGGGTTTACACTTTTCGGGCTCAAGGTTCTATATATCATAGGATAGCCGATTTCATACCGATTACACCTCAATGTCGACCTCGCTTTCTTCAGTTGTATATATATGATACGGATCATGAGCTTGAGCATCGTCTTTCGAGAGAATAATACCTTACGACCTGATATGATTCAAAAACTCAAGGATATTCTTGACATATATAATCCTTTTGTTCAAAACTTTAGAAATTTGACACAACGAGAAGACATACACCACTTGTAGACTTATCATTCGGGAGCAACCATCCGATAGACCTCAATATTGTTTACCTACTTGTTTCTCAAGTGGCTGGGATAATTGTTGGCGGTGAAGAGGTCGGGAATTTAAATGAAAGGGATATCATGGTTCAATCAACCTCCGGTGAATTACTTAATATTAGGGACACGGTTGGATATTATGATCCTTTGCGGTATCCTTTATTACATCCGTTCGGGTCATATGGTTGGACAATTAACACCCTAAGAAGTGATGGGAGGACTATACCTTGCAGAGCATTCTATGCATTTATCCTTCAAGTATGTCCTTCACAACTAATATTTTTATTTACTTATACTTTACATAAGTTTCTATAATAATATCTACTACTATGATTCGCGAGATACGCTCAAATTCACTTTCCGCATTTCTAAGGTCGGGCGTCTCTTACAACAATATGTTGTTGACAATTATGTAAAAATTCAAGCTCAAATATTAAGATGGATTAAGGACAATCAACATACAATCCGAGCAGAGTTGTACCAAGGTTTACAAGATTCTTTGCATGCGGGAGAATCAAATCCTAGTAATAAGATCTTTACTATATACGATTCTTATTTTCAATATATTATCATACTTTATTTTTTATATATTGTTTTAATTTACACTGCTATATATAACATATATTATCATAAATAGATAATGTTGGACAACGGATTATTTTGCCCTCTTCATTTGTTGGAAGTCCTCGAGACATGAGCCAATGTTATCAAGATGCAATAACATTGGTCAAATATTACGGCAAACCAAACCTTTTTGTTACCATGACCTGCAACCCAAATTGGCAAGAAATTACAAATGAGTTATTGCCGGGTCAAAGTCCTCATGATCGTCCGGATCTATTAGCTAGGATATTCCACACCAAACTTGAAGAGCTAAAAAGGGATATTGTCGACCGGGGTGTCTTTGGAAAAGTTGTTGCCTATGTTTATGTAGTTGAATTCCAAAAAGAGGTCTACCCCATGTACATATGTTACTTATCTTGGATGATCATGACAAACCAAGATCTCCGATCATTATGACCAATTCGTTAGAGCAGAGATTCCTTATATGGATGAAGAGCCTTCATTATATGAGGCTGTTCTTAAGCATATGATACATGGGCCATGCGGTCATGACCATCAAAATGCAATTTGCATGGAGAATGGAGTTTGCAAGCGTGACTTCCCTAAGCGATTTTCATCAACTACATTCCAAGGTAGTGACTCATATCCAATATATCGACGTCGAGCTGACCGACCTCCTGTTCCTTTACATGATAATAGGAGAATAATGGTTGGCAATAGTTGGGTTGTTCCGTACAATCCTTGGCTCTTACTCAAGTATGATTGTCATATCAATGTTGAGATTTGCAGCGAGCATCAAGAGTGTCAAGTATTTGTACAAATATATACACAAAGGTCCCGATCGGGTATCGATGGAGCTTCGAAATGAGCTCGATTATAATGAGATCAAGCAATATGTGGATGCTAGATGGGTTTGTGCACCGGAGGCTATGTGGAAAATATATCAATTTCCTTTTACGCGAATGTGTCCATCTGTTGAACGTTTGCAACTCCATTTGCCTAATATGCAGCAAATAAGATATCGAACAAATCAATCTGTTCAACAGATTGTTGCTTCACCAAGGAATTCCCGTACGATGCTTACGGAATTCTTCAATATGAACATCGTTGATCCGGATGCAAGAAATTATCTTTATGCAGAGTTCCCTAAACACTATCGATGGATTGAATCATCACATACTTGGAGAAGGAGACAAAGTAATCAAAGAGTCGTTGGCCGAATATATAATGTCAATCCTGGCGATGGGGAAAGATTTTATATGCGGTTGTTGCTCAATCATGTTAAAGGCCCGCAATCATTTGCACATCTCGGAACTATTAATGGTATTACTTATCCAACCTTCGGAGAAGCTGCAGAAAAATTAGGTCTTATGGATAATGACGCCGGTATTCGAGGATGTTTAGTGGATGCATCCATGACAAGAATGCCGTCCTCATTTCGATGGTTATTTGTTACTATTTTGGTATACTCGTCAACCAATTGGAGTACGTAACTTATGGGATGAATTCTTTCCATTCATGGCTGAAGATTATCCTTCAACTTCTTCGACGGATCGTGATTTTGCACTCAATTCTATTCTACTTGAAGTAGATCGAATGTTGAAACAATTAGGCCATAAAATTGCAGATTTTAACCTTCCACAACTAACTATACAAGTTGATGAAGGGGCTCAATTGTCTAGGGCTTTATATGCTGAATTGTCTTCACGAGTGCCTCCTCGAAGATATGCATTGTGCCCAAAATTTGAATGATGATCAACGATATGCATTTAACACCATTATGGAGGCTATTGACATAAAAAAGGTGGCATGTTTTTGTAGATGGACCTGGTAGGACGGGAAAAACATTCTTATATCGTGCTATTCTTGCTACTTGTGAAACTTGAAGGTCACTTTGGACTCGTTGCAGCAAGTTACGGAATTGCTTGTAACACTTTTATATAGGGCCAAAACAACACATAAGACCTTTGGACTTCCAGTTACTCTACATGCGTCTTCAATGTGTTATCTTAGTAAACAATCTGTCGAAACACATTTGATAAAACAAGTCGCAGTTATTATATGGGATGAAGCCACTATGACTCATCGGCATGCATTTGAGGCTGTTGATCGAAGTTTTAGGGATATTATGGGAGTCAACCTCCCTTTTGGAGGCAAAGTGATGGTATTTGGTGGAGATTTCGGACAAGTCTTACCGGTCATACCGAAGGGCACTAAAGCTGAAACAATCAATGCATGTTTCATCAAATCAACATTGTGGACACATGTTCAGGTACTTCACTTGACACAAAACATGAGGTCTCTGTTGGATGAGGATTTTGCAGCTTTCTTACTAAGAGTGGGGGATGGACGTGAATGTACCGTCAATGAAGATATGATCAAGTTGCCACCATCGATACCCGTATTACCTAATCATGGTAATCCTGTTGATGATTTAATTGATGCGATCTTCCCTGATTTAAGCTCACATGCAGGTGATACAACCTATATAGTTGATAGAGCTATAGTCACCCCTACAAATGAAGAAGTCCATACTTTGAATGAAAAAATCATTGATAAATTCGCCGATAGTGAAAAGATTTACTACTCGTTGACTATGTCCTCGATGATGTCCAACATTTATATCCGGATGAATTCTTGAACTCATTAACCTTTGGAGGATTGCCGCCGCATGCTCTTAGATTAAAAGTTGGATGTCCAATAATGCTCCTACGCAATATTGACGCAATGAATGGCTTATGCAATGGAACTAGGTTAATATGTCGTCATTTACGGGATCATTTGATCGAGGCTGAAATCTTAACTGGTCATTGCAAAGGGACTACGAGTGTTTATACCACGGATTCCATTGAAAACTGCTAAAGATGTAAGACTTCCTTTTGAGATGATCGAGAAACAGTTCCCAGTGAAATTATGTTTTTCATTAACCATTAACAAATCACGAGGCGAGACAATTCCACATGTTGGTGTATATCTTCCTCAACATGTTTTTAGTCATGGTCAATTATATGTTGCATTATCTAGGGGCACATCTCAAAATATAATAAGGGCTTTGGTTACTAACGGTGATGTTCAAGGAAGGTGCGGGATGTTTGCGAAAAATGTTGTTTACAAAGAAGTTTTATTGCCGATGATCTAAGGATAATGTTACTTTGTTTTTTTCTTTGATTTTTTCCTTCTACATCGCATCATTGTAAATACATTTGCTTCTTATCAATGTTAATTAACTATTAAGGAATTTTTTGTTAATAATTTTATTTAAATATTTTCATTATCCCATTCAATTAAATAATTTCTCAACCTATTGAAATTAGTTTAGGGACAATATACATATATGCTAAATTACAAATACAATACATATTATTCAATTAAATACTTTCCCATTGTTTTTAACTATTTTTTATCTACCATAATTATAAATATATGTGCAGAATTCGCATTCTTTATATCAATTAAATGTTGATAATAGGGAAATTAAAATCAATAAAGTCTAAATTATAAAGTTTTAATTTTAGATGAATAAATAAATATTTTTAATATAAATTACCCTTATAATATATAACATAGACATAGAATTTGGATAATTTTATGTAGATATATATATATATATATATATATATATATATATATATATATATATATATGTTATATAGATAGGTGGTTAGGAAAATAATCTAAATTAGTATGATTAAAATTTTTCATAAAATAAATCCCACCACTACCCAACTAATCCTATCATTGCCCCTCCCCCGTTTCATTCAATTAGTAGTTTTTTAAATACATTTGCAGAGGCATATATATTGATTTGCCTTTTTTTTTTTTTACATATTAGCATAATTAACACTAATATATAATAATTTGTTAACTTATCTAGCTATATATTATTAAATTAATTGCTTGAAAACAATATATAATTTCATTTTGTAATATAATTGTGGGCATTTTGCTTTGTTATTGTAACACCACGCGGGACTGAAAACAATACACTCATTATCATATGTCCCCAAATTATTCCAATTAAATATTAAGATATAATTATTAAAATTAATTTAAATCAAATCCCATCACTCCCTTACCTAATTATACCCTCCATGCAATGTCCATATTTCAACAAAAAAATTTTATCATTAACATTTTTTTAGTCATGGTTAACCACCCCCACCCCACCCCCACGTTACAATGAAATGCAGTTTCCCATTTGTCACCAACTTCCCATATAACATAGATTATCATGTTATTAACTTCACATCATTTTTTTCACAATTTCATCTTAACATCATCCTTATTTAACTTCACGTCATTTTCAATCAAAGGTCTGTGTTCGGTAAAGTTAGTCTGTTTTAGTAGTGGTTAGTCTGTTGAACAAACTGTTAGTTGTTTTACTAGTCGCTAGTCGTTAGATACTTAGTGGTTAGTGGTTAGCTGTGAAACTAGTGTTTTAAATTAGCTGTGTTCGGTACAACTAGCTGTTGGGGTAACTGATTAACGTAAAATGACCAAAAAGGACGTGTATTTTGCTTTGCTTTTTTAAATTACTTTTTGGTTATTTTTTATCCTTATATTAGTCAACTTAAATTATCCACTAGATATTTCTATTAATAATTAACTTAGCACATTTTGTTATGATAATTGTATAACAAGTTTGGATATAACTTTTTCAATGTCACATATATTTGAAAAGTTTAAATGGATATGATGTGTATTTTTATTTTAAAATTGAACTAATTAATTTTTGTAAGGATATTAAATATAATAGTAATCACTAATTTCATGTACTATAAAAAAATTTGCTAGCTGAATAAAAATAAAAAAAGGTCCACAATTACATACTACTATTAATAACATGCTTATTATAAATCAATGTTGCAAAACTAGAGTACATCACCTACGATTCCACAATGATGCAGACTATCCTATTTCGAATATCTTTCATCTCACTTGATCTTTGGTGAAGATTTTCTTCACTTGTAGAAACATCCCCATAAAGCTCATCAGTAGGAATAAAATTTGGATGTTGATCTAATACTTGAAAAATTGGATCGCTTTGTGAGTTGATTCGAATATAATTATGTAGTGCAAATGTCGCCACTATAATATGTATCTGCGTGTCAACACTCGTATTGTTGCATTTTGTTAAGTACCTTCCACCTTTGCTTTAGCACTCCAAAGGATCTCTCGATACAACTTCTTAGGGACGAATGTGCACGATTGAATGCCTCTTGAGCAGTTTGAGGAGGTTCCCTTTGAAATTGTGATTGATGATATCTCAACTTTGGATAAGGTACTAAGTAGCCTTGCCTATCGGGGTATCCTTTATCTACCGGATAGTACTTACCTAAATAAATGTATAAACATAAAATGTTTATTTCACACAACATAAATGAAAATGAATTTAAATGATATCAAACGTACCTTCCGGTGGCCTAGGAAACTTCATTTCGGGGTTTCAAGTGCATGAATAAAAACTCGAGTATCATGTGCGGAACCTTCCCAACCAGCTGAGATAAATGTGAAACACATGTCAAAGTCACATGCAGCCATAATATTGAATGTAGGAATGCCTTTTCTTCCTCTATAAGGTAATTGATCGGACTCGAGAATACATGCCGCCACATGTGTACCATCTATGCATCCAATACAATCTCGTAATAAATATTCAAATGAATAAAGCTAAATATATAAATTAAATCACTCATACACAAAGTGTGTAATACCATTTATACTATTACTTTATACTAAACAAAATTATTACCTTAAAATAAGGCATATACCTCTCATCATTGGCTATTTGAGATGGTATACTTTCGAAATGTGTATCCTTTGGCTTTATTATATCATGTGCTAGACACGTACGATTTCGATTTGAGACCGCATTAAGAACTTCATGAAAAGCTCTACTAATGCTATCACCTGATCGCTGGAAACGTTCGCTAAGAACTCTATTTGAAACACCTATGGCAAGAGTGTATAAAAAATACCGACTTTTTCAATAATCGACATATTACGACTTGCTTTTAACCCATATTTTGATGATAGTTCCTTGCACAACTTCATGAACAAGTGAGGCTCCATTCTAAAGGCATTAACACATCGAATAGGATGGCCATTAAGTACTTCTTTCATCCATTCTTCCCCTGTTAGGATAGAAGTCATGCATGGTTCCTTATAAATATACTTATAATAATACATGGATATTAACGTTGTTGTGCACATGGTCATAATCCAAAATGTAAGCTTCCATTCCTCGTAAGGATCCATTATAGACCTAGCATTCATAAGATAGAAGAAAATTTCATTATAAAAACCAATTAAAATAAATGCGAAAATTGCAAATATATAATACCAAATTCTACATATTAAAAAATAGTTCAATTTCAATTGATAATTTCGAAGAATTATGCACCTAGTTCATACATTTCTCATCACTAACGAATTCATCTATAAAATTTATTTATTTGGAAAAAATTGTAGAAAATTCACTAGGGGACAATAAAATGAAAAATAAAAGTTCGACGGAAAAAAAAAAAAACAAATGAAAGATCAAAGCATATGATCACTTGACTTTGTCTTTCATGGCATACATATATTGTAACCATTGTATCCTACTTGTATCATCACCCAAATTAATAAAAATTTCTCTCCTTATTGAGTCTTCAAGCAAATAAATAGCATAACCCCACAATTCACTTCCTTGTGCTAAAGTACCATTATGTACCATGCTCCTAATAATTTCCATTGAAGTAGCAACAAGTAGTCGTTGATCGTTGGAGACCTCCAATGCTTGGGATACTATTGCTAATATCTCGTACACATTGTTACCATGTTAGAAATTTGGCTAGACAACATAGCAGAACCTCCAGATTGCCTCCCTTTTCGATTTATTTGCATAGAATTATTTTTTAAAGTAGTTCTTTGGTTCTTCTTCTTGGATGTTTGAGTGACACCATTCCCTCCTTCCTTTGTTACTTGGTCTGTCACCTATTACTACACCTTCGTTTAGGATGCCAACTTGTTGAACAAAATCTCTCATGAAGGTTTCCTCATCCATTAAAGCCTCTTGAAGATACGAGTTATTATTGTGAACATTATACACTTCTAAATGTCCTTCCTCATGAACACTATCAGCATCCTCATTGCTATCGTCATTATCATTTTCAACATTGATAAGTGGAGAAGGCTCCATTGAAGGTGTATAGACGTTTTCCCGAGTAGCATAAGAATCCCCAAATAGTTGATCCCACTTATCTTCAAGAAATGAGGTCACACCCTTATCACGAAATTTATTAAATTTCGCATTTTCCTACAAAATAAAATAAAATTATATCATGATATTCAAATATAGTCGGTTTTATCTAAATTGAAACCCTTTGTATTCATAATCTACCCTCCCTCTCCCCAAATAAAGAGTTAGAACTAACCTTATTCTTTTTCTCCCACCATTCATTTGAAGCGTCGATCTTTCCCGAGATAGGATCCCAACCTAAACCAGTTTCGACGTTCTCAATTGTTTCCATAAACGCCAATCTCTCCTCATTGAATCATATTTATACTTACAACTATTGTGACCACATGAACGCCCAACTTTTTTTCGAC
Source organism: Talinum fruticosum (assembly GCA_021018815.1). Taxonomy (NCBI): domain Eukaryota; kingdom Viridiplantae; phylum Streptophyta; class Magnoliopsida; order Caryophyllales; family Talinaceae; genus Talinum; species Talinum fruticosum. Next base: position 9,314,214 of record JAITYX010000006.1, on the reverse strand, counting down.
CTCTTTTTGAATCTCCTTCCAATTGTAAAATTGTGCTCGTCCATATTTTTCAATGAATTGAAGACAAGCATCACATAAAATGATCATCTCTTGCAGAGTCCAGTGGAAGCTCTCTTTGGTCCCATCCTTCTTACTAGAGGATGCCATAGCACGTGATATAACTATAAAAATTAATAATTTCAGTCTTTATCATAATTTTAGTTTAGGACCACTATTTTCGTTTCTTTGACTACTATATTTATGGCACACAAGAATTTATAATAAGTTTCATTATCCACTTTGGAACAAGCAAACATAACGAAGGTTTTGTTCCTAGAGGCCACAAAATTATTTTATAATAATTCATGCCTTAAATCAAATATTTACTCTCTCTCATACACACACATACACATACATACATACATACATACATACATACATACATACATACATATATATATATATATATATATATATATATATATATATATATATATATTTTCACTCAAACAAAAGTCTCATAATGTCACATACATGATTAAAATCCATTATATTCAATTCACACGAGTCACAACCAAGCATAAATAGTCACAACTGTTGTATTCAATTCGATTTCCAAAATTATATCTTTCTAACCCAATTAATTTACCAATTCAATTCTCAATTTACAACTACTCCAAAATTATCCCCTCTCATCATTTGTAAGTATATGTGGCTGATTTTAAATTGATGAAGTTATAAACATGGAGAAAATATGTGATGTGAGAACTATTCTACTATTTATGGGCCAACCATAAATCAATATCCACAAAAATGAATGGGAGGAGAGATCGATTGAAAAAAAGTGGACTTTAAATTAAAAAAATTATTGTTGGTTAGTACATTTCTATCTTACAATATAGAAACTTTAATGACAATAAAAAATCCAATAAAAATTATTATTCACTTCAAATCGGAAAGTATAAGTTTTATTTTATTTTCATTCAAAAAAATTTCAAAATCAAAACCAAATTTTATTAAATGCTCAAGTCACAAAAATCATATATTATTTCAATTAATATTACAATATTGGATGTGTTGTCTTGTCATCTTTCTCAATCTTCTGCAGAGCATTGATTATTTTTTTAATTTTTTGTTTGGGCGGACACAACATTGATTATAGAGCATGCTACAACCCACCGTCTTCTCTCGGTAGCTCAGCCTCTTTCTTCTCTCACCTCTAGACTCACAGCTCAACCTCTTTCTTCCTTATCTCTATCACTCGAGTCCCCTGTCCGCCACTCTCTCGGTAGGCTGCTACAACCCACCGTCTTCTTCCTCGCTCTCACTCTCGCTGTCCGGCTTCCTCACCGTCTCTCACTCTCGCTTGGTCTCTCCCGGCTCTCTCACTCGTCTCTCGGTCTCTCACTCCCTGCTCTGTTATCTCTCACCCTCACCTGTCCTCTTCTTCCTCGCTCTCTCTATCGGCTCCCTCACCGTTTCTCGCTCTCGGTTGGTCTCTCCCGACTCCCTCACCTGTCTCTTACTCTCTCGCTCCCTCCTCTCGTTATCTTTCACCCTCGCTGTCCCTCTCGGTCTCGCTTGGTCTCTCGGCTCCCTCACTGTCTCTCACTCTCTCGCTCCTGCTCTGTTAACTCTAACCCTCGCTGTCCCTCTCAATCTCGCTTGGTCTCTCTCGCTCCCTCACCTGTCTCTCACTCTCTCTCTCCCGCTCCGTTAACTCTAACCCTCGCTGTCCCTCTCAATCTCGCTTGGTCTCTCCATGTCTATGGTCTATGGGGAATTTTTTAATCGGCAAACAACATTACTATCTCAAATCATCGGACCTTGCATTCAATCGAAAGAAAAAGAAGAGAATCAAATCCAGTTAGAGAAGAACAATGGGTATAATGGTGGCCACATAAAAGCAAAAGAAGAAATCGGTACTCGAAGAGTAGCAAATTATCAATGGATTCGCCAAGATTGAACAATACTCGTTGATGACGACTCCACTGGTAATTTATCTCATCTCAGTGAAACTCTCCGTCTCAGTACTTTGTTTAGGGTTTTATGAAAAAAATTGGCAGAAGTTGGACTCTCCATTTGAGGATTTTGCGTTGGATATGAAGGGGATGGAGTTAGAGTTGGATTTGGAAACAAATTTCTTTGATTGTTTGGTGAGAGTACGTGTAGCATATGTAATCGAGCTTAGCGGGAAAAGGGAAGGGTAATACTTGTAAATTTGATGAAATGACAAGGTTATATTCGGAATAAAGGTTAAACATCTCGTTTAGCGTTTTCGAAACGTTAATTACGAGTAGCGTTTGCAAAACACTCGCTCTAACCACTAACAGCTACCTTAAACACTAAGTTGCCAAACAGATCAAAATTTACGTGAAGTAGTGTTTTGAGATGAGGAAAACTCTAAACACTACCTAAACCTCTATTGCCGAACACAGCCAAAGTTGATTTTTTTTTTTTTGATCAATCAAGTTCCTTCTATTTTATTTTAGACATTTTAGAGACTACAAGTAAGTATATCTACCTTTTTTTTTTTATTATTTGTACATTAATATATTTATCAATTATATATATAGATAGGTGATTTCATTATAAACTCTCAATTCAAATTTTATTTATATTATATAGATACATTATATATACATATAATCTCAATTTCTTTATCGTTTTTTACGGGATAAGAATGACTTATGCGCCGTTTATGTATGTACATCCAAATTCCCACAAATGGAATGTGAAAGCACGTTTAATCAGATTATTCGATGTCCAACAAACAAAATCAGGAAGAAAATTATGGAAGATGATTTTCGTTGATGTCAATATAAGTTTAAATCATTGTTTTCTTTTTTTTTTTTTACATTCATGTTATATACTCTTGAGTGTTTTTGGATATTTTTTTTCATTCATCAAAATCAGATTATGTTAAAATATGTTATCAATTATGTGGGGAAAATTTATACTAAAAAATAATGCTCATACGTTAATGAAATACTCAAGACAAAATATTAACAAAATTTTTTATAAATGTAATTATAATTTGTGAAATATGGTTACCAAATTTTATTATTTTATTCTAATAAAATTATACGTATGATATAAAAAAATTGTAATTTTTAATTATGTGTCACAACATTATCGTGGACAGTAATATTTCTTGCCCACTTTTTTCCTCCACGGCTCATGAGCCATGAACATTTTTTATACGGACTTAGTTTAATTTGGGTGTATCTCCAAAATTATCTTTACTCAGTGAAAGGGAGAGGGAGAGGGAGTTAGGTTAGTAAAACTAATTTTAATTTAGATAAATTATTAATATAATATTATTTTTAAAAAACTAATAATCTAACAATTACCTCTCTGTCTCACCTCCTTCTTAATACCGGTCTCTCTCTCTCTCTCTACAATTACCTCTGTCTCTCTCCCCCTCTTTGTATAGTTACCTAAATATAGGCCTCCAATACCGCTCTTTCTCTCTCCAATTATCTGCTAGCTCTTTCTCTCTCCAATATTATCCATCTTTTAGTTAAGTGTACTAGCTTTGAGTTACACGCAATGCGTGTACGACCTATGTATAATAATTTTTATCGTATTTAAACTTATACTCGTAGTAAATATTAATTAATAAATTAAATAAAAGAGAATAATGACAGCTTAAGTTAATTAAAATAATATTTGCGTAATAACTAAAAAAGAATGAAATCTTATAAGGATAAGTGTTGCATGACTATAATATTTAGAAGATGAAAAAAAACCACAAAATTAAATAAATCAAGTTTATGCAAAAATACATAATTATTTTTTATGTATGAGTAACTAATCCTTATAAGTTTATGCAAAATAAGGGTATAATTGATAAATTAAAATTTATACAATAATAAAAAGACCTTATCTTTATATATAACATAGATAAGTTTAATGATTTAATAATTTGTGACTATTTTATCCTTAAAATATAAGTTATATGAAGGGTAAAAAAAAAAAGAAAAGTAAAAGTTATAAAACAATAGAGAAGTATTGACCTTATGTACAAATAAGATAGATATATAAAGGACATAAATTATCTAAATTCTATATGTTATAAAGGTAATTTATATCAATAATATTTATTTATTTATCCAAGTCCAAACTTTAAATTTAGACTTTATGTATTTAATTTTTTTAAGGTAATTTAATTTTCTTATTTTATCAAGGGTAGTTTATATAAAAAAATAAATTCTTCATGTATCTTTATAATTATATTAGATTAAAAATAGTTAACAAATTACATCAAAAAAATAATTAATAAATTTGATAAAAAAATTAATGGGACTTAGGTAAAGGTAAATGTTAAGAGAGAGAAAGAAAGAGAGAGAGAGAGGGGCAGGCGGAGAGGGGTTAATTGGAGAGAGAGAGAGGGAGGGGTGGTTAATTGGAGAGAGAGTAACTAAATTAAATATAATGATATTTTTATCCTTAAAATTTAAGTTAATAAAGGGGTAGATATGGTAAATTAAAATTTATACAGCATTTTAGTCTTCCCTTTATATATAACATAGATTTAACCCGTTGCATACTATTTTTGTTAAATTTTTCTCTCCAATTAAATGATCTCTTCCTTTTTTTTGTGTGAGAGGGATCTCTTCCTTTCTTATTTTTTAAAATAAACTCCAAATAAAAAATGTATTACATATTCAATTATATATATATATATATATATATATATATATATATATATATATATATATATATATATATATATAATATTAAATTTAGATTTTTTAAATCAAAATATCTCATTAAAGACAATGTAATATATTATGTGACATTCTTATATAAATGGTCTCATATACTTAATTACCATCACCTAACAATTTATGAAATTATATGAAATAACAACATTTTCCAATTTTAAAAAATATTGTGAAAATCATTTGCTACCATTTCTAAACTAACTCCATTTTCCCCGACTAAATAACCCACAATGGATTATATAAAATTTTTTAAGCTCTTATTAGATGTATCTTTGAGATATTTATATTTATCAGAATATAAATGAATATTCCGCACAATAATTGATTAATAACCTGTTTTTTTATCTATTATTAACCCTGTTACTATACTTTTTTAGTTAGTTGTAATGTAACGGTGTCATTATAACATAGATTACATCTTTTAATTAACATATATTATGTTTTAGGGAGAACCTATCCAATGCACCATCTTTCCTAAAGATGCGGATTATTTTGTTGGACGCTTAAAAGAGGGATTAGTTTATTGTCTTGAAGGAGTTCAAGTCATCCCGACGAGATGAACACCTTAGGGCGATCCCTAATCAATATCAATTACAATTAACCATGGACACGGAACTAATTGAAACTTCAACGAGCTTGACCTTTTTCGTTTAACTATTACAATCCACTGGGTTTGCATGCAATTCCATCATTTTTACATGACAAGACTCGGGTAATAGGCACCTCTTTCCGTCTTATCGTGTACATTATTATATTTTCCTCAAAAGTATGCATTTTCTATTTTTAGTCCTTTATACCCCTTTTAATTTTCTTTCTTTTTCCATATACAATAGATGTCATGGGAATTGTGGTCCTTTTGGCTCCTTTCCAGTCATCCAATGAATCAGAATAAACTCATTTGAGAGATGCTTATCATGGATAGGAGGTAAATTCTTGACAATATAAGTTACTTCTCTATATCAATTTTATTTTTAAATATATAATAATATTTTTTTCTACATTCTTACACCATTGTAGTTGCATCATCGTGAAAGTCACACTTTGGGAACATTTTACGTCCGAAATTACTGACCAACATTTACTTCAAAATGGGAACAAAATGATTTTGCTTGCATGTGGCCTCCATGTTAAGCGGTTTAATGGTATTCTCTTTTTTCATTTGATATTGCACCCTTTAAATATGATCATGCTCATATTTATCTATTTCAACTTACACACATAACATTCTTATATTGTTATACTATTATAGGTCGATCGTTTCTTTCAACTGGAAGATTTACTAGGTTTTATATCAATTACAAAGATGATGCATCAACAAGACTGCTACAATGGTATGTTAGTACTTTGTTTTCTACTTAATTTATTCTAGATAATACTATACTATCTTTTTTTCATGCAAGATACTATACTATCTTTATATATAAACAATTGGTTTGTCAATTTGCGTATGTTTGATTACTTAATTTTTAAATAGGTACACTAATGACAACTTTGCTCAAAAGAAGGTTAATTGGATTCGTTCATGTGATTTGCCATTACCTCAATCATTGTTAATCACAAATGCACGACGAGTTCACATTGCTAGCTTGCGTTTTCCGCCTAAGGTTCATGTTCTTATATACACCTTATCAAACTGTTAGAAATTTTATACAAATATAACAAATTTAAGTTTATTCATAATTTTCTTTTCTCTTTCAATATCTAACATATATTATTGTTATCATTTTTTACATACGGATCTTCGGTTTGAGTGATTGCGAACATCATTGATGTGGATATAGAAAGTTTTTATTGGTACGATGCACGTTCTACTTGCAATCGTAAAGTTTATACTTATCGGAATAAGTATATATGCGCTCATTGTGAAAAGGACGCAAATATCATCTTAGGGTATGTCTTACCATTGTTTTATTAATTTAGTTTCCATGTTTACATTTTTTATACTTAAAATATAATGACTTTTAATCTCTTTTGCATTTGTTCTATACGTAATTATTTTTTACAATTAATTATTTATTGATTACATTTTTAAGGTGTTCGGTGAAGATGACTATTCAAGATTCGAGTGGCAAATTACAAATATTAATATTTTCCAAACAAATTGACTTCCTTTTTCAATGTTCTCCTTCACATTTGAAGGATTTATATAGTCGAGTAAACTATTCGGCCAAAATTTTTTAATATTATTTTTCTACTTAGTTTAAACATTTTTACATTATATTTTATTCAGTTATATTTTCAACTAATTTATTTATTTATTTATTATTATATTCAGGATAATGGAGTCCATCTTTCGAAAAACATTGTCAATCATGTATGTCAACACCGTATGTATTCCTTTTACAACCTCCAACTTCAATTGGCTCAAGGAAATACTATAATGTCACATATGTCATTGATGTTAATTGGGAAGAAGAGTGCGCTTATCAAACTAAACGTTAGTATGCTTCACTTATTTACTGCTTAATTATTTATTATTAATTATATATTACATTAATTATATTATTATTCTAATAAATTACTTAATTATTTTATTTTAATTTTAAACATGTTTTATAACTATTTATGCTTAACTATTTTTTGTAGGTCATTCGTGATGCTTGTTGGTGGTCATTACTACAATTTCAAACTTTTATATTTCCGTCTTTTCTTATTTGAAGTTGAATTAATATATCATGTTGTTTCATTTATTTATGCAATCTATATACTCGGAACATTTTATGTTATTTGTCAATGTTATTTAATTTAATATATTTTTATTTAATTATATATATATGTATTTTATAATTTAGTAATTTATCATTGTCGGTTTACCTATTGCACGAATTCGTGCAAATCAAAGCTAGTAATTTTAAATCGAACTCTTATAATGTTATTATTATGTCACATCCCATTTAAATAATAATTAATTTATAAGTTTAAATTTTAACTTTTTATTATTTCAACATGTGATTTTGCTTTCAGGTCGAAAATTTTAGGCTATATTCTTTTTAATGTATCGTTGATAACTTATTACTTATAAATATTGATCAATATTGATGATGACTGTTGATAAGTAATGATGAGGGCAGAATTATAAAGTTATAACTAAAAAATATGGCTAACTATAACTGATTCGTATCGATGAGTACTGATTAGTGTTGAATGCCGACAAAAATACTTATGATAATTTTTTAAAAAATAGCCTTAATCATATATTGTTGATTCTTTCAAACTAATAGATGAATTGTACTTATTTTATAAATTTTAGAAAAATAAAAATTTTAGATAACATTTTCTACAACCCTAAAATTTCGAAGGAAGACTTTCTGTTCTCATCATATAAAGAAACTTCAACAATACTTTTAAATCATCCCAAAAAAATTTGAAATTTTTTACGAGACAAAAGAAATACTGTCATGATACCAATTTATTACATGAAAATGAATACTCCTAATGCCTATATATGTTCAATAATTGATCAAGATAGTCATAATTTTTAGGGAAAAATTTTAAATATTAGAAAAATGTCTTTTTGCCAAAACCTTGCTCACAAACTTTGTCACATCTCCTTTTCTAGGAACAATGAAAATTGTACAACATTTGCACGAGTACAGCATAGAGCTCGCCCCATTTGGCTGGGCAAAAATATGAGCCACATTAACTTATTCACTTTATAAACTAATAATAACTCAACCCGAAATTAAATTTGAATTGAAACTTTTATTTTTGATGGAAACAAACTTGGTAATATTCAATCTTACTTATCCAAATTCTAATTCTAATTTGAAGTGAATGGAGTTAATCGATTTCTTTACTTGTGCAAATAAAACTACTTATATCTAAATCTTTCTATGTTTCGTAAAATGGAAGAAGCTGTTATTATTAGCAGTACAAATGATTTGAATTACGTATAAACGTTATAAATTAATCATATTTTTGTAGATTCTCAAAACCTCTCCTATTTTCACATATTCTTGCATTTCAAAAAATAATATTCTCACATATTTTGAGCCTATTATTCTAGCTTCCAAAGGTTGAATATCAACCTAAAATCCAAAAATAATGAAAATGAAGAAATAAACTTGGGGTTCACAAATACAAAATTACAATCTTTGAAGCCAAAAAGAAAAAACTAGAGCAAAAAAATAGAGAAAATACATGGCAAGCCCCAGCCACCACGTACCCAAAGTTCAAACTAACATGAAGACACACGTCCATTCGGAGCCATGCCAACAAAAATTAACCCACTCTTCCCCTCCTCTCTTCTGCCTTCCTGGTTAGCATTAGGAGAGAGAGAGAGATAGAGAGAGAGAGAGTGAAGATGGAACAAAGCAGCAAAGATGAGGAAGGGTGGAGGAAGAACGCAGACACCCACAAGATGAGTCCGGAGCAGGTGAGAGCCGCCGGAGTTGAGGCCTCAAAGCAGCCCCCGGCCACCACCCTGGGGAGGTTCTCCACCAGCGAGGGCAGCCTCCACTCAGCTACCCTACCGTGGCCGCCCTTGCCGGATTGCCATCGCCTCGATTGTTGGATACGCTGCCTTTTATTCCAAGCAAAAGTCCGAGGCTGATGCCCGGGATGCCGCCACCAACACTACGCCGCCGGAGGAGACCAACGTAGCCCCGCCGCCGGAGGATGTCGCCGGACCAAGGAAGTAGTTCTTCTAATTGTATAAACTTAATGCATGCATGTCTAAGATGTGATATAGTATATCATAAATGTACGTACGTATGTAGTTTAACCATTTTGACCAATTACGTTACCACTTGGGGCTCTCCAAGTCATGATGTTTTGGGTTTCTTTTGGCTTAATTGGAGGAAAATCATCCAAGAACTCTCCTATGTGTCACTACTAATCTTTCCCCGTCCTCAATAGTACATTATATTTTTCTTTCCTTTTGTTGTAATTGTCGCGGAAGATAAATGTCGGCGAGATACGAACGTAAATATTTGATAACGACTCCTGGAGACTTACAGACTTTACTTTTGGTGTTCTTGTAGGTGCTATCTCTCTTTTTTTTTTTTTTTTTTTGTTAAGCAGGTATATCTTCTTAGCCCTCTATTTCAGGAAAGCACAGAAAGCTGTACTATATTGTGCTGGAGATAAGGGCATGCGAAATCCAACTACTCCCACCGCAGCAAAGAAATTGTGCCCGCTCCCCTCTCCCCAATTGGAGGGGGAAGATGGAAATAGGGTGAGTGGTCAGCAGGCCACATACCGCTTGACAAGGGTGCCACCTCTCTTGGTTATACATACTTTCGGAAGTATATACATACTTGATCTTGAGTATAAATTATACTCATGTATAACAAATACAATTGTTTATGGAAGAGAAATTTTGCGCCTAGTTCTAATATCCAATAATATCAGATCACATAATAAGAAACAGCTTTGTTGAATGGAAGATTAAGGATTCTGTCATTACAAAAATGATTTTTTTGGGGGGGAGGAAGTTACATGCTCCTTAAGAAATGTATACATCAGAATTGGTCTTTTAATAAAACTGTAGTTATCCTCTCACAATTTCTGTTAACATACACACAAGAATCGACCAACTCTGACACAAATTTTGGCTATTTCCGGAGGAGAAAAAAGGGTTTAAAGTGTTGGTTCACTTGCCTGAAAAAGGCCTCATGATCAATCGATCTTCACTGATGAGTAGATCAACCTTGTAAACCAAAAGCAAGCATAGAAACCAATGGTGCCTGTAAGCACAAAGAACGCATAAGAGGCAATCAGCATGTACCCAAAGTACAAGATTCCAGAGACTGGTTTGGTTATTTCGAGCTTGGTGAAGAAGTAGAATGCTGCATAGAGGAACAGGTAGAGTGCAGAAGAGCCGGATGTAAGGTATGATCTCCACCACCAAAGGTAGTCCTCACTGCACAGTTGGAAGTAGCAGAGCACGATGGTGATCTCGGCACAGGTGACAATGAGGATAATAAAAACAATGAAAAGGAAGCCGAAGATGTAGTAGAATTGGTGTAGCCAGATTGAGGTGAGGATGAAGAACAGCTCGATGAAAACAGCACCGAATGGAAGGATCCCTCCAATGAGGATTGAGAAGATAGGGCACATGTACCAGGGTTGCTCAGGGATTTGCCTTGGGATCTTGTTGGTCTTCACTGGATCTTCAATTGCTTGTTTTCTGAACCCGATGTAGCTACCAACAAAAACGAGTGGCACCGAGATGCCAAACCATAAGAAGATCAGGGCAAACATTGTTCCAAATGGGACAGCCCCTGATGATTTCTCGCCCCAGATGAGAGCGTTTAAGAAGAAGAAGACAATGGCAATAATTCCAGGGAACATGAATGAGGTTCTTAAAGCAATTCGTTTCCATTCAGTTCCTTTAAACATCTTGTAGAGCCGAGCAGCGGCATAACCAGCAAAAACACCCATGAAGACCCAAAGGAAGAGCATAGCAGTCATCAGCCCACCACGGTTTGAAGGTGAGAGGAACCCAAGTACAGCAAAGAGCATAGTAACAATCATCATCCCTAAGCACTGAACACCGGTCCCAGCATAGACACACAACAAGTCTGGGTTAGTTGGAGGCCTAAAAACATCCCCGTGGACCAATTTCCAACCTGTTTCCTCCTGAGCTTCCTCCTGAGTCTCAAGCTCATTATACTTAGAGATGTCACGGTATAATGTGCGCAACATGATCATTGCCACCATTCCCGAAAGGAAGAGAACGATCATCAAGGAGTTGACAATTGAAAACCAGTGAATCTGGTCATCACTCATAAGAAGATATGCATCCCATCTAGATGCCCACTTGACCTCACTCTCCTGTACCATAAAAACAAAAGGGATGTAACTGAACCAAGTGATAAGTACTCTCGCAAATACGTATATAGAAATATGGACTTGAGCTAAAATATGAAAGTTTTATGTCTGGATATTACCTCAAATGAAACGTCATATGTGAATATGATTTCTTGTTTCTCATCAACTTCTTGTGGCTTTTCAGAGCTAGTAACTAAACGTCTTGCATGAGGATCACAAGATGTTAAGCGAGTATTGTCATTCCACTCTCCTTCATATTCATGCTTGACACTAAGTCCCCAAAAGATAGAGAATCAGGCACACTGATAAAAAGAACGTAACATTAAGCCAGCAGCATAAATGAGTTTCAGAGAAGAAAATACCTGAAAGGCTTGACCTCAAATCCTACAATCCTTGATGTCTCTGTTTCTAGATCTTTATGGTACTTCACAGTAAAAGCCAGATGGTTGTGGATGAAATGCTTCTCATCCTTGGTCTACAGTCAAGATTGAAAAAGTTAAAAGCAATAACCAGAAGCAGAAATTCTAACTCTCGTAGTCAGCTATGAATTATGATGCTAAAATTGCATATACTCACTCCAGCATACTGTCCTTTAAGCCCAACAAAAAAGCCAAGCTGGTAAATAGGAGTTGCATCCTGGTCTCCTCGTCTTATCGGCATAACCAGGGGAAGGTTATCCAGGATCCTATTACCACAGAATGATGATCCATCAAAATTTTGCAGAAAAAGGTAGATACATGCATTAAGATGTACACAGGCAAGAGGGAGGAATGGTTCTACATGTTGACTCGGTATTCATCATCAATTTTCTCTTTAAATTCCTTGGCTGATTTGGCATCAAGTGTTTGTCGGCAAACAATATTGCACATTTGTGGTTCCCGCATTTTGAGCTGCAATTGTACATGGTTAAATATCAATACCTAGGATCTAACTCTTTAAGGCACTTCTGCCCTCTCCTGATATAAATTATAAGAGCTCACATTAGAAAACTGACCACATAGGGAGAATTTTCAATTCTATCCCCACGGAGAACTTCACCAAGATTCTCTGCACTATCAACTATAGTAGGTGGGCGACAATAAGGAAGGGAATAGTATGTGTATGGAAGCTGAGTTTTAATTGAAGTCAGCTTGTTCACTTTTACATACAGCGGATCTCCCTGCATACATTAACATACAAATTAATTACTGTCGAAAAGGATAGCTGTCAGGCAAATCACAGAACAGGTGAATTGCAGAACATACACAAGAGAGCTTGAAATTACAATTTACTGGTACATAACAGGTTCACCAAATGTTGTAGCTTCCCCCGCGGGTCCATTTTAGTTTATTTAAACAAATTTTCAAATGCAACCATAAGAAATGGAAAAGGGCATTAAAACGTGCACAGCTGATGCCAACAGAGTGTATACCAAGCACAATTCAAAGTCTTAAGTTAAAAAGGGCCTTGATAAGTTAAAACGAGGTTTCCTCTCAAAGACAATTGGCATTGGAATCGATGGCTTATCAGATGCATTTGCACAACCCTATGCCAGAACAATAAGGGACAAACTTTGACTTTTGCTTCAACATGCCTCCTTGACATGTGGGTCAATCCAAGGCTCAACACAAGGCAGAGTTTGGTGTAGTTGATCAATAGCAACAGACTTGAACACCTGACCTGAATTCAAGCTAGGACAAAGACATCAATTTCCTCTATTGAAACTGCAAACTAAGACAATATAGTTCTGGAGGGAGAAATCACTCAGGCTCAACAAAAAAATTAGTTTAATTTCTAGCTTCAGCAAAGAAAATCAAGTTCATTCTGCACGCTTGCATTCTGCGCAGCCGCTATGACATGCATAAAAATTTATGTTTCAAGAAAATTCTAAGCATTGGTATACATAAGTTTAAGATAAATCATGTGAAAATCCTAGAGTCTCTCTCTTGGCTGAATCTGTCACAAGCTTTTGATCATCTTAAATTATCTAAAAACTTGCGTAATTGGTCTTTTCAAAACCAAGCTAATTCATTGACCTAAACTACTTATGTCCTTCATCAATCTTGCCCAACCACACTTGTTTTCTTTGCATTAGAAAAAAAAAAAAAAAAAACAAACACCTGTGACAATCATGAAGTCAAGCACTTGATACGTTTTTTGTTTGCATTAAAGAGTACAATTTAGCCTCACAACGCGATAGAAGGAATGGGTACCATGCTGACAATACCAACTCAACACAGGGCAAGATCAAAATCCAACCCAGATCATTTCCATCTTTCCTCGTCCACCCCATTTCTCAAACTGACATTTACTATTATGTTATGTCACCTTCAAGTTTTTATCACTTATGTAACTCCATTGATTGAATTTCCCAGAGTACATTCCAGGGACACAGCTTCACAACAGCATATCCATCCAAATTACAAATACATTTCCCTGAAAACTCCATAACTTGAACTCACCGGCATAAACAGAAATTTCAGCGCAAGGCACAAACATTTCCGAGATCACATTCTATATCAATTCGTAAGAAACAACCGACAGAATCAACCGAAACTAATAGCAAACGCGAATAAATCAGAATCAAAAAAAGCGCAGCAGATCAAGCATCGAATACACAACGAAACACGCTTCATGAAGAACATACATTGCGACATTAGTCTACAGAGCTTCATTTTGAATCAACGAAAGGTTTCATTCGCAGGAAGCGATGGAAGAGAGAGATTAACCTTTTCGAAATCTCGAGGAGCGACGCCAGGGAGGTAGAAGCAATGGCCGCCATGCATGAGAAGGAAGAGAAAGATTGAGATGAGCCCGGATCTCCTCGGAGCATCCATGGCGGTCGCGAGAGAGAGAGAGAGAGAGAGAGATGGAGGAAGGGGAGGGAGAGTGTAGATCCGGGAAATGGAGGTCCCTTTGGTTTATGTAGTCTTTTCTTTCGTGCAAGGCGTAATGTTAATGTAAGGAAAAATGAACTTTGTTTACGGTTAAATGTTGATTAAAAATTAAATTACGTTTTTTAATTATCAATTTGATTTGACAATCAAAATAAACACGTTCTGTTCGGAAAAATGAATCTGTTTGAATATCGGATGGTTGTTTAGGTAGCTAATAGTGTTAAATTTTAATTATCAATTTGATTTGTGTTGAAAGACGTAAAGTTTGTTTGAAATTACGTAAAAAAAAATAAATAGAAATAAAATATATGATAGAAATGAAAAAAAGAATGAAAACGAAAAATAAAAAGGAACAATTTATAGAAAAAAAGTAAAAACGAACAGAAATAAACAAAACACATAAATAGAGGATGATTTTTATATAATTTTAAACAGGACATGTATTTATATTTCATTCAAATAAAAGTACTATTTTACCCCTATGATAATACACAACACAATGACATTTTTCTATCTCCCCACCCCATTTGATACAAAACATGGCTACAATAACAACAAATTTACTGCTTCAACTAGAGCTTGTAATTTTGAAGTTATATCTATATTGAATCACATAAACTACAACACTCGAAGAAAAACATAAAAATAAAATCGTAACAAAACTTATGAGAAAATTCAAATTAAACGGAATACATTTGTAGGTATTCAAATTATTCAATATATCGAGCTTTCCTCAAAATATAAAGATTGGGGCATCCTAGCAATGAACATGGAACAAAAAAACAAAAAAAAGAATTTAGGTTCAAATTCCAACCACCCCAAAATCCGAGGCTCCCAATCTGCAATTGACTTGTAAATTTTAATCGTTTAAGAGTGCCGTTGTCTATCTGTCTCCGTCTCATATTCTTTAAAAATAAAAACTTTATTTATATCTTATAAAAAATAAAATTCGTAATTTTAAAATAGACAAATAATACGGAAAGAGTGTTATAAATAAATTTCATGTCTTGCAAGTGCCGAGTTACATTGGGCTGATTTGTGGTAGATTTGGGCCGTGAACTTTGAGCAGTTTTTGGTGTATGCAGAAAGGGGAAGAAGTGGCCCAACATTGGAAACTCTCACACAACTAATGGACTTATTTTTATTTTTATGTTTCTTCTCTCTATTTTTTCTTCTTTTTCGTTGTATTATCCATTTTTGGCTTTTGAATGAAAAGAACAATCCTCGTACACATTGACATGGCATTTACATTTCAATTCGTTCCTTGGTAAGTGTCAACTTGACAATTTGAGCGAGAGAAAATATGGTGGCTCATTATTTGGTCAAAGTGTTATTATTAGAGTCAAATATGTATGTGTGGACGTTTTATAAATGAATTAAGATCAGTTTTTCTTTTAAAAAAGCATAAGTTCACAACTTTACAAGCGCGGTTTCTTTTGAAACTTACAGTTTTTTAACTAACTTTAGAACAAGTCTTGATAAAATTCGAGTTCAAGTCAAAATCGGGTTAGACAAATCGGTTATTAGACGAATTATTTTGTCCGATATCGGTTTTTTTTTCGGGTCAGATATTTTCAAACAAACCTAAATTCGGGTTAAAATTGACATGTTGGAATTCAACATTCGAACAAAAAATTCATGATCGAACTCAATATTTTCGGATCAAACAAATTTGGATAATTAAAATTTTACCAACACTACCTTACAACTGGTTTAAAACAGCTTACACTTACTTAAAGTATGACAAGTCACATCCTATAATTAATTTTGACACTTGTTCATGAATTCCAAACAATTCTCATCACAAAGTCATAAAATGAATTGCACCCACAAAGAAAGGGCTCAAATAAACGTCCATCAATGCAGCGATGATAAAAATTATGATGGTATGCTTTTGAGGGAATTTTGCATGCGCATGCCTAAATGTAAATGGGTTTTTGTGTTCCTTTCAAAATGACAATAATTGCCTTCTTAGAGAGCCACATACCCTCTCCCTCACCCACACATGGGATCGCATCATTTCACCAATATGTCTAAAAATCCCTTTCTTTTCTTTCTTTTTTTTTGGGCCTGTTTTATTAAACGTGCATATGAGTAAGGGGCATCATTAGTGTACGTGGGTAGTTTTAAAAATCACATTGTGCTTTGACATTAGTGTTGTGATCCTTTCATCTAACTTTCACTCTGTTTTATTTAGCTGTAAGATTATAAGAAATTGTAAGAAATTATAAATAAATTTAAAATAATTATAAAGTTAATTATAAAAAGTTGTAAGAACATATAAAGAGTTATAAACAGTTGTAAGATAAAGTTAAATAAAATACGATCTTTTGTAACGATATGTGATATTTGGTTCGATGTAATGTAAAATAATCAATTTAAACATTACATATCAAACAATACTATATCGACCATATTCCATTTAGTTGTAAGGATATAAGGTTGTAGACGTAAGGAGTTGTAAAAAGTTGTAAAAGTTTTAAGCAGTTGTAAGCTATTTGTAAAATTAGTTATGAAAAACTGTAAGTAATTATAAGGAGTTATAAGCTAAAATTAAATGAATATAATCGTCGAAATTTGATATCAGCTCTGAAAAATTTAATCTCAGTAAAACCGTTTAACTTTGACTCAATCTATTTATGAAGTTTAGAAAGGAGAAAACATAATGTAAATGTAAAAGGATATGGATATGGATGAGGGCATTAAACTGATGGGGATGGTGCAGAAAAACATTAATACTAGTGATGGGAGTGTAGCAGTAGTATTAAATAGGATGGAGGAGACGGAAAAGAAAAAGGGGCTAGAAAGAAGAGAAGCTAAAGGGAGGGAGACCAACTACTCCATTTAGCCACTTAAATGTAAAAATTGTAGTAGTAATGTTATATAATAGGCATTGGGACCAAGCAAGCAAGCACCCACATAAACGGCCAAAATATCCACTTTCAACTAGGGGTGTGCAGAAAAACCAAAATCGAAAAATCGATCCGAAAACCGATACAAAAAAGTGGTTAAACGATTAATTTTTTAGAAAAATCAGTTCGGTTAATCGAACGAAATTTTTTTCGATTCACGGTTCGGTTACAGGTTCGCAATATCAAAATTTTCGGTTAACCGAACCGATTTTTATTAAAAATATAAAATAATTTAAAATTGAAACCCTCATTCGTTCTCACTCATCTCATGCGCCGCTCCTCTCTCTCTCTCTCCGTCTGCCGCTGCGGTTCTCTTCTCTCGCTCGGTGGCCACCCCCTCTTCACTCTCTCCCTCTCGCTGCAACCGGCGACCTACGGCGACCTACGGCGACCTACCGACGACCACCGGCCCGGCGACGCTCCTCCCGGTCTTTTCGTCGCGGTTCTATTGCTCAATTGTCGTCGCTCCCTCCTCTCTCTCTCCCCCTCTCGCCTCCCCCTCGCCCTCGTTTCGTGGCAACCATCGACCTACCGACGATCACCGACCCGGCGACGCTCCTCCCACTCTCTTGCTCGCGGTTCTATTGCTCGCTTGTCGCTCCCCTCCTCTCTCTCTCTCCCCTTTGCCTCCCCTCTCGCCCTCTTCTCGCGGCAACCGTCGACCTACCGGCGACATGACCGACGATCACGGCCCGACGACGCTCGGCTCGGGTTAGGTTCCCCCTCTCTCTCTCTTTTTGGCGAATTCGTGTTTGGTGTAGAGATTAATGTTGGTTAAGTATGAATTGTCAAGCAGTGTTTGAGTGTCTCCATGAAGTTTTGGCAAAAATAGCGGATAATAAATGTATACTCGGACACCAAGTACTCGGACGGGACATTGTCCATGGATTTAATTTTACGAATTGTAAATTTATTTTTTCAAATAACGGTTAATCGTAAACCGATCCGATTTTTCCTGTTAACCGGACTTTTCGCTTCGGTTACGGATCGGGAATTTTTCGATCCGAAAATTCGGTTAACCGAAATGTCTGTTAACCGAAAAATCGGATCGGTTACGGTTCGGGTTTTCACTATCCGAAATTCCGGTTAACCGATTTTCGGTTAACCGAAACGCTGTTAACCGGTTTTGCACACCCCTACTTCCAACCAAGCAACTCTAAGGTAGCGCTTGCAAAATTTTGTCCGACTCGATTAGCTGAATTTGTTTAATTTAAAAGAAATCAAGTTTGGGTATAACTTTTTTGTACAAATTTTCTTATTTATATTGTTTGAAATTGATTTTAACTTGAATTAATGTTTGTCCGAATTATCCAATCCCAAAAAATCAAGTATCAAACGAAAAACTTGATTCAATTGACCAGTTTTTTCAATCTAATTTTAACCAAAATCCGAATTGTAAGTATGTAATTTTAGAAGCATTCCAAATGTGTTTTGTCATTGCCAGCTTTCCCCTTCTCTCTCTCTTACTTGCAGCCTGCACCTGTCTGTGACCAATTTATGGCATCATCCCTTTGCATTGGCACTTTGATCAAACCTTGGGAATTATTTCGGTAGGTATTGTCCCCCATTCTCGGACTCAGGTTGGAGTTTGCGTCGAATCGAGTTGAATAAAATTATTGTATATTTTTTTAATGAATAAATTAGATTAGTCTAAATTTAGATTTACTAATAAAATTAAAAAGTGTTGTGTCTATATATACTTAACATTTTTACAAAAAATTCACGATCATATCCTTTTTTTCTGATGAGATAAATTCGGATAGTCGGTATTAAGCATTAATGATGAAAATTTATAATATGTTGAAAAGAACAAGTCCTTAGTTGAGTATACTTTTGTAATTTGTGTGTTGGCTAGTTTTCATGTTTGATTTTTCTTTCCCGACAATTAGTTGATAAAAATAATGTCCTTTACAACTACAATTCATAAATAAATAAATAACAGAAAAGGTGTACTACAGACTGCTTCCATAGCAACCACCAAGTATTCTTGGTTTTATTTGTTTATAATTACGTTTTAAACTTTTGATTGGTTAATAAAACTTATAATTACGTAAATTCCATTTTAAGTCGTAAATTCAAGAAAAAGAACAAGGATGTTTGGCTAATGAATTTTTCAATGACTTTTTAACAAAAAAGTTTTCAGAGGAAATTTTAACTTCTTAACTTGGTCAAAAAATTATTTAAGATATTTGGTAAGTTGACTTTTTATAATAATTTTTGCCCTAAAAATTTTTTTCGAAGAATAAATTTCAATAATTTTTGTGATTGACTTTTTGTAAATTAATTTTTTATCTCATATTTTTTTTAAAATAACTAATTTACCAAACACTTCTATCGGAAATAGTTAAATATAAATAATTAACACACATAACTAATTTAATTAATTAATAACCAAAGACTAACAAGTAATGTTTAAATAGCTATAAACGTCAACCTCTCTCTAGTTATTATGGGGCTTTTAGAAAGGGGCATGAAAAGGTAAATTAGATTAGGAAGAAGGGGCTAAACAGTGAACAGAGAAGAAGCAAGCTGGCTTTAACGGCATAAAAAAGCAAACCCCTCGCTTTTCTCTCACTGAAACACTCTGTAAATGCACAGTCCCTCCGTCCCCTACTCTCCCTCCCCTACGCCCTCTCTCTCTCTGTCTCTCTATCTGCATTTCCCTGCATATAATCGTGACGGTGAAAACGTGTGTAGGCTATGATAAAGGAAGGAAAAAGGAAGGAAATTTACATCACAAAATGCAAGCTAAATGCTGATCATGGTCATTATTATAGCATATCAAAAAATCAGATTTTCCGGCCTTGGAGGGCAGAGGATCTCGAGATTTGGGTAGGTGAGGATTTTCCATAAAGCATCAGAAATTCAAAGAAAGAAGGAAACCCAAGGAGATTTAATGGCGAACTGAATTCGGCGTGAAGGTAATCACGTGCCCACATCTTCTGATTTAGATAGAGATAGAGAGATAGAGACAGAGACAGAGATGGGTTTTTGAGGGAACAGAACATTCAATGCCCATTTGAGGAGAAAGTTGGAATCGGAAGAAGTTTTGGAGGTTTTGGTTTGAAGGGCCAGATTTTACAGTTAGACGTGCGGTGAGGTGAGGTGGGTTTTCCCAGTTTCTTGGCTATTTTCTCTCTCATTGGCGTGTGAAGCTTTAGAGGGAGGGAAAAAAACATGGGAGGGAATTTGCTTAGAAGAACACAATGCCGTCTTTCTCTCCTCTCTTCTCCATCTTCTGCTTAGTTCAGAGTTCTGGTTTTTTTGGAAGTTCTGGCTGAAACTTACTTCTCTTCTTCTTGGTGAAATTTCAGAGTGAAGCTAGCTGTTCAAGCAAGCATTGTTTGTGGAGTTCTTTTCAAGCAGAGTATTAGTGTTTTAGGAAGGGTTGTAGTTTCTGGGTAACTTGTGTTTCTGTGATTTTGTGCGTCATAGAAGGAGGGAAAAACAGAAAAGAAAAGATGAAGTTTATGAAGCTGGGTTCAAAGCCTGATGCTTTTCAGTCTGATGGCAGCTCAATCAGGTTAGATTTTTCACTTTCATTATGCCTTTCATCTCCTCATTTTCTTTGGGTTTTAGCTAGACTTTGATTTCATTTGGGCTTTCATTTACTTTGTTTATTTACTGGTGCAAGTTTTGTTCTTAAAATGCTTTTTTGTTCATTTGAGTCTCCAAAGGTGAATTTTGTGGATTGTTATGCTTGTATGAAAACTAGAACTCATTGTATTTGTAACAGTGCCACCACTTGGCTGTTGTGGGGGAGATGTCAGCTGATGATAATCTCATGTTTCAGTACTGTGACTAATAGATTTTATCTCTTCATTGTCAGTTTTTTCGTTTTGTTTCACATGTTTGGGCAGAGAAATGAAGGATTTTAAAAGAGGAGGAGAAAGTCAGTGAACCCAAGTATGGGTTTTTGGGGCCCTGGTTTATTGGGGAAGTGGTCCATCCATTGGACTGTTTCTTGTGAGAAAAATAGTGGTCCAAAAAGCAAGCTTTCTCATGTGGCCTCCTTGATACACACAGTAACGGTGACATGGTGTGCTAGTTGTAATTACTCTAGGAGTTTTATTTATTGTAAATTTGTAACTCCTTGACTCTGTCAAATATGTTCATTATCCCTTGTCAATTATGGGCTTAATGCTAAATTCTGATGTAACTTCTATTGCTGGTTGTTATTGTATCCCATCTTCCGTGGGTATCCATTTGAGGAATGAGTACTTGTCTTTTCAGGAGACCCTTATCTTTCATTGCTTGGTTTATGTTTCATATCCATGCCGAGTCATCCTCAAGGCTTCTCGAGCTCGGGAGCCTACATATGGACTCCCCTTATCCTGTCTTGCACACTTTATTTTTCCTTTTTTTTGGGGGGTCATAAACTTAACTATATAAAATTTTCTCAAGTTTCTTAAAATCTTGAAAGATGGACTTTTTGGGTGTGACCAACCAGTTGGGGATGAGCTCCATAGCCCTAAAATTTTCTCTGGATTCATAAATTTTATGGGTATGAGACCATTTAATGATACCAAAATTAGCATAGTCTTTGTTAAGGTTCAAGGTTAGCCTAGTTTATGGAACATAGCTTGTTTTTTGATTGTCAAGTGTTGGGTGTGCTGGAGGTAATTCATTTCTAACAGAGTGAACTAGCCATCAACGAATCTGTTATCTATTTTCTTCCATTATCAGGAGATTGTTGTGCAACTTTCTTCTATGACCATATGATTTGAATAAGCACAGCACAAGCTTGCCGCATCAATGATTTATATGTAGGTTATTTGGCTTGTTAAAGATTTCAGTGCAGCTGACAATCTGTTGGGAATTTAATGCATCAAAATGTACTTAAGAATTATAAACTTATTTCCTTGTGTTGCCTTTTCTTTTTTTTTGGTGGGGGGCGGGGGCGGTGATTAGTCCTCTGTCTGTGGGGGAATTTATATGCCTGGTGGGGAGGGGCTTGGAAGGGGAGGAGGGTTGCTAAGGGGAAACAAAATGCCCCTAGTTGGATTTGATCCCTGCTCTCGATGGAAGGTTGGTGAATGCTGCTAGAGCAACACTTATGTTATAGCATTCTGTATATGAAAAAAACACCATTTGATCAAGTGAGTGCTGGACTTTGAACAAATACCTTAAAATGTCGGGTTTATTTTGAGATAACATTTACCCGACGTGGGAATGTATTTCCATTAGCATAATATTGAAAACTGACAGTTCTTCTCAAGTTGTCAAGTATTTCTGAGATAAATGCCATGAAACTCAATACGTGAGCAGGCAGAGGAGTACCATTCTTGTGCATTTTTCTTCTGTCTTTCATTCTAAAATGTTTGTCCTGATGCTAAATGCCATATGTGCATTGTACATAAGAAGGTAGCACGATGTCAGAAATAATGAAGTGGATTATTCTCTAGACCTAACAAAATGCAAATATGATGGGTGGCAGAATGTTATGCTGTCTTGTCTTTTCTGGTTCTAGTAGATAACAACATTCTATATGCTGACTTATGTTGGTACATTTGTTTTTGCAGATACATCAATTCTGACCTTGCTGCAGATGTTGTTATATCTGTGGGTGATATAAAATTCCACCTTCACAAGGTATAATGTCTGTCTTGATCAATGAGTAACTTTTCATTTTTACCAATCGGTTCTTTTCCAATATTGCATTCAAATGAATGATGCCCACGGAGGCTCTCTAAGCTACTGACTACAGAAGCCTTTTGTTGCTTTTCTTCTTGTAACTTAATCACTTCTCCTTTTATTTGTTTTTTTAAAAAATAATACAATTTGATTCTTGCATTCTCTGCTGCAGTTTCCTTTACTATCCAAGAGTAGCCGCCTGCAAAGGCTTATAATGAAAGCAGATGAAGAGAGCACCGATGAGATTGATTTAATTGGCTTTCCTGGAGGGGCAAAGACTTTTGAAATTTGTACCAAGTTCTGCTATGGGATGATTGTCACTCTCAATGCATACAATGTTGCAGCAGCTCGTTGTGCTGCTGAATACCTTGGGATGACTGAGGATATTGATAAAGGAAATCTGATACTTAAGATTGAGGTTTTCCTCAACTCCAGTATTTTCCGTACTTGGAAAGATTCCATTGTTGTCCTTCAAACCACTAAATCTCTACTACCTTGGTCTGAAGATCTGAAGATTGTCGGCAGGTGCATAGACTCCATAGCATCTAAAACCTCTGTGGATCCTACAAAAATCACTTGGTCTTACACACACAATAGGAAACTGGCCATGTCAGACAGAATTGTTGAGCATGACACTCTCGAATCAGTTCCAAAAGATTGGTGGGTTGAAGATATTTGTGAGTTAGATATCGGTATGTACAAGAGAGTCATGATTGCTGTGAAGTCAAAGGGGAGAATGGATGGGGCCTTGATTGGGGAAGCTCTGAGGACCTATGTTGTTAGGTGGTTACCAGATTCTATTGATGCTTTGGTTTCCGATGATCATGTCAGAAGAAACAGATCCTTAGTTGAAACAATAATATGCTTATTCCCATCAGATAAATCATTAGGCTGTTCTTGTAGCTTCTTGTTCAAACTATTGAAAGTTGCCATTCTAGTTGAAGCAGATGACTCGTCAAGGGAAGATTTGGTGGGAAAAATTAGCTTGAAGCTGCATGAGGCATCTCTAAAAGACCTCTTGATACCAGCAAAGCCTCCTCAGACTACTGTATATGATGTTGAGCTGGTGTACTGCATTGTGAAAAGATTTGCTATGCAGGAAAAAAGTTCGTGGGAAGGTGTTTATCAGAATCAGAAGAATGAAAAGTGTGACAAAGAGATAGCCTTGAGGGATCCATCTTGGTTGAATGTTGGTGGACTGGTTGACGCGTACCTTGTGGAGATCGCTTCTGATCCAAACCTGTCCCTGGATAGCTTTATTCAACTCTCAAGCTTGATGCCTGAGTCAGCAAGGCCAGTCCATGATGGACTGTACAGGGCTATTGACATCTACTTAAAGGTAGGGTTCCAACTTCTTAAACCGTGAAAAATGCATGCCTAACCTTTGCCGTGTTATGACATATTAGTTAAGCGATGAGTTTATGGTCTGAAGAGTATAGTGTTGTAAATGACAGTTTCACTTGTCCTCTTTTCACTATCCAATGATATTGAGGTTTCTCTAAGAGTTACTTGAAAATTATGTCCCAAATGTAGAACCCACTGCACTAGCTGAGCTGAGTTGGGTTATTCAGGGCTCTAGAGCTGGATTCTGTTTGACAATGCACCCAACCTGAGTTTATGCATCAGTTCCAGGCATACTAGTTTTCCTTTTTTAACTTATATAGTTGAAAAGACCCAAAAGAAAAAAAAAAGAAAAAGGAATGCTACTGAACTGTTTGCTTTCGGCCTGTTCTGCCTATTGGCTCATAAAGGCTCGGCTGGGCAGCTGGTATGAAGCAGCTTATTGTTTACCACTACTTGAGAAGAACTGAACAAGCTGTATTTAATGTTAATGACTAGTCTACTATTCTCTGATGGATAATGAACTGACAGGCTATTGGTCAAGATGAAGGATGAAGGTTCTTTACATTCTAGTAGTCGCCTTTAGAAAATAGAGATAGGATGCACTTTTTGTTTATTTAGCATTACATTTCCTGTAATTAGGAGGTATCATGCGCAAAAATTATGTGCTCTGCTTCCGTGTAAAACCATTATTCCATGTTGCCTCCCAATTATTCTTCCTCAGACTTGGCTACTAAGTATTAAACACAGGTATGTCTTTAGGTGACATACTCTCCTGTTTCTTTTTTTTTCTTTTTTTTTTTTCCTGAAGATTTCACTTGTTCTGGTCTGAAATGGTTGTCAGTTGCCATGCTGATCATGGAGTCTTCTTAGCTTGTTATTGCTCTTCTCTTCATATATCTGATACGGAATGTTTTAACGTGTGCTATTCTGTTGGTTGAGAGGTAATGGTTTGCCTTGTATTCCAGGAACATCCGGACTTGACCAAAGGCCAAAAAAGCAAATGTGTGGGCTGATGGATGTTAAGAAATTCACAACAGATGCATCGATGCATGCAGCACAAAATGACCGCCTTCCACTCCGGGTTGTAGTCCAAGTGCTCTACTTTGAGCAGGTCAGAACCACAGCTAATGCGACCCATAAAACGGCTCCCCACAACACCTCATCCTTGACCCCTGATGAGGAAAAATACGAAGAAGACAATGAATGGGATCAAAGAACCCTAGAAACTTGCAAGTCCTTGAGGAAACAGATGGACAAAATCAAGATCCAAGAAAACAATGAGTTGCATAGAAACCAGAAAATGGCCAAGAAGAACTGTAGGAACAGCCGTAGTGGAGCCCAGTTGCTCCCCTCTCGATCAAGGAGAATAATCTACAGGTTGTGGGGAATGGGGAAAGGAGGAAACGGAGAGAGCAAGAGCTCGGAAACAAGCGTAAGTTCTCAGTCACCACCAACTTCATTAGTTCCTGGTGACACTAAGTCTTTTGGCTCGTCATCAAGGCACAGGAGGCATTCTATATCTTAGTTGGGTTGAGGGTTGCTTGGATATGAGTTTTGCTAAGATGTTGATTAACGAGGAAGTGTAAAAAGTGGGAGGGTTACTTTGTAGTAGTTGATGGGTTTGGTTTGTGTTGTAATGCTGCCTAAAATTGAATAGTGATCTAATTTAAAGAAGCCCTTCAGTGCTTGGAGGATGTTATGTACATCTTCAGATTTTCCTTGTGTAGTTGTATAATGTTACAAGTCGTATAATGTTGCCTACTTGCCTTCTGCAGCCTGTAGATTATTAATTTGGCTAAACCCCTGTCACCCTAGAGAAATGCTCGAAACCTTCCATAATCAATTGAACAGATGGAACAAAATATGAGCCTTACAAAATATCAAAAGATCATCAACAAAACGAAATTTCACCAATTGAACAGATGCTTGCACATAGGGCGGAATATGGACTGATTACTCAAAGCCACTTTGTGCAAACTTCTGGTCAGATTTTCTGTTACTAGTCTCTTTCAATAGACAATGTTCAAAAGTCATGAACTTCTAGTCTTACACTAGTCAGATTTTCTAGTCTTTCAATAGAACAAGAAGAAAAGCACCACAATTACTACAAGTTTTTTTATTGAAAAAAGACAAAAATAGTAACCTGAAATTGAGGCACCAAAATTCTCAATCTATCAACGGCATGAGGACCCACCCAGACTTACAACAACAGCTGTCCAACAGATTCTGACTCTGCAAATAAGGACAATCATGTATTGTGTCAAGCTTGTAAGGCTGATTCAATGTTACGCGGTCGACATCCTTGAACAAAGAAGATATGTAGACATGATTTTCTGGGCAAGATGTCGATCTACACCCGAAGCCTGGCCCTTTGGAGACAGTGAATATGGCATGGCCCCTTAAGTCAACAATCTGCTCAACGCGAATGCCTGCAGTGCCACTCAAGTGAACGCGATACAGGCTCACGTGTTCGTATAGGCTATGGACCAACATGTGTAGTGACCCGTGAAGGCACACAAGGGAAATCTCCTCAATATCCTCAATGACGTTTGGGGGAATGGCGTAGGAGCTCAACGTAAGATCCCTCAAGTCTTGGAATTGATGCCATCCACTCACCCTATGGATACATCGCTGCATTTCCTTGTCATTAAACGGGTTACTCCAGTAGAAGCAGTCATGAATCCTAAGGCGGCCCCGACCTGGTTTATGATCCCTACTAGCCAACTCTGACTTTATCATGCGCATTACCCAACGAGTATTGCCCCCTAAGACTGCAGGATACCTAGCCACAGAAATGCCGAATGTGTACTGTGTGATCACCAAGGTGACATCTTCAATCCCCGGAGAACCCATGTAACAACCAAGAGTGAACTTAATGACTGGGGGATGATGATGGGGAAGAGCAGAAAGCTGATAAGTATCTCGGGTGAATACATTGTAGTATGCGACCATTGACGAATGATTCCATTGAAAAGCATATAGCACCCAGTCTGTGGTATTGACTTCTAGTACAAAGCCTTGAGGTGTCAACCGGTACAAGACAGGGAAGGTCTGTGTTCATCTGGTATAGTTTTTAAAAAAAGTACCAATGGTATATAGAGCACTCACTGGATCTCTCAGCAAGTGTCTCTGCTTCAATATTTTCATTATTAGAGAATATTTTTAATAGATCAAATAATTATTTTTAATAATAGTATTTAATTTTTAGGATTTGCCAAAAAGTTGATTGTATGGAGGCTTAGACAAGGAAATTGGCCTGTTTGAACAAATGACCTCTTTTATGCTTGTTTGCCTTTGCTTTCTAAAGATTACTATTTTATAATGGGATTACTAACCTCGCGCCTGATTGCAGAATCATCAGCAACAGACCCTGCCTTTCCCTTCATGTATTGCTTGTTCGGTTTCTCTGCAATTCCAAGCACATTCTTCTCATGCTTGTTGCTCTTCCTGTGAGCATCGATCAGTGCTTTCTCCATCTCTTGCTCATCCGCCAAGCTACAATATAGACATTAAAATGCAAACTGAGAAATAAGAACCAAACAGGCAGATGCATGTTTCATTTTATACAAATGAAGACTCAACTGATAATGTAAATTGAAGCACAACATCTTAACGATACCAATGCCACAGTGATCTAGGAGGTCAAAATATGCATAACCTTACCATATTCTGACAAATTAGCCACAGTTAAACTATACTTTCACCATTTCAGCCCAAACCTGTCCATTACTCACTACATTAACACTCACATCATGTACTTCAAAATTGATACTACAGAAAGCATAATATTGCAATTGAACAGTTGATAAATGGTTGAGGGCTCAGGAAAGTGATTAAGAACAATGTCCTCGAAGAGTTATGGTGGCTTCCTTAGATAAATCTCTATTTGGAAGCAAGTCTTGAAAAACTTGTTTGTACTGTGCAATGTACTCGTTGACCCCATTTTCCCTTTCAGAACTTGGTTGTATAAGTAGTCGGGTGCGACAATCATACTCTGCTCTTCAGAAAAAGTTATCTTACCACTAGCATTATAATTTGGATGATTTCTCCCAGTTAAGTCCTGCAGTTGGATAAATCTCTATTTGGAAGCAAGTCCTGAAAAACTTGTTTGTATTGTGCAATGTACTCGCTGACCCCATTTTCCCTTTCAGAACTTGGTTGTATAAGTAGTCGGGTGCGACTATCATACTCTGCTCTTCAGAAAAAGTAATCTTACCACAAGCATTATAATTTGGATGATTTCTCCCAGTTAAGTCCTGCAGTACGATAAGTCAAGAACTGATATTCAGGACCACAGGTGACGCTAAGGGAAGTCCCTTAGGAGCTGGAAATCATAGAAGGATAGCTTATTATGATATGGGGGTTCCTTGGGACCTACTATTATAACTCTAAAAGGGTCATACCGGTCATTGTAGGTTCATACATAGACCAAGATTTTAAGGAAATGGTTAAAGCCTTACCAGTCCTCCTTGACACGGTGATGCTCAGGTCCGCTATGGCGTCCTCCCCTCATCAAATTCTTACCGCAGTCCTGCACTACCGTGAATTGTCTGGGGACGAGTTCATAGATTCCTGTTCTCTCTTTAGGGACTGGGTTCATGCATTTATCTGCAACTTGTTTTCCTTTATCTGAATTTCATAAAAAGAATGATAGTTCAAATAGAATTAGATAACATGGAATTTCAAGATTTCTGAACATGGCTATCATTAGGGAAATCAATAAACGATGAAGTCATCAAAACATGAACCCAGGAACAATTATATAACTTCTGATCTGGGGACAAAAAACTGGATATAGTTGCAAATAGAACATCAATATCACAGTAATAGTTCACAGCTCTCATCCCTTACATCCTATAAATTGGAAGGAATTATATGATAAAAAGAAATTATTGAAGAAAGACAGGAAGACTCCTTAAGCAAGAGAATAATTTAGAATCATTTTAATGCAATCAAGAGGCTGCAAAACCCAAAAAAAGTGAGATTTTTCTTACCCACCTTGCAATTGTTTCTCCTCATTTCCAAACACAGTTTTCATATGGGTGCTGATCATTTTGCAAGGATTCATCAGCCCCAGTATTGTGATCATTCACCAATTTCTCTTTCTCTCCAAATCTCTCATCTGATTTGCCTAACTTCAGCAACTTCCGTTGGAGAGGAGAATTTCTCATATTATCCTGCAAGTTTTTCTTTGATGCAGGAGGTACTTGGCAGCAAGAAGAGTACCATTTTGGCATTGCCTTAGAGGAACCCACAGGTTGATGCTCCCTCTTCCTCTCCAACTCACCTACTAAGGAACCTGCCTCTTCACTCAATTCTGATATCTCAGCTTTCCTTGTCACACCAGATATAGCCTGCAAGCTGCAATGTAGACAAGATGACCAATATCACTAAGAGGTATATATTATATATGAACAATGCATGCTAAACAAATGCTACTGAACCAAATAATTGATTCACTTGTGTTAGCAGTTTAGCAAAGTCTTTTGTGCACACTCTGTAGCTGCTCAGCATGCAATAAGCATCAATTTGGACCATCAATTGAACCCTATTGCACTATGCCAAATTAATGACAGTACACTCTAATTTCACCAATTTTGTGCCAAACCTGTCCATTACTGATTACTTTAAAACTCGCAATATGTACTTCAAAATTGATGATACGGAAAGCATAATACTGCAAATTGAACAACAGTCAATAAATGATTGAAGGCACAGGAAATTGATTATAAACAATGTCCTCAAGGTGTTGTGGTGCTTTCCATGGATAAATCTCCATTTGGAACCAACCAAGTCCTGAAGAAATTCATTTACATTGTATACTCTACTCACTGGGCTCATTTCCCTTTCAAAATAAGTTACCCTATCATCAGCATTATAATTTACAGAGATAGCCATTGCGAATGTTAAGTCCTGCAGCTGGATAAGTCAGAGAACTGACATCCAGGACCAAAGGTGGCGCTAATTAAGAGGAAGTCCCTTAAGAGCTGGAAATCATAGGAGAATAGCATATTATGATACGGGGTTCCCTGAGACCAACTATCATATCTCTGAAAAGGTCATACCAATCTTTGTAGGCTCGTACATAGACCAAGTCTTTAAGGAGATGTTAAAGACTTACCAGTCCTCCTTGATAGAGTGAAACTCAGGCCTAGTACGGTGTCTACCCCTCATCGTATGCTCAGTGTAATCAGATACTACTGTGAACTGACTGAGATCAAGTTCATAGGCTTTTGGTCTCTCCTTAGGGACTGGATTCTTGCATTTATCTGCAGCCTCTTTTCCTTTATCTGAATTTCCTAAAAGGATGGTGCAGTGCATGCAGAATTAGATACCAGGGAATTTCAAGAGTTCAAACGGCTAGTATCAGTGAAAATCAACAAAAATGAAGTCATCAAATCATGAACTTAGGAACGACCTGTATAACTTCTGATCTGGGGACAAAAAAGCTGGATATAGATGCAGATAGAAAATCAATATCACAGTAATAGTTCACAACTCTGATCCTTTACATTCTATAAATTGGAAGGCTTTATATAATAAAAAGAAGTTATTGAATATAGAAGAATTCTTAAGAAAAGGGAAGAAGTTAGAACCGGTTTACTGCAATCAAGAGGCTGCAAAACAAAAAAGAGTAAGGACCAATAATTTGAGATTACAGTACACCATTATTTTGGTTGGAACTGCTCTCGTTGAAACTATTGTAGCTTTGAAAAGTTTGAAGACTATAAATCAAACCAGCAAGAAGGCTTAAAACCAAAGGTAAAAAGTGCTAGAATTGAGTGGATGACTTAAGAACAAAGAAGCAAACAATGAAACCTGTTTTTCATGATCCAAACTCAATTAATTGCCGAAAATAAGCTTGTCAAAAAGACAAACTCCTGCTTCCAAGTGGCCGGGTTTAGTGAAACAGAGCAAACATCAAGTGCACAAAAAAAGTAGCATTCTTCTTTTGAAATTTAGCTCAGCTGATGTTCCTTCAACATCATCATCTATGATTACCAGCAATGGGTGGAAAAAGGAAGAAGAAGACAAATTTGAGGGGAATTTTCTCACCTTCTACTCTTTCGTGGACCATTGTCATTGGCACAACGACAGCACTGCAATCTACGCCCTTTGCCCGTGTCTCAGAAACTGCTTCTTCATGGTTGAGATCTGATGTCTGCAAGAAGCAATAGAGACTACAAAAATGTATTCAAATATTTTAGTTGAACCCTTTTACAGGGTAGGTTACCTGAAGTCATAATAGCAGTGATATCAAAAACAAAGAAACCTGTTCTTTGCTTGCTTCAGCTATGGATTTCTCATCTGAATTGCGTAAATTCAGAAACTTCCCCGACATTTTATCTGATGATCCTGCAAGTCCTCCACTAATTCAGCATCTACGTTACACAAAGAGCAATAACAGTTTAGCATCATCGCATTTTGGCCCACAGTTTGAAGCCACCTCTTCCTCAGGGACACTATGGGGTCATGTTCATAGGTTCTTGTTCTTTCCTCAGGGACTCGATTCTTGCCTGTATCTGCAGCTTTTCCTTTATCTAAGGGTGTGTTTGGTTGGGGGAAAATGATTTCCCATGATTTCCAAGGAAAATCATTTTCCACCCATATTAGGAAAATAATTTTCTAAAAATTATTTTCCTTTGTTTGGTAGGAAGGAATATAATTTATTTTCAAAGAAAATAAACTCTAATCCTAAATCCTAAATCCGATACCCTAACCCTAAACCCTCAACCTCATACCCTAATCCTAAACCCTAAACCCTAAACCCCATACCCTAACCCTAAACCCTAAAACAAAATAAAAAATGTGATAAAGTTAACAAATTAATCGATATAAATTCTCCAAAAACATAGCGAAATAGAAGTAAAGGAAGAAAGAGAAGACAATACAACCGATGTAAGTTCACCAAATACAAGTTGAAGATAGTTAAACATTCTAACCGAACTAAAAAATAAAATCATCTTCTCTCTCATACCATACGTAAAACACCAACATAAGCATAAATCCGTATGGTCCCACTCGACAATTCAAGAACCTCAATTTAACTTAACAAGCATTCAAAAGGCTAACACTAATTAGTTAACATAATCCAACAACTTGCTCATAAGTCATATCCAAACCACATAAACATAACAAACTAAAAAGTCCGAAAGGAAAAATACAATACTATCGAGGTTGTGTTGTTCTTCTTCATGTAGCCAAATTTTGCAAAGTTTCTCATTTTTCACAAGAAAACCTCTACCTTGAATTTCATTTGCAATCGGATAATCGAATGCGAAGCCAAAAACTCATCTTCAAAACCTTCGAGTCTTCATGACTTCTTCAAAGAGTACCTCAACATCGAGCTTAGACTTAGAGAATTTTTCAAGAGCCGTTGCAACTTGACCAAGTTGGGAAGAAATTACTTGTATATCCAGGTCAACCTCACGAGCTCTCTTTCGACTTTTTGTTGACCCCGATGGTACATCAATAGAAGAAACCGATGGATTGTCATTTGCTTTCACGGCTTCACTTTCATCATTACTCTTCTCTTCTAGATTGATCACATTATCACAAGACTCAACTTCAACATCATCAAATGATTTCGCATAACTTCCTCTTGCTGCATCCTTCCCAATGACAATTGTCACTTCATCGTACATCTCGAATCTTTTTATTCAAATACTTGTCATGGGCGGGATTTGCCTAATCGAAAAAAATAACATAAAAAAAATCACAACTTGTTCTCCGTAGCAATTACTCAAGTAACCAACCAAAATGCATGTTCGGCAACTTATATGGATATATGGATATATATGCGGGGCAATTACTCAAGTAACCAACCAAAATGCGGTTCGACAACTTATATGGATATATGGATATATGCAGGGCAATTACTTAAGTAACCAACCAAAATGCACGTTCGACAACTTATATCGATATATGGATATATGCAACTTATATGGATATATGCAACTTATATGCAATAAATCAGCAATGATGTAGAAAAGTACATATACACAATTAACTTTTTTCCCCGATAATTAATAAGTCAATAGATAAGAATTGAAATACAATAACCTACCAACTAAAAACCAAAACTACTACAATTTACAATCAAGAAATACCATCCAATATCCACCCCATCTCAAGTTATATTAACTTAAGGAAAAGGACAGACAATACCCCTTTTTCTACGCACGGTTGATTCAACAAGCACAACTATGCTCTCTGCAATGATGTAAATAGACAGGGCAAGGCAGGCACCAAATGAGATGACATCTCTTACGCCAGCCACCGGACTTAACTACTTGTTTTAACTTCTATAGCATCAACGAAGTAAACAAAGAATAATATTTTCTCGGATTTCTTAGGTCTTTTACGTGAACAAGTCGGAATAACCACACTATTTTTACAGAGTACTCTATAAGCGAGAGAGATGAAAACAAATGAACACGACACGAAAAAAAAGGAAAGTAAAGTAGGGAGATGAGATGAGATGAGGAGGATACCTCAATGTATGCATCATACACGTAGGTGATGCTCGGATCATCTTAAGGTTTTCATTCCATCCAAAGCCGGAATCTTTATTTCGAAGCTTTGATATCACTCCCCATGTGACTTTGACTGTCTTCGAGATGATTTTCAACGTGCTCGGACAAGCATTTGACATTGTACTTCTTTGATATGAACTCTGCTGCTGCTGCAGCAAAGGAGATAGACTTGAAAGTATTATTTGGTCTATTGCCCTTCTTCATTTCATTAGCCAAAAATTTCAATAACTCCTTTGACATTGCCTTTGGCCACCGGAATTGAGTTCTTTTCTCATCAACTTCCTTATTCTTCCCTTTGTCCATGCTGCATAAATCAGTTTATCAAAATTCAACAAGAGGCAAAGATTGAAAATAACACTTGAAAAAGAAAATCAAACTTACAAGTACACATTATTATGAGAAACATTTCATCTTCGTTCTTGATAATTTTGCCACATTGCATTCGCTATAGCATCCCTTTTTATTTTCCAAACTTGGTTTTCTTCCCTCTCTTCTCTTTGTGAGAATCGAGATCTTTGTGTATAATTTGAAAATTCTTGATCAACTTCTCTCATAATATAGTCATTTGGATCAACACTCCTAAGAAAGTTGTGTAACACACAACATACAAGAACGACATCCACTTGAGTTTTAAAATCCCAAAATGGCTTTGCGTCTAGCACACGAAAGCGCTTTTTCAAGACACCAAATGCCCTTTCTATACTAATCCTCAAGGAAGAATGGCGTAGGTTAAACAACTTATTGGCATTTGTTGGAGGTGAGTTCTCATCAAACTCTTTCGGATGATATCGAACTTTCCTATAAGGTGGTACAAAACCTTTGCGAAGAGCATAACCAGAATCTAGCGGAAAATATTTCCCTATAAGAGATCAAAAATTTCATTACTATCTAGATGGTATTACTTTAAGGGGAAAAAACAAGTTATCAAGTGATACCTTCACGGGGCATGAAAGCCTCTTGAAACTGCATCATTTAACACCCTAGAATCATGTGCTGATCCTTCCCACCCGGCAAGTACATATGTGAACTTGAGATCATCGAAAGATATGGCAACCAGCACATTTTGGGACAACCCACCTTTTCTATTCCTATACCTATCTTGATCTTCGACAGGTATAGATGCACGCACATGAGTGCCGTCTAAGGCTCCTATACAATCCTCAAACCATGGATAAAACCTAGAGTTGTTTACAATTTTCAGAGGGGTAGAGGAGCTAGGAGGGTTAACAAACTCTGGATACAACTTAAGCATAGCTTTCAGGACCTTGTGAAAATAGATATGAACGGTCCAAGTAGAACGGAAGAATCATCCTCCTATTGCCCTAAATCTTACATTATGGCTTAATAGGTGTAGAAACATCACAACTTGTTCTCTAACACTCATATGTATAGTGTTAGTAAGAAATCCCCTCCTTTCAAGAGTTTCACACAATGTAAAAACGCCATTGGGCTCATTCAAATTTGATCGATACAATGTCTATCCCCACATAACAATACACTATTTATATAATTTTCTCTCTCAAGATCTCTATTGATATGTGGTTGACGTGGGATTGGAAGAAATTCATCACTATTTGTTTTCTTATACTTTTTAAGAAAGGCTAATGTGCCTCCTACAAAAGCAATAGTAGCACCGGTGACCACAACTTCTTCTTCTTTGAATTCATCCGCCATCTAAAGAATATAATTAAAGTTAAATGAATCAATTATACT
Organism: Talinum fruticosum; assembly: GCA_021018815.1. Classification (NCBI taxonomy): domain Eukaryota; kingdom Viridiplantae; phylum Streptophyta; class Magnoliopsida; order Caryophyllales; family Talinaceae; genus Talinum; species Talinum fruticosum. Next base: position 9,278,716 of record JAITYX010000006.1, on the reverse strand, counting down.
TGCACAATTGACTTAACAGAGGTAAAACTAATGTATCTTGGACATGAATGTTCTAATTGACTTAATAACAATTGGCCAAGCTCTATTAAAATCGGATGAAAGTATGTTCTACATGCGAGTTTATGATTAGTCAAATGCTACCAAGGTGAATAGAAAATATGCAAAAACTCACCCTTACTGGTCTCCCGCCATCTGTTTGCTTCTTCAAATTGACGAGAACTCACAAAGCTTCCTTGCTAGTCCGAACAATGATCTAGTAATAAGCATTAATAGTAATATTTTAGGCATACCGAGTATATTTAGACAGATTTCCAAGCGAGCAATAGCGATTTTTTCCCTATCGACCCCTTTTCCCTTTTCTTAACTCACTATCGACCCCTTTTCCCTTTTCTTAACTCACAGTTTCAAACATAATATGAAACATTTGCATTACCATAAAATACAATCAAACGCTCAAATAACAACTACGGTGGAGTGACATTGCTTTCTCGCTATAAAGGTTCCTTTCCCCTAAGCTAAAGATGAGGCATGCTCTCTTGGATAAGGCTCTTTGAATCATGAAAAGAACACAGTTCGAAAAAGGAGGCTCATGATCGAGTTATTCACTCCTCTTGATAAGCATCTTACGACGTCTATCCTTCTCTAATAGGTGGTGTTCATCCTCATAGAACTCGTGCTCATTTTCTCTATTATGCCTCCCCAATCTGGATGACTTGTTTGATGGCTTTCCTCTCTTTCCAATGTCTCGATGCCGAATACCACCCTCCTCGCCTCCCTCCAAATGCATTTGCTTGAGAACGCTCTCACTCCTATGCCTACCATGCTTATGCCTGTGCTTGTGGACATGATGCAACTGCCTTTCATAGTCATGCACCCGACGTGTATGGTGATGCCCCTGGTGCGGTTGGTCAATGAGATTCCTCCTGTGTTGATGATGATGAACTCGGTGTTTCTGTGATGATCAATGTCAACCAGATTCCTCCTGGTGTTTTTGTGACTTTGGGTACTTCCCGAGCAATGATCTTCCCACCAGTCATACAAAGGATCAAACAGTCCTTTCGATGCAAAAGCCACAGCAAGCACAAGCATCGAATTTATTAAAGAAAACGTCTTCACATTAGGGTTGTAAATTGTCCGGTGATGATTCGACAAATTCATGTTTCAACTATCTTTTCGACTTTGGATTACGAGTGGTCTAAAACTTTAAAGAAAAATGGCTCATCAACCATCCTTTTTTTTTTGGGGGGGTAGTAGGTTTCATTGCCTTAGTGATGGTATCCCTGGATTGAACCCAAGATGTTTTGCACTGAAGGTGACACCAATACCATCGGGAAACGCCCTTTTCGCAAGATAATGATTATGTTACCTGTAGGAAATATGGACAGAAATAGGCCAAACATGACCACCCAACTCATGCACACGTACTGCATATGACAGATTGAAGTCGAAGAAACCGGAGCACTTGCTTCGCTTAAAACAAATATTAACAAGCAAAAATCGAGACCATAAAACCAGCGAGAATGGACGGAGAAACCAAAGCTAAGAAAGAGGAAAGAGAAAAAGAATGTAAGGTCAGCTTGTTTGAAAAAAATGTTCAACCAAATACCTGCAAGTTTTCCTTGTGATAAAATCTAACAAACCAGCCCAGAACAAGTTCTATATGTCTTTAATTGATTCAAAGAAACCTTTTCGATCAGATTTTGGGGCTGAAAAGGAGTGCCCTATAATATATTTATGCGAACAAATCATATGATGTAACATGAATTTACGCTCAGTGAAATAAATTATAAGAATATTGAGCTAGTTTTATCATAAACCAAGCATTTTCACTTGTGTTCCGTTGTCAAGAAGCTGTGGCTGTAGTAGTGAACCGGCACTCAGCTCCGTCAACTTCATTGTACTCCGAATCTTTCGAATTGCTGCAATCAGGTGAAAGTTTAAAAATAAATTACTTTGGAGAATTTCTTGCCTACCCCCCCCAAAATAAAAAAGGTATCAATATGACCAAATAGGTTTACCCGAGCACGCATATTTTGCTGCTTGATCGGTGGTGGGGTCGATTTTAAAGGATTGAGTGACCTCCTCTTTTGGCTTCATGATAAAAAGCTGCTCCCGTAAACACATATGATAAGACAATAAATATCCAGGAGTCGGATATAATCATGAAAGTTCCGGTATCCACTAGAGATATGTTCTAAATAACTACCTCCATCATTGTGACACCTTTGGAGCAATGAAGCGCATTGCATGAAGGCGGATGTCAATGTCATCGAACAAAAGTCAATACTCAAAAAATTGAAGAGAAAACTTCATAAAGATGTGAATATATTATGGAATACCGTCAAACTATAGGATGCTTCCATTTCACCAATGTTCTTTGTCGTGATTTTTGCAATCCCGAACTGGGCAAGTGCTTCAAATGTAGGGACAAGTGATGCCTAAAATTTTTCCAGGACTCCTGCGACATCATTTAATTACCGGAAAAGAGAAATCAATAGAGTTTAGCAAAATGATAAAACTTTATCACAATTCTCAACCAACATAACGGGCACAAATAGATCAAATGGCTCTCCTATCCTCACCTGTAAATCACTTCAACTTCTTTTGAAAGAATTGCATATAGAAGCAAGTGAAAGGCGAAATTTCTTCTCAAGGCACTTTAAGCCACTTGAAGGTGGAAGCACGAAGTAGAAAACAAAACAAAACTTTACCAAACAGTTACCACCGAAGTTCCATGACTTCCACCGTCATGAAAGGGGTAAAATGTTTACAACCTATTCTCGTGACTTAGAATTATAAAAAGGATTTTTGTTGGACCCTAGTTTAGCAGGCATTAAGTGCCTACTTTTCATGACAAAGGAAAGAATAGTCTATTGATACATTTTCCCTTAGTTCTCTCGCTATCTAAAGCTAAAAAATTTACCCAACTATGACTTATCGGCCTAGAATGTGGATATGAGCACAAGGAAACTAACCTCTGGAAAACATAGTCAATGTCATCCGCTGCTATTTCTATCGGAAGATTTGTGTTAATAGCTTCAGTAATTCCAAAAGAAAAGGAATGAGATCCCGCACCTCGTACATTTTTAAGTTAATGACGATTTTTATGGCGAGTCATCTTAAAGGGATACGAACACAAATTGACCACAAACTCAACTCGGATGCTCATTTATCCTTTCAAACCTCCCCATTACACTCGTATAATGGTGGTCGCTTCGCCAATGCGATTACGATCGGCTGAATGAAGTACATTCGATAAGCACCACATTCCAGAAGTAATGAATCGGATAAATTGTTTGGGGGAGGGAGGGGAGCGGAGGTTATCACCGACTTCATAAAAGTTCCACAACTGATTGTGCAAACAACTCCGGAAGGGCGAGGAACGAAGTCCGGCTGGCCGTTAAAAGCTTCATAACCGACGCCAATTTTATTGCATTCAAGGCCATCCAGTGTGAATCTCACTCTCTCAAGTAGCATCCATTGAGAAAAGTTCCTTCCAAGCTCTGCAGGTTGGCCTGGTACACCCTTCAATAACAGGAAAGCGAAAAGGCACTCTCAATAATATTGCCAACTTACAGCTCAAACGGAACTCTTCAACTTACTAGCAACAATTCCATCAAAAGCCGTCATACCTGCCTTGGTATGACAAGGTAGAAGTCCTCAAACGATGGCATATTAGTATAACCAACAAAATCCCCGATAAGGTTAACTCGGAGAAAATTGTCCGAGGATACGTACTGTTCGATTTTCGGGACCAACAACAACTTGCTAGTATAAAGATATACACATTAGAACCAAACGTCGGTTAGTAAGTGCATGTGAAACGGAAAGCTCATAAATAGAACAATTAGTTGTGTAAGAAAAGAGGAGACTTACAATTTTAACAAATGAAAAAAAAAACAAAATTGGGAACTATCCTTTGATCCACGAATAATATATCATATAATAAAACGGAGGAAGAAAAGTCTGGACTTGCTAGATGAGTAGCTTGGTTTAAGTGGTTATGGGTCATTCATTTACACACACGCGCGCACACGAGAGAGAGATTCTGATTTATACTCGATTAGCTAAAGTTTCTTTAAACCTTCTCTATCCTTTACCCACTCAAACAATGGTGGTTGATTCCTTCCAATGGAAATAAAGAAAAGATATGTCCTTTATCCTCCCTATCCCGAGAAGCGAAGTTTTATTATTGCACATAACACAGCCACCACCAAGTATGAGTCCTTTACGGCGTTAGGGTCCGAGTGAGATTCATGACAAGATTAAATAGTTATATGAATAGAGGAAAAAAAGAGGTGACATGAAGTATCACTCCAAATAACTTGCTCATGCTATTTCACAAGGGACTGAAAACGAATAGTACAAGAACATGAATGAAAATTCTTCCCAAAGGATGAGCTTCCTATAAGCAACAAATAAACATATTCTACGCATGCAAGGTATAAAAATACAATGACAAGAAAAATGTTCGAAAACGTTCACAAAATGCAAAGAACGTCACTTATCGATACTTTAGAGCCTGTCTTGACTTCAATTCGAACATTAAATCCCACCGTTCTCTCGTCCAATACCAAATACATGAAACCTAAATAACATAAATGATGGTTAAGCAAACAGATCAACATGGCTCAAAAGATACCCTGGGTAAGCTGTAACAAACTAAGATAAAAGTGAAAGCATAAAACGAGAGGGAGGGCCGGCGGGTGTGGGAGGTCCAATACCCGCGAGGCAGAAAAAGCGATGACTTCAGCTTATACAGCGAACAAAGTGAGTTTTTTGTCACTTTATTTACTAGCTTTTTCTTGTTATTTTACCGAGCGGAATTGCCATTTGAAACCACAATTAAATTATGATTTACGAAGTTGCTTTCGGTAAAACTAATGACATGATACCGGGACACGGATCTTTAGCTGAATGTATCCGTATGGATCAGATTGGTTCAACACTTTGACAAAACGGGGAAATTTCACCGACTAGAAAGCCATTCACACAAAGAAAGGAGGAGGAGCTGGAGAACATACCAATCACCGGGGAATCTCAAACAATATGCGTATTCGCTTTCCCTTTCGTCAACTTGTCAACTAATAAAAACAAATCAAATGAGATACCACATAACTTGAAACTCAAACCTCTACTCATGTTAACCTTAGATTGTTTGAATAATATATCCGACTTACAAAAGTTTCCACATGAAGAAGGTACTCGTCGCCGATCCCCGCAAGGACAACAGATTGGCTAGACAAGGATGAAGTGATATAAATTTTTTTAGAAAAAGCATATGAAAATGTAGGAATTAGTATCGGAGATAACTTGATTATACACATAGTTGGGAAAGAGTAATCTAATTGAAATGAACATAATGGACATCTCACTCGAAGACTAAGTACCGGGAGGCTTCGATGATATGACCTTGCTCATCCCGTAACCTTTATCGCGAGATGATAAAAGGAGTAAGCCATCGCTGGATATACGTTTTAACAAAGCAAGTTCTAATAGAGTTCTCCAACAGGGCATGTAAAGTTAAAAAATAATACTATCAAACCCCCAACATTGGAAACAAATTAGAGATTGTCTCCTCTATTAATTAGAATCAAACATGAGTTACCATGATGATAAAAATAGTATGGAGACAAAACCGACAATGAAGTCAAACCCCATCTATAAGGGAATTAAACTACTATTGCATAAGACAAGGATGGAGATTTTGGCCCTCGAAATTGAAGGTATATCTTGCGTAATACACTCTTGTATACAGCGAGACACACACACACACACGCACGCACACATGACACGCATAACTAGGATAAGATATGCTATGGGAGCAAGGATAGAAAGAGAGATTGCCTCTCACATATCTTCATAACTCTTGCATCGGCATGCGGCTCACACTTCCGTGTTTGGACATAGTATTCAACGAGGTTTGTACGGGAAATCCTGAGAAAATGATATTAAAAATACATCGAAGTAGTGACAAACTATATTCCAGGAAAATAAGGATGAAATGGTTTGATGAAGGAACCAATAAGAAGAGAAAACAGAGGCAAGAATCCAACAATAAGTTGCATAGGTTGCTTATTGGCTTCTAAGGCCATACAATGCCTTTGCATAACGGATCAAAATCACCAAAGAATTACCAATATAAGTTTATCCTCACTTGTTTTAAATTTTCATTGAGGTCAATTAGCATATGCGCACAAGTAAATATTCAAGCAAAAGCAAGACTAATCATTTCTTCCTGTTTTTGTGTAATACACTCTTCTAAAATTTCAGTTTGTGATCAAGTAGAAGTCTGAAAGCTAAATGGTATGGAAATGTACAGACAACGAGAAGATTCTCGGTATGATCAATAATTTTCAAAGAATTCATGAGATTAGACTTATACTTAAAACTGAAAAAACCATCTACATCCCTAAAAAATGAGAAGGAAGTTGAAAGCAAAGGATAGAATAAACGAAAGAAAGTTGTCCAGCTTGAGCATGTTCATATAATTAATCACCATACTCGGATGTAAGTTAACTCGAACGAGTGCATAAGCGGAAGACTTATTGATAGTAATCACTTGGGGGCACGCGTAAAGTTTTCATTTTGCTAGAAGAATTTCCCTCCACCTCTGCAACCTCTCGCCACCATGGAGGCTTCACCCCACTCGAAAGTCAAGATAAAGCTAGTCAAATTTCAAATGAATTCACCATCACAAGTAGAAATATGCAACCTTCAAAATGGCATTATGGGAAAACCTCCAAATCTCATCATGGAATTCTCAAATATAAAGTCTCTTCATGCAATTTTTCGTAAATTTTCATGTGAATTTAAACTTTGACCTTATTTAGTTATAGATGAATGTGAACGGAAATACAAGTATAAATTATGTAATATATTTCTCGTGGGAATTTATAAACCAATTTCCATTTCCAAAAAGAATTCTCATTTTTATGAACTCCACGTAACAAACAAGCCGGGTAGGGGTTTTCACCCCTAATTTCATTTTTCAAACCTTCTTATGAATAGGGTTTAACTTTCTCCCATTTGATTAACTCGAGATAAAGCGGGTCCGGAAATTGCCATTGTTTATTTGAAACAGAACCCAAAAATTGCCAATAAGATCTTAACCTAGGAGTCAAAATCAGGTAGATTAGGTTTTCCACAGGACCGTTCGGGGGAAAGTCATTAGACATACAGAGTTGCTAGGGACAGCCATGTCAATGAGGATCTTGCGAGTACGGTTGAGGTGACCGTCGAATTGGAATCCGGTGAGGACTTCTCGCATTTCTCAAGTTTGGATTTGGAGAGGATTTGGACGGCTTCTCCCACCCCCGCCACCAACCCCGCCGCCGCGGCTCACCGGAGAAGGCGAGAATTCCGATGATAGGAACACTAAAACAACCACCACAATGCCACGCATCGCTTTCGTGCAACCAATTTCGGGCCAAAAATGGTGGTTATACATCTGCAGCTGCGAGAGAAGATCCCACCCCCATTGAACGCTTTAAATTTTTTTATTATAAAAAAAAATGATTCAATATTTAATAAATAATTTCACAAACAAACACTAAAAATAATGTGGGATAGCTCGGTTGGGAGAGCGTCAAACCGAAGATCCGAAGGTCGCGTATTCGATCCACGCTCACCGCATTTTGACTCGAGAGGAGAGGGAAACCGCGATGAGCAAGGACTCAAGAGGAGAGAGAAAGCGATGAGCGAGAGGCCTTAGGGTTCACGCGAGCGAGAGCGAGAGCGAGGGGTTAGCCGAGCGAGAGCGAGAGCGAGGGGTTAGCCGAGCGAGAGATTAGGAAAATTAATTTCCTCCCAAAAAGTTAAAGAATTTATTTTTTGCTAAGTGATGGAAAATATTTTAGCTCATAAAATTTTTTCCAAATTTTTATTTACCAAACAATGAGAAAATGGAATCATAATTTTCCAATAAAATATTTTCCTTCCAAGCAAACACACCCTAAATTTCATATGATGGTTCGAGTGCACATATAATTAGATACCATGTAATTGCAAGAGTTCTAAACATAACTATCATCGGTGACGTCATTATAACATGAATCCAGGGGACATGATCACAGTAATAGTTCAAGCATCATAGTAACAGTTCACGGTTTTCAATCATTTTTCTTAAAATCATTTTTCCGCAATCAAGAGATCGTGAAAGAAAAAGGAATAAACACATATAATTCAATCATTTTTCTTAAAATTGCCTATTTAAGGTGCAAGTGGGAATGTTAGAATCTCTTACTTTTTGTACCTTAAGGTATAGTGAATTTATTTTTTAACACCTTGGTATGAGTTGATTTTTAGGTACCTTGAAGTATTGAAAGTTTTTTTTTTTTTTTTAAAACTCTCTAAGTGCATGTAGGCAACCAAATCATGTAAATGATATTTTTACCCTTAATGTTTTTTACAAATAAAAAAATAAAAAAGAATTATTTTTTATTATAAAATTTCTTCAAATTTTTATTTGTTGTTTTCATCTCATCTTCTGTCAAGTCACTTATGAGGGTGAACTCATGCTCGCTAAACATGACACCGACAAACGACAGCTGTCCAACAAAGGGATAGTCAGTTGGACAAATGTATGTTACTTGTTACGGATTAGCACGAGTCGCTAAACATCAATTGATCTTCACGGATGAGTAGATCAACCTTGTAAACCAAAAGCAAGCATAGAAACCGATGGTGCCTGTAAGCACAAAGAACGCATAAGAGGCAATCGGCATGTAGATGTACTCGAAGTACAAGATTCCGGAGACTAAAATCGAACCACATATCTCCTTCATAAAATTAAAACAATATGAAATATAGTATATTTTAAAATTTTAAAATACTAATAATTTATACTTGACTCGAACTACAAAAATTATAGTCTAAATTATTGTGGAAATATATCTTTTTTCAAACGTAGTTATGGAAGCTCCATCCGTAAGTGTAGATAACATTAGGGCTTTGAATAATGAAGTCCAAAATCGGTGTAAGGCTTTGAATGGCGAACAAACTATACGTGGATTTGATCATACTACTTTAGAGTCTTTACGACATATGCTTGATGTTGTGAATCCTTACGTCAAGATTTTCCGAAATGCATGAGATGTCTTACAAGTAGACAACATTGTTAATTTAAGCATTCGGATAATCGGAGCATGCCCTGGACGACAATACACAATGCCCATAGTAAATGAAGTAGCAGCTCTCATAGTCGGCGGTGACCATGAAGCGTAACGACGATCGAGACCTCATTGTCCAGTAAAGTAGACGGAAATTTATAGCGAATATATGAAACTTCTTTGTCGTATATGCCTCTTCAATATCCTCTACTATTTCCATATGGAACAGATGGTTGGACGTTCAATATTCTATGTATTGAAGGATCAAGTAGTAGTCGTGCAATGGTGACGATGAGAGAGTTTTTGCATTCAATATAGAGCAAATGAAGGGAACATTCTACTTCGATGTTGTAAATTGTTCTTACAATTTATTGTAGATTGTTATAGTGTGATTGAGGCTTGGAGGTTAAGATATATTAAGGAGCACCAAAGTACACTCGGGAAAAAATTATACAACGGCTTGCAAGATGCTATTACTCGTTGGAGAAAATGATGGTTTTGCAGTTGGAAAGAGGTTAATCTTACTCGCAACATTTACGGGGGCACATTATATGAGACAACATTTTTTGGATGCAATGGCCATATGTAATCAAATGGGTTACCCCGATTTCTTTGTGACGTTCATGTGCAATCCAAATTGACTTGAAATTCAAGAGGCTTTGTCACAACAACCAGGTCAACATGCAAATAATAGACCGGACATTGTTGCTAGAGTTTTTCATTTAAGGTTAAAAGAGCTAAAACGAGACTTCAAGGAGAGGAATATATTTTGCAAAGTTATCGCAGATATACATGTTATTGAATTCCAAAAGCGGGAATTACCACATGCACATATACTATTAACCGTTGCAAATGAAGATAAGTCAACATGGGCTGAAGACATAGATCATATTATATGTGTTGAGCTTCCCGATATGGATAATAATCCCCTTGCATTTGAAAGCTGTCACAAAACATATGATACATGGTCCATGTGGCATTAACACCTCTTATACTCCCTGTATGGATGGTGGCACTTGCTCAAAGCATTATCTTAAAATGTTTTGTGATAATACCATTATTGAAGAAAATGGTTTTATCAAATGCGGACGTAGTGTAACACCCCTAGACTCACCCTAGGAGTATTACATGCCGGGGTTCCCGGGAGGAACCCCTAAGGCCGCTTAAGATCTCAACTTGGGGTTAATAACCCTTTCTTGGATTAGCGGAAGCGTAATTCTAGGTTTTCGAAGGTTTTTCTTGAAATTTCGGCAGAGTTTCCTCCGTAAGCCGGCTAAACCCATAGGCTTAAAGCCCTAACCCCGCACGAAACACAATATTAAACTCAACGAGCCACACGCTCGGAGAAACACAACACGACTCAACGAGCCACACGCTCGGAGTATTCACTTAGGGATTTACATTCATAATCAAAACTTAAGTTCACATACAATAGTCTTTACAACATCTTTCTAAACAAAAGACAGAAAAACAAGTAGTAAGCCCGGCATCTCCTATTCGTCTGCTATTTCCAAAAGCCAAAGGCAACTCCTGCCGGTCTTAACTTCAGTACCGAAATGTTGGTGATGTCATGAGCTCACTAGCCCGATGAATAATCCAAACTCAACCTCGGGTTTCACTTTGCACATTAATTCATTAACAAACACACGTAAGTTCACAATTCATTCCTAACATGCGATTCAGGTCATACATGCTTAAGACATATGAGATTCTAAACTTACCAACTTGCCGAGAATCATAATGACATCATTTATTCATGAATTCAATTAAACATGCTTCATTCATATTTCTACAAAAGTAAGTCATAAAATCATTCATCATGCGAATCATTCATCACGTAAATCACATCTTAGTTCATATCGCACACATTTCTTACGAAAACAGGATTCGATCTTCTTCTTATTCTTCTTCTTGAGTTCAATCATGCATTTCATCAATCATCGATTCGTTCTTTCTTGTTCGATATGTACGATCATTTGTTTCTTCATATCATAATTCTTTTAAGTCTTCTTAGTTTCGAATGGAAAGAAGATTTATGCACTTGCTCTAAAGACCCAGTTCTTGGAGCCAAAATAATTCGTGGGCTCGGTTCACGCAGGCGAATAATTCGTGGCCTCGAGGCAAAATGATTCGTGGCCTCGAGGCAGCCTCCCTTCCCTGAAGGACGCATACTGTCAATAATTCGTAGAAGCAAAATAATTCGTGGCTTCGGGTTGACGAGACACTTCTATGGCCATAGCTTCGAGAGGGTTCTTTAATTCGTGGGGTCTTAGATCAATAACACAATCCTTTCTCCCTTCTTTAGTTCTTTAAGTTTCTTATCTTCTTATTACTTATACATAAGAAATACTTAATTCATATAATTCATGCTTAGCACGTTCATGCGTAACTTCTTCAAAACAAGCAATTCACATAAGCGGGTTCTAACTCAAGTATAATCAATTCATTTCACATACGCATGCTTATGTCATTTACAATCGATCTAATTCGGGGTAAACGCATAATCACATAAATATGCCAACTAGGATTTCTAATCAACGAACTTATCGTTTTCATGCTCGCGTAATATCGCGTATAAGTGGTTAATGGTTCTATAACTTTCCTTAATCAATGAATATCTCTTAATCTAGCCATAAAGCTTCTTAAATCTCAGCTCTTAATTCAGTTACTCACTTATATGCGATTTAGCCCAAAACGGAACATTTTCACTTAATATTGCATATCTCCCAATCTACTCATCCAATGCATATGAAATTTTACAGGAAATTCTCATAAATTGCCACGAAGCTGCAGCAAAAGTTTCAGGAAATTCGGGCTACACATGAATTCACATAAATTCGGACAGCATGCTTAATTCATAAAAATCGCACATGAATCATGAAATTCAATTTCCGATTTTTCTCAATAATTACTGTTCAAGCTAACTTCACTAAATTCTCAATCACACAGCTCAATAATCATGCTCAACAATGCTCAAATATCATTAAATTCATAAATTAGGCATAAATCGCAACATGCTTTTCAATTCATGAGTTTCTAGTTTCTTCAATTTAAGCCTCTAACTTCTTCAACTAACTTAGGGTTTCCAATTTCATGAATCAAATTCAAGTTCAATCCACCTAATTCATTTTAATTCTTGAGGATGAATTCGAATTACTCACCTTAAATTCTTAGAGATTCTAAGAATTCGGTTTTGGAAGGATTGAATTTCGATTTCGAATTGGGTTTAGCTTCTTGTTACGCCTTTCGATTCCTAGTCTAGCTCCTGCTCCCTCAACCCTTCTTCTTCCCCGACCCTCTGCTTCTTCCTCTCGCTGCCTCGGTCCCGATCTCCGACTTCCCTGTTTCGATCCGATTCCGGTCCTCTTCGTCCACCGTCTCCCCCTCGATGGCCGGTCGACGTTGCTCCCTTGCTCGCCGGCCACCCTTAGTTTGCTCACCGGCCTCGTCTCCCTCCTCGCGCTCGCTGGCCGCGGAACCCCTTCGGTCCCGCTTTCGCTCGGCCTCTCTACTCTTCCTTTTTTCGTTCGCTCGGCCTCCCGAGCTCTCGCTCTCCCTTGCCCACCGACAGCGGCGCCGCTCGCCGTTCGGGCGGCCACCGGCTTCTCGCGCCCTCTCCCTCTCTCGCTCCGTTCGCTTCCTCTCGCTTCCCTCTCTGCTCTACCTCTGCTTCGTTTCTTCATTCCTTTCCGTTCTAATGTCCCAGTCCCACTCTCTCTCCTCTCTTCCTAATCACAGCCTAATGGCTTTGCTTGCCTAATTCCAATTGGACCCCTCTCACTTCTTTACTTCTTTCTTTGCCAACTCATCCCAAAAATGCCAGCCATCTCCATTCTCATTTCCTTTCTTTTTCTTTTGATTTTCTGCTTTGGACCTTGAAAATTTGGGCCCAACTTCAATCTCAACAAGCCCAATAAGCTAACCCATGTTCGGTTTCGGTTCTCGGGTTTCTAATTCCGACTCGGAAAAAAATTCTAATAATTCACTACCAAGCAAGCACCTAAAATTTCGGGGTCTCACACGTAGGGATGATGGTATAAGTGTAACCATCCGGGGTAAGGATGTTGATAATAGATGGGTAGTACCGTATAATCGTGATCTCTGTGTCAAATATGATACACATATTAATGTCGAACGTTGTGCACAAAGGAAAGTAATTAAATACCTTCACAAGTATATGCACAAGGGACCTAATCGAGCAACCATTATTATTGAAGATAATGGACAAAATGCGGAATATGGTACAGGTCCTCACGTTACGAATTGGTTGATGAGATTAAATAGTATTTAGATTGTCGTTATGTGTCACCTGTGAATGCTATTTGGAGAATATTTGAGTTTGATATTACACAATGTTCTCCTTCCGTTGAGTTATTACAATACCATTTGCCTAGACAACAGTATGTTGTATTCAATGACAAGGATTCATTTCATAGAGTTGTTGATCCAAGCAAGTGAGAGAGTTACCATGTTGACTTCATGGTTTCATCGCGAACATTGAAGATGTTGAAGCAAAACATTATACCTTTGCAACATTCCCTTCTTACTATGTCCGGAATGAATACCATAAGAAATGGACTAAGAGAAAGCAAAGAGTATGTATTGGGTGATTGTAATATGCTCATCCAAATATGGGAGAGAGATATTATCTGCGAATGTTGTTGCATATTGTTAAACGAGCTACATCATATGAGGACTTAAGAACTGTTGATGGAGTCGTATATTCAACTTTTAAGGAAGCTTGCTTAGCACGAGGGTTGTTAGATGAACTAATGAATGGCACGAAGCACTAACGAAGCATCAACATGGATAACGAGTGCGAAGCGAGGAGTATGTTTTGTTCAATGCTTATGTTTTCGGATGTGTCAAATGCTCTTCAGTTGTGGGAACAACACTTGGGAAGATCTTATTGATAATTTACATAAAATGTTACAAAGAGAAAATAGATACCATTCTTTAGAGATAACCGTAGAACAACATAAAATATAGGACTTTATGAAATTGAGTTAGTTTTGAATAAGAACGGTCGATCGCTAAAGGATTATCCTCCTATGCCTTTACCTTCACCTAATATGGTACAATAGCTTGGGAACATACTTATAAGAGAGCAATTAGATTATGATCAAGAAGAGGAAAGAGAAAACTTTCACATGTTACTTTAGACGTTAAATTCGGATAAGTTGCGGGTATTCCAGATCGATAATACATTTAGATGAAGATGGCAATGGGGGTTGTTTTTTATTTATGGCATTGGAGGGACAGGGAAAACATATCTTTGGAAGGCTATCGTTACTTATTTTAGGTCAAAATGTTTGATAGTGTTGTCGGTGGCATCATCCGGAATAGCTGCACTCGTTGTTACCTTTCGGGAAAACAACTCATCCAATGTTTAAGATACCAATTGATGCAAACGAGACGTCTACCTGCTCAATTTCCAAACAATCTAAATTAGCAAAACTCATTAGGGAAGCATCCCTTATTATATGGGATAAGGCTCCAATGACTCATCGCTATACATTATAAGCATTTGAACGCTCCTTACTAGATATTTGTAGTCCGAACCAAACATTTGGGGGAAATTGGTGATTTTTAGAGGTGACTTTAGGCAAGTTCTTCCGGTTGTGACCAAGGGGAATACAACGAGATATTGTTGCATCTTCGATAGCAAGAGCTACATTTTGGTCTCTTTGCAATACCTAACTTCTAAAGATCAACATGCGACTTATGCATGCAAATATGAGTCATGATGATCATGAGAAATTGCGAAATTTTGCGGAATGGACTTTAAATGTTGGTAATGGTTCTATTTAAGGATATTCGTTTTGGGGGACAGTGAGCCAGATTGGATAGAGATTCCGGTAGAATTCCTCATCAATAATGACAATAATGGCCTTACGAATTTGACATAATTCGTATACCCAAATTTGGTCGATAGATACAAAGATGATTCCTACTTTTAGGATCGTTGTATATTGGCACCCTTGAACATTAATGTCGATGAAATTAATTCCAAAATTCGGCACGGCGTCCCGGTGAAACTCATACATATTTGAGTTCCGATACATTTCTACCGAGTCACAATGATAACATGATTGATGACATTAATCCACGAGAATTGTTACATGGGATGAACTTTTCAGAATTTCCGAATCATGAAATTGGATTGAAAGTTGATACTCCTGTGGTTCTATTGAGAAATCTTGACCCATCAATTGGATTATGTAATGACACTCGCTTAATTATTCAAAAGTTGGGAAGCGGGGTGATCCAAGCAAAAATCTTGATGGGTTGAAACATTGGACATTCGAGTTACTATCTCACGAGTTGACCTTAGTCCTTCCGCTAATGACTCGCGATTAGCATTGAAGAGGAGGCAATTCCCTCTAAAGCTCGTCTTTGCAATGACAATCAATAAAAGTCAAGGTCAAACATTACAATATGTTGGCATTTATCTTCCTAAACATGTTTTCTCTCATAGACAACTATATGTTGTAATTCCCTCTAAACCACGTCCGCAATCGCAAGCTAATGTCATAGGTAAATATAGTTTATAAATTCAAATTTCTTACTGTATTTATACATTTATTTTTTCAAGTACGCTTAATATATTTACTTTTTTCGTACAGATATCATCGGCATGGTGGTTTATGTATCCCCTCCGGAAAGGACAAGAAATAATGGAGCTGCGAAGCGCCAAGTACTACTTTGTGATATACGGTTTGTATTATCATGACGCTAATACTTTTACGCTTACTTATCGGTGTATCTTTGTTACCTAACATTCGTACATATATATAATCTATATGTATAGGATGCATTCTTTAAAATTAACTTTGTGGGGAGATTTTGCGGAAGTGGAGGGCACTCATCTTCACCATTCTTTGCACCATGAAGTTGTACTTCTTGCTTCTAGAGTACATGTTAGAGACTATAATGGTACTTTTACTATCCAAATAAAGTATATTTCATTTGTAAAATTATTCAATTTTGGTCATTATGATGTTATACATTTATAATGTGTATTTTCTACATATTTTGATTTTAAGAATATCGGTGTCTACTTTACCAATTAGTAGATTGGTGATTAATCCTAAAACTGAAGTAGCACACGTCTTGGAAGGATGATACTTATAGCATTATATTCAATTTTCATACTTAATACAAGTTACATATATTTGAACACATCAAATAATTTTATTGCATGTATTAGGTATTCTGTGCTCGAAGGTATGGTAGATCACTTTGATTTCATTCATAAGAGAACTTTACGGATTGTGCATATGGAGAACTTGTTCGCTACTACGAGGATTACGTTGCGCGAGTACGGATCTAGGTCAAATGTAAAATACACTTCTTAATTTCATATAAATTTCCTACTTCCTTCTAAATTTTATGTTGTGATATTATAAGTTATATATATATACAGGTGAAATATTTCAGGATTTTTGCATATGTTAGTGACATTTACCCCATGGTTTATGACACTTGCATTAATTGCAAAAAGAGTGTCAATACTTATGTATGAGCATTGAATCTACCTTATTATACATGTCGAACTCCAACAGATATCACTCAAAAAATGTTTGTTATACTCAAATTTTTGCTATTGATATATACTTGTTATTACACATTTTCTAATGAATGATAACATTATTATTCAATATCTTATTCAAATTATAGGTACTTCTTGAGGGTTCTTTTAAAACATCATACATGTTATAGAACATTTACTTGTTCTCCACGATGATGTTTGAATTCTTCTCCATGCAAGCACGACGAGACTTAGATACATATGCATCACGGGTATAGTACTACCCATTACATTCCATAGCATTTATTGTACATATTAATAATATTTCCAAATTATGTTTTCCTACAGCCGTATGGAGAGCTTTCATTGTACGCTATTATAAATTATTACCTAGATAAACCATGGGTACTTCTTATTGAGCCTCCAAGTAATTAAGAATTAGATCACTCTTATTACATATGTTGATTGGGAGGAAAAAGTTTATCGGTTACAAAATATCAATTCTACATATACAAGGTACACAATATACGCAAATGATATTAATATTCTAACATTTTTGTAACAAAATATAACTCTATCATGGTTCCCTTTATGTACAAGTAGAGTAAGAAGAGGAAGAGAAGTCTTCGTGAGCCTGCGCCATCAATAAACTCAACATTATGTCATTTACCTTGATCTCACTCTTAATATTTACTCCCTACTATTTTGATATTTTAATATAGTACTAGCTAATACCCGCGCGTTGCGGCGGATTAAATTTTGAACAAAATGATGCATTGAAACAATTTCTAAATATTCACTATTAGAACCCAATTCTCAAAGATTTATTGCAACGCACGGATCTTATCTAGTAAAATAAAATAAAAACAGAGTGATTTAAGCATAACAAACTATATCTAATCCATCTCACTCACCCCCAAACCGTAAAAATGAGGGCTCGTACAACAATTAAGTACATCATGAACTCAATGATATACATGCCATTGCTATTGGGGGGAGAAAACTATCAAATGAGGGGTAGGGGTAGAAAAACTTGCAAAGGAAAAAGAATATAATGCCCAACACTATTCATATAAATTTAAATAAAGAACAACGAAAAGAAACTTTCAAATTTCGGACATATGAGAGTATATTTCATTCAATCTAAATATATTTCATATCGGATCATTAAATAACTTATAACTACTAAATAACTTAGAACTGAATAAAAAATACTCAAAACAGATCAAAGTATAGGTAAATCAAGAGCAGCAAATTTTTGCTTACTTAGCTCAGTAAAAAATACTCAAAATAGATCTAAGTACGGATAAAATTGCTTGGACAATACCACAAAAGCATCATAAAAGAATCGAATCGAATCTCATCTATATGAGGATAAAAGTTATCAATTTTTACTTAAACAAATACAATGTTGAGGTACACACCTTGGTCAAGAGTACATTCTTTGCTAATTTATAATTGCAAAAAGGCCCAAACATCATAAACTAAAATCGAAATCTTATCCAAGATGGTTAGATGAAGAATGACTTCAAAAATAAAAATCGTATAAACCAAATCAAGGGGTAGAAGATTCCATCCTCCCTCCTCCCCCTCCCCGATTTTTCTGATTTCATATCAATAAGTAAATCCCATATTTTTGAGAAGATAACCTAGATGTGAGTACATAATGGCATAACGAAGCATTACTACTTGCCTTGACGCTAGTCCGACGCTATCGAAACCAAGCGTGAATCGACTTGAAGAGGGTATCCCGCACAGAGATATCCAATTTCATACTTGAATGAGTATCTGTTACCACCAAAGTCACAATCAATGAACACTATTAACAAATGCCTCCAAGTTAATTATCTCAACTTAGATCAATATATAACCGCCATGAACATATCTTTGAATAGCTATAAGGCATTTACAAAACTCTCTAAACATATCTCATCAAACTTCCCTTATAATCTATTAAATCGGTCATCTATGAGAATTACATGATAAAATACCAAAAATGAAAAAAAGAAATTATAAGTGGCAAGTTTTCCGGTCCAAATAAGTGAAACTTAAACTTAGCGAGACTTCTAGAGGTTTTTTTGGGGGGGTGTCTAACTTAGAATAAAGACTACTTTCATTATACATGACTTCATTAGCAACCACACAACTTAATTACTAAATAACTCATGTACTTCCTTTACTCAAATTACTAAACAATTGTACTTCCAATCCGTTTCTCCATTAGAAACCTCTGTTTCTAATTTCTTGTTTTACTAAGTAATGACAAAGGTAGAAAATCCAACCCATAAATTCCAACCCCAATAGCAAACTTAATCCCAAAGGGACCAATCAACCTTGTTTCTTCTAAGTTGTTTTTTTAGGACCGTAAGTGAAGTGAGTTTATATCTCCATGCCTTCGCATTCTGAAAAGTTCATGATGAAATTATATTCTAGCTCATGGCTCTCGACTCGTACATAGAAACACCCCCACAAAAAAAAAAAAGATATACACACCCGGAAAAGTTCTATGCCCATTTGGAACTAAATAGCAAAATTCATTGAAAAAGGCTTTTGTAAGTTTATAATATGCGAGTTTCTAGTGAGAGTTTCGACTATCTAGAGAGAGAAGTTCTAGGGTTTTCTATCCGACATCATTATGCAGCCCTTTACTCGATCTTCCCCCAAAGCCTCCGGATGACTCTTCATCTAACCCTAGACTAACCCCAGAGCGAAACACCGCCCCTTCTACCGCCTACCCCTGCGACTCGAATCACTCTTCTCGTTGATCCCCTACCAAGCGCGTTACCATAGATCGATGTCCCTCGGAACAAGTGGAATCCCACTCAACGCCTCTAGCCCGTCTTTGATGACCTCGCAATCCTCCTTTCCTAATGTCTCTCATCCCCGATCCATTTCCTAGTGCTTGTTGAGGAAAGACTCTCCATAATCTTTCCATCCCCGAATTGGTCCGGATGCTACTCGTGATAATGTTTTCGGGAAGGTACGCTCGTATCTTGACCCACCGAAGACCACGCCCCCGGCCATGAACAGAGTTAGCGCGAGGTCCATCGATGACAGCGTTACCAGTCCTCGGGCAGACCATGACCGGTCAAGCCCCAGCAAAGCAAAGACCGCCCGAGTTCTCCAAATGGAAAGCAAAAGACCTAGCTTTTGCGGTGATTCATCCAATGACAAGCCGATTTATATCAAAATGAAAATGATAGATGGCCCCGCCTACTGGAAAACGCACAGATTAGCAAAATCATCTTGCCTTCAGCTCGGGCACGCGAGCCGTGTGAATACGATCGATCAAAGCTTAGCAGGAAGCCTCCAACCAGTACCCTCGAAAGGTTATGTCAAGTGCGTTGTCGGTTCCCTTTAAAAGGAGGTCTGTGGAGATCACTGGAAAGTCGATTTGGGTATTTACTATTTCAGGTGATATTTCTCCTTTTCTCACTGGTCATTCTCGATTCCTGTTTTGCTTAGCGACCTCCGATGGTCGAGTGGTCTAGTGTTGTTATTTTCATGGGTATGAGCTGGTTTCGTATCCTCCCTTTGTCTCGTTGTGATAGTTGTGTGTTGTGGTCTCGCTTTTGTTGGCTTTATAAAGAGATCTTTGCTTGTTTGAGTCTTCTCATCCCCACCGCCATACCAACAGACCTCTTCCGAACCTTTCAGCCTATGTCACTCTCTCTCGCACCTCAAAAAGGCAGAAGATGCCCACTTTCGGAACCAACTCCTCATTCCCGCTTTGATGATCAATCCCAGCGGGAGAATCGAGTGATGTGGATGAAGGTGCTAGTGGAAATCATAGCCTTACCAGTCCTATTCGGAAGATCTCCTATTCCAACACTCGTCATCTATGGCCCGGGAGGCAAGGGTCAAAATCACCCCGCTCTCGGTGTCAAGAGAAATCGTCCTAACTCTCCCTCCGATTCATCTAACCAGGGGGAATATCCGAAACCCATTGTCCATGATGTCGGTTACAATGAGCGAGATCTTTAATCTGGACCGTGAGTCCTCCCCACCCCGGAGCCTCTGGATGACTTTTCTTCCCTCTCGTCTTTTAGGGAAAGTTTGGGGTGAGCATATCCCCTTCCTTCCATTATTAATAAGACTAAAGCCGATCTGGAAGTGTGTCAAAGGTCAAGTTGATTACATTGAACTTGGCAATGACTCGGATTCTTTTCCGTTTTGCTAATGTTCAAGATAAACAATTGGTATTCGATAACCGCCCCTGGTTTGTGAACGGGCTTAACCTCGGTCATGTCTCTCTGGATACCCTTCTTCGATCCTTTTGCTACTATTATTTCTAAAATCGACCAGTGGGTCGAATTCCCCGACTCCTCGGGAGTTGTGGAATTTAATTCCTCGTCCAACCTCGCTGAAACCGGTTGGAGTCCGTTGTTAAGCTGGATCAACACACCCTTTTAAGACAAAAGGGCTGATTTGCGAGAGTGTGTGTCAATATTGATATCTCTAAACCGTTGAGGGGTTGCATTAATTTCTCTAATGGATCCGTCTCCCTGTCTCGTCCCGCTGATTTATAAGGGTCTACATGAGGTTTGTGCCCTCTGTGGTAGTGACTCTCATGCCCTTGAAGCCTCGTCCGAACTACCCTCCTCATCTAAAAATTGAAGTCATGGTTGAGAAATTTGGTACTCAATCAATCTCAAGCCCTACTATTGCTACCCCCGCCTCTTCCGTGCCGAATACTACTCGATTGAAAGATGGATCTCGGTTACTCCCAAAAAAGAACTAAGTCAACCAAAGGACCCCGGTCCCCCGTGTCCCTAGAACCAACTTCGGTTCTCGGATCGAGATCTCTATGCCGAAAAGTGTGCCCGAGCCAATGATGCCCCATGAGACCCCCACTGTCTCGTCCCGATAAGATTAAGGAGAGGAGTTGTGTGCCCGAGACCTCCTCGGTTCTCCCCTCTAGCCCGGAAATCTTGACTCGAAAAGGTTGAGCACCCTACCAAGTTACCTATCATTGCTCGAGGCCCCAAATCGAAGGGGTCGGTGATGGTTGATAGCACTGAATATGAGAAGATTGATTGCATTAGGAAAAGCCCGAGTCAAGCTCCCCTACTGCCCCAAAAGGAAATGATGAGGACGAATTTGCCGAGGATATAATGGATGAGGGAACTGTGGGCTCCGATGAAGATGTTTGCGATATGTTTCTTGACCTCGATAATTTTGAGGATGTTGTGTCTGTCTTCCGATTCTTCAATGAAAAGGAAAATGGTGGAAGAAGGAGAGGAACTATCCTCTCATCCCTCCTTTTAAGCTAGTGCCTGTATGGATTTCACCACTCCGGGTTTTTTGGTCGGTTTTTGGTGGCAGTGGCCGTGGTGTTTGAATTTATGTCTTTTTTGTCCTTTATTATCCTCTCTGTCTATATTCTCCTCACTGCTGGTTTGATGCCTTGCTTGTCCCTCTTAATAGGACCTTTTGTTGGTGTCTATCGTGTAGTGAGGATGACTGTTCAAACCACTAGTGTTCACAAGGGCTTTTCTTCACCTCCCGCCTTCGTGTATCTTACAGGGATAGTTTGTGGCCACTAGTTTGGGCCGGTTGTTTGTTGAAGGATCTTGGAATTGGTCTCCACCCAGAGTGGATTAATGTTATGTACTTGGTTTGCCTCTCGGTTTATTAATCGATCTGGTTTTTACGCTATAGAATGGCTCGTTACTACTAGTCATTATACTCGAGATAAAAATTGTTTTTCAATCCTCTGCATTGCTTATGATTCTTACTGCTGGAATGCCTCCATTGATACCTCATACTAATAGTGGTGATGAGATTATCCATATCTCATGGAATCTGAACCGTACTCTTATATGCGATCCCGATTCTTGCTTGTCCGTTGAATCTCTTTGCCGCACCCTTTTCTACAGATTATCAATACCGAGATGGACTTTTCCTTGATTTGTGTTACCCCTTGTTGGGCTGGAAGCCAAAAGAGGAGGACCTCACAGTATTAACTGAATCAAGGATGTTTTGCCCACTAAATCCGAGATTCGTAATTTCTACTTCTTCATTTTCCGGCTTGCTCCTTTTAGTGCCGGCCGTGGGGTTTATCTCTTATTTGATATAGCCCTTAGGCCTAGTTTGTTGGATTCCCTTGGTTTATTTTTCTATCATTACCAGTTGGTCACTCGATTTGATTATTGTCATGTCTTGCAAGGATTGGAGCAGGTGCACATCTATAGCGAAGCTACGGGATAAAGGTCTATGTAAGGAAATGTTCAGCACCGCCACATGCTATGGACAAATGTCTTTTAATGTTTTTTGGTATAATTCACTCAAGATCAGCATCAATTCGTACATGTTAATGTGTGTGTCCATGACTCGCTATGTTTGTATTTATATCTTCTGTTCTATTAAGGCGAGAGGAAGTTTGGTCTATGTCAAACTTCCCAAGGCTTATTGTCCGACAAACCCCATGGGGAAAAGCCTCAACATATGCTAGTAGCATTACTTGGCCTATCACTATGATCGGGTTTAACAGGTTCAAAATCCCCTGTATTATCGTGGGGTCATTTTGCGTTGTAGTGGACTATGGATAGGCTTTTTGCTTCTCTGGTCCAAGGTATGCATGAAGCCCAGTCATTGGACATCAATGATCGCACCATCAGCTTTTAGTTAATATGAAAATTATTAGTTGGAATGTTCAAGGTATGAAAAGAGAGAGAATCGTGAACGAATTAAACTTTATAAAGAATTCCCACCAGCCTGACATTTTGTTTTTAATTGAAACTTTGGTTAATGAAACAAATGCGGACGGAATAGTCCGCAACCTCGGGTACGACCACTACGAAATGGTTTCTCCGGTTAACCACTCGGGAGGGATATGGGCATTATGGAATACTCATAATGTTACGGTCCACTTGTTAGCTAAAGAGGATCGAGCAATTCATCTTTATGTTAAAGACAATCAATCAAATACGGAATCGGTTATATCAGGGGTCTATGGACCGGCCCAACAACGTCAAAAGAATGATTTTTGGAGCAAACTCCCTTTACTCGAATATGGTATTTGACATTCCATGGTGTATCATTGGGGATTTTAATGAAATCTCATGCGTCGAAGAGAAAAAAGCAGGAAAGTGTCCAACGCCGGATAACATGGTCCGACTTAACAGATTTATGGACTCCATCAATGGCAAAACCTTATCACCAGTTGGAAGGATTTTTACATGGAAAAAGCGAATTAGAGGTAACCTCATCTATGAACAACTTGATAGAGCTATTGTTAGACAAGATTGGATTAATTGCTTCCCCAAGAGCGAGAATGGTACACGGTCCTTTTTCATTCTCGGATCATTGCTATATCCTTCCGGATACGAAGCCTTTAGTTAATAGACAGAAAAATTGCAGCTTTAGATTTCAACCCCATTGGGTGTCCTTTCCAAAGGTTAAATCAATTGTCCATGATCACTGGATGAACGAGGTGAAAGAATCCTCGGCTTTTCGAATTATGAGCAAGCTGAAACGTATTAAGGGCCAGCTTAAAGAGTGGAATAAAAATTCCAACCTCAACTTTAAAAACAAAATGGAAGTTAATACTGAAAAATTCAGTATGTTGAATCTAAACTTATTGACCGATCGCTTAATTTCAACTCAACCAATGGGTCGTGTAGACTAATTAGGCAAAGAGAAAAACTTCTCATGTTCAATCAAAGATACTTGGGGTAAATACTCTAGAAAGAAATGGCTAACGGAAGGAGATCGAAATTCCAAATTCTTCCATATCGGTGCCACGACTCGTAAAAGACGAAAGACCATCACTCGGCTAAAAGATGGCTCCGGTATTTGGATTGAGGATATGACCTCCATCTCGCGAAAAATTTGTTATTGATTTCAAAATTTGGTTCACTAGTAACCCAAATAGAATAAAGACGCAACCATCCTTCATAAATTTAATTAATGATGTCCAAAGGAATGAACTTATAAAAAAGTTCACAGTCGAAGAGATTAAAAATGCGGTTTTCCAAATAGATGCATCAAAAGCACTAGGTCCGGATGACTTTGGCCCGGGTTTTTCCAAAAATATTGGGAGATTGTGAGCCAGGACATCATTTCAATGATCAATGATTTCCATGAGAAAGGGAAAATCCTTAAAGAGACTAATCACACATTTATCACACTTATTCCAAAAGTTGACGACCCAGCTTTTACGAATCATTTTAGACCAATCGGTCTCGCAACACATTGTATAAGATCATTGCTAAGATTCTGGCCAATAGGCTGAAAGATTGTTTGAACAACATTATCTCGCCCTTTCAAAGTGCCTTTGTCCCAGGAAGACAAATCCATGACAATATTCCGCTTACCCATGAAATTATGAACAAATTTAGCAAAGCAAAAGGGAAAACGGCATGGGTAGCCCTCAAGCTCGATATGGAAAAAGCGTACGATCGGGTCGAATGGGATTTTTAATAGATTGTCTCAACGGTATGGGATTCCCACCAAAATGGAATTGTTGGATAAAGGAATGCATTTCCTCGGTTTCTTACTCTATTCTCGTCAATGACCAACCACAAGGCTTTTTCAAGCCATCAAGAGGACTAAGACAAGGTGATCCTCTTTCACCTTATCTCTTCCTTATCCGTATGGAAGCGCTTTCAGCAAAACTTATCCGAGCCGGCACTATCGGAAAACAAGGTATTGGAGTAAAGATTAATGCAAAGGGGATCTTATCCTCGCACTATTTTTTGCGAGATGATAGTCTATTATTTTGCAAAGCTAGATCTCGGACTTTCTGCAATCTTAAAAAGATTATGGATGATTTTTGTGCATCCTCGGGACAACTAGTTAACTTTCATAAATCATCAATGATTTTCTTGCCTAATGCTTGACGAAGGTATAAAGAAATTGCTTCGACCATTTTCCATATTCCCATTGTGGAATCTCTTGGAAAATATCTAGGTTGTTCCACCATTTATGGCAAAGCGAAAATCCCATTATTTTCACCTCCGATTGGAAAAGCTAATAGTAACCTTAGTTCGTGGAAAGCAAAGTGCCTGTCTAAAGCAGGAAGAACAGCTTATGATTCAATCAAATCTTGAAACACTCCCGACCCACACTATGTAGTGCTTCAAGCTCCCAAAGAACATTAATCGGTCGCTAGATAAAGTGAATAGGAATTTCTTCCGGAAAAACAGCGGTGATAAAGGTATGCCAATGATTGCTTGGGAAAATATCTCGCCGCCCAAAACGGGAAGGAGGACTAGGTCTTTGCAAAACTAAGATGTTAATACTGCTTTCCAATGTAAACTTATATGGAAACTTCTTAAGGATCAAAATAACTTATGGGTCCGGAATATGAAACCGAAGTATGCAGCTCATCTGCGAACCGTTTTCCGGATCCCAAAAACAAGGAGACTCTTGGGTGTGGAAAACGTTGTCCAAATTGTATCCGACCTTTTGCGGAGGGATCCGTTGGAAATTAGGTGATGGTTCTAATATTCGATTCCGGACAGATTTTTGGTGCCATCACCAAATCTACTTCAGCTCACAGGATTGATCCCCAGTCCATTGACTTACAATTAAGAGTCGGCTCATTTATTAACCAGGACAACAAATGGGACGTCCGAAACCGAGATCGGTCTTGCCTAATGACTATGTTCACATTATCACTGGTATCCAATTACCAATGTTTGCAAAACAGGATGAATCATGTTGGGTTCTATCGGGGAATGGTTCATTTACAACAAAAAAGGCAACAAATATTGCTCGGAATGGGTGTACGCACCAAGCTTGGGAAGGCAACTGGATTTGGAATATAGATTTACCTCCTAAAATTAAGATATTCCTCTGGCAATTCCTACAGGATGGACTACCACTGAAAATGACCCTTTCTAAAAGAGGTTTGCATCTTGACCCAAATTGCAATATTTGCAAAGATCATGAGGAAACAAGCGAGTCATCTATTCTTCAACTGCCAAGTAGATCCCAAGTTTGGACCCCGGCAAAAATCACAATTGGATCCGCTCAACCAATTTCATCAATCCTCTTTCCAATGGCTCCAATACCCTTCAAGCGGCACACCATTCCCTCTCTAAGGACCAACTTCAACGAGTTATCTTCCTTATCCGGAGTATTTGGAAGGAAAGGAATGCAATTCCTTTTAAAGAAGAAGAGTTTCACCATATTAGAGTTCTTATTAGAGCAAAGAAAGCAACGGCGGAATGGATATCTAGAAAAATCTGCTCCTCGCCTGAGGACTTCATTAAGGACAAGTCGGCTAAGGTCAAGCGATTTCATCCGGTGAAATGGAACAAACCAGGAGTCGGTCGAGTCAAACTCAATTTTTAAGAAATAATTCTGCAGCTATGGGCTTCCTTTTGAGAGATAACCAGGGCAAGATCCTTTATTCGGGAGCGACCGAGGTTAGGTCACACGTCAATTTTAGTAGCGAAGCAAGTGCATTAAGATTTGGAATTCAACAAGCTCTCAAAGCTAATATTGGCTCTATTGCTATTGAAGGTGATAATTTAATTATCATTGAACGTATCGGGGAAGGTATAAAACACCTTGGGAAATCGATTTTATCATTCGGGACATCAATCGGATGATGGTGGCCTTTCAAAGTTGTAGTATCAATCATATTTTCAGAGAAGCAAATGCAATCTGCCGATCGGTTGGCTCACTACGGGCACACAATTTCTACGCCAACCATTTGGGACGATTCACCCTCCACTTCTCTTTCGTGTATTGTGGCGAGATGATAATTTAGGCGGAACCCTTGTGAGAAGGGCTGTCTAAGTTTTGCCAACTTCTACTTTTTACCCATTGCCAAAAAAAAAAAAAAGTTCAACTTTCCGCTCTTGCCTAGCTTGCCACAACGTTCCCTACCCCATGGCACTCATATAAAACAATCCTTGCTGCAAGTCACCAAACAATAAAGCATCTTAAGCATGAGAGCAAAATTAAAAGGGGAAAATACGAGTATGATGTGAGAGAGAAGACCATGGCCATTAACAATTGAAAATTTCACGTCTCCAACATCTCTTAACTAAGGTTGATGCAAACCTATTTCTCTTATCACAATCGGCCCAACACTTAGGATAGCAAAATTAAGAGGTCAAACTAAGTAACACATGATTAAACCCTCAACTTTGATATAAAACTTGACAACCAACTCGGAATGACCAAGTTTATGTTTGAAAGTAGGCGAAGGAGATTGATTACAATATATGCAGAGAAGTTTGAAGTAAGAAAAATGAAATGAAAGTTTATATTGCCACCAATCTACCCCTCCCCAACCACCAAAAAAAAAAAAGAAAAAAAAAGAAAAAAAGACCAATTATCAACAAAAAGCCAATGAAACCGAAAAATGAAATTTAACTCGAAAAATCCAAAAAGAATTAAACTCAAAAGAAAAATTCAAACTTACAGAATTAGACATAGAATAGGCAAATTTCAAAATCCCATCAGCTATTACCTACCCTTATGATTGTCGAAGATTGCCCCCACCCCAAAAAAGAAAACAAAATCCTCCATTGTCTACTTAGACTCGTTCCATAAGCCAACAATAAATCAAGATCAAAACCAACCCCTCCCCCTAATTCACGAAATCCCTAAGTCTAGTACCCTACCAAAGCACCAATCCAAAAAAAAAAAAATAATAAAGAAGAAAAATCTTTGAAGATCAAAACCAACCCCTTCCCCTTCGAAATTCAACGAAACCTTCAATCCCCAACTCCGAGTACTCCGCCAAGGCACCAACAAAAAAAAGTCCCTTGCTTATCAAATCCCCTTCAAAATCCGGTGAAATCCGAACAACCAAGAAAAGCCTAGAATTAAGAAATTAAAATCAATCAATCCATGGCCGTGAACAAGAATTCGGAGCGAAGAGAGAGAAGGGGAGCAGAGAAAGTTATCGACGGGAAGGGTACTTACAACGAAGGATAAATCTCTTCTTCTTGAAAAGGTTGGGATTTGCCATTTTTTAGAGCCAACTCGAACCCATTTGCCGAAATTGTCATCAGATTATAGACATCCGAGTTTTCACCTACAGGAGTTGCAATTCCAAAATTCAGTAGATTGAATAGAAATCAAGAAATAAATGATAAAATATTTATAAAAAACCCAATAATCCTTCCGGATGAAGCTTCTCCGCCATTAAAATTGTGAGAGAAGGGGTGGGAGAATGGAGTGATGAGTGAGAATGGGGAAAAGAGTTTACGAGATGAAAGGCAACCGACGTGAGAAAAAAGGAAACTGTGAAAAAGAAAGAGAGAGGGTGGGGGGAGAGAGAGATATGGGTGTTACTTGTTTCATGTCGATTATTTGGGTAATGTATTTTTAAATTTAAATGTTAAATAAATTATCAATGACTGTGATTTTTCATTAGATGAGATCAACAAGATCTGGTGCATTATTGCTCCGAAATTCGCTCTTGTATTAGTCAACCCAACTTATCTTTTATATATTAATAGATTTTTTACAAACACATGTATTTATGACGTTATTGTTTTCATTTCCATAAGTATTTTTAATAAACATTTACTTTACTAATTCGTAATTGAATAAGGTTTAGTCCAAACTAATATAAATTAAAATGTGTCAGTTGTAAATTTCCGTTTAAATTATTTGCTATGATTGGCCAAATAAAGAAATAAATATGTTTTTTAATTATGAATTATCATTTGGCGTTACACGGCAACACTTGATTTGAGTGAGCGCTTGATATTCATTCATTGATACTTGCCAAAGCAACCAACCCCACCCCACACAAAACCCCAAAGATTGCGATGAAATTGAATGGATATGGACTGGAGTCATTGAGGTTACTTACGCTAAATTGTCGACGAGATTCCCGTCATCAAAATCGAACGATTTTTTCATTTAATTCTGAGTAATTTCTACTCCATGATCCATTTTTGGGGCTGCTGCTGAACTCTTTGAATGCATTAGCTCAATTTCTGGGCTCTCAATCAGTTAGCGGATACTATGAGACCAACCCAGCACAGAGCATTGATCAATATCAAGTGGGGATGAGGTTGATTTCGAAAAAGATGAAGCTTTCGGCGTTGATCTCAACTGGGATCTTAGTCTTGATTGTTTTTTGCCAGCCTAGGCTTTCTCTATCCTTACTGACGGAAACCAAGTGCAAGGCATGGCTTGTTCAGTCAATACCCACCGATATGCCTCAGCTCTCTCTCGTTCCCGGTGTTCTTTCTACTGGTACCTCTCTCTTACACACACACATTTTTTATTTCAATTTGATTCTATTAAGTCAAAAGTTTAACTGTAACAAATGGTATGTCTTTGTCTCTGATTAAGTGTGCATGGACTAATCGCCTTTTTGACATCCTCAATGTAAAAACAAACAGAAAAATGCAATAAAATAGCAGTAGTCTTTCTACAATTTAGGGGTAAAGTTATGTACATCTGACCCCTCAAAACCTTGTTTAGGCATTCTTTGGGAAATTGGTTTGTTTGTTTCATAGGTTTCAGTTTTTTAGTACTTGATAGTCGTGGCCTTAATTTTTAACATGGGCAGTACCCGAGAGTTTATTAGTTAGTCATGCCCTTTTTTCCCGGCAACAGCTTTTATGAGCGTTCATGAACTTAGCTAAGATATTTATGTTCCCTCTCTATTTTTTTGTTTGGGGGGAAGCAGTCTCTTTCTGCAAGCACAGAAAATGCATCAGTTTATGTTCTGCCTTTGACTATGCTTACTAAAACAGATTATATACGTTGTGTCAGCTGATGTGTTCCGGTGGTTAGCTGGGAATTCAACTAAGAGACTGGACATCATGGCACAATACTGGCAACTGGTTGCAGAACCTCATGATCCCCGTTCTGGGGATTTTGGATACTCAAAAGAAGATATGCAGAGGTTTGGTGCTCAAGAAGGTCTAGATGTCTACAAAGCTATTGAAAATGCTGCTGACCGTCAGGTGAAAGTGAGGTATTTGTCTGAGTTTTGATTGTTATCTTCCTTCTCGGGAATTCCACCTAGGTACATACTTAAAGTCAATGCTGGGTGTGCCTTACTATTCTAGGTTTCTGCAACACTCTGGTGTGTATCCTGATTATACACAAGAACCATCAGACCTTGCATCAGGAAGACCAAACGTTCAGAACGTGACATTGTTACTTGACAAATGGTGGGGATCTGGTATTGTACATGCTAAGGTTTGGATATCAGACCGCCAGGATGTGTACATTGGATCTGCCAATAACGACTGGAAATCTCTTACGCAGGTATTCTTTTAAAAGCTATGTTTGGACCTCTTCTTACTTTTTGTTGAAAAATGTTTCTCCAAAGGGAATTGTGGAAGTTCTGCTCACCATGTATTGTTGTAAGTGCTGTCATAAGGGTCTAATGGTATTCAGTTCACCTTGGCATATAACTAATGTGTGTTTTAAATCGCACTTGAGGATATGGAGTGGTTGGGGAAGGTGTAATGCCCCGACTCTCGGACAAGGACATTGCATCGACAAGACCATTTTTAAAATCCTTAAGGTTAAATTAGGGAACAATCAAGCTAAGTTATTGTGCTTTTTAAAACTCTTAGGTGTCTAGCGAGCAATATATTAAAAAGAGAAGTTACAACGAGTCTTTAGCTTATACGGTTTCAAAATTTAAAACTTTCAGGTCCATACAATCGTGCAACATAAAATAGAGTACAATAATAACGGAGTCTTGGTGGGGGCCACCAATACTGAATTAGAGCGTCTATAAATGCCAACGTAATTCTAGCTACAAACATGCTCTAAATATTGAATAAGGTTTACATGCCAAGTTCCAAAAATACACATGAATAAACTACGCATATAAAGTTACTCGTAACTAAAAAAACATCCAAAGTGTCTCCAAAATGGTAAAGTTTGTCAAGAACCTTACTTTTGCTCTTGATTTAAATAGATGTAAAAGTAGGGGAATGAGCAACCAAGGCTTAATGGAGTCATTTGCTTTCCAAAACCAAAATAACGTTGTACGTATATAATAACAATCATAATTACGTTATTCATAATTATATTAGTAATGAGTAACATCAAGAATGTAATTTTATCATAATCCACTCGTAATCGGATGAGAAAATCATAATGCATTAGAACTCAAGTGATCCATATTTCCTTCACCAGTATGATCAAATCATTTCTCACTTTAGAACTTTGCTTAATTTTATTATCTTCAATTTCTCTGGACGAGCTAGTATCGGTACTCCTCGTACTGAACTGACATACGTAAGCCGACCAACGTATCATGGTACGGGAATTCAGAACCACTTACGTGTGTACATAAGTTTCCTATCTGGGAAGACTCGTAATTTAGGAGTGAAAGCTATTGCCCTTAAGTCGGAATACGTCACCTTCATATATTTTGTATTTTGACATCCATGAGCCGACCCAACGTACTACAGTACATGGATTCAGAACTACTTACGTATGTACATAAGTTTACTACCTGGAAGGACTCATGATCTAGGAGTGAAAGCCGGTGCCCCTGGATTATAATCTCATGCCACATTCCTAGATTTGTACCGGTAAAGTGCTCAAGTCCAAGAATTAAACTTCTCATTTTGCATTATGGTTGTTACCTCTCTCATTTATTTACATATATAAATTTATTAAATTGCTTGGCGAGACCTTAGACCACATTTTAAAGGTTCAAACTCACTCCCCAACACAAAAACAAGGCTCACGAGCATCCTCGGACAAAGCTCACAGATTGTGAGGGTCCAAGATTGCTTTGGAGGTCCCCACAGACCTCCCCACAGCCAGTGGGAATGCTCTGGCAGCCACCACGGGCTGCCCCACAGCCCGTGGGGACACCCGTGGTGGGTGTTTGTGGGCTTTTGAGCTACTACTGGCCACCAGGGGCTGCCCCACAGCCATGGGGGCACCTGTGACGGGTGGCAGTAGCTCCAAATCTCTTTTTATTATTGTGCGTTTTTTCCTTCGTGGGATATCTCTGAGAGATTTGTTTTATAAATTTTTTAGCCTTCTAAGTATTATAATAATACATTTTAACTTGAAGGAAAATCATTAAACACTATTGTAAGGGTAAGTGATTAAGCAAACAACTCGAGATAAAATTTCTGCTCATCATTTACTAAAATCACCAACCATAGACATAAATTACTAGACTACAAAACCTGAAGAAAATCATGATTCTATAAAGATCTAAACATGTATGGTACGCATTTAAGTCCATGCATAAAAATCACAATAACAAAGAGAAGCTCAACTAAGTGGATAGTATTGTTTATGTTTCCATTCTCTTCTTTTCTAACGTTTTCCTAACATATAAATATATCAATGAGTCTCTCCAGAATTCATGCATGCAACAATTTTTTGAAATTTTATGCATTCAAAGTAGGTTCACAAGCACACGTACGAAATCTATTTTTGTGGGAAAGTAATATACATTGTGAAGGAGAAGGAAACCCACCTATATGAAGATGATTAGAGTTGGGTTCTTGTTGTTTGATGTGTTCTTGGACCTTCTTTTTACCCCTCTACATTGTTCTTGACTCTACTCTTACCCTCTGTTTGGATATAAGGAGGGGAGGGGAGGGGAGGTTAATCAAGGGGAGGGAAATGGAAGGGAGGGGAAGGGAAGGGAGCGAAGATACCTTCCTTTGTTTGGATTTAAAATAAAGGGGAATGGGGGTTACTAATATTCCCTTATTTGGATTAAAAAAGGGAAAGGGAGGGGAAGGAAAACATATTATTATTATTATTATTATTATTATCACTATCACCACTTTAAATTAAAAATGATGAATTTAAATTTAGTACAAGAAACTCATTTCCCTAGCAACGTTCCATCCAAAAAAATTCATTTTTTAATAATTATTTTTTCTATTTATAAATTATTACCCAGAGTAAAATAAAATAAATAAATTAAATAATATAAGCACCCAAAATATAATAAAAAACAAAAGTAGGAGAACGATAAACACATGTATTTTCATGGTGATTAATATATATATCATCTACTTTATTCATCATAATTACGAATTCAAAAAAGATATTTAAGCTAATAATTTGTATCAAAAACAGTAGGCAACATAGGAATTAGATTAGTTACTAACTAAAGGGAAAAAAAAGTGAATAAGTATTAACCTTCATGACGATCCGTAAAATAGAATACCAGTTTAACCCTAATGTTTATGTTTATATATATATATATGTAATTATTTTGGAAGAAAAATAAAAGAAAAAGAAAAATTTGAAGGGAAATAAGAAAAGATAATGTGATAATAAAAAGAAATAAAATATAATTAAATTAAATTAAATTATTTTTTATTTATTATCTTATTCCCCTCTCCTCCCTTCCCCCTCAATTTGGAGGGGAATGAAAAAGGGTGAAAGGGGGAACGGTTCCCCCACCTTCACCCCCTCTATTTTATGCAAACAAGGGAAATTAAAGGGAATTATTCGCCCTCCCCTCCATTCCCTCACTTCCCCTCCCTTAACCTCCAATTCAAACATAGGCTTAGTGAAGATGCTTAACAATGGAGGTTGAATGTCGAAATGAATGAGATTGAAGAAGATGAAAATCCTATTGGATTTATGGAGCAGATTTGGTCCATCAACTAGTAAACATGTACCTAAATATATATGTATATTAATTAGCACAATATATGAATTTTTTGACCAATTATCAAATTAAGTTACTTAATAATTAAATCACATATATTAAGCAAATATTTTTACTTAATATTTCTTTTAATTCGGACGTCATAGAAGGTTTTCCCTTTTATCCACTTCTTCCCTTCAACTCAACCCCAACACCCCACTTCCCCTTACACCCCCCAAAAAAAAAGGGGGAGAGTGTGGAAGAGGGAAACACCCACTTCGATGATCTCACGAGCAGTGGGGTGGGACCTTTATTGTGTATCCTTTCCACCTAGGGAAAAATGTTACTCTTAAGTTGTTACCATTCTCATATTTTCTTAGGTGAAAGAAGTTGGCATCTATCTTGCTGGTTGTCGGAAAATTGCTAAGATGGTGAGTATCTACTATAACAACTTGTGGAGTCTCGGATCACTTAACGCTTCAGAATATACTACAACAACGTGGGATCAGCAATGGCAAATTAATAGAACAGTTCCGTGCTGGTCATATTTTGTTCCTGCACAAGAAAGATGTCGGTACGATGTTTGCTTATCTGCTTGATATCTATTGTAATTTATAGTTATGTGTGAGCGAGTTGCTTGCATGTTGAAAATGGTAAAGAAAATAAGTAAAATAATTTTTTTATCTCTGTAAACTTTTTTGTCTTTCGCAGTTTCCTTTTCACGTAGGGATTCACACTCGATTGAGTGTGCCCCTTTAGTTAGTTTAACAGCTTATCTAATGGTGCAGAGCGCCTCTTCCACATCGCTTTCTGAGGCTTAAATATGTGGCTGACTACCCTGTGCTGTCAGATCCTTTTATGTTCCAAATACCCTTTGATACACCTGGATGCAGCAACTGTAAGACTTCATCAGATTACTCCAGCTATATCTCCTTTGCTCCTCCTGAGGTAATTGGGCGAGCTTGTAAATGTTTCCATTTATCGGTTGGATAATTTTGCAACACTAGTCAGGAAGATATTTTATGTTCATTTTCGTGTTCTTTTTTCCAGCTTTTGTTTAAAGAGTTCCAGACAGATGAACAAGCGTGGGTGGACACAATAAAATCTGTTAGTACTGGAGGTATTCTTAGGATTAATACGATGGATTGGCTTGGCCAATCTCAATATACAAAGCAGACTGTATACTGGTCTTCACTTTCTTCTGCTATATCAGAGGTATCTCTTTCCAGTTATGGTTGAATTTTCAGCATTTCGGGGTTTCATGGGTTGACGTTTGTATCTCTCTTCTAATTATATACAAAATTACAATACTATTCATCTGTTCATGGTTGTATAATTTGCCGTTAACTTCATGCAGGTAGTCTTCTCAAAAAAGCAACAGTCAAGCTCCTAGTGGCACGGTGGGCCCATTTTATCAGCAATACAGATGAATACTTGAAGCACCTTCTATACACTAATGTCTTGTGCCGTTCATCGAGCTATAACCACTGTGGAGGCGAAGTTGAAATAAAGTATTATGAGGTGCCTGGTTATAATTCAACAGGACCGGCCCTCAGCGAAGAAGGGGTTAGGACTGGGAACATATACCCGGGCTACTCAAGGGTGAACCACGGTAAATACGCAGTCAGTGATGTGAGGGCCCACATTGGAACGAGCAACCTTGTATGGGATTATTTCTATGCAACAGCAGGAGTCAGCTTTGGCACATACAACCCTGCTATTGTTTCCCAACTTCAGCAGATATTTGATGCTGATTGGAATTCACCATATGCTGTGCCTGTTGAGCCATTGCAAGGTTTTGTCTCCCCGAGTAGATGATAGAGGAGATGCGTATGGAGATACGTTTAAGAGTTCCCCACATTTTACTTGTGCCTCAAAGTTTTTTTTTTTTTTTTTTTTTTGGGTCATCAGAGAGTTATAGGGCCCCCATTATTTCCCTTTTATTGTCCCCATTGTATTTCCTCTCTATTCCATAAAAGAATAAAATAATAAGGTTCTTTTTCAAGGGGGAGGAGGGGGCGTTGATTTGTTTTCAATACTACATACTGCTGTCTTAAGCAATGGGCCTTGATGCTCGTATTTTGATGATGCTTGATTACATTTGTTAGATTTCATTTCTTGAGTAATGATAATGAATAATAATACTGCCTTTCCCACTACCCTTGATTTTCTTTTTTGAAAATTCACGATTCAATATAGCTGATGATGTAAGTATGATTGTGGCCATTGAATCCAGAGTTTATTTTATATTGGGATTAATAAAATTTAATTTAAATTTCAGTTTTAATTTTATATTCAAGTTGACTTTGAGTATAGTGATATTCGGTCTAATAAGCTTGTTTAACAAAGAAAAATAACTGTGGCTGAAAAGGTTTTGGTCGGAGTTCCTTGGTTCAAATGAATTTGGCTTTAAGATATGTTTTTGATTTGGATACTGATAATACCATTATTTTAACTCTATTTGTTTTTTTATCCACTGTCACTG
The DNA here is from genome assembly GCA_021018815.1 of Talinum fruticosum. Lineage (NCBI taxonomy): Eukaryota > Viridiplantae > Streptophyta > Magnoliopsida > Caryophyllales > Talinaceae > Talinum > Talinum fruticosum. The sequence goes on along the minus strand of JAITYX010000006.1, from coordinate 9,242,060 downwards.
AGTTAACATAACTTTAATTAAAAATGTTATTATATTTTTTTAGTGGTATTTTAGATCTATCTAACGAGTTTTACTATACATTATAGCGTATCATTATTTTTTAGGTACCAAATTTAAAATATAGTAAAGCTTTAAATTTAAGTCAAATAGTATATCAACAATTTATAATTTGCGAAGAACAATAAAACTATAGTAATTAATGAGGATTAACGAAATAATTTTTTTAGTGTTTGTTTGAAACAAAAATATTTTATTAAAAATTATGATTTTATTTTCTCGTTGTTTAATAAATAAAAATTTAGAAAAAATTTTCCGAGCTAAAATATTTTCCATCACTTAGCAAAAATAAATTCTTATCTTGTTGGGAGGAAATTAATTTTCCTAATCTCTCACTCGGCTAACCCCTCCCTCTCCCTCTCGCTCTCGCTCGCGTGAACCTAAGGTCTCTCGCTCATCGCTCATCGCTCTCTCTCTCCTCTCGAATCCTTGCTCATCGCGGTTTCCCTCTCCTCTCGAGTCCTCTCGAGTAGACTCGGCAAACCGACCGAACCGAACGGGTCAACCCGAACGACCCGAAACCCAAACCGAACCGACATCCGAAACAGTTGAACCGATTTTGACCCGAAACCGAAATGAACCGACCCGAACCGAACCGACCCGAAATGACCCGAACCGAAACCGACCCGAATGCAAAATGACCCGAACCGAAACCGAACCGAACCCAAAATGACCCGAACCGAATCGGATCCGAATCGATTTAACCCCAATAAAAGTGACCCAACCCACATTTTTTTTTGTTGGGTCTCTCGGGATGTACTTTTGTGCCTATAGTGGTACAATTTTGAATTGATTTTGACCCAAAAAGTGACCCGATTACGACTAGATCCGAAATTAACCCGAATCGAACCCGAACGAGATTGACCCAAAGTTGAACCGAACCGAAGTTGACCCGAACCGAAACCGAACGAACCCGAATGAGATCGACCCGAAGTTTACCCGAACCGAAGTTGACCCGAACCCGAAACCGAACCGAACCCGAACAAGATTGACCCGAAGTTAACCCGAACCGAACTAATCCGAACCGAACCCGAACCGAATGACCCGATTGCCGGGTATACTCTCGAGTCCTCTCGCTCATCGCTCATCGCTCATCGCTCTCTCTCCTCTCGAGTCCTTGCTCATCGCGGTTTCCCTCTCATCGTTGTGTCCAGCGCCTCGGTGGTGTGTCCAAAGCCTCGCCGTCCCACCCGCCCCTCAACACCTCATTCAACGACCCTTCCAAACATCTCGCGATGGCACTTAGGGTAAAACTCTTTGATTAGCTTGACAACCGTATTTCCGCTACAAAGGCGTTCTTTTCAACATCAACACCGAAGAAGCTAGCATCGGCCTTCACAACGGTATTCATCTCGTCTCCTTGCTTGTTTATTGCCCGATTAATTGGGTTTTTGTTCGTAATCCTTTTGGCGTTTAAAAACTTTCGGTTATTTGGGAATTTTGTTAGGTTAGATTACATGCTTCCGGTTGTTTGGGGGATTTGAAGCTCATATTGTTATGGTTTTGGTGGCGTTGGGTTAGGTTTTGTTGCTTTTGAAATTGCTTATGTTCTGCGAAATCTAGATTAATGATTAAAGGAAATTGCTTATGTTGTCTAAGAGCTCCCCAGTTGAAATGATTAAAGGAACATTTTGTTATTGACAAGCACAAGTCTATATAGTGAACTCTACCTGTGTTTCTGCTATCCTTCACTTCTTTCCCGGTTACAGATTGGGCGGTTGTCCTGCTCAATCGTTCAACAATGAAACTGAATCATGCAACCTTTTGAAGTCTAATTAGCTCCCTCATTGATGAATAGACGGTTAATATAAGCTAATTTGAAGTCTAATTAGCTTTAAGGACCTTGTGAAAATAGATATGAACTCCACGGTTTAACCTGTCTAGTTACATTATCGGTTCATAGAAAGTTGATTTGGAGTTTGTCTAATATAGAATGAGTCTGCTTGATTTGAGGGTGGGTTTCACTTGTTTATGTGAATCTTCCCTCCTCCATTTTTTAATTTCTTATCACAAACATTGACTATTACTCGTGATGTATATATTGGCAGTTTGATCATTTGGAACAGAGGGTCGCAGAAAGGGGATAAAAAGCAAAAATAAAAAATGCGGTGAGCGTGGATCGAATACGCGACCTTCGGATCTTCGGTTTGACGCTCTCCCAACTAAGCTATCCCCGCATTATTGTTAGTGTTTGTTTGTGAAATTATTTATTAAATTTTGAATCATTTTTTTTTATAATAAAAAAATTTAAAGCGTTCAATGGGGATGGGATCTTCTCTCGCAGCTGCAGATGTATAACCACCATTTTTGGCTTGAAATTGGTTGCGCGAAAGCGATGCGTGGCATTGTGGTGGTTATTTTAGTGTTCCTATCATCGGATTTCTCGCCTTCTCCGGTGAGCCGCGGCGGCGGGGTTGGTGGCGGGGAGTGGGAGAAGCTGTCCAAATCCATCCCAAATCCAAACTCGAGAAATGCGAGAAGTCCTCACCGGATTCCAATTCGACGGTCACCTCAATCGTACTCGCAAGATCCTCATTGACATGGCTGTCCCTAGCAACTCTGTATGTCTAATGACTTTCCCCGAACGGTCCTGTGGAAAACCTAATCTACTTGATTTTGACTCCTAGGTTAAGATCTCATTGGCAATTTTTGGGTTCCGTTTCAAATAAACAATGGCAATTTCCGGACCCGCTTTATCTCGGGTTAAACAAATGGGAGAAAGTTAAACCCTATTCATAAGAAGGTTTGAAAAATGAAATTAGGGGCGAAAACCCCTACCCGGCTTGTTTGTTACGTGGAGTTCATAAAAATGAGATTTCTTTTTGGAAATGGAAATTGGTTTATAAATTCCCACGAGAAATATATTACATAATATATATTGTATTTCCGTTCACATTCATCTATAACTAAATAAGGTCAAAGTTTAAATTCACATGAAAATTTACAAAAAATTGCATGAAGAGACTTTATATTTGAGAATTCCATGATGAGATTTAGAGGTTTTCCCATAATGCCATTTTGAAGGTTGCATATTTCTACTTGTGATGGTGAATTCATTTGAAATTTGACTAGCTTTATCTTGACTTTCGAGTGGGGGTGAAGCCTCCATGGTGGCGAGAGGTTGCAGAGGTGGAGGGAAATTCTTCTAGCAAAATGAAAACTTTACGCGTGCCCCGAGTGATTACTATTAATAAGTCTTCCGCTATGCACTCTGTTCGAGTTAACTTACATCCGAGTATGGTGATTAATTATATGAACATGCTCAAGCTGGACAACTTTTTTCTGTTTATTCTATCCTTTGCTTTCAACTTCCTTCTCATTTTTTAGGGATGTAGATGGTTTTTTCAGTTTTAAGTATAAGTCTAATCTCATGAATTCTTTGAAAATTACTGATCATACTGAGAATCTTCCGTTGATCGTACATTTCCATACCATTTAGGTTTCGAGACTTCTACTTGATCACAAACTGAAATTTTAGAAGAGTGTATTACACAAAAACAGGAAGAAATGATTAGTCTTGCTTTTGCTTGAATATTTACTTGTGCGCATATGCTAGTTGACCTCAACGAAAATTTAAAACAGTGAGAATAAACTTATATTGGTAATTCTTTGGTGATTTTGATACTGTTATGCAAAGGCATTGTATGGCCTTAGAAGCCAATAAGCAACCTATGCAACTTATTGTTGGATTCTTGCCTCTGTTTTCTCTTCTTATTGGTTCCTTTATCAAACCATTTCATCCTTATTTTCCTGGAATATAGTTTGTCACTACTTCGATGTATTTTTAATATCATTTTCTCGGGATGTCCCGTACAAACCTGTTGAATACTATGTCCAAACACGGAAGTGTGAGCCGCATGCTGATGCAAGAGTTGTGAAGATATGTGAGAGGCAATCTCTCTTTCTATCCTTGCTCCCATAGCATATCTTATCCTAGTTATGTGTGTGTGTGTGTGTGTCTGTCTTTGTACGTATGCGTGTGCGTATGCATGTGTCTGCTGTATACAAGAGTGTATTACGCAAGATACACCTTCAATTTCGAGGGCCAAAATCTCCATCCTTGTCTTATGCAATAGTAGTTTAATTCCCTTATAGATGGGGTTTGACTTCATTGTCGGTTTTGTCTCCATACTATTTTTATCATCATGGTAACTCATGTTTGATTCTAATTAATAGAGGAGACAATCTCTAATTTGTTTCCAATGTTGGGGGTTTGATAGTATTATTTTTTAACTTTACATGCCCTGTTGGAGAACTCTATTAGAACTTGCTTTGTTAAAACGTATATCCAGCGATGGCTTACTCCTTTTATCATCTGCGATAAAGGTTACGGGATGAGCAAGGTCATATCATCGAAGCCTCCCAGGTACTTAGTCTTCGAGTGAGATGTCCATTATGTTCATTTCAATTAGATTACTCTTTCCCAGCTATGTGTATAATCAAGTTATCTACGATACTAATTCCTACATTTTCATATGCTTTTTCTAAAAAAATTTATATCACTTCATCCTTGTCTAGCCAATCTGTTGTCCTTGCGGGGATCGGCGACAGTACCTTCTTCATGTGGAAACTTTTGTAAGTCGGATATATTATTCAAACAATCTAAGGTTAACATGAGTAGAGGTTTGAGTTTCAAGTTATGTGGTATCTCATTTGATTTGTTTTTATTAGTTGACAAGTTGACGAAAGGGAAGCGAATACTGCATATTGTTTGAGATTCCCTGGTGATTGGTATGTTCTCCGGCTCCTCCTCCTTTCTTTGTGTGAATGGCTTTCTAGTCGGTGAAATTTCCCCGTTTTGTCAAAGTGTTGAACCAATCCGATCCATACGGATACATTCGGTTAAAGATCCGTGTCCTGGTATCATGTCATTAGTTTTACCGAAAGCAACTTCGTAAATCATAATTTAATTGTGGTTTCAAATGGCAATTCTGCTCGGTAAAATAACAAGAAAAAGCTAGTAAATAAAGTGACAAAAAAACTCACTTTGTTCGCTGTATAAGCTGAAATCTTGCCTTTTACTGCTGCGGGTATTGGACCTCCCACACCCGCCGGCCCTCCCTCTGTTTTATGCTTTCACTTTTATCTTAGTTTGTTACGATTACCCAGGGTATCTTTTGAGCCATGTTGATCTGTTTGCTTAACCATCATTTATGTTATTTAGGTTTCATGTATTTGGTATTGGACGAGAGAACGGTGGGATTTAATGTTCGAATTGAAGTCAAGACGAGGCTCTAAAGTATCGGTAAGTGACGTTCTTTGCATTTTGTGAACGTTTTCGAACATTTTTCTTGTCATTGTATTTTTATACCTTGCATGCGTAGAATATGTTTATTTGTTGCTTATAGGAAGCTCATCCTTTGGGAAGAATTTTCATTCATGTTCTTGTACTATTCGTTTTCGAGTCCCTTGTGAAATAGCATGAGCAAGTTATTTGGAGTGATACTTCATGTCACCTCTTTTTTCCTCTATTCATATAACTATTTAATCTTGTCATGAATCTCACTTGGACCCTAACGCCGGAAAGGACTCATACTTGGTGGTGGGCTGTGTTATGTGCAATAATAAAACTTACGCTTCTCGGGATAGGGAGGATAAAGGACATATCTTTTCTTTATTTCCATTGGAAGGAATCAACCACCATTGTTTGAGTGGGTAAAGGATAGAGAAGGTTTAAAGAAACTTTAGCTAATCGAGTATAAATCAGAATCTCTCTCTCGTGTGCGCGCGTGTGTGTAAATGAATGACCCATAACCACTTAAACCAAGCTACTCATCTAGCAAGTCCAGACTTTTCTTCCTCCGTTTTATTATATGATATATTATTCGTGGATCAAAGGATAGTTCCCAATTTTGTTTTTTTTTTCATTTGTTAAAATTGTAAGTCTCCTCTTTTCTTACACAACTAATTGTTCTATTTATGAGCTTTCCGTTTCACATGCACTTACTAGCGACGTTTGGTTCTAATGTGTATATCTTTATACTAGCAAGTTGTTGTTGGTCCTGAAAATCGAACAGTAGTATCCTCGAGACAATTTTCTCCGAGTTAACCTTATCGGGGATTTTGTTGGTTATACTAATATGCCATCGTTTGAGGACTTCTACCTTGTCATACCAAGGCAGGTATGACGGCTTTTGATGGAATTGTTGCTAGTAAGTTGAAGAGTTACTGTTTGAGTCTGTAAGTTGGCAATATTATTGAGAGTGCCTTTTCGCTTTCCTGTTATTGAAGGGTGTACCGAGGCCAACTGCGAGCTTGGAAGGAACTTTTCTCAATGGATGCTACTTGAGAGAGTGAGATTCACACTTGGATGGCCTTGAATGCAATAAAATTGGCGTCGGTTATGAAGCTTTTAACGGCCAGCCGGACTTACGCTCCTCGCCCTTACGGAGTTGTTTGCACAATCGGTTGTGGAACTTTTATGAAGTCGGTGATAACCTCCGCTCCCCTCCCCTCCCCCAAACAATTTATCCGATTCATTACTTCTGGAATGTGGTGCTTCTTGAATGTACTTCATTCGGGCGATCGAAATCGCATTGGCGAAGCGACCACCATTATACGAGTGTAATGGGGAGGTTTGAAAGGATAAATGAGCATCCGAGTTGAGTTTGTGGTCAATTTGTGTTCGTATCCCTTTAAGATGACTTGCCATAAAAATCGTCATTAACTTAAAAAATGTACGAGGTGCGGGATCTCATTCCTTTTCTTTTGGAATTACTGAAGCTATTAACACAAATCTTCGATAGAAATAGCGGCGGATGACATTGACTATGTTTTCCAGAGGTTAGTTTCCTTGTGCTCATATCCACATTCTAGGCTGATAAGTCATAGTTGGGTAAATTTTTTAGCTTTAGATAGCGAGAGAACTAAGGGAAAATGTATCAATAGACTATTCTTTCCTTTGTCATGAAAAGTAGGCACTTAATGCACTGCTAAACTAGGGTCCAACAAAAAATCCTTTTTATAATTCTAAGTCACGAGAATAGGTTGTAAACATTTTACCCCTTTCATGACGGTGGAAGTCATGGAACTTCGGGGTAGCTTGTTTGGTAAAGTTTTGTTTTGTTTTCTACTTCGTGCTTCCACCTTCAAGTGGCTTAAAGTGCCTTGAGAAGAAATTTCGCCTTTCACTTGCTTCTATATGCAATTCTTTCAAAAGAAGTTGAAGTGATTTACGAGTGAGGATAGGAGAGCCATTTGATCTATTTGTGCCCGTTATGTTGGTTGAGAATTGTGATAAAGTTTTATCATTTTGCTAAACTCTATTGATTTCTCTTTTACGGTAATTAAATGATGTCGCAGGAGTCCTGGAAAAATTTTAGGCATCACTTGTCCCTACATTTGAAGCACTTGCCCGGTTCGGGATTGCAAAAATCACGACAAAGAACATTGGTGAAATGGAAGCATCCTATAGTTTGACGGTATTCCATAATATATTCACATCTTTATGAAGTTTTCTCTTCAATTTTTTGAGTATTGACTTTTGTTCGATGACATTGACATACTGCCTTCATGCAATGCGGTTTCATTGCTCCAAAGGTGTCACAATGATGGAGGTAGTTATTTAGAACATATCTCTAGTGGATACACTGGAACTTTCATGATTATATCGACTCCTGGATATTTATTGTCTTATCATATGTGTTTACGGGAGCGGTTTTTTATCATGAAGCCAAAAGAGGAGGTCACTCAATCCTTTAAAATCGACCCCACCACCGATCAAGCGGCAAAATATGCGTGCTCGGGTAAACCTACTTGGTCATATTGATACCTTTTTTATTTTGGGGGCGGGGGTAGGCAAGAAATTCTCCAAAGTAATTCATTTTTAAACTTTCACCGATTGCAGCAATTACGAAAGATTCGGAGTACAATGAAGTTGACGAGCTGAGTGCCGGTTCACCACTACGGCCACGAGTTCTTGACAACGGAACACAAGTAAAAATCTTTGGTTTATGATAAAACTAGCTCAATATTCTTATAATTTATTTCGCTGAGCAGAAATTCATGTTACATCATATGATTTGTTTGCATAAATATATTATAGGGCACTCCTTTTCAGCCCCAAAATCTGATCGAAAAGGTTTCTTTGAATCAATTAAAGACATATGGAACATGTTACGGGCTGGTTTGTTAGATTTTATCACAGGGAAAACTTGCAGGTATTTGGTTGAACATTTTTTCAAACAAGCTGACCTTACATTCTTTTTCTCTTTCCTCTTTCTTAGCTTTGGTTTCTCCAGTCCATTCTGCTTGGTTTTATGGTCGATTTTTGCTTGTTAATATTTGTTTTAAGCGAAGCAAGTGCTCCGGTTTCTTCGACTTCAAGCTGTCATATGCGGTACGTGTGCATGAGTTGGGTGGTCATGTTTGGCCTATTTCTGTCCATATTTCCTACGGGTAACATAATCATTATCTTGCGAAAAGGGCGTTTCCCTGATGGTATTGGTGTCACCTTACGTGCAAAACATCTTGGGTTCAATCCGGGGATACCATCACTAAGGCAATGAAACCTACTCCCCCCCAAAAAAAAGGATGGTTGATGAGCCATTTTTCTTTAAAGTTTTAGACCACTTTGTAATCCAAAGCTGAAAAGATAGTTGAAAGATGAATTTGTCGGAATCATCACCGGACAATTTACAACCCTAATGTGAAGACGTTTTCTTTGATAAGTTCGGTGCTTGTGCTTCTTTGTGGCTTTTGCATCGAAAGGACTGTTTGATCCTTTGTATGACTGGTGGGAAGATCATTGCTTGGGGAAGTACCCAAAGTCACAAAAACACCGGGAGGAATCGGGTTGACATTGATCATCACAGGAAACACCGACTTCATCATCATCAACACGGGAGGAATCTCATTGACCAACCGCACCAGGGGCATCACCATACACGTCGGGTGCATGACTATGAAAGGCAGTTGCATCATGTCCACAAGCACGAGGCACAAGCATGGTAGGCATAGGAGTGAGAGCGTTCTCAAGCAAATGCATTTGGAGGGAGGCGAGGAGGGTGGTATTCGGCATCGGAGACATTGGAAAGAGAGGAAAGCCATCAAACGAGTCATCCAGATTGGGGAGGCATAATAGAGAAAATGAGCACGAGTTCTATGAGGATGGACACCACCTATTAGAGAAGGATAGACGTCGTAAGATGCTTATCAAGAGGAGTGAATAACTCGATCATGAGCCTCCTTTTCGAGCTGTGTTCTTTTCATGATTCAAAGAGCCTTATCCAAGAGAGCATGCCTCATCTTTAGCTTAGGGAAAGGAACCTTTATAGCGAGAAAGCAATGTCACTCCACTTGTAGTTCTTATTTGAGCGTTTGATTGTATTTTATGGTAATGCAAATGTCTCATATTATGTTTGAAAGCTGTGAGTTAAGAAAAGGGAAAAGGGGTCGATAGGGAAAAAATGCTGCTATTCTTTGCTTGGAAATCTGTCTAAATATACTTGATATGCCTAAAATATTACTATTAATGCTTATTACTAGATCATTGTTCGGACTAGCAAGGAAGCTTTGTGAGTTCTCGTCAATTTGAAGAAGCAAACAGTGGCGGGAGACCAGCAAGGGTGAGTTTTTGCAGATTTGCTATTCACCTTGGTAGCATTTAACTAATCATACACTTGCATGTAGAACATACTTTCATCTTATTTTAATAGAGCTTGGCCAATTGTTATTAAGTCAATTAGAACATTCATGTCCAAGATACATTAGTTTTACCTCTGTTAAGTCAATTGTGCGAGTATAATTGATTCATTTAACTTTAATTATATTCTTTAGATGGCGGATGAATTTAAAGAAGAAGAAGTTGTGGTCACTAGGTGCTACTATTGCTTTTGTAGGAGGCACATTAGCCTTTCTTAAAAAGTATAAGAAAACAAATAGTGATGAATTTCTTCCAATCCCACGTCAACCACATGTCAATAGAGATCTTGAGAGAGAAAATTATATAAATAGTGTATTGTTATGTGGGGATAGACATTGTATCGATCAAATTCGAATGAGCCCAATGGCGTTTTTACATTGTGTGAAACTCTTGAAAGGAGGGGATTTCTTACTAACACTTGTACATATGAGTGTTAGAGAACAAGTTGTGATGTTTCTACACTTATTAGGCCATAATGTAAGATTTAGGGCAATAGGAGGATGATTCTTCCGTTCTACTTGGACCGTTCATATCTATTTTCACAAGGTCCTTAAAGCTATGCTTAAGTTGTATCCGAGTTTGTTAACCCTCCTAGCTCCTCTACCCCTCTGAAAATTATAAACAACTCTAGGTTTTATCCATGGTTCGAGGATTGTATAGGAGCCTTAGACGACACTCATGTGCGTGCATCTATACCTGTCGAAGATCAAGATAGGAATAGGAATAGAAAAGGTGGGTTGTCCCAAAATGTGCTGGTTGCCATATCTTTCGATGATCTCAAGTTCACATATGTACTTGCCGGGTGGGAAGGATCGGCACATGATTCTAGGGTGTTAAATGATGCGGTTTCAATAGGCTTTCATGCTCCGGAAGGTATCACTTGATAACTTGTTTTTCCCCCTTAAAGTAATACCATCTAGATAGTAATGAAATTTTTGATCTCTTATAGGGAAATATTTTACTGCTAGATTCTGGTTATGCTCTTCGGAAAGGTTTTGTACCACCTTATAGGAAAGTTTGATATTACCTGAAAGAGTTTGATGAGAACTCACCTTCAACAAATGCCAATAAGTTGTTTAACCTACGCCATTCTTCCTTGAGGATTAGTATAGAAAGGGCATTTGGTGTCTTGAAAAAGCGCTTTCGTGTGCTAGACGCAGAGCCATTTTGGGATTTTAAAACTCAAGTGGATGTCGTTCTTGTATGTTGTGTGTTACACAACTTTCTTAGGAGTGTTGATCCAAATGACGATATTATGAGAGAAGTTGATGAAGAATTTTCAAATTATACACAAAGATCTCGATTCTCACAAAGAGAAGAGAGGGAAGAAAACCAAGTTTGGAAAATAAAAAGGGATGCTTATAGCGAATGCAATGTGGCAAAATTATCAAAAACGAAGATGAAATGTTTCTCATAATAATGTGTACTTGTAAGTTTGATTTTCTTTTTCAAGTGTTATTTTCAATCTTTGCCTTGTGTTGAATTTTGATAAACTGATTTATGCAGCATGGACAAAGGGAAGAATAAGGAAGTTGATGAGAAAAGAACTCAATTCCGGTGGCCAAAGGCAATGTCAAAGGAGTTCTTGAAATTTTTGGCTAATGAAATGAAGAAGGGCAATAGACCAAATAATACTTTCAAGTCTATCTCCTTTGCTTGCAGCAGCAGCGAGTTCATATTAAAGAAGTACAATATCAAATGCTTGTACGAGCACGTTGAAAATCATCGAAGACAGTCAAAGTCACATGGGGAGTGATATCAAAGCTTCGAAATAAAGATTACGGCTTTGGATGGGATGAAAACCTTAAAGATGATCCGAGCATCACCTGGGTATGATGCATACATTGAGGTATCCTCCTCATCTCATCTCATCTCCCCACTTTACTTTCCTTTTTTACGTGTCATGTTCATTTGTTTTCATCTCTCTGCTTATAGAAATACTCTGTAAAAATAGTGTGGTTATTCGACTTGTTACGTAAAAGACCTAAGAAATGCGAGAAATTATTATTCTTAGTTTACTTCGTTGATGCTATAGAAGTTAAAACAAGTAGTTAAGTCCGGTGGCTGGCGTAAGAGATGTCATCTCATTTGGTGCCTGCCTTGCCCTGTCTATTTACATCATTGCGAGAGAGCATAGTTGTCTTTGTTGAATCAACCGTGCGTAGAAAAAGGGGTATCGTTGTCCTTTTCCTTAAGTTAATATAACTTGAGATGGGGTGGATATTGGATGGTATTTCTTGATTGTAAATTGTAGTAGTTTTGGTTTTTAGTTGGTAGGTTATTGTATTTCAATTCTTATCTATTGACTTATTAATTATCGGGAAAAAAAGTTAATTGTGTATATGTACTTTTCTACATCATTGCTGATTTATTGCATATAAGTTGCATATATCCATATAAGTTGCATATATCCATATATCCATATAAGTTGTCGAACGTGCATTTTGGTTGGTTACTTAAGTAATTGCCCCGCATATATCCATATATCCATATAAGTTGTCGAACGTGCATTTTGGTTGGTTACTTGAGTAATTGCTACGGAGAACAAGTTGTGATTTTTTTATGTTATTTTTTCGATTAGGCAAATCCCGCTTATGACAAGTATTTGAATAAAAAGATTGAGATGTACGATGAAATGACAATTGTCATTGGGAAGGATGTAGCAAGAGGAAGTTATGCGAAATCATTTGATGATTTTGAAGTGGAGTCTTGCGATAATGCGATCAATCTAGAAGAGAAGAGTAATGATGAAAGTGAAGCCGTGAAAGCAAATGACAATCTATCGGTTTCTTCTATTGGTGTACCATCGGGGTCAACAAAAAGTCGAAAGAGAGCTCGTGAGGTTGACCGGATATACAAGTAATTTCTTCCCAACTTGGTCGAGTTGCAACGGCTCTTGAAAAATTCTCTAAGTCCAAGCTCGATGTTGTGGTACTCTTTGAAGAAGTCATGAAGACTGAAGGTTTTGAAGATGAGTTTTTGGCTTACGCATTCGATTATCCGATTGCAAATGAAATTCAAGGTCGAGGCTTTCTTGTGAAAAATGAGAAACTTCGCAAAATTTGGCTACATGAAGAAGAACAACACAACCTGATAGTATTGTATTTTTCCTTTCGGACTTTTTAGTTTGTTATGTTTATGTGGTTTGGATATGACTTATGAGCAAGTTGTTGGATTATGTTAACTAATTAGTGTTAGCCTTTTGAATGCTTGTTAAGTTAAATTGAGGTTCTTGAATTGTCGGTGGGACCATATGGATTTATGCTTATGTTGGTGTTTTACGTATGGTATGAGAGAGAAGATGATTTTATTTTTAGTTCGGTTAGAATGTTTAACTATCTTCAACTTGTATTTGGTGAACTTACATCGGTTGTATTGTCTTCTCTTTCTTCCTTTACTTCTATTTCGCTATGTTTTTGGAGAATTTATATCGATTAATTTGTTAACTTTATCACATTTTTATTTTGTTTTAGGGTTTAGGGTTAGGGTATGGGGTTTAGGGTTTAGGGTATGAGGTTTAGGATTTAGGGTTAGGGTATCGGATTTAGGGTTTAGGGTTAGAGTTTATTTTCTTTGAAAATAAATTATATTCCTTCCTACCAAACAAAGGAAAGAAAATTATTTTCCTAATATGGGTGGAAAATGATTTTCCTTGGCCCCCAACCAAACACACCCTTAGATAAAGGAAAAGCTGCAGATACAGGCAAGAATCGAGTCCCTGAGGAAAGAACAAGAACCTATGAACATGACCCCATAGTGTCCCTGAGGAAGAGGTGGCTTCAAACTGTGGGCCAAAATGCTATGATGCTAAACTGGTATTGCTCTTTGTGTAACGTAGATGCTGAATTAGTGGAGGACTTGCAGGATCATCAGATAAAATGTCGGGGAAGTTTCTGAATTTACGCAATTCAGATGAGAATCCATAGCTGAAGCAAGCAAAGAACAGGTTTCTTTGTTTTTGATATCACTGCTATTATGACTTCAGGTAACCTACCCTGTAAAAGGGTTCAACTAAAATATTTGAATACATTTTTGTAGTCTCTATTGCTTCTTGCAGACATCAGATCTCAACCATGAAGAAGCAGTTTCTGAGACACGGGCAAAGAGCGTAGATTGCAGTGCTGTCGTTGTGCCAATGACAATGGTCCACGAAAGAGTAGAAGGTGAGAAAATTCCCCTCAAATTTGTCTTCTTCTTCCTTTTTTCCACCCATTGCTGGTAATCATAGATGATGATGTTGAAGGAACATCAGCTGAGCTAAGTTTCAAAAGAAGAATGTTACTTTTTTTGTGCACTTGATGTTTGCTCTGTTTCACTAAACCCGGCCACTTGGAAGCAGGAGTTTGTCTTTTTGACAAGCTTATTTTTGGCAATTAATTGAGTTTGGATCATGAAAAACAGGTTTCATTGTTTGCTTCTTTGTTCTTAAGTCATCCACTCAATTCTAGCACTTTTTACCTTTGGTTTTAAGCCTTCTTGCTGGTTTGATTTATGGTCTTCGAACTTTTCAAAGCTACAATAGTTTCAACGAGAGCAGTTCCAACCAAAATAATGGTGTACTGTAATCTCAAATTATTGGTCCTTACTCTTTTTTGTTTTGCAGCCTCTTGATTGCAGTAAACCGGTTCTAACTTCTTCCCTTTTCTTAAGAATTCTTCTATATTCAATAACTTCTTTTTATTATATAAAGCCTTCCAATTTATAGAATGTAAAGGATCAGAGTTGTGAACTATTACTGTGATTTTGATTTTCTATCTGCATCTATATCCAGCTTTTTGTCCCCAGATCAGAAGTTATACAGGTCGTTCCTAAGTTCATGATTTGATGACTTCATTTTTGTTGATTTTCACTGATACTAGCCGTTTGAACTCTTGAAATTCCCTGGTATCTAATTCTGCATGCACTGCACCATCCTTTTAGGAAATTCAGATAAAGGAAAAGAGGCTGCAGATAAATGCAAGAATCCAGTCCCTAAGGAGAGACCAAAAGCCTATGAACTTGATCTCAGTCAGTTCACAGTAGTATCTGATTACACTGAGCATACGATGAGGGGTACACACCGTACTAGGCCTGAGTTTCACTCTATCAAGGAGGACTGGTAAGTCTTTAACATCTCCTTAAAGACTTGGTCTATGTACGAGCCTACAAAGATTGGTATGACCTTTTCAGAGTTATGATAGTTGGTCTCAGGGAACCCCGTATCATAATATGCTATTCTCCTATGATTTCCAGCTCTTAAGGGACTTCCTCTTAATTAGCGCCACCTTTGGTCCTGGATGTCAGTTCTCTGACTTATCCAGCTGCAGGACTTAACATTCGCAATGGCTATCTCTGTAAATTATAATGCTGATGATAGGGTAACTTATTTTGAAAGGGAAATGAGCCCAGTGAGTAGAGTATACAATGTAAATGAATTTCTTCAGGACTTGGTTCCAAATGGAGATTTATCCATGGAAAGCACCACAACACCTTGAGGACATTGTTTATAATCAATTTCCTGTGCCTTCAATCATTTATTGACTGTTGTTCAATTTGCAGTATTATGCTTTCCGTATCATCAATTTTGAAGTACATATTGCGAGTTTTAAAGTAATCAGTAATGGACAGGTTTGGCACAAAATTGGTGAAATTAGAGTGGACTGTCATTAATTTGGCATAGTACAATAGGGTTCAATTGATGGTCCAAATTGATGCTTATTGCATGCTGAGAAGCTACAGAGTGTGCACAAAAGACTTTGCTAAACTGCTAACACAAGTGAATCAATTATTTGGTTCAGTAGCATTTGTTTAGCATGCATTGTTCATATATAATATATACCTCTTAGTGATATTGGTCATCTTGTCTACATTGCAGCTTGCAGGCTATATCTGGTGTGACAAGGAAAGCTGAGATATCAGAATTGAGTGAAGAGGCAGGTTCCTTAGTAGGTGAGTTGGAGAGGAAGAGGGAGCATCAACCTGTGGGTTCCTCTAAGGCAATGCCAAAATGGTACTCTTCTTGCTGCCAAGTACCTCCTGCATCAAAGAAAAACTTGCAGGATAATATGAGAAATTCTCCTCTCCAACGGAAGTTGCTGAAGTTAGGCAACTCAGATGAGAGATTTGGAGAGAGAGAAATTGGTGAATGATCGCAATACTGGGGCTGATGAATCCTTGCAAAATGATCAGCACCCATATGAAAACTATGTGTTTGGAAATGAGGAGAAACAGTTGCAAGGTGGGTAAGAAAAATCTCACTTTTTTTGGTTTTGCAGCCTCTTGATTGCATTAAAATGATTCTAAATTATTCTCTTGCTTAAGAAGTCTTCCTGTCTTTCTTCAATAATTTCTTTTTATCATATAATTCCTTCCAATTTATAGGATGTAATGGATGAGAGCTGTGAACTATTACTGTGATATTGATGTTCTATTTGCAACTATATCCAGTTTTTGTCCCCAGATCAGAAGTTATATAATTGTTCCTGGGTTCATGTTTTGATGACTTCATCGTTTATTGATTTCCCTAATGATAGCCATGTTCAGAAATCTTGAAATTCCATGTTATCTAATTCTATTTGAACTATCATTCTTTTTATGAAATTCAGATAAAGGAAAACAAGTTGCAGATAAATGCATGAACCCAGTCCCTAAAGAGAGAACAGGAATCTATGAACTCGTCCCCAGACAATTCACGGTAGTGCAGGACTGCAGTAAGAATTTGATGAGGGGAGGACGCCATAGCGGACCTGAGCATCACCGTGTCAAGGAGGACTGGTAAGGCTTTAACCATTTCCTTAAAATCTTGGTCTATGTATGAACCTACAATGACCGGTATGACCCTTTTAGAGTTATAATAGTAGGTCCCAAGGAACCCCCATATCATAATAAGCTATCCTTGTATGATTTCCAGCTCCTAAGGGACTTCCCTTAGCGTCACCTGTGGTCCTGAATATCAGTTCTTGACTTATCGAACTGCAGGACTTAACTGGGAGAAATCATCCAAATTATAATGCTTGTGGTAAGATAACTTTTTCTGAAGAGCAGAGTATGATAGTCGCACCCGACTACTTATACAACCAAGTTCTGAAAGGGAAAATGGGGTCAGCGAGTACATTGCACAATACAAACAAGTTTTTCAGGACTTGCTTCCAAATAGAGATTTATCCAACTGCAGGACTTAACTGGGAGAAATCATCCAAATTATAATGCTAGTGGTAAGATAACTTTTTCTGAAGAGCAGAGTATGATTGTCGCACCCGACTACTTATACAACCAAGTTCTGAAAGGGAAAATGGGGTCAACGAGTACATTGCACAGCACAAACAAGTTTTTCAAGACTTGCTTCCAAATAGAGATTTATCTAAGGAAGCCACCATAACTCTTCGAGGACATTGTTCTTAATCACTTTCCTGAGCCCTCAACCATTTATCAACTGTTCAATTGCAATATTATGCTTTCTGTAGTATCAATTTTGAAGTACATGATGTGATGTTAATGTAGTGAGTAATGGACAGGTTTGGGCTGAAATGGTGAAAGTATAGTTTAACTGTGGCTAATTTGTCCGAATATGGTAAGGTTATGCATATTTTGACCTCCTAGATCACTGTGGCATTGGTATCGTTAAGATGTTGTGCTTCAATTTACATTATCAGTTGAGTCTTCATTTGTATAAAATGAAACATGCATCTGCCTGTTTGGTTCTTATTTCTCAGTTTGCATTTTAATGTCTATATTGTAGCTTGGCGGATGAGCAAGAGATGGAGAAAGCACTGATCGATGCTCACAGGAAGAGCAACAAGCATGAGAAGAATGTGCTTGGAATTGCAGAGAAACCGAACAAGCAATACATGAAGGGAAAGGCAGGGTCTATTGCTGATGATTCTGCAATCAGGCGCGAGGTTAGTAATCCCATTATAAAATAGTAATCTTTAGAAAGCAAAGGCAAACAAGCATAAAAGAGGTCATTTGTTCAAACAGGCCAATTTCCTTGTCTAAGCCTCCATACAATCAACTTTTTGGCAAATCCTAAAAATTAAATACTATTATTAAAAATAATTATTTGATCTATTAAAAATATTTTCTAATAATGAAAATATTGAAGCAGAGACACTTGCTGAGAGATCCAGTCAGTGCTCTATATACCGTTGGTACTTTTTTTACAAACTATACCAGATGAACACAGACCTTCCTGTCTTGTACCGGTTGACACCTCAAGGCTTTGTACTAGAAGTCAATACCACAGACTTGGTGCTATATGCTTTTCAATGGAATCATTCGTCAATGGTCGCATACTACAATGTATTCACCCGAGATACTTATCAGCTTTCTGCTCTTCCCCATCATCATCCCCCAGTCAGTAAGTTCACTCTTGGTTGTTACATGGGTTCTCCGGGGATTGAAGATGTCACCTTGGTGATCACACAGTCACATTCGGCATTTCTGTGGCTAGGTATCCTGCAGTCTTAGGGGGCAATACTCGTTGGGTAATGCGCATGATAAAGTCAGAGTTGGCTAGTAGGGATCATAAACCAGGTCGGGGCCGCCTTAGGATTCATGACTGCTACTGGAGTAACCCGTTTAATGACAAGGAAATGCAGCGACGTATCCATAGGGTGAGTGGATGGCATCAATTCCAAGACTTGAGGGATCTTACGTTGAGCTCCTACGCCATTCCCCCAAACGTCATTGAGGATATTGAGGAGATTTCCCTTGTGTGCCTTCACGGGTCACTACACATTTTGGTCCATAGCCTATACAAACACGTGAGGCTGTATCGAGTTCACTTGAGTGGCACTGCAGGCATTCGCGTTGAGCAGATTGTTGACTTAAGGGGCCATGCCATATTCACTGTCTCCAAAGGGCCAGGCTTCGGGTGTAGATCGACATCTTGCCCAGAAAATCATGTCTACATATGATGTCGACCGCGTAACATTGAATCAGCCTTACAAGCTTGACACAATACATGATTGTCCTTATTTGCAGAGTCAGAATCTGTTGGACAGCTGTTGTTGTAAGTCTGGGTGGGTCCTCATGCCGTTGATAGATTGAGAATTTTGGTGCCTCAATTTCAGGTTACTATTTTTGTCTTTTTTCAATAAAAAAAACTTGTAGTAATTGTGGTGCTTTTCTTCTTGTTCTATTGAAAGACTAGAAAATCTGACTAGTGTAAGACTAGAAGTTCATGACTTTTGAACATTGTCTATTGAAAGAGACTAGTAACAGAAAATCTGACCAGAAGTTTGCACAAAGTGGCTTTGAGTAATCAGTCCATATTCCGCCCTATGTGCAAGCATCTGTTCAATTGGTGAAATTTCGTTTTGTTGATGATCTTTTGATATTTTGGAAGGCTCATATTTTGTTCCATCTGTTCAATTGATTATGGAAGGTTTCGAGCATTTCTCTAGGGTGACAGGGGTTTAGCCAAATTAATAATCTACAGGCTGCAGAAGGCAAGTAGGCAACATTATACGACTTGTAACATTATACAACTACACAAGGAAAATCTGAAGATGTACATAACATCCTCCAAGCACTGAAGGGCTTCTTTAAATTAGATCACTATTCAATTTTAGGCAGCATTACAACACAAACCAAACCCATCAACTACTACAAAGTAACCCTCCCACTTTTTACACTTCCTCGTTAATCAACATCTTAGCAAAACTCATATCCAAGCAACCCTCAACCCAACTAAGATATAGAATGCCTCCTGTGCCTTGATGACGAGCCAAAAGACTTAGTGTCACCAGGAACTAATGAAGTTGGTGGTGACTGAGAACTTACGCTTGTTTCCGAGCTCTTGCTCTCTCCGTTTCCTCCTTTCCCCATTCCCCACAACCTGTAGATTATTCTCCTTGATCGAGAGGGGAGCAACTGGGCTCCACTACGGCTGTTCCTACAGTTCTTGGCCATTTTCTGGTTTCTATGCAACTCATTGTTTTCTTGGATCTTGATTTTGTCCATCTGTTTCCGCAAGGACTTGCAAGTTTCTAGGGTTCTTTGATCCCATTCATTGTCTTCTTCGTATTTTTCCTCATCAGGGGTCAAGGATGAGGTGTTGTGGGGAGCCGTGTTATGGGTCGCATTAGCTGTGGTTCTGACCTGCTCAAAGTAGAGCACTTGGACTACAACCCGGAGTGGAAGGCGGTCATTTTGTGCTGCATGCATCGATGCATCTGTTGTGAATTTCTTAACATCCATCAGCCCACATATTTGCTTTTTTGGCCTTTGGTCAAGTCCGGATGTTCCTGGAATACAAGGCAAACCATTACCTCTCAACCAACAGAATAGCACAAGTTAAAACATTCCGTATCAGATATATGAAGAGAAGAGCAATAACAAGCTAAGAAGACTCCATGATCAGCATGGCAACTGACAACCATTTCAGACCAGAACAAGTGAAATCTTCAGGAAAAAAAAAAAAAAAAGAAAAAAAGAAACAGGAGAGTATGTCACCTAAAGACATACCTGTGTTTAATACTTAGTAGCCAAGTCTGAGGAAGAACAATTGGGAGGCAACATGGAATAATGGTTTTACACGGAAGCAGAACACATAATTTTTGCGCATGATACCTCCTAATTACAGGAAATGTAATGCTAAATAAACAAAAAGTGCATCCTATCTCTATTTTCTAAAGGCGACTACTAGAATGTAAAGAACCTTCATCCTTCATCTTGACCCAATAGCCTGTCAGTTCATTATCCATCAGAGAATAGCAGACTAGTCATTAACATTAAATACAGCTTGTTCAGTTCTTCTCAAGTAGAGGTAAACAATAAGCTGCTTCAGACCAGCTGCCCAGCCGAGCCTTTATGAGCCAATAGGCAGAACAGGCCGAAAGCAAACAGTTCAGTAGCATTCCTTTTTTTTTTTTCTTTTGGGTCTTTTCAACTATATAAGTTAAAAAAGGAAAACTAGTATGCCTGGAACTGATGCATAAACTCAGGTTGGGTGCATTGTCAAACAGAATCCAGCTCTAGAGCCATGAATAACCCAACTCAGCTCAGCTAGTGCAGTGGGTTCTACATTTGGGACAATCTTACGTCAAGTCAGCCTACTCGTCTGGCTACCATAATTTTCAAGTAACAACTCTTAGAGAAACCTCAATATCATTGGATAGTGAAAAGAGGACAAGTGAAACTGTCATTTACAACACTATACTCTTCAGACCATAAACTCATCGCTTAACTAATATGTCATAACATGGCAAAGGTAAGGCATGCATTTTTCACGGTTTAAGAAGTTGGAACCCTACCTTTAAGTAGATGTCAATAGCCCTGTACAGTCCATCATGGACTGGCCTTGCTGACTCAGGCATCAAGCTTGAGAGTTGAATAAAGCTATCCAGGGACAGGTTTGGATCAGAAGCGATCTCCGCAAGGTACGCGTCAACCAGTCCACCAACATTCAACCAAGATGGATCCCTCAAGGCTATCTCTTTGTCACACTTTTCATTCTTCTGATTCTGATAAACACCTTCCCATGAACTTTTTTCCTGCATAGCAAATCTTTTCACAATGCAGTACACCAGCTCAACATCATATACAGTAGTCTGAGGAGGCTTTGCTGGTATCAAGAGGTCTTTTAGAGATGCCTCATGCAGCTTCAAGCTAATTTTTCCCACCAAATCTTCCCTTGACGAGTCATCTGCTTCAACTAGAATGGCAACTTTCAATAGTTTGAACAAGAAGCTACAAGAACAGCCTAATGATTTATCTGATGGGAATAAGCATATTATTGTTTCAACTAAGGATCTGTTTCTTCTGACATGATCATCGGAAACCAAAGCATCAATAGAATCTGGTAACCACCTAACAGCATAGGTCCTCAGAGCTTCCCCAATCAAGGCCCCATCCATTCTCCCCTTTGACTTCACAGCAATCATGACTCTCTTGTACATACCGATATCTAACTCACAAATATCTTCAACCCACCAATCTTTTGGAACTGATTCGAGAGTGTCATGCTCAACAATTCTGTCTGACATGGCCAGTTTCCTAGTGTGTGTGTAAGACCAAGTGATTTTTGTAGGATCCACAGAGGTTTTAGATGCTATGGAGTCTATGCACCTGCCGACAATCTTCATATCTTCAGACCAAGGTAGTAGAGATTTAGTGGTTTGAAGGACAACAATGGAATCTTTCCAAGTACGGAAAATACTGGAGTTGAGGAAAACCTCAATCTTAAGTATCAGATTTCCTTTATCAATATCCTCAGTCATCCCAAGGTATTCAGCAGCACAACGAGCTGACATTGTATGCATTATCTTTTAGTTTAAAATAAAAGTGAAGAATTTGTTTATATTTATTTAAATAATGATGTATTTATCTAAGTGTCAAGAGCACTATCAGTTTAATATAATTATTTTCTAGTTAAACTACCATTTAGGAATGAAAAGTTTATAAATAAGACTCTTAAACCTTTATACAATTTAATTATACAACAACAAAAATTAAATCTACATTAGTATATCATTTATTATTATTATTTTTAAAATTTGAAGAGCGTACCCGTGCCTCGCACGTGCTCTCCCAGCTAGTTTTTTAAAATTTTTTTTTTTAACAAAAGCACAGGATATACGCGGGGCGTCACTCGAGTTCCTACAGCAGATGACAAAATTCAACTGTCGTCTCTCTCTCTCTCTCTCTCTCTCTCTTCCTTCTTCGTCTGATTGCCATCTCCGATCGTGGTTACCACCATTTTTTCTGCAACTCAGAATTCGAAACCCTAGATTCCGAACCTCGACTTGCAAAATAGGAACAATATGGAGACAGAGATGCCGGAGATGGACAAAGAGACGACGCTTCTCTCTCGAGTGGCCGTAAACCACCTCTTCCTTTCTCAATTCGAGGCTTTCCGAGCCATCATTCTTACTCTCCGTCGCCGGAACCCTAATCTCGCTCTCTCTATCCTCCAAACAATCGTCGCCAATGGTGGAAGCTTCGAACATGTTGTATATTCTTCCAATTGTTCTTCTCCAGCCCTTCTTACATGGTTGTCGTCTCTCGAGCTCTTCCAATTTGAAGATGGCTTTTCCATTTGGCCCTCTTCTATCACTCCGGAGGATATTAGACTCCGGGTCGAATTCTTGCTGTATATTCAGATGGTCAGCTCTCGAGTTGCCGAAAGTGTGAGGAGGCTCGGCGAGTTGGGTGGTGGGGAGGAGGAACTGAGGGATTTGAAGGGTTCAATGCGGGTACTGGATGGGATTATGGAGCTGGGTTTGAGGAGGTTGAGGGAGGATTTAATTGTCAGGGAGGAGAGAGAAGATGAAGGTGGGGAAGGAGGGATTGTAAAGGAGGAGGAATTGGTGGGTTTGAGAAGGGTTTTTCTGGAGAATGCGGATGTCTTCGATTCGCTGTGTGATAACATACAGAGGCAAGTGGGGGAGACCTCGAGCCTGATGATGATTCAGGTTTGGCCATAACTCTGAGGAGAGAAGAGAGGGTAGGGGCAGTCTCCAGCGAGGAGGATCAAAGATTGCTGAAATCGGTCCAGAAGCAACTTCAGATAGTGCATTTGGACGAAATGAAACAGTGCCTGAATAAAGATGATGTTGATGGTGTTATTTCGCATATTCGACATCTGCACTTAGATTACGGAGTTAATGAGGATGAATACCGGTATGTGTCTAATAGAGTTGTTTCCTTGTTTTACTTGCAAAATTTTGTATGGAGATATTGTAGCTTGGTTTTTGTGAAAATCATAGTGTCGCATGTATGATAGTAACAATGCTGATCTACCAGTTAAGAATTTTGTGTCTTCCCTTGTAGTTCTTGAAGTGTGACAATGTCAAGACAATTAGCTGTTTATTTGGAAACTTTAGATAAATCTATTCTCTGGATATTACCATGATACGTGTATTGATCACTGAGAGGACGTGGTCTTCTCTGTACCAAGCAAGAGCCTGTTTGTCTGCTGGCACTTTTTCCAGAAATCTGGAACAATTTAAGCATTTTCTGCTGGTTGATGATGCCCATAAAAAGGAAGAGTTCTATTGTAGATGTGGGATGGGCATGTTGGTGTATTATTGTTGGGGCTTTGAATTGGAAAGGTGTAGGCCTTAATGTAGAAGTGACTAGCGGTTTTTTCCACCTCAGTGTGCACAATCTAATGTGGTTTTGGTGTGGCTGTAGTTGTTGCTCTAGACTTGTAGTGCTATTGTTTTTCCCCTTTTATGCTCTGGTGATAGATAATTCTTTTAGGCGTTCTTATTATTCAGAATTTCATTCTAGTGGAATTGTTGACTTTGCTTTCTTAGCATCTGTTAAGGTTAACCTATTATAATTTATAATTTTTGAATAGGGAAATCTTTGACATCTTTCCTGTTTTCTCCCCTCATCTTTTAGTAACAATGCTGTTATAGTTATGGCAGAGGTGGTTGAAAAGACGCTCCTTTTTTTTTTTTTTTTTTTTGTAATTCTTATTTTGGGGTGGGGTTTGGAGGTGGTTTTGGTGGAAGAAAATTTTACGAATCCTCTTGCACATGGAGATACACCAGCAAATGGTGGTCAGGACTCGCTGAAAACATTATTATGGTACAAAAATTGCTCTTGGAATTTTTTTTTGAGTTTTCGGCTGATTAAGGCCAAGTTGATTTAGAATCAGTAAGGCATATATCTCTGGTATCTTTATAATGCTGTCTGTCATTCAAAAAGCACCAAATCATTGGCTCTAATGCCATGTATTTGAATACCGTGAAAAAGCTTCGATTTGAACAACAATTCTAAATGGACTTGGCGCTGATGATGAGATGCATTTTGACAAGCTTTCCCCCTATGTGTTATTTGCGTTGGAAAAAGAGGGTTAGGATGTCGCTTTCAAGAGCTAGTTACATTCTTGTACTGTAGGCTGTTTGAGGTGGTGATAGAGGAATGAATTTGTCCGGGTTTTAGACCCATGTTTTATTGGGTAGGCTTAATGATAGTGGTTTTGTCTGGATCTGCTTGTTTATCCATTCGGTGGGTGTTGTGTGGAAAGCAGTACAACAGAATCTTTCAGAGGAGGACTTCTCATCCTAGAATTGTCCTTTTAGCTTCTCACATCAGTTTCTTCTGGAGATTTCTTGGGTTACTTTTATAGGATGCATGCTGTCATGGGCAAGCTTACTTTTCTGCTTAATTTCTGAATGGGAAGACTCCTGGTCCTCCTACTTTACAAAATTTTTACTTTGACATATGAATCTCTGTGCATTCTAAAAACAAAAAGAGGAAAAAAAAAAAACTACATTTAACTGGTGAAATCCGCTAAGATATACTGAGCTCAAAGGTCACTTAAATTCACAATTTGAGCTGAATGCTGCAACTTAAGAGTAATTAGTTAAAGTAATGAGGCAACTTGCTTGCTTTCATTTCAATCCTTTCAGATTTCATTTATGATTCTATGTTAAAATGTTTCATAAGAACTAATTTACAGTCAAGTGCTAAATTTGAGGTTCAATTCAGCAAATTAATTTGTTTACTGCATCAATTGCATTGCTTGTGAGATGATTTGCAGCTGATGGACTATTGGGTCAAATTGTTGAATTATTTTTGTATTTGCTTTATCTCTCATTGGCAAGCTTACTTTTCTGCTTAATTTCTAAGTTGATAGACTCCTGGTCCTCCAATGTTATATAATTTTTGCTTTTATCTACGAAAATGCTCTCTCTGTCCATTGTAAAAAGAAAAAGAAAAAAAGTACTACATTTAAGTTGTGAAATCATGCTAAGATATACTGAGCTCAAAGATCACTCCACTTTTGCAATTTGAGCTCAATGCTGCAACTTAAGTGTAAATTTGTTAAAATTTAAAAATGTTTCGTTACAATTAATTCACATTCAAAGTGCTGAATTAATTTGTTAACTGCATCAATTGCATTGCTTATGAGTTGATTTACAGCTGATGGATTATTAAGGCTGAAAACATATTGATTTATTTTTGTGAATACTGTTATATATGCTCTTGGTTCTACAGATGGCTGTTTGCCCATTGACCAGCTGGGTTGCTTTCGAACTTAGAACCTGGCTTGAGTGACAGCAATCTCTATTGACATGGCTTGATTGGGATACCCAAAGTGATTCTGTCGCCTTGCTGCCTATGCTTAAAATCCGTCCATTTATTAGACTCTTGTCATTCATTCTTATCCCCTAATTCCTTTTCATGCTTCTATAAGCCCCATATAAACCCATATCCACCTTACGTCAGCCTATATAAACTGAGGTTCAGACTGTTGTGGCTATTCTTGTAGAAGATGGGACAGTGTTACTGGATTAGTGATTCCTATGTTTAATTATAAGCGGACATCTCATCTAAGGACCTCTTTCTTCTTCTTCTTTTTCTTTTTCTTTATTTTGTAAATCTATCTGGCAACCAAATGCACTAGTTTTAGCCGCAATGGAATCTGATTATATGCTGCAATGATTATTATGTTGTTTAAACAGTAACCTGAGAGTGATCTGACTTTGCATATTCCTTCCTTGTTTTGTTTGAGTCGGTCTTTGATGAGAGTTTGGTTCTTCAACTCACAAGGTTATTTTTCTTCTTCTTTTAAATCTTATAATAAGCGAGTTCTTTTTGGTTTTGCGGTGTTCTCTTTTTGAGGTCTGAAGTAAGTGCATTCCTCTTATGTTTCTTTTACTTTTAGTTCTTGTTATTGAAAGAAATCATTTTTCTTTTGATGTGTCTGTTAGAGTGGTATTTCAAGATTTCCTCAAAAAGGTTTTGTCAGGAAAAGAGGGGTTAGGAGATGTCTGGCGCACTACACGGGTTAGATTGCTGAATATTTATCGAGAAGCCATGTCATCAAACTGCGCACATCTTGTTGAAATGGTTCAGGTTGTGAGTTGTCCTTTTTACTATCTTTTTAGATGATTATTTGCTGCTATCTTGCTACTTTGCAAGCATTCCGTTGATCCCACTTGGCATGGATGGTTTGCATTCTTTCAACTGTCAACAAACTAGAATTCCATAATGTTACAATTGCAGACTGATGGGCTTTGATTATTTGCTTTGAAATGCAGATTCATGGTACATTGTTCCTTTTGCAGTCATGTTAGGCTTACGAGTTGCCACATCTGACTCTTATATTTGCTTATGTATTTATCACACTTTTTGAGTGTTCTGTAGGGTTTGAGGGATGTTATTGGCTGTGATTTAGGTTGGATACCTGCAACATCATGATGACCTGATTCACCGCTTTAAAAAAGGGTCACATGTCCCTAATGTATTTTTTTCCTGGACTAGAAAGCTAATTTTGTACTCTCTCTTCAAGGTGAGATTTAGTCTCACATACACCACTCTTCTCTAGAGGAAGCGTCCCTTGTTGCAGTTGCCAAGTTTATCTTTCCCTGATTGGGACTTGCTTCATGTTAGTTATGGCCAGTAATCTGGTGAAGGGCTAGCTTAGTGTTGAACCAAGCTTGACAGTCTGCCCGTGATGGAACAGGTTTGTCCAAGCGGCATTGGTTTTCTTAAATAAAATTAAAATGGAGAGGGCGAGTCTGGTTTTGTGGGAACAATTGAGCTGAGCTGCTGACCTATGAACCTACAAGCTTGAGTTCAATTTGGTGTAGGCCATGCTTGTCAGCTGCCTGAACCAAGCAGGGTGCTTGTTATCCTACAACTACCGCGTGCCCACTTTTGCTTTGTTCGTTGCCCTTGCCTAGTTTGCTTAGGCACGATTACTTCATCATTTTCCTTGCAAAATGAACATAGAAAATATATTTTCCCAGGGAAAAGAAAATGCAAAAAGGCATGGGACATACTTATATCTGTATCTTTGCATGAAGTTAATATTGAATAATTTTTTCAATCAGTGTTCTTTCACCATCAGGAGGGTACAACTAGTGGTGCCCTTTTGATGCCTTTCTAATAGTATCATTGCCTCTTGTATGCATTTCTATTAAGCATCCAGCGTTGCTTACCCAAATACTTATTACTAGTGATGCTATGCCTTATTGGTGTCCATGGTCCATGGTTTGGTTTAGTGTTTGACTATGATGCATATTTTAGAAAAAATATAATGCATTTATCTGGTAATTTAGGCACAAACTGGTTTATGAGTCTTAATGAAGGCCAACACTTATGCTTCAACAACTTGCTGGATTGCATGTCTTCTGATAGAAACTTGGTTTACTTAGCATGGATTTCTATATAGTTTCTAGACAGTTCAATGACAGATATCATTCTTTAGAGTGTTCAAGATCAGCTATTGGAAGAAGAGATAAAAATGCTCAGGGTTTCACATGGTCAGATTTTGCCCCCATTTCAGCATATTGAAGATTACATGTTGAAACTGAAATGTAGTAATTATAAGGATGATCATTCTTCATCTTTGAGTTTGGCCGTCACTTCATGTCTGAGAGATTTATACCATTATGCCCGTGTCACGGGATTGCATGTTCTGGAGTGCGTTATGGATACGGCTCTTTCTGCTGTGAGGAATGAGCAGCTGGAAGAAGTGAGCTATGTGAGTCCCATCTCTCCCTTTAAATGTATATACAAGTATATTTAAATATATGATGGACTCTTATTATCTTTTACTGGTCCCCTGCTTTTAATATCCATAAGAGTTTTTATATTTTAT
Source organism: Talinum fruticosum (assembly GCA_021018815.1). Classification (NCBI taxonomy): domain Eukaryota; kingdom Viridiplantae; phylum Streptophyta; class Magnoliopsida; order Caryophyllales; family Talinaceae; genus Talinum; species Talinum fruticosum. The sequence continues at coordinate 9,213,816 of JAITYX010000006.1, read as the reverse complement.
TCAAGCTGACATCCTAGTTTGCTTGCAGGTTATATCATTGTTTCCAAGGCTTCAACCTCTTGTGGGTGTGATGGGGTGGGATTTATTGCCTGGTAAAACAGCTGCTCGTAGAACATTAATGAAATTGCTGTGGATTAGCAAGTCCCAAGTATCTCGGCTTGAGGAGTCTTCTCTTTACGAGAAGGAATCCGATGAGGTACTGTTTCTCTGTCTGGGAGTTGCATGATTCAACAAAATTTCTCTATCCTTATGTACTAGTAATGTGTGATAATTTATTTGTGGTGATGTTTTGGCAGAGGTCTTGTGTGGAATATCTTTGTGATTCCTTGTGTTACCAGCTTGACCTGGCTTCTTTTGTTGCTTGTGTCAATTCTGGTCAACCTTGGGATATTAAATCCTCCCTGTTCTTTTCTGGTCAAGCCCATCTGGAGTTCAGAGATGAAAATCATTTTGTGGATCCTTTCGTAGAGAACTTTGTTCTGGAAAGATTATCTTCTCAGAGTCCTATTCGGGTAAGAACACACAGTATTTAAATAGTTAAATCCTAGATAATCTTGTCCTCTCAGCTGTATTTGAGCTTCTTTTGTAGTTAAAGTCATATGGTCAATCATTTTACTGCAACATCGGGATGCATCATTTGGTTTCCTAAGTGTAATATCAATTTTGTCTGTGATGCATCATATAATATCATTTGGTCCTTTCAAGATTTCAAACTTCTTTTCTAAGATCTTCGTGTATTGGAGTCAAGTTCTCGATCATGGTACAAAGTTGACTTTTTGGATTTTATCGATGCAATTACTGTCGAGAGCTTGAGGGGATGATATTTTTTTGTGATTTCCTCCTTTTGTACATGGGTGACATTCCCTTAGGCCCTATTTGGCTATTTGTATTAGTTGTTTGCATTAGTCTGTTTGAGGAAAATGTGTTTGGTAAAATTAGTTGTTTCTAACAAAGTTTGGTGAAATTCTATTTATGCCCAAAACTCAATTTCATTAAGCTGTTTTATACATTATAATTTTTTTATTCCATATTCATTTTTCTTCTTAAAATTAATTAAGAATTATGTGATATATAAAATTACATTTACACATTCTATACAATTTTAATTATGTATATTTTTATGAAGTTTATTTTAATATATTTCACATTTATATGACAAAACTATTTATTTATTATGATAGACTAAATTATTTGTCAAAATATAGAAAATATTAAAATGAAAAAATTAACTTAAATATTAATAATCATCCTCTACTATTTTTCCAAAAGTGGAAAAATATGAAAAAAAAATTCTCACATTAGTGTAATTTCAATGGCAATTAGTGTAATTTCACCAAAATGTGAAGGATAGTATAGTAACTTCAAGTATTAGTTCCAAAAGCTCTTCCAAAAGCCATTCCAAAGAGCTTTTTGTAAAAGAGTTTTTGGGTCAAAAAACTATTCCAAAAAGCTCTTTACCAAACACTCCCTTTAACTTTTTGACCCAATCAAACAACTAAAAAGTGTTTTTGGGGGCAAAAAGCTCTTTGCCAAACATCTCCTTCTTGTTCTTTTAATGCAATATTTTTTTATTACTAAAAAGAAAAATTGTTTTTGTTTGTGACACTTTTGTTGATATTGATGCCCTTGCTAGCTTTTTTAGCAAGCTGAATGGCAAAACTCTTGGCAATTCTTCGCTTGAGAGACATAGTCGGAAGCCTTTTCAATGTCAAGCTCGCAAAGAACTCCTAATTGATTGGATTTGAGATAAGAGTCAATGCACTCATTAGCAATCAAAACTTCTTTATGGTTACTCTTGAAAAAGTGGGTTTCCTAGCAGATGGAGGAGCTGGATGTACTTTTGTATATCCATCATTCGCTTTTGGTCTTAGTCAATGGTCAATGGTGAATCAACTGGGTTTTCTCTAGCTCGAGACCCATTGTCTCCCCATTTATTTATTCTGGTGACGGAGTCTCTCAGCTGGTTGGTGAATAGAGCAGCAGAGGTTAGCATCTTGGAAGGGTTTCACATAGCGAATTTTTGGTCAGAAAGTACATGTATTTCCCACTTGCTTTTGCTGATGATACTCTGTGTTTTTGGAAACCTGAGGAGACTAATTTGGGTTATTTGTGCCATATTCGTCTGCTATTTGAGGCTTTGTGTGGTTTGAGAGTCAACTTGTCTGAAAGTGTTCTCATTCCTATTGGAGATGTGCCAAACCTTAATCACCTTGTGCAGTTCTTTGGATGTGGGGTTGAGTTCCTTCCATATTCCTATGTTGGCCTCCCTCTTGAGCTTCTTATAAATGTAAAGGAGTGTGGCAACCAATAGTAGAAAGGTTTCAAAAGAGATTGGCTCGGGTGGAAAGCTAATTTGTTGTCTAAAGTGCGTAAACTTACTTTACTACAAAGCACCTTATAGAGCCTCCCTGTTTATTTCATATCTTTTTTACACTTCTTGCCAGCATTGCTACTCAATTAGAGAAAATCACGAGAGACTTCCTTTGCTCTACTAATTATGAAAATAGGAGTTTTCATTGGATTAGTTGGGATGATGTTTGTCGTCCTATACATAGGGGTGGGCTTGGTGTTAGACCTCTCCGCTCAATGATCAAAGCTCTCAACTCCAAGTGGCTCGAAGGTTTGCTAAGGGAGAGAACACTTTATGGAAAGATGTGATTGCCGCAAAATATGGGGTAGACAATTCTGGTTGGTGGAGCAAAAAGAGTCCTTGCACTCATGGGATGGCTGTTGGAAATCTATTTCAAGTGGTTTGGACCAGATGTGTGTTTTAAGGTGAAAATGGGTCAAGATTTTGTTTTGGCATGATGTGTGGTGTGGAGATCAACCTCTCAGGATTCAATCCCCACATCTTTTAGGATGGCTAATTTGAAAGAGGCGACAGTCCAAGAAGTAGTTTCTTGGAATGGCCACCAAAATAATTGGAATTAACTTTCTTGAGAAGCTCGGGAAGAAGAGTGTGCTGAGTTTTCTAGCTTTTCTTGCAAATATAGATGTCTGTTTGGAGGGTGATGATGAGATTATTTGGCCACATGATTCGGGTGGGCATTTTTCTGTTAAGAGTTTTTGTAAAGAAGTTTTTGAAGGTTTGAATCATTTTTGTTTCCGGATGAGACAATTTGGAAGTCTAAAGCTCCCACCTTGGGCAGCCACTTTAGGGAAGATTCCAACCGAAAGACATTCTTAAAAAGAGAAATTTCAAGTTGGCTAGTAGGTGTGCGATGTGTCTCACGGAGGAAGAATTTGTTGACCACCTTTTTGTTCATTGTCGGGGGTCGCCGCATTATGGCACTTGTCTTTTTCTTTGATGGGGGTTAGTTGGGTGCAACCTTTAACGGTTAAAGATGTTTTGTTGGCGTTGCGAAGAAGGTTAAAGAAGAGTTGGGTTCTAGGTGTTTGTAGTTGATGCTATTAGCTATTTGGTGAAGCACTTGAAAAGAGAGGAATTGTTGGACTTTTGAGGGCATGGCGAGGTCCTTTGAGGATTTCAAGCTTTACTTTTTGAGAATTTTGTACATTTGGAGTCAGGTTCTCGATTATGGTACAAAGTTTACCTTTTGGGAATTTGTTGATATGATTACTTGTCAAGAGCTTGGGGGCTTGATTATTTTATGTTTGCCCCCTTTTGTACATGGGTAACACCCCTTGGTGTCTTTGAATACACATTTTGTGATTACTTATCAAAAAATTCTTCACTTGATATAGTCTTCTTGTAGAGTTTGCTCGTTATCGCGACCTTTCCAACATGAAACATGATTAACAACTAAAATTTGGCAAAATACAATTTTCACAACTCAAAAGCCTTTGTGATGAACAACCTCATTTTGGTGCAATGTTACCTTTTTTGGCTTTTGTGGATAAGATTATACGGGGAGCTTGAAATATCTTTTCCCATCTCTTTATGCCCTGGAAAGGGCTAAGGATGCGATGCTTCGGTGCCCGTTCATTTTGAAAGAGTGTATGACATTATAGTTTTGTCTCCGCTTTGCACTTGGGATGCCCTTATTGATAATGATACTATTCTAAGTCTCTTTGTGATACTTCATGAGATTACTCTAGGAAACTCTTCTTTTGATATGGTTAGATGGGATCTCAATCAAAAGGGGTTTTTCTCTATTAACTCTTTCTATTTGAATCTCACTTCCATTCGTCTCCCCTTTAACAACTCCCCTCGGACAATCATCTACACTTGGAAGCTCATTTGGAAGTCTTTGGCACCTTAAATCTTTTCTTTTTTGTGTGTGGGAAGCTTGCCATGGTAGTATTTTAACTTGCTATAATTTACAAAGGAAGGGACAAATTTTGGTGAATATATGTCCAATGTGCAAAGCTGATTTGGAATCTACTAATCATTTGCTGATGCATTGCCCCTTTGGCGGAGCTTTGTGGGAGTTAGCCTCTAATTATTTGGGAGTCTCTTGGGTTATTTCAAAGCTCTACTAGGAAACATCTTGTGGCTCGGGAAGGGTACTTTGGGAGAAAAGCTAAAGAGAAGAAAGCCCACATGCCATTTTTGGGAGCATTTGATGCGAGAGAAATAGGAGAGTCTTTGAGGGAATGGAGACATCTCTTCATCGCTTTAAGGATAAGATTATCAAGACTCTCTACTTTTGGGATAGTGGCTATTTTTTCCAATTTTCTTTTGATTTTGTAGATTTTGTACATTTTGGTTGTATGTTCTTTTGTAGGATGCTTGCTTTGCATCCATCTATTTGATTTAATGTATTATTCTCTTTTCCTTATAAAAAAAGATTATACGGGGGTGCTTTAGGGCATGAAGTTTTTGCATTTGCCCCCTTTGTACATGGGTGGCATCCCATTGGTATTGATTACTAATCGAGAAGAGGGAGGGGGCGGTGGAAGAGTTTAAGTGATGCCTGATTTTATGAGACAACTATTACCGGCTTGGGAAGGTCTTTTTGGGAGGAGCGGCTAAGTATAAGTCCTCCGAGCAATTCCCCATGCTATATTGTGGTTGGTGTGGAAGGCAAGAAACAACATTGTTTTTGAAGGGTTAGAAACTTCAATTGAGCGGTTAAAGGACAGATCGCTCAAGTATTTATTCTTTTGGGAGGAGAAAGTTTCTTATTCCTCTTTGATTGATGTGATTGATTTTGTAGATAGCCTAATTTTTTGGTTGTAATTAGCTTTGTGGGATGCTTATTCAGCATCCCTTGTTGTAAATGCTTTTTACTTTAATGCATCTTGTTTCCTTGTATATAAAAAAAAAGAGGCTAATTGAAGACTTTGACAGAAAGGGAGAGGGAGAGCATTGGAGGGATGCATGAGAAATCAAGAAACAATTGGTAAAAGTTTTTTTTTTTCCTTTGAGGTGGGGGAAGGTGGTGGGTGGGTGGGTGGGAATTAAAGGGGTTGCAGGATGAAGTTTAATTGATTTTGACTAGTTGGATGAAGTAAACGGGTTTTTATTTTTATTTTTATTGTTATAAAAAAAAATTGATTTTGACTATCTGTTCATTATAATTAACATGGAGAACTTCATATTGTTAGATGATCCAAATTAATTGTAGCTTGAAAAGAATTGACTGCCCCTAAAAAGTGTGTATTATGTTCCTAAATCACGTGTCAGGGAGCTCCTCCTTCATATACCCATCTAAGGGAAACGGTGTACACTGTCACTTAATTGAATCTGGATCCTAGTATGTTGTGGTCCTAGTAATTATGGTGTGGATAACCTTCTGTCACCTAGCTAACATGACATTGAGTTGTAAACCATACTTCTTGCTGCAGGTGTTGTTTGATGTCGTTCCAACCATTAAATTTGATGATGCTATTAAATTGATAAGCATGCAGCCGACAAATTCTACTACTGCTGTGTGGGAAAGGTTCGGTGCCGAAATTTCTTAGACTTATTATGCAATGTTGTATGTGATCAAGTTTAGAATTACATCTTCATGAAATATTCCCTGTGAATGATCTTTTCAGGATGGCGCGGTGGATAGTCTGCTATCCTAAATATGGCGATTATATATTGTCTATCTTATCTAGTCTGACACATGATAATTTAATATTCCTGGAGCCTACGACAGTTCATCGACATTGTAATACTGTGCCGGACTAAATTCGTTGGATTTTTCTATTTCATTGGCATTTCTTGATCTACTCTAGTTATCCGAACTTAAGCCTGTCTCAATCTCATAATGGCATTTCAAAATGATTTCTGTACGGAGGAGGTAGATTAAGTTTTGCATTCTCATTTCTCAAAGATTCCTGCTTTTATTTACTCAAGCTATCGATTTGTCCTATGAAGAGTTTCTATATCATTCTTTCATTCTATTGTCTAAATGAGTCATGTTATTTGGTACTTCAAAGTTGAGTCAGAAAATCATGATTATTCATGAGAGTGAGGGCATGATTTTGTATTTTACTTGTTGGATATGGGTGACATCCCTTTAGTGTCCTTATAATATGTTTCTGATTACTGATGAAGAAAAGGTTGGTTCATCAAATTCATTCTTTCGTATTGAAGATCACTTCAGACTGCTACGTGATTCTTCTTCGTATCAATGGTAACTGGGTTAGCTGAGAGGCCTCTCTATTATCTGGGATGAATAATTTCACTGAGTTTTAAAGAGGACTTCAGAGCTCTACCTGATTCTTCTTGAGACTGGTACCTGATTATTCTTCACATTGGGGTTTTCATATCTCCTATTGTAGAAGTTGCATTTTGGTGGAGGAATACAACACATTAAAAAGACGAGCAGTTTTGTGTATTCTGATAAGAAGTGGAGAATATGATGAATAAGAATGTCAACCTTTCATTTTCATGGAGAGAGTTGAGTGATTGAAAGTCTAGGAGATCTTCTAGTAGATGAATTGAAGGATGAGATCGAAATACTAAATTCTTTCATATGTAGCTGGTGATTATAAAAGGCATTTCTACAATCTCGACAGCATGGAAGTGGATGGAAGGTCCATCTGAATCCTCCTTAGTGATACACATAATTCGCGTCTTTGAGAAGAGAGACATTTCTTGTTTGAGTTTTGACTGAGGTGGAAGTGGTAATGTGATAGATTTGAGGTTGGTTAATGATGGGGATGTTTGCTTGGGTAGATTAGCAAAATTTTATTTGACAAGAAATTACATAGACTTAAGAAAATAATTCATGATATCTTGAAGTTTGCAATTGTATGTGAGGTGGCAGAAAAGAGGCTCAATTAATCTGAGGGTGGTGGGTCTTGGTTTTGAATTGTGAGAATAAAGGTGTACAATGACAGGATTAAGTTAATGCAATTAACTAATATTGCTTTATTCACCAAAAAAAAAAAAATTAGGGGTGCTGGGTTGTAATCAACAAGTGAAACTCATACGTTATGTCCAGTTGTATTGAAGAATGGGGGATCGTGAAGAACATGAACCTTAATAACTTATTTTCGCCATGCAGAAGAGTGAGGTTGAAATCCCTTATCTAGCAGAATGAGTGTTTGCTTGAGAAACAAGAACAAAGAATTATTGCATTCCTGTTTGTTGAAGGTGCGCTCTAGTGCTTTGCTTCTCTTGTAATAACCGTATCTAAAGGATTTGATGCTACTGCCAATATTTTATTGATGTTCTTTTTAGGTACTTCTACCCAAAAAGGGCCATTGTGAAATATGCTTGACATGATGTAGTAGAAACATGGTGATTTCTTTGGTAGTTTACGAAAGTTTATGGGAGTAAGGACTAAGCATGTTGAAAGCCTGTTCGAAAAATTTGTGGGTGGTGTTCAGTCACCGACTGAGAAGGTGGCCCTGGCAGAGGTCTGACCAAAGTGCTATACGCTGGAGTCGTACCCTCTTGAATCCTAATGTGGAACAAAATGGTATATGTGGAGTTACCACTAGGATCCACCTTACCTGGGTAAGGTTTTGCCTAAGGAGGCAGTAGAAAGTTAAGGAAGAATTTAATACCCTTTGGCTAATAAAAGCTTTAATCATTTGATGGTGTTTCTTATGCCATCTGGGTCGACTATCTTATTCAGGTGCTTATTTAAAATGAAACTCCTTAGCTGAGTACCTGGCTGAGAGTAATATTAGGATGGGTGATCTCTCGTGAAGTTTCTTTGGAGCTTGTGAGAGAGGACCAAGCACAAGGGAGAATGTTAGCTTGGATTAATATTATGATGGCTCACTGTTATGAATGCTGGTTGGCTGAAAGTAAGAGTAGGCTTGTGATGGTTTTTTTTGGGTGGGGGGTGGGGGAGGGTTATTCAGTCTAGAAAGTATGCCGTTGGGTGCTATGTTACCATTTTATCAAGCTCCCTTTTTTTATTTTTTGTTTGGTGGAAAATAAAGAGAGAAAAGAGAGAGGGAGCATGAGGCAAATATAAAGTAATCACAAATGACTTATGATTGAAAAGATTGGAGTTATGAATAATAAAAGAATTAAGTTGTTTGCTTTGTTCTATTGAAGTGGGTGCTAGGCTAATTCTCAGTCTGAAATTATGAAGAGGGAAGGTTGATCAGAGAGAGAATTTTGGTAATCTTAAGATTTTGGTTCATGAGAGAGCTGTCAGTAGGCAAATTGCCAGCACATTAACTATTTTGCAGTTACAAGTTATTCTGTTTTGTTTTGCTTTTTCAAAATTAATTTCCTCCTTTGGTTTTAATTTCATACTGGACAGTTTGTACCTGACACTGACAGTTTAAACTTCCCTTCCCTCTCATATTACGTGTGCAACATTTGATTTTTTTTTTGAAAGCGGAAAAGAGTATTATTTTAATATATATTGTAATCAAAAGGGCTATATACTACAATATGAAAACTATCCACAAAATCTAGAACATCAAATGAAGGTTGTGAAAATTCCCATTCTCCCAAAAGTACAGCATCTTGATAGAATTAGGGATGGCCCCGGCCCCGTCCCTGCTGCTCCCTCCGCCCCCGCCCCTGCCCCCGTCCCCGCTGCGGGGATGGTTTTGCCCCGCATCCCGCCCCCGCCGGGTACCCAATCTCCACCGGGGCCCCGCTTCCCGCCTCCACCGAGGAGAGAGCGCGACAAGAGGGAGGAGAGAGAGCATGGCAGGGAGGAGAGAGACCACGGCGAGAGGGAGTAGAGAGAGACCACGGCGACGGCGAGAGGGAGACAGCGACGGTGAGAGGGGGACGGCGACGGCGAGAGTGGGACGGAACAGCGAGAGGGAGAGACGGCGAGAGGGAGAGACGGCGAGAGATGGCGAGAGGGAAAGACGGCGAGAGGGAGAGCCGGCGAGAGGGAGGAGAGGGAGGAGAGAGAGAGAGAATCGCACTGGAGGCTGAGAGGAGAGGACCGAGGAGAGAGAGGGAGGAGGGAGGCGGGAGCTTTTATAGTTAGGGTTTTGGGGGCAGGGAAATTACAATTATAACCCTAATTTTAATTTTTTTATTTAAAAACCGGGACGGGGACGGGGAACGGGGCCAGGATTTTCCCGGCCCCGTCCCCGTCCCCGCTCGTGGGGAAAATTTTCCCCGATACGGGTCGGGGCCCGGCGGGGTGGGGAATCCCCGCCCTGTTGCCATCCCTAGATACAATTCTCCTTAAAGTGCTGAGCGAATGTATCCATTCCCTCAAAGGCTCTCTTATTTCTTTGTACACCAAATGCTCTGTAAAGTAGCAATTGGAAGTAAAAGGCTTTCTTCTTTTTAGATTTCCTACCAAAGAAACCCTTCCAGACCACGAGATGGTTCCTAATTGAGCTTGAAGTAACTCAATAAACTCCAAAGCAAGCAAACGCTAGCTCCCAAAGACATCTTGCATAAGGACATTGCAACAGCAAATGATTAGGAGATTCCAAATCAACTTTTCACATAGAATTTCTTTTCACCATGATCTGTCCCCTTTGTAAATTATCACAAGTCAAAAATACCCACATGGAAGCTTCCCAAACAAAAAAATACAACTTTCAAAGGAGCCAAAGACTTCCAAATAAGTTTCCAAGGGAAGGATATGATGGGAGCTTCAAATAAAAAGGCTTAGCGAAAAAACCCCTTTAGAGTTCAGATCCCATCTAATTGTATCAAGAGAAAGAGAAATCCTGTTAAGCTTATTAAGGAAGCTGAGAAGATTGTTGTCATCCATGAAGGCATCTAGGATAAAGCTGGTGACCAAACCATAGCTCCAGACCTTCTCTCATAATAATCTGCAACTGAAGCATACTTTTCCCATGCAAGGATATAAAGAAGAGAAAAGGTGTTTCAAGGGCAAAATTTCACACCAGCGGTCTTGCCAAAAAAGATAGAACCAACACCAACTTCAGAGGAAAAGTGAGGTGGAGATCTTTTTCATCCTTTAGGTATACACAGGCTCTGCCCATAAGAACCAGTCTTTCTAGATGGATACCATCCAAAGCCATTCTTTCCATATTTGACGGTAACCGCCCTTCTCCAAAGGTTCACATTCTCATTCATGAATCTTCACAGCCAGTTGCCAAGCAAAGCCTCATCAAGGAGCTTTAAGTCTTTGACACCTAACCCTCCATTGGGCACCGGAAGCTTGACAATATTCTGTCTCACTAGATTATACTTGAAATCACTCCCAAAAAATCTTCTAACTTAGACAGTATTCCATCACCTGTGCAACATTATCCTGGCAATTGGAGACAATTGCTCTTTAGCTTGAAGTATATCTTTTCCTTATCATTGATGTTTTGATGATGCTTGTGCTGTTATTTCTTATGTTTTCTAACTAGCATTTCCTGATAGGATCCAAGATGTTGAACTTATTCACATGCGGTATGCACTTGACTGTGCCGTCATGGCACTGGGAGCTATGGAAAAAAGTGTTACTGATGATAAGAAATGCCATCCTCAGATGGCATTAAGTTTTGTGAAACAATTGAGACTTCATCTTGAGGCTATTACTAATCTGCCACGCAAGGTGATGTTTTATATTGCAGTAATATGATCTTCTCATCATTAGTTCTCATAATTTTTGCCTTATTGTGTTATTGGCTGTATAGTGATGAGTGCTTTCTAATGTGGCAGATATTCATGGTGAACATTATCATTTCACTGTTACATGTGGACAACATTGCAGTCGATTCTGAACAATTTGGTTTAGCCATGACCAACAGTCAACTATCTCACTCAGGCTCGGAAGACTATGGTGATCTTAATTGTGATGATTCTGGAAACCAAATGGTTGCTGCTTTTGTGGAATCTCTACTTGATACCTTGCATCACAATTTACCATCTGAGCATACTTTGGATGTTACTGATACTAGTGGAGAAAGACAAGCAGTTGAGTGGAGAATCTCGAGTGCTAGAAGTTTCATTGAAGATTGGCGGTGGCGTTTGTCAGTGCTGCAGCAGCTATTGCCCTTACCTGAGCTGAACTGGTGGTGGAAGGAAGCATTAACTATACTTCGTGCTGCACCGTCAAAGCTACTCAACTTGTGAGCTCCCCCTCCTGTCTTTCTTTAAGTATTTTTGCAGAGAATGGATCTGCTAGGTAGATTGGAGTTCCTTCGTAGAAGCAAATTTTCTGTAGAATGTTTTTCTTTTGTCAATCCGCTGTAGGAATCTCATCCTGTATAGCTAAGCCGGGAAAAAAGAAAAAAAGAAACACTTTAGGAGTGGTGTCATAGTTCCAAGTGACCTCGAAGGGAAGTCATCGTGATGAATCCCTTCAATCACGGAAGATATCTATTGAAACTAGCCTGTACTTTCATGCTATCAAAGCATCAAGTCTTGACCTCCAGGCTTAACATTTGTCTGCGGGAGCAACTCAAACAGTTCGTATGCTACTTCCTTGCCTCAGTAGTTAGGAAATCTGTGGAAGTCATCCTAGATAGAACTTAGAATTGAAACCTTAATGATTGATATGATTATAGTGGAGAGCTTGAGGGAATGATGTTATTATGTGATTTCCCCCTTTTGTGTCATGCCCAGATCCCCTTGGCATCTTATTAATAAAATATTACTCATCACGGAAAAAAAGAAAGGAAAAGAACTCGGGGACCACTAGTGACCTTAAATCTCATAAAAGATGAAATGTTGGAAGTCAACTAAGTAGACATAAAAATGATCACTTCATGTAATGAACCAACAACAAGAACGACTCTCTCTCTCTCTCTCTCTCTCTGATAAGGAAAAATAAATATATTAATCTAAAGAATAGTCACATACAAGAAAGGATGTTGAATAAGCATTCGACAAAAGGCTAATTACAAACCAAAAATAGGCTATCTGCAAAACCAGTTACGTCAATCAAAAAGGAACAAAGAACTTCCTCCTCCAAAAAGAACAAGTCTTGAGCTACTTTCCTTTTAGTCCGTATAGTGAGGTTTTAACCCCCATCAAGAACTCCTGTTTCTCTCCATCCATAACAACAGAAAGAACGCCTTTTTTGTTAGCAAATCTCCAAAGCAGTTAGGCTTGGAATAGTCCCCTCCCTAGTGCAATAGGTTTTAGCATCAAGATTAGTATCTCGTTCCCATCTCTTTTAGGACAAGAAAGTTCCATCTAAATGACCTACAATTTCCCTTTTCGGAGTCTTTAAAAACCTTAAATGGTTTCCTAATTTTGTTGCGATTGAAAGAAGCAGTAGGAATATCAGTAGTCCATATTGGTACGGCATCTATTCCCCAGGTTCTGAAAATTCCAATTTTTTCACCCTTTTTGGGTAAAGTCTCCCAACTATATTTGAAATCATTTTTATCCTTCTGAAAAAGAGAGCTTTCCTGAAGTTCTGTTTTTGCTCAAAGAATGAACGCTGGAAATCACCATATCACCAATTATGCACCTTTGTTGAAATTTCCTCAATACTCTCCAATGCTTCACATATCAAAAGTTGACATTTTCGTCAACCCGAATTTCTATATGGAAAATATATCTAGAATCAATAGGACACAAATTATCTTTCCTTCATCAGTATAAGGGGTATTCATATCTTAAGAGCTGCTTCTAGAACAAGCAATCAACAAATTATTCTAATATAACTAAAATATGAGTTTTTCATTAGATTTGGTAAAAATGACCAACCGAATGACCCAAATCTATACCCGAACCGACACCTAAAAAGCTCATCCGAAATGAACCTGAAACAAATTGAACCTGACTCAAATACTTTCATCATTTTTATGTCCAAGACAAGCTTACTAGACCAAATATCAACTGTCCAGAAGTTAACATGAAGTTAACATGATCTGAACTTGAAACTGAACCAAATCTTAGTGATTTAAACATGATGCGGCCTAAACTAACACGGCCTGAAATTGACCCTATGTATTTTTCATACATCACAAAAGAAAATTATTCTACGTCCTGTTGGCCTTATATGAACCATTAAAAAAATAGAAGCATAGGGAGGGCATCTCAAAGTTACAATGACATCTTGATACTCTCATATACAACATGGATGTTGAACTTCTTGTCGAGGCTGTTCTTAATTAATTTTATGTCCTGCTCAATTGTAGGAGTCCAAACCCAAGGTCCAATTCTGAAGTATTATGGGATTGGAGATGTTCTGCACGTTCTTATGCTTATGTTAGCTGTATTCCTAGGCATAATAAGAGTAGATATTAATATTTTTGAGATCTCTATTTTCTATTTTTTGGTTAGGTTTATTGTTTAGGAAGTGAACTCTTCACCAAGTTATTCATCATCATGAGAAAAGAGGACCACCTTGAGGTGTATGCCTTCTATACAAGATGAGGCACTTAAAGTGCCCCATGGAGTTCTTTGTAGCGAAGGCACAAGGAAGAGAGGAGAAGAAGGTTAAAGAAGAGTTGAGTCCTTGGAGTTTTGAAGATGATGCTTTTTTCTTTTGAGTGGAGTTTATGGAAGGAGAGGAATTGCTGGAATTTTCCGGGCAAGGCTAGGTCTATTCATGATTTCAAACTTTGCTTTCGGAGAACTTTGTATAATTGGAGTCATGTTCTCTATCATGGTATAAAGTTTACTTTTTTAGGTTTTTGATATGATCCTTGAGAGCTTAAGGGCATGGTATTATTGTGATGGCCTCCTTTTATACGTAGTTGAGATCCCCTTGGTGTCTTTTATACAATATTTTTGGTTACTCTTCAAAAAAAAAAATTGTACCTTCTTTGCCTCCTTCCTCTTAACTTTGACCACCTCATCCGCTTTTGATTTTTTGGAGGCAAGTGGGTGGTAGATGGAGACTCAAATTGTGCTAGGAGGATGCAAGGTCCGACAAACATTAGAATGGGGGTTATGGGTGTCTATAGGTGTTAATCCCTTGGCGTCTTATTAATGTATCTTTTGATTACTCATTAAGGGGAAAAATTTGAAGGGGTATTTTTCTTTGTTTATGATAAGTAATCAAAGATGTATAAAAATGAACCACCAAGGGGATCTAGAAGGGGAGTTATTCGGTGATAGTTCTTCATCCGGTCAAATGGAAAAAAATTAACAACTTTTTAATCATTACTTGTCTTATTAACTTGAATTTTTCTAAAAAATCTACAGTAGTAAAACTTGTTATTCAATGCATAAGTTTCTTTAAAAATTTTGCCGTAGTGGGATTAGGTTCTGTTTTTACCCCCATTCGTGTACTAATTGAAGGAAATTTTATCTTATGGTTGCTATAGCAACAATTATCTCAGTACAAAATTTGTTTTGTAGATGAATTATAATCTTATAGCAATGATATGTGTTAGTGGGATGCTTGGCTTCAACCAAACAATATCAGTGTGTGCTAGTGGCTCCTAAAGTGATGATAAGGAGAAGTTTGACTTTCGGAATTTGGAGAGGATCTCATTGGCCATTTCGTGGAGCATGTGGAAGCAAATCAATAATGGATTTTTGACAGAAAAGGTTCATTTGATAAGAGTGTAAACTGCAGTTTTGAAGATTTTGTACTAGTTGTAGTCTTAGGAAGTGCCATTAGATGCTTTTGAACTTTGGAGATAAAGAGATTCATGGGTTTTTTCCTTTCCTTTCTGTACGGGTAGCATCCCCATGGTGGTTTCTAATATGTTTTTGTTTTTGCACATCAAAACATTCAATTATATAAAGCAGAGTCCCATGGTAAAGTTGGGGATGCTAGTGTTATGTTACGCCCTCAAATTCCATAATCACCACTTTAGTCTTAATGACTAATTAACTAATAATTAGCTCAGCGGAAAAGAGGATTAAGAGCGTTATTGCCACCCCAAAACAAAGGGCAACGCAGCTGCCAAAAAAAAAAACCAAAAATTAACGAACATGAACCCACAATGCCACTTGCTAAAATAAAGTTCATAATATTTAAGACACCAAGCTTGTACAACATAAACAAGTCAAGTTTAGTAATATCATCACTATTACAGCTTATTTACCCAGAAAATAGACGATTCCCCAGCGTCACATTCTTGACTACCTCTGTGAGATTCCAAGTCCTGTTGACCAAATTAAACACGTCTATTTCTTGCTTCCATCAACTGGAATGCCCCCAAATCTCATAACAAACCCTTGAGTGTTTTGGACAGATTTCAATGTTAACTTAGAAAATTCATATCTTTTTGTGCTAATGTGGAATCAAGGCATAAGACCCCAACATAGAAAGCTTGAAAGGTGCTCTAAAACATTCATTCAAATCACAAAGTGAAAAACGACAATAAGGTCTTCAAAAACGGACTTGAACCGAACTACTAAAATGGTCATAACTCGGGTTATATACTTCCAAATCAAGCGAAATTGACTTATTGGAAAGATAACTTTCTGCAGTGTATTCTACCACGTTATGCACTTTTTGAGATCCCAAATTACTCCATATTCTAGCTTTATATTACCTCTTTTACACCTTATTTTCCCCTTCTCTTACCTTCCTTGCTCCCTAACGGTAACTTCTTTACCCTAACCCTTAAACATAATCCATTTATATTTTCAATCTATGATTTTACCCCAAATAACACATACAACACAAATTTCAAGTTCATCCATGATATTTTGATGAAATTAAGCATAATTGAGCATATTCTCAAACCACCCTTAACCTTTGTCTCATATATACATCTCCAATAGCTTTATAGATTATAATCTCTCTTACTAGTTACTATATATCGGCATAATTAATAGCCAAACAATGCACAATTTGAAAGATCCATACTGAAAATCAACATATTATTGATATCTCACAACCTTATTCTATCTTTTAAAATAAATATCACAAAATACCCATAATTTTTATAATCAGTATTTAAATTCAATTGAAAGTTTCCTCATTATCATTGCGTTTAGCTTTGCATGTCAATTTTTAGAATTATGAAGCATGAATTTTGAATGGTGAAAGAGAAGTGTTTGAAATTAGGATTTTACCTCACAACTATATAAAGAGGAAGAAGACAAAAGGAGGAGTAGTGGGGGCAGCCGGAGGTGGCTGGTGGTGGCGGCGGGTGGTGGAGAAAGAGAGAGAGGAAGTGTGTGTGTGTGTGTGAGGAATTGGGGTTTTGAAGTGGTATGTGATATATAAAGGAAGAGATGAGTTTTTATTTTGTCTCTCCTCAAACATAAACCCAAAGCTAAGTTTTTTAATTAGTAATATTGTTATTATTATTATTCATTTTTTTTCTTTTTATTATTAATGTAAAGTCATTTCCTAATTTTCCAAAGGCTACTACTTCTACCTATTATTCTACTCTGTTATTTAATTTAATTTATATTTATTTTGAATCTATTATGATTTATTATTTTTCTTTTGAGAAAGTTATCATGATTAATCTTATTTTAGTAAACTTATTTTACATTCTTTATTTTGAGCAAGATTATATGTGTAAGTGTGTAGTTATAAGTATATAATTATCTTTTTTATTGTTTATTATTTAACTTTTAATATTTAGTTGGGTCATTTCATTAGTAAACTTATTTATCTAATACATGTACAAATTATATATTTGACCGAAGACCTCTAACGTACCTCAAGCCCTGGAAAACAAACACTTATAAATTTCAAATTGAAGGGCGTGTGCTCGATTTGGTTAGTTTAACTATTGTTTAAGGGGATTAATAATATTAATTAGGTTCGGGTTATTATATGTTATGACCGCATAACTGCTAATAGGTTTAATTTGGTTCCATAACTCATACAAATAAAACATAATGGTATAGCTCTTTAGTGGGCCAGTAGAGAATCTGCTTTGCAAACAATTGAAGAATTCACTTTTTATAAAAAAATTCAGAGTGCAATAGAAGCAAACTCCTGCACTTGCCGGATGTGGGGCAAGGGTTAGGCTTGCTAGATTTGAACCCCCTCCCCCAAGGCTGCGGATGCTGTGCTACCTTGGTGGGATGCTGGAGTATGGATTTGGTTTTGGTTCGCAAAGTATAAGAGTGAGACAAGTTGGAGATCCCGTTTTGGCATTACTAATACAATACCAACTGAATGAGCAAGATAAGCCTAGCTACTGGTTTTTAAGCAACTTCACCAAGATAAAACTCATAGTCATCTTGACGCAATCCTGAGGAACCATTGCCAACTGTTGGGTGTTGTTTGGTTGAGTCTAGGCCAAAAAAGCAAGGTGGGGCGCCGTCTACTGTATGGGTTACTATTTTAAGGGCCCTATAATTTGAGAAGCATTATGGGTTTCCCTCTATTGTAGAGAGTGAGGTCTACAAAGACACTATTGCGCCCATTGAAATAAAATAGTTTAACTGTATGGGTTACTATTTTAAGGGTGCTATAATTTGAGAATGCATTATGGGTTTCCCTCTATTGTAGAGAGTGAGGTCTAAAAAGACATTATTGCTCCCATTGAAATAAAATAGTTTAAAATTTTTAGTTAATAGAAGTCTAAAATTTTAAAATTATTCCACATGCATATAAAACCCCTCCCCTATAACCAAGGTATATCTTTTTGATCTGATGTTGAATCAATCATTAGAAGAAACCACAATCTAGCCAAACGATGACTGTATGAATTTTTGAAAATAACCTTTCCATTTGTAAATTTCAAATAGAATTGAAGGAATAAAAGAAAAAATCTTTTTAAAATAAAAATGTAGCAAAGATTAGAAAATTAGGTAAATGAATGAAAAAGTTAAAAAAAGTAAGAAAATTCGAAAAATAGACAACAAAATTCATTTTTTCAGAAATGTAAATATGTAATAGACATGTTTTTTTCTAAATTTTGCTCATTCATTTTTTAAAATCCTTTTCATTTCAAAACTCAGAAGTTTTTTAATCAGCAAAAAAATCATTTCATTCCTTGCCTCCTAGCACCATTGTCACAACCAAGCAGCACCCTGCCTGATAGGAGGGCCGGCGATGCCCTGCAGGGTTCAATGTTTGCCAGCTGTCCACCCATTTTCCCTCTAAAACAGAGGTGAGTGGGTGGAGTAGTTTTTAATTTGAGGTTTTTGTTGATGAAAAATTTTAATTTATTTTGTTTTGATAAGGGCGATGATATTGTTTAAGCTATTAGGGACTTTAAAATAAGTTTCCTTAAATTGAAAATGCTCATAATTTGTTCCCAAATTACAGGGCCCTTTGAATAGTTTTCATAAAACTGAGGGTTACCACAGTAATTTTTGAGTCTTAGGCTGTCAGTCATCTTAGTTGCCTCATGAACTTTCCTGTTTGAACTTTTCTTTGTTTCTATGTTATAATTTTGTTTCTTCATACTTGCTCGGTTCCTTAATCTGTTTGGTAAAGCTAGTTTTTCTTTGCTCCTCCCTTCTGTTCTTTTGCACTGAATAAACTCTTGGCCCAGAGATTTTTGTCCTTCTGATTTTAGAAGTATCAATGGTACTCTTTTACAGATGCATGCAAAAGTCAAAGTATGATATCGGTGAGGAGGCTGTACATAGGTTTTCCTTGTCTTATGAAGATAGAGCAACACTTGCGCTAGCTGAGTGGGTGGACGATACATTCAAGAGAGCATCTGTAAGCACTAGTTCTTGTTTCTAAAGATTATTCTTTACTTGCTTTTTAGGTTAATATTGAGTGGCAGGTTAGGAATGACAGAGAAAAATGGTGATATATGTACATGAGATCAGTATTATTTAGGTTTAAATAAATTTCAATTGCTTGCATGTTGATGCTAAAATGGTGGAACAATATTGATAATTTTGGAAAAGACTGTATTAGTGGACTGTTGTGGGCATTTCATTGAGGTCGTGGTTGATAGTAAAGGAATTGGCATTAGTTACTAAAGCCAAAACTTTAGTGCATTGGCAAATTATTTGTTTTTGCTGATTGGTATTCCATCGGTGTTATGGTTGATCACACCCTCAAGGAAAATTTAAGAGGCAAATAAATTGGTTTTAATGTCTTTGGTTTGGATTTTGGAGAGTAGAGACGTGTTAACACTTCTATGTCTTAAGTTATAATACCCTTGTTTCTCTGTGCTCATTACCGTCTACCCTTACTTTTTTCCATTTCAAATCTAGATTTGACCTCGGGAAATATGACACACTCACACATGCTCTGTGTGTGTGTGTGTGCACGCATGTTCCTGCTCTCTCTCTCCCCTGATCCTCCACTCTTACATGCCTTTCTCCATTAGGGTGTTCCTCGTGATATGGGGCTCCTAGTTCAGCTACCTTACCGGCCCAATAAGTATTTTAAAATGACATCAAAGTAACCTTGCCCATGTCCCGGGGAGGGGGAGGTATGAAAATCTTCATACTCTAATGCTCTCAGTGCTCTTATTCAGTGAAGTATGCAATTACAAAAGCATAATTTCGTCCACGATTGAGCATTTGACTCCAACTCCACAGAACTCTGAAAAAACAATGTTCAGTCTCTTGTTAAAATATAGTGTTGCCCTCAAAGTCCACCAATTCCTCTTTCGTCTCTGCCAAATAGCCCTGGAATAATCTTCCAATTCCAAGAACCTAACTCTTCTTCATCCTTCCGTAAGTGACCAACTGATACTTGGTGTTCCTTGATTGAACCCATGTAAACCCCATGAATGAGAAAGAGAAGTGTCAAAACAAAGAATTATCTGTGTGGAAATTTTACTAGGAGTAGTGCTTCGGTGGGAAGCTTTAGACTTCCATGTGGCTGTGACAGGAAAGTCAAGACCTTTTGTGAAGCTTATTGGATTTATGGGATTAGATGATCATATCATTTTCTTTTGGCAGACCATCATTGCCTTAAGCAGTTGTGAGGTTTTTAGAAATACTAGAAATTCAAAGGAGATTTTGGTGGAGATTGACAAATTTGATAGGGTCCATGACAGAGAAGATTTTCTAACTGGTAGATCTTTTTTCCAAAATTACTTTGGAAAATGAATAGAATGGGATGCTTTTGAAGGACCTCATTATAGAGAGGCTTTGTGATGGATGAAATGTAGGGGACAGTCTTTAATGTGGAAGCAGATAAGGTATCTCATCCAAGGGTTCTTTTAGATCACTAATGTTAAGATATAGTGTCAAACAGTTCTATGGGCAACTTACATGGATTGGTACTTATGACATTTGAGGAGGTTGAAAAGGAAATAGGGTCCTATCCCTGTGCTATCGACCTTTGGCACTTGGCCTTAAGAGCTTCATTCATTTCCGCGGAGATGCCAGATACAAAGGGCCTCTCATGTTTAGGATGGAGACGTCCTCACAATTGACCCATGAAAACGATTATTAGACACTCTCTAATCTTAACCTGAATTTGTCTAAAATGTGTTTCCTTTGATTAATGTGCCCTGAAGTTTGTCTGGCTTTGCTTCTTTAGCCAGGTGTTCTACTTTAGTGGTCTATTACCTACTTATGTCTTCCCCTAGGCAAGGTTACTAAAACTGGACCTGTCAAAGAACTTTTTAATTAAGAGTTATTCTGTTGCATGTATATTCAGACATCCAAATTTGAATGTGTGGAAAATTTATGTTTTGTTTTACTATTGATGTCAAATGAAAAGAAAACAAGAACTATTATTTCTCATTTGGTATTTAGATTTTCAACTAAATTGGTTACTATATTTAATGATATAAAAATATGTAATCAATTATTGCGCCGGTTGTCATTGTGTCCAGCCGTCCAAGATAGATAGCAAAGAAAAAGGTTTAAGGATCATATGTAGGGTGGGGAGAGCAAATGACTTGTAATGCCGTAAGTGTCATGTAAATTTTTTTGACTTAGGACCAATTTAAATGTTCATCATAGTTTTTGATGCTGAGTATAAGGTGTGCTTGTGTAAAACTTTCTGGGTTTACTCCAGGCAGCTTCCATTTTTGTAGTTTGTATTAACTTGAGCTAGTAAAAAGAAGGTGATCTGGGTGAAATAGTCACAAATGCTGGTTCAGCTGGGCTGTTTGCCCAGTTGAACCTGGTTGTGACTGATTCTTGACTGGGTTAGCTGGATAATGATCCAATGGGCACATCTGGACAAATGGACTATTTCCAGTTCCCTGTTGTACCAGCCAGGCTAGATGGTCTGCTCTGGTAACCTTTCCTTGAAGAGGTAGCCCTTCAAGCTCTGTCTGTTTTGCTTCCAGTGGCTGAGAAGGTAATCTAAATTGTATAAAAGGATGGAAGGTTTCCTTTCTCTAGTTGAGTGTTGCCTCCGGTGACTTGTGGCTGGTACACCTGGTATACGTGCAAACCTGATTCTCTTTTTGCTATTGGGGAGGGGTATAGAGTCTCTCACCCCTCTTGTTTCCCCACTGTTTTTTAAACAGCCATATTCCTTTCTTGTCAAGAGCTTCTATACTAATTGTTGTGCAAGTTCTTTCCTGTGTATTATTTCTCCCCGCCCCACCTTTTCTTTCATTTCCTTGGTTCTTTACTTTGGATTACATTATTTTTGCCTGTTCCAGTGAACATCAAATTATGTGTAATCCTAGGTTGAGGACGCAGTAATTCGTGCTACTGATGGAACGATGACCGTCCAAGAAATTGATCTTTCATTTTTAAGATCTCAAATCGGTCCACTGGCTACAGTAAGTGTGCTAGTATTTTGATTTCTTGCTTGTGATTTCTCCCAAGGATATTATTCAAATGCTTATATTCGAATCTTTCTTTGCAGATTCTTCTGTGCATTGATGTTGCAGCGGCTTCTGCAAGGTCTATAAGCATATCAGAGTGGCTTTTGGATCAGGTATCTTGATTTAGTATGGTGATGTTTATTAGAGACCAATGACCAACGAGGATGACTAAAATGGCATAATTGTAACGGTAACAAGAAACATCAATTTTTGCTGGCATTATAGAAAAGAAAGAAGTCAATTGGGGGAAAAAGTTACTCACAACTACCCCCAGCACTTCACCGTTTCCCCATGTCTCGCTTTCCTTTCTCACCCTATATCTACCTTTTGATTCCCTTTCCTCTCCTAGCATAAACCAAAATATTGTACTCCTTCTGTCATGTAAAGAATGTCCACTTTGACATATTTTGACCTTTAACTTGTAACAAACTGTATTGATCCAGAGTATGAAACCACCACCATTAGATGTGTATTGCAAAATATTCTTATTAGAATATGATTTTGTAATTTTTACAATGATATTGTAATAAATATTAATTGTAAAAGCATGTCAAAGTTTAAATATTAATTACTATTGTAATGACAACTAAGAATGCTTTCTAATTACTATTGTAATAAGGGATTCAAAACGTGGTTTCGATTGCGATTGCAGTTTCAGTTGTGAGTGACGGAAAACTTGCTCTAATGTGGCAATTGTGTTTTATTTCACGGTTTCCGGAGAGTGAAAATGCGGTTTGCTCATCTTGAAAACCTTTCCGATGCAGCCATTTCATTGAGGGATGGGCACATTTTGAATCAATGATTATAATGACAATCAAAATTTAAAAGATATGCTTATAGAATTGCTATCATAATAATTAATTTTAAGCATAATATTTGTAGTATTCTTGGTCCATGATTTCAACATTTGTATGTGTATAATAATAATATTACATATATAAGATTTTGCCCATGTTCTAAGAAAATACTTACAAAAAAAAAAATGAAAAATGTAAAATCTTTATATTTGTTTTACATATGGAAATGAACGTATACTATCTCTTACTTTTTATAAATGTCCTATGATCTTCTTAATTAAACTGTTAGTAAAGTAATCTCAAAAGTTACATAAAAATGAACCTATATTAATTGTCCTCTAAAAATGAACAGCGATCACACTTTTGAAAAATATTGGTTTAAGCTCTGTAGGTTGATTGATATGTACAGGGGATGCCCTGTGAGAAATTTTGTAATTGAGCAGGACTAAATCCCAAAAGCCTACTTTGTACAGAATGTGTTTATTTTGAAGTAATTGAAAATTTACTTTCCAAAAAGCAAAAAGAACAAGGAATCAACATATGATTAAAGCTCTGAAGACCAAGTGTCTTTGCGTTTTGCTAAAGGGGTGCATGTTCTTCGGAAATATGTGATTAACACCAAATATGGGATTGACATTATGGGTTGGGGACTTAGGGGAGCAACAAGAGCTCCTTTGCTTACAGGGTTGGTTTTTGGATATCCTTAGTGCATTTTGAGGTGAAGAATACATTTAGAGTTTACTATAATGGTGTGTATTTATCTCCCACCTTCGCCTTACAGCTTGTGGCCCAGGACACTATAAATTTTGAGGCACACATCTAACCTCGTGTCAAGAGGCTCACCCCTTCTGAGGTGCTGGCATGGTTGCCTCACACCAAGGCATGCCTCAGGCAGGATTCTTTAAACTATGGACCACTGTTTTTTGGTTGCAAATAATATATTGCTAATTGAATAGCTTGTGAGAAATAGAAAATAGTACCCATTCAACTGACATAGAAAACTGGTAGTGACGTACTAGAGTTGTTGGACCCTAGATTTATAAGTTCATCCATATTTATATTCATACTGCGTGAGTCCACCTAGGCAAGGTGTGGATGACCCAATGTAGCAGCCTTGTCCCTCAGTGAAATTGTAGATTTGGTGGGTTTGTTGGACCCTAGATTTAAAAACCATTGATTGCTTACTACTTGTGGAAAGGAAGCAATCTACAGTTGTGAGAGACATTTTGTTTGTCTACTACAATAAACTGAAAAATTGTACCAAATTGGCTCTCTTACATGTCCAGAATCTGGGCGTTATGTCTCAATACCCTTGTATTCCATCTTGTTTAACAAAAATTCAAGTCAAGCCCTCATACGACCTCTTGCTATCCAGCTTATCCTTTTTATTCCTGCCATCTTTCTTCTCCCTTTTATATCCCCCTCCCCCTTCACTAATGGCTTCTTTGCCATGTACCTGCATTGGAAGTGAGCCACTAAATGTTCTAATATACGAAGAAGTTATCTGATTGTGTATCAGAAAATGAAGTACAATTTGAGTGCCGCACCTTAAGCCTTCAGAAGGGAGCATTACCAAAAGAATGTGACATGTTTAAAGGTCTTGATTGAGCTGCTTCAGAAAATGATCTTCAAGTGTGCTCCTTGACTGTAAATAAAATTAGAAAGTGGATAAGATTATCTCGCTTTATCTGATGATTGAGTTTTCTTTTGATTGTCCTTCTCACTTGTCTTTTGTAAATCATGAATCATCTCATTAGTTCAGTTCTGATTCTACCCTGAGTTTCATCAAGTTTATTTCTTTATGTTTGTTTAGTTGTCACATTAAACTTGTATTTCAATGTCTTTAGCTCTGTACTTTTATGAAACTTCTTCTACTTATCTTGGCTCGTTTGGAGTAAGGCTGTTTACATCGTGGCCTTTTGAGATCCGGCTGGATCACACTGGGCTTGTCATTGTTGGTTTCTTGTGTTGTACTAAGCCTGTTTAGTGTTCTGACTTTCATTGTGTGTACGCAGGCTCAAATTATGTTATCTGAAATATACCCTGGAGGTTCTCCAAAGATTGGTTCCACTTATTGGGATCAGATCCGAGAGGTTACATTAGCTTCTGTGGCAAGGCGTATTCTCAAGCGTCTGAACGAATTCTTAGAACAGGTATGCTTTAGAATTTTGTTTGATTTTGCTTATTACCTATCAGGTACCATAGTCAACGTACCATTGTATTAGGAACATAGGCTTTTTCAAGCGGCCATCGGATCTCAGCATTGTAAAGTTTGTAAAGATGGGTTTTGTGGAGATAAAAGGCCTTATAAAGCTCTCACCCTGATGTTTACTTTTTATACTTGAACATCGGATAGACAAAGAAGAACATATTCCTCTATTGCTTCAAACTCTGGTATATTTGGATTGCATCTTTGTTATAGTGGTGTATGGGAGTGCTAGGGGTGAGAGAAGAGGGCAAGCCCCCAGGTATCCCATCTTACAGCTGGAGGTAGAGCTAGTTCCTTGGTGTGGGGAAAACATTAATCCCGCATGGTCTGAAAGGCTTGTAAGCACAGATGATTATGTTTGGCACTTATTTG
Source organism: Talinum fruticosum (assembly GCA_021018815.1). Classification (NCBI taxonomy): domain Eukaryota; kingdom Viridiplantae; phylum Streptophyta; class Magnoliopsida; order Caryophyllales; family Talinaceae; genus Talinum; species Talinum fruticosum. The sequence continues at coordinate 9,188,601 of JAITYX010000006.1, read as the reverse complement.
GCATGGAGACAAGAAAAAGCATGCATACGAAAACAACATTTTTTCAACATTTGTAGAGGCAGCATGATGCAATTTGAATGCCTTTGCAAGCCCCCTTCTCCCCCTTCCAAACAAATACAATAAAAGGAAACAAAGAGCTAAACTAGTGAGATGATATATTGTTGTCTTTCTTCTGTCATCCTGTTATTTTATGCTATATATTCACAGTTTAGTTTAATATTTTTCTTGTACGTGGTTTATGTATGCTTCCAGGAACGTCTGTCAGCTATCCAAGCCGTTCTATCAGGACAAACTATATTTACTTCTCAGCGGCAAGGGCAAAGAGATCGTGCACTTTCAATGTTACTCCAAATGATTGAAGATGCCCATATGGGCAAGCGTCAATTTCTAAGCGGTATCGATTTAGGATTTTCAAATTGTTGTGCTATTTATGTGAACTAGCCCAAGATGTATATTAAAAAAGGGAGAGTTGTTGTTGTAACCTTAGATATAAACAAATAAACAAATAAATCATATGAAAACTTGGTAGGTCACAATAATATTAGTAATACTAGTAAGAGCACACTAATATCCAGTAGACAAGTCACTCAAAAACAATGCTCGCTAAGAGACTAAATGCCAAAAATGTAGACCACCAACTACTTGATATCTACCACTCTAATTCTAGAACTCCATAAATATCTTGAGCCATGTTAGTCTAAAGTGTCTCATATCTTGTCTAGTTACCTCTTTCTAATTCTTTTTTAGCTTTCCTCTACTCCTCATATAATATATGAAAATTCAAATACCTCAAACTAGCTCCCAAATATTCAATTGTGCTTTTGAAATTTAAAAATTGATACCTTTGCAATATTTGGAGGAATACGAGGAAGGAAAGGGACTGGTGGGTTTTTTAGGCAAAGCTACGTCTTATCAAAAGTTTAGAACCTAGTCATTGAGTATGTTACCTAGTTGGATTCAAGTGCTGAACTGTGAAAGGCATTTGACCTTTTTGGATTCTATAGTTGCCCCCTTATACATGGATAATATCCCATTGACGGTATACACTTGGCATCAAAAAGAATAGTAGGGGAGAACTAAGAAAACATTGTTGAATGTCAACTTGGCTTTGGAAGTTGACTCCAGAAATTGTGGTATGTACTCGCAACACACCAAACAAGGAAAAATCATGCTGTTATAGAGTAGTTTGGCTTCTCTCCAAGCCCTTGAAATCTCATCAAGTGAAGTCCCAAATATCTTTTGGGTTTAGTATAATCTACTTTTTCTCAAAACACTCAGGAAAGCAGCGTGGATACACCAAGAACAACGTGACATGAGAAGCTTGGCAGGCATATTTTCTTCTTGTTCAAACTTACAAAAGAAATTTGGCTTTTGATCCAATCTCTGGTGTAATGTTAGGTCTTAGAATTACTTTTCGGTAAGTGTTCTCATTCCTTCGACCTTCATCATTCTGCAGAATTTTCTGTTTGGGGTATAGTCTTTATCATCTGCATGCTTGGTTTTCCTCTTTGTGCTTCGTTTAAGTGCAAAGTAGTTTGGAATCCAATCATAGGGAGGTTTCATTACATAGCACTCTTTTTAGCCTTCCCATTTATTTAATGTTCAAACTCCAAATGCATTTTCTACATGAATACATCCCATAACAAATTCCCATCAAAGTTTGACTTTGCTTTGCATGTAGATGTTGCCTTTGAAGTTTTATGCAACCGAAAGACCTCAGTTGGACTAATGGGGAGACTTTACTGCGTAGTTGTTAGTCAGGCCTGATTATATGGCTGACAATGTTGGCCGCTTGAGAGAAGCCAAGTCCAAAAGATAATGGTCATAGAGACGAGGATTGATTCGATGGATATGGCAATATAAGATTTAACGAATGAAATGGTCAGAGAGAAGATAGGTATTGCACCGACACACGAAAATATATGACAAGGTATGGTTAGGACACATCATAAAAGGTATATTGGTGAACCTGTGAAGAGGTGTGAGAGGATCGACATTTTGAAGCGTATAGATAGGTAGAGGAAGAAGAATCAGAATGAGGTTAGCAAACTAGGTGATAGAGAACGGGAATGGAAAAAGAGAGAAGAAGAGGAATTTTTAGGGAGGAAGAGAGGGAAATTTAGAGGAGAAAAGATGAAGAAGAAATAAGCATGTCGGTGCTTAATTCATTTTCATTCAATGTTCAATGTGCGGCGTCTCAAAAACACTTTGCAACCCGTTACTTGTAGCAAAATAACCCTAGTGACTTAATGACACAACCAAAAGCGACCTAACAAGAAAAGGACAAAAACGACAAACTCCTTCCCTAAGCCATCCTCAACCATATAATGTTTCTAATTATTAAATATTTTATTCTTTCTAGGCTTCTTCGTGAAGCATGTTTTTGTGATTCCATCATTAGCTATGAGACATTTGTGACATGAGGCAGACATGGATTTGGATGAGAGTGTGTGGAGGTATCGGATTAGGGTTGCAGCCTACTGGCCATAGTTGCTCAATATGCCTTTGTCGCCTAGGCACTGACCAAATGCTCCTTAAAACGAGCTTATTCATACAACTTGATTCGTTAACTCGAATTCTTTTGCATTTGCTTGCTTTTTGGTAACCCTTTTTCGTTTTAATATCTTCGTTTGAGCATAAAATATTTGTATTAAAAAGATACCCAAAGGGATGTCACCTATGTAGAAAAGGGGCAATTACAAAAACATCATGCTGTCAAGGTCTCGTACATGATATATCTGCAAAATCAAAAAGGTGTAATCAGTACCTCCATTAAGTACTGGACTACAGCTATACAAAGCTCTCATAAAGTAAAGCTTGAAATCTGGTAAGGATAGTTCTTTGCCCTCAAAAATCCGTTGTTTCCTTTCCTTCCAAACAGTCCACCAAATAGGCAAAGGGATCAGGTTGTGCCCTGCACCTTTTCCAGCTGTTATGGTGTGTAATTAGTCTCTTTTCACATCTTTGTCACAAAATGTAATGTTGTTTTGACTAAGGAGTTATGGATATGGTTATGTCGTTAGACCAGATGAGAAATTTTGTGTTGGCAGAGACCCTGGAATATTTATTGCTTCTGAATAGTTCTTATTGCTGCAATTAGTTTTAATAATTTCATTTGATGACTTATCGCCTGTCACATTGAGGATTCTATTTTTCACAATCTTTTGAATCACTTGTGCTTATGAATAGCTCTTCTCCTTTATACTCATAAAGGTTGTGATCATATTTAATGCATAGACTCGTGTCAGCATAGGTTCCTGATGGTTGCTGAATTCTCACATCCAATATGCTGTCTTCTAAGAACTTCAACAACTATCTCCCTGTTCACGACTGGGGTTCAGAGTGTCTTTATGTGTTTTTCTTTCTTGGATAAACTTCCAGGTAAACTTCACAATCTTGCAAGAGCAGTTGCTGATGAAGAAACAGGGACAGATTTTATCAAACTTGAAGAAACAGAACAAAAAATCCCTTCTGATTTTGACAGGAATAGCTTCCTTGGACTTGGTCTGAAAACTGCTAAACGGGCAGCCTTAAATTTAGCTACTGGTGAAAGCAATGTGCAAGCTGCAGCATACGACATGAAGGATGCTGAAAAGCTGTTATTCAGTCCCTTGAGTGCAAAGCCATCTACATATCTGTCACAGTTTATTCTTCATATTGCTGCAATTGGCGATATTGTTGACGGCACTGATACGACACATGATTTCAACTATTTCTCAGTCATATATGAATGGCCGAAGGATGTAAGTAGAGATCCCTTCTTAGCCCAAAAAGGATCTTCGCATATTTGTGAATCCTGCTGAATAAAATTGTGGTAATTCTCAACCTTAAAAGACCATGTCTGAATTTCGCATCAGTTGTATTGTAATAATTGCAGATTGCAGATTAGGATGAGGTTCTTATATTTTATGGAGTGGAGTGCCCAAGATATGGGAAAATCATCTTCCTTAGGTGAATGCTAGATAATGGATCTTTTATTATATGTCTATTGATTGAAAACGATCCAAGTATGAGGAAGACTCACACGTAAAGTCAAGGGAACTCTTTTTGTTGAGAATCTGTGTAAAAGCTCATGTCTGGAGGAAGTGGGATGTGACAACTAATAGTTTGATTGAAACTTAGAGGGGAAGACCCCACCTCTCTTTGTTCCCTGCACAGGGGAGGGGATTGGAAAAGAAAAACAATATGCTCAAACCCTTGCGGTCTTTATTCCAGAACCTGGTGATGCATGTAACACAATCTCATCCAATAGCCTAAGTTGGTCCTTAGTGTAACTACGATTGCCTCAGACAATGGAGCTTGAATTGGAACGAATGAAGATTGCTTGCTTGTGATCTTTATGTGCAAATTTTACCTTGATGTGAAGAGGTAGCACTTGAAGCTTTTGTGATACTTGGCGTAGCAATAACCAAGTTATTCAAATTGTGCAGCTATTTCTGTATGATGAGGTGGAGTGTTGGTCCAGAGATGAAGTTACTTAGAATGAATAAAGGCTTAGGCTTTAAATTGCTAGAAGCCAAAGATGTAGTCTCTTTATTGAAAAGAATGTCACTGAAATGCAAAAGTTTTACTTAATGGGTATTATGCAATGCTTTACTAGATTGGGAAAGTTTTTGCATGGAACAGTAAAGTGACACATTTTTTAGATTTTTAGAAGAAAATGATACAAATTTTGGGGGTATGGGACAAAAATAATACAAGCCTTTTTATAGGATGCCAACACTATGAACTTTAGTCATATTTAACGCAGCAGAATGCCACCGAGTTAAGGGTTTGCAACTTGGCGGAGCGATGACGTAGCAACCGAAGTCGCTCATGGACGGTGGAGTTGAAAATTAGCTTTGATTTTTTTCCTTGGTTTAATATAGGTTTGCTTATGTATCAATGCAAATAAAGAAGTTAAAGTTAAATCTTCAACTCCATCACTCTACCGAGTTACAGCCCCTTAATACGGTTGTGCTCATTAATACGATGGTGATTTTAAATAGGGTTAAAGTTCATACTGGTGGAGTTCAAGAGAAAAGTTTGTATTATTTTCATCCAATACCTCCAAAGTTCGTATTATTTTCATCCAAAAGTCCTTTTTTTTAATAGGAGATCGATAAGTCGGATGATTCCCCCTGGACTTGAATACTCTTTTTAGGTTACCTAAGTATTGAAAAAATCAAAATATAATGCTTATCACAATTAGCCAATTTCCACCCCTTGACCATACCTCTACTTCCACAACCCCTCCATCTCATGGCATAGCTTTGAACCCAACCCTACTCTCCCCTTATTAGGAAAAAAAAAGAAAAAAAAAGAGTTACCGCCATCGGAATCTCCAAAAACTACTACAGTACCACTAAGAGGTAAGGGAGTAATCATGAAGCCTATCGATGCAAAGTTAAAGAAGAGGAATCTCCGATATATTCCGTGGAGGAAGAGTCGGCATACCAACTTTTTGTCCATTGTCGTTGGGCTTTTGTGTTATGGCATTTGTCTTTCTCTTTGATGGGGGTTAGTTGGGTGCAACCAAGGGATGATCAAGTAATCAAAGAATGTACTCCGTATTAAAAAGACACGAAGGGTATGTTAGTATCTTTGATGGGGGTTGGTTGTGTACAACCTCAAACTATAAGAGATGTTTTGGTGGCGTGGAGAAGAAGATTAAAAAGAGTTGGACCCGGGGTTTGGAAATTGATGTCGTTGGCTATTTGGTGGAGTAAGAAGAGGAATTGTTGGATTTTTGGGGCAAGGTCGGGTCCCGATTTCAGATTTTTGAGAACTTTTTATGGTTGGAGTCAAGCTTTTTATCATAGTTCAAAGTCAACCTTTTTTGGATTTTGTTGATATAATTACTTTTGAGAGCTTTTGTGCTCGATATTATTTTGTGATTCCCTCTTTTTACATGGATGATATCCCTTGGTGTCTTTAAAATACAATATCTTTTTATTAGGGTTATTGACACTTTAGTACCCTGTACTATCTACAAATGATAAAAAAGCCCCTCAAGTATCGAAAATAATAAATTACTACCCGAGGTATCGTATAATGTTGTTTAATTGTAAAAAGTTTCCTTTTATGGGTTATATATATATACCAAACCAACGGGTAACTTTACAACATTATATGATACCTTAGAGTAATAATTTATTATTTTTGATACCTGAGGGCTTTTTTATTATTTGTCGGTAGCACAGGGTACTAAAGTGTCAATTTTCCTTTTATTATTCATCAAACTGAAGTTTTGAAGCCTATCTATCTCCCCAGCATGAGGCCTTATCACCAATTGCTGCATTTGTCTGTGTATTAGGAACAACAGTTAGCTTCTTTTTTTCTTCTGTTCGAGTGGGGGCTGTTAGGAGGGAATGTGAGATGAGGAGGTTGGTGATGATTGAGGAGTGCATGCTTTGGCTCTAACCAAAGCAAGCAGCATGAAACGACATAGGAAGGGATTTTAAAACCTTTTTCGTCCATACATAACATCTGGGTAATTTTAAACCTAGCTTTTCTTTTCCCTTTTCAAACAAAATGACTCTCAGATGTTGAAAGGATTGTAGGGGTTTCTGCATCCAATCTCACCGGAAAAAGTGAAGCAGAGATCTGAATGTCAATGTGAATAAACAGAGCACTTAACTTGTTTGGATGGTGCCTATACGCTCCTGCAGTCTTGCATATGTTGGCTTGACAATATTGTGTGTTGAAACCTGCTGGTCATTTCTTGGCCATTATATCACTAGTTCCTTAGCTCCATGTTTAGAAGCATGACTTCTAAGTTTCATTATATGCTTCTGTTGAACATCGGTTGCCTTGTAGGCAAGTCAGTTGCTATTGTGTGCACTTATGGTTCACCATGACAGAGTAATTGTTCTGTATGGAGTACAATCTCTTGCTACCAAATTGCCTTGTCTTGAAAATGAATGTTGTTTCCACTCCAGTGTTTTGAGTGTATTTGTCGGTCGTCATTCAAATGCGTGGTTATGTTGGATGTGTCCTTACACATGTATGGTGAAAAGAATTACGATGATGGCCCTGGATTGGTTTATGTTGCGCTCATCTGCTTGCTTTTTCCCTCTGTTCAGCTTGTTACTCGTCTAGTTTTTGAAAGAGGGAGCACTGAAGCTGCTGAAAAGGTTGCAGAAATCATGTCTTCTGATTTTGTTCATGAAGTGATCTCAGCCTGTGTGCCTCCTGTTTATCCTTCACGTTCTGGCCATGGTTGGGCGTCCATACCATTGGTTGCTTCTGACTCAAAGGGTAGCCATGGGGGTAATTCACTGACATCCTCTATGAGAGGGACATGGCCAAGTCATTACAATTCCTCAGCTTCAACCAGAATTGCCAAGTACCCTCTTCAACTAGAGATAATAAAGCATTTGGTTAAAATATCTCCGGTAAGAGCTGTGCTAGCATGTGTGTTTGGCAGCAGTATATTGTGCAGTGGCAGTGAGTCGTCCATATTTGGTTCTTTGAACAAGGAATTATTGCATTCACCAGATGCTGATAGACTGTTCTATGAATTTGCTCTTGATCAATCAGAAAGGTATATAGAGCTGTCGTGAATTTGTTATATGAACCAACCTTTCTTTTTGGCCTTACTAATGCAGTATCTTTTGGCAGATTTCCAACTTTGAACAGATGGATACAATTTCAAATGAATCTTCATCGGGTTTCTGAGTTTGGCGTAACATCAAAGGACACTGAAGATGGCAGTGGAGTAATAAACAATAGGAAATGCTCCATTAAGCGACCTCGGGAGCATGATACTGATACTGACTCAGAAGTCGATGATAATGTGGGAAGTAATTTGGCTACTGCTCTTCCAAACATTGTTCAGACAGCTGCTGGTCATGATACTCTGCAAGATTCTACACAGTATGTATCTGCTGAAGATGATGCAACCACTGTGTTGACTTTTGACTGGGAAAATGAAGAGCCATACGAGAGAGCTGTTGAACGGTATTCTCCAGTTGTCTGTCAGGTTTCTTTTTAAAGTGGATATTCCTCGATTGGCTTTCTCCTGCTAGAATTTCTTGTCTCTTTTTTCATGGACTTTGAATTTGTCATTTCATTTTTGTTTCTCTTTTGAATAGTCCGTTCTTTCACTAAACTGGTTGCTAGGTATAAGATCTTTGTGCAGATTAAGGTTTTTGATGTTTAAAATAGTGCATAATATGATGCAGTTGTCAATTTCAAGCATTAACTTATTACTTACACAGTGGTACCTCATCTTTTCGTGTAACTATTTAAAGGACCTTCACTTATCGAAAATAATTTTTAGGTACCTCAACTTTTCTTTAAATAATTTTATAGGTCCATTTTACACCTGAAAAGACATAATTGTCCTTTCATATAAACATCATGTCAACAATCTTTAGAGTTCATGAATTCATGAAATCATAATAAGTCTTATAACTTATTATAATGTTTTCATAGTTACTTTCACAACATTTTTTCAAAATATTTGTGTAAGGTTTTATACATGAAATCAGAAGATTGAGGTACCGTTATGTTTTTTTATTTAATTCTTTAGGCTTGTTCTCTGCTTTAAGAGGAACATCAAGCAATGAAGAGCCTGAAAAAGAGGGGTAGTAAGCCCAAAACTAGAATTCTAGATTATCCATTTCTGTTCCCTAAGTTCCATTGTATTTCAAGAAGGCCCTTTTCAAATTTGAAAATAAACAGCTATACATATGATCTAGTTACCATGGAAAGATTGAAAGGAAATGTACCCTTTCCATTTGTCTTCGTGGAGATTGAAAGGAAATGTACCCTTTCCGTTTGCCTCCGTGGAGATGCTTTGGCTTGATATCCAACATTTTATTAATATGACAAGAGTTCCTTGCAAGGCATCTGTTGCATGTGCCCAACATAGTGATTGAGCAGATCATAAAAACATGTAGTTGTATGGGTGCATATGATATATATGCTTCTTAGCCACCTCTCCCCATCTATTACCTTTGTATGAAAGGCATCAAATCAGCTGTTTTCTTTGTATGCCTGTTAGGAAATTCCCTTGGAATTAGTATTTATCATGCAGTTGCATGGGTGCATATGATATATATGCTTCTTAACCACCTCTCCCCACCTCCCACCCCTCCCCAAAAAGAAAGAAAGAAAAACCTTCTCTGCAAGAGACCAAAGAGCTCAATGTTGGCTGTTTTAGGCTTTTAACTTTAATTAGACATACCTTTTTCCAGAGTTTGGACTTCTTGACCCTGATGTTGGTCTGAGTTTACTGATCAGATTATGGGAAACTCTGGTGCGTGTGAGGTGGCAAGCTCACTGTGATCTTCAGAGGGCAAATTTATCAGATGCAGTAGTTCATTTTATCAGCAAGCTCTTTGTATTAGGCATTTCTCACGCATCAGACTCTTTGTATCAGGCATTTCTCATGCATCAGACTCTTTGTAATCCATTGCTGGATGTTTTATGTCTGTCATCTATTAGTCCTGTTGGTTTACTTATCTTCTTGCCGGGCATGAAGGATAAAGAATCTGCTATTGGTGTTTCTTTGTTCAGTATTTTTAGGAATGTGGTACTCTAGTGTAAATACGACTTATAATTCCTCTGTTTATATATTTGTGTTTCATTGACAGGTTGATTGAAGAGGGAAAATTGATGGATGCTCTAGCTATCTCTGATCGCTTTTTACATGATGGGGCATCAGATAAGCTGCTTAGACTGCTAATCGAACGTGAAGACAGCAACCAAAGTTTTGGAAATTTTCAAGGATATCACATAGACAGGATACCAAGTACTAGTTGGCAATATTGTCTTAGACTGAAAGATAAACAAGTAGCAGCAGAACTAGCTCTAAGGTTCGTAAGACTTTGTCATGTTTTTATGTGTCGATAGGCCCAGGATGGGTTTTACATTCTGACAAATACTTTGCTGTGTCAATAACTGTCGCATTTAACTCGCCAATTGATTTGGAAGATATGGGTCCTGCACAGCTTTTCCATTATGGTTGCTACAGTAATTTAGCAGGGTGTAGGGTGTAGGGTGTAGGGTGTAGGGTGTAGGGTGTTCAGGTGAAGATAAGAGTAGGCAGGAAGATTGCCTAACTGCAGATCTTTTAAGATGTCATTAGTAAACCTAGGGTTGGGAAAAGGAAGAAGAGGGAACAATATGCAGCTAAAAATGATAATACATTTCAGTGAGGCAAGCAAGAAGGTTCCTTCTCTGTTAGACATCTCCCCTCTTTTATTCTTTTTGTGAATGCATATTTCTCGTCCCATCATAGAGTTGAACTATGGCATAAATATTGAAGGTATTCTGAGGCAGTAAGAACCTGTGAATTGATAAATTTTGAAATACTTAAGGACCTCGTTGCTCTTATCTTAATTATGATACACCATGCATATTCCTTACCTGTCTTTCAACCTCTGTGTTCAGGTGATTTTCTACTTGTCTCTAAAGTGTAAAAATTTTTTTAATTTGGAAAGGTAAAATATTATATTATTTCCTAATGCAGATGTGTACAAGGTCAAGGCATCTTAACCTTTTATGACCCGTCATTCCGAAAAGCTTACTCGGAACCCTGTCCCCCTCCCCCAGCCAAAAAGAGAAAGAAAAAGAACTGTCCCCATAAGAACACTAGCTAACACAATTGTTTACGTGCTGATTACAGATGGAGCCAATGATTTTTTTCTTCAATCTTGAGCTTTAATAGGATCAGCTGGATGACATCTCTGACCAGATCATTTTTCTTTTTCAGCTTATTTTGGAAAACTCTGGCATCTCTTATTAAATTTAGATCAGCGCCGTTGTAGCTTTGAAAACATATTTCACCACTTTTCTGCTGTTTCTCTTAGCAATGAACCATGCAATCCAATAATCTGTCCCTGTCTCTCTCCATATTTACTTCTGCACATGTACAATTATCATTTCAAACCATTTTAGAAAAATTGCTAGAGATAAACAAGTGCTCATGACTTTCCACTTCTCTCAACTCAAACCAAGAATACGTTGTTTGCTGAGCTGCACAGAATCTTCAGAGTCTGTCACTTCTTGGTAGCGTTATATGCTTAGCCATACTTTTGGAGAAATTATGGCTTGGCATGCTTATTGGTGAACCACAAAACAAATTTCTGTACTTATCACTCGTGCCTTCATGATTCTATAAGCTATCCTGATCGTGTACTGTCCACCATTCTACTGCAAGATAATGTTAGGGAGTTTTTTCGACCTTTTTAGGTACTCCATTCAGCCTGTCCATGCACAGTGGAAATCCAGGAGGAATCATGTTACTATACTTATTGTGAATTTTTTTAATCACCAAGGGCCCTACTTCAAAGTGTATGAAATTATGGCATGTCTTGATTTATACCAAATCTTCTGGCTTGATCTGTTCTTCTGTCATGCATCAGCATCTTTGCTTGTTCTGACATCCTTCTTTACTTTTAGCTGCCTGCATAGGTGGGAGCTGGATGCTGCTTTGGATGTACTCACTATGTGTAGCTGCCATCTGCCAGAGGACAAGCCTATCAAGAATGAGGTCATAACTGCAAACCTTGTCATTTCTGTGTCCAAAATATTTTCTTTCAATTGGCAAACATCTAATCTGAGGTAAACACAGTGATAGCTTCTTATACACCAACATATACAACACGTTTGTAGAAATCCTAGTAGCCAGTTTATAAGAAGGATTGACAAATGACAATTACATCACCACCGATGCGTAATAATTTATGTTGAGTGTTCTTACCTATACGAAAACAATTGACAGCAAGTGCGCAGCTTCTGTCAGAGCACTTGAGGGTTGATTTACAGGTATAGAAACAAAACAGCAGCTTCAGCCAGTTAATGCGATGCATTTCTTAGCATCAATAGTCTCGTTGGTGCGGCTTGCACTGTTTCTTCATTGATTTCATTTTTTTTTTTTTTTGAGTGATCGTAAACTATTTTAGGACACTAAGAGGATGTCACCCATATACAAAAGGGGCAAATACAACCCCTCCAGCGCTCAAGAGATATCATTTCTTATTCCTTCTCTTATTGCATATGCTCAAACGTTAATTCCTACATTCATCTCTATTGTGTCTAAAGGTATGCTTAATTTGATGTCTCAGTATGTAGCATAGCATTTGTCAAAGTGGAGTTCTTTGCCTGCTGTGTGCTCTTCTTTTTAACTCACATTCTCATTTTTGTGCCTCCACCAATGCCTAATGTTTCCTCTCCTTTGTTTGAAGCCAAGTCACTTTCTTTAATTTGTGGTGTTGTTTTTTATTTTGTGAATAGTCCTCGAGAGCTATTGACTGAATGGCAGAAGATGCTATAAGTATGTATTGCTTGGTTTTTATCAATGCTCATTGCCTATATTGAGATGATTTGTTATGTAATGCCTTCTTGTGAGAGATCAGGGTATTTGTACTTTGCATCCATCAGGAGATTTCAAAATCATGGATGCCATGATATTGCATTTCAGCTCTTGTTGATTCTTTCTTTTCCATGTGGTACATTTTTCTTTCTGTTGGTCTGAGTAACTGCTGCAAGATCTTTGACATTTCATTCAGTTTAGTTCTACCATTGTCCGGAAATCCCAAGATTAGAGGATACTTTTGACATGATTTTTTTGGATGACTAGATCCTGCAAAGGAAACAAGCATTACAAAGATACAGGCATATACTATCTGCTGATGATCAATATAACAGTTGGCAGGAGGTATTTAATACCATTTGTACCTAAATCACACTTTCACATAAGTAAATTCTTTCCATCATTAATTTCTGTTTCTGTATTATTCGACTTTTTAGGTTGAAGCAGCATTCAAGGAAGATCCTGAGGGTCTGGCACTTAAATTAGCAGAAAAAGGGGCTGTTTCTGCAGCTTTGGAGGTAGCTGAAAGTGCAGGGTTGTCCATTGATCTAAGGAGAGAATTGCAAGGCCGACAGCTTGTAAAACTATTAACAGCAGACCCGTTAAGTGGAGGCGGCCCAGCCGAAGCTTCTCGTTTTCTTTCATCTTTACGTGACTCTGATGATGCTTTACGTGTTGCTATGGGTGCTATGCAGCTTTTGCCCAACCTGAGATCAAAGCAGCTTCTTGTAATTGTGTTCTTCCTGGACTTTTTTTGTTCTCGTTATCAGCATTGTGTAGTGATTATAACTAGGACAGCCCACTACTATCCAAAAACATAGACTTGTTTGGTCTGGACCGAGAAAATGCACTGCACCTGACTATGTCAAACTGGACCAGACTGGTTGCCCGGTCTTCGTCCGTGAAAGTGTTGATTGTGGTTTTCAGTCCTGTCTGATCTGAAGTTGAAAAGACACAAAATAAACTGATAACCAAGTGGATTTTTGTTTTTTACCATGCCCTGGAGCTGCCAGAGGTACACATATTATTGCACATGATGAAACCCTTTTGATATACTTGCCAGTTGCACTGCACCTTCTATGCCAAAACTCCAAATCCCTACTGCGTGCGTTAGTGGTATCAGTCCACTTAATGACTGAAATTTATATCTTTACCATCCTGTGTTTTATGTATTTCCATATGTGTATTATGAAAGCTTTAGAAGAATCTGAATTCTCTTATTTTACATGAATTACTTAAAATTTCATGTGTGGGGAAGGGAAAAGAAAAGTATTACTTGGTCCAATGGGTCTGTCTGGTCCAGATTATAAAATTTGCTGCCCAGACCGATTGTGGTGTAAGCAGTTCTTGTTCCAGCCCACCCCCTCTATTTTCATATGTTATCGGTCTTCAGTCCTCCTGATTTTGGTCTTTTTGGACCAATAACCACCCCCCGGTGCGCGTGCTCAAAACCAACCTTTCATGCTGTTGACTTACAGAAGTTTCATTCTTATTGTGTGTCTGCTTCTCCATTTATGAAGGTTCACTTCTTTTGAGGAGGAAAGACAGTAACCTGTCTGATGCTGAGGTATCTAGATTGAACTCTTGGGCACTGGGTTTACGTGTGCTCTCAGCCTTACCACTGCCATGGCAGCAAAGATGCTCTTCCCTTCATGAGCACCCACAATTGATCCTTGAAGTCTTGTTAATGAGGAAACAACTGCAATCTGCATCATTGGTATGTCTTCCTTTCTTTCTAGTCCAGAGTTTTCCACCTTGGAGTTCATGTTGATGCATTCTTTTTCCTACCATTGACACGGAAGAAATTGAACTAGTCCCTTCTGTTCTTTGCTATATGGTCATGTCACTTGTGCTGCATCATTTGTTGCAGATCCTTAAAGAATTTCCTTCACTTCGGGACAATGACGTAATACTCAAGTATGGGGCCAAGGCTATTGCCGTCAATATTAGCTCCCCTTCAAGAGAAACTCGAATATCTGTGTCTGGTCCTAGGCATAAGCAAAAGGCAAGAACAGGAACACCCACAAGATCATCTTTCACTGGCAGTTTAAGCAACCTGCAGAAGGCATTTTCTTGGGCTCCACGTAACACTGGAGACAAGGCTGCCCCAAAAGAGCCACACAGGAAGAGAAAAAGCTCTGGTTTAGTTGCACCTGAGAAAGTTGCTTGGGAAGCAATGACTGGAATTCAAGAGGATCATGGTTCATATTCTGGTGATGGCCAAGATCGGCTTCCTTCTGTGTCAATTGCTGAAGAATGGATGCTGACAGGTGACCCAAAAAAGGATGATGCTATCCGTTCTTCGCATCGATATGACAGTGCTCCAGACATTATACTATTTAAGGTACAATGTAAAGGATTTGATCTTTCTTATCTCTATGTATTGCCATAAAACTCAGGCATATCATCAACTCTAATTCTTTTAGCTTTTTGGTAAATCCGCCAACTAGACTTTAACTTCAATTGGAAAATTGAAAGTGAAGTTTGCTCCAATGTTAGCCTGCCCTTAAACTACCAGTTTGTTCGCAAAACCAATACCCATAAATTGTGCCTAAGGCAAGGTATGGTAGGTTAGATGTGTGCAAACTTATCCCTATAGTTGATTTGTATTTGAAAGTTGTTTCTATTGGACCTTATAATTGAAAGATGTTCTGATTTTGGGACAAATAAGTGAGACATTTTTTTATCTGCTATATTACAAGGCTACAAAAGTTGCCCAAAAGCTTTTATGACTTCCTAGAAAGTGGATACGAGCCTCTATGTTGAGTCCACAATAGGTTGTGTTTATTTCTTTTAGCACTTCAAGCCTCCTAAATTGTACAGTAGTTGCATTTCTCATTGATGGAATCTCTCTTGCTTAGAGGGGGTAAAAACCTATCACGTACAGACTCACTTAACATGGTGTACAACTATTCATGTGCTCTATTGTCAACCAAAAAAACCCTATTCATGGCCTGTGTTACTGTCAGAAGATTTTATACTACTATTGCCAATATCAATGGCCTGGCACTGATGATTAGAAATTGCATTCTTGCCATTTATTTTAAAGATCTGACATGCATTGCTGTGCTCTTTTTTTCTCTGTTTTTTTTCATCGATGGAAGTGTGGATATGTTAGGAGATGCTGATATCGTATCTTTATGATTTATTTGGTATTATTTTAGCGGATTTTTCTGCTGGCGTGTGAATGTTAGATGCCTGTATTAAAAAAACTAAATACTGTTTAAGAACTAGGCCCGTAGAATCCATTTTCCAGCCATTTTGTGCTTATTCTGTGAGTGAACATTTTTATCTTCTATTTGCTTTTGCAGTTTACACTGCATTAAACCCAAGTATCCTAAACATTATTCTGTTGTTTGCTTGTCCTTCTATGTTAGGCACTTCTGTCCTTGTGTTCTGATGAAGTTTCTGCAAAAGGCACTATAGACCTATGTGTCAACCAAATGAAGACCATTTTAAGTTCCCAGCAGCTTCCCGGGAATGCATCAGTCGAAATTATTGGTCGAGCATACCATGCAACAGAAACATTTGTAGAGGTAGTTACCTTGACACATTCTCACACACATTAGTGGGATTTTCTGGTCTACAGTAGCAAGGATTCTCTCTCCTTTTTCGTATTTTCATTCCTGGCTGAGGTAGAGCTGTTTTAATTTGAAAGAACTGCAAATTGGTCACATAATTTTATTTGTTTTTCATCGTCATCTCTGCAGGGACTGCTTTATGCTAGGTCACTGCTAAAAAACTTGTTGGGGGTACTGAATTGCCTAGTAATTTCGAAAGAAGCAGGGATGCTGATGATGCTTCCTCTGATGCTGGGAGCCCTAGCATTGGTAGTCAAAATGCAGATGAATTATCTGAGCTCTTGTCACAAGCAGATACCTGGCTTCGGCGTGCAGAATTACTTCAAAGCCTTCTAGGATCAGGGATTGCAGCTTCTCTTGATGATATTGCAGACCAGGAGTCATCTGCATGTCTTCGTGACAGATTAATCAGCGAGGAACGTTATAGCATGGCTGTCTACACCTGCAAAAAGTGCAAGGTTCATTTTATTCAATAGATGGGCTCAACTTTTTGCTTCTTGTTCTGCCAAACAAGCATCATTCCAGCTCTTTATTCTCTATCCAGATTGATGTTTTTCCTGTGTGGATTGCTTGGGGACATGCTTTACTTCGGATGGAACACTATTCACAAGCCCGTGTAAAATTTATGTATGTATTTTGTATATTACTCAATGTTCTCTAACATTGACTACCCATTTTGGCAGAATATACTCTTTATCAGTTTCTGCTTCTATGTTCTGTCCTTTGGAAGAAGAAGCAGTGGGTTTGGAAGTTTATGATTAACTACCTTTCTGATGAATTGCAGACAAGCTCTTCAGCTTCGAAAGAATGATTCTGACTTCCATGTTGCGCCAGTCATCTTGGATATCATCAATACAGTTGAAGGTGGTCCACCTGCGGATGTACCTGCAGTTCGTGCCATGTAAGGCTGGTCATGCTGTATATGTCATTCTGTTTTAGGCAGGGGTGTTAGTAATACAATTGGGTGTGGGAGGGGATATTTTGTTTGGGTTTAATGGTCTGAAGAAAAATGTCTTCATCAACCTGTTGTCCATTGTGAAATAACGCTGGTCGATGCCTTCCAAGTCTACAATGCAAATTGGAACAACCTCTGTGCAGTTCAATTGCAGGATAATGGCTGCATACATCTGAAACCACCCCCCTGCCCCCAAAAATAAAAAAAGGTGTTTCCTGTCTGCGTAATTGCTCATTATCTAGGTTTGGTATCAGATGCATTTTTACGCACAGGTTCAGGATTAAACGCTTCTTAGCAAGTTCTGAAATAACAGAAGTTGATTCCTTCCGAAGACCATGTAGACCTTATTCCGTGCGGAGAACACTTATTTGTTCAGAAGCTTACTGACGGAATTCACTTCACAGGTATGAGCATCTTGCCAAAAGTGCGCCGACAATACTAGATGATTCATTATCGGCAGATTCATATCTTAATGTTCTCCACATGCCATCCACATTTCCTCGTTCGGAGAGGTCTAGAAGATCCCAAGAAGCTGCAAATGGTGGCTCTATGGGTGGTGCAGATTATGATGATGGACCGCGTAGCAACCTTGATAGTGTTCGTTACCTAGAATGTGTCAACTACCTGCAGGATGTAAGCTTTGAATTCTTTTCGAATTTTTTGAACCTGATGAGTAATTATGACAACTTATTGGAGGTAATTGTGGAATGGTTTCCATTGCTGCTTCATATTTTGTGATGGCAGTAAGTTCATAGGTTCCATGTTCTGTTTTCAATTTGCACCTGGCATTTTGTATCTATAGCCATTGGTCATAGTAACCTCAGTCAGTAATTCAGTTCAGAGTTCATATTTCATTTCAACTTTGTTATTTATATAAACATAGTTTATATCACAGGAACATGGTAACAGACAGCTTTATTTTATAATATGAAGGCAGTATGGTAATGATGTAGGTTAAATAAATAATCGACATGCCTAATCACAATTTATACAATGATGCTTATGAGTGCAATTGTTATGGTTACCTGTTGCTTTTAGTTTATGTGAAATGCCTATAGTTGCCCACCTGCTCAGTTCTTCTGTAGGTCCTTGTGGTGATGATAAAATTGCTGTGTTTCCACATCCCTTATATACTAACCCTCCCCGCCCCCCCGCCCTTTTCTTTCTTTGCAGTATGCACGTCAGGATTTATTGGATTTTATGTTCAGACATGGGCACTATACAGAAGCCTGCATGTTGTTCTTTCCAGAAAATACTGTTCCTCCACCTCCGCAGCCATCGTCTGTGGGTGCAGTCAATTCATCTTCTTCTCCACAAAGACCAGATTTATTGGCAACTGATTATGGGACCATTGACAACCTATGTGAGTTGTGCATAGGTTATGGTGTCATCTCAGTGTTGGAAGAAGTAATTTCTGCAAGGATAGAGTCTTCAGCATCAGCAGATGCTGCTGTAAATCAATATACAGAGGCGGCATTGGCTAAAATTTGCAACTATTGCGAGACTCATAAACATTTCAATTATCTCTACAAGTTTTTGGTAATTCTGACATTATTATGTTCATTGTAGATAGTCTCAGAAAATTGATATACAAGCATAAGATGTCTTGCTCATTTTATATCATTACAATGTCACCAGCATCAGTTATTTTCATGTCAAATTGTCAGGTTTTTCAATTAGCAATCCCATGATTGCTATTTTTTTTTCATATGAACCTCGAATTGGTTGATTGCCAAAAGCCAGTTCTCTTTTGTATAGTTGTTTATTGCCAGTTTTTGTAAAATCATCCTGCTTCCCTTTCTGTTTTGTTATTAAATTCCTTCAGACTTGCTTTTATTTTCTTTTATTCTTGCTTCTAATTTCAGTTTCCTTCCATAACTCTCATGTTACAATAATGCAATTTGGGTCTTACTATATCTCTCTTTCTGTCCTGGTGCAGGTGATTAAAAAGATCATGTTGCTGCTGGCCTTTGTTGTATTCAGCTATTCATGAATTCCATGTCACAGGAAGATGCTGTAAAGCATTTGGAAAATGCCAAGGTAGTTCCTCATTCATTAATAAAATCTGACATGTTCAGCCTTTTTGTCAAATCATGAATGCTCGGTTGGAAGTTTCATTTCGGCCTTTTTGTTTCTGGAAGCATCAGTCTCTTGAAATTTATGAATCGAGGGCCATATATTCAAGACTAGTAATGATGATATGTTAAATTTCTGTGAAGATCACCTTCCCTTCTATTTTCCAGATTCTACATGGCTTCTCTGTTTTTGTGCTTCACCCTCCCCTTGTAATCAAGTATGAACGCTGGGAGATGACCTTAAGCCCTGTTATTTTACTGTTGTGCCTTGTAGCTTGTGAACTCTTATCGATGCTAGCGCAAGCAATTGCCTGTGGAAACCTCCCATCGTTTTTTGTATTCTTGATCATGGAGATGAAATTATTAGTTTATCACGCTTTTTCTCTTGCCTTTATAAGTCTGCTGATTCAGTTACCTTTTGACAAGTAATACTATAATCAAAAAACCGTTGAGGGTTCTTTTTACTTATTATCTCTGTGGTGACAGTTGCTTTCAATTGTATTGCTCCATGATTGCGTGACATATATTGTTATTTGATGAATTCATCATCCATGATCGTATTTTACCAAACAGTTCCCATCACCCTAGTGCTTCTTCCAAGTTTACCATCTAGGTTGCAAGAGGGGGCTAGCATACATGGTGTTACCCCTATAGTTGCAAAGAGGTTTCTGTTAGGCCCTTGATTGTGAATGCGCTGAAATTTCTTTTGCTCCAAAGTGTAAGATTGAGATTTCCGTTTACTTTTTGATGCAAGAGGCTCATTTCAAATTTGCAAAGCCCAACTAAAAAAATACAACTGAGAGAAATACCCTGGCATTCAAATCCAAAGAATTCCCTTCATTGCTGGCCCCTCCAGCCTATCTCATGACCTGTTCTGCTTTTGTCTCACTCTTGAGTTTAATATTACAAACGGCACAAGGCATCGTCTTCATCAACCACACAACTCATCCCCAAGCATCATCATCTTCATTTTAATAAAATGCCATGCCCACTTTATCACATATAAACAACAGAAATCAGATCTCCTGCCCTTCAATTTGCCACTTACCATTTCTAATCAGTTTCAGTTGCTTCCATGTACTAAAAAGGGACAGAATTGGTTATTTATGACCACCACCTTATGTTTTAAAAAAATAGCTGGCACGTAAGCTTTCCAACGAGTCAGAATGTCTAAAATTCTGTGGGGGTATGTAGGGAATAATTAGCGTAAAAGGTTAGTTTGTTGATGTCCAAGAAAAAGTTTGGTATATTACCGGCCAACACCTCCAAGGGTTAGGTTATTGCTTCCAAAAATCCTTTTTAAAAAAGAAAAATATTCTTCTTATGTGATCCTTGTTCTGGACTGATGGACCGCAGAGGGGCTGGACAAAGAAGAAAAATCTCCACACCATGAACTGGACTGAATTCATTTGGTGCAGGACTTATCTAGTTTTTGTCCGAACTGGAAAAAAATACCCATAACTGGCGTTTTCACCTCCCTGTCTAAAAGGTGGACATCATTGGCTTTCATAAAGATAATAATTGGTCCAATTATTATGTGTGTTTTGTAGCTTAGAACGTCCATATTTCAGTAGTGAAGGTTAAATTAACAAAGATGATTTTCTCATTTTCTGGTGGTTAATGGTTCCGTGGTTCCTCTTTCTTTTCTTGTTGCTGTGCTGACAGTTTGATATCTTCCTAGAACACTAACCTCTGAACTCCCTCTTCTTACCTTTGATAGCTTGGTACGGTTTGAATATTTGGATTTTCATACCTTGGTGAGATTCCTAGCTCCCCTCCCCTAACCAGGCTCCTTCAACCACCCAAAATTTGAGAGAAGAAAGAGAGATAGAGAGGGGAGGCAAACCAAGAGAGATAGAGGGAAAAGACATAAGGAGGGAGGCAGGAGATTAGAGAGGAGAGCAGAGAGAGCATTGGAGAGAGGTGGAAGAAATTCTGGTGAGATCTTGGAATTTTTCTATTATACTTTTAGCGCCAGAAAAGTGTTGGGGCCTGGGTCTGGACATCCACTCGCATAGTAGCACGTATTGTCAAGATATAAAAATTCAGAGATTCTTGCTTGAATTGTCAAGCCCAAACCAAAAATAGGATGAACTTTTTTCTCCAAATTTTAAAATGGTTGAAGTAGATGTGCTGTGCCTTTTCATGGGAAAACTGTAGCTTACTAAGCCATTGATTCCTTCCTCTTTTTCCTTCTTCCAAGTGGATCGATATGTTAACACACGAGAATTTATATCCAAAACGAAATTGATAAATGATGTTCATTTATTATTGGAATCCAACGGTCATTTCCATTTTCCGCGCAGATGCATTTTGATGAAGGGCTGTCAGCACGTCACAAGGCTGGAGAGACTGCTAAACTTGTTGGAAAAGGACTTCGAGGTAAAAGTGCAACAGAGAAACTCACTGAAGAAGGACTCGTGAAACTTTCTGCCCGGGCAGCAATTCAGGTAATGGTACAACTTTATGACACACACACGTGGTGGAGTTCCTTAATTTACCATTAGAGGTTGTCTTTTCTTTTGATATCCTACTTTCTTATTAACTGTGTAAGCCCAATCGAGCTCAGTTTTCCCTAATATGCCGTATAAGCCTAAGCCTTTGGATGGATGAGCAAGCATTAAACACTGCCTCTGAAACATGTTAAATAACCAATTGATGGCTGAGTCAGTTTCTGGTCATAGATGTGCATCAAATTTTCTCATGTACAACGTAAATGAGAAGGCTTTTCCTTACTAGCATATATCATTAGCAAAGAAAATGGGTTGGATGTGGGGTGCTTTTAGAGAAATTCGTGCGAAACTTGGTCTCATGGAACTAAAGTGATCTCACACTAAAAACTATCAAGTCCACTGAGTTCTCAAATTATCCATATCACTTTTCTGATTTCCCTGTTATGTAAGGGGATTGCCTAAAAGAAAATCATATGAGCTCAGGCAACGTAAAGGATTAAAATGAAATTAGATAGCAGGAAAATGATTAAAAATACTGTGCTTGTACCTATAATCAATACAAAACTCCCAACTAAAATCTAAACATAAAGTATCAAAATTTTATCTTTTTATAATTAGGGGCACATTTGGAGTAAGTGAGTTGTAGTTCCTTATGAGCAGAATTTCTTTCTTCAAGGAGTGGATGTCCAACCATGACTTCAAAAAAGAAAAGCAAATTGTTTCTAAATCCCACACTTCGTTACAGCATACAATATTATCAATTTACATATGATGCTGAGTTACAATTTAAAAGTTTTCTCCATTATGACTCTACACAAGTGACAATGACCTTCTCCCTTCAAAACTAACAAACTATCAGCCCCAATTTATTTATTTATTTTTAATTAAAATCAAAAGGGCATAAAATTTGGTAGATAAGACCCAATTCTAGTAAATTGCTTAAAGATCTAAGATGAGATCAGTTCAGTTCAAATTAAATTCGTCGGATATGGTTATGGATGAATCCCCGCTCCGATGCTCCACTAACCCAAGTCATCCGTTTTTCTTTTTTTCTTTTTTTCAAATTGTTAGAATAGTCATACAAAAAAATATTCAAAGTATAGACTGTGGACTAATTCTGTCTCAATTGGGTGTGAAGCCATGACCCTCAATGTGCTAGTTGTTTTGTTATTACTTGATACTCTCCTTTTCTTTTATCCGAGCTCTTGTAGGAATTGATTCATCAAAAAAATTGTTTTTATTGATATTAGCACATAGTATAATTCAACCGATGAGGAACTACTTCTAATAGGAAGGTGAACCTCACATAGGGATGGCAACGGGCGGGTCGGGCCCGGGGACAACCCCTCGTCCCCGCTCCTCCCTCCGGCCCCTGCCCCCTCCCCATCCCCGTCCCCGTCCCCGCTGCGGGGATGGTTTTGCCCCCGCTTACCCCCGCCGGTACCCAATCTCCACCGGGCCCTGCTTCCTCGCCTCCACCGAGGAGAGAGAGACCACAGCGAGAGGGAGGAGAGAGAGACCACGGCGAGAGGGAGGAGAGAGAGAACACGGTGAGAGGGAGACGGCGAGAGAGCACGCGAGAGGGGGCCGAGAGAGAGAGACCACGGTGAGAGGGAGACAGCGAGAGGGAGACGGCGAGAGAGCACGGCGAGAGAGAGACGGCAAGAGGGGGCCGAGAGGGAGAGGGAGACGGCGAGAGGAGAGGAGAGAGAGAGAGAGCATACCCGAGAGGAGAGAGAAAGCCACAAGTGAGAAATTGAAAGGGGAGGTTGAGAGTTAGAGAGTTTAAATACTCTAGGGTTTCTCTATCGTAATTACCTTTATGTCTCCAAAAATTCATGATTAGCCCTAAAAATTAGGGATATAAATGTCATTTTCAGGCGGGGAAACGGGGACGGGCGGGGAAAATTCCCCGTTCGGGTAACAGGACGGGGACGGGGAAATTTTCCCCGTCCCCGTCCCCGCCCGGGACTACTTCTTACCCCATCCCCACCCCCGATGGGGGCGGGAATTTTCCCCGTTCCGGGCGGGGACCCGGCGGGGTCGGGAAAACCCGCCCGGTGCCATCCCTAACCTCACATGCCTCAATGTGGCTTCTAGAATGTCTTGAAATGTCATAAATTACCAGATCAGTTCCCTAATGGTATATATACAAGTTGGACACGTTTTGTTTTTTTTTTTTCCTAGTTATCTACCTATCTGCCCAATATAATAATCCTTGTATAATATTCCTGATCTTCTTGCCAAGACCACTTGGAGGTCTAAAGTTCCCATGAAACAAGCTTTTTGCTTAGGCAGCCATTACTGGAAAATTTTTAACAGACCAATAAGGTATTCCATGTGCCGTGAGGAGGAAAAGATGGTGGACGACGTCCTTGTTCATTGACTGGGTCTATTCACTTTGGCATTTGTCTCTTTCCTTGATGGAGTTCACTTCAGTTTAATATTCTAATGTCAGACGGGTGTTGGTAGCTTGGAGAAGAGGGATAGAGAAGAGTTGGGTTTTGGGGATGTGGAAGATGATTCCTTTGGCCACTTGGTAGAGTACTTGGAAGGAGACGAATCATCAGATTTGTGAAGGCAAAGCTTTGTTGTATCAAGATTTCAAATTCAAGCTCTACTTTTGAAGTTTTGTTGTCGACGGAGCCATTTGCTCAATAGTGGAAAAAAATTGACTTTTTAAAATTTTGTGGGTAATACTAATATTACGCATGAGAGTTTAAGGGCATGACAATTTTTGTGATTTTCTCTTTCGTACATGGATAACATCTTCTTGGTGTCATTTTAGAAAAAGTTTTGACTGCTCACATAAGGAAGAATCCTAATTATATTTGGAAACAAATCTCAGTTAAAAGAGTTGCTAAATATCCTTTTTTTTTTTTTTGCTGCTCTATAATAATATGATATAGAATAAATAGAAAATATAAAAGATATCAAAATAAAACAATTTTTATAATTTTGAGATAGATCCTAATTTTTTTATAAACCTCCATTGTCCTAATCTTGCATCCATATAGATTTCTGGCATCACAACAAGGCCATGACCGCTAATGATGGATGAGTGGATGTTTATGCAGCCTTAACCAAATTCCAATCTGTTTATGCTTTTTAATACTACCGTTTCACTCAAAATAGGTTGCATGTGAATCTGATGGGTTCACATTATAAGCATTTAAATTTGTATCAAATGAAGTTGGATAGGACACCAATTTGCTTATGCTTTTTCTACCGTTGCAGGTTGATGTTGTGAAATGTCTAAATGAGAGTGAAGGACCCCAATGGAAACATTCTCTATTTGGGAATCCAAACGATCCCGACACATTCAGGTCAGTGATATAATTTGGTTGCATTTTCTTACCAACAGTTGATAATTGCACATCATATATGCTGGCGGAGATAGTAAGTTGACGTTGTAGCTGAATTTTGAGCCATATTCAGCTCTGTGCTTAAATTTTCGAAAGGCTGATAAATCTGTCCTCTCTGTTGATGCTTTTGCAGGAGGAGGTGTCAGATTGCAGAAACTCTTGCAGAGAAAAACTTTGACTTGGCGTTCCAAGTTATTTGTCAATTTAATCTTCCAGGTAGCCTACTCACCTGTTTGTTACTGAATCATCATTGTCCTGTTGGAATAAAAACATACATTTCATAATGCTGACTACTCGAGCTTCACAGCTGTGGATATTTATGCTGCGGTTGCTGCATCGCTTGCTGAAAGGAAGAGAGGTGGCCAGTTGACAGAGTTTTTCAAAAATATCAAGGGGACCATTCATGAAGATGATTGGGATGAGGTAATGTTGCTTTCTTGTCTGGTTGTAGATTTACTCGCAGATTTAGAGACTCACAGTCAGCCCCGCAACATCCTGGTGTTCCATCTGGAGTGGTTTGAGATTTAAAATCACAGATTCAGAAACCTAGTGTCAGCAACACAGTAGTAGTGTCTGGTCGTAATAGCTTTTTCGCTAAAAGAGCTTTTTGAGAAAATCACGTACTTTGGGCTGTTTGAAATAGTTGTTAGACAACTAATTTTGAAACAGTTATTTTAAGTGCTAAACAGCTGTTTTGGAAATGACAAAATTGCCCAATAGTTCTGAAATATCACAGGCTTTTCATTGAACTCTGGTTTCTTGTTTTTCCATCCACCCTCTCCACCCCCCTCTTCCTTTTCAACCTACTTGGAAACTCCTCGTTGACGCCGACAATTGGACCTCACCAAAGTAGCTTCCAAAGTCCATCTTCATCTTTGTCGTCCTTGCCTGCCCTTTTTTTTCTTCACCATGGCTGTAGATCTGGGTTGAATAGCACAATCCCTTCTTTATCAACCATCGACTGTAGCACCATGGCCACTTAAGCTTCCTCGTCCCGGAGCTAGTTTAATGAAGATCAAAGACATTTTAAATTCATATAAAATTCAATTCATGATCAAAAGAAAACTAATAATTAACAAAATAAGGTTATAAGACCTGGGCATCACATAAATACAGAGTCAAATCTAAAAGAAAATGATATTAATGATGACTATAAATTGTGTACGGTTAGTAAGAAAATAAAGTTTTGTGAATGAAGGTAATTTGTACATATCATTAAATTTAATTCTTATTGAAAAAAAATCAAAGACCAATAAATAAAAAATCATCTTCAGTTAAATAAGAAATTAGAAAGAATATGGGTTTTTTACTGAACATATTTTTCAGAAACAGATAATTTTACCACATTTTTCTAGAAACAACTTATTCAAATACTTAATGCAAATAGAACACTACCGATTGATATAAACAACTAATAGGTATTTGCCAAATAGGGCCATCTATCTAGTTCTGGAAATTATGTAGCACGAAAGGGTAGATGAAAATTGAACGGTTATGTCGAATTTTCTGCTTAACCACAGTTTTCTATTATACTGACTTTTTGGAGAAGATCGCTCTTAACTGAGTTAAGCGGCAGCAGAAGTTCCCAATACTACATCTTTGTATTTTGTATCCAAGTGAAGACTGCACTGCTGTAGATTAGTTTTTTTACTACAACTATGTCTTGACCATGGCTTATCACCTTTGAGCTTGCCGTATTGTACTGGCTCACATGCCCGACAATTAAGGCCAAATTCTCACCCCTATTTATGACACTTTCTCTTTAGCTGTTCTTTGTAAAACTTTTATTCCATAATCTCATGCAAAATACTTTTCTTTAATTCATGGAATTCAATAATTTCATGTTGTTATCAATCTTTGATTTGAAATTGTATAATGATGCAGGTTTTAGGAGCTGCAATAAATGTATATGCAAACAAACACAAAGAGCGCCCCGATCGTCTCATAGATATGTTGATCAACAACCATAGGTAATCAACAATAAACTTACTTGATTTATACTTCTTCATGATTGACTTATGGGAAGAGAAAAAAAACACTTCTCAATCCAAGAATTACCCAAAGCAACTAGTTTATGCTCTCTTGATGGCACCATTTACCATGGCAACTATTTAAGTAGTATGTATTGAAGCCTCGACAATCTCATATTCACTCAAACCCTTTTCTTGAATGACACATTAAGATCAAGACCTCCAGCTTGGATCTCGATCAAAGCCATTGGTGATTGGTGAGGTTGCTTGTAGACAGTGTAGCCAAGCAGTTAAGTTCATTTCAATTACATCTTCCTGAAGTAGAAATTTTTCGTAACCTTGTGGAAGTAGTAATAGTACGTGCCCTGTACACAATTTAACCTACAATATTGTGGGGATTTACCTGTGGGTTGGTTCATACAAGTTAGAATACAGAATAAGGGATGTTGAGTAGAGAATCTTCACTACCTAGCTTCATAAAGAGCCTCGCTTGAGAGGATTCCCACTAGGTGGTTCTGTTTTCTTTCCACTAGAGAGGATTGCGCTATAATCCCCTCTGTTTCGTTAATGGCTGCTGTTAGTCTGTTGTGGAGCATATTTTATTGATGTGGCTGTGAGTCCTGTGGCTCAGATCTTCATTGCCATAATTCTAAAATTTCAACTCATCACAAGTTAGTTTTGACTCGGTACACCCAGTAGAGGCTTTTTGGTTGTCAATCGTTACATGCTAATTTTGACAAGCACAAATGAGCTCCACAAACAAAGAACTAGCATCAAGAGTTCTTGCCATCTCTGTTTATAAGAAATACCGGAAAGGATGCAGAATTGAATAACCCGCTTATCAAACAATCTTCCATCATGGGTCTTAAAACCTTGAAAACAGTCAAATCGGGCTTCTTTGCTTGCATAGGTGAAGCTGCAGATTTCAGATGTCAAATTATCGCACGATTGACTGTAGCCTTACGAGAGTCACTAGATTGATGATTGGGTTTCTTCTGTATGGTTCTTGTTCTAGCCGCTTGCACTATTCACAAATTATCGGGTGCTCATGCTCTTAACATTTATATATGGTGGTGACCTGTGATATCCTAACAAGCATGAACTGGTTTGTGCATTGCAGGAAGGTCTTGGCTTGTGTTGTTTGTGGCCGTCTAAAAACTGCTTTCCAAATTGCCTCGAGAAGTGGGGTTGTTGCCGATGTTCAGTATGTGGCACATCAGGTAGGATTTTTTTATTCTTAATGATATGTTAACTTGATAATCTATTGTCTTCTACTAATTGGGGCATTATCTACCATCCCCTATGGTTATGGCTATAAGCTAGCTTTGCTAGTAAAGTCGTTGGGCATCAGTATCGGAGACCTGGTTTTATATCATGCCTATGTCGAGATTTTTCCGCCCTACACACCAGAAATGTATATATATAACCTATGGTTATTTAGTGTACCGAAGCAATTCCCTTCTTTTGACTGTTAAACTCCTCTGCGTTTTGTAAAGACAAATGAACTCCATTCTTGGTCTTGGTTGCAGGCACTACATGCAAATGCACTCCCAGTTCTCGACATGTGCAAACAATGGTTGGCGCAGAATATGTAATCCGCCCAAGGTGCTTC
Source organism: Talinum fruticosum (assembly GCA_021018815.1). NCBI lineage: Eukaryota > Viridiplantae > Streptophyta > Magnoliopsida > Caryophyllales > Talinaceae > Talinum > Talinum fruticosum. The sequence goes on along the minus strand of JAITYX010000006.1, from coordinate 9,160,286 downwards.
TCATAGTCCTGAGGCTGAACTCAGACGGACAATCCGATCATCATCAATGCATTTGGAATTTTGGAAGTACAGCTTGTAACTACAGAAGTCGAGGTCGTTGTCCTTATCTCCAGACAGTATGATTGAGAATCCCGCGCAATTCTGAGAGTTTAGGTTTCTCACCAGTCCACTCAAGCTCATGACATAAGGAATATTTCGAAATGACATTAGAAGAGCATTACGAATCAAGATTGACAAGAATGAGACAGATGACTGTACTATTATGAGCTTGTACGGATAATTTTGAACAATTGTACAGCAAACGAATTATCCATGAGTTTTGTATTGTACATAGACACAGTGAGCATAGTCCACAGTTTTGATGCCATTATGCTTCTGTTGATTTGAGGGCTTGATGTTGATATATGTCAGATTCCGCAAGGTTGAGTTGTTGGCTAACATTTGTAGGGTTTTAAATATGAATGATTAGATTGTTATGAGTCTAATTATTCCAGGAGACAGGCGTTGAATGATCCGTTTTTATTTTTTGCTTTTTATTTTTCAACTTTTTGAGCACTTTATGCCTTCTTTTTATCTATCCGATTTCATTGTCTTCTTTTACATGGGATTATGCTAAAGCAGTGGTCTCCCCTTTTTCTTTGTGGCGTTTAATGGAAGGCATATGTTCCAATATCATTGTCCTCTTGAAGGTACATTTCGCCTATGGTGTGGATTACGAGTTTGGACTCTCTTAAGGGGCTTAAACTCAGTAAGGGCTGGAGTCTACAATTAGTTGGATTTAATGTGTGCGCTAAATTAGCTAACCTCGTGCCAATGAGGTAGACTCTCAACACGAGGGGATTGGGTCTCCTTGGGTTCACAGCTAATGCAGCTTTGATCTCGTTGAGATCATTGAACCAGTTCTGCTAGAGTCCTAGTGCTAGGTGGAATTTATGCACATTACCACAAATTTATAAGAGCATTCCTTTGTTCTGCAGGGCATAGCTTTGCAGACGATCAAAATTCAAAGCTGCATGACCTGTGAAAATTTGAGACAGATCATATGACATTATTTCATTGAATCAAGCTGAACTTGGCATTCGGGATTCCTGCCACTTTACTGAACAATTAAGATTTGACAAAAACCATTGCTATTTGTAACGTAACATAAACTGATGTCACTAAAAGGTCATTTACAATTTATTTATGAATTCAGGTTTCTGCATACCTAAAAACCTGATGCACCACAGCCCGAGGAACTAGATCAAAACAGAGCATCCAAAATATGTTTGTATTATCCACTCCCATCAGTAGCCACTGCCATTTTCAAGAAGCAACCTGTTGGAAGTTTAACGCACAGTTTATAAATTGTCTTTAAGATTTTGTGAATGAGCAAAAAAAAAAAAAACGAGTGGGTGAAATTCAATCAAACTACAACGAAAGGTCACTAAATAATTTGGGCGAAATTCTATCCTCCTGATCATTGATGTTATATTTTGCAAAGTTATGGGGATTCGTTAAGCGGTATTAAACAGAGATCTTACTAATCATCCTGTTTGCCTTGTCCGATGCTCAGCACATCAAGAACGGCATATGCAGCTTTCTGGAAGCACTCTTTCTCTTCCTCAATTGCCCTTCTTCTCTGTAAAGCAGATTCCTTGCACTTCTCCATTTCTTCACTCACTTCGGCAGAGTGCACATCGATTTCACTGTCAAATGGAAAGAAGAGAAAGGGAACATGGCAGAATCTGAACCACTTTGAAAATGAAAATTTGTCGGAAGAACTGCCCTTCCTCAGATCCATAAATAAATGTCAGTGAGAAACAGTTCTTGTTGTCTACAGCTTGTGTTTGGTAAGATAAAACGCAATTTTAGGGCTCACTTGATCATTTTCAGCAGATCTTCCAGTGCTCCTTGTAACTGCTGTGAAAGATCTACATCCATAAGTAGCAGGTAAGATTCAACAAAAAAGTACAAGTAAATGCTAAGATATATTGGGTGCTAAGCTTTTTTTCTTTTTTTCCTTTTTCTTACAATAAATTCAATGCCAATTGCATTGCTGCAGGTATTAATGAAAAGGATACATAGCTCGGTGAAAATGCATATGCAAATTGATTATTTCCAGTTCATCTTGTCTAATGGCTTCGACAAGAGCATATAGTCCCTATTTGAAAATATTAGGTAGATTGTTCTAATAAACCGGAGAACCAAATATGATAAACTTTTTGCTAGACGTTCCTTGAGCATCTGAGCACTCTATATTCAAAAAATTATGGCATTCTGGATATTCCCCTCGACCAGTTTACTTAGTTTAATGGCTTGATTAGCATTATTGTGTCAATTTTCAGGCACAATGTTCAAATAATAACGCAAATAAATGCAATACAGTGAATACAGCAACATGCTTTAAATTTTACTACCAAGAGTTTGAAATTATTAGGCATTTAAGTATAGAATATGTGTCTCACGTATATGATCTTTCTACTTTGCCTTACGCCTCAAGCCTCCACGTTTTTATCAATCCTCTGCAATTTTACCAGCTAAACTAGTTGATATCTACTCCTATTACGAGGATGCAGCAATATGCAATATTCCAACATCGGAAAAAAAAATATGAAAGACCTCCTTCTCTGGCGATGTGAGCTCTCCGCCATGGCTAGGGCAAACAGAGGGAAGGGGCGAGGAGGCAGAGGACGAGGAAGGCCACGGAGTTTGAATCGAGAGCCTATTGATGCTTCTCCAAGCGAACCACAGCCGATTCAGGACCCCCACAGAATGCCTGAGATACCTCAGACCAATGAAACAGTGCAATCGCACACACCAGAGCCACAGACTGGGGCCGGATTCGTCACACCTGATACTAGAGGCGCAACTAAGGTGACTGGAATCTGGAAAATCGAAGCAACCATCTCAATCGTGAACAGATGCCACAGATCTGACGAACGAAAATCCAGGTAAATCTTACGCTGCTGTTGTTGATGCAAATGACGGGGATGAATTAGACTTTATTTCTTGTGAATCGAGTAATGGGATGAGATTTGCTAGTATCACAATGGAAGATGTCCAGCCTGAGATTGAATTTTGGCAATATGCTGTAATTTGCTGCGTTGTGGGTGCTAACCCTAGACAATTGTTATGGAGGGTTTTTTCAAAAGAATTTGGAAGCACCTGGACATTGAAAGAATTGTGAGCATCAAGAGTGGTATGTTCTTGGTTAGGTTTGAGTCAAAGGATGAACAGGAGTTGGCAGCTAAGGGCTTGGTTTTCTTTGATAAAAAGCCAGTTATTGTAAAGAAATGGACGCCTGATCTTTCGCTTGACAGAAACAGCCTACAATGGCTACCTATTTGGATCCAATTCCCAGAGCTGGATGACAAATATTGGAGCAGCTCAAGCCTAAGCAAATTGGGGAGCTTGGTGGGGAAGCCCCTAAGGATGGATAAAGCAACAAGAAGGAAAGACAAGATGCATTTTGCCAGAATATTGGTGGAGGTGCAGCTGGACTCAGCCCTTCCAGCCCTTCCAGAATCAGTTGATTTTGTTAATGAGAATGGGATCCTTATGCAACAACCAATTGAATATGAGTGGAGGCCAACTCGATGTGATCATTGCAAGTATTTTGGACATGAGACTGCAGGAGGAAAAAGACTAAACAAATTTGGAAACCTGTTCAGAAGAGTAACCTCCAAGCCCCAGAACCTGCAGAGTAGCCTATTGGGGTTTTGGATGATAATCAAACTATTGGTGATTTGGATGAGAATCACACACAGGAAGAAGGATTTACAGTGGTGGGAAGGACAGTATCATACCAAAGAGAGGACAGAACTTTAAAGGAGGCTGCAAAGGTACCTATCCTTCACTCGCTCAATGCTTTGGCACCTGAAAGAATAGTAACTGAACTAGGGACTGAAGACCAAGTTGGAGAACCACCTACTTTGAATGGATAGCATTGTTGTTTTGAACGTGAGGGGCCTCAATGGGCCTAATAAACAGTTAGACATGAAAAACTTAATTGTCCTGAATAAAGTTGGCTTACTTGCCATGGTAGAAACTAAGATAAGGGACAAGCACTATGAGCAAACTTACAACTACATGTTCTCGGGCTGGGGCAGCCACATCAATAATGATCACCACCCACAAGTGAGGATATGGATTGTATGGAGATGCGACCAATTCCAAGTGAAGGTAAAGCACAGTTCAGACCAAATGGTTCGTTGCAAGATCAGGAAATTGGGTAAAAATGAAGTCTTCTTCTTGACAGTGGTGTATGGCCACAATAAAGAGGAACAAAGGCACCCATTATGGCAAGACCTGAGGAAAATAGCTGAAATTCTGCAAGGCCCATGGTGTGTCATAGGGGATTTTAATGCTGTTCTATCTGCTCAAGATAGAATTGGTGGGAATCCAGTCATGGAAAATCGACTGCAAAGCATTTAAAGAATGCTTAATTGACTGTGAATTAATGGAAATGAGAAGCTGTGGGGCATTCTACTCTTGGTGCAATAGGCAAGAAAGTGGAGACAGGGTCTATTCAAGGATAGACAAGACGTTCCATAATGCTGACTGGTTTTTGGAGTTTGGGGACATTATGGTAGATTATATGACTGAATTGCTTTCTGATCACAACCCCTGATGCTGAAGTTTGGGGCCTCTGTACAAAGGAAACAGGAGTTCAAGTTCTGCTAGATGTGGACCAAGGATGAATTATTCCACAAGATAGTTGAGAATGAAGTTCAAAACCCCATTAAGGGGACAGCCATGTTCCAAATAGCAAGGAGCCTAAAAACTTACAGAGGCCATTGCAGGAACTAAATAAAAGGAAGTTTGGGGGTGTCCACCAAAAAGAGATGTTGCTCGGGCCAACTCCACAAAGTGCAGGCTGATTTACATCTGGACCCACACAACCCCCAATTGCAGTCACAGGAAATTCAAGGGAGGAATATAACTACTTTTTAAATACCTCACTGGCACTTATGAAGCAACAAAGCAAGTTTGACTGGACAAATATGGGAGACAACTGCACTAAATACTTCTTTGCAATAGTGAAAAAGAGGAAAATGGACAGTTTTGTACACCAAATTCAGGATGATGATGGAAGAATGATCACAGATTTTGCCGGAATTGAAGCAAGAATTCTTGACTTCTACCATAAGCTGCTGGGAACACAAGCAGTTAGACATGGTTGCCCTGTGGAGATGTTTCAGGGAGGTCCACTATTATCCATTGACCAACAGGTATTAATGTGCAGGCCTTTCACAGATGACGATATCACACATGCAATTTTCTCTATTCCCAATAGCAAGTCCCCAGGACCTTATGGGTACTCGAGTAGTTTTTTCAAGCATACATGGGGGACCACTAGACCACTGGACCACTGGACCACTAGTATGCAAGGCAGTCCACGAATTCTTCAATACAGGCAAGTTACTGAAGCAACTTAATGTCACCAGAGTAGTGCCTGTCCCCAAAGTTGAGAACCCAAGGGCAGCCAAAGAATTCATGCAAAATGTGACTTACAAAGCATTACTAAGCTCCTCTGCCAACGACTCAATGAGGTACTACCTTCACTCGTCTCTCCCAACCAATGTGCCTTTGTGAAGGGTAGGCAACTTGTTCACAATGTAATGATGTGTCATGAAATTGCTAGAGGTTATATAGGAAAACTTCTTCCCCTAGATGCATGATTAAAGTAGATGTGCACATAGCGTATGATTCATTGAATTGGGGATTCCTACAAGAAGCATTATATGGGCTTCACTTTCCACAAAAAATGATGCAATGGATCATGGCCTGTGTGACCTTTGCTTCTTTCACACTATGTCTGAATGGGAAATCTCTCCCCACATTTCAAGGAGCCAAAGGCATTAGGGAAGGGTACCCTATGTCCCCATTACTTTTTGTGATTGCAATGGAATGCCTCTCAAGGATGTTGTCTGCACTAAAACACAATGTTAATTATTCATGGCATCCAAGGTGCAAAACTATGCAAATCAATCATCTCATGTTTGCTGATGACTTAATTATGTTCTCTAAGGCTGATGCAAAATCTGTGCAAGCATTGACCAATACATGGGAGGATTTTGCTGACTTCAGGGCTGAAAGTCAATCTAGACAAGACTGAAATTGTCATTGGGGAGTCAGTGACAAATGCAAACAGGAGCTAATACGTCATTGTGGATTCAGAAGTGGCACCCTCCCCTTAAGGTACTTGGGAGTCCCCATTACCTTAGGAAGAATGTCCAAAAATGACTGCTCTATCCTAATTGACAAAATAATTGCAAAAATCAAGACTTGGGGGAGCAGACACTTTTCCTATGCAAGCAGAGTGCAGCTTGTCAACTCAGTGCTGATGGGTGTGATTGGCTTTTGGGCAAATAATTTTGTGTTTCCTCCACAGGTGTTGAAAGAAATAGAGGCCAAGTGCAGGCTCTTGGACTGGAAATGACACTAACGCTAGAAAGCCTCTTATAGCTTGGGATCTTGTCTGCCTTCCTAAACAGCAAGGAGGGGCTGGCCTGCGGAACATAAAGCAATGGAACAAGGCCCTAGTGGCTATGCATAGCTGGAATGTAGCAAAAAGGGGGACATCCTCTGGGTTAAGTGGATCCACGGGCACTATCTGAAAAAGACAGATTGGTGGAACTACTCCCCTGCTGCAGATACCAAAAAATATGTAAGATTAAGGAGTGTTTCAAACGGGATTTGATCAAGATTGGAGTTGGCAGCTCACTCAGAATCAAGCATACACTGTCAAAAGTGGATATAAATGGCTCATTGGAGCTACGCCTAATAGTCTGGAACAGGCCAAATATACCTTAGCACTCCTTTGCCCTATGGATACTAATGCACAACAGAAATCCTACAGCAGACAAAATTGTGCAATACATTGAGGGGATAAACACAAGTTGTAGACTCTGCCAGGAGGAGGGTGAAACTGACACAGCAGAGCATATCTTCGTACGATGCACATTTACAAAGAATGTCTGGAACCTAGCAAGCTACTGGCTGGAATGGAATTATACTGCAACAGACCAAGATGATTTGCACAATATTCTGCTTCATATATCCGGGGGCCTGGACAAAGAAAACTCATCTATGCAACGTATGCTGCTGTTCAGTACCACATCCTGACCGAAAGGAACTCAAGATTCTTTGGAGGGAGGCAACAAACTGACCTACAGGTGTGGACGAGGGCAGAGGCGGATATACATGCTAGATTTGATTTCTTAGCTAGGATCAATGCCAAATATGTCAACTGGAAAGGAGTGGTGAGGGATGCATAGCGTAAAGTGTGTATATCTGACAAAAGAGTGATCCCCCTACAATGGGGCGTTTTGGTAATAAAATTTCTTTACATTATCACCAAAAAAAAATATGAATTAAACTTATTACAAAGTAACTTGTAGTCAAAGTAGCTTCAAAAGAAAATCAGCACTACATCCATTTCAGGTCTTCGTATACACAATCAGAGAAATGAGAGAACGTATGAACGAAATTCAAATCAAAAATTGATTACAAATTAAAATCACATTGGGAACGGAATTCAGAAGATTGTATAACAACGCATACCAAAGGATTACAGATACAGAAAATTGCGACATGATATTGAAAGAGGATTTCGCTTTGGTAAAAAAATTGCCGAGAAATAATTTAAAGGATGATAGAGAGGGACAGAAATCACCAAGACTACATACGAAAGCCTAATCGACAACTAAATCGCGTAACTGAGTACAATCAACCGACGAAATACCATTACCGATCAAAAGAAAAACAACGAAATTCAATACGACGCATCAGCATCACGAAATTCGAATTGATCGGCCATTTGAACTCACAATCCATAGCTGAAAATGAAAATTCAGAGAAAGAGAGAACCGTAGATAACAGAGGAGAACTGAGATTCTGCTTCAGGAATTGCATCCGCTGGCGGCGACGAAGTCACGATTGCTTGCTCGGAGGATCCCATTGGTGAGAGAGAGATGCTTCAGTTTCAGCTCAGGGAATTAGGGCGGGGGAATTTGAATCTTCACGGAAAAAGAAGGAACCAGAGTAACTGTGGGCTTTTGCCCTATATATATGTAAATATATATATATTCGCCTCCGCATGGCCCAAACTACTGTCCATCTAATATTAGGCTGTTGATTTTTTTTTTTTTTTTTTTTTTGAAGTGCTGTAGAGTATAGATGATCAAGATCTAGCAATTTGATATTGAAGCACGAGGTCAAGCCTGGGAAAATACTTTGGCCCCTCTCCTCCTTGTGATCATAAAAAGCTGAAGGATTTTCCAAATGCTTACATTATATCCCACAATTGCAGGCCGTGGTAGGGGAGGTCGTGGAAAGGGGGCCGCCGTGGTGGACGTTCTAATGGTCCTGCCCCTGCTCAGGCTGCTTCTGGAATTTTGGATTGTATGTAGAGGTTTATATCGTCCATATCATATGACAATTCGATTTTGGAACTCAATCTATCATCTCTACACCTTTGTATCATCAAATAAAATATTACCCATGCCATGAGCCTACAAATATACATATTTAATTTCGTTTTCTTCTTTAAATATAGAAATGTTAACAAAAATAAAATTTTTAAAAAATGATGCAAGATGGAAACGTGGGCAGATTTACTATAAAAGCAATCATGCAAGCGGGTCAACCTTGGGTTGAATGAAACATGCATTGTGATCAGGTAAATCGGATTACATCGATAAAATTAAATCACATGATACTACATTGCAATTGAGAAAGCAATCCATTTATCTTTAGAGTCCCTTTGGATGGTGGGTAAGGGGGTTGTGAATATGACATGATAAGCTTTGGTCAAGCCATCATGAGTGATTAGCATCAAGATTACTCCACGATGATCCCCTGGCAAGGTCAAATAGGAAGCTATGCAGTGTGGACTATCCCTCATTTCAATGCAAAAATACTGAGACACAAACCCAACTCAACATAATTGGTCATTGGCAACTCAAAGTTTATATCACGAATTTTGGTGTGTACACCTGGATGATAGTCGGGGTCAGGGGTACGAGAAAATAGGAGTTTTTAGCAAATTTTTTTAATAAGGTACTATCTATGTTATTATAGATTACAAGTCTAAAAGTTATTTTATATTTAATAGCTACAAAATGTACGGGGCCAAGAGGCAAATGTACTGTCTTGGTGTAATTAGGGTGGGCAACAGCCTGGAAAAAAATCTATTCAGATAGAACAACCCAACCTGTTCAACTTCATTAATAGGTCGGGCATCACCCTAGCTACGTGGCCCACTTAACTAATGGGTTCACTCTGACCGACCCGACCCAACCCATTGCCCACTGCTCACTGATCACTGCTAGTTGTATTTGTTATTGCAGAACCTCTTGAAAATCACTTATTCAAATAATGAGAAAATCGGCTCTCTGCATTGTCTCAAAAATTTGTATCCATATTTCCTGAGATGTGTTACGGGAACCTCCTCTTTGACAACTCAGATTATGAACTTGTGACTCACCTTCTGATATTGTTTTCAAAGCCACAGGCAACGTACACTATAACAGTTGATCCTAAGAAAATTTCTCACCATCTGGCATTTATGAATTGTGGCAGCTACACTAAACATTAAATATTTAAAAAAGAAAAAAGAAAACAACTTCGAGATTGTACAGGAAGATGCCGTTTCAAGCACAGGAACCCTGTATACCAGAATTACTACAACAGTAATGAGAACACTATTAACTCAAAGCAGAGCTTCTGGATTCACGGGCTTAAATCTCTTAATAAGGGCTGTATCTGTTTCGCCCCCGACCACTGTCATTACCACGCTTCCCCCGCTGGAAGAGCCTCCTCTCCCACCACTGCCTCTGCCTCCTCTACCACCTCTGTGTTGCGGTGGAGGGGTATGCGGTTGCACTCCTGGTTGTTGCCTGAAGCAATAGCACAAAGCAATTTACGAGAGCTGTGTTAGAAAGAAAAAAAAAAAGAAAGAAAAAGGACTACAAGGCCAAGATAAGGAAGCATACGACTATAGATTTTTTGCTTAAATTTTGAAGTTCCAAAAATGTCCTATAAGAACATCACTATTGAAAGACATTATGAAGTCATCTGCCAACTGAATCTTCTCCCCAGACCCCATCCCTGGAATTCTAACTTCCATACAAACAAATGGCACAATTCTGTTTAAAATAATTCCTCTCTTTTTGCCAAAAACCACTTCAAATCCACAAACACGAATGCTAGTGTTACATCAAGAGTTCCACTTCTCCACTGGAGTTGGTGTCCACTGCCAAGGGGTAGACAACATGGACGGATGTACAATTAAAAGTCCATTGCCAAAAAGTATCATAGTACCCATCATACAAGCCTAACATAAATTGAAATTAAGAAATAGTAATTAGAAAAGCACAAACCATATAGATCAGACCATCTATTAGAAACCTAAGAGGACAGCATGGGAATGCAGTACAGGTTGCATAACAATCGCAGAACACCAAAATTAAGACACCCCAATTGTTTTACGAATTTATCTCTGAGAAACCTTAAGAGTCGGGCTTTCTGCCTGTTTTTCATATGTCTACCAGAGTCTGAATCCTTCTACTATAATGTTCACCACAAAGAACCAAAGAAATATGACAAAGTACCAAGTTTCATTTCAGATGGTCCAGAATGTGAGTGAGAAACAGCCACGCTGAAATGGAAGGAAATATTAGAGGAAATGGAAAGTTGGATCCTTTTCTTACAACTCTCTTATTTCCCCTGTTTTCTTTTTGACGTAACCAAACAACAGAGCATGCGAAAGATGACGTAGAAAATGAAAGAGGATTGACAGGAACTCCTTTCATCTATTATTAATCATGAAAACTCTAAAAAGGCCAAAACCCAAGAAAATTAAGAAAAGGAGGTTTTAAAAAAAAAAAAGGAAAGGGTGGGGGTGGCAGAGAGGGTAAGACCGATCAGCAGGATAAATAACTTACAATATGTATCCAATCCTTCCATCTGGTAAAAGCATTGGCATCATTGCCACACCAGCAGGAGCAGGACCTCTGCCGCCATAAAGTAGTGGCTGTAAAAATAAGCACACATGAGAACTGGAATATCTAACAAAGAAAAGGAAGAAATAAGTGGTTGGATCCTTCAAAAGTGAAAGAACTAAAAATACACCACATTTGGTGCTAAAGTAAACAATATATACATATATATATATACACACACACACACACATGTATGTATGTATATGAGTCAATATATCAATTCTCATACTGAATTGACTCTCTCTCTCTATGTATGAATAAGATATAATATTAGTAGCATACCCAGAAGAAACAAAAGCAAGCTAAAAAAGAGGTTGAGAAATCACCATAGCCCTTTTTTGTTGGATAGGAAATATAAAAAAGAAATTTAAGAATCTTCAGGCCCTCCCCACACATGCACTAATGAATATTATTTACATCTTATTCATCCCAAACTCAGCCCAACCAACAAGTATAATCATCAACAGGTATAACTAAAAACCTTCAATATATCGAGCTAAAAAGAAATTTATAGCAAAATCAATCAACACACAGACAAAAAGCTTTAACAGTCTTAAGAGTTTGAGGGCAAAGGACAAAGTAATTGTTAACACTAAAACAACTCTAACGAGCCCAAAAATGTTACAGTAACAATTGGAGATTGATCCTAATGTACCATGTACAAGAAGAAATTGGTTACCTGTGCCAAACCCGGAGCACCAAATCCTGGACCAACAGCTCCAACTCCACCACCAACCATACCATAGCCAACACGAGGAGGGTAACCAGGAAGCAAAGCTGATTTTTGAGAATTGGATCCTCCAGATGACTTTTGGTCAGCTTGTGGCTTTGCAAGAGAGCAATCCAAAACTTGACCTGCAGACAACAAAAGTAAACCGTGCCCTCAGAAACCAGCAGCATGCATCAGAAGAAATAGGAACCAGACAAACATGTACGATTACAGTAACTACAAGGCAACATTACCATCAAGTTCATATCTCTCGGTGTTCTTCAGAGCCTTCATGGCGCTTGACCTTTCTGCAAAGTGTATAAAGCCAAATCTGCTGTTCTCCTGCCCAGGTTTAGCAGGAGGTAAAACAACTTTCGTAATTTTTCCATGATGCCCAAAAAGGTCCTTTAACTGGTCTTGGGTCACATCTTTAGGCAGGTTCTTCACATATACGGCCTTAACCTGTCCAGAAAATGAAGACATAAGAAGCAATTGCAAAGACAGGTCATTTTATCTGCATGGGCTATAATAAAATCATTATAAACATGTAGTTCACCTATCAAATACAGAGGGTGATATAAACATATATGATATATGGGGTTACTACAAACTGTCCAAAAATGCCAACCATGTCTTTCAGTTTATAAGCTTCTATTGCAGTCAAAATGCTTGCATAACGCTCATTATCGAAATCACAAAGTCTACAACAGTATGCAGCACAACAGAAAACTATAAAACAGCAAATAGAAAGAAAAAGCAGCATTTCAAAGCCCCCTGGTACATAAGATCACCACATCCTAAAGCTGAATGATTGAAAGAGAACTCCATGGTTATCTCAAATCAGGCATGAAGAAGTTATCTGTAAAGGATTATTCAAGGACTTTATTTAAGTACAATAAGCACATTCAGATTATCAATTAAAGTTATACACATTACCATGCGCAGGATACAAGACCAGAACCATAATTTTGCATGCAACACATATACCTATTCTACAACAGCTACATATCAAAAAGAAAAAAAAAGAAGAGAGATTAAGCATTTCAAAATCTCAACCATCCTTGCTCCATCAGAAAAACTGTAATATTGATCTCCAACAGTAAGCAAAAAGAAATGCTCTATACCTGAGATGCAGCAGAAGATTCAGCATTTTTAGGATCAGCCCAGCTCACTGTTGGAGAATTGTCATCAAGCTTGAAATGTGGATTCGACATCTTCTGCCTCGAATATTCTGCACATGCATGATTGTAATACTCAATGAAAGCAAACCCACGGTTGCGGCTGGAATTTTGCGGGTCCTGTGACGGTGGAACAGGAAAGGCAATTAACAAAGCAAACAGAAATTGATAACTGTATACTTTTGAAATATAAATGTGACTTTACTATCAGAAAGAAAACTTAATGTTGACAAAGAAAACAATGTATGAAAAACAAACAGGTAATAATATGAACCTTCAAGAGCTCAATTGCAGTCACACCAGGCCCAACCTCTGCCACGACTTTCCGCAAGTTCTCCTCTCCCCAATGCTTGGGGACATTACCAATGAAGAGCTTGTGTTTGGCTTGTGATGAGGAGCATTTCACTTTCTTACCCTAGCAACAGAATAATAACAAATACAATTGTCAATACAATGACGTGATGGCCTCACCCCAAGCCAACCCCCCAGGAGGGGGGCAGTTACCAGGATTGCAGAATGGTCAGACCACATAACAGTTGGACCATGGAACGGAATACGGGGAATGCAGAATGCTACTTCCCTAAAAAAGAATATGGGCTTTAGGTAAAAAGCCCACTTGTCCACAGCTAAGCAAAGTGAGACTGCTCTTTGGCTCAGTTGAAAGGGAAAAAAGGAACCCTAGCCGCTTTAGAGAGAGAAAAACTGTGTTTCATGCTCTTTCTTCTTTTTCTTCTGGTGCCAGTCGATTCATCCTCCTTCATTCGCTTCATCGATCTCTTCCGATCAATTAATCTGAGGTACGCAGTATGCCCACCACTTGTCCTTCAATTCTCTCTCTTCCTCTTCTCTATCATCTACCTCTTTACCTGATTTCAGTAATTTGGGATTGTGGGATTTGGGAATTCAAATTGCAAAGTTCTGCCTTTTTTGAAAATTTTCTCTCACAGACCTTGAAAAGGGCTTGCCCAGTTCTTCGATCTGATGCGCGATTCCAATTATTCCAGTAAAAAACGACCTGTGATTTGGGCTGGATGGTCCAAAACGTGGAATGGGGAGGTGGGGTGAGCAGTCCTGGTAACCAGGGGGGCCTCTTTCTCCATAAAAACGGAAAAAATCTCTTAACCAGATGCAGTACTGCTTAAAAAGAACCCCTTTTCCAATCCAGCATAACAATAATTCCCAAATCCCAATTCGTTTAGCATGAATTACAAGATGGATATCAACAACTCTTACACATAATGAACAAAAATCATAATTTAACTGCAATAAACATAAGCGACAAGACAAAGTTTTGCAAGATACCTTCAGTTCTGAATTATTCAACTTCTCCATAGCTTTTGAGGCTAACTCCTTCGTCTTAAACATCACAAAAGCATAGCCTTTATTTTCACCTGGTTCTTTGCCTTTCATTATTCTGATCTGTAGTTAAGAAATGCACATGTAATCACGTCTGTAGTCAGCAAATGCAGATGTAGTCATGCAACCGTCCTGCATCCACAAGACAGGAATATACAATAAACTACCAGAAACATACCTCTGTGACCTCCCCCACAGATTCACAAAAGCCTCTCAAATCCTCTTCAGTAGCATCGTGTGGTATACCCCCAGGAATACCTCTGATCCATGAGGAGGAAGAGCAAGGAGCTCAGCATGTTTTTCTTATCCTCTTCATTTGAGTCTATCATCTCAACATCAGAACCTTTCAGCTTGCCAGCCTCTTCTTCCTCTTCCTCTTCCTCCTCTTCTTCTTCTTCTTCTTCCTCCTCTTCTTCCTCTACTTCCTCTATCTCTTCTTCTACTTCTTCCTCCTCCTCAACCTCTTCCTCCACCTCCTCCTCCACTTCTTCATACTCAACCTCCTCCTCTATAGTTTCTTCTGGATCATTTTCTACATCCAGATCCACCTCTTCAGATTCACTTGGCTTTGTAGGTTCTGCCTCAGGCTTTGAAGCTGCTGCCGCAGCAGATCTTGTCCTTGGCATCTCTTATGTCTAATCTCTTAAGCTTGACGGATAACTGTGGAGGAAGCACAAAGGCCAGGTGCATCCCAAAAAGAATGAATAGACAGATGGAAAGGAGCACAAAGAAAGGCCAAAAGGAATTGCATATTAAGAATCTTGAATGAATCTGTGCCATGACTGAAGGCACAAGGAGTTTGCAATCTGAATGAACAGTAGACTACTGAAAGACAGGCAAGAGACAAACTTGAATGATGATAAAGAGGATGAAAACGATGCTAAACAGGTGCAAACAATGAAGCAGCGAAATTTTTCGGTCTTATCAATGTATCATTCCAAAGGATGCAGATCACAAGAAATAAAGAAGAAAATAAAAAGATTTGAGAAACTGATATCAAAGACAGCTAAGCGGTAAAGAAATTTCAATTTGGCAACAATAATTCAAGGCAGGAGCAGAAAAGAGATCAACTGCCTGAATTTCATAAACCTGAAAGGACCACAAAAATAAGACGGAAATGTTATTCATTACACACACACATATATACAAATATAGCTTGCTTAATTCCGTTCAAAAGGAAAAAGACTCAAATCCAATAATCTCGACAATGTAAGTGATATCCTAAGCTTGGCAACCCTTAAAGAACAATGCGAAAGCTGATAGACAGTAGCCAACTTCTTGCATAACTTGAGAATATGGCCCCTGTGAGAATAAATAACATATACATATAGGCCATAATTTATTAATAAAAATTGATAAATGAATCAATACCCACGCAACTTCAACATCTAGCATACCTCGAAAAGTAACTTTTGGAAATTTTGTTAGCTTTGATTGTCATGAAGTATAAGCATAATGCCTCGCTAAATTGTCTAAAACTTCACTTTGGGAATATTTTAAGCTTAGATTATTATGAACTATGGGAAATTCTTTACTAAGTTGTCCTGTAGTCTTATTGTTGGACAATACAAAATCTAGCATTTCCAAAAAGAGAAAGAGGGGTCTTTTGAACTTTTAAGGGTAAGGTAGGCAGGTTGCTACGTATGGATTTGCACTTTGATTCAGATTTGCTAAAGTACAAGCTTAGTTCAAATTCATTTAATCCTACGCTCTGTTCAGAGAATCACGGACCTCCGTAATCCACATATTTTTATTATTTTACTAAGACTATAAAAAAAGATGTTAGCAAAGGTGCAACTATATCCTAGCAGGACAAGACTATAAAAAAATCCTAGGAATACAATACATTTTCCAAAATGAACAGAAAGATTTACGAGACAACCTTACATTGAATCTTGATCAGGGAGAAGGACCTAAGAGCTTCTGCCAACTTCGCCAAAGTGGCAGTTAAAAACAATTAGCAGTAGGGAACAAACTTAAGGTATTGGTTGCAATCAGAGTAACAATCTCAAACTGTGAATTGCAAATGCGCTTTGTTGTATAAATATTTCGAATGGGCCTCAATAATTTCATTTGCTTATATCCTTTTTTTTCCTTTATTTCTGTGTTCCCAAGACAAGGGACAGCCAAGCAACCCAGTTGGCTGACATGACCAAACGCATCATGTAATAGCTATCATGGAACCCCAAAAAGTGCAACTGTCACAGTCTTTGTAGGCATGACTGAGCAACCCCAAATTGCCCATAGATCTGCTGGTTCAAATCCTGTTATGAAACAGCTGTTACAGAACGTAATGCCCTCAAATTGTGTCCTCAGCTGACCTATGCCCCAGAGTCCCAGACAATCAATATAGACCTCATGTAGCCAACACTAGCCAATGGCCTACTAACCAAGAAGACCCTCCTCAACATACATTCACACAAATTTGAGCAATCTAAACATAGTACACATAAATCTTAAAGAACAGTCCGTCATGTCTCCCATTCTCTCCTTAAAAGCCTGTTACTAATTACTAGAGTTGAGATTGCCCAAGACCATTGCCTATTAAAAGGGTCTCCCCCAGGAAGGAGGCTGAAATGGGTAAAAGCAAACACACATATATACAACGAAAAGGCAAAGAAGAGTCAGTCGGCCACACTATTGTGTCACCTAGAATACGTCGCAGGTACAAGAGAGAAAAATTCCTCCAGCTCCCACTTAGCATCTACAACTCTCATCTTTATTTTCATCAACCGCACAAACGCATATAATCAACCTCTATACTTGCTGAAAACCTACACATATCCCCCTTTCTCCCGAAACTTTCACCACCAAACGAGGCCTTAACAATCAAAACACACCCACCACTCCAAAACCAAAATCTAAAAACAAATAATTAAAGAGCGCAAAACTCCATAAGAAATTGCCATCAGCTCAAGCACAAACATAGACAAGCAGATAACAAAGTCCAAAGATCTATTCCTTTATCCGTTTCATTCTACATTACTTTCCAACTCCAGCAAAAAGGAAACAAAAAAATAGAGAAAATGCATAGTTTTCGTCATGGCATTTTATAAGATCAATAAGCAAAATAGTAATAAATTGAACCATAGAAATCCAGGGGAAAAGAAGATTGAGAAGAGGAGGCAGAGACAATAACTTACTGTAGGGAGAGAGAGGAGAAGCTCGGAGCACACGGAGGATTTGAAAGAGGAAGGCGCAAGGCCAGAAGGAAATGGCGAATGTTTCTCCCTTTCGATTTATTTGTCAAAAACCCTAGCTCTCCAACTTTTTTCCACCATGTTTTGTTGTTTCCTCTACTTGTTTACCACTAAAGGTTCGTAATATTTTTTGTCCCAAGTGCCACCTTAAAAAGCTAGCTTAGCCAGGTAATAGGTTGATAATGGGTCAATTCAAATCGATTCATTCAATAATAAAGTTAATATTAATTAAATTTTAAAATAATTTAAATTTAGTCGAAATATTAAATAATATGTTATAATACAAAATAAGTTAATTGTCTTAACTTCGGTTAAAAATAATTTGGTTTCACGTCGAGTTCAAATTTCTTTTAATAATTTCAAGTCACATTCAGATTGCGTTATCGTGTCGGACTCATCTAGTGTATTTTATACGACCTGATAACTTACTACAACAAATTATTTTGAATTTTAAATTTCTTTTAATAACATAAAAAATAAATAAAGTGATAAAATTAACAAAGACTTTTTCAAAAAAAGTTACAAAATTAAGAAAAATAATAAAATAAATTATTATTATTATTATTATTATTATTATTATTATAACCACTTTAAATTAAAAATAACAAATTTAAATTTAGTACAAGGAACTAATCCCCCTTAAAAACGTTCCAAAAAAAGGTTTAACTTTTGGGAAAGACGGTAAGCTTTCACCATTAAACATATCAAATATTTACAATACAAAAATTATTGGACATACCCAGTAGAGGCCTCAGCTACAACCTTTCTATCCATTCTTTACACACCCTTTTCCTTATAAGTAATTGATGTCTAACTATCCAACGTATGTTCTTTACTATCTCGCTCCTCTCTTGGAATGATATGGCATTCCTTTCCTACCAAATGTGGTAACATATTGCAGCCATTAGAGGTGTCACCACTGCTAATTATGTATGGGGAATCTTTTTCCTTGCAAGCCATTCATTCCACTCCATTTTCCAATCTATATCACAATCTTGTATCTCCACATCTTTTAAGATTTAATGTGCCAATTTACATTGTAAAAATAGATGTTCAATTGTTTCCTCTTGATCACGAAGTTGCATTTTATATTTTCCAAGTGGTTTCCATTTGTGTAGTCTACTTTTAATAAGCATGATCTTTTTAATATCATCCAAAGACTAAAAGCATGTTTTGGCACTGTGTATCTATGCCAAACCAATTTCCACCACTCCACTTCAATATTGCTTTGTTGCAGGGCTTTATATGCAAGTTGCACCTTATATTTCTGTTTCTACACCACTATCCACTATCCCTTTTAGATGTCCATCAATGTATTTAAGTGCTTTCTCGGCTTCATGAGTTGTTTCAAGTACCAGCTAGCTTCCTGTGGTAATTTGGCCTACCTCCAATCTGAATGCTTCGGGTAGATAGAGTGGACCCATTTCACCCAAAAGTTCTCTACATTTGTTGTTAGATGCCATAGGAGCTTCCCTACAAGAGCTTTATTCCAGTCTTTATTGCATCCGACTCCTAGCCCTCCCCGGCTTTTAGGAAAACATACTTCCTCCCATGCAACTCGGGATAAGCTTTGACTTGCCATATGTGCATGTCCACAAGAACTGTTGGCATAGCTTCTCCATTCCCCTTAGTACTTGGTTTGGTAGGATGAAAATAGATCCCCAATATGTTGCATATTCGATGAAACTGAATTTACTAACTGCAATCAACCAAGCATAGCTCAATTTCTTCATATCCCAACTTCTTATTTTTGTAGTGATTTTGAAAATCAATGCAGCACAATCATCCTATTTACTTTGCCTAGTTTTAGAGGCACTCCCAAATCGGTTAATGGTAATTGCCCTCTTTCAAAACTAGTCAAACTAATGAGTTCTTGTTCTGTTTTATTGTTTGTGCCAACAAAGAAGATTTGGGATTTTTGGACACTTGCTTCTAATCACTACTACAATAACTACCTTTAACGATGGGTCTTTAACGACGGTTATAATGAAAAACCATTGTCAAAAATGATGCGGTGACATTTTTGTAAAAAAAAAAAACGACTTTTAATGTACATATGATGACCATTTTTTAAATAAACCTTCGTTAAAAGTTAACTTTCAACTTTTAACGACGATTCATTCAAAACCGTCGTTAAAAATTAACTTTCAACTTTTAACGACGAGTTCATTCAAAGAACCGTCGTCATATATATATTTATGACGACAGTTTAAAGAAGAAACTGTCGTTAAAAGTGTTAAAATTGAAAGTTGAAAAGTCTTTTAACAATATAACCCTAACTTTGTCTCTCCCTCCCTCTCTCTTTCCAAGACCGCCGATTACCTCCCCCTCTATCTGGTCTCCCATTGAGCGCCCTCCTATGGCCTCTCCGGTCTCCGATCGGAAAACCTCTCTTATCTCTCTCTTTCTCACTCTCGCTCTCTCTCACCTATAGCACGGTTGAAATCTTCCCCACCCTTCTATCCGGTCTACCATCGAACCCCCTCCGGCCTCTCTCGGTCTCCCATCGGAAAACCTCGTTTCTCTCTCTCTCTCCCTCTCCCTCTTTCTTCCCATCCCTCCTAACAGTCGATTAATAGATCTTCTAGGCGCGGTGGGGGCTTGGCCTTCCATGAGAGTAGAGGCTCGGCCAAGGGCTCGTGGGCGACGACCTAGCCAACATGTTTTTCACTGGAGGAGGACATTGAGGGTGAGCACCGTCGCCGGCGAAAGGGGAGACAATTGTCCCCACTCCACGTCGTCGTCCTCGCCGGAGACAGACATAGCTGCAATGGTTTGAGTAATTTTTGTTCATTTGCTTTTACCTATTGTGTTTCTTCGTTTATTGTTTAAGTAATTTTTCTTCGTTTGATTTTCTAATGTTTAAATCTGGGACTATTTATGTTGTTTTTCTAACGTTCATTTGCTTTTGTTCGCCGGAGACCTTGTTTTTCCGGGGACATTGGGTTCTTCACTAAGGGGACAATGCGCGCTTCGACGAGTGGAAGAGGACTCGAGGGTAAGCACCGTCATCGACGAAAGGAAAGATAATCGTCCCGACTCCGCACCGTCGTCCTCGCCGGAGATCGAACGATAGCGGCGGCTTGAGTAATTTTTTATTCATTTGCTTTTACCTATTGTTTTTTATCGTTTGTTGTTTGAGTAATTTTTCCTTCTTTTAGTGTTCGGGATTGTTTCGTTTAAGTAATTTTTTGTTCATTTGCTTGATGATTGTGTTTTGCAATTGGACTCTTCAAAATTGTATAATTTGAACAATTTGTGCCCGGAATTTGAAACTTCCCTCCCTAAATAATTTTTTAAAAAATAATTGTGCCTATAACTACGGTTCTTTCTCCGAATCGTAGTTATAGGTGCTCTTTGACTACGATTACTGGATATTTATTACTATGATTCTTTCTCTATAACCGTAGTTATAGGTGCTATTTGACTACGGTTTTTAAACCGTAATGAAAGGTGACACATACAACGACGCCCACATACACGATGCCTGTTAACCGTCGTTAAAGGTCATTTTCAACCGTAGTTAAAAGTGGTCATTTTTAATCGTGTATCCGTGCCAAACCAATTTCCACTACTCCACTTCAATATTGCTTTGCTACAGGACTTTATATGCAAGTTGCACCTTATAGTTATGTTTCTACACCACTATCCACTATCCCTTTTGGGTGTCCATCAATGTATTTAAGTGCTTTCTCGGCTTCATGAGTTGTTTGAAGTACCAACTAGCCCCTTGTGGTACTTTGGCCTACCTCCAATCTGATTGCTTTAGGTAGATGGAGTGGACCCATTTCACCTAAAGGTTCTCTCGCATTTGTTGTTAGATGTCATAGGAGCTTCCCCACAAGAGCTTTATTCCAATCTTTATTGCATTTGACTCCTAGCCCTCCTCGGCTTTTAGGAGAACATACTTCCTTCCATGCAAGCTGGGATGAGCTTTGATTTGCCATATGTGTATGTCCACAAGACTCGTCTGCATAGCTTCTCCACTCCCCTTAGTACTTGGTTTGGCAGGATGAAAACAAATCCCCAATATGTTGCATATTCAATAAAACTAAATTTACTAACCGCAATCTTCCAATATAGCTCAATTTCTTCATACCCCAACTTATTTTTATAGTGATTTTGAAAATCAATGCAAGCACAATGATCGCTATTTAGTTTGCATCGTTTTAGAGACACTCCGAAATAGGTTAGTGGTAACTACCTTCTTTCAAAACTAGTCAAACTAACGAGTTCTTGTTCTGTTTCATTGTTTGTGCCAACAAAGAACACTACAAAAAAACTCATTGTTAGCATCCGATTTTAGAGACTCCCAAGCAATCTGACGCTAATAGTGTCGTATCTAGCGTCGGATTTAAAAAGACGCTATCGGAATCGAAATAAAAATAAAACGCTATTAGCCTCGGATATTAGAGTCGGGTTCAAATATCCGACTCTATTGGCGTCCAATTTTAGAGTCAATTAGATTTTCCGATTCCGATAGAATCGGATTCCTAATCTCACACTAAATTGGAACACGAAATTAAAATAAAATCAGGAACCAGTTTTAGTCCTTGCATATTGACCCTAAATTGTTTGTCACCCTATTGTTCCTCCCCTTCTACTCTCTTATCCCGGCTACATCATTCGGCATCCATCCCTTTCGTCACCGACGTCATCACCTCTGTCACCGGCAATCTCCATCCCAGTGAAGTTAAGTTATTGGGTATGCTCTTTACTTTCTCTTATTTTGACCGCAATCGAGCCCTCTATTGCTAAAAGTGCTCTACTCTGTCATCCCTTTTAGCCGGCGTTCTATCCCCTCCTCCGACATTCATCTCCTCCTTTTCCGACATCCGTCCCCGCCATCACCGGAAATTAGTGAAGGCTTCACCTTTTGTCCTTGCTAGGCGGATCCGCTTCTCCCTCTCTTTCCGCCGCTTGAAGCTTGGAAATTAGGTCGGTCTTTGTCTCTCTCCCTTCCCTAATTGTTTCTCAATGGTCTTTATTTCTGAGTGTTTGATTTTGTGCGGAAATTGTGCAACTTTCATGCTAAATTGGGCTCCTAGCTTAATCCGATTGTTTGTGTGAAGAGGTATCCCTAAGTTTAGTGTTGTTGCTTTTATTTCTTGTTCCCCTTGATTTTCTCGTGATTTAGTGGTGAAAGCATGTTGAAATATTCAAATTGCCAAGGCTCTCGTTTGTGTACAATTGCCGGATGCCCAATTTTGATTAATTTGCCAGACAAAGTAGTGTAGTAGTGGAATCATTGACCAAGCTATGGGCCAAAGTTTTGAGGTTTTTAGATTGAGATCCAATGCCGACTCTTGTTCTCTCTTAATTCCGATTTTTGGTTCCTTCCTTTGTCATTCTTGTTCACTGTACTAGTTTTTATATTTAGTTAAGCCTCCGATATGTCAGCAAATTAAATCTTCAAATTTTTTATCATTAGTAATTTAGAAATCCAAATATGTACAATTAGAAGTCAAATAGGTCTGCTCAACAAAAACCTCCAAACCTTTCAAAAATTTTCCACCTAAATCACTAAAGAAATTCACATTAAGCAGCTAGACATCCAAAGAAACCCATGAAAGCATTCTAAGAGTGAGAAACATCACCTATTAATTATTTAAGGGTACGAAAAGATTATAATAGCGAACAATTATTAACAAAAATACTAAGGAGTCTAGGAAGAATACATATTGCCTTTAAAAAAGAGTGAGTGGGAAATGAATGAAGACCACAACAAGTAGGTAGAACTTTGTGAAAGACTTGAGGCCTAACCTCAATGCTAATCGCATACCCATCCTCAAAAGACTTATCCCACTCTAAAAAAAGAATATGTAATTAGCTAAACTCGGTCCTATTCACTTAAGAATTAGACTTACCTCTTGCTTTATGACCTGAATATCTACTTTGTTATTTACAAGTTTGTATATATACATTTCATAAAGCATAGAAAACTCATTCCAAAATTTGTACATAACAAGTTATATCGGCAAGTTATGCGCATATTATCATGTGTATGGTGTTAATATAATACTTTATTATTTACAAGTTTTTGAATTGTCCGTGTTGGACAGTTTAAGAATCATATGGTATTAGATTGTGTAGTTACTAAATCCTTGAATACACTTTGACATATTTAAAGCGACAATTTCCATATGTTCTCCAGTACGATTATGAAGATGTGGTGCGTTTCATCTCATCTTTATAGATCGTACTTGGAGAACCGAGGGGAAATGATGCCGAAATTTTGTCAAAGTACGCAAGGACGTAACTCCATGATCTAATATTATATTATTCTTGAATGGGTTTAGGACCACTTATCCTTGTAGAAAGATGTAACGCATGCACATGTCATTTTTATGTTATGTTATGTCATTGTCATTATAAAAAATGAATATAAAACATTGTGCAAGTTTGGTTGATTGTTAATTTTAAAAGATAAGCATACTTAAATATTTTAGAATTGTATATATCTGCAGATAATGAAGACAAATAGAGAGTGGATGTATGAAAGGTTTGATGGAAAATACTTGAATAAGGAGTTCGTTTATAGGATACAAGAGGAATTTATTCCATTTGCTAAACAAGAAGAAAGCTTCACGAGGTCAAAGAAGATGAGGTGTCCTTGTAGTAAATGTGGCAACGTGCCTTTCTTAGACGAGGATACCGTGAAATTACATTTGTATAAACATAGGTTTCGCGCTAATTATTTTCATTGGGTTAACCATGGAGAGACTTACCCTGATTTAGAAGTGAACAATCAAGGGTCGTCAAATCCACAAGTAGAATCAATGCATGAAATGTTGATGGATGCATTTGGGCCTATGTCCTCAACATGGATTGATGAAAGTATTGATGAAGAACCAAATGAAGATGCAAAAAATTATTTGAAATGTTGGAAGTGGCTAAGAGACCTTTGTATAAGGGGTATGATTTGTCCTTATTGTCGGTAGTCTCATAGCTCATAAACATCAAATGTGAGTTTAATCTCCCAAATAGAGTCGTTGACAATTTGTTGGCACTGATGAAGGAAATGTGTCTACCTAATAATGAGATGATCGACACTTATTATTTTGCAAAGAAGTTGCATGCTCGCTTTGGAACTTCCACATAAGAGAATTGATGTTTGTCCTAATGGGTGTGTGTTGTATTGGAAAGACAAAATTAATTTGGATAGATGTGAGAATTATGGGATCGATAGATATGAGAATAAGACATTGAGGGGTAAAGATATTGCAAAGAAAGTACTAATATATGTTCCAATTGGGCCGAGGTTACAAAGATTGTATGCGACGAATGGCACAACGGCCCAAATGAGTTGGCATTATGAAAATCCACGTGAAAGTGGCTCTATGGCACATCCATGTGATAGTGAAGCCTGGAAGCATTTCGATGTCACTTTCAAGGAATTTGTCGTCGAACCTCGCAATGTTTGATTAGGTTTATGTACCGATGGCTTCGCCCCATATGGCAATTTTGGGCAGATGTATTCATGTTGGCCCGTAATTGCAACTCCATACAATTTACCACCTTGGTTGTACATGAAGAGACAATTTATGTTTCTTACTTTGTTGATTCCTAGCCCAAACAAGTCCTAAGGGGAAACTTGACATTTATTTACAACCTCTAATTGAGGAATTGAAGCGATCGTGGGATGTTGGCCTTCAAACGTATAACGTTTCGAAAAGAATAATTTTACATTGAAGGCAACAGTAATATGGACTATAAGTGACTTTTCAGTATATGGCGTGCTTTCGGGTTGGATGACATCATGGAAATTAGCTTGTCCTTATTACATGGAAAATACAAAGGCATTCGGACTTAAACATGGGAAGAAGACCACATGGTTTGATTGTCATAGATAGTTTCTTCAAGAAGGGACTTAGAGTTGAGCGTGGTATTCGAGGAGGGGACAAAAGAGGTAGAGAACCTCTACCACGAGGTATCAGTGGATGGAGTAAAAATCATCCATCTAGGGATTGGATAATTACGCTATAATTTTCTACAAGAAACCTACTGCCTCGACAGCCTCTACAGTTGCTACCTCCAATTCCTCAACCTATTCTCATCTACAATCACAACTTAAATCAACCCAAGAATAACTTGATGAGCAAAGAAAACTAGTTGAGAGTCAGCAAAAGGCCATAGAAGAAGCAATGAAACTCATTCAAAACCTCCAATTAAAAGTTGACAGGATCTCTGGTGGTTCTAAGTAATTTTCTAGTATGGTTTGTTTGTTGAACTAATTTGACTTACTTCGTAACTAATTTCTTAGCATGGTTTGTTGGTGGAACTTTGAATGGATTTGTTTGATAAACTTATTGTATAACTTATAACTCAATTGTGAATGTTGATTGTTTTTATAAATAGTTGATGGTTTGTGTAATTGTCGATGAATGTGCAGTGAATGAATTAGAATGTATGTAAATATGCAGGAAATATATGTGAAAAGGGAACGCTAAATATATAAGAAAGGAGGGGAAAATGAATATAAATTTAGCATCGGATTTTAGCGTCCGATAAAAATATGATGCTATTTGAGTCAAAAAATCTAACGCTAAAATGAACAATTGGGGCTGGAAATAATCGAAGACATTTGGCATCGGACAATAATTTGACGCTGTTAGCGTTGGATCGATCCGATGCTAAATAGCAAACAGAGACGCTAATAGTGTCCAACTCGTCCGACTCTATTTAGCGTCGGAATATGTTAAAAACTAAATCTAACGCTAAATAGCATTGGATGCTAAATCGGACGCGAAATATTTTAGCGTCGAGGTCTTCGGTGTCATATTTTTATCCGACGCTAAATGCCAGCTTTACTTGTTGTGAAAGATTTGGGATTTTTGGACACTTGCTTCTAATCCAGAAAATTCCGCAAATTTTCCCATAACTTCCAAGATAGACACCACCGATTCTTTATCTCGCTCTACATAAAACTAACAGATCATCCTGCAAAAATAAGATGACTCAAGCCAACATATCTACAACCAGGATGGAATCCGAAATTTTGGTTTTTCTCCATATTTTTGAATAACCTTGATAAATAGTCCATTCCAAATACAAATATCAAGGGGGATATTGGGTCACCTTGTCTAACACCCCTGCCCATCTAGAAAAAACCATGTAATGCTCCATTATAATTAAGAGACACTCTTGCAGTGGAAATGCATTCCATAGTCCATTGCACAAATTTATAGGGGAATCCCATTGCATTCATCATATCCTTCAAAAACAACCAGTCAATAGTATCATAGCACTATTACGAAACCACTTTTAATGACGGGTCTTTAACGACGGTTAAAAGGACAAACAGATCATAAAAAATGGACCAGTGGTATTTTTGTAAATAAGCGGCATTGTTTACCACCTTTGGCGACGGTTGTTTCAATGAACTGTCGTCATTATGTTAGGCATGTAACTACGATTCAAATGAAAGAACCGTAGTTAAAAATATTCCCTTCTAACTCTTCCCTCAAAGGGCCCCTCATCTCTTCTTCGTTGTTTTCATTCTTTCTCCTTAAAGGAACCTCCCTCATTTTTGCTCCCTCTCTCCTCTCTCTCGTCCGTCCCTACTTCTGCCTTCATCGCCTTTCCGCGCTCTCCCCTGTTGTCGCCCGCCGGATCACCGGAGCCTCGTCGGCCGATACACCTTTCTCCCTCTCTTCCGTCTCTCTAACTCTCTTCGTCTCTATCCTTTCTACCTCTCTTTCTTTGCAATTTTTCTCGGATATGTCTCGACAAAGGCTAGGGTTTATAGGTTCCCCATTTGGAAAGGAAACTATGAGTTCAATCATGAGGAATTTAGAGGTGAACTGCTACTCTTTCGGTTGAATTTAGAGTGTCCATCGATATCCATTTGGTTGTAATTTTATTTAATTTCTCCTTTTTCAACACGATTTTATAGGTCCTGGCGAAGGTGAAGACTAGGGTTTTGGTTGACTTTGAAGGTGAGGGAAATAGGGAGAGAAAGAAAAATCGATCTATGAAGATTTCGGTTGAATCTAAAGGTCCTGCGAATGCGAAGGCTAGGGTTTCGATTTTGCAAGTCCCGAATCACAATTTTAAAAATGTTAAAGCACTCGGAGGACCAAGAGAAGCGAATTGAGGAGAGAGAAACAATTGGAGTAGCGGTGTTGAATTGGAGTCAAAATCCCAAACAAGGTAAAGATAATTATTTGATTTCCTTCTTTTGTGAGTTTTTTCGGAGACTCGCACAAAAATGATGTACCAATTAAATTGAATTTAGTTTCCTTGCTTTGACAAAAGGATGAAGATGAGGAAAGAAGATGAGGATGTTTTTGTATTATGGATTATGGATGTTTCTAGATTTGTATTTACGTATTATGGAAAGAAGAGGAGTAAACAATTGATTTGGATTTCATTTTTAGATATGTATTATGGATGTTTCTTTGTTTGGTATTCCTTCACTCCTTTAGAGCCGACTTGCATTTCTTTGTTCGTTTTTCTTCGCTTTCTTCATTAACTTTTAGTTTTTAGATCTCAAATTTCAGAATTCCTTTAGATCTAAAAATTTCGGATATGAAGGAGCTCTATTTTGTTTAATAATTATAGTTATGACAACGGTTCGGATGAAGAACTATTGTTGTAGGTAGATTTATGACGACAATTCTTCATCTAAACCATTGTCGTAGATTGACCTATGATGACGGTTCTTCTACGGAACCATCGTCATAGGTCTTATTTTACTACGGTTTTGAACTTTCGTCAAAGATGTTAGATACAACGACGGCCACATAGACGACCCGGATAACCATAGTTAAAGGTCATTTTTAACCGTAGTTAAAAATGGTTCCTGTAATAATGTAGGCCTTGCAGATATCAATCTTAATAACACATCTAGGGGATATGGGTTTTCTCCTGTAGTGTCTTATTAAATCCAAGCCTCGTCAAGACATTGTACAAAATTAATCTATTTGCTATAAATGTTGATTGATTCTTCATGATTATTTCAGCAGTACTCTTGTCGATCTGGTGCACATTAGCTTTGATATTGCTTTGTATAGGACATTACATTAGGAGATGGGCCTATATTTTGTAGCTAATATAGGGTGTTCTACTTTTGGTATCGGGAGACAACGAGTGGCATTGAGTTGTTTTAACAAAGTACCAATTGCAAAAAATCAAGTATGGCAAGACTCACCTCATTGCCTATTTGAAAGAATTTGCTTCCAAATCCATACGGGCCCGGGCTTTTATTCACATCAATATCCCACAATACTTGTCTGATTTCTTGGTGTGTAAATCCCCGCATCAAAGCCATTCTATGCTTTTGCTAAATACATTTGTCTTCTTGTATAATTGTCCATTTCACCCTTTGGTTCCTTGGTTTGTCGGTGAGGAGATTTTTAAAGCAGTCAATCGAGTGTAGCATCTATCTCCTATGTATCATATATGAGCCCTCCATTTTTGTTTATAATGTAGCTTATTCTGGCCTTAGCATTTCTTTGGTTGATTACTCGTATAAAAGTAAGCAGTGTTTTGATCTCCCTCTTTCAACCATCCGATCTTTGTTCTTTGTATGTATGTGGCTTGTGTAGCTTTCTTGAATTTGTACAGTTCATCTATTATCTCCTTTTCTCGCCATGTACAAATCTTCTCCCCCTTGGCCTGCAAATATCATGTCTTGTATTGCAATAAGCTTTTCCGTTAACTCATCAATCTGAGTTTCAATGTTTGAGAATTCAGCTCTGTGGAATTATTTCAAGGTAGTTTTTATGTTTTTCAATTTTTGCACCACCCCGAACATCTTGGAACTCGCACCTTCATACCTCCAATTTGTCTTGACTAGAGTATGATACTCTCTATGATGTGCCCACATATTACAAAATTTGAAA
The DNA here is from genome assembly GCA_021018815.1 of Talinum fruticosum. Classification (NCBI taxonomy): domain Eukaryota; kingdom Viridiplantae; phylum Streptophyta; class Magnoliopsida; order Caryophyllales; family Talinaceae; genus Talinum; species Talinum fruticosum. Next base: position 9,131,009 of record JAITYX010000006.1, on the reverse strand, counting down.
GGAGGTCTCTTCCTTTCCATATAATGTTGTCTAAATAGCAAGCAACAATGATATGATATTCCACCTACTTCTACTCGAACAATGCACATCCGGGAAAGCATCCAACCAATTCTCATTCACCAAAGTTCTATCCAATCTGAATAAAACTCTATCATTGGTGTGTTGTTTATTAATCCAAGTGAAAAAGTGACCAAAATGTTTCATTTCCTACAACCGGCAAGTAGTTATGCAATCATTGAAATCCACCGGATCATTGTAATGCACTAAATTCCCATCCAATCTCTCATTTTCATTCGAGAGGCGGTTAAAATCCCCGAAACTATCCATTCTTTAACACCCTCACTTGTTTCAGCTAGAACCTGCCACGATTCCTTCTTTCAATATTGCAATTGGAAGCATAAATCACAGTAAGTTAACATTAGTTTCTAGTGTCAATGTGCTCGAACAACACAATGTATGGCCTACTTGTGGTTGAAGATAATGTCCACTTCAAATATCTTAGGGTTCCATATAACCCAAATCCCGCTTTTCATCTCCTCGGTTGCATTAGTAATGACTTGCCAACCTTCGCAGATTCTTCCAACTCCCATTAGAACATGATTTTCTCTTATTTTTGTTTCCAACAATTCAGCTAGTTGCACCTTTTTATTCTTCAAGAAGAGATTTATCTCTCCTTGCTTTGAGGGGCTATTCATGCCCCTCACCTTCCAAATTACTATTTTATCCATTTTTAATCCTCGTGTTACTAGGGATAGGTGGACATTCAATGTGCTTCTCAAGGTCATGTTCTCACCATCTTTGTTTTCCAGAATATTGAAGACATTATTTTGCTCCACGAGTTGTCTTGTAATAGCTCCGAGTGTTTGGGTTGATGGTCTCAATCACATTTTCAACTTCTTTTTATACTTGCACCTCTTGTTGTGGTTGTGGAATTGGTTTAGTCTTCCAAATTCTTTTGACTCATTTTCTACATTTCTCTTCAAAGTGTCCATACATTCCACATTTTTGACACTTTTCGAGGAACTATTCCAACTCTATACCTTGTGTAATGAACTCATCCTTTTCATCAATAAACTCAACCTCCTCTCGGTATTGGCTTAGTGATATCCACTTCTATGAGCACTCTTGCATAACTCAATCTTCCCTTTTCGAAGTAACTTTATTCGCAACAAGAGGTTGTCCCACTAAACCGGCAACCTTACTTAGTCCATCCACACCCTGAATTTGGGATGCGAGTCTACGAAAACTTACCCGGATAGGAATAGTCTTGACATCCACATCAAAATCATCCCCTAATGACGACAATTGGACTATTAATGGTTTTTTTATTTATTAAAGTAATAGATACTTTGCTTCAAGATTTTGTCTTTATCAACCTCGGGCAAAAAATCAAATAATAAAAGTGTCATTGTCCTTTTTAAGCACCTTATCTATAATTGTTTTCCCCCAAATTTGATTTAGGAACCCTTCCATAATACTTAGGGGTAGATTAGCTCCTAGAATTTTGGAAATTAACTATGAATTATAGTACTCAAACTCTTATTCGATATCAGTTACCTTAATTTTTGAAGACACCCGCCATCTTTTTCCGTCTGGTGGAATATAGTCCAAACTAATTCCTGCATTTGGCGTTTGTGATAGATCCCATCTAATTCATTATTGATTTGGTGATTTGCTTGCGCTCGCTTATCCCCGATTGTATCAATCTTGCAGCCCATGTTGCATTGGTAGCTGGAATTTCATTTTCCTTGTCCTCTACTTCATGCGCTTCTACTTCCTATACTTGTTTCATTAGGTAGATCTTTTCGAGGGCAATAGGAGGTGCTTGGTGTACTTGGATTTATCTCCGGTATGTGTGTTTGTGTCTCCGATGTGGTGGAGGATCGATTTGCGGGTCGAGGATTTGGGGTTTTTCTCTTCTTCGCCATTTAAGTTGAGAACTTCTCTCTCTAGTCTATCTCTCTAGCTAGACCTCGCCATTAAAAAAGGTTTATTTTTTAATAATTATTTTTTACATTTGTAAGTTATTACCCGAAATAAGATAAAATAAACAATCAAATAATATAAGCAATTAAAATAAAAGAGTAAATAATCAAAATTAGGGTAACGGTAAAGATATTCATGTTTACATATATATTCATGGTAATTAATATATATATCATCTACTTTATTGATCACTACTATATATCCAAAAAAAGTATTAAGCTGAATTAGAATAGCAATATAACCCTATTATTGATAAATATGAATTAAAATAAAGTAATTAAAGGGGATAAAAAAAAGGGGGTGAAGAGGCATTAACCTGAATGATGATTTGTAAAATAGAATAAAAGTACAACCGTAATATTGATATACTTATATATAATTACTTTATAAGGGAAAAAAAAAGAAAAAGAGAACTTTGGAGAGAAGTAAGAAAAAAAATAGAAAGGAATAAAATAGGTTAAAATTAATATAAAAATAATTTTTATTAATTATCTTACTTCCCCTCCCCTTTCTTCCCTCTTAATTTGGAGGGGAATGAAATAGGGTTAAAGGAGGGGAACGATTCCCCTACCCTCACCCTCTTTTTATTTCCTAAACAATGGGAAGAGGAGTTAATTATCCTCCTTCTCCTCTCGTTAAGAAAACAAAGTATTTTGTTCGATTTAAGAGACTAAATATGTCTTTAGTTTGAATTAATTTTTTTAGTTATATTAGAAGTGATCTTCCTAATTTTATTAGGATTAGCAGTCTGAGTTATATTAGAAGTGGTCATCCTAGTTTTACTAAGATTATGAGTATGACTTATATTAGAAATGGTCATCCTAGTTTTACTAGGATTAGGTATCTTGCATGTATAAATAGTTGTTTGGCATCTTGAGAATAATACAAGTATGAGAGCAATTATTTTTCACATCTAAAAGTTCCTCCATTATCTCGCAAATTCTTCATGGTATCGAGCCATAAAATAATCATGCCTAAAGGGCAAGGTAAAGAAGAGACCGAACGAACTCGCCCATCTCCGGGTCTCTCACCCAAACAGATTGAGAGGCTATTAAGTCTCATTGACACTTCAAAAGAGGTGATGAAAAGCTATCAGGAAAAGATGATTGGTTACTAGATAATGGGGCCTCATATCATATGACGGAGACCTACACAAGTTAAAAGGTGTCTACGATATTCACCCAATACGAGGTTGGGATGCCTAAAAATGAGACTAGTATTGCTAGTAAAGGCGGATGAGTGCAATTAAATTAGACAATTATCCTTCATGATGTCCTATATGTACCTGGATTAAAGTGCAATCTTATTTCGTGGCCCAACTTATTAATGAATTATTATGCACGAGTGACGTTTACTAATAAGCTTTGTGTGATCCAAGAACCTTATATGAGGATAACGATTGGAGTGGGTGAACAACGAAGTGGGGTCTATTTTTTCAAGGATGTTCAACCAAGTACAGTCCGAGTAAACAAAGTCATCACCAAATATTTGTGGCATCAACAGTTAAGGCATCCTTCCAAACAAGCTATGTCCTCTTTTATTAGCAATATTGGAGTTTGTGACACTAAAATTAGTAATGATGTTTGCGATGGGTGTTCAAAAGCTAAACAAACTCGTTTACCCTTTCCACTAAGTGAAAACAAAGTTTCAAACTGTTTTGATTTAGTTCATTATGATATTTGGGGTCCATATCACACAAGTCTCTAAGTGGAGCTCACTACTTTTTGTATATTTTTTATGATGCTAGTATGGGGACTTGGGTGTATTTAATGAAAGAAAAGAGTGAAGCTTCCCAACTAATCATGAATTTTTGTCATATGGCAAAAACTCAATTTAATACCTAAGTTAAGGTCATAAGAAGTGACAATGGAAATGAGTTTACTTCTAGGCCTATGCAAAAATTTTATGGGGAGTTTAGAATAATACACCAAACTAGTTGTGTGTGAACACCACAGCAGAATGGTAGAATTGAAAGAAAGCATCGTCATATTCTAACTGTTGCTAGGGCACTTCGATTCCAAGCCAATCAACCTCTAGAATTTTGGGGTGAATGTGTGTTCAATGCAGCTTACCTAATAAATAGAACTCATTCCAAAACGTTACAAGGTAAGACTCCATATAAGCTTTTGTTTAAGTCTAAATCCACATATGAGCACATTAAAGTTTTTGGGTCATTATATTATGTGCATAAAAGGCAAAAGGATAAGTTTGCTACTCGTAGTCAAAAGTGTATATTTGTGGGTTGCCCTTAGGGAAAAAGTGTTAGAAGATTTATCATACTAAGACCGGTGAAGTTTTTGTGAGTAGAGATATAATTTTTTATGAAGAAAGTTTCCTTATGCTAATCCTAAAGAAAAAGGAAAGAAAGATGAGGACTTGATGATCATGGACCAGAACCTACCAAACTCAAACATAAGTCCGGACCTTGAAGAGTTGGGCAAGACTACTAGGCCTGACGAAATAAGAGAAATGAAAGAGCTTGGCCTGCAAAATAGAGAAAGAGAGGCACGACTAGAGCAAGAAGAAACTGGGTAGGCCCAGGCATCTCTAGAAGCCGCCCAGCTAGAGCAAGAAGAAACTTGGCTGCGTTTAAGTAAAACACGAGCCCGAGCGTCACCAGACCTATCACCCAATGTTTCTTCAGCTGGAACACGGACTAGCGGCTTTTGGCCCATCTATGTGCAAGTCCACAGAATCTCCGGGTGAGCCCACGGACAGGGGAGCAACCAAAATATTTCGAGACTGATATTCGAGTCGGGCAAGGCACGAGAGGAAGATTTCAAGCCATCCGCAAGACTATATTTATTCTACGACTCGACCAAAAGACCCATCTTCGTATTCACCTCTACAAAAGGTATCCTTAGGTAACTGTATCCCATAGCTAACTATGTCACTTATGCTAATTTTTCACTTGGGCATCAAAATTATCTTGCTGGCATTAAAACGATTGTTGAGCCTAGGTATTTTCACGAAGGCGTAAAAGATGTTAGGTGGAGAGAGGCAATGGCGAAAGAAATCGAGGCCCCGGAGTCAAATGAGACTTGGACGAGTAGAAGATCTACCTATGAACAAGAAGCCGATAAATTGTAAGTCGGTGTACAAGGTGAAGTACAATTCAGATGGGTCCATTGAACGCTATAAGGTGCTCCTCGTGATTCAAGGAGACGAACAAATCAAAGGATTTGATTACCATGAGACCTTTGTTCCTATAGCCAAGATGGCTAGTGTAAGATGCTTTTTATCCGTAGCGAGCAGCGAAAGGAAGGGAACTACATCGGATAGACATGAATAACGTCTTTTTACATGGAGATTTAGATGAAGAAGTTTACATGAGAATGTCTCCTGGATTTAGAACTTCGGGTTCCAACAAGGTATGCAAGTCGAACAAGTCTCTTTATAGACTTAAACAAGCGCCACGACAAGTGGTTTAACAAACTCTTATCCAAATTACATGATTATGGTTTCGTTAGGTCATATGCGGACTATTTCTTATTCACATACAATAAAGATGACATATTCATGGGACTTCTAGTGTCTGTAGATGACTTGGTGCTTACAGGTAATAATTTTTAAGCATGTGCTTGAATTTAAAGAATATCTCAACAATTGTTTTCACATGAAAGTCTTGGGACCCCTCAAGTATTTTCTTGAGATTAAAGTTGCTATAAGCTCAAAAGGGCTATTTTAAGTCAAAGGAAGTATGCGCCTGAGATAATTGAAGAATGCGGGCTACTCGGGGCAAAGCCAGTAGATGGAAATAGGTCATAAACTCGCATTGGCTAATGGGCCACCTAATGACGACCCGACAAGGTACGGAAGACTAATTGGGAGACTTATATACCTAACCCTTACGAGACCGGAAGCTGTGCTATGGAGTGCATATTCTCTCACAACTTATGTAGGAGCCGAAGGAAGAACACATGGAAGCAGACTTGTCGAGTCTTGAGATATTTGAAAGGACACCTAGGACAAAGTATTTTGTTGAAAAGTGATTCGGATCTACGAGGTTTATGCCTACTGCAATTCGGACTGGGAGCATGCCCTATTACTAGAAGGTCCTTAACAGGATACTTTGTTACTTTAGGTGGGTCACCTATTTATTGGGAAACGAAAAGCGAGTATGGTGTCTAGGTCATCTGCGAAGCGGAATATCGAGCAATGGCAATGGTATCCAAGTGAACTAATTTGGATAAAATCGTTCTTGGCATCTTTAGGTGCATTCTTTCAAAGACCAATGAAGTCATACTTGTGATAATCAAGTTGCGTTACATATCGCCAAGAATCCAGTTTTTCATGAAAGGACTAAACATATAGAAATTGATTATCATTTTGTTCAAGAACGTCTTATAGCTCGCGATTTAGAGACAACATATATGCTTTCTAAGTATCAACTTACTGACATCTTCACCAAACCATTAAGCAAGCGTGAATTTTTATTTTTACAAAACAAGTTGGACATTATTGACTTACATGCTCCAACTTGAGGGGGAATGTTAACGAAACAAAGTATTTTGTTCGATTTAGGAGACTAAATATGTCTTTAGTTTGAATTAATTTTTCTAGTTATATTAGAAGTGGTATTCCTAATTTTATTAGGATTAGGAGTCCGAGTTATATTAGAAGTGGTCATCTTAGTTTTACTAGGATTTGGTATCTTGCATGTATAAATAGCCGTTTGGTATCTTAAGAATACTACAAGCATGAGAGCAATTATTTTTCACATTTAAAAGCTCCTCCATTATCTCAAATCCATTATCTCAAAATTCTTCACTCTCCCTTTCCCTCTTTTAACCTCAATTCAAACATAATGTTAGATTGTGGAATAGAGAAAAGTAAAAAAAAAAAAAAAAAAAAAAGATTAGTGTGGAAAGGATTGGACAAGAGATACATTTTTTGGCAGAAATGTATGAGTTTGAGTTAGAGTGGGTGAGTGTGGAAAAGAGTGAAACAAAGTATATTTACATAAAATGAAGTTGAAAAAAGTTGTTAAGGATCGAGTAGGTGAGTGTGAAACTTTTTTTTTTAAAGAATGAGAAAAAGTGGATTGAAATGAGTAAGAGTGAGTACGATGGAAATGAGTGGATCCAAATAATAAACCCTAGTATAAATTATTTTTGTAAAATTATTCATTTCTCCCGCGTTGAACTTGTTTTGAAGAATACTATCAAGGATCACTAGAAATTTGGATTAGAAAGTCTCTTACCATCCGATTTCTTTATTAATCTCCTCAAAGGAAAAGTTATCAAAATATTTTCATTCTCATATTTAACTTTTTTTAGTATGAGTAATAGATTGCAATAATAATAATAATAATAATAATAATAATAATAATAATAATAATAATAATAATAATAATGATTATTATTATTATTATTATTATTATTATTATTATTATTATTATTTTGATAAAGCAAAATGGATTGTAAATTTTAAATAAAATAAACAAATGATAAGGATAGCTAATGCAAATTCAATGGCATTAATATTGATTATTGTTTTAAGTTGCACTTTCTTTTATAGAATAATTTACCGAGGTTCATGGTGTAACCCAAATCTTATTAATATTTTGTTTGTTGTGGTGTTTACAACAACTAACCACTCATAATAAATAAACGTTATCTTATAACAATTTGTAACAGCTCATAACAGGTAGTTTTAACTAATTGTAACTACCTATAACAACTCATAATAACTCATATCAGCTAGCAACTAATCGTATAACGGCTCGTAACAATTACCAACTAATTTTTAACAGTTATAAAGAAAGAGAAAAGTGAAACAAATATTGAACTACTTGAAATAATTTATCTGGCTTCTTAATTTCACAATTGGGAATATAACCCAAAACCATGCTATTAAAATCAAAATCAAAATCAAATCCTTCAAAAATGTATTTCAAGCCTCTCTAATTGCACACTTAAAAATTATATTATATTAATAGCAATAATAAGGACAAGAAACAAAAGAGAAGCTGAGATAGAATGAACACAAAGCAAAATTATAAGGCATAAATGATATTTTGAGGCAAAAAAATTCCAAAACAGAACAAGACACAGTTTTGTGTATAAATTAACTTGAAGATGCACAAAGACAGAAGCATAATTTGCACCTTTTTAAAATTTATGCCCCCAACCATTTTTGTCTCACTTTATCCAATTTATTCCTGTCACATGCCCTCAAATACTATAATAATAATAATAATAATAATAATAATATACAGAAATTAAAGTGATGTTTCCTTCACGTTTGATCTATTATATCACACTCGAGATCTATTCAATGATTTAAAGTTAATTAATTTAATCAGATACCTAAATTGCAAGTCAAGCATATTTGTATTTATTATTTTATTAAAAAAAAGCAAAAACTATTTTATTTATTTAATGTTCAAATTAATAAAAACAACTCAAAATAAATATTTTAAATTAATTTGTTCCTTGTATCACAAGCATATAACATCATCATATGCATAAACAAATTAAAATTAAAATATTTTTGGGTGCCACAATGTTGAGAATTGGTCATCGAAAGCATAGGGTGAAACATTTTATGCTTCCTGTTTAAAATTATTTTATTTATTTCACAAGTAACGAAATGTTCCCATTGATAAAGAGAATTTACAGAATTTTTAAAATTTTTAATTTTGAAAAGAAATTTTTTTTTTTTTGAACATTGGAACGCCCATCGAGTAAGATACAACGTTCAGGTTTTTGTTGTTCGATGGTCTTAGTTTATTCAGACAATGCTTTTTGAAATTAGACAATTTTTTTTTCTTGGGCTATGATAAATACTTGGGATATAACCCAAAATTCTAAAAATAAGTATTTCCTCCGTTATAAAATATATATCATTTTAAGGTTACGAGAGAATATAAAAAACACAAAATTTGTTGTGTTAAAATATCAAGTTGCCGCTATATTTTATTGGAAATGAAGAAAATTAATAAAAAAATAAGAAAAACAAAGCAATTAATAAGAATAAAATTGATAAATTAATAATATGTCATTAGGATTATAAAGCGACAAATATTTTGAAACAAAAAAGTTAGTTGAAGTGACATTTATTGTGAAATGGAGAAAGTAGAGAAATAAAATCGAGGGAAAAATGGAGGTTCCTTTTTAAAAATTTGAAAGTAGTAATACTTTTTCTTAATGTTTTCTCAAATTATTATCGATAATCACATAATAATTTAAAATACAAAATAAAATATTATAAACACATACGTTATAAGACGTACGTTAAAGAGGTTATATGTTTTCTATATTTGTCTAGATTAAAATATATTTCGATTCTCTTTTTCATCGAAGTATATTACGGTTTAATTTTTTATTTTTTATAATGTGAACAGATCAAATTATTTTGTTTTTAAGAAAAGATTAAAGAATAATTATATAAAATCACATATTAGATTATGGTTAATCATATTTAAAGAACTAAAGCATTAAAAATATTTTTCCATGCATCTTATATTCTTCCTGTATTAGACCAAAACATTAAATGTTATTTAGTATTTATTTAGAAGTATATATTCAATAAATAAAGTATACTACAATTTTTTATCTAATTAACGGTGTAATTCCTTTCGAATTATTAGTGTGTAATGTAACACTACTTTCAATAAATATGTTTATAGAAATTTAAACTTATATTTTTATCTTTATTGAAATAAGATCGTTATTACCTTATTTAATATTTTAAGATTTGAGATAATCTATTTTTTATTTTTTGGGATAATGTTTATTTATACACGATTATCAATTTTTCAGAAATTCAAGAAGAATAATTTAAATAATTACTCCGTGCAATTCTCCACACGTATATCTTGGGCTCCAGCACGTGTGCCTGGGCCCATGATCCCAAAAAGGTTCATTATTCACTTAATAAATTCGCTTCTGTGGTATTTACCACAACCGTTGGATGGGCGGGAATCCTGCAAGGTGAGCCGTTGGATGGATGCAGAGAGAGATAGAACATCATACACGTAGCCTGTCTACCCAAAGCATAAAAAGGAGGGTGGAGGAAAACGACAAAAAGAAGTGAGTGGGGGCCCACCAGTAATAGAAAAATTTAACCGGTCAGTAAATTACTTTTTTTCATAGAAAATAATTACTTTTTTTATCAAAAGAAATAAAATTACTTTTTTTTTTGAAACAAAAAGAAATAAAATTACTTGCTTGTACATTAAGATTTGCCAAATATATTATTGTCTATATTTTTTTTGTCTAGGTCTTACTTTTTCCTTTTTTATATTTATTATAGGTAGAGGTATATAGGTGGAGACTTGAGAGGTAGGTGAAATTCGAGTTAAATTTTATCAGTTAAGGACCTATTTGAAATTATATAACAAATAAACGTAAATGTATATAAAAATAGAAGCGAACAAAAAAGAATATAAATGAACATAAACAAACATAAATAAATAAAAATAAGTAATAGAAAAAAGAAGATATTAGCAAAGACTAACAGAAATAAACAAAAAAACATAAATAAATAGAAACAGACAAAAATGAATAAAAAATATGAATAAATTATGATTTTTATGTAATTTCGAATAGATTTCAGCTAATGAATAGTTTAAAAATTTTATAAGAGTTTCATATATGATGGATTATTACAACAAAATGTGTTAGTGAGATTGTCTAGACATGCTATTATTCTAAATATACTAATTAAATAATTTTAGAATTTTTTATAAAACGTAATGCAATTATATGAAAAATATCATCATAAAAATATGATATTTTGATTAAAAAAACCAACCAATTATAATGATTCGGTATGCTTTCAGTAAACTTTGTATTAGTAAAAGTAGAGTTTTTGTAAGATATATTATGAGAAATAAGTTCTTATATTAACTTTTAATAATAATTAGGATGATTAATAATTTTTTAAGAGTCGTGATTATTAGTCAATCCGAATAAAAATAATTAATTTAAATATACGATTAGTCACATTAAAATTTTTAAGAAGTCACTACTCGAATGATTCATCTTACAATAACTTTAATATGAGACAGTCTTACCTTGTAGAGCTCGTAATATATCATTGTACTCTATTTTAATCGTAAGCATATGATTTCTTGTTATAATAATATTTTCGGTGCAAATGGAATATGATATTTTTATTTTCCATCATTTTAAACATTAATTAAAAATTTATTATTGTGAATTATTTTTATGTTTTTTTCTCATGTGACTCGTGTCATATGCATGAAGGGTAAATAAAATGATCATTCCTGGTAATTTCACTCGCAACTCACAAACACAAGAGTGGTTTCAAACAAAAACCAGCGGCGACCTGACGTTGAAAGAAAAGCGACTGAAAAAGTAAAACTTAAATTTTTAGTTAACGGCTAGAAAACGCCGTTAAGTGGCCGTCAATTGTCGGTTTTCGTGGTGAGCCATTGGATTGTTTGTTTGACTGTCAAACCAGATAAATACATTTTACTTGAAAATTTTCAAAAAATTAATGGGAGATAGCTTAGATTTTGTGGGAACTATTTACAAGAGTCATCATTTTGATATTGTATTTAAAAAATGTTACATTTTGTGAAAATTATTTACAGATATTTTTGCGGTAGTTTTTTTAAATTTTCGATGAATTATAAGAAAATGATGAAAATATCCTTATTCTTTTCGTTTTCTCTCATCTTCTTCGTTTTCTCTCTTCTCCATTTTTTATTCTTCATCTTCTTCCTCCTCAATGGTATTTTACCAAAATACTTAAAATGACACAATACTTGGGTGTTCTCTCTCTTTTCAAGCCTCGCAAGATTCGCTCTCTTCCTTCCTTCATCTTCATTTGGATCTTAGTGATTCATAGGAGATGATATCATTTTTCCTACTGATCTATTCAATTTATGGGTTTTGTTTTCTAGAAAAATGATTTTCTGAATGAATTGTTGATGTGTAAAAGAACATTTGAATTTCTATTTTGAAGAAACTTGGTTTTCATTTTCGTATATTTTCCCTCCATCTTTACCATTCGGTTAAAATTTTGAGGTTCAGTAGATATTACTTGGTTGTTCTAATTTGTTTGAAAAAGGGAGTTGAGCTTCCGATAAGAAAAAATTTTAATCTTTGGAGTTGTCAATTTTTAATTTCTTTGATATGTTGCTTCATAGTGTAGTCGAATTTCGTCTCCAACCGAAATCCCAAAATTTTTTGTACCAAACAATGAGCCCAGATAATTTGCCCTCAAGTAGTGTAAGAAAATCCAACCCCCATTTCAAATTGAGTAAAGAAGATCAAATTATCCAGAAAAATAAAAAAATCATGAGTTCAAGTGATTGTGAGAGGGTGGGTTTTGAAGAGAGAATCACTTTAAGCATTTTGGAAAACTAATAAAGAGGAGGAACAAGGAGAAAGAGGAAGAAGAACATGAAGAATTAGAAATGGAAGAGAGAGAAAACGAAGAAGATAAGGGCATTTTCATTATTTTCTTATAATTCATAGGAAATTTTAAAAATTTACCGAAAAGAACCTTTAAAAGTTTCTACAAAATGTACACAACTTTTAAATACAATCTCAAAATGGTGCCTCCTATAAATAATTTCCACAAAATATAAGCCACTTCTCAAAATTTTTGTAAAAATTTTAAAGCCCTTGAAGGTTTGCTCGGGAGAGTCCGAGTCACCCTAGAGGGGGTGAATAGGGTGATGAAAAATTCTTTGTGAAAGCACACACCCTTTTGACAGAGAAGAATCAAAGACAGATTCCGAGTCTAAGCAAGGGGTTATAAAAAATTGGACTCGGAATGTAATGAATCGGAGTAAACACGTTCAGCAGTCTTTGTCCGAGTCTAGAATGAACTCGAAATAGAACACGAGAGAATTTACGTGGAAACCCTCCTGGGGCAGAAAACCACGGCCCGTGTCAATCCAGACACGAAGTCAAATCCACTATTTTGAGTCCACAAAATACCGTGAACTTGACGTAACCCGAGTTGCTCCCTTGGACAACTCTATACAAGTTTTCCTAGACTCGAAGTTCCCTTATCCGATCTAGTACTTCCTAGCTGAGATAACCCTTACAGCTAGGGACAACTAAGCTGAGTTAACCCTTACAGACTTAGTCAAGGGACCTTACAAAGAATGTAAGAAGTGTTTGTAATCGAGTACAAGACCTTACAACTCGAAAGTAATGAATTACAGAGTGGGAGTTGTAAGTTGAAGATTGAAAGTAAATACAATAACTTTGTTCAAGTTGGAGTATTGACGGTATGTTCCGCTATCTTCTAGTCTTGTGAAGTGGCTTCTATTTATAGATAACCAGGCAGAGTAGCCGTTATCTTCATCTCGCTGACCGAGAGTCCTCTGTGACCGTTGATAAGGGCTTTCGAGTTACTCGGAAAGTATCCGTTGAAAATATGGTCGTTGGACAACGGTTTAACTTTCTTGGAAGTCCTAAAACCATCGGTTGTGTCTTGAAAAGTGTGGTGAAAACCATCGTTAAGCTTGACCTTCCAGTTTTCCGGATATGGAAGCGGACGGCTTCGACACAATCTTCCGGGACTAGAGCGAGGGATGGTGAAAAGCTATATCTGCTTGGTGATTTAATGTTACGAAGCCAGGCTACTTTTGTAATTTGAAAAGATATCCTCGATTGAATAACCTACAAAAGTAAAACACCTTCGGTTCTCAAAGTATAAAATACTTTGGTCCAAGGTTAGACACGAGATAATAAAAATAATCATGATAATTAACAAACAGATTATCCGAGTCGGAAAAGAAATGGAACTTTCGAGTCTAATATCCATGATACTCGGAATTCCATAATACTTAGTCTTAAGCAAGGAATCAAGTTCTATCAACAAATATCGAGAGGGAAACACTTGATGTAGACTAAGCACGAAAAGAACTATGAATGCTGACTTTGCAAACAATAGAGTAAATAATCATAAGTCGGATTCCGAGAGAGAGTGGACTCGGAATAAAGAACAAGTTTTACGAGTCGCTAACCGAAAAGCGATTAAAGAGATAAGTGAAGGCCGAATCGCATAGAAAAGATACTATTTCACTCAAGTAAGTTTCTAAGACACGAGAGAATGCCTTGGAATCAAAACACTATATGAATGACATCGTTATACCCGATTCTTTTGCATGACTCGAAATATATAGAGCGATGTCCGAGTCTTCAATCTCCCCTTTTTGATGAAAGGCATTCCATACTTGAACAGAAACTTTGTTAGAGGGAAATAGGTTGATTCCGAGTAGTTCGAATAAAAGTAAGACATATTGAACAGAGCAATATACAATATATCGAGCAAAATAAAGTATGCTTGAACTCATTCGCTCGGAAAAGAAAGAACTCGGAAATTAATAATGAAATGCATTCAGTTAAAAAAAAATTATATTACAAGGGCGGAAAGAACTCCCCTAGACAAGACAACCAGTTTCGACTACATTTCTCCCCCTTGCCTTTCAACAAAAACAAGAAACAAAAAGAAGGGAGAAAAGTACAAGTAATACACGAAATTGTCCGGACAAAATAAAATTTTGAAAAGCGAAATTCAGTAGGCACCGAGGAATCGTGACTCGGTGCATGGCTCCAACTAGGAGGGAGGGGATTTCGAGTGGAGGCGGAGGTGCGCCGGCGCCGATAAGACCTTGACGATGTGCTTGAGCGCGGCGAAGGGAGAACCGGAACAATTCGCAGGGGCTCGGCTCGGAGTGGGCGACCCGGAGAAAGTGGATCGAGGGGTTCTTCCCTTGGGACCTCGGGGCTGGAGGGGTCTGCTCTGGCCGACTCGCTGGAGGAGCGAGATCTTCGACCCACTCGAGCGCTGTCTGCGAGCCGAGTACAGACAACTTGAACTTGGGGAGCGGAGTTGTCCCTCGGCCAGCTGCCACGGCCTCTTCTTCCCTTGGCCCGGAAGGAGCTGCCTCAGCTGCGGGTTCCTCGGCGTCCTCCGCTGCATCTGCTCGCTTCTTCCTCTCGCTTCCTCGGCGTCCTCGCTCTCCGAGGAGGTCGGGCTCGGGCTCGAAGACGTCTCGGATGGGTCCGAGTCTTCGGGTCCTGAGCCGCCTTGGACCGTCTCTCTCCGAGGAGCTCAGCCGGCTCCTTCTGCTCCTTAACCAGCTCTCTCATCTCAAGAACGAGAGACTGCTCGCTCTCGGATCTGGGACTCGACCGGTCTTTTGGTTGATGGTCGGACCACGAAGGACGGACTTGAAACCTCCGAGCATGTCTCCGAAATCGAAGACACCGAGGTGATCTTGTCCAAGAAGACAGGAGACAAGAGGGCGGAGAGAGATTTGGAAGCACCTGGAGGTGGAGGCACCACCAGGTGAAGAGGGAAGAGGGAGAGGGGTTGATTTCGAGTCCGAGGTGGAGAAGGAGGCCTCGGCTCCGAGTTGTGAACCCGGACACCGGGGTTAGTTTCCTGGTATCCGTACCCTCGGAGTTCCTTTTACCGACCACAATGGCCGCCTCGGACACCGCGTTAGGGTCGAGAGGAAGAGGAACTTGAAATTGTTTGAAGACAAGGGTGAGAAGAGCACCGAAAGGAAGGGAGGTGTTCTTCTTGGTTTGGAGTTGAGCTGGCACAGCGGCCATTTGCTCAATGATGGAGGGGAAGAGGTCGACTTCGTATCCCTCCGAGGATATCGAAGAGAGCTTTGAGGTGTTTGGAGTTGGGGTTCTCCTTGCTAGAATGCTTGTGAGAAGAAGGTTCTCATCGGCAGGAAACACTGAAGCTCGGCTTCGACTTCAACCGAGTCACGAAAAGTTCTTTCCGGACCCGGGGAATTATTTGGCGTACTTTTCAAAGAAGTCGTCGGCGACTTCGATGAAGGGGATAGGGTTGCTTGTTCAAGAAGAGAGAAGAAACTTTGAACAGTCTGTGAAGGAGAGAGGTGTTGATACTGAACGGTAATGTTCCGAACCCTTGAGGTTAGAACATTTTCGGAGTGAGAGAGGTGAGTATAGAACTCGAAACGAGTTCGGGATAGATGAACTCGCTGAAACACAAGAAATGGTAGACTCCGGTGGTTTGAATATGGGACAACCAGGAGAATTTGGTTGTTGGGAAGAACTTGTCGTCCAGCGCAAGATGCTTTGGGTGACAATGGGTTTAGAGGGGTTGAGCTTTACGGCTTGTTGGAGCGAGGTTTCTTTGAGGATGAAGAAACACGAAAGTCGGGGTGGTTTCCTCTTTTAGGCATTTTGAGAGATGAAAAGATGAAACTTTTCGAGAGAAGAGGAAAGAGAAGGAGGTGTAGAAGAGAAGAAAAACGAAAATGAGAAGAGAGCGATTGAAAACTTACGAGAGAGAGAGAGAGCTTCTTCAACACTTGCGGACGATCAAGGAAACACTGTTCACGTAGACAACTTTCCGCGAGAGGGTTTTCGTTTGAGAGGGAAGGAGTTTGAGAATACCGAGAGGAAGATGAATAGACGTTATTTATAGAGAATACGCGCGCTCGTTCACTATCCGTTAAGTAACTCCGTTCCGTCTTACCCGTCCATCGATCATTAATGCCCGGTGTGACAGTTACGCTTCAACGGTTGAGATAACAACGGTTTGAAATCTGCGGTTAAGATCCGATCGCGGCGCTCGAGAAAGAGAGAGAAAAAGAGTTTGAAAATATAATCCGAAACTCTCCACTGTTCTAGAGATAGCTTCAGAAAATTTGATGTCCAAATTTTTCTCTACGTCCGAGTTTGACTCGAGAAAAGTTTCGAGTGACTCGAAACACAGAAATAATTATCAGCCCGAGTATCACATGATCAAGTCGAACCAATGGTTATTGACAACTAAAGCACATAGCACGAGAGAAATGCAAGAATCATAACACGAAACTAAGCATTTAACATGCCAAGCTCATTCAGAATAAAACAGAATTGATCTTCACCAAGTGGCTTAGTAAAGATATCAGCTAATTGAAGATTAGTCGGAATGAATTCAAGTAAAATATCACCCTTTTACGAGTGATCGCGTAAGAAATGATACCGACTTCAATATGCTTTGTTTTTGAGTGCTTGGACGGGATTCTTAGTGATACTGATTGCGCTTTGATTGTCACACTTGATTGGGACTGAGTTGAGAGATAATCCGAGATCCTTCAAGTGTTGTTTTATCCAGAGAATGCGAGCGCAACAAGCTCCAGCGGCAATATATTCAGCTTACTGCAGTTGATAGAGCTACGAGTTTTGCTTCTTTGAGTGCCGAGGATATTAGGGATTGACCCGAAGCGGCAAGCTCCGGATGTGCTCTTTCGATCTACTTTGTATCTGCGTAGTACTGCGTCCGAGTACCCGGTCGGACTCGGTTACGAGTCTCCGGAGTACCACGAGTCCTAGATTACGAGTGCCTGCAAGATATCCGAATATTCTCTTCACCGCGAGTGAGATGTGATTCTTTTGGATTAGCTTGAAATCGTGCACATAAGCAAACACTCGAACATTATGTCAGTGCTGCTCGAAGTAAGATATAGCGAGAGATCCAATCATACCTCGATAGAGTTTCGATCTCTTGCTTTACTGTCTCATCCGAGTCAAGTTTTATCTTGCTTGCTCATAGGAGTAGATGCGTGCTTTGCATCTTGAAGTTTGTATTTCTTCAGCGGTTCCTTGGTGTACTTTGATTGATGGACAAAGATTCCATCTTTGTTTTGTTTGATTTGCAGCCCAAGGAAGAAATTGAGTTCTCCCATCATGCTCATTTGGAACTCTTGGCTCATCAACTCGAGAAAATTCTCGGCACGGAAATTCATTAGTAGCACCGAAAATAATATCATCAACATATATTTGAACAATGAGAAAATCTTTCCCTTTGGTCTTTATGAATAGAGTCTTGTCGATCCGACCTCTTTTGAAATCATTTTGAACCGGGAAGTCGCTCGGTCTTTCATACCAAGCTCTAGGGGCTTGTTTAAGACCATAGAGAGCCTTTTGAAGTTTGAAAACATGATTTGGAAATTCTGAGTTTTCAAAACCAGGAGGTCTGCTCGACATAGACCTCTTCCTCAATAAAACCATTGAGAAAGGCACACTTAACATCCATTTGATATAATTTAATATGCATGCAGGATGCAAATGCCAACGATATTCTAATGGCTTCAATTCAAGCTCTTGGTGCAAAGGTTTCCCCACAATCAATTCCTTCTTCTTGATTGTAACCACGAGCTACAAGTCTAGCCTTGTTTCGACAACTATTCCACCCTCATCCGGTTTGTTTTTGAAAACCCATTTGGTTCCTATAGCTGGGTGGTCGGAAGGTCGGTTGGTCGAGTCCGGACTTGGTTTCTCTCGAATTGATTTAGCTCTTCTTGCATGGCCTCTACCCATTCGGGTTCATTAAGGGCCTCTAGTGCATTTTGGGTTCGAGTCGGAGAAATGAATGCGAGTGAATGCACATAGATTATGAAGAGAAGAGCGAGTTCTTACTCCACTTGTTGATATCGAAATAATGTTTTCTTGGGGATGCCCGGAAGTAAATTTGAATGCTTTACCAGTTCTTTGATTCACCAGGTTTGATGGTTGAATTGCTTGATCTTCGAAGCTTGTTACGTGTGATCCTCTTCATTGACTTGCTCGTTCGGAGCGACCTCCGAGTTGTCTCATTACGAGCTTCCTCGTTCGAGTGGTCTCCTTCGAGTCTTTATAGACTCATCTTCGTCATCATCCTTTCGAGCTTCGGTTCGAGTATGAAGATTCACTTGGTTTTCCCTGTTCAAGCTCATCAAACACTACGTGGATACTTTCTTCCACTTTGTTAGTTCTCTTGTTGAATATACGATAAGCTTTGCTATGAGAAGAGTAACCTAGAAAAATTCCTTCGTCGACCAGAGCATCAAACTTGGTCGGATGATCCTTACCGTTGTTGTGGACAAAGCACTTACATCCGAAGGATCCGAAATAGGAAATATTTGGCTTCCTTCCTTTGTAGAGCTCATAAGGTGTTTTCTTCAGAATGGGTCGATGAGGCATCGATTGAGAGTGTAGTTGGGCTGTGTTTCTTGCCTCGCCTGATAATAGTAAGGCAAGTTGTGTTCAATCATCATCGTCCTTGCTATTTCTTCAAGGGTTCTGTTCTTTCTCTCAACTACTCCATTCTGTTGAGGAGTTACAGGTGCTTGAGAAGTTGTGAGAAATTCCATTCTTGTCACAAAACTACGAGAATTCAAGTAGTCGAACTCCCTTCCATGGTCGGTTCGAATCTTTTGAATCCGAGTCCGAGACTCAACTTGAATCTTTCTACGAGCTTGCTGAACTCCTTGAAGGCCTCATTCTTATGCTTCGAGAAAACACACCCGGGTAAATCTTGAAAAATCATCAATAATAACAAGTATGTAAGATTTACCTCCGAGACTCTTTACAGGGATTTCACCACATAAGTCCATGTGTAGTAATTCAAGCACGTTGGATGTGGAAACTGTCTTCGAGAGATTTGAATGAAGATCTGACTTGTTTCCCTTTGGTGCATGCTCCACATACTTTATCCTTCTCAAAAGCACGGTTAGGTAATCCTCTAACCGAGACCAAGAGATGCAAGCTTTTTGATAGTATGCATGCTAATATGACCTAATCTACGATGCCAAATCCAAGAATCATCTTGAAGATATGCTTTTAAACATGATAAGTTCGACTTGGGTCGAAAGAGGGATGATGTAGGTATTACCTGATCTCTTACCTGAGAGCTTTACCTCTTTGGTGGTCTCATCCGTGATGTAGCACTTGGATTGAGTGAATCTTACCTCTTGACCTTTGTCACAAAGCTGGGAGATGCTAAGTAGGTTGTATTTTAGTCCTTTGACCATGTAGACTGGGCTCACCAGATTGTTTCCATTACCAATCTTCCCAATGCCCACTATCTTGCCCTTGCTTTGTCATCACCAAAGGTCACCTTTCCTCCTTTATATGACTCCAGCTCGGAAAAGAGTCCTTGGTCACCCGACATATGTCGAGAACATCCGCTGTCCAGGTACCGGTGTCCTTTTGATCTTTTCGAGTGACTCGCAAAAGCAGAGAAAATCTAACCCTTCTCACTTCCTCTAACGAACCCGAGTAACATTCCTTACTTGTGGTCCTTTTACGAGGAAGAAGGTGCTTCGGAACCCAGATTTGAATGACTTTGGGTTTAGTCCGATTCCGAGTCTTCTTCTTTTCGAGAAGCGAGTCCGTGTCTCTTTCCTTTTAAAAACCTTTCCTTTTGAAACAGGAGAAAATGGTTTCTTTTTGTAGATAGGTCCGGGTTTAGTCCTCCTTTCATTTTTATGAATGGGACCATGCTCAGCCTTCTTGAACTTAACGGTTACGGAATCCTTTTGAACAATTCCGAGTAAGAATTAGATTCTTCCTCTTTGTTGAAACCAAGACCTTCTTTTCGAAATGAGACACATTGTGATCCTAAGAGCATATCAAGGTTCTTACGTCCTTGAGAAAACTTCAAAACCGGATCTTGAGACTCAATGAGCTTCGTTTCGGTTGCTCATTTTCTTTTCGAGTAACTCGGACTCGGTCTCATTAGTATGAGCACTTGTCTTGAGTTCTCCGAGTGTCGATCTCGGTTTTCCAATTCATTTTTTAAAAGGTGCTCTCGAAGTGATTGACTCAAGTTGTTCTTTGAAATGAGAAGAATCGGAATTGGACTTTTCTTCCAAAGTAAAGATGTATTTAGCTAAATCAACTTTGGAGAATTTGAGGAAATAGTTTATTACCTCTTGAGGATCGGTTTCCTCATTGTGCGAGTCACGTGTGCGAGTCGACTCCTTTTCGGTTTCGAGTCGGTGATCGCCATCGGACACTTTGAGTCATCCGAGTCTTCGTCCTCTTCGGATGAATCCTCATCACTCCACGTTGCCATCATGGCCTTTTTCTTCTTCCTGTCCCTTCTTCGTTTTGGACAGTCCTTGACTATGTGGTCTTTGCTGCCACATTCAAAACATCCGAGAATTTTTAGACAAGGATAACTTTGTGGGTGAAGAAAACTTACCTTTTCTGTCTCTCTTGTCCTTTTTGTAGAATTCCTCTTTTGGCCTTTTATCCCATCTTTTGTGCTTCATCATTCTCTTGAAGCCTCTTGCAATGAGTGCCATGGGATCATCTTCCGAGTCGGAGGAGCTTGGACTTGCTTCTTTGGATTACGAGGCTTTAAGAGCGATGTTCTTTTTGGAAGTACCCTCGGCATCTTCTTCTTCCGGATGTATCTCATGGGTCGAAGCTTTCCTATGAGCTCGTCCGGCTTCAAGATTGAGAGGTTACGAGCCTCTTCTATGGCGGTTACCTTCGGACCCCATCGTTTCTTGGGTAGGCTTCGAGAATTTTCCGGCACATTTCTTCATGGGAGATTTTCTTTCCCAAAGATTTGAGATTGTTGGTTATCTCGGTGAAGCGTATGAACATCTAAGTAATGTTCTCTTCGGCTCCATTTTAAAAAGCTCATATTTGTGAAGATACTTGGTCGATCTTCGCTTGTCTCACCCGACTTGTACCTTCGTAGGTGTTGACCGAGTGTCCCACACTTCTTTAGCGAGTCACAGGCGAGACTCGATTATATTCTTCCGAGCTTATGGCGCACATGAGGATGTTCATGGCTTTGAAGTTCTTTACGAACTTCTCGCCTCGTCGGCGTGAACTCGGCCTTTGTCTTTGGAAGAATTCCGAATTCATCTGTCTTCGTTGGGATGTAGTTCCCTTGTTGTATGATTTCCCACACTTCTTCGTCGTGATCCATAAGGAAACATTCCATCGGCTTCTTCCAGGTGACCGAAATTTGAACCTTTGAATTTTGGTGGCCTGTTGGAAGATCTACCTTCGTCGAACTCTCCGGTGT
This sequence comes from Talinum fruticosum, assembly GCA_021018815.1. NCBI lineage: Eukaryota > Viridiplantae > Streptophyta > Magnoliopsida > Caryophyllales > Talinaceae > Talinum > Talinum fruticosum. The sequence goes on along the minus strand of JAITYX010000006.1, from coordinate 9,109,247 downwards.
TCCGAGCCATCCGATCTTTAAACCTTTGGACTGTTAGATCCTTTACGAAAGGCTAGGCTCGATACCAATTGAAGGTTTGCTCGGGGAGAGTCCGAGTCACCCTAGAGGGGGTGAATAGGGTGATGAAAAATTCTTTGTGAAAGCACACACCCTTTTGACAGAGAAGAATCAAAGACAGATTCCGAGTCTAAGTAAGGGGTTATAAAAAATTGGACTCGGAATGTAATGAATCGGAGTAAACACGTTCAGCAGGTCTTTGTCCGAGTCTAGAATGAACTCGGAAATAGAACACGAGAGAATTTACGTGGAAACCCTCCCGGGGCGGAAAACCACGGCCCGTGTCAATCCAGGACACGAAGTCAAATCCACTATTTTGAGTCCACAAAATACCGTGAACTTGACGAGAACCCGAGTTGCTCCCTTGGACAACTCTATACAAGTTTTCCTAGACTCGAAGTTCCCTTATCCGATCTAGTACTTCCTAGCTGAGATAACCCTTACAGCTAGGGACAACTAAGCTGAGTTAACCCTTACAGCTTAGTCAAGGGACCTTACAAAGAATGCAAGAAGTGTTTGTAGTCGAGTACAAGACCTTACAACTCGAAAGTAATGAATTACGAGTGGGAGTTGTAAGTTGAAGATTGAAAGTAAATACAATAACTTTGTTCAAGTTGAAGTATTGACGAGTATGTTCCGCTATCTTCTAGTCTTGTGAAGTGGCTTCTATTTATAGATAACCGGGCGAGTAGCCGTTATCTTCATCTCGCTGACCGAGAGTCCTCTGTGACCGTTGATAAGGGCTTTACGAGTTACTCGGAAAGTATCCGTTGAAAATATGGTCGTTGGACAACGGTTTAACTTTCTTGGAAGTCCCAAAACCATCGGTTGTGTCTTGAAAAGTGTGGTGAAAACCATCGTTAAGCTTGACCTTCCGAGTTTTCCGGATATGGAAGCGGACGACTTCCGACACAATCTTCCGGGACTAGAGCGGGGATGGTGAAAAGCTATATCTGCTTGGTGATTTGATGTTACGAGCCGGCTACTTTTGTAATTTGAAAAGATATCCTCGATTGAATAACCTACAAAAGTAAAACACCTTCGGTTCTCAAAGTATAAAATACTTTGGTCCAAGGTTAGACACGAGATAATAAAAATAATCATGATAATTAACAAACAGATTATCCGAGTCGGAAAAGAAATGGAACTTTCGAGTCTAATATCCATGATACTCGGAATTCCATAATACTTAGTCTTAAGCAAGGAATCAAGTTCTATCAACAAATATCGAGAGGGAAACACTTGATGTAGACTAAGCACGAAAAGAACTATGAATGCCGACTTTGCAAACAATAGAGTAAATAATCATAAGTCGGATTCGAGAGAGAGTGGACTCGGAATAAAGAACAAGTTTTACGAGTCGCTAACCGAAAAGCGATTAAAGAGATAAGTGAAGGCCGAATCGCATAGAAAAGATACTATTTCACTCAAGTAAGTTTCTAAGACACGAGAGAATGCCTTGGAATCAAAACACTATATGAATGACATCGTTATACCCGATTCTTTTTGCATGACTCGAAATATATAGAGCGATGTCCGAGTCTTCACCCTTCTTTGCATAATAATTCTAATTTTTTTATTACAAACATATTTAATAATCCGTATTAATTTTATATTTGTCTTTTTTTTTTACGAGTTTTGGTGTGAATTTTTTCTTTTATCTTGATGTAAATTTTTATATCCTGGAATAATATAATTAGATCTAATTAGATGAAGGCTGCTTAGTTTTATTAGGGTGAATCGACAATATAATTTTATATGGCCTATCACGATGATCGATCTTCCTACAACCATATTCTATCATATTAAGTACATTGTTATTCCGTGAAAATACAATAACATTAAAGAATGTAGTCGACGACCAAAAGGATACTTTAAGTTTAAAACCAGACAACTATACCATTGAATTTTTAAAAACAAGAATTTATTTTAATGGTTTAGACTATTTTTGTTATATAATGATTTTCATTTAGACGTCATATAGTGTTTCATTAATAAGTCTCCCTTTTTTCCATAAAAACTTAATTTATCAATAATGATTTGCATGTTTATTTGAAAAGGAAATAATTGAAATCAGAAAAACTTGAAAATCATATTAAACTAGAAAAAACTATAAACTTAATTTACTTCAAACTACAACACAATAATAAAATTAGAAAAAATAAAAAACCAAGAAGAAAAAACATATATATATCTCGCAAATATATAATCTAACAACTGGCTAGTGACTTCCCCTTTTTTTTTTTTTTTTTTTTGGGTGTCAATATCGTGATTCTTAATTGAAAAGGTATAAGATATGATCAAATTATATTAAATTGACAATATTACATATTCATCTCTATATATAGCTAAAGAATTACAACAATATCTAGTTTTTTAAAAATATATTTTATCTTATATTTTGCGTATTTTTATATGACTGTATACTTATTCTTATCATTATTAACAACATAAAATACATATAAATAATATTTTCATTTATCTCTTATAGTTATTTTTTTTCTCTGTTCTAAAGAAATGTACACATTGGAAGACTTATTCTCTCCCTTCCTCCTCTTTAAACCCTAATTATGTATCTTCTATTCTTTTCACTTTTCTAAATTGTTGGGGTTGCGACTGGTTTAGTTTCAGCAAGTGGTAAGCCCCTTTTATTCAATTTCTTCGATCGAATTAAGATTTAAAGGTATTGTTATTTTTTTCCAATAAATTTTTTTCCTTTTTGTGAGAGTTTGGGTTTCTCTCCTTGTGAGAGTTAGGGCTTCTCTCCTTCTTGTGAGACTCTTATTTATCGCCTTTGTGTGAGTTATTTCTCTTACCAATACATGCAAGTTTTATTAGGATTGTTGATTCTATCGGATAATATAGTTTTTATATTTTTATCAATTAGTTTCATTGATTTTGATCGAGAATAATTCAACAATGGAATTTCATATGACTCGATCAAAGTTATATTTCCTTCAAATTGGATATATTATATCACACAGAGATCTATTTTATGAAGTTATACAATAGCTCACCGATGTTCGGGAATGACATATTGACGTCGAAGAACACGGTTTGTGGCCATATTGATGATACAAGTATGGAGCCAAACGAAGTATATTTACCATCAACTTTGTAGAAATAGAGATCTATTTTGTTATTTTAGATTTATTCTTGTTAGAGAATTATCTTCATAAATGTCGTATGACTTCTCTTTTAAAAAAAAAAAAAAAGAAAGATAGATATTTTTTCTCTTTTAAATTTGTTTTAACATAATCTACCATCTTTTTCACCTGATTACCATGTAACTTACAGAGAATTTATTAATTTTATTAAGCCTATATTCAAAAAACAATTTACTTTTAAACTTTTTAATGAAACGGCCTCATTACTTGTTTAAAATTATGATTTTTGGATTAGAACAAACCATATTTTGAGGGAGGAGTTTGGATGTTTATATACTATACTTTAAAGTTAGATGGGCATATACTATACTTGGTGAGTAGTTATTTTTTTCTAAACCAACACCGAGTTATGAGCTGGTGGACTCAATTTTATGATAACTTGGCATGCGGGGTCATGCGTTTATTGTTGTGTCCTTACTTTTGAAGTTGAAATTACTTTTTAAAAGTCAATTACAACTATTGCAAATTCAAAAAGGTACAATAATAAATACATATGATTCGCTTGCCACGTCATCACGAAATCGAGTTTGTCACCTCCTAACTCAATATCGGTTTAGAAAAAGAATTACCCTCAAGTACAATGCGCACCTATTCAAATTTAAAGTAAGGTATATAAATGTCCAAACTCCCAAAATATATATAGTTTGTTGTAATATGAAAATCCTTAAAATTAGTCCATGGATATAAGTGAAACAAAAATAAATTTCTAACAATTAAACAAATACCGCTCTTGAAAATAATTCATGGTATGTTTTCATATATATCAACGTTATGAAAATAATTAGTTATATGTAGGTCCTGTTCGACAACCACGTTTGGAGTAACTTTTAGCATTTTGACCAAGTTAAAACACTAACCAACAAAATATTAGCGTTCGGTAAGATAGTGTTTCAACTAGCGTTTGTAGTAACTTATAACGTTTCAATTAGTGTTTATGAAAAGTTAAAAGTATTAGTTTTTCACATTTAAAAGTAGCACTTCATATTTTTTGACAAAAACATCCCTTCATTAATTTATATTTGGCAAATTATCTATATCTTTTTACGTCAATTTATAATAATCGGTTAACTCAATCACTAAATTTACCGAACACATTTATTCAACGGCTCTGTTGAACAGCTTATCCGCTAACGGCTAAAATTTAACAGCTTATCGCCTACCTAAACGGTTATCGATTACACAAACAGTTGTCCGTTACTCAAACAACTCATTTTACCGTACATGGCCGTAATTTGTTTTTATTGAGGGAAGCATCGAGGCCAATGTAGGTGGCATTTAAAGCAAAACATACGATAACACTTTTCGAAGATTTTACGTACTAGTTGAAAGGTGGAATATTATGATATTTATTTATTTATTTATTTGCTAAAGAATTCTAGAAAATTATTTGCAAAAAAGATGTTAAAAGGAGACACTATTGGTAAGGCAAAACTTACATTATGAATATAGGTTTATGGATCGTGTGATATGATATAATTTGAGGAAATAAATTTGTTTTTTTAAAAAATAAGACCATGTAAATAGAAAGTAAATTTTTAAAAATTAAAATAAATACTATTTATAATAACTTGGGTCCATAAACCGGGTAATATACTTATATTGAAGATTTCCTCAAGATTTTATCACAGCACAACCTGCCAAAAAAAAAAAAAAGGAATTTGTGTACGTGAAGTCATGATTAAGAAACATGAACACACAAACTTATAATTAAACAAATGTCCTTGGCATAATTTTTTTCCTTTTTTAAGAATTTTTTTCTATAAAACAAGAAACTTTTTTAAAAATTTATTTTTGGTCGGTGGGAACCGAAAACGCCATACATGAAATTGTTAAATTGAAAATTTTATTTTTTAATATTTTCGTATGATTTTAGTTTTATGTTTAATGAGTAATAAAAAATAGTGTGTTTAGGTAATCATTGACAGTCATTTTTCTTAATTGATTCATGTCAGTAAAAGTGAAATATGATTCTTTTTTTAAAATATGATGTTAACTTTTAGGTTCAAACATGCAATAAACATGTCATACATAAATTTTTTTAATAAAAAAATTATTAATTGATATTTTAACACCAAAAGATAAAAAAAAAATTGATATTGATAGGAAGGAAAAAAAAACTAAAATAAAATAAACATTCGGGTTCATATGTATTATAAAGCCTTTGATTGTGCTGATTTCAAATGAGTTTTTTCATGTTTTAGTTTTACGATTCCTAAATTCTGATTTAAATGTATTTTTTTTCTTGGTTTTTTTTTTAAATGAAACAAGAAAAAGTTTTATTTGTTAAAGAAATAATTTGAGGCTCTGTTAAAAACAAAAACGATTAATTTGAGTTATAAGATACTTATATTATACAACGACGACAATATAACAACTCTCATTGTGAGTCTCATTTATATGGGGTCTGAAAATATTCAAATGTAAACAATTTTAACTCTACACGTATCTTTTCCAATAGAGACAGATACTTTTATTATCTATCCACAAAATATTTGTTTACTTAATAGAAGTAAACTATAATATAATAGCTTAGTTATAGCTCGGTATTTACCCATATTTGATTTTTTTTTTTGTGCACATGAGTCATAAAGGGAAGTAAAACGCAATGAGAAATTGAATATGAGAGCTAATTAATATACTCAAGATCTCAATCTTTATCATTGAGTCATGACTTCATTGGTATTTACCCATATTTATTTACTTGCATTGTGGGTGTAAATACAAAATTTGTTTGAATCTTGATATTTCTAAATAAGAACAATTACAATGGGTTATTAGGAAGAAATTTATCCACTCATAAACCCGCGTATATTGGAAGTCACCTGTCCGTAGATGACTAGATGGGGAAAAAAAAATAGTCGGAGTTTATAATTTTTTTATAAAAATATATTGTCATTCACGAGACTACCTTTCTAAGAAGTTTAGGTACTATGATGAAATTTTTAGTAAGACACACATTTGACCGATAAAAACATTTGTCGAAGTTATTAGTTTAGTATAGCGTAAGTTTTGGTGTGTTTCACAATGGAATGCACACTAAAACACAAAGCTTTGCTTATTGATGTACTCTCTCCGTTTTAAGATACATGTCGTTTTAAGGTTATGCGAGATTATAAAGAAAACACAAAATTCATGACAAATTTTGTATTAAAAGACCAAGTTGCCCTTATATTTCATTGGAAATGAAGAAAATAAAATAAAATAAAACTAATGCAATTAATAATAACAAAATTGATAAACTAGTAATTAATATGTTATTGAAATTATAAAGTGACAAGTATTGTGAAATAATAAAAGTTAATTAAAGTGATATATATTGTGAAACGGAGGGAGTATTGACCAATCAAATGTTATTATATCTTGTAAAATACAAATTCAGTAATTAATGTTAATGTCACATATAAATCAATACAAATGTATATTGTAACTAAAAAACATGTTATGCATTATGTAAGAAAAATATATTCAAAAATATTGACATAGGGACAAAAATTTTACTGTGATTTACAAGCATTTAATATAGGAAAGTATTCCAGGAGTTTAGGATGAAGACAAAACCATCCTTCCCAAAAGTATCATCAGATTTTTAACTAGAATGAAGCGGTCATTAACAAAAATAAAAAACATCCGTTTCCTTCTTCCCACCATCCGGTGAGCAACATCAGCAATCCTCGGGTTTATTAACGCTCCTCAAAAATAGCCAAGAACTCAAACTGTGTTCGTCACCATCTTCATACCTTAGCTGGGGCAGGGAGAGCAGCTGGAGCTAGGGTTACACCACCAGTTGTTGGCAGTCCCACCAACCGTCGAAGCGGCTAGTTCAAACAGGATTTCGTTATATCATTTTGGAAGGAGATAACCTAATGGTCATCAAAGCAATTAAAAGATAAATCCAGGTTTCTTGGGGAATCCAAACGCTGGTTCAATACACTCATTATTTCCTTCGGATGTGCAACGAAGTTTTTATTTATCACACATTTAGAGAAGGGAATCGCACTGCCGATTGGGTAGCCAAGTTTGGTCAATGTATTTCTTCTACTTTAGTTTGGTTTACTATTCCCTCTTCTTCTTTTCTCTCCATTTTAATGGAGGAGAACTTCGGTAGAACTCTTGCGAGAAGGGCTACCTAATAGTCTATTAGTACTTATCCATTAAAAAAAATAAAATATAAGAAAATATTATATAATGTCCTAATGGCTCCACATAAGTTATATTTATTAATATAATATTTGATTTTTTTTTCGGATGGAGTTTACGACCCATTATTTCTCTATTGTTTTTAGAGTTTTTCAATTTCTTATGTTGAAAAATGTTCCTTTGAGTACTTTTTTAATTTTCGTTTTTTAGTATAAAAAATAAAAATTATAATTAATGCTATTTTATTCGATACCCTGAAGGCATTGTATATTAACTTCGTTTAATATATTTGAGAAGAGTAAATTTAAGACAAAGATTTTATCTCGATTACAATATTTAATACTGCTCATTTACAAAACTATTGCAAAATAATTAGTTTCAAAATATATAATGAACAAAAAAAAATCTAAACAATAAATCTTTTAACTGATTTTATTGAGCTATCAATGAATTACTAAGTTCTTTATCAAAATTACTAAGTTTGTCCACTCGAAAAATACATATTAAAATATAGATATACGAAATAGAATTTGAAATATAAATATTCTGTAAATAAATAAAGTAAGGAATTTGATAAAGAAAAATAAATTAATTATATTAATGGGCCCCCGTGTACAAGTGACGTGGCAAAAGGCCATGATTTTTTTTCTCCTTTTTTTTAAAGCACTTTGCAGAAGCAATCCTGACCGTCTATGACTCAGAACAGCCAGAGAGAGAGAGAGGAGAGAGAGAAGGGGAGTATTTGAGAAGCTCTCCCCCATCTCATCACTCTCCACTCTCTACTTTGCTGATTTTGATGCATTTCACAGTGAGAGAGAGAAGAGAGAGAGGGGAAGGGAGGGAGGAAAGAGGGAGGGGGAGGGAGTACTGCATAAGTTTTGATTTCTCTTTTAATTTATTTCTTTCCGTTCCTTCCTTTTCCCACATTTCATTTGCTGTTGTCAAAAGAAACTCAAGACACATTCTGCGCTTTGGGGTCTTTCATCTCATTTTTGGGCGTCTTCTTCTTCTCCCCCAAACACTCTCTCAATAGAAGAAGAAATCGAGAAATCAAACAAAGGTTTGCTCTCTTTTTCTCTCCCTCTATAATCGATCTAAACATCCCTTTTCCTTTTACATTCCTGTGGTTTTTGTGCTGTGCATGATTGTTCTTCTGATTATAGGCTTCTTATTGCAAGGTGATCAAGTGTTTTCGCTGAAACAAAAAAAGAAAAACAGGGTTTTGATTTTTATCTTTATTTTTTGCGTCCTCATTTGGGTTTGGGTATTTTGAGTGATGATTTTTTGTCTTTCTCCTTTAATTGATCGGTGGTTGGGGCCTCTGGATGTTGTTTGTTTCTCTCCCTCTGGCATTACTTATTAAAGGACTTGTCTGGGAAATTTTCTGGTACAATCAAACGCCTTTTTTTATTTAAAAAAATTCTTTCATGTGGGGTTTGGTCTGATTTTGAAATTAACTTAATTTTCTTCAATCTGGTCAAGGATTGGATCATCTCTGGTGACATTTTGAGGTGTTCTCTTAAAGGGTTTGCCTATTTTAGTCTACATTTGCTCTATAATTTTTTGGGGCCTCTCTTATTTTCTCTGCTGCATTGATATTCTAGATTTGCATGCTCTTCTCTGTTTGTTTTCTGTGCCATTTCTTTCTGTGTTTGAGCTCAGCTGTTCACATGCATTGTTCTGGAGCTTTCACTATTTTGGAAACCTCCTCAAGTTTGGTGATCTGTGTCTGTTAATATTATCTCATTTTTCCTTCTAGTGATCCTGAAACTTTCTAATATGAAGTAATCCATATGTTCCTTATTGGTTGGGCTACTGAACTCTTTCTTGTGCAATTTCAGGTAAGGGGTGTTTGAGAAGATGCTAAGGAAGAGGGCAAGATCAATTCAGAAGGATCAAGGAATGGGTCAAATAACTTCTGATGGTGGCTCTGAATACTGTTTACAGCCTGATCTTTCTGGGCAAAGGCAAAAGACAAACTCTTTTTTCAGTGTCCCCGGTCTCTTTGTTGGTCTGAGTCCAAAGGGTGTCTCGGATTGTGACTCGGTTAGAAGCCCTACTTCCCCTCTTGAATTTATGCTCTTTTCTAACTTGAGCAGCTCCTTGAGGTTCCTTAAGCCTTCTCAAGATTGTGGGCATCAAAAGAGTTGGGATTGTAGCAAAGTAGGGCTTGGTAGCATTGTGGATTCTCTTGACGATGATGAAAGGAATCTCCCTGAGAAAACCATCCCTTTATCTAATAGTAAGACTATTCTTTTTGGATCACAAATTAGGAGCAAAAACCCAAACCCCCTACCAGTGCCCATTTTTGTGAGGCACCTAAGTCATTGCCCAAAAACTATGCAATTTTTCCTCATGCCAGGATGAGGCCTTCTAATCTTGAAAAGGGTAGCTCTGATGTTTTATTTGAGATTGGAGAAGACCCTTTAGAATCTGACCCATTTGTGAAAATCCAGTCTTTTTCTTTGGATTCCAAGAGGCTAGGGTCAAAATTTTCTAGGCTAAGCACCCGCAACACCGATTTGAGGACAAAGAGTTCTTGTTTGGAAAGTGGGGCTGTTCAAGATCCTCCAGCTTTGAGTTTTATTGGAGTTAGTCCCATTGCTGAGAATGAATTGACTCTAGGTTCAATGCCTATAACCTCTGTCAAAGGATTTGCTCGGTCGCTCACACCTAGTGAGATTGAGCTCTCTGAGGATTATACTTGTGTAATTTCACATGGTCCAAACCCTAAAACCACTCATATTTTTGGTGACTGTGTTTTGGAATGTCACCCTGATGGAATTGATTCTGGAAATAAGAGGCAAAGCTCAGAGAATGGCATGCTGAGTTTTGAAATACCTCCACCAATGCAATACCCACAAAATGATTTCTTGAGCTACTGCTATTTTTGCAAGAAGAAATTGGAAGAGGGAAAAGACATATATATGTATAGGTTAGCCCTGAAAATCGTCTTAAGTTTCTGTTTCTCACTATTGCTTAGTTGCTAGATCCTGCTTGACTGCTTGTGAGATGTGACTGAATTATTCGTTAAACATCTTGTAGAGGCGAGAAAGCATTCTGCAGTTGGGATTGCCGTATGGAGGAGATTTCAATCGAGGAAGAAAAGGAGAAGTCCATCAATGAGGCTCCCGCAGAACCTTCCAATTCAGAAAATGGTGATGAAATTTTTGAGAAGAGCATGTTTTTGCTATATAATAGAGGAACTGTGATTGCTCTCCCAGAAGTCATTGTGCCCATGATAGATGAAATTGCCAAGTGCACCATCTGATAATAAAGAGCTGTGTTTTTGTGTATCTATCAGCAGCCTCAGATGGTCATTGCTAGCTTATTAGTGAACCTGCTTATTGTGATTTTCTCTCGTGGTTCTAATGACTCAGTGGTCGCTAACTGGCTAGTGTATTTTTTTTCAAGATGCTATAATTTTGGCCCAGTAGATATGGAAGCTTTGTAGCTTGTTTTGAAAATTATAGGTAAAAGGGCAACAGCCATCCCCAGGCTGCCCTGAAAAGAGTGAGGAAAAAAGAGAGGAAAAAGAGAGGAGTTTTCTGTACCTCCTCTTTGTGGTTCAGCATTTTGGAAGGAGTCGATGTATAAGCCTCCCATCTGGACAAATTACTGAAATTAATACATAGTACCGGTATTTTGAATGTAAAATCCATGTATGTCTTACTGAAAGTGATTTATGTGAGCAGTTGACCGATAATTTTTGTGTTGATGATTTCGTTCATCGATCATGAAACTCTTGTTCATGCTTTTGCAGTGACCCAATGTGGCCAGTGGATATGTTCTTGCAGCTTTCATTAGTTTCTTGCTGTCAATGTCATTCGTCTAATTTCAAATAAACTGGCCTTTGTACTTGCCATGGGCAAGGCCGTGTACATCTGTGTTTTCTCAAGACCTTGTTTCAATCTACCTTAGGCAATTGGGTAGGAAAGGTAATGATGAATGGGAAGAAGTTAGGTCTGCCATTCATCCCACCAAAAACACACACAAAGGGAAGTCAAACCCATAATGATGAATGGTAAGAAGTTACTTAAATCTACCTTAGGCTATTTGAAGATTCAACCCGTTGGGTTCACACGAAACTCAAACTTTAGGGTCATGGTTTGATATTTTCTACCTCAAATTAAAGTACGATTCACCTATATTTCATCTATTGACTCGTAATATCATGTTTAAAGACAAACTTACTACACTAAACATGACCCGTATTTCACCTGTTGACTCATAATATCATGTTTAAAGACAAACTTACTGCACTAAACATCAATCGAGTCGAAGTCAAACTTGAACTAAAAACGACATTACTTATAAACTCGAATTGAACCTTATAAACCTAAGCATGAACTATCCAAAATCGGATTGAGTGACTATTTGCTAGGTTATTGAGAAGTTGCTTTGGTGAAAACAATGAAATTTGTCAATCATCTACGAAACCTCAATATTAAGGACTGACCCAAACTAACTTGACTAAAACTGCTCTAGCAAAGTTGATTTTGAGCCAAGGCATCCGCACTCGAAATGAAAAATTAGAATGTTAATCCTTCCATACCCCTCTCCGACAGTTTGCCCCTCGACCTCTGGAGGAAATATGAAACGTCAGTTTGACACCTGAACATGTATCTGCATCAAGTGCAGACGTTCTCAGAATTACGAGGTTTTAACATCAATTACTTCCTTCAGTTTGAACATGTATCTGCATCAAACTTGGACATCGTCTTCAGAATTGTGAGGTTTTAACATCAAACACTTCCGCAGGGGAAGATCGGAGGGCAGAGAGATCCTTATAGCTGGCATTGGCAAGCTTTCGAGAGCACTTCCTAAGCATTTAATGCTTTAGTAAACAATTTGTTTCTTCTAGGAACTACGTCAAATTTTAACCTCGGGCAATTTACCAATCCTCAGGCCGAGGTTGTGGCTAAGGCCATGTGTCCTTCAACTCCAGTGCTATAATTCAAGCTAATCATGAGAGCAAAGAGTAAAGCACACAACTGATAAATTGAACAGACATTTCACTGTAAAAATGTAATCTGAATGGTACAGCCAAGTTACATACAGAAATGAATATTCAACTGCATACTATGACAAAATCCCCCGAGACCTCAAGCATATTTGGCACTCACCAGCCAAAAGAATATTCGAGGTCTGGAAAGGTGTACGAAAGCCTAATAACCAAATGCATGATGACAGATACTAAACGACGGTCATGTCACACGGGCCTACATGAGGGAGGTGGTGATAATGAGAGGGAGAGACATTGCTTCCACAAAAACACCCATTTGCACTCGCAGGGGTTCCGTTTCAGAGCATGCGGGATGCAACTATTATGTATGGATATGAACCAACTTCATACAGAGTCGGCCTTTGGAAAATCACATTGTGTTGATCAATTGTAGTAGCTCATTGCTTTGATGCCACGGTTTAGCCCCTGAATTGACGAGTGTTGTAAGATTTGCAGTTGGGACACTTTTGGGCCACAATGTGGAACTGCACATTTGATTTTGCGCCACAATCATTGCAAAGGATAGAGACCTGCAGAGAAAATCCACAGTTACTTCCCACATATTTGGTACGGTGCTGAATGCATGACCTAGTGGGATGTCTCATTTTCCCTTCGTCCAGGCCAAAGGCGCCTAGACTCAGCAACATGCCATTTCGGTTTATAAACAATGAGGTCTGTTGCGGGTTTGTCTAACAAACGTGTCAAAAATACGCAACCCATTTTAGTTAGATGGCGGTGGATTATTTTGATTAGGGTAAAAATCGGCTTGATACATCTTAGCTTTGAGTTGCATCCAGTTTGCTCGTCATAGGTCATCATCAATCAGGTGCAAGTCAATTTCACCAGATCTGCCTACAGCAGTACTATTTACTCGTCATAATTGCAGCTATTAAGAGATAGGGCAGAACATTCACCATCTTGTTCTGATATGGCTCCGGCATTGGGGTTGCGGCAATTTCCACGTCAAATTTCTCCCACACCTTAGACATGTCACACACAGATTTTGAGCAGAGGGGGCAAGCATATCTGCAAGGACGATAGAGTAATCTAGTTAACAACCCAACTGGTATACATAACTAGACATCAAGCAAGCAACCAAAAAATAAAGACATGGCAGCTGAGACACTCACTGATAATGCTCCTGCATTTCCTTTAAGCAGTTTTTGTGGATTGTGTGCCCACATGGCAATACTGAGACATCATTTCTCGACTCAAACAGATACTGCAAATGAAGCAAATTATTAGATCAGGAAAACAAAGGGCACCAGCCAAGCAACAAGAAGAATTCAACCTCTGAAAGTGGTAAATACCTCAAAGCATACAGGACAGTCATGATGCATAGCACCTTCTACACAGGGATGGCTGTTTTTCAGGACAATAGAGTAGCAGCAACCACATTTATAACAGTGGAAGAAATTTTCACGCCCCCAATTCTGCAAGAGCAAACCTCTTGTATCAGGTAAGAGTGTACTACCATGACAATCTTCAAACAACGTCAAGCATTGATAGAAACATATTCTCAAACACGTCATAGAAAATGCCATTGTTTGCAATGAAAGAAAAACAATAGACTAAGGTGAAGGCATAACAATCAATCAACTTGCAGCCTCCCCATGTTGGAGAAGTGGTACATGATGAACAAGTAAACACATCTACTCCGACAATAAACCAAGCAAAGACAACCCAAGTCATTTTCCTAGTCTCACACCCAAGGGGGCGGTTAAGGCATCAAACGTAAGTGGCCTTACCCCTACATCAAAATTGCAGAGAGGCAATCTGCCATTATATACAAAAGAATGAATATCAGTGCTGATAATCCATACCTGCATATCCCACATCCCTCACAATGATACTGCCTTTTGGAAGTCTGCAAAAGATGACAACAACAAATGTCATGGCAAAACTCGAAAGGGAAGTGTGCATCAACTAAAACTAAAGATTATAGTTCCAACTTCTAACTTCAAATTGCTTCCTCCAAGGGAGAAATTAAAAGGCATAAAGCCCTTTGATCATTAAGATTGCAATAGCCACAGTTTTTGTTCAGAAGATTCAGCCAGCAAAGAAACAGACTCTAACCCCAGAGTAATACAAGACATTTAATGAAACAACAAATAAAAGCGACTGACACACTGAAAAGCTCACATTAGTTATGTGAAATTGAATGAAACAGTATTATAGTAAAGGAGAGCTACTCACATCATCATCATACAACTTGCATATCTCACAGAAGTACTTTCCCATGCAGACACCACAGTTGATACACACTTGCCGGACCTGATTACATAGCATAGAGCACGGTACGAACTTGAAGACTATATAAATAAACAAAACATTATAATGCATGATGGCTTGGGTCCACAAAACATCAAGGGTTAGATATTGACATACCTCTTGTTCAGTCCCACAAAGAGAGCAAATCACCTGTTTCCACATTTCAATAAAAGAACACATGTTAGTCACCTGAACATTCAAAACAAAATAAACTCAGATTCTGGTCAATACAAAAGCTTAGGCAATTTACATGTTGAACTTCGTGTCTTGGAATGTCATGTCTCTTCGCCTTGTCAACCTTGATATTGTTCTGCACACCAGTAACAGCATAAGTAGCAAGTCATACAAAGCAGATGTGGAATGACAACTGAATTGAAGAAAAGAAAAAAAAAGGGATGTATTAAAAAGAAAAGACATGTCCAACCTGATAATTTGAGATCTCCAATACCTTTCAAAAAAACAATATCTCACGTAAGAGCTAAAATCTTAAATCTTATAGTATAATTTAAACAGAAAACTATTATACCCCATTCATCCATTTGAATTTGAACAAAAACAGAAAATAATTCTCCTAAATCTCCAAAACATCCCCACCTAAAAACCAAACCAACCGAAGAAGAAAAAGAACAGGCATCAACAAACACACATACGTACACTTAATTATGCAGGTGCAAGTGAAATCGAAATCTTTGCCCTACCATAACCAGGGCGATCAAGGTATATAAGGTTGCTGATAGGAAATATACTCAACAGATAATCTAGGGACAAAAAGGTGAAGCTCCCTTGGAATATAGATAACATCACAAGATGAATGTTCCATCCACAAAAATGTTGACACTGTATTATTCTCAAATGACAATGTAATATATTAGTGTCGGTGTCCCCTCTATAGTGATTGCAGAACATCAGCTCAGAGTAACAGAACATTTTCAAGAAACTATTATCACAAGAAGAGAACTGGAACACATTGTAGGGTGACTAAACATGAATTGGTCCGAATCTTCCATGCTAAATCTACCACGCAGAAAGCCATAAGGAAAGTGAAACTGTCCTTTTCAAGCAATAAACAAAGTGTAACTCACCATCGCTTCGTTGTGGCAATGGCGGCAGTCAAATACTTCATTACAACAAGGAGCTCTAATCCGACACCTTCGCCTGTAATGCTGACATCTGCCACAAAAATTTTATCGATTTACTAAAAAGATCTACAAGGCAATAGAAGTCAACAAAAGAAGCAGGCTCATACACAGCCGAAAACAACATACCCATGGTCCATGTAACCCCTCTCCAAAGCAGTATTGGCATCGTAGACAGCACCTTTGGAACCTTGCAACTCAAAGTGTGCCATACTTGAAACCTCTTGTTGCAAGGTATTTGGATCAAGATTTTGCCTTGATTTGCTTTGCTTCAAGGTTGTTTCCATGTTGCAGACAGTTGACAGTAAGCTGCTGAAAGCAAGCTAAAGCACCTGCATTGAGATAATCCATTTAGGACTAATCTTAACACCCAAAAAGGCATATCTAAGCACCCAAGCCAGCCAGGTAAACATCCTTGCTTTCTTCTACACTGCTGCAGAGCAATGAAATCAGCAAGAACATAACGGAAGCATGGCTGAACAGCTCCAATTGTCATGACTCCAAAAGGAACACTTATCAAACAACAGCTATGGAAACCCCACTAAAAAACTAGAATCCAGTGAAGAACTCCATCAGCTTTGCACTCTGAGTAGTAACGAACAGCAATCCAAGATCACTTTGATGCTTCGGAGCTTCAAAGAGGGACTCCAGCTAAATGGAGATCACCAATACATGCCTCAACCTATTGTAAAAGCAGTAGATCACACAATCAATTCTGGTCTGAAATGTATGTAACCATAGAGGGAAAATTTGTTGAGAGTTGTGTTGTGATTGTCCATCAAGGACACGCCTACCTGGGTTCACATCTTTTGAGAAAGAATCTTCAGTCCAACAACCTATTCCAGTTTTAAACCTTTACTATCATCTGAACTTCAATACCATTTTTTCATGGAAGATTAATTTATTCAGTCATTTGCATTGTGCAAAGTTCACTCCGCAAAACTGCACACTGGTTTACTGATCCATACACAGATGCACCGTTAAGTCTCAGTGTGATGAGAGTTTATTTACACACCAGAATATGAATCACAGACTTACAGAAGTCCTCATCCACTGGGGATCATCGTCCTTAGCATAAGTTTTCAAGTCTGCAAGTCCAGAGTGAAGTTCACAGCGTTGTATGAAAGGAAGGTGCTAGGACAAATCTGAGCCCCTAGTAAAGACCTTTTAGGGAATTGCAGAAATAAAACAGGAATTCTTCAAAAGGGGTTCAATGGTTCTTGGAGCAAAATAAGTAACCCACTATCAGCATCATCAAAATTGACAGCAGGGAATAACAATCCTGGGGTCGGACTAAATAAGCAGAACACTAGAATGTTGACAATGAAAAGCGTCGATAGGCACATATATTTCTCCTGAAGCTTGTGTTGGAAAACATTCCTCACGACACTTTAATATAGTAGATGCTTGTAGCCTTACAAGTTGCAATTTAGTTGATGATCCGGGCCTCCGGGAATAAAAGTCTCATGAGTTGCCAGTGAATTTGGTCCACTGAGGTGAGGCATCCTACTGTCCTACACTTGACTTTAGACCTAGCATGGGTTACTGATCTCTGAATAGTACTAGTTTAAGGTTCAGTTCTTTTTGGGTGTGCTCTCGGTTGGTCCATTAAGTTTGTCAAGCCACCTTACTTTAGTCGAGTCACTCAGGTTAATTTCTATCATCTGATATTCACATTGGACCTGTTTATAGTTCACTTCTGGAAACACATGCTATGAATCACCTTTGCCAAGTTTATAGTTTTCAGATACTCGCCAAACTTACTGCCCGTTGCTCTCATAATAGAACAGAAAATCATGCATATCATCACCAGATGGTGTCAATGGAGCTTAGCTAAACACCATATTGCAGACCCAAGACACAATCATCGATAACCTCCCCACACAACTGAAGTTCCTCACTGGTCTAGGAATCTCGAAAGACAAGATACAAAGAACCACACACTTCTGTGCTTCAGCTTCTATCAGAAAAGCAATATATTTAGAGCTTAGTTAGTTACCTCATAACTTTCGACCCTCTACCCAGACAGAAAAGAGTGAGTTGGTCACAACGAAAGCATCAAACTTATTCACAGCCAGCTCGTACTTGACATCTGCGCTCGTATCTTCTCATATTCTATCCTACACTCACCCTCCCGGGCCCCTTAAAACCCCCGTGGTTCCCCCCAATGCCTCTAGTCCTACCCTCTTCAATATCACCTCTATAAACACGTAATTGACACTCAGAGATATAACAAACTAATCATAGTTATTGCAAGCATCTTTTAGAATTGCCACAAAATATAGATAGCCCAGAAAGGGGAGCTGCAGCCACTATCCTATTGCCAGAGAATACCATTAAATCAAACACAAAACAAATTTTGATGATAGTCAATATATAATTAACTCCAACTACAAGCATACAACATAACAACCAAAACACAATCTAATCAAATCAAATTTTTTTGCATTATCAGACAATAAAATAAGCACAATCTATCAGCTCTAAATAATTAACTCAAAATATAGACAATCACTCAATAAACTACTCCAGAACCTTATCAAAGCATAATAATTTTCTTCCCTCCAAAATGTCTCATAAAGGACTTAACTCAATTTGAAACAACCACAATTTAAACCCTAAATGCCAACGCTATCTAGTCCCAAGCCGACCTAATTGACTAATTCCTAAGCTCTACATGAAATTCAAATAACTAGCATTTAAACACTCGTATAGTCTCCAAAAATCAAATCCCTAAAACCTCAATTTCTTAATTTTTATTTGCAACTTGTAGTACCTACCTGCTATGAGCAAATCTACGCCCAGATCAAGCCCCACTATCCAATTACAAGGAGATGAAATTCAAACAAAAACAGAGCAAAGATTTAGGCAGTTGATTGAAAGAAAACGAAGAACCGGCTGGGGTTTGATTAATAACGACGGACGAACTTTATGCAGTCGAAATTTTAATTTTGGCGACGATCGCTGATTTCTGGAGACAGAGAAATCGAAGTTTCTGATGACCCGCCTTTGATCGAATTTTCCAATCACAATTTTTTTTTTTTTTTGCGTGTAGAGATAGAAAGCAAGAAAGAGAAAGCAATGAATGATGAGTGAGAGAGATTTAGGAATGGGGAGTATTTATAGTGGCGTGTTTCCAGATCCTTCGAAAACGTGAACCGGAGGACAAACCGACTTTTACACCAGTTTTTCTTTTTCTTTTTCCCTTTTCTTATTTCCAATTAGTTTCCTTAAAAGGGTCTAGTCCAGTCAGAAATATCCATTATGCCATCATGGAAATTACACTATATATATATATATTCCCAATAATAAATATCTCCTGCTACCACTGTTCTTGCTTTGGAAGACAAAACAAATATCTCCAAAATTTCATATTCCTTCCCTTTCATAAGTGGGTATTTAGTCTAAATTTGAAAAATATTTTTAAATTTTAAAAACTAAAATTAGATTAAATATTAAATTCTTTAAAGATTAAATTTTTTAAAATAAATCTCTCAAAAACATAAACAAACAATATCTGTTTCTATTTTTAATTTTTAAAAATCTCTCTTTAACAATAGAGGTAACCATGCACAACTCCATTCATATTTCTCTCTCTCCTCTCTATGTGCTTTGTTTTATCTCATCTCTATCATCTCTTTCTCTCTCTCTTCTGCGTGCGTTGTTTTATCTCTTTCTCCGTGTTTCTAAAAAGTTTGGCCAAACAATTTAATTATTTATAGAACACTTATTACGAAATTTAGGCCAAATATTTCAAATTTTTTTCAAAAATAGTTTTTTAAAAAGGATTTTTAAAAAATAAAAATATTTTTTAAAAAATTAGGCCAAACATGCACTAATTTTTATCATTTTACAATACTTGTCATTTTATATTTTAGTAACATATTAATTACTAATTTACTAATTTTATCCTTATTAATTATTTATTAAAAAATGAAAAATAAAAAAATAAAGATATATTAGACAATTTACCTTTTAATTGTTTTAATTTTAATTAATCTCCGTTTTTTTCAACCACTAAAGTGACATTTAATTTGCAATGGAGGAACTATTATCTTGCCTTTATTTTAGTACCCATGTTATATTTGCTTTTCATGTGGTGAGAATCTGAAAAAATAAAAATAAATAAATTGATAAATCATTTAACAATAAGTCGTATTGAAATTCAACTGAAATTTGTTCTGTTTAATTAGTTAATCTATTTGGTTATTAATTATTAATATTTTGCTAAAAATAATAGTTTTTTTACCCTTTTTTTCTCTAATGTTTTTATTAGGAACATCTCCACATAAATACTCCATCCATTTTAATTTATTTATTACTTTACTAAATTTTTATAATATTTATCGCTTTATCGTCTCAATGACATATTAATAAATAATTTATTGATGTGATCCTTATTACTCTCTCCATTTTACAATATATGTCACTTTAACTAACGTTTTTCATTTCACAATATCTATCACTTTAAAATTCCAGATGACATATTAATAACTAGTTTACTAATTTTGTCTATATTAATTTTTTTTTCTCTCGGCTTTCTTCATTTCCTATAAAATCTTAGGGCAACTTAGTATTTTAATACAAAATTTTATCAAACTTTTTATTTCCTTAATATTTACTTATAATCGAAAAATAACAAGTATTGTGAAACGGATAGAATACTTACTTCTCTTCTCCATACTTTTCTTATTTATAATGAAATCTTAGGGATATTTTGGGCATATCATCAAATGAGAATTTGTAACTAAAGTCCATGCAACACATACATCTGCCCTTGATAACCAATTTAATCATCAAATGAGAATTTGTTGCTACTTGATCGTCGATTTATTTAGCTGATTTTTTTTTTAAATGAGTTACAAAGATTAGTATAATATAATAAGGAATAAAGTGAATTAAATATGTGACCCAACGTACTGTGACCTCAGTCGCGACCACTAGTTCGATGGTACTTATCTAGTGTGATGACACCATTACTGAGGCCAATAATAAGCAAGAATCATGGATATGAAAATGATCTTATTAGGAACGTATAGAATAGGACATGGATCATGGATGTAGTTAAAATGCAAGTCCTTATCATGCATAATTGTTAAGGAAGCATGATTGGGATCAAATTACATCCAAGTATATATGTTCTCATCTGCTTGTATGCCATCATTTCCTTCTAGGCATAAATCATGTAAGCTCATAATTATCACAAGGGACGAAAATGACTCGAGTTCATGACTCATCATGAATTATATTATCATCCATTTCATTATCATTTTTATATTTAGGTGTAAGATTTAATATTTTGTAGAAAGAAAAAAAAGCGAATATGAAGTTTAGAGATATATTTTACCTTATAGTCTGCCTATTCATTAATTTTTAAATTTAAAGTCTAATGAAAATTATTATCTTGATATAATTTAAAGATAAGACTAATACATCAAACACTCACTACACAAGTCCGGTTGTCGACTCGACAAGTCCTCAAGTTTGATTCGGTCAAAGCTTGACTTGAGCTTATCTCGGTTTGGCTCGTATGCTTACCGAACCAAGCCAAGCCTATCGACGCTTGGTTCAACTCGTCTACTTATTTTGGAAGTAAATTACACTCGTGTTTGAATTAGAGTATTGATATTTTAACTTTAAAGCATATTGTTGGTCTTTATTATATATTTTAAGTTGACATTAATATATATTAAAGTAAAAATATATTTTAAATAAATATGTAAAGATTCAAATCATTTAAGGAAAAAATACTTAATTAATTAAGTTTACAAAGCTCGAACTTGGCTTGATCAAATCTAGTTGGTCAAAGATCGGTTTAGACTTAGTTTAATTAAACTCGACTCGGTTTTTTAACAAATCGATCCTAACCTAGTTAAGCTCGGCCTCGACTCCACTGAAATACACACATAATGACTAATTTTATATTGATTGAACAAGAAATACACATTTAGTATTTTAAGATTTCATCATAAAATTAATTAACAATTGGTGAAATAATTCAATTAAGACCATTCAATTCTTCACACAAGCCTTATGTCCAACTTAATTTGTTGAAATAGTGCTAGAGCATCTTGGTCTATCATGATCAGCGTGACATGTGATTATTTCCCATGACAGCTACGTAAGTGCCTGCTCACGCTCACACAATCAGAACCAAGGACGTACCATGCAAATGTGTGCCTGAAAATCAGATAATACTTCTACGGCTGAGATTTAATCATCATATGGAAGCTACAGTACATCCGTTTTTTCCTAATCTAATAGACCACTTAAATCGTGCCACGTATGGGTAGGTGGGTTTTGTTGCTTCCCACGTTTGACGTGGCCTGTGACACGTGCCAAGTCGGACTGGGGTTGAGATATTTTTGAGCTTAAATTTTTTAATATTAGAAAAAAACACCATGTGATGACGTGTAAGGATTATCCATTGGTGTGAGAAATTCTTTAATGTGAGAAATTTTGTGGAATATAAAAAAGAAATGATAGAACAGAGAAAGAGAACCACGTAATTCACAAAATAGGAGGTTCCCACGTAGCTCAAGGACATGGAATTCTTGTCTAAATTAGTCCACTCGATCTATTATACACTTAAAAATATATATTCATAAATGGTTAGATGCAAGGAAAAGAAGGGAATTCTACGCGCCAAATATAATGATATGTCACATGAAAGTATACGCTTCTAAATGAATATAAAAATTTGTATAATTGGTCAATTATGCGTCAAGAGAAGTTCAAATTACTCATCGAGATAATATCTCCATTTCTGTTTTGGGTTGATATGTATAATCCCTTCATTAGAGTCGATTTACGAACAACTAAAATGTTTACTCACAAAAACTAGGAAACAAATCCCTATTTAACGCATGAGATTCGATATCCTAAAATAATTGGAAAGAGAGGAGTAATTTATAAATTTATAAACATACTCAAGGTCATTTGTTTTATTTATGTGCGGCCGCCCATCATATATTCTCACAAAATTAGAAGGATTTTAGGTCTACAATACAGGGTCGATTTATAAAATTGATTACAATTCTACTTATCATCTTTGAAATAGATCAAATTTGTCTTAAGTTTATGATTGTCAATTAAATGAGTGAGTTCGCTCCCTTAATTTAAAATTTAGATGGTCGATTCCTAATATACTACTCGGTTTGAATTTTAATACGGTGGAGGTCCTGAAATAAGTCAATGTTAATTGAATTGGTTATTTTTGTTGTATAATTCAATCATGCTCCCACATGGCATTTACTCTCTGTCTCTCACATACACATACACGTACACATACGGAATAGATAAACTCCTTGCCTAATATTTAAAACTGAGTTTTTTAGTACGTTATTAAAACTTAGTATTAGAGCATAAAATCTTTTCTGAACATTCAACCATCAATCAAGACCTTATATCGAGTGTCGAAAGATCCTCTCAATACTATCTACTTTTTCAATATGAGACAACATCCACTATTGTATATTTTTCACACTCAGATTTGATGTCTTATCCTCCTATTACAATTGTCTTTGTGATTTACCTGAATCAAAACTAATTATCTCGGATTATATTATCTGACCATATATTCATTATTTAATATATATTTGAGCACGTGGATTTCATAAATACGCACATTATGGACTTTGGTAACTTAGCTTATGAGCCAAACCTAGCTTAACTTGTTGGATTGGATATATAAGGCTTCCTAATTAATCAAAATTTTACTCTTTCTACAAAAAAAAAAATCTAAATTTAGTTGAAACATTTTCACCGGCATTTTGCATGATTTTAGACCATAAAAACGTGTCTAAAATATTATCAACTAGCTAGCAAAAATGTACGAGAAAAGCTTAAAAAAACTTCTTTTAGATCCTGTTCCATTTATGTTTAACTTACAACATTACACCTTCTTACACCTCCTTATAACTTCTCACAGGTACTTATAACTATTTATAACTTTTTATAACTAATTTTAGATTTATCTTACAACTCATTACGATTGCTTACGTGATATTTACAACTTTGCTTACAATTTTATTTATAACCGTTTACAACTTTACAATTTCTTAAAGTTAAATGAAACCCAATTTAATCTGTGAAAGAAATTCTTTTTAATGGTAGTTCGACAAGCAAGAGCATTGGTGTCATTATTTCTAGGGTAATTTTCCTATTTTTAGCTTTTTTATGTAGCTAGTTAAATTAGGCATGTCTTTCCCACTTAAGACAACTCGAGCAATTGCAATGCAAGATCTTGTGATTCAATCGATCTTACCGCAACGTACATTCCATTCAACTCGAGGTTGATCCGCTCGCATAATCGCTCGTGTACTCAATCCGCATGCGTTTCCATCTTACATAATTTTTCATTTTTTTAATTTTATTTTTGTTAGTGTTTTTACATTTAAAGAAGAAAAATATATTAAATATATATATTTGTATGTTCCATGAGTAATATTTTATTTGACAATTCAAGTTGATGATCCGGAGGTATAGAGGTAATGGATTGAATTCCAAAAATTGGATTGTAAAATAATGTAGAGGGTATAGGCCCTCACATATAATCTAAAATTTTGGATCATGGATGCGGATGCTCTTACCTTTATTGATTTTGTATCGCTTACATGAGTTTCTTGTCTTTACATTGTTTTATTCTTACTTCCTATTGAGTTCTAATTTTACTATATAGTCTTATTCTTAAACACTCGCTGAAAGATTGCAAATTTTTAAATGCTGATGGGAGCATATATATATATATATATATATATATATATATATATATATATATATATATATATATATATATATATATATATTAGGTCTACAAAATCCTCTTTTATTTCTTGTTCGTATAACAATCTATTAACATATAGTAAGGAGCGAGATACTTGCAGGTGCATATAAGTCGTTCAGCTGAAAGATATAACGATGTAGCATATAAAAATAAATAAAAAAACCCTTAAAAATAAAAGATTTTAAGGGTATAATTGAGTGATTCCAATTTTTTTTCCCTTCAAGTAAAGGTTGCTCTATCCACCCAAACACCATAGAGTAGATCCCACTTGCTTGCTTTATCCGGTTGAAGGGATCAATTAAGTGTTACGTCTGTACTTATTCTTAATTAATTGTGTGGCTTTCTTTAATTGCACTAATTAGGCAAAGACCTTTTCATTCTTGAAAATGTAATTAAACTTAATTATGCTTATTAGCGAAACGGCACACTTCATGTTGCCCCAATAGGCAAGGAGGAGAACATTTTATTTGTGTACAATATTAATACTTCTAGTGTCATCTACTTTCCATATTCATAATTAAAAATGCTTCTTTTATTTTTTTAAAAAAGATGCCCTCCATGTTCTATTAATAATACTATTTATTCAGGTAATTAAAATTTTAATTAATGTTTGGATTTTGGATAAAAAATATGACGAACTTGGAGGGCATTGGACGAAAATAATACATTTTTTTTGAAATATTTACATTTACTTTCCTCGAGGTATTTGGAAATCATTTATAAACCCTTCATGTATTGGTATTTATTTTTACCCACCTTGGATTTAGAGATAAAAAATATTTAACATAAAAAGGGCGAAAGGCTAATCGAAAGTGTAAAGGGACTAGCTTGTCCCCGATTTTTAAAATAGAATGACTTTTTACCCCCACGCTTAGAAAGAGCATACATATCGTAAAAGGGCAATTGTGGTATTAGATATCATTTTCTTATGCCACGTCAAGCACACATATCGTATTTGGATGTTGTTTATTATTAACAACAAAGGTCAATGCATCACTCAAATATGAACTACTCCGTTCGGGGTGGGTAAAAATAAATACCAATACCTGGAGGGTTTATAAATGATTGTCAAATAACTCGAGGGAGGTAAATGTAAATATCTCTATTTTTTTAGATGTCAATGGTATAAACTTTAACTCCAATTAATGTCAGCAAAACACCTATCGAGTTAAGGGATCGTGACTTGATAGAGCGATTATATGATAGGTGAAGTCGCCGACATGGACAAAAAGTTAAAGATTTGACTTTGATATTTTTATTTGCATTGAAATATAGGCAAACTCGATGGTGTTCTGGTGATGTTTACTAAGGTTAAAATTCATACTGCTGGCTTCCATGAAAAATGTTTGCATTATTTTTGTTCAACACTCCAAAATTCATATTATTTTCATCTAAAATCCTTAATGCTTTTTTATTTAGCCAAAAACAAAAGTTAATGTTTTTACATTAGCTTCACCAGGTTCTGATTTTTTTGTTGTTGATAGAAACAGGTTCCGATTAAAAAACCAAAAAGGCAAATATTATTACATATTCAGATCTAAATAATAATTCCCAAAAAAGAGATTCGAAAAACTAATTTACCCAAAAAAGGGTTAATATTTCATGTGCAATTTACTTTGAACAATATATTTTATGCGTGACATCTTTTTTTGGTAATAATATAAAGAAATTTTATTACCAAAACGCCCCATATTAGGGAGATCAAACTTTCCAGAAATGCAAATTTATGCTATACAAATTATTATTATTATTACTATATGCATTCAAAACATGAATTCATTTATTCAATGAATATGATGGATTTGTATATTATGTTACGGTTCTAAATTTCTACATCACTTAAAATGTCAGCAAAAAAACAAATTTTATGCCAAAAAATACAGTGGATTGAGAGCATCAGAAGTAATGGTGAAGGGGGTTAGAACTTTTTAGGTTTTCTCTGTCATGTTTGGTTGATGAATCCAAACAATAAAAAAGTTATTAAAAATATTTTTTTTTTCAATTTTACAACATTTTTTCCAGTTGAAAGAATACATCTTACAATTTTTATCTAAACTAAAAAGTTAAATGACTAGAATAAAATATAATATACTATATAACTAAGATTACTTTTAATTATGATAAATGTCGTCATCGATAATCGTTATAAATTTTTGCATCAAGTAAACTAAACAAAGACAAATGTCTCCCCTTTGTTTTCTTTTTTGGGTTGCTATCTGGTATACATCTCTACTACTATAACAGAATATTTAATGGACTTTTTTTGATCTGAAAAGAATATTTATATGAATTATCTTATTATACCCGAATTATTTCACATCATCAATTATTCTATTTTAATTATTATAAGGGTATTTATTATAGAAAGAAACACTAATTTTATGTATACAAATAGAAATCAAACAAATAATTTGAAATATTTAAAAACAAAATAACAAGTAAGTAATATGTGACGAATGGAGTAGATAATTTATTTTTTGATAGGATATGTATTGAGTTTTTGACCCATCATTACCACAATGTCAAAGTAAACAAAAATAGTACTCTCCTCTTCGTCAAGGTGATCAAATCAATTCTCATAAGATTCTTCCCCAGTTCACAACCGACGGCCCATATTTCATCTGTCCCCATCAAATGGCCCCCCAACTCCTTAAAGGACAAGATGTGATGCCTCTAAAATCAGTCATCAATTTAAGGTCAGAACCCTCAACATCATTTTTCAACTACAATAAAATAAATCAGCTTATAAATAAACAAATACCCACCAAAATCAAAGTATCGTACACTTTCATATATTCTCTCTTTAACCAAATGGACCCAGAAACCCCACGAAACCCACATAATCAGCCCCGCGATAATCCTCCTCCCAACCCAATTCTTCCCAAATTCCCCAACAATTTTTGGGGTACCCTAAAAGATAACCTAACTTTCAGATCAAAATGGGGGAATTGAATGGGGCAATGGGGGATTTGGGCACTTACATCCCCATAGTCCTAGCCTTAACTTTGGCAAGAAATCTTGATCTGGGCACTACCCTAATCTTCACTGGGGTATACAACATTGTCACTGGAGCAATCTACGGTGTTCCTATGCCTGTTCAGCCCATGAAATCAATCGCAGCCGTTGCTATTGCCAACCCTGATTTTGGGATACCAGAAGTAATGGCTGCTGGGATTTGCACTGCTGGGATTTTGTTTGTTTTGGGGGTGACCCAGTTGATGGAGCTTGTTTATAGATTGGTCCCTTTGTCAGTTGTCAGAGGGATTCAGCTCTCTCAAGGGTTGGCATTTGCTATGGCTGCTGTCAAGTATATAAGGAAAGAGCAAGATTTTGCCAAGTCAAAGAGTTTGGGGGATAGGCCCTGGCTAGGTTTGGACGGGTTGCTCTTGGCTATCGTGTGTGCTTGCTTCATCATTATTGTCAATGGGGGAGGAGAGGAGAGGGAGAATGATGGGTGTGATTTGGGTGAGGGAGAGGTTGAGAGGAGGAGGAGAAAAGAAAGGAAGGGGTTTAAGAGGGTTTTGTACTCTCTACCTAGTGCTTTCATAATCTTCTTGCTAGGGTTGGTTTTGGCAATTGTGGCAGGGCCCAAGGTTGTAAAGGGCTTCAAGTTTGGACCCTCCAAAGTTCATATTATAAAGATATCCAAGCATGCTTGGAAAGATGGGTTCATAAGGGGTACAATTCCACAATTGCCCCTATCCATATTGAATTCTGTGGTTGCAGTATGTAAGCTGTCATCTGACCTATTCCCAGGGAAGGACTTCTCAGCCACCTCTGTCTCAGTGTCGGTTGGGATGATGAACTTGGTCGGGTGTTGGTTCGGCGCCATGCCCTGTTGCCATGGGGCCGGAGGCCTCGCAGGGCAATACAAGTTCGGAGGCAGGAGTGGAGGGTGTGTTGCACTTCTAGGCATAGTCAAGTTGATTGTAGGGGTTGTTTTGGGGAGTTCGATTGTGAAAATATTGGACCAGTACCCTGTTGGGGTCCTAGGGGTGCTCTTACTATTTGCTGGCCTTGAACTAGCCATGGCTTGTAGGGACATGACCACAAAGGAGGAGTCATTCGTGCTACTATTGGTCACATCTGTTTCCCTTGTGGGATCAGGGGCATCAGTTGGGTTCTTGTGTGGCATCATTACTCACTTCCTCCTTACCCTCAGGATTTTGGACAGACCACAATCTTTCCCCAAATTGTGGACGCGAAGAAATCCATGATAAGATTGGTTTTGGTTTGTGTTGATTGAGCGAAGATCGCTGATTTCAATTGACAGGCATCATTAACAGAAACATTATGTTATCGATCGATGACCTAGTATGAGTTTTATGTGAGTCTAGTTTGAGATGGTCTGCTGTTCCTTTTCTTCCTTCTGATTGTTGTTTCTTTGTATGGTTTGATGGTTGACTTGAAATCTTTAATGTTAACATCTCGTTAACTATATATACAGTTGTTATTATTGATATCTCGCTATTGAAGCATGTTGTATTCTTTCTTCGATATTTTTGTTAGAAAATTGGAAATGCTGAATAATTTTGATGGAGTGATATATTCCTTATTGTCGCCATTATATAATCAATCCATAATTCTTGCTCTATTGCCAATCATCCGTTCACCTACATCGATCCTCCTAATCCAAAAGGCAATACAGGCAAATGTTTCTGGCATCTAACCAAATATTCATGTTATACCAAAAGGTTAAAAATTAGTATTTTTAAACATCTTTCTATAATATTACATTTTTTTATCAAAATAACTGGATACTACATAGTCATTATAAAAAAATACAAAAAATAGCGACGGAAAATTAAACCTGTCGAACAGTCCGATGGAAATTCCGACAAAATTTTCTTTTAGGAATTCCGACAACGGGAGGAATCCCGACGGGTATTACCGTCGAAATTCCGTTGCTATTTCAACTTTTTTGTATTGAGTGGACTGTAGTTATTGAATGAGTTAAAATTTTAAATTGTATTCTATTCAAAAATCTTGCAGCTTCTATTAAAAAAATCTAATGCATAAATTTAAAACTTGTGAAGTTGTAATTTATTCGGAAATAGAAATAATAAAAAGGGAGTAAAATTAAGGGGAGGGGATGTACAGAACTTTTACTGATGGAAAGACGACAACAATAATAAAAAGATAAGGAAAGTAAGAAAATTGGAGGGAGGAGCTTCGATCCTTTGACCTGCTCCTTTAAAAAAAAAATCATTAATTAGCGATTTGCGTTATCAACTAATCCCTTATCCCATGCCATAAACTAATAAGAATGTTTTTAACCATGACGGAACTATGTCCACTATAAATTATACTGTAGTCTCGAGTTTATGATTTATAAATTTATATTAGTTAGTATGGTCATTTATTTTAGTTTTTTAAAATCATCCTCTTATTTTATGGACCCATGACCCCTTATTTTGCCCCCTTCATCATGGTCCCCGATATAAACATCATAAAAAACATAGATCGAATTAATATTTTAACTCTTTATAATCTTTAGATTTTAATTTTAAAAGTAATTGGAACAAAAATCGAGTTTGTTTAATGACAAACTAGTATTTCATGTAAGAAATTATAGTACGTACAAATGGTGTTTGGGCCATGTATTTAATCAAGAAACTTTAGGACTTGACCATACGAAAATTATTCATGAGGTCTCAAATGAGAGTCAACTTTCATAATACAAGTGGACGAGTACCTTTCCCGACGAACTCAATTAGCTCGTTTCTATTCGCTACTATATTCGAAGATGCGTTGAGTGAGATTTATACGCTTCTCCACTGTCTTCCTATCTAGAGACATGTAGAGTCTCGTTTTAACACTATCGATTTAGTTTGAGCCCTAAATTTGAAGTGTATGTTAACCCAAGCCTCTAAATATGCAGATTAGTCTATAGAGGAGTATTTACATAGTATT
The DNA here is from genome assembly GCA_021018815.1 of Talinum fruticosum. Taxonomy (NCBI): domain Eukaryota; kingdom Viridiplantae; phylum Streptophyta; class Magnoliopsida; order Caryophyllales; family Talinaceae; genus Talinum; species Talinum fruticosum. The sequence continues at coordinate 9,078,776 of JAITYX010000006.1, read as the reverse complement.
AAAAATATTGCCAATGCCCATCCAGTCTACTGTGAGTGATCTTGAGTTGATCCAGTTCACGGACTCCTGGCTTGCCCCTTGCCGACTATAACAATTTTGTTACTACATACATACTCCATGATGGCAGGTTCCCCCTCCTTTGATGATCTTCCTACCAAGCTTATCTTTCATGAGCATGGTACCTAGCTTCAGCATACGGGGTGAGACACCAGTTCATCAAGCACTTCACAATATTTTTGTTACTTCCCTTCCTCCGCTGCAGTAAGTACTGTAGCCAATGACCTCACTTTACATTCTTAGGCTGAATCCGTAGCAACTCAGTGAATACTTGGCAATACAGCTCCTTTGTAAAGTCACAATTGAAGAAGCACACTTGCAAGCTTGGGTTTCGGCTCTCCGTTTTAAGTAACTATCTAAGGTGGTTCAGATTATCTATGGTAGAAAGTTTAATTTTTGTTACTTTAATGTTCGTTTCGTTTTTTCAGTTACTATGTTTATTTATCCATTACTTACAATTATTATTTTAGTTGTATGGTATATTATTCATGAATTTTGTCAGTATTTATCAAAAAAAAAGAGTAAGTATTTCGTGATTCTAATTCTTATTGGCATAGCACACACTAAGGGTCACAACTTACACTACAAGTAAAGCTGGTAATTAGCGTCGGACAAAATCGGACGCAAAATCAGGAAAATCCGACGCTAATCATGTTTAGCGTCGGATAAAAATTTGACACTGAAGACCTCGACATTAAACAATTTCGCGTCCGATTAAGCATCGGATGCTAAATAGCTGCCGGATGAAAAAGAAGACGCTAATAGCGTCTTCTTTTCCTTTTTAGCGTCGGACGGATCCGATGCAAACAAAGTGTCGAATTTGTGTCCGACACTAATTTCCTTTCGGTTTTTTTCTAGCCAATTTGTTCATTTTAGTGTCGGATGGTTCAATTCAACGATCGGATATTTTGACTCAAATAGTGTCGGATTATTGTCGGACGCTAAAATCCGACGCTAAATTTCCGCTTATTTTGCCGCAGCCTTCTTTTACGTTTGGCATTCCCTTTTACAAATATTTTCTACATATTTACATACATTCCGACTCATTCTCTACACAGTCATCCACAAATGCACACATACATTCCGACTCATTCTCTCGCACAAGTCATCCACAAATACATAAACCACAAATTATTCATAAAAACAACCAACATTCACAATTGAATTGTAGGTTATACAATAATTTTATCAAATAAATCAATTCAAAGTTCCACCTACAAACCATGTTAAGAAATTAGTTAGAACCACCGGACATCCTCGTCAACTTTTGATTGGAGGCTTTGGATGAGTTTCATTACTTCTTCCATGGCCTTTTGCCGACTCTTAGCTAGTTTTCTTTGCTCATCAAGTTGTTCTTTGGTTGATTTAAGTTGTGATTGTAGCTGAGAATAGGCCGATGAATTGTAGGTAGCATCCGTAGAGGATATCGAGGCGATGAGGTTTCTCGTAAAACATTGGCACAGTAATTACCTAATCCATTGATGGTTGATTTTTTACTCCACCGACCCGATACCTCATAGTAGAGGGTCTTTGCCTCTTTGTCCCTTCCTAAAATAACACGCTCAACTTTCACTCGCTTCATATTTTTCCTGCAAAAGGGAAGACATCCATTATCCATTGAATATTGATAACCATGGATACATTGAATATTTGACACGATAAAATTCTAACTTATCCTCTACAATTCCAATGCCACTGTTCATTACAATTGAGTGCTCACTCACTCTATTTGTTTGTAAAGGTTTATGGAGATAGTATTTTTATCCATAGAGATTTGGACCGATCGTCGACGAAGACCTTTTCAAATTGAGCATCTTCCTTACTACGATTCCTCACAAACAATGCAGAGGGGATAAGATTTTTCCCTTCCTTGATCTAGGCATACAAAATCATCATAACATTCCAAGTTTTTATAATTTTTTTGTAAAATACGTATATTTTGATTTAACTATGTAAGCAACTTTTTTGACTTCATCAACTAAATATGTTTATGTTACTCAGATATTAATTAATTCACTAAACCTAGTCATTATTCAATTTGAACTTAAATAGTATTAATTTCTAATTCACTAAACCTTAACGTGATTCTTATTAGCATCACTTTCGGTTAAACCTCACTTTAACTTATAAGTTATAACTAAATTTTTTAATAAGCCAACAAATAAGCTTGAATCTAATTTAAAAAAATTAATAATAAAGAACAAAACAATAAAAAAGAATATGTAAACTGCATGCAATAAATAAATTAATACATATAAAATTTGTTAAAACTATACATAACGAGTTGGATTATAATAAAAATATTAATATGTAGTGCTCTTGCCTTGATCATTTGTAAAATTATTGCTTTAGGGAGAAATACTTCCTATAATTCTCCAAAAAAAAAACTAGACAATGAAATAATTATAAAACACCTTGCTTGAAAATATTGACTTCGAATTCAAAATTTGATATCTTCCTATCTCAATTGAACAAGAAAGGCTTCTAAAAGTGCCTTAGAAATCTCCCATTTTAGGTACTTTACACTGCCATGGTGAAGCACCCATAAATCCTCTTTATTTTATTTTTGTTCAATTGAAATTTGATTTGCATTGCATTGATATATAAAAATAGAAATTTGATTTGCATTGTGACATTTTTACTCCTCATCGTGCATTTAGTAATAATCCACATAAAGATCATTCAAGCTTAAGTCATCCAAACATTGCTTGTACAGTATGATTAAACCAATGAGATGGATCAAAATGGTACTGCAAATTAAAATGGTCCAAGTCCAATGGAAAATAAGAAAACCCAAGCTTCATTCAGGCTTTATTCACGGCCATGAAAGTAGGTGAGTAGGAAATCATTAATGTGTTCTAGGCCCTATAATTTAATTAAGGATTAAACCCAATAATGATTTTAAACACACAAGTGCCAAAACTCAATGGCTTACATCAATATAGCAAGAAAAGGTTAATAGTTCTTCTGCATATACATCATTGTTCATTGGTACACATACATGAAACTTTGGGCCCAACTAATACGAGAATCATGGCACATACAAACAATAAAACTCAGTAACCATAATCTCAACCATTGAATTGAACCTTCATCTCTCGTTATATTTCTTTGTGGCATTTCATCAAACATCCGGCAATGCATTTAAAAATTCACCGAAAATAATAAAAAGAGCAAAGCATTGAGAAACAATCGGGGAGGGAGAGAGACAAACACTAACCTGAATTCTCAAGCTTCAAACGGCAAGAGAGAGGGAAAAGGTGAAGCTTTCGGTGATGGACGAGAGGGAGTAGAAATCAATTCAGGAGCCAAAACGCTAGTTAACTTAAAAACGATCTTGCTTGAAGCTCAACTTGACAACAACATAAAGATGTACTCTTTAAGTTTCTTCAATCAGTTTAGGAGCCCGAAAAACAGAGCAAAACAGAGTGAGATCAAGCAGCCTAGCTAGCCTCGACACAATCACCAAGCCTATTAAACTTGCCGGTGATTGATAGCTAAATTGAGAGATGAGAGAGAGAGAGAGAGAGTACTTGATGACTACCCAACTTAGCGAGACTCGATTCTTGGCTCCCAAATTCTCATATCTAAATTAAAGCTCCGAATTAGAAAAAAACAACAAACAAATACATCACTAATTCCAAAAATTTGCACAAACAACGCAAAGAGAAAGAGAGTAGACCAAACCATCGAACGCGATAGTGTAGAGAGTAGAGAGTTGTTGAGAAAATACCGCAAGCGCACGGTATAGCTATAGCTAGGAACCAGCGAGTACGGGTCGTGTCCTCGAGGAACTCGCTTTCAAGTACTAAATCCACCTAAAAACTCTAATCTAGGAAAAACTCATTTCGACAAGTGATTTGGTTTGTGGATTCAACTAATAACAAAATAACTACGAGAAATCAATGAATAACAAGCCTTGTATTGAGATTAATCACACTACTATGCCTGAAATCAAAATCGAATACCGCTTGGGATTTGCCTATGCTAGCGAGTTTAGAAGGGGAAGACACCAATTAAACCTATCTTCGCCTACTTTCGAAGGTCAAAGAATAATCTTGTACAATCTAATCGCCTATTTTCATGGGATTAATAAAGAGGAAAATCACAAAGAATGCATCTCACAACCCCCAATTAAAACCTTAATTATTTTCATATTGAAGTTCTAATCGTTCACAACGTCATTCTAGGTGAGTTTTCATCTTTCAATGTTCACAAAACCTGAATAAAAGAATATGAGTCCTCTCTCGAGGCAATCAATGAAAAAGTGATGAGCGAAGTGAATTCTAACCTAACGAGCATAGAACAATTCAATTGGTACTCAATGCATGATTATCAAGGAATAATAGGGATCAATCCCAACCTAAGTAGAGAAATTAACCCCTAAACATGATACTAAACAATTGACAAGATTCAAGGAAAATAGCCATGGAAGAACGAAAAGAAACCGTGAAGAAAAGACAAAGAGAAGAAATTACGATTAACGAATGAAAACTTGATGCAATTCAATCATACATAAACTTGAAGTAGATGACAAATATTGAAGGTTCTTGAGAATCCTCTCGGAGCTGTCCTATCGAAAACCCTAACTAAAACTTAAAATAATGGAAAAGATATCCGAAAATTATAATTACGAAACTAAAATATCGCGAAAACAGTAGTCGCACAGCCGTGCAAAAGTCGTACAGCCTACCGTGCGTGGTTCTGCACGAATTCGGCACGACGAAGTCGTGCAAAAACCCTGAAGTCTCTACCTCTTTCGCATGGATGTGTAACTTCGCACGGTAGGCTGTGCGCGACTTCAACTTTCGTAACTTCTTGCACGGCAGTGCAAGGTATGCATGGGTGGCCGTGCGACCTTTCTTGACTTCGAGCCCTTCGCTCGATGATATGCACGGTTGTGCAGCTTTGCACGCTTGGTCGTGCAACTTCACTTGATGAGTTTTAGGCTTTTTCTTGCCTCTTTTTAGGCCCGGACTCTCATCTTCATCGCTTTTCATCAAATTTACCTCGAATATCTCTAATTTAAGCCCAAAAACCTATAATAAAGAGATTTACGAGCTTAGGTGAAGAGAAAGTGAGAAAAATCTAACCCAAAACTAAATAAATAACGTTGAAATCATCACGGAATTGGGTTAAATAATGCCTTAAAAACCGATAAAAACGAGGTTTAACAACTCCCCATGCTTAGCTATTGCTTGTCCCCAAGCAAGACTGTCACTTAACAATCCCGGGTTAAAACCTCGCATTCACCCTCCTCAAGTGACGAGTCAATAGTTCAATCAATGGGAAATAACCATGCACACAGACAACCCATTCAAAGTTTCAGTACTTTACATGAAAACTTGCCTAAAAACTTCAATGACTACAATGCTTGATTACAATGCACAATTGTCTCATATTGAACTACAATAACACTCATGACGCCTTCAACTAAATGACGAACTAGCTTGACCAGGTGGAACCTCACTTTAGGAAATGTGGATCACTTCATCTCATTTGAAATTTCTTTTTGAGGTTTCTCTCAACATCTCTTTCCAAAACACAACCTACCATAGGCTTGGTCATATTCTCATTCTCCACCACTATAGAGGCAAAAATGCAAGTGCAATCAAGAGTTCTTTCAAAGCTTGTAACATGGCGAAGGTTCATTGGTAGAAAGGGGAACCAATTTGGGAGATGTAAAGCTAAATAGCCGAGGCCTAACAGCTAAGGAGCAAAAACACTTCCAAACATGACTAAAAACTTTCTCCCAATTCACCTCTTTAAGCACAACATGCTTTAAGAGAATTTATGGAATGAGCATACAACTTTTTTGAACTTTCCACATGCCAATCACTTATTTCTTCACTTTTTTTCATTTTTTTCTAAATTTTTTTTCATTTTTTTCATTTCTTTTTTTCAAATATTCAAAACTTTCAGGAATAGATATAATGGGCATGGGAATCATAAACACTACTCAATTCCTAAAGAGTCTAAAAGGGGAACTTATCATTTTTTTTTTCAACATGGGTCCTTAAATCAAACTACAAACTGAATGGGGCAGTCCATCATTCAATCCAAAACTACCCAAGAAGTATTGCTCCATTAGATCCAGCTTTGGCATAGAAAATGTATATAGGCCAAAGGTAAAGCGGATGCAGGTGTACCAAGAAATAGGTTAAGGCTCAAAGGGGTAGCAAAAGGATATAAATAAATGGGATGGCCTTTTGGCTCATGTAGCTTGAAAACAAACTAATGCCTCTATCATATTACATAATGCACATGCCAAGTGTGATCTCAAAGAGAAACAAAGCAAGTTCTAGAGGTATGCATCAAGGAAAAGTCACACAAAGAATGAAACATGGGAATAAAAATTGATGAATTAGCCTATAAGGCTCAAAGTCTCACGGCCTTATCCACCACAATTAACAACTAGCTCAAAAGGTTGACCACTTGCTAAAGTTTGACCAATCATGCAAAGAGATTCTCAAAGACTCCGGTAAGCAACTCAAGACATCACAATCAAATTCATTCACAAGTTCATTTCCACACAAAGATTCCACCAAGAATGGACAATCAAATCATACACAATCATGCCCATTAATCAACTATCACACTTCACATCATCATCATAAGAAGGGTTTTGAAAACAGTCAATTTTTTTTTCAAATGAAAGAAAATTAACTAAAAGAAGCTCACCAAAAAGAAAACGAAGGAAGGGTGGAATGTGGTTACCTCAAAAGCTTACGGATGCCCATCGCCTCGTGTCTCTTCTTGTGATTAAATCGGAGAAAGGAAAAATAATTTACAATTCAAAATCCTAACTAGTATGCTCATGCTTAGTCCTATATGCTAGTGACAGAAAGGAAATAAAGAAAGCAAAAACTAATGCAACTATATGAATGCATTGCTAGCTATATGCAATCGTGCTATCCCAAATCATCCAGCAGATCAACGAAATCTCTCAACTCATTCAGTCATGCCAAATCAAATGTCAATGTAGAATCCCCCCATGCTTGAGCTATTTATTGTCCCCAATGAAAGAAATATATGAGAAAGAGAGAGAAAGGGGGCAAAACTCACAAGTGCATCAATGTAGGCCAGGTGGCCCACAAGGTTGCCACTCGGGTGGAGGATAAGGGCACTCGGAAGTGCTCATAAGCATGGAAAACAAGACGCTCTACCCCATCGATACGGCTATCAAGATGCACAAAACCTCGCTCGCATCTTAGTCCGATGCTCGGTGCACTGAATCTCTCGGACCATCCCGATCGACTTGAAGGCGGTTGAGGTGATCGAGGATAGACCGGAACATCGTCGCAGTGGTGGGAGGAGCAAGAAGAAGACGAATGTCAACCCCATCATGTTGTGTAGCTTCTCGTTCTTCGGGGTACCTAGATGGCTCGACTTCTTGCTTCACGCAATGCCTAGATGGCTCGGATGGCCCAACATGAGATAAGGTGGCACCGGATCCAGTCCCTTGCGTAGGGACTCGACCATATGACCAATTGCACTCGTCGGTAATAGTGGTCTTGGCAGGATCGGGGAGGCGAAAAGTACTACTCCGTGGTGGTTGACAAAGAAGGCATTGTCTTGAAGCACGAAGAGTTTCATGTATGTGCAAGCATCATAGTTAAGCGGACCACCGAGGTGTAGCAACTTCAGTGAAGATAAATCAACCCCTACCCCTAGGCGCACAGCTAAAGCGAGAATAATGCCACCGGTGGCTAAACAGGTGGACTTGCTCACTAATCGGTCCTTAATGTGCTTTAACGAAGAAACACCATAGTTAACGAGGGACCTTATGAAGGGCGGCTCACATCAAAAAGAGCTCCAAGCTCCTAACGGTATTCGACTATCATGATGAGCAAAAACAGAGTTGGCCGAATACACTCGAAGGTAACGGAGAATGGGGTTGCAAATAAATGTAGCTTTGCTCTTTTGGGGATTGAAATAGCGGAAACGCCCATCTCGTAAAGGATACGTCGGTCTTACCTCACAACTAATGGATTCCCAAAAGGCTTCGGAGGAATAGTTTCTATGGCAACGAGCAAGTAGGTCGTGGTGAGGGAGGCTAAGAGCGTTATTGAATCCACCTAAACTCAACACAAAAGTTCTATTCCCTAAACGAAATGTCATCGTAAAGCTCTCCTTCTCGCTAGATGGGTTGGCGTCAAGTCTAAAGGAATTATAGAATTCATATACTAGCCTAGCAAATACCCCAAAACGTCGAGTCACCAACTCGAGCAAACCCAAATTTGACAATAAAGTACGAAGATCATCCCACAAACCCAAGTTTGTCATCCAATCCACATCAACAAATTTTGGTTCACTCATCTCTCTAGACATGATTTCATCAAACTTAGAGTGTTGCACAACATTGACGAACCCAATACCAAATACATTATCAACGCGAGAGGATTGAGAGCTTTTACCTCGGCCACCGGGGCCCGGCCAGAAGAGGAAGCACCAATGGTATTGGTTATGCGTGGTTTCTTCTTGGGCGGCATTGTGAAACAACGAATGGAGGTCGGGTCACACCCAATTTAGCAAGTTACACCAAAATCCCGAGCACCAAACTTCAAAACCCAAATTTCGAGCACCAAAACCCCGGAATGGAACATCAAAATCCCAAAATCAGCATGAAGCACAAGAATTCCGGTTGAAAGTAGTGGCGAAGAGCGAAAAAGGCAGCAATTTCGCTCTAAAGGGGCTGGGCGTCGGGGCCTCACGGCCATGCGAGCAAGAGGGAGGAACGGAGAAGGAGCAAGCAGGAAGAGAGAGACGACAGTGGCAGCGGTGGCTGGAGGTTGCGGTGGTGGTAGGGTGGCTGGAGGCCACCGGGTTGTGGTCGGCGGTGGCCGATTTGGTGGAGGGAAGGGCGATTTGTGGGGTTAAGAAGGAGTGTGGCAACCTCGAGCAGGTGGCTGGGGAGAGAGAGATGAAACGGTGTCCGCTCCGATGAGAGACGGCCGACGGCGATGGTGGTGGCACTCGGGTCACCGGCTTGAGGGTGGGGAGGAGTTGGGGGAAGAGGGCTAGGGGTTTGGCCGAGAGGAAGAATAAGAGAGTGAGGAAGAAGGGCCGATAGTCGAGGTAATTATGCGAAAATTCAAAATTCGAACGATCGTGCGAGTCCCGCACGGGCCCTCGTGCGAAACATCTACACTCTTCGGACGATTCGCACGGTTGTGCGAAATTGGCACTGGGTACCGTGCGAATTGCTGAACTCTTGGTTGTCTCGCACGGTTGTGCGGAAACCGCATGGCTAGGTATGCGAAATGTCCCAACTCTCTGGCTGATTTGCACGTGCGTGCGGATTCTCGCACAGCTGGCCGTGCGACCTCTTTTTTTTTTTTTTTTTTACTCTGCTTTTTCCTCTCTTTTTCGAACTTTTCCATATATTTTTTTTGAAGAAGGCAATTAAAAAACTTGGGTTACCTCCCAAGAAGCGCTTGTTTTAGGTCCCAAGCTTGATCCTTACCTGATTTGTCAAGCGATCGGTGCGTTGAGGAGGTTGTAAGAGACCTTCCCCTCTATAGACTCTCCGGACAGGTGGTGCTTGAGTCTTGAACCGTTAACCTTGAAGGTAGTATCAGCTTTAGTACCGATCTCCACAGACCTCATATGGAAATACCTTAAAAACTCTAAATGGCCCCGACCATCGTGAGCAGAGTTTTCCAAGAAATAATTTCAGCCTTGCATTAAACAAAAGAACTAAATCTCCTTCCTAGAATTCTCTTCTATTGATAAACTTTTCGTGCCACTTTTTCATTTTCTCCTTGTAGATTCTAGAATTTTCATAGGCATCCATCATAATCTCATCTAGCTCGTTCGGTTGTAGCAACCTTCTTTCCCCAGCGAGCCTTGAGATCGAAATTAAGGTGCTTGACGGCCCAAAACGCCTTATGCTCCAACTCTACAGGGAGGTGACATGGCTTCCCAAAAATCAACCTAAATGGTGTAGTCCCAATAGGTGTTTTAAAAGTCTGTTCGATAGGCCTATAAAGCATCATCTAACTTATCTGCTCAATCTCTTCTCGACCTCGAAACCTTTTTCTCCAAAATTGACTTGATTTCCTAGTTTGAGATCTCTACTTGCCCACTAGTTTGGGGATGATAGCCTAAACCGACCTTGTGATGTACTCCATACTTCTTAAGCATTGCCTCAAACTTCTTTTCAATAAAATGAGTTCCTCCATCACTAATTAGAACTCTAGGAACTCCAAACCTTGGAAAGATCACCTTTGAAAGAACTTAGCCACCACTCTAGCATCATTAGTGAGGCTAGGAATTGCTTCCACCCATTTTGAGACATAGTCCACAACAATGAGGAATTGGTTCCACCCATTTTGAAGCCGGGAATGGTCCTATGAAGTCAAGGCCCCAAACATAAAAATCTCCAGCTCTAGAATGTAATTGACGGGCATCTCATTCTTCCTTAAGATATTTTCGGTCCGTTGGCATCTATTACATGCATGAACATATTTGTGCACATCCTTGAATAGTGTAGGCCTAAAGAAACTTGCTTGTGGAACTTTTGCTGCAGTCTTCGAAGTGCTAGCATGTCCACCACAAGGAGAGTCGTGACAATGAGAATATTACGCTCTAAATCTAATCTTTAGGGAGACATCTCCTATAAATCCCATCCTTACACAGCTTGTAGAGGAAAAGTTTTTCCCAAAAGTAGAATTTGATGTCGTGGAAAAACTTCTTCCTCTCGGTGATAACTCAAATAAGATGGGATGACTTTGCTGGCTAGAAAATTGGCAATGTCAAGCAAACCATGGAACTACACCCGTATGGACGAGTAAACAGTGCTCATCAGGAAAAGTGTCATCAATAGGAGCATCTTGCCTCTCAATAATGAGCCGAGGCAAGTGATCCGTAACTACATTCTCCGCTCCTGTTTTATCCCGAATCTCTATGTCAAACTCTTAAAGAAGTAGGATCCACCGAATGAGGCGGGGCTTGGCATCTTGCTTGGAGAGTAGATGCTTGAGGGCAGAGTGGTCGGTGTACACAATAACCTTGGAGCATAAAAGATATGGTCCGAACTTTTCAATTGCATACACCACCGCAAGGAATTCCTTCTCGGTAGTGGTGTAGTTCTCGCTGGGCCTCATCAAGTCTCTTACTAGCATAGTAGATCACATGAGGATTTTTGTCTATCTTTTGCCCTAAAACCGCACCAACTGCGTGGTCACCGGCATCACACATTATCTCAAATGACATGCTCCAATCTGGTGGATGAATGATCGGGGCTGAAATCAAAGCCTCTTTAATCCTACAAAAGGCCTCATGACACTCATCGGTGAAAACAAAGGGTACATCTTTGGCGAGGAGTTGAGTTAGAGGTTTAGCAATTTTAGAAAAGTCCTTGATAAAGCGCCGATAGAATCCTCGTATAACCAAGAAAACTTCTAACACCCTTCACGAAGTGGGAGGTGTAATCGCTCTATTACCTCAATCTTAGCCCTATCAACCTCGATGGCCCTATCGAAATTACATGCCCCAAAACAACACCTTCTTGCACCATAAAGTGACATTTTTCCGAGTTCAAAACCAAATTAACTTCCTTACATCTATGGAGCACTTTAGGCAAATTCCCCAAACACAAATCAAAAGTGCCTCCATAGACCGAGAAATCATCCATAAAAATCTCCATAATGTTTTCAATGAAATCGGATAAGATAACGAGTCATGCATCGTTGGAAGGTAGCTGGTGCATTACATAACCCAAACGGCATCCTTCGATAGGCAAATGTACCATAAGGGCATGTGAATGTTGTTTTCTCTTAATCACTTAGGCGGATAGGAATTTGGAAGAATCCCAAAAACCATCCAAGTAACAAAAGAAGGAATGCTTTGCCAACCTTTTCAACATTTGATCAATGAAAGGGAGGGGAAAATGATTTTTTCGGGTGGCTTTATTCAATTTTCTCGTAATCAATGCACATGCGCCACCCGTAATAGATCCTAGTAGAAATCAACTCATCTTTTTCATTCTTAATGATGGTCATACCCCCTCTTAGGAACTACTTGGACTGGACTAACCCAATCACTATTCTAGATAGGATAGATAATTCCAACTTCAAGCAATTTCACAACCTCTTGCATATTTGGATTTAAACGCCTTTGAGGTTGTCTAGAGGGCTTATGACCATGATCAAGAAGAATTCTATGCATGAATAATGAAGGACTAATTCCCTTAATATCATCAATACTATACCCAATGGTCGCACGATGTTTTCGAAGGACATCAAGCAACTTTTCAAGATGTGAGCCTTTAAGTTTAGCATTGACAATAACAGGAAAACAGAGTTAGGACCCAAGAATTCATACTGAGATATGAAGGTAGAGGTTTTAGCTCTACCCGGGGCCCTTTTTCTCACCGTCCTTCATAGCTCGAACGTCCACATTTAAGGACCTGCAGCCGAATGTGGTTCATGTTCATAGATTGGAGCATCATCAAGGAGCCTAGCATACTCCTTTGTCTCATCTTTCTGTCTTTCAATCACCTCTTCCCCAGTCAAAAGTGCTTCAAGAGGGTCATCTATCAAACCGTGGCTCACCCCATCTTCGCTAACAATTCCATCCAAGATGTCAACCCAGTAACATGAATCTTCAAATGTAGGGGCAACCATGGCTTTAGAGAGATTAAACTCCATCTTCTCATCTCATACATGAAAGGAAAGCTTTCCGTTCTTTACATCAATTATAACACCAGCTGTGGCTAAGAAAGGTCTCCCTAAAATAATTGGAATCGGTCATCTTTCTCCATTTCCATCACCATAAATTCACATGGGGTGAAAATCTTGCCCACTTGGAGAGGTACATCTTCTAGGAGTCCCACCGGATACTTCACGTAATGATTCGCAAGCTGAATGGATATGGAAATAGGTTTGAAATCACTCATTTGAAGCCTTTTACGGATGGAGAGGGGCATAACACTCACACTAGCTCCCAAATCACACAACGCATTGCTAATTGGCATATCTCCAATAGAGTATGGTATAGAGAAACCGCCCGGATTTGAAAGCTTAGGGGTAACTTGTTCTGCAAAACAACGATCGCACTCAGTTGTGAGGGACACGGTCCCACTCTCAATCAACTTCTCTTTGTTAGACAAGTATGTCTTTCAAAATTTTTGCATAAGATGGTATCTCCGCAAGTGCCTCTATGAATGGGATGTTGATATGGAATTTCTGCAACATCTCTATGAACTTTGTGTACTTCTTCTAATCTTTAGTCTTTACTAACCTTTAAGGATATGGAACTGGAGGTTTATAAGACTCAACGAGCCTCGCTACGGTTTCGGTTTCATCTTTACCCTTTGAAGTTTCGGTTTAGCTTTACTCTTTGAACTTCCAAGTGTCACCCTTAGCACCTTGAATCTCAGCTTGAACATCTCCCTGTTTCTCCCCTTCTTCAGCAGCAAAATCCTCCTCATTAGTAACCATCCCGAGACCCTCTAACTCTTTCCCACTTCTCAAAGTAATAGCATTGACATGCCCCTTTGGATTGATCTCTGGTTGGCCTGGCAAATGCCCTTTAAGTCTAAAAAGATGGCTCACTTGTTGGCTTATTTGGGATATTTGGGTCTCAAGGATCTTGTGGTGAGTAGACATTCACTCAAACTTAGAAGTCAATTGCTTAATTGATTCACGTAAGGCCTCATTTGTTCTAGACCGTGTTTGAACAAAGCTTTCCATGAGGCTCTCTAAATTTGACTTCGAGGTGGGGGTTGAGGTGCAGGATTGAAGGGCGCCCTAGGTTGAAAACCAGGAGGCAGAGGATTATTATTTCTATAGGAGAAATTAGGATGATTCCTCCAGGCAGGGTTGTATGTTTCGGAGTATGAGTTGTTTTGTGGTTTGGAATTAAAATTCTATAGGGCATTTGCTTGCTCAACAGTTTGGAAGTCAACTTGGCACTTAGCCGCCACATGCCCTTTGCACTCCACATATCTCACAAACTACATATCCCTTATTTGCTGCACTTGAGGAACCACCGAAAGAAGACACTACACTCACATGCTCTAACTTTTAACTAAGAGCCTCCACTTTGCTAGCTAGGAGAGCATTAGAATCAATCTTATGCATCCCTCCTTTCTTTAGAATCGACATCTCTCTCGCCCTAATGATAACTATTGGAAGCCATGTTCTCAATAAGAGCCTTGGCTTCACCTTCACCCTTAGCCATGAGAGCACCTCCTGCAGTTGCATCTATAGAAATCCGAATCTGGGAAGTAGTCCATTGTAGAAAATCTACAGGAGCATCTATTCGGGAATGCCATGGTGAGGACACTTCTTTTGAAGATCCTTGTAACGCTCCCAAGCCTCGTAGAGTGACTCTCGATCCTCCAAGCAAAAGGTGGAGATATCATTCCTCGGCTTGCGGTCTTGCTTGGGGAAAGAACTTTGCCATAAATGCCTTAGACAAAGCCTCCCAAGTAGCATACTTGTTAGGATCTTCATTTAACAACCAGTCCTTGGCTCTATCCTTTAGGGAGAAAGGAAAGATTTTGAGGTGAAGGGCTTCATCGATGGAGTTGTTGCTCTTCACAGTTCCATACTTCTCCAAGGAGTTGATGTGTCACATGGCATTTTCGCTGGGAAGCCCTCCAAACGCATCTTGCCGCACGAAGTGAATCAGCGACATTTTCACCTCGAAGTCCTCTGCAGCCACATTCAGCCCAACGATGGCCGAAATTTCCCGGACGCACTAGGGATGGCATAGTCCCCTAGCAGTCTCGGTTGCGGTCCTTGCTCCGCTGCTTTCTTTTTCGCCTTCTCGCAGCTGCGCTGATTGCTCTTCATCGTTGCTTCTATTTCGTGGTCAAATGGGAAAATTTCTCTCCCTCTTCGACTCCTCCTACGCATACAAAAATAAGAACTATACCGAGCGTAAACAGGTTCAAGCGAAATCAAGAAAAGATTGGTGTTGGAACAAGAACACAAAACCTAGTTTCAAGTCTTAAGACAAACTTAGTACTCAAAAGAACAGAGTTCCCCACAACAGCGCTCGAAAACTTGTTGAGAAAATACCGCAAGCGCACGGTATAGCTATAGCTAGGAACCGGCGAGTACGGGTCGTGTCCTCAAGGAAATCGCTTTCAAGTATTAAATCCACCTAAAAATTTTAATCTAGGTAAAACTCGGTTCGACAATGATTTGGTTTGTGGATTCAACTAATAACAAAATAACTACGAGAAATCAATGAATAATAAGCCTTAGATTGGGATTAATCACACTATTATGCTTGAAATCAAAATCGAACACCGCTTGGGATTTGCCTATGCTAGCAATTTAGAAGGGAGAGACACCAATTAAACCTATCTTCGCCTACTTTCGAAGGTTAAAGACTAATCTTTCACAATCTAATCACCTATTTTCATGGGATTAATAAAGAGAAAAATCACAAAGAATGCATCTCACAACCCCGATTAAAACCTTAATTATTTTCATATTGAAGTTCTAATCGTTCACAACGTTATACTAGGTGAGTTTTCATCTTTCGATGTTCACAAAACCCGAATAAAAGCATATAAGTCATCTCTCGAGGCAATCAATGAAAAAGTAATGAGCGAAGTGAATTCTAACCTAACAAGCATAGAACAATTCAATTGGTACTCAATTCATGATTATCAAGGCATAATAGGGATCAATCCTAACTACAGGAATTAGCCCCTAAACATGGAACTAAACAATTGACAAGATTCACGGAAAATAGCCATGGAAGAACGAAGAGAAACTGTGAAGAAATGACAAAGAGAAGAAATTACGATTACCGAAGAGAAACTATAAAGTGGATGACGAATATTGAAGGTTTTTGAGTCTCCTGTCAAAGCTTTCCTACCGAAAACCCTAGCTAAAACTTACAATAATGGAAAAGATATCTCGAAGATTACAATTAGGAAACTAAAATATCGCGAAAACGATGAGTCGCACGACCTATCGTGCAAGGTTTTGCCGTAATTTCGCACAACTGTGCAAGTTTCGCACGATGAGGTCGTGCAAAAACCCTAAAGTCTCTGCCTCTTTCGTATGGCCGTGCAACTTATGCACGGTAGGTCAGTGCGTGACTTCAACTTTCGTAACTTCTCGCACAGCCGTGCAAGGTGTGCACGTGTGGCCGTGCGACCTTTCTTGACTTCGAGCCCTTAGCTTGATGATTCGCACAGCTGTGCATCTTTGCACAGCTTGGTCGTGTAACTTCATTTGATGAGTTTTAGGCTTTTTCTTGCCTCCTTTTAGGCTCGGACTCTCCTCTTCATCGCCTTTCATCAAATTTACCTCGAATATCTCTAATTTAAGCCCAAAAACCTTTAATAAAGAGATTTACAAGCTTAGGTGACGATAAAGAGAAAATGAGCAAAATTTAACCCAAAACTAAATAAATAACATTGAAATCATCACGGAATTGGGTTAAATAATGCCTTAAAAGTCGATAAAAATAAGGTTTAACAATAGTACTCGAAGTTTGCAAGTGGTAGTAAACAGAGAACGCAACACTCTTTGCCGGAAAGAAACGCCCGTGACCGAAGGGAGCGAAGACATCGGCGCCGGAGGGGAGCGAAGACGCCGGCGCCGGAGAGGAGCGAAGAAGTCGCTTGGAGGCGAGAGAAGATCTGGAGCAAGTGGCTTTGTGTTTAGGGCGAAGGATGCATCGTGACCGAAGGGAGCGAAGATACCGGCGCCGGAGAGGAGCGAAGACGTCGCCGCTGGAGGGGAGAGCAGCTTCGGAGCATTGGCTTTGTGTTTAGGGCGAGGGATATGAGGGAGAGAGTTTGGGATTTGAGAATTAAGACGTCGCTGAAAACCCCTATGTTTTTAGAATTAGCGTAAGACGTCACTATCGGACGCTAATTAGCGTCGAATTTTTATCTCGACTCTAAAATCGGACGCTAATAGAGTCCGCTTTTATTTCCGACGCAAATAGTGTCTGCTTTTAAATTTCGACGCTAAATTCGTCGGTGTTAGAGTCGAATTTTTTGTGGTCTCTAAATT
Source organism: Talinum fruticosum (assembly GCA_021018815.1). NCBI lineage: Eukaryota > Viridiplantae > Streptophyta > Magnoliopsida > Caryophyllales > Talinaceae > Talinum > Talinum fruticosum. The sequence goes on along the minus strand of JAITYX010000006.1, from coordinate 9,061,725 downwards.
CGACGCGAATCTCGAGTTTTTTATAGTGTTATGTCAAAGTGCATAATTTTGTCTATAGTCTATCGATTTATGGTATAGTAGGAGTCAATAGATAAAGTACATTTTACAATCTTGTTTTTGTATTAGACTAAACTGTACCACTTTCACTATACTAATGGTATTTTCTTTGTGAGCTACTCATAAACATAAGCAACCGAGTATCTTCCATACTTTGATCGCTTCCATTTCCGAGTATTAATATCAAATCATCCTACTATTATATCTCTTTCTTCCAAAACCATCCCGCTTAGTTGTCCTTTGCGCATGCCATGTTGTGTTACCCTTCAAATAGCAATGGTTAAGTGGCGAACCTATTTAACCCATAGTCCATCGGGTTTATTGGAAATGTTCCATACTAATTTAGTTATGAGGGCTTAAGTGGCAATTTCCCAATAACCGTTAGTTTATTTGTCACGTCCAACACCAACTATCCTAATCAGTAAGATCAACACAACATCAGCCTAAGCCCTCATTCACATGAGGCTAAGTTAAGCCCAAGTCCATTTGGGTTGAGGTTTCCTCCTTCATTACGATAAAAGACTACTAATTTATTACTTCTATAAATACTCACCAAACCTTAGCACAAACCTTATGATGAGATCACAACCTCCCAAAAGCCATACCACTCTTGGCTAAATTATTTATCCTCTCTACTTTCAAGAAAGAGAGAAATCCTTACCTTCTCGGTAAAACCGCGCAAATCCCGAAATAACCCTATTCACGCATGTTGAGGAAGATATTCTTCGACTTTATGACTTTCGTCGAACTAACTTGAGAGTCGGAGGGACATTATTCAAGATCCAACCCCGGGCATGCCTTTTTTTGTAGAAAGGAGCAGTCGCCACAAGGAAGTCGCCTACTCGAATCCATCCGTCGGGGCCGAGATAGCAAATCCACTCTCTTCGACTCATGATCCACATCGCACCTCACCGATTTCTTCCCAAAACAAGAGCCAAGTTCTTTTTGACGAAGTTTATCACTCTCATTCCTCCTTTCTTTCTTTTAGAGACAGATTATTTCCTAGGCCACCGGTGCTTTCCTAGGCCACTAGTGTTGTATTCCTATTCTCAATTCTAGAATCCCACGAGAAATAGGCTATAAATCTTATTTTTATCCCCGAGTATTGTTATTAGAATCAAGAAGATATGACTCCAACAAGAGAATATACTTAGGGTTGTACATTATTTAGTCTAAAACCGAACAAAATCGAAGACCGACTTGGATCAAAGGTCCATGAAATTTTCCTATACGGTTTTAGGTTTGGTCCATCGGGCCATCGGTCTGGCTCCATGGGCCTTCGGTCGATCTTAGATTTTGCATATTTAAAACTTAATTCTCTCCGAGTTTCCGCATTTTTGGAGATGGCCCATATCTAACTATATGATAATCTCTATTCATTCCACTTTGGTTCTGTCTAGGTTCAGCTTTGGTGTTTTTTCTTCCGATTTAGGTCCGGATCGAAAGTCATACGGTTTAGTCGTCGGTCTCGTCAATTTCTCTTATTCTGCTTTCGGTCCAACCTAATCCGGTTCGGATTTGAACCAATGAACACCTCTAAGTATGCTCATCGGAATAGAATTTATGAGTTGAATTCAACTCGTGTAGTTTGACAGCACCCCCAAATATTTGAAAGAAAATGAACCTTCCTAGAAGCTAGCGAATTGTAGTAGTTGTTTTTTTTTTTTTTTTAAAAAGGTAAGTACAAAGAACATTACGTAGCCTTTCTCTCAAGGGTTCTACCTATGTTATCATCATACGGAATATATAGGTAAGTACAAAGAGCTTGGATTAAAGTAAGTTTGGCTTCAACTAGATTCAATGTTAGTTATGGGCATGCTTCGAGGGAAGAAAGATGGGAGCCCCAAGTTTATGCCGATTATTTCTCAATGTCAAAATCTTTCAAGAAAATCCGACTGGTAAGTGAAGATCATTCATTGCTACAGAGAAGCTAATCGGGTGACGAGATAAATTGGCTAATTTAGGGCTTAATATGAATTTAGGGTTTCATTTTTTTGATACACCAGTTAGTGATGTCATAGAATTATTGTATGCGAGATAATGTAGGTGGCGGTTGGCCCGGATTCATGAGGAAATAAAATTTCTATTTGGGTCGTAGCCCTCTTCCGTACCAAAAAAAAAATCATACGGAATATATGAAAATTCCTGCGAAGGGGAGGATATGAAGGTAGTTGTAGACCTCATGACACATCCTAATTTAGCAATACAATCGGTTGTCATATTACCCTCTCTAAAAACATGACTAATTGAATAACACGAGAACAATAATTGTAGTAGTTGTTGGCTTGTTACATAACACTGCTATTTGTCCAAGTTACTTCCTTTTTGTCCAACTCATTGCTTTTTTTTTTTTTTTCTTTGTGAGTTTCGAAAATATCCTCATTCATAGGTTGGAGATACATGTATGCTTGCAACTACTGGCTAGGATTTCTCTTGTGATTTGCTTTTGGAGATACATGTATGCTTGCAACTACTAGCTAGGATTTCTCTTATGATTTGCTTTTAGACCATAATATAAGGAGAAATGATGGAAGACAGACATTATGACATTAAGGCTGATATTATCTTAGTTGTATATATATGTATGTCTGCAATTTATATTTTGGTTTTATATATGTGCGTCTGCAACTACTAGTTATAACAATTTATATTATCACCAGAATATGCTCATTCATAGGTATGAGATCCATGTATGTCTGCAATTACTAGCTATGATTTTTCTTGATTTATCCTCAGTTGCCATGGTTTTGAGAATATCCCCAATCATATATTTCAAAAATAATTTTTCGACAGGAATAATATAAACTTTGGAGGTATTGGCAAAAATAATATGACTTTTTCTTGGTCGTGAACAACGACGAACTTTAACACTATTTAGCGATTTCGAACACAACCAAGTTTGGGATTGAAACTTGTCGGAAAGTTGACGTGTCGAGCGGAGTCAAAATTTTGACCTCGTATTTTTAGGTTTAATGGCCACATAAGCTAGCTTCCGTGTATTGAGGAATTAACTAGAAAAAAAATTTTGTTTATGTGGCCATTAAACCTAAAAATACAAGGTCAAAATTTTGACTCCGCTGATACATCGGGTTCCCGACATGTTACGGTCTCAAACTTAGTTGGGTCATAAAATCGTTAAATAATATTAAAGTTCGTATTGTTCACAACCAAGAAAAAGTCGTATTATTTTTGGCAACACTCCCAAAGTTCATATTATTTCCGTCCAAAAATCCTTTAAAAAATTATTAAAAGACAGATATGATGGTATTAACTCGTTAAGAACATGGCAATCAAAGTAGAACCTAAAGTCCCTTTGTATTGTTGCAACTTTTAGGGTTCTTAACAAGTTTTCCATTGTAAGGACAAACAAAAATGGGTACATTGGTCACGTTATCTCAATCTCCTTTTGCTCCTAAGGGAATTCTTGTGTAATTCTATTGAACTTCATTCAGAAAGTTGCTGTGGAAGCATATATAAAAACTATTCAATATAAAAATTATTTAATACAAATTTACCAATTTATATTTATCATTGCTTACTGACTTTTAATTTATACTTTTAATTGAGAAATTTTATTTATGTAGTAAGTAATTTGTGTTATCTAGGTTAAAAACGGAACTCTTGATCTTCTTTGTTTTTTAAATTTTTTAGGTTGGGAATAAATTGGTTCATTATTTTTGATTTTGTAGTTTTTTTTTCTTGTCTCTCCAATTGTAAAATTTGTTATTCTTTCAAATCTCTTCATTGCATGGGAGTTTTATATATGAATTTCGTTCTAGTTTGAAATGTTTGTTTTTATGGTATTCCGTTGAATCATCTAAAGAAATGATGCTATTGCTCCCCAATAGTTTATGAGACTTCAAGTGCAATCCTTATCAAAATAATATCATACCCATGGAGTCTTTTCTAGATCAACGGATCTATGATCTATAGAATGTTATGATGTAATACTATTGAAAATAATAGTTTAAATACGAGGATGAAAACTCGCCTAATCTAAGTCCTAACCATATCAGCAGATCTATATTTTAAATAAGGTTATGACACATTTATGGATCTCTTCTTGATGCTATACTATTAGAAAACAACCATTTTAGAGTGGAAAGATGAGCGCATAATGAGTATTAAGTTAGAATTAATATATTTTTTACATCCTTGATAGGAATTATATTTATTAAATTTACATTGTAAGATGACTCGTTGCTAAATTTGTCCAAAATCTTTTTATAATAAAATAAATAAATAAAATAACCCACTTAAAAAAAAATTAAAAAAAAAAAAACTCCCACAAAGGGCAGTCACCAAATGCCTTATAGTATTGCTGTTATGTTTTTGGTAACTCTAATCTATCTATGCTAATCTAATAAAATCCCAGAATACTTTTACCCATTCATTCATTTTTGATATCCCCAATCCCATTTCAACCCCAACCCCAACCCTAGCCTTGCCCTTCCCACCCCCAGTCCTTCTCCCACCCTCGCACCCGCCCCCAAATCTCTCTCTCGCTCTCTCTCTCTCTCTCTCTCTCGCTGTGAAGGTGTTGCGCCGGCGATTCGGAACTTTTTCGCTGGTTGTTACCTGCCGGTGATTTTTCTCTCGTCGCCGTCGCCGCCGCCGCCACCGCCAGCTCGCTCACCTCTGTCGTCGTCATCATCGTCGTCGTTTTCTCTCTCGTCTTTGTCTCTCCAAAGTATCCGATATCTCTGTAAGCTTCTCGTTGCTTCCTCGCTGGTATGGATTTTCAGGGTTTTTTAGTTCTTTTATTTTGCCCTTTTATCGGTAGCTTCGAGACCACGTTGTTATCTGAAAAAGCATTATCAGTGAGGAAACTGTACCTTAGATTTTGAATCGGGAATACTTGGGGCTACTTAACTGTCAATTGGCTTAATTTGGTGGAAATTATGATGTTGAATTCAGATTTTTGGTGTGATTGGATTTGTTCGTTGTTTTCAGTCACGTTTAGGGCTCACATTAGTTTTTTCTCTTCTTTTTCTAATGCCCTTTTAATCATATGTAACTTTTGAATTCTAAGTGAACAATTTTGAGGAATTGACGACCTGAAATAAGTGTTTTTAATGTAGTTTTTGATGTTATCGATTTAGCTTTGATTGAATCAAGGATTTCTAATCACCCGTTAACCACCCATCTCGCCCGATTCTCTGTTGGACGATGGGGGATTGGATATGGTTGTCATGTCTAGTAAACTAGTAGCAATGAATTTGTGAAGAATTCCAATTTCACCCCTCATTAAAAAGCTCAATTTTTCAGTATCTACCACTAATTGGCTTTACCCTCCATCTTGGGTGTTATGTATTGGCATAGCTTTAGCTGTGGCTGTATTTGGTTTGAAGTGTTGAGAAGAAAATGGTGGGTGGAGGAAGCAGAAAGGATGATGGGTCATTCACTATCAACAACTCGAATGTTTTTGCGGCTCTTGACACCCTTAGGAAGAAGAAGAAGGAGAAGAAGAGCAGTGCCAGTAGCAAGAGTTCCTTAAAGGCTCCGACAAAGGAACAAGAGCCTCAGTTTGTATGGACGCCGACCCCTTTGAATGCCAAGTCGTGGGCCGATGTTGAGGATGAAGATGATGATGATTACTATGCCACAACAGCCCCCCATCTGCCTGGGGTGCCCCTTCTTCAAAGCCCAGCAAGGAACCTGCTCCTGTTGTAGAGGTTTGGTTCTTTTCTTTCTTGTTTGAATTCATTTGGAGAATCGTAATGATTGTTGTCGTCCTTTTTTTGGGGGGTATATTTGATTTTTATTGTATGAACTATCCTGTATTGGTATAGTTTTAGCGAATCGGCTTGGTAATAGTTAGTGCCGGATGTATTATCCTGCTAGAGTTTCTCATATTGGCTATTGAAGCAGAACACAAATGCTTAATTGATCAATGCGTCCACTTCCCTGAATGATGTATTTTCGTTGGATTGTGCATGAAGCTGGGTGCACTAATGTTTAATTTGGAGACATTGCATGGGACACTTGTCATCTCTTAGTAATTTCTTACTTGGCGCTATTCAATGTAGGAGTGCTTTTGGTTCATTTACTGGGCAATTAATGGTCTGGCTGGTATTAATGGAGGATACTGGAATATGACTAAGTGACGGGCTCTTTCTACTTTTGCATTATTGGAATGGGTCCCTTTGGTTCATTATACATGGTACTTAAATCGTTTGACTCCTCTTAGAAGGGACAATTTTAAGTGAGAGGTTATGTTCTTTGGTGTTATATGGAGCTTGATTATTTAACCAAGTGTGGGTTTAGCACAACAACTTCCATTGACTACATCCTGGTGTATTTAACGTACTGGGGCATTGGATTTCGGCATGGTTTAGAACAAAGTTTGGCCATCTTGGTCTGAAGTATGTGGAGCTGGACATGGAAGATTATTGATCTTAGAGCATTGTACTACATACGTTGCGGATTTTAGGCCCTTTATGGTAGCCCTTTATGCCACAGGCTCTAAACTCATTGATGGCACCTAGTATTGAGTACCTGTTGCTTTACAATAATTTACATTGACCTCAACCTGATGTTTTCAACTTATTGAGGGATGGACCTTTGAGAACTGCTTACAATAAATAGGTTGTTGTGGCATGAAGTGCCAAGATCCAGAGATGGAAGATTCTTAATCTTATTCAGTGCATGTCATACAACATGCATTGCAGACTTAATGCTGTTTTTGTTAATGCTTAATACCGTAGTTGGTGAACTCCATTGCCAACACTAAGTATTAAACAAGTTTTGCTTTAACACAATGTACATTGACTTCAAGGTGGTGTATTTAACATATTTGGGGATGGAATTTTGAGAACAAGTTTCAATTGCTGTGGCCTGAAGTATGAAGAACTAGACTTGGAAGATCATTGGCATACTGTTACTCTTCTTCAAAGGATGGCTGCTTCCGAACCCACATCCTGGTTGTCATCATTTCTTATTCATTTAGTGTTGTTCAACACTTAGTCATGGATTTCTTTCTTGTAGCACTGTGGCACAGGTGGTGAGCTCTGTTGCTGGCATAAATACTAAGAGTTGCTTTGGAATGACTTACATTGACTTTTGCATGATGTATTTAATGTTTTGGAGGGTTTTTGTAAGTGCTGTGCAATGAATCGGTCATTGTGGCATGAAGTGTTAAGAGCTAGATATGGAAGATTGTTGATTTGGTTCATTGAGCACTATACAACAATATCAAAGATTATAGGCTGTTTTTGGTGACACTCTATGCAAAGATTTTTAAACTCTGTTGTTGGCACTAGGTGTTGCTTCAGCATAGTTTATGTTGACTTCTGCCTTATTTGGGGTTGGTATCTGAGAACTATGTGGGATAATTGGTTGTTGCAGCAAGAAGTGCCAAGCGTTTTATGAGTTCCCATGAGTTCACCTGGGTGTGTTTAGTTGTGCGGGCTTAAAATCTTTTGTTTCCTTAAAGCTCAATCTAGGATGGTGTGAAAGGTGGGGATTCTGATGTAGTCTATAAGTCTCTCATGCAAGTTGTTGGTTATTTGATACTTGCCTGCTGAGAAGGTATATAATTGAATCAGATCTTCTGTTATTGTTGAGTGTTTGAAGGAAATCCTTCTATTAAAACGTATTAAGTGAAAGAGGGTTTACTTGTTTTATGGAGCTCTGATACACAATGCAGAATTTATCTTATGCACATATATTGTTGTAAAACAAATATCCCTTTATAATTGAGTGAGTCATAAGGACTATTAAGGAGTAGACCGAGTGCAAGATAAAGTCAAAATGTTTCTTGGAAAGGAAACTGTGTAAACGGTTATTTGGAACACCTGAAAATAATCAAAGGGACTTGTTGTGGGGTTCAGTGGCATCCCCCTTTGTCAAAAAAATGTGGTATACGTGCTTCTAGGTATTGGTATGATAATAATTGCTGATTCTTTTTGTTGTTTGTCTTTAGCCCTCTAGGTGCCATTTGTTTAACCTGCTGGCCTTGCAATTCACTAGAGTATAGCTGTAACTTTGTATTTTTGTGCTATTTGTGCCATTTCTGTCAGCTGTGGCTGTTACTCCAGTATAGCTGTGGCTTTTCCTTATTTTAGCTCTTCGGCTATTTCTTGCAATTGCTGGTTCTTCTTCGTGTATAACATATAACTGTGGCATTTCTTTGTTGCTATTTGATAATTTTTTTGAGTGCATTTCAGTTTCATGCTGAATTTGAGCCGGATATCATCCACAATTTTGATTTCTGGTTGATATCTATTCCTTTAAAGCCACAGTCATATGAGCTCCTTCCACAATTCTACCCCCTCTCCCTGAAAAAGAATGGAAAAGAAAAACAAAAAAGGTTAGTCAGAATATGGATAGATGATGTTCTCCATTCCTTCACATTTCAGGAGAGTGAAAGTGAAGAAGATTTGCTTGATGGTGATGAGGAGGTTGAGGAAGAGCATGAACATGAAGTGGAAGCTCCTGCTCACCCTGAGCCAGTGGTTAAGAAAGCCCCTGAACCTTCTGCTCCTGCTAAAGAAGCTGAAAGGCAGCTTTCAAAGAAAGAACGTAAGAAGAAGGAGCTGGAGGAACTAGAAGCCCTTCTTGCTGATTTTGGAGTTGCGCAAAAGGATAGTAATGGTCAAGGTAATTTTTTTTTTTGATGAGTAATCAAAAATATGTATTGAGAACAAAGGGGATGTCGCCTATATACGAAAGGAGGCAATCACAAAATAACATCATGCTCTCTAGCTCTCTACAGAAATCATATCAACAAAATCCAAGAAAGTAAATTTTGTACCATGATTGAGAACCTGACTCCAGCTATATAAAATTCTCAAGAAATAAAGTTTAAAATCGTGAAGAGACCTATCCTTGCCCTCAAAACTTCGGCAGTTTCTCTCCTTCCAAGTGTGCCACCAAATAGCCAATGACAACTACATCCAAACACCCTGGACTCAGCCATTCTTTTACCGTTTTCATTCATGTTTGCAGTCTTTTTCCTGATGTGATGGCCGCAAAGTTGTGTGTAATTTTCTCCCTATCTCCCCCTCCAAAAAAAAAGAAAGAGAAAACAAAAAATGAAGAGAAGAATATTTGTTATGAGGCTAATGCACATTATTCACTTGTGTTCCATCTGATTTAAGAGTTACAAGTCATTTGCATCTTGTTGACACTCACTAGCTGTTTTTAGGTTGTGTGGAGTCTGGTGTCCGAGTAATGTTGGGACTGTTGTTATAATCGGGTATCTGAGTGTAGGATACCAACCAGGAAAAACTGAATTGGGATGATTTTTCTCGAAGATTTTTCTCATTTTCTTATTTACGTATAAACAAAAAGGAACAATTTTGAGCAATGTCTGCTTTATTTTGCTCTTTGATTTTGGATTCTGTAGTTTTCTAGGTTCACATGCTTGTACATGTGATTTTTAATTTTATCACAAGTTCTGAACCTGATGGCAATTTCTGCAGGGGCTACAGAAGAGAAAAAACAAGGGGAGACTGAAAATGAAGACAAAAAGGACGTACCGACATCGGAGTCCAAAAATGCCAAGAAGAAGAAGAAGAAAGACAAATCTTCCAAGGAGGCAAAGGAGGCTCAAGATCAGCCTAACAGCTCAGAAGCAGGTCCTGAGCTTAATGAATCAGCTGGAACTGATCAACAGTCAAACGATGATGCATCATCTGTTGACATGAAAGAGCGCCTAAAGAAGGTAGCAGCTGCCAAGAAGAAGAAATCAAGTAAAGAAATGGACACTGCAGCTAAAGCTGCTGCTTCAGAGGCGGCTGCAAGGAGTGCACGGCTCGCTGCTGCGAAGAAGAAAGAGAAGAACCATTACAACCAGCAGCCCGTTCGCTAGAAAAGCACAAAATGTTTTTATTCTTGTGCAGGTAAAAGTGTTCCCTTTTGGCGGTTCATTGCTTGTGAGGAAAATAAACATGGGGGATCTACTCCTGCTCTCGAGTAGATGTTCTTTTTCTTTTTCTTTTTTTTTCTTTTGGTTTTTGGACAGCCTTGTTCATGTAGTCAGGAAAAAATTTCTCCATTTTTGGCTTCTTAGATCTTTTACTATTTGCTCAGTTACCAGATGATACCATTTTCGAACAGCTTCTTATCGGAAATCTTTTATGTTAAACTTGACTTGAATTTGGTTGAGCCTACGCGGGTAATGTATATTGTCATGCCCTTTTGGACAAGTTTTGTTCAAAGTCCATTGAACGTCTTTGTTAATGTTTGTGATTCTGAATTTGAAGGCTGTCGTATTCGCGTCTTTTGTTCGTATGTAAGATGGGGCTATCCTATATCTCATCAACTGGAAACAGGTTGGTTTTTTCTGGTTGTGGTTGAGATCTAAAACTTGTCATTTCCACATTTCTATAGGCTGCTCTTGAAAAAGTCCATGAATGGATTTAGGCTGTTGGGGATGAAGGGAAATGCCCCTGACTTTTCAGCCCTATTTTGTTTAGATTTAGCTTAGAGCCTTACAGTTTCTTATACTGGTTTACAATTCCGGACGGTTTTTATAACGGTTTTTATAATTAACTTCACAGCTTTGTGACAGAGAAATACAAATATACAATTTTGAAATGGGGTGAACTACAAAATGCTTCAACCCCGTTGCCTTCTGTAGAGTGAATTGGAGTTGCTATGGAGTGACTTGAGTTAGTTTGGAGCTGATTGCCGGGTTAGATTTGGATGGACTTGGTTTGTTTTAGTTTAGGGGATCTGGCAATTGGATCATTCAGGTCGGTTTCGGTTTGGGTTAGTTCGGTTTGGTTCATGTTCGGGTTATTACAATTCGATTGAGTTTTGGGTCGGGTCGAGTTTGGATTCGAGTCGGATTGATTTCGGGTCAACTTATTTTTGGTCGAATAAGATTGTCTCGTAGAGATAACACTTTGACGAAAAATATTCGGGTTGGGTTTGGTTCGGTTTGAGTTTAGATCGGATTCGGATCATCTCAATTTGACTTTTTAAATGTCGAGTCGAGTTCGATTTGGTTCGGGTTTTGGATCATCGGTCCGGATTAGGTCACTTTTACTAGGTCCATGGGTATTATTACCTTAAATTAATCTCCCCAACGGTAAATACAAAAATTGATCTCAAATAGTTGTTCCTCCCATGATTAGGATGCAATATACTAATAAAATGTGTAGTAGTATCCTGCGGATATGACCAACAAGAATAGAAATATAAGAAGCAACAACAGATTTAATGTCCTCCAAAATCATATTCTTTTGGTGTTTATTTTGAAAACAGCTCATATTCACCCAACAACAAAGTTGCAAACATATGGTGCTTTTCCATTTTAAAATTAAACAAGTCAAAATGTGTCGATTTTAGTTTGCGTGAAGTCCGGTTTATATTTACCTCAATAATTTGTTTTGCTCCTATTTGTCTTTTTAATTCGAGGTCGGGTATAAGGTTTGGTTGCTATATTTATTTTTTGTTATTCAAGATCGGCTCGAGTATCATATTAAATTGGAAACATCAAATTTTCAGGGTTAACAGTAAATTGGAGGGGGACGGAGCGAAACGGCAATAAAGGCTTTCCGGTTGTGTGATTACCTAAAAGATACAAAGACATACAATAAGGTTGCCACCAAAGCCCTATTCCCTAAATGAAATATTTGAATAATAGACAGTGGTTGATGTTTAGAATTTGATTTTTGTATATAACTACTCAATTGGGCGAGTTGATTTGAAATATGTTGAATAAATTTAATGGTTGACTAGTTGATTATGTAAATTGACATAATAAAGATGTAAAATATAAAATTAATTAAGGAGTATTTGTGATAAAAAAATATATGAAGTATTATTTTTAAATATTAAAGGTCAAATTTTTTAAAGTTTTATAAATTAGCGCTTGAAATGTTTTATGTTAATACAAAAGCTACTTGAAAATAATGACCAATAGGGGAGGATGGACCTAGTCACTCATAATTTGATTTTCAGAATGCAACATTACAATTTTATGCATGTTTTTAATCCCCTGACAATAAGACATCTAAAAACGATGGGTATAAAGCAAGGTTTTTAGGCTCAATGGTCACACCGGACATCGTTGAGTCATCTATAGATCTAATCCTAGGATCAAGAGCAAATATAACTTAGAGTTATCCAACTATAACGGCGAATATCAAACTCATAACTTTTCATAAATCGTTTTCTTTAAAAACTATTGTTTGAGTTTCCAAAAAAAAAAAAGTATTATTCGCTCGGGGTGATTATTGTCAATTTGTCATCTTCGCCATCGTTATAACTAACTATAATAACAATATTTTCATTCACCAATGTAATTTTATGTCAACACTTTTCCATTAGCATGGGAATCATTCAAATTTCAACAATGTTTCATAATCAAAATCTCTGTTCAATCCATCATTAAAGAAATAATGACACTAATAATTTCTCCAAAAGATGAAGCTGAATATTTGCGAACATTTTTACATTGGAAAGGAAACTCATATATAATATTATTTTATATCGAGCCTTCTATTATTAAAATAATTATTCTTTTATAACAACTTGGAAGCTTGTCCCTTTGATATAAAAGACCTTGGCAAGCTAACGATGTGAGGTTAGGGTTATATTATTGAAAATTTTTATTTACTCGCCTTGAGGTTTTGGAAAATATTTTTTCTAATTTTTATTTCTTTGAATTATTGTTTAACTTCTTTAACTTTTGTGTCAAATTGTGATAAATTCTGAAAATTTTACCTTTGTAGCAATAAGCGGTTATTAGAGCTAATATTGATAATATAATGACGACAATTTATGGTCGAGATATCACCAAAAACGATAAATTTGAAATTTTTGAGAGATAAAGAGAGAGAAACACACATTATTAGTTATGAGTGGTGAAACGCCAAATCATGGCCAAAATAGAGTTAGAACAACGAGTTCCTCGAGTCGGATTTTCATAAGGGAAAGGTTCGTGGGCTGCCGGTGGAGTAGGGGTGAAAATAAAGTAAGAGAGACAGGAGTATTTTTATAATTTCATGCTCTTACGATAATAGGGTGAAAATATCAACGAGTAGTAAAAAATAATTCAAAAAGTTCGGGGTAGAAAAATATATACCGAGACCACGTGGAGGATACATAAAAAATTTCTTTATTATTGATATGGAGAACCTCTATGTTAAACAAATATCTCTCTCTATGTTTATACATTGTGTAGACACAATAACACACATATATGTGGCTAAATGTGGCAAAAATTTGGCTTGGATTGAATTCAAATTAGAGTATACAAATTGGATGAAGTTAAACAAGTTAACACGTGAATGTCTCACATTAAATTTATTTTTATATGACAATAAAACAAATCCAAATTCAAATCAAAATCATGTGTGTACTACATAAATAAGAAAAGCATGATATCCAATATATTACAATTGTATCATTTTTATTTGAATACAACAGATTCGAGTAATTTAATCGAATAAAATTTTATTAGTACTATATATTAGAAAATATTCTTATTTAAAAATTTTAAATATGTCGTTTTTGACAAAAAAATCATATTCATAAGAGTGCGAATTATGAGATATTTATGATTTCTTTAAATTTATTCATTTTTGCCATGCGAGTTTATACCAAGCTGTGTTCCATTGAGTGGTTGTATTATCTAGGTAGGACTAGGAAATTACACTTCAAAAAAAAAAAAAAAAAACTAGGGTTCAAAATAGGAGGGAGAGGGAATAGGGAGGGACACAAGAGACAAGGCAAAACTGATACAATACACAAATACAAACACAAGTAAGAAGCAAATTGATCTATACCTGGCATTTCCCTCAAGTAATTCGTCGCGTGCCCGCTTCTCACACCCAACGTCAATCATCGAGCACGAATCCAACGTTCTCAATCTCGCCAGAAAAAATACAGGGCAAGAGGGAAAATCAAAAACCCAGAAATTAATCCCCTGTTTCTAAAGCCTAGCGTTTTCCCTCGCACTATTATGGCTTCCTGGAGGTGGGTTTTTCTTTATGCTCTTCTGGGTAGAAAACAGGTTGATTTTGGTGTGATTTAAATCCAAATGGGATGCTAAATTGTTGGTCATTTCTGTTTTTATTTTACAGTGGTGGGTATTGAATTTGTAGAAACTGAGTGGTTTAGAAAATTTGTGGTAATCTGTGTTTACTGGTAATTAATTGGTCTGAGTACCTTGATTCTCCAACCAATGAGTTCATATGGGGATTTAGGGTTTAGAGAGAGAGAATATGAGCATTAAGCTGCTGCATACCCCTTTTCTAGGGACGCCCGTCTGCAGCTATTTTCATGCAAGAAGGGATAGTAAGAGCAGCTTTGAGTATCTCGGAGGAAAAAGGAAGAATGAAAGACATAGGAGAAGTCTTACGAAGTGCAGATGTTGGAAGAAGAATCACTTGCCACCAAGTAACGTTTGGTTTCCTCAATTTTATGGGAAAATTGTGAGGTTAGTAGATGAATCAAGAAATGGGCTGAACCTAAAAGTGAATCATGCAAGAGAGCATTTGGCGGACTTGGTGAAATCTCTTTCCCCTTTGTGGCAAGAAGGTTTGCTTCTCTTCCGGTGCTCAATTTTTGGGGCAGTTATAGCTGGGGTTTGCTTATTGTTATGGTATGGTCGTGCGAAAGCCAAGGAGTTTGTTGAATTGAAGCTGCTGCCCTCTGTTTGTTCAGTGTTGAGTGACCACATCCAACGTGAAGTTGATTTTGGTAAGGTTAGAAGGATTTCACCTTTGAGCATTACATTGGAGTCATGTTCGATTGGGCCTCATTCAGAAGAATTTTCATGCGGCGAGGCTCCCACGATCAAGCTCCGGATTCGCCCTTTCACGAGTTTGAGGAGGGGGAAAGTTGTAATTGATGCAGTTTTGTCTCGCCCAACATTGTTGGTTGCACAAAAGAAAGACTTCACTTGGTTGGGAATACCCTATACTGATGGTAGTCCAAACAAGCATCATTCAACAGAAGAGGGGATTGATTTGCGTACGAGAACTAGGCGGGCTGCTAGAGAAGAAGCCGCAGCTCGCTGGGAGAGAGAAAGGGATGATGGGGCTAGGCAAGCTGCCCAAATGGGATACATTGTGCCTGATCATGTTGCTAGTACTGGTGAAGCCTATGGCGAGGAGAGTATAAACAATCTCATGGATTCCACGAGCTCCAAGTCCTTGGTATGTTTGGAAGAAGGGATGCATTGGAGAGATCATCATTCCATGGATACAGGTACCCGGTATGATGTAAAGCATGAAGATTTGGAGAAGTCATTCGGAGTGGATATGTCTCAGTCAAAGCTGAGGCCTCTTTCTCAAATTGTACTTGGCCCAATGATACCTAAGTTAAAAAGGAAAGCAAATGGGAAAGACTCCACTGAGTACGTTTTGGCTGCTAAAAGAAGGATTCTTGAGCGAAGTGCTGCAGCAGCTGCCAAATATTTCCAAAATCTTCAACATGGAGAGCTCAGTGAGCCTCAACATTCAGATGAAGAATTCAAAATTGCAAATTTGGACAGTCTGTTGATTGGGGATGAGGTTCAGACTAATGCTACTAAGAATAGTGAAGTTAATGGTGCTAAAGGGGAAGAAAGTTCTGAATATGGGAGTCCCATAATATCTTATGATCACACTAGAAGCTCATATTCAGGAGATGACGTGGACCAACCGCGTTTGTCTGTTCTGGTGGATCAACAGATTGTTAGCGAAGCTACTTCCAATTTGTCTCTTTCAGCTAGTTCTCAAGTTAATGATGCTGAAGTAGGCAGTGACTTGTCACCATCTACTGGTAATTTTGATGCCTTCGGAAAGGAGGGAGGCACTTATGAGAATAGCGAAGTTCTAGAGAGTGTTGATTCTGTGAATGCAGATAAAAGTGTCAAAGATGGATCAAGCGGACCCGAAAACCAGATGCTTGATTTTCCCAAAGACACGTCTGACATTCTAGGAGGTTCCACGTCTTTTGATCAAGCTACTGTGGAACAAGAGCCTTCACCTGCTGGAAGTTATAATGAATCAAGTCCTTTTTCCACAAGAAGCATTGAGGAAAAATTTTCTTATTTTGTGACTGGTCAGTTCCAAAAGTTAAAGAAGGGCATGGGCCATAAGCTCGAAGATATGGTCACACAAATTGTTGAAGACGTGGATGATGTGGAGACTGAAAGGATAGATAAGGCACTTCCAGTTACCCTTGATTCTGTGCATTTCAAAGGGGAACTTTGATGCTGCTTGCATATGGGGACGCAGAGCCCAGGTTTAATCCTTTTCTACTTACAATATATCATAATTTTTCAATTGCTTTTTTTGACTAGATTACTAAATTTGAGAATGACTTTGTGACGATGATGGTTCTGAATGATAGCAATATTTGCTATTTCTATACCTGTCATCATTGTATGATAATTGAAAGCACTAGTTCTAGGCAAATGGATGAAATTTTTATTAGTTGTGGGGCACTCTTAAATGTGGGGTTCAAGTACATAGACTATTTGCCAGCAATATCAAGCATCAACATTAAGCAAAGGAATCTATGCAAAGGTCGTAGTTTGTGGTTCTATGTCAATCTAAGTACTCTTGACAAAGGCTTCAATAGGTAAACTCCTTTTTGGCCATTAGGAAATGAAGATGGACTAGGAGGAGCACAAACAACAGCGGACATATAAAGAAGATTCCCCTCACACACATGTGCTAAGAGGAAAAGATTGATGCTATGTCCTGTCTTTGGTGGTGTCATGTCCTTGTGATAACCTTTTCCAAGTTTTGTCCCAATAAGAGTTATCTGATTTCCTCTTTTAGGTGCCTCTCTCATGGCCTTAAAGGCTTAGTTTAAAAAGCTCGAGGCGCACAAAAGCGCAAAGGGTCCTGGCCCGGGGCACGGGCTTTGAGGCGAAGGCGCGGACTTTTTGGAACAGGGTGCACTTAAAAATGCTTGAAAATCAACGCTAAGCAATATTTTTGATCGAATATGCTAGGTGATGACATCAAATAAGTGATTAGATATCATTGTACTATGAAAAATACTACAAAGAGTCTTAGATTGTGATAACACAATGAATTCGGTACAATTTTAACCAAAAAAGCAAGCAAAAAAAAAAAGAAAATAGCACAAATTGAAAAAAATGGGGAAATTTACCCACTTACTAATTGTCTAACAAAGACGAGAGACAAGAGGGGGAGACATAAAGAGAGAGAGAGAGAGAGAAATAGCAAAAAATAGAAAAAAGGCCATTGAGGTAAGCAAGGAGCACGAGGCGCAACGGCGCCCTGGCTGAGGCGCAGACTGAGGAGAGGGCTTTTTGGAAGGGCTGGGCTTCACCCCTTGCAAGACGCAAGGGGATGGGCTTCGGGCTTTTTGAGCCTAGGTGCACCTTTTAAACTAAGCTTAAAGGGTTTCTTAGATGGTATTCTAGCTCTAGATTGAAGCTCCTTATCATTAAATTTTCTAGGCGTTTTTCAAGTATAAGGCTATGTGTGTCTGGATCCTCCTAAATCTGATTTGGTGGGATTCATGCTGTGCTTATAGTGAAAAATGTCAAACCCGAATATCAGTCTAGTTGATGGCTTGTGGGATAACAAGTGACGACATTTTCATCTTTGATGCTTCAGCTAATGCTTCCTAGTTACCAAAAAAATATGCAGGTGTTGGCCTAGGCTGCATTTGCGACCACTTGGTTCTGTTTGGGTTGAGAGAAGTAGGGGTCTTTCTTCATAGATTTAAACTGATTATTTTATTTTAGATCTTGTGGCTTGCTTGCCTCTTTCTGCCTTTTGCTGCGTATGCTTGTGATGGAGCTCTTGTGGTCAATATACAACATAGTTGTAATATGTAAGTGTATAATTGTGGCGTTTAGAAAGAAATCTAGGTCACTGGGAGAGGATGTAAAAGACTTTCATATTGATATTGGCCTACACCAAGGGTCGACTTTAAGCCTTTTCTTTTGAGAAGTTTCATGGATGAGTTTGCTAAAGGGATTCATGATAGGTACCATGGTAATGTAGAACAATTCTATGCTCATAGCAACTCAGTTCTGTTTTCCAATACGTCAAACAATGATTTACGATGGCCTTTTTATAGGCAAATCCTACAACAACCCTATTTCTCCATTTGACTTGTAGTCATATAATTCTTCAGGGAGACCCTTCTTCAGCAAATTTATGCAAAACTATTTTGAGCCTATAGTCTGGTCTGTGAAAGAGATTTTGAGATTTGAGAATCAAAGTTACGACTTCTGTTATTATGTGGACTACCAGACAGAAAGCACCATCATTCTCTAGTTGTCATAGTTCCCCCAACTCTTCCAGCAATCTTTAAATTCCTTGACTAATTCAGCACTAGTCACCGTTGTAGTCCAGATTATCCAGCAACATTATGGTTAGATCTGGCAGGGGAGGGCTGTACGCTATGGTAGCAACCCAAGGAAGGTTTTGGATCAGTGTAACTGTGTGTTGATAGCTATGATGCAGCTGCAGGGGTGTGTGGGGACAACGCAAGCACTGTGGCACACTGGCTGGTGGTAGAAGCTGTGCTCTGATACCAATTGATGCAGAACAGTTGTTCTATGCTTAAAACAACTCTCAATTTGTAATTTTACTGTGTCAAATAATGATTTACAATGGCCTTTTTGTAAGCAAATTATATAGCTACCCTATTTTTTTGGGAAAATGGTAAGTCCATTCATTCCATACCAAAATCAATATTTACAAATATATTTTGGGCATTCTCAAAAGCCAGTCTCTATGTATTTGGAGCAATTACAATCTATCTAGCCATAGGTTGAAGAGTTTTTCCAGCCTCTGAGATGGATTCAAAGTTTGAGCTTTAAGTCGAGTGCTTATAGTGTCCACATCTTCTTGAGTCCGTGCAAAACTTCTCTTGTTCCTTTCAGTCCACATCCCATAAACAGCTGCAGCCAGAATTGTTAGTAGAATCAATCTTCGAGTTAGGGAGGGCATAGGCTTCATCCCATATATCCTGCCCCTATGAACTCTGCATTCTACCACATAACCTGTCCAGTGCTTGTGTAGAGAAAATACAAGAAAAAAACAGGCGATTTGCATCTTCTTGTTGGACACAAAAAGCACAGGTTGTATCAACATTGATACCTGGCCTCTTTAGTTTGCATTTGGTTGTCAATTTCCTTTGAAAAGTTGCCCATAATAAAAACGCATGTTTTGGAATGTGCATTTTATGCCAAACCTTCTTCCACCAAATCGCATCAGTTCTTGGGGCCCTGATAGCATTATATGCCATTGTAGTGCTGAATTTTCCGTGTTTCTCTACCAGCCAAGTATCTGTATTGGAATCATAAAGCTGTTCCAATTAGTCTCTCTGCTTGATTAGTCTCCTCCAATACCACCTTATATTATAGGTTAACTGGTATGCAATGAGATGTCTATGTTTTAAGTACACCTCATGGTTTCACCTATAAGGTATCAGATTTCTCCATGAGGTACCACATTTGTTTGCTGTTTGTAGACAACAACACTATTCCAAGCCAGAATGTTTCTGATGCTCAAGCCCTCTTTTGTTTAGGCCAGCACAAATCTTCCCAAGCAATGGGATACAACTTTCTTTTACCTTCTTCACTTCCCCATAAGTACTCTGTGGATCTTCTTTCAACCTCCTTAATCACCTTTTGATAAGAAAGAACGAAATACATATAAATATAAATGAAAAAGAAGGATGCAAAGCAATTATCCTACAAAAGGACTATGTACAACCAAAAATGTAGACTATCCACAAAATCTACAATATCAAAAGAAGATTGCCGGAAATTGCCACTATCCCAAAAGTACAGAGTCTTAAGAAACTTATCCTTGAAGCGAATAAGAGAAGTTTCCACTCCCTCGAAGACTCCCTATTTCTCCCACACCAAATGCTCCAAAAAATGACATGTGGGGTAAGCAAGGCTTTCTTCTCTTTAGCTTTTCTCCCAAAGTAGCCTTCCCAAACCAGAAGATGTTCCTTAGTAGAACTAGACACAACCCAAGTGACACCCAAACAACTAAAGGCTAACTCCCACAAAGCTCTAACAAAATGGCAATGCAACAGGAAATGATTAGTGGATTCCAAATCAGCTTTGCACATAGGGCATCTATTTACCCAAAATCTGTCCCTTTGTAAATGATCACAAGTTAAAATACTCCCATGACAAGCTTCCCACACAAAAAAAGACACTTTTAAAGGCGCCAGAGACTTCAACCTCCTTAATCACCTTAGTCACGACTTCAGGCAGGACAAAAATGGAACCCCAATAGACATACGTGTTCATCAACACTGAGTTCACCAATTGAGTTCTCCCAGCATAACTTAACTTTCTAGTACCCCATTCGCCAGATTTCTTCATAATTTTAGTCACAAGGACAGCACAATCCACCATGTTCATTTTTCCTGCCTTCAATTCACACTCAGGTATTTCATGGGTAATTCCCTGAGTAAGTCCTGTCAACTCTAAGATTTGATCCTCCATATCTTGGGAAACCCCATCTAAGTATATTTGAGATTTTGACAGGTTAGCTTCTAGGCCTCAGTGGCTAGAAAAGTGCTTTAAAGCCTCTAGAATACAGGTAATGCAATGCATATCAGCTTTACAAAATAAAATAAAATCATCTGCGAAAATCAGATGATTTAACTTCAAAAGTTTGCGCCCAGGATGGAACTTAAAATGGGAATCAGTAGCAGCAAGCCCAAGGATCTAGATAGATAATCCAGTTCAATGACAAACAATAAAAGGGAGATAGGGTTTCCCTGTCTCAACCCTCTACCACTTGTTATCCATGCAAACTCCTGTTATAGCTTAGAGAGAATGAAGTTGTGGAGAGGCAAATTCTAATCCAGTCAGCAAAAGCTTTGGGAAACCCATGCCCTTCATCACGTCAATCACAAAATCCCAATTGATGGTATCATAAGCCTTTCTAAGGTCTATTTTGATAATGCACCTAGGAGTTATATTCTTTCTCCTATAGCATTTATCAAATCTATACCTATCATAATATTATGAAGAATCAGCCTATCTTGGATAAAGGCAGATTGATTGGGTTTAATGAGTGCTGGCAACAAATTCTTCAGTCTAGTACAGAGTATTTTGGAAATACTCTTGTAAAGAACTGTGCAGCGTGAAATTGGTCCAAAATTAGCTGGGAGAGTAGGTTGACTCACCTTAGGGACCAGAGCCAACAAAGTAATATTGATTTGTCTGAGCAGTATTCCATGCCTAAAGAAGTCTAAGACAGCGTCTATAATGTCTTTGCCAATAATAGTCCAGGAGTTCTTGTAGAAGTTGCTCCCAAAACCATCAGGTGCCGGGCTTTTGGCAGCCTCAATAGCCTAGGTAGCTTGCTTCACCTCATCTTGAGATGTAGCATTAATTAGCTGAGAAGCCTAATCAGAAGTTACTAACATCCCCAGTTGAAGAATAGTCTAGTTCACCCTCTCACTGGCTGATTTAAAGGACAGTAATTCCTGGAAATAAGAAACCAGAATATGCTCCACCTCCAGTTTGTCATAGTGAATTACCCCTGCTTCATCTGTGCAGAGAATTCTATTTTTATAGGCCTTTTGTTTTATGCAGTCATAGAAGTATGCAGTGCCTCTATCTCCATCCGTTATCCATTGCTCCTACTTTGTGAGTAATCCTCCTAGCCTTCAGTAATAGGACTAGTTGCTGAATTTGATCTTTCTCAGCAGTAAAAAGTCTAGTATTCATAGGCTCAGCATGAATTTGCTTTTGAATACTGGCGAGCTTCTGTAGTTCTAGCCTCGATGCAAGTAAAACTCCTCTTATGCAACTCCTTTAAAGGCCTCTTTAATTGCTTTTGCACCTGAACCACTCTATACATAGGTGTACCTCCCCCAGGACTTTGCCAGTTTTGTTGCACAGTTGAGAAGGTGAAAGATTCCGCATATTGCTGAATCGAAAAGGTATAACTTCCTTCTCCAAAGCCCTGAAATTGACCACTAGAGGACAATGATCAGATAGTCCTTCAGTATGACATTCTGCAGCGGGGAACAATTCAGTCCAATGAGCATTCACCATGGCTCTATCTGATTTCGAATAAGTTCTGGGCCCATCTTGATGTTTATTAGTCCATGTATAAAACAACCTGTAGTGTTAATGTCCTGTGGTTGACAACAGGCCACACATCTTTGAAAATCTTCCATCTCCACCACATCCACTGGATTGCCCCCTAGTCTCTTCTCCATGTCTAAAACACAACTAAAATCTCCCCCACAATCCAAGCTTCAGTATTAGACCCATATTGCATAAGCAAGTCCCATAATACTTGCCTTTCTTCCCCATAATTGGAACCTTATAAAATAGACACTCCGAAATTTTGTTGTGAAGGTTTGCATAGCACTTCACAGTGAATTAGTTGATTATGCACTACCAGAGGCTGGATTCCATAACAGTCAGTTTCCCAACAGCATCATATCCTGCTCTTTGAGACCGGAGTAGCATTAGTGATCACTCCCCATCCTCCACACAAGCTATTGTTTATACTTCCACTTTATTGTGAGCAATTTTTGTTTCAACTAAGTCGACAAAAACCCATTTTATTATTTAGCAAAAAGGATTTGATATCCTTCTGCTTCAAGGGGCTGTTCATGCCCTTGACATTCCAAAGACACATGCTATCCATTCTCTACTTGGGGAGAACCTGCTTGTTTGTCACCAACAGAACATTCACTTTGAACCTCTTGATGCTCCTGTTGAGCTACTACTGCATATGTATTTCTACTGATAGGAACACATTTCTCTGGTAGCTGGAAACCTAGCCTCCATTGAAGCTACAATGACCTCAGGGGTTGGTTCCTGAATTACTTGTGCAGGGGCCACTGGCTGAGCCTGGAAAGTCTGCACTTGTTTTGGCCTCCACACCCTGACTTGTCCTTGTCTACATTTATCATCAATATGCCCAAACATGCCACATTTAGAACATTTCTCATGTCTCCATTCATAATCAACATCTTGTGCAGTCATTTCATCTTTCTCATCCATAAATGTAATAGTTTCCGGCATATCCTTAGTTATATCAGTCTCTATTAACAGTGTAGCATAAGATGTCTTGCTCTTTTCAGCATTGATCTTATCAGCCATAATAGGGTAGCCAATTAGACTGGCTACTTTGCTAAGTCCAGCTGAACCCCAAAACTTCAGATCAAGACCAGGCAATGGTGTCCAGTGGTGTCCAGATTGGGATTGTGCACACCTGTGTATTTACTTCTACTCCAATAGCCTACAGTTTGAATAGCATTGGCTTTTTATCAAAATATTGGACATTCTGTTGTAACACTCAATCACACTCAAGCACAGACTCAAATCTAATGATGAACACCCTGTTTTCCTTCCACATGACTTTGTCAACCCCGTATTTTCCCCATATTCTCTTCACAATTCCTTTCATAACCATCAATAGAGGACTAGCGTCATGAATAAAACAGGAAATTGACGATTGCCCATAACCAATCTCTAATTGTATATCCTCCTGACCAATTTTCCCTAGGACCATGCCATTTAAGATTGTTGGTTCAATATAATCGAGTCCAAATCCGGCACAGTAAGCTTGTGTATGCTTAATATGTTCTCACTAATTATTTATGATATGAAACAATTAAAACTGAATTTAAATATTTGAGAATTCACAAGAAGTATGGTAGTTGCTCTTTATTACAATTGTTTCGTTATTCAAAAAAAAAAAAAAGTATGATGGGTCCTGTATTAAAAAGTACAATAGACAAAAGGATAACCTTATATATAACCCTCCCTACGAGCCTCACAAGCTTACTGTGCCGAGTTTAAGCATTTGATGAGCTTCAGCGCAAGCCTGCCCAAGCTTTCACAACCAAGTTTCTTGTTGAGGTAGCTCATGAGTCCTTACGAGCTAGCTCAACTTATTTCCACCCTTAACTAGACTATTGGAGATATTGAAATACCAAGGGTTGAGAAGTTTGGATACTTCAGTTCAATCATACAAAGTAAAGGGAATATTGATCAGGAAGTTGTTCATTGTATACTGGTAGGATGACAAAAAAGCCTAGGAGTTAGACTAAGATGGTTTGTATACGTTAAAAGAAAGGGCTTAAATGCATTTGTGAGGAGGTCTGAGACAATTGTGATCTAAAAAAAACGTAGAGGAAGACAGATGAGGAACTAAAATGAGGTGATTAGACAAGATGTATCAAATTTGCAATTTACAGAGGACATGGCTTAGGATAAATCCTAGGTCCCAAGCAAGTGAGACCCACTCTGGGAGTTATTATGACTCAAGATAAATGTTTTTGGAGGTTTATGATTAGGGTTACTGACCTTAGGTAGCTTGCCTTTTATCCTCTCTTATGACTTTTGTCACTTAGCACACATGTGCTTGACTTGTAAACTTGGTGTTTCTGGTTATTTCTATTGGTTTTTCTTATTACTCGGTCCCATAATATTTGTCCCTCCTAGGTAATATAAGCTTTTAAGGAAGTGTCACTTAGTGCTATGTTTCTTGTTGTTTTTAGAGAAGAGAAAATTTTTAATACCGATAAATCGATAATAGTAAAAAAGAACTTTATTTTGTGACATTGATAATAGAAAGAGGGACAAATAATATGGGACAGAGGGTATATTTTGTGGATCTGTTCCTTTACCCTCACTTTACTTAATTATTTTCTAAGAATGATTGGTATTATCTTCTAATTTCTAATGTTATTGATTTTACGCGTTGTTCCTTACAACAAGTTTTAAACTTAACACCCATCAATGTTTTCTTAAAAAAAAAAAAGAAGAAATTCATGGGTCTTTCAGTATAGGTCTCTTCATAAGCAGGGTAAGGGGACCTACGTTTGGATGACCTTGGACCCTAAACCCTGTTAAAGTGGAACTGGGACCCCTACTGATGGTGGTGTTGCATTGGTATTTTATGTGGTAAATAATGCGAGCCCGCACGTGTGCTTTCCAATTCGCTGGTGCATTTGGTTCTGTTAATGATATACGAGAGGATTGAGTATCCTTTTCATGGATAGCATTCTCTGCTCCTTTTTCCTTGATGATTTTGGTCATTATTTTGACTCGACAAATGGTACTATAGGTACATTGACAAAACTATACCTTAGAAATTATTTTTGTGCTGCATAGGGAGATGGAGAATGCTGAGGGGCATATACAGTTTCAAAACCACTATAGCCGTGTACATGTGCAGCTTAATGGTGATTGTAACATGTGGCGATCAGATTCGAGGTCTGACGACGGTGGCTGGTTATCTACAGATGTTTTTGTTGATATTCTTGAACAAAAGTGGCATGCCAATCTAAAAATTTCAGACCTTTTTGTTCCGGTAAGGTATATCCTGTCTTTAATTTCAAGTGAATAGTTTTACACATTTTGATGTTTATGAATCTGCATTAACTGTTTACGTGTTTCTTTTAATGTTTTCTTCTTCTGCAGCTTTTTGAGAGAATCTTAGAGATCCCGATCACCTGGTCAAAAGGGAGAGCCAGTGGTGAGGTGCTTACTTAACTTAAATCAAGTTATTGCTTTAATGCTTTTCCTCTTTAACTCCCCACCCTCCAAAAATATTCTATCTGGTACCCCCTGTATTTTTGAAAAATCCATTTGGAACAGAATGGAAATAAATAATTTCTAGTAAGAATATTTATCAATTTAAATTTACCAAACAAAAGTTCATTTACACGCTGTGTTCCAAACAGATATGTCAAGGTACAGAGGTACTGTCTCTCTAGTCTCTATTGGTGGAACAGAGTGGACCCTTTTTCTTTTTGTGGTGGTGGTGGTGGGGGGTTTACACGTGCATACTGTCTCTCTAGTCTCTTTTGGTGGATCATCTTGATCTTGCTACTGTGAGGAAGATGAAGCATTATGTTCAGGCATAGCTGCCATGACGCTTTCTTCTATATGCCTCATATATTCACGAAGTTTCTGTTTACAAATGTTGCTTAAAGTTGTATGTGATACTATGTTCTTAAGCTTTGTATGTGATATTATCTGCAACATCTTCTGCTATTGAGCACGTGCTTTCAACTATACAACTGTCTCAGATAATAAAATTGAAACTCTTAGTAGGAATGATTTTCTAAGTCCTGTGCTTCCACATACTCCACCTAATCCAATGGACTAATTTTCCAAATCCCAAGAAGCCTCTTCTCGGCCTTCTTTTCCTAGCAATAAACACATATTTGACATTATGTGGTTTGATTTGATGTATCCTTATCTAGGAGAGACAAAAAAATGCTAAAGCAAAAGAACCAACAGACAATGAACCATGAGGTTGTCAATCAATTCTTTCTCATTATTGGTGGTTAATCAATTCTTCCTCCCGGGGGACACTGAACACCGACTTGTTGAGTTGATCTAGTTTCTTGCAATTATTGAGACTCTGGCATATAAACCAGCTCTTCTCCTCTTTCTCTTATATTCTGTAATAGTAATATGAATTATTCTGAACATTAACGATACAATACTTAGTTCTTTCCATATGGTTTGTTATATGCTTGAAACATAAGTATAAACCTGTTTGTTGTCAGTTTAGATCCTCCAGCTTCAATCCTGGATAATATTTTTCATTTCCTAGTTTCTTATAATATCTTTTCCTCATCCTAATATCCTGCAAGGAGAATGAAAAGAACTGCAGAATAGCTGTACGTATGGCCATGTTTTGCTAAATTGTGTTGGATATGCACTGCTCCTTTTATCATGTTACTCTAGTGTAGAGAATTGCATTCAACAGTTCACTTGACACTGAGGCCCTGTTCCATTTAGCTTTAGCTTACATCTCCTTACAGTTCCTTACAGCTAAATGGAAGAGGGCCTTGGCCAACTGTAGCTCAAATTTGTTAAACCTATTTTTACATGAAAAATGATATGGTCTTACAAGATTCTTTTTAGACATTGGTTAGTATAGTGTGAAATATTTCCACTTCTTATGAAGGGCTCTTCTTTGCAGGTCCATGTCTGCATGTCATCTGGAGAAACGTTCCCTAATCTTCATGGTCAGCTGGACATCTCTGGGTTGTCTTTTCAAATATTGGATGCTCCCTCATGTTTTTCGGTATGTCTGCTCTTTTCAGTTTTTCTGTTTAGTAGTCTTATTTTCATTGTTCTGATTGAGATCAATTTGAGGCAGTTTGTAATAAACTGCATATCAATATCTTGTATACTTCTGTTGCAGAATATCGAGCATCTGTGGCTGATATTCATTGGGTGTTTAGCTGTAGTTTTAATTATCTTACATTATGTTTTGCTTGCCATACCAGATTTCGCCAGTCATTGATTCAAGTCCTTTCTTGAGGAGTTGCTAGACTGATTTCCTAGTGGTCAAGATGGATTATAATCAAATTTATATGCCGAAATTCGCATGCTGCCAAAACTAACCTCATGACAAGTGCAACTACCAGAAACTAAGAGCTCACATTAGGTAGCAATGTAGTGCGTGCCATTTTCCCTTACACCTATGTTACTTGGACCTGGAGATAAGTGTCCAATATGAATTTCAACAACTTTTGATGATTTTCAGCCTAATTTGAAGTATCCATATGTTATAACGACGTTCGAGTGTCAAGAGCACCCGAGTGACGGGGTATGCTAGGTAAAAAATGAACATTGTAATTGATATAGCTTATACTAACCAAATCTAGCTGTTGTATAGCTTTAACTTCTTAAGTGGTTATCAATACAAGCTATAATTTATTCATTGATTGCGTGATTGTTGAAGTCCCTATTCCTGATACGGATCTATGAATCTACTATTCGATTCTACCCCATCCCTCGTAGAATGTTGATTGGTAAAAGCTTAGTAAATCCTACCAAAATAGGTCAATTACTTTTAATTTTAATGCGATTATATGATCCTATATATGATTGAATGATGTATTGTCTTTTAGAAGGTTTCAACCCAACATAGTATTTTTGAAATTTTATCTGTCTCTTAGAATCGGTCTCTCTACTTGTAGAAATGCTTGCATAGGTAAGACCGCTTACATTTGGATCTTCTCAGGCCCCGTCAAAGCGGGATCCTCAATAGGAGTTTGTTGTTGTATGTATGTATGATCAAATGATGCAAACATTTTATAACATGAGAAGATAAGATTACCATTCAAGCCTTGATTGCTCCGGTCACTGGTTTGCCTAGACCCTCACCCCCCAAAAAAAAGTTAAAAGTGAATTCCAATTTTTGTATGGACATATATTAAGTTTCTTTTTTCAATTGGGGGATTAATAAGTGTGGTATCTATTATAGATAGTTGATGACGTGATTAGCAAGAGAAGCAATTAAGAGACCTATGATTTCTATTGTAAGTTTAGTAGGTTAAAGAAAAAAAAAATTGTATTTTGGTATTTTTGTTCTATTTTCGGATTTTGTTTTAAAGATACTTTTTAGGCTAGTGGATCTTAAACTATAAGTCATATTATAAATAGGAACACAGTATTAAGTTATGGGATATTTCCTTAATTGCTGGCTTGTTTAAGCTGTAAATACCACCCGCCCCCTGTTGATTTGTTTGCGGAGTTGATTATGGAATAAATTAAGACGTTGAGTTTTAAATTGGTTGTCCATTAGATGGTAGCTATGATGCTCCAATTTGGCTCTTTGCCCTGTGGTACCCATGTTGACACAACACAACACGGAATATGGGTCAGACCTGGCAATCAGCAGCCAGTCACGGCTTGGGTTTTGTGCCTCATCTTTAGATCGAAGCAGAGAGGAGGAGAAGAGGGTGGGGGGTGGGGCTTCAGCACTTGAACCTCGAGCATTCGGGACATCGAGGGTTGATCTTCTCTTCTCTCGACCAATCCTGCATTCTTTCTCTCTCTCGTTCTGTGGTCCTTCAATTATTTTCGATTCCACTGGGGCGCCATGCTGACTATAATAGGGTTTTTTACTTTTGACTGCTTGCATGTGCTTTATTTGGCCAGTAAAAGCCCTAGTCCTTTTGAAGTTCATGTTGCTCTGGCCCTGTTATGTATATATTTGTACTTGTTTTATATCTAGTTCCAATACTTAACTGATAATCATAAACTGAATTTGTTATTTTACTTGTTAAATATTTGCAACAATTTAGGGTCAACATGAAACTTTAAAAATCAATGAAGCAAAAAAAAAAAAAAAAAGAAAAACGAGAAAAAGAAGATATGTCCCCGTACCATAATTGTGTCCAATTTGAGTGCAAAGACCCCGTTTCTTAAGCTTTTACCCAAGGCGAGTCAGACAGACGAGTATATGGACCCGTGTGTCCACTTATACCAGAATTCGAGAAACATTGGCTGGTAGCCAAGGGGGTCATCTTTTGTTGCCCATTTCCATAGGTAAACTAATTACTATTCGAAGAGTGTTTGCTCTGATGATTGCTTCAAACAATTTTTCTGGCATATATTAATTGATAAGAAAAGCAATTATTAACCTAGATATATGTTTGCCTTTCTGGTTACACAAGGGAAAAGTTGCAACATACGTAGGCAAAATGGGTGTTGTTACTCACTGTATATGTCAATATGGTTTTCCAGGACATGTCAGCAAGTCTTTGCTTTCGTGGTCAAAGAATATTTTTGCACAATGCAAATGGTTGGTTTGGAAATGTACCTTTAGAAGCTTCTGGAGATTTCGGCATCCATCCTGAGGAAGGAGAGTTTCATCTAATGTGCCAGGTAGGTTTCAAGTAATGCTGGAACACAACTTGCTAACTGTCCAGTGTTTTCCTTGGTCCTCAATACACGGTATCTGTTGGTAAAAGGTATTCTTTATGGATTCTAATGTTATTATTGTACTGTCCATGCTTTGGTTGCTGTTGGAAACTATTGGGTGTTCTTCATAGGATACTTCAGTTTTTCAACGGGGAAGTTTTTAGATCAAAGACAGCTTCAAAGCATTAGTTTACGGCAGGAAGCTTGTTATCCGTACATGTTTAGATTCGTTGTGGATGAACTCAAAGAGCCTTTTCCTCTTTGTAGGTTCCTTGTGTTGAAGTTAATGCTCTCATGAGAACTTTCAAGATGAAGCCTTTGTTATTCCCGGTAATTCTAATATTTCCTTTTCAAATCTCTTTCTATATCTATGAATTTCTTGTCCTGGTTGCATATATGATTGACAGCTGTCAGGCATACTGAAGTCCGACATTGAGTTAAATGATATGGTCTATACCTATAAGATTAGATACCTGGTTATGGACTGGAATTGACTGAAGCATAAATGAACAAGACCTAATCATAATGATTTAGCTGGCAGGATCTTTTGTATGCTTGAATTTCTATTAAGATGCAGACATACAGATTGAATGTATGATTTTTGTTTTGCTAATGATTGTTGTCCATAATGTATTTGGAATTGGCTTTGAAAATAGGAGATTGCTTAATTTGACATGCTTCAGAGTTGTACTTGTATTTCTGCATTTGGCTACTAGAAATGTGTTTTTTTTTTTTTTTTTTTTTTGGGGGGTTGGTTGGGGAAGATGAAACTGCAATGCACCCTCATTATTCAAAAATTTAAGTGGATGTTTTCTATTTTCTTGGGTCAATTAGAGGGAACTGTGGGAATTCAACAATGGTATATATTGCATCGGGAGCATGATTGGATCCTATGGCTCTTTTCTTAATGAGTATTAAAAAGTTGTACTAAAGTGACGCCTTGGGGATGTCACCCATGTAGAAAAGGGACAATCACATAATGCGTCATGCCGTCAAGCTCGCATGCATAATGTTATCTACATAATCAAATGTCAAATTTCTTCAACTGACAAGCACTAAGCTCCAATCATATGAGATTCTTCTATTGAAGTCCATAGAATTTGATGAAAATTGTTAGATGGAAAATTGTTAAGCTTCCAATCCTTGATGGAGGTTTAGGGGTCGAGAGACTTGAAGATCTTTAACGAGGCTTTACTTGGAAAGTGGTTGTGGAGATTCATGAATGAGAAGGGCAACCTCCGGCGTAAGGTGGTGACCGTTAAATATGGTGAGGATGGTTTTGGGTGGTATCGCTCTAGACAGAATGGTTCTTATGGCCAAAGTCTTTAGAGGTATATATCTAAAGGAAAGGAAAATTTCCTTGCCCATTTTTCCTTTGAGGTTGAGGATGGGTTGTCCATATACTTTTGGCATGACCTTTGGTGTGAAGGGGCCCCCTTGAAAGATCTTTTCCCATCTCTTTATACCCTAACAAGCGAGAAGGATGCTTTGGTGGCGGATTATGTCGAAAGAGGGTTTGATACTGTAGTTTGGTCTCCAGTTTTGATTCAAGAGGCTTAATGATGACGATACTATTCTTAGTCTCTTTGTCAAACATAATGAGATTACTATAGGAAACTCCTCTCTTGATATGGTTAGACGGGATCTCAATATGAAAGAGGTTTTCTCTGTTAAGTCTTTCTATTTGAAGCTCGCTTCCTTTCGGTATCCCTCTTTACCTCTCCCTGCTAACAATCATCCACCATGGAAGCTAATTTGGATTGTCTAGCTCCTTTAAAAATTTCTTTTTTTGTTTGGGAAGCATGCCATGACAGTATTTGAATTTTGATAATTTACAAAGGGTCAAATTTTGGTTAATAGATGTCCTATGTGCAAAGCTGATTTGGAATCTACTAGTCATTTGCAGTTTCATTGCCCCTTTTCTAGAGCTTTATGGGAGTTATCCTTTAGGTGTTTGGGAGTCTCTTGGGTTCTTTCAAGCTCTATTAGGAGTCATCTTGTGGCTTGGGAAGGCTACTTTGGGAGAAAAGCTAAAGACAAGAAAGCCTTGCTTACGCACATGCTATTTTTGGAGCATTTTGGTGCGAGAGAAACACGAGAGTCTTCCAGGGAGTGGAGAGTTCTCTTCAACGTTTTAAGGATAAGATTATGAAGACTCTCTACTTTTGGGATAGTGGCTATTTTTGCCGATCTTCTTTTGATTTTATAGATTTTGTGGATAGTCTACATTTTGGTTGTATATAGTCCTTTCGTAGAATGCTTGCTTTGCATCCATCCACTTGATTCAATATATATTCTCTTTTCTTATTTAAGAAAAAAACAGGCTTAGAGGATTTCATGGCTATGTGAAATTGGAGCATTTTTGTGAATTTTTTAGGTGTTGATGGTTTTCAAGGAGAAAATGTGTCTGTTACTTGCTGATTTATAATTATCAGACTCAGGGCCTTTGCTCTTAGCCTCATTCTTCCCAGATTATTATTCTGTATGAAAGTTTTCTAAATTTCTACTTATTACTACATAATTTTTTTTTTGTTGGGTAATTAAAAAATTTTTGGTGAGGCATCCGGTGATGTCTCCCATGTGCAAAGGGAAAACTACAAAATGATGTATCCATCTGATCCCCCACACTGTATCTGAGATAGGACTGCAGGATTTTTGCATGGTTCGTATCGGTCTTTCAATGACGGAGCATATGAACAGACTGAAACTTTCGTATCTCACAACTATGTTAGCCTTCATGTATTCTTGTAGGGTGACATCTTTGTCCTGTGAAATGTCAAGTTTCAAATGTTGTACTTACATTGTTTGTGAGCCTTCCATTTTTGTGCTTCTCTAACTGTATGAGATGATTATTTGCTTTGATGACAGTTGGCTGGGTATGTAACCGCCATCTTCAATTGTCAAGGCCCCCTGGATGCCCCTGTTTTTGTGGGCAGCGGAATGGTTACAAGAAAGTTGGGTCCTTCAATATCAGACATTCCTGCATCGTCTGCGGCTGAAGCGGTAGCTAAACACAAAGATGCTGGTGCTCTGGCAGCAATTGACCGTATCCCATTTTCGTATTTATCAGCTAATTTCACCTTTAACACTGATAATTGTGTGAGTAAATCTAAATTTTAAGTTTAGCTTGTTTGAAACAGCTAGAATCCTTTTATTTGAACTTTTGTTTTGATAATATCTCATGTTTCTGTCTTTGTCGTAGTATCTTTTTTGATCTTTTTCTAGCAATAGTAAAGATAGTAATAACTCCTCACAAAAAATAGTAAACTTAGTAACAGAAACAGACATATTAAGTGGCAAAGTAGTAAATCGTACAGTAATAGAGGTAATCAAAACTAATTGACTAGGTAAACAATAGTAGTGACAATTATTAGAAAAATAGAAAGTAAAAATGATCAGACAAATGCAACACCACCATCGCTTGTGAATCCCACCTGACAAGGGTATGAGTAGTTCCATATGTAGGTGACCTTATTGCTGCATGGAGAAAGGCTGATTCCGAGTGCCATCGAAAATTTTTTGGGAAACGTTTTTGACAAATTAAAACATATTGTGAGATAGAAAACTGGAGTGATGAGAAAGGAAAGGCATAAGATAACAAAAGTAAAAATCAGGCAAACACAAGTAATGATCTCTATAAGTACCCCTAAGCCTTGGTGCTAATCCTTTTTGATAGAAACAAGGATTCTACTTTCTTGGTGCTACCAAACTCTTTGTATGGCCTTCTGACACGGATAAACTTGTCTGTGTGATGTGATCTGCTGTATAATCTGTTCACTGATTCCAGTATTGTGATGAAAATCATTTGGCTGGTAAGCATATTCATTGCTGCAGTTTCCTCGTGTATGAAAATTAGATTACTAGGAACTGAAGTAGTACATTGTTTGATGATTTGGTTGATTGACTTGCTATTTTCCTGGGCATATAGCCAGTTATACCTGGCCATAATTGTCTGTGAATGAGAAAGAAACCAGGATCAGGCATGATTGTAGTCTACTTATGCAGGTTGCTGATTTATATGGAATTCGAGCTATACTTTTGGATGGCGGTGAAATTCGAGGGCGGGAAACGCTTGGATTTGCCCAGAGGTAACATATTGTTCAGTGGTGATATGTGGTAATTATTTCATGAACTATACTGCACATTTGGTCTGCCTCTGATGTGTTTGGTGATTTCCTCCTCTTCAGTTGCTCCTTTATTTGGATCAGTTGTAAGGCACCATTGCTGTTTTAATTGATTGCCTCTTTATTTTGTTTGAATAAAGATTTGGGACCAGTTTTTGTGTCTCTACTCATCTGGGGTAGTTGCTTCTTTAACCTCTTATGATCTTTTGTGTCTGTGAGCCGTGATATTTGATTAAATGATTGCTAAATTATTTTATGGAGTAAAAAAGGATTGATAAAAGGGCAATCTTTCATGTTTTCGGTTTCATGATTTGATATTTCAGAATTTCTATCTTTCTTGGTTGCATGTGATTGTGAAGACGATGCTGATAAGATTTTCAGTTTTATATGCTTGGAAAGTTTAGTAGTTGATTCATTTTATTACAATTTTACTGTCTTCTTGGTTGGAGCAGGCTGAGGAGGATGAGATGGCATTGGATGTGAATTTGTCTGGAAACTTGTCGTTTGACAAAATTCTGCAGAGATATTTACCTGGGTTGCTGCATCTGTTTCCATTGAAACTTGGGGAATTAAAGGGCGAGACTAAAGTTTCTGGATCTCTTTTAAAACCGTAGGACTCAAATCCCTGAATGTTTCACTTGTATCTTTGACAATGATTGATATAATTTCTAGCTTTTCTATGAGGTTTACATTTATGTTCCCTATCATATTGCAAGTAGGTTTATGTGTCACTTTTTTCTCTAATTATAGGAGATTTGATGTGAAGTGGAACGCACCAAAAGCTGAGGGTTCATTTACTGATGCACGAGGAGATGTCATCATTTGCCATGACCACATTGCTGTGAATTCTTCTTCTGTTGCTTTTGACTTGTATGCAAAAATCCTGACACATTATCCTGAGGAAAACCTTCATCATGAAGAAGTATTTGAGGTGAAGAGTGCGAAAGCCTTCATCATGGAAGGGCTTGAACTGGACTTACGCATGCGTGGATTTGAGTTTTTCAACATGATCTCATCCTATCCATTTGATTCTCCAAGACCCGTGAACTTAAGAGCAACTGGGAGAATCAAGTTTCAAGGACAAGTTGCAAAGCGTTCAAAAATTGCTGATCAGCAGGGTGCTGTAGATGAAGAAACTGTCAGTGGTGAAAAGACGGATAGTCTTGTGGGTGATATTTCAGTATCGGGGCTCAGGCTTAACCAGCTCATGTTGGCCCCTCAATTGGCTGGACATCTGAGCTTTTCACGTGAGCGCATCAAGGTAATTTTCTGATATGTTTTTGTTGCTCAATCATTCCATTTCTCCTGGTACTGCTAGATGAGATTTTGGTTGATGTACTTTTTCCAAATGTTAGATTTTTTAATGCCTGACACTTCTACTCTTAAAATGAAAGAAGAAAAGAACTGATTACTCTACAGTCTAAACCAATTACCTATTTGTTGATGACAGTTGCAATTATTTGTTAATTGTTATATTCCTTTCGTTATTGCTAGACTTTGATTTTTTTCTTGACAAAAGATTGTAGTCAAACTGCACCGCTTTTGTGTTTTACTGTGGATATGCTGTGTAACTAGTGCATCAATCAGTTTGTGATTGCTCTAATTGAACACCGACCAGGATCATTTAATAGGTTTGACCTTTCTATATTAGGTTTAATTGTTGCTGTTTGTTATGCGAATTCTCGGATCAAAGTTCCCTTTAAAATTTTCGATATGCGGTTTTGCCACTGAGTTATTGTTTTGTTTAAACTTACCATTAGTCATTGTAATACTTGCAAATGTGCCACTGGGTCCCATAAAAAGGCATGTGCTGATGATTTGTGGGCCCCAATGGCACATGTGCTAGAATTACAATAACTAATGGTAGGTTTGAACATAAAACATAATTCAGTGGCAAAACGGCATTTATCGAAATCTTGGAGGCACTTTGATTCGAGAACTCTTTATTTTTCTGCCTTTCAGCTATCCTTCTGAGTTGCAAGCCATGTTTAGGTTGTCCCCTTTCTCTTCCAGTATATATCTGTTTTCATAATGGCACAACTATTATGCTTGAGTTAGCATAATTCAGAAAACTCCCTCACTTGTTGCAAAATTTTGCTACATTGAGGCAATTTTTAGGGTTTTCGATTAACTACTTGTCAGTAGACTAATTCTGCTTGATATGCTGATTCAGCTAGATGCCACTGGTAGGCCAGATGAAAGTCTTGCCGCAGAGATTATTGGACTTTTACATCCTAGTACTGATGAATCACTTGGAGGAAAATTATTGTCTTTTGCTCTTCAGAAAGGACAACTGAAAGTGAATATGTGCTACCAGCCTGCAGTTTCAACCAACTTGGAGGCATCTCACCATTCTTTAACTGTTTCTTTTCTTGAATCCTTTTCATTTTTTTAATTTATGTGTCTTGGACAAGTACAATAAATTAACGTGTGTCTCTCTGTAGATACGCAACTTGCCGCTTGATGAATTAGAGCTTGCATCTCTCCGAGGGACAGTCCAGAGGGTGAGTAGAATTATGTGCCACTTACATTAAATTGCTCCTTCATTCTTTTTGCTGTAGTCAAAAGGATTACGAAACAACCTCAAGATGCTTTAATGGGGACACCTTATCTGCTATTCTATCTGACAATCATAGTCTTCTGCACTTATCTTTTTCCCATTGCCCTGCACTGGTAATTTTTAGGAGGCTGACCCTTGACCTCTAACTTTGGCCATAACAAACTACGAAGAGAAGGGTTTTATCTATTATGAAAGCTCTGCATGTGGAGCATTTATCTGGTATTTGTGTCGTCTGTTATGGTTTTATGTTGATTTCATTCTTGTTTTTGGAAAGAGAGATCATTACCTGTTATATGGATGGAGAAGTGAAGTCAACGATCAATGCTGCAATCTCTCTCTGAGAATTGTATTTAGGTATGAACAGGGTTACAAGAAATTATGCGGAGTGGAAGCCTTCATGCTTCCTTCCAATAGGTAGCATTCGTTTTTCAATAAAAATAAAAAAAGAAAGGATAGGAACTTGGCGTTTCTTAATGCTCACTCAGAGAGAGACTAAAATTCTGCGGTAGAGGGGAGATGGTACACTCACCAGGTGGCTGCTGGAGACAAACCAGATCCGCTTCTTCAGCCTGCACAGTCATGCACAGAGAGGCAAGAACCTAAGGTCTGTGTGAGAGAGAAATGGGGTGAGGGCACAGCATAGCGTGAGGTTGTGGTGTGGCTGAGGTTTGGGTTTTTGAGATTAGGCTGTATGCGCGCCCGTGCGCACACATAAGTAAGCTAGTGATAAACGTGTGGGTGTTGGATCAGGTGGAACATCACCTGAATCCTAACCGATACATCAACTACCCGTCTATCACCTGCTTATTATCGTCGTTTTCTCGGCTGGACATCCACCAGGTGCAGGTGAAACAAATGTCATTAATTTCTTTGTTGGAGGACAACCGGGCATCTCTGGACTTGTGTTCAGTTTAGCTTATATTTCTCTTGACTAAATATTATTTTTACTAAATCAAAATTAAAGAGTTTCACATTAATTCTTTTCAAATGTTTCCCAATCGTCAATTTCCTATTTTCTAGCTCTCTGCTGATATTGTTCTTTTGCTGTCTATGAAAAATTCATTCAGTTATTATGCTGCCATCTATGATAATATACTCCAGATGAGTTGTTCTAATTAACACCAGTCATTTGCTTGTCACCTACAACATGTTCTGTTGATGTGGTCATTGAAAGAAATGGCTTCTTCTTCTTCTTCTTCTCAGGCAGAAGTTCA
Organism: Talinum fruticosum; assembly: GCA_021018815.1. Classification (NCBI taxonomy): domain Eukaryota; kingdom Viridiplantae; phylum Streptophyta; class Magnoliopsida; order Caryophyllales; family Talinaceae; genus Talinum; species Talinum fruticosum. The sequence goes on along the minus strand of JAITYX010000006.1, from coordinate 9,024,159 downwards.
ACTGAATATTCAAAAGCGGCGGGGTTTTGGAGCTCTTTCAGTATTACGGCCAAAATTCAGCGGAGTATTAGGTGAAGCCTTGGATGTTGCTGCTAGATGGAGTGGGGATGTTGTGAGTAACTGACCTGATATCCTATGCTCTCTTATTGCAAGATATTTAATTTCCATTTATTAAAAATACTGTTCCTTTTTTATTGTAAGATATTGAATTGGCATTTGTTAAAATAAGTATTTTTGTCTTTATCATATCATCTCGTTTATTTTTATTTTTTCTTGGTAGTGCAAGAAAACAGGAAGGATTTAATTTTGTGTTGGAAACAACATGCCCTTTCAATTTTCCTGGAGTAGATCGCCTAGGTTTTATTATTAAACTACATTTATTATGTAAGTGAGAAATTTGGGTTTTACACTATCTATCTTTGTAGGAAAAAAATGCTGAAGCTAAAATACGTAAATTAGTTCTATTACAATAAAATTTAATGGAATTGTGTAATAAAGAATACTAAGTAGAGTACTAGGTCAAAATTAGAAAAAGGATTACTAAGTTCCTATATATGCTGGAGGTTATGCCTTGCAAAGGCCCCTGCACCTAGCTGCAGGTAATCCAGGCAAATCATGTGCTCCTATAAACACTTTTCGGAATTTATACCCTGCTAAAGGTATAAATGTATAATGCCATATATGCCCTTATTGAATCTGTACTTGCTTCATTTTTATATGTTATGATAGTTATGACTGATTATTTTTATTTAACGGTGAATATTCTCTCTAGATTACAGTTGAGAAAACTGTTTTGGAACAAAGCTATAGCCGGTATGAACTTCAGGGTGAATATGTGTTGCCTGGGACACGAGATCGGAAGTCTAGTCTAAAGGAAAGTGGACCCTTTTTTGGAAAGGAAATGGTAGAGCATCTAGGAAGTTTTATATCTTCAATGGGTCGGTGGAGACTGAGACTTGAAGTTCCTCGAGCTGAGGTTGCTGAGATGCTTCCACTTGCAAGGCTCCTTTCTCGGAGTACCGATCCTGCTGTACGCTCTAGGTCAAAGGTTATTTCTTATATTTGCCGGATCTCCTCTCATTTTTAGAATCTTGAAATATGTATCATTATTGGCTTTGGAATCTAATTTCTCACTTTAGCTGTCAAAATAGCTGATTTCTGTGTTAGATATAGACTTCTTCGTATCTAATATTGATTTGGATTTTGGTCCCTACAAAATTTTGATGCAGCTTTGTGGATACTGAGTTAATCTAATCTGTGATCCAGAGGCTCATGTGTGCATGTATTGGTTATACCCTCTTTTACTTCCTGATTGACCCAGATTTGTGTAGTTCTCTAGGTTTCTTTTGTTTTTTCGAATAGGAATTTTTTATTTCTTATATCCTTAAACATAATCTGAAAAATTTTCATCACCAAGAGAAGATTGGCAACAAGGAAAGGGTTCTATAATTTATAATTTATACACAAGAGTTAAACAAAACATGTGGAGCATCCCTTTCTTTTTTTTATTTTAATGAGTAATCAATAGTTGAATTAAGAGGATATCAAGGGGATGTGGCCCATGTACAAAAGGGGCAAATACAAAAGCATCATGCCCTCAAGCTCTCGTGCGTAATATTATCTACAAAACCCTATAAAGTCAAATATGTAGCACCATTAAGCACTGGACTCCAACCATACAACGTTCTCAAAAAGTAGGGCTTGTGATTTTGAGAAGACATCTCTTTGCCCTCAAGAATCTGTTGTTATTTCCTTCCATCTAGTCCATAGCTAAAGGAATCATCTTCCGAAAGCTGTGCTTTCAACTCCTTCAACGCGGTGCTAATATTTCTCTGCTTGCTGGATTCCCCCGCTCTTCCCTTTTTCTAAAGAGACTCCAACAAGGTTATTTCAAACTCCTTCCAACTTGTTCCAACTCCTTTCAAGTTCTTTAAACTCCTTCCAGTTTTCTAATAACTTTATTTACAATTGGTTAGAAGTCTTTCCAGCTCCTTCCAACTACTTCCCACTTGTTTCAATTTCTTCCAAGTCTTTCTGGTTCCTTCCAATTTCTTCCAACTCCTTCCCTCTTCCAACTCCATTATTATACTTGAAAAGACAGGCGCATAATTTACGAAGAACCATCCATAGATTTTATGGTTTGGTCTTGAGAATATTTCCCTGCCTTGTTGATGGAATCTTTTGAACATCTTCATCCATTTTAGCAATATAGAAGATGATCTGTATGTGTGTGTGTTGTTTGTTTGTGTGCATGTCCGTTCATGCATGTGTATGTAAATTTTCTCTGTACTTCCCTCTATGGATGTGTTTTTATGATTGAGTTTTTCTGTCATCAATGCCTTTGAATTTCTTGCACAAATCCTGAATTCTCTTTCGTAGTTAGGCCCTTTGTATTCTCATTTTGTTAAGGGGTTGCTGTGTGCTTATATGTACTTTACTAGTCGCTCACCTATAATTTTGCAATTGTCTGTCACTACCACTGGCTCAATTAAGTTAAGGGTTTCATGTTGCAGTATGTTTCAACTATGACAACATGCCTTAATCTAGAGTCTAGACTAAACTACTTCCTCTTTCTTCCTGTAACTATCTGCAGGATCTTTTCATGCAAAGTTTGCAATCAGTGGGCATAAAAGCAGAAAGTCTCCCAGAACTGCTCGAGGTTAGTTATTGCCTAGACCTTCCAGCATCATTCTTTTAGAAGAAATATTATCTACTGATATTAGTGCCATTTCGTTTTCTCTTTCAATAGTGTTGCCTCTAAATGATACAGTTTGTGAATGAAAGAAGTTTCTTTTCAATTTTCTTTGCAACCCAGAATCATGTGCCTTACTCTTTGAGTGTGATAGTTTCTTTTGATAAACAGATTTTGATGTCTAATCAGTGGAATTTCAGATAATTCGGATGCATCATACTCCATCAGATGAAGTCATACCTGAAGATTTAAGCCTGCCGGGTTTATCAGAACTGAAAGGCCACTGGCATGGATCTCTTGATGCCAGTGGCGGTGGCAATGGTGATACAGTGGTAGGGTGTACTTGACTCCTTGCTGTAAGCTTTTTCAGTTCAAGAATATGTTAGTTTTATCTAGTGCTCTTTAAGTAAATTTTTTTTGGGCTGAACCCTTTGTGTTTGCATTTGCGTAGAAAGACCAAATCATCAACCATTTCTGGTTTGCCATGCTGATATATTTGTTAGAAGTTATAATTAATACACATATTCACACACACACACACACACATATATTATTATTTTAGTCTTGATCCTCCATTTCAATGAAGTTGAACTGGTAGTCCACAAGGGGTAGAGCTTTCCCATCATGGAAATTATGATTTGTTTATTTACCTATATCAAGTAATTCTTTCCTAGAAGGTTGGACTGTGTTTGGGCCATGTATGGGGGTTCAGGTAAAGACCGGGTTTGGGTCAACTTTAGGCTGACCATGTTCGGGATAGGTATGGGTTTGGTTCAATTGAAGTTCGAATCGGCTCAACTTCAAGTGTTGTTATGCTAGGAGGGTTCAAATCGGGTATTGCTCGAGTGGGATTCGGTTCACGGTTCAGGTCAATCTTGGACTGGGTGCAAATCAGGTTGGGTAGAGATTGATTCGGGTAGATTTCTTATTTGTCTAAATTCCAACCAGGTTTCATTGATAAACCTGTTCAATTGGGTAAGCATGATTTGTTCAATTTTTTTCTGCAAATACTACGTTGATTTTGTTTTAAAATAAGAGATGACTTGAGTCATAGTAAGAGTGTTATCGACAATAGAAATTTGATTTTTTTGGGTTATATAGATTGTATTATGGATGAGAGCTTGAGGCACAACATTTTTGCTTAACCCCTATGGATGCCATCTCTCGGTGTCTATATATATATATATATAGATATGATTTTGTTTTAAAATAAGAGATGACTTAAGTCATAGTAACAGTGTTACCGACAATAGAAATTTGATTTTTTTTTTTTATTATATAGATTGTATTATGTATGTACATACATACATACATATATATATATATATATATATATATACATACATAAATATATATATATATATATATATAAACATCAGTGTTCCTTTTAAAATATAAAACTTATAAAGTAACAAAGATGTGGGTAGCTGGTGAAAAAAAAAAAAATGTAGCTAGCTAGATGTTCATTGGATAAATTTTTATCCTTTAACATAAGAGCCTGTTTGGTATGGGAAAAAAGGAATGGTACCTGAAAAGGTATTGGGCTTTTGGGAGGTGGAACTTGATATATGGGGATATCAAATCCACCCCCCGAAAACCCAAAAAAGAGAGGAACTTCAACCTCCCAACTTCCAAAGGGGATCAAGATCCCATCCCTTGGGGTTCAACATATATATATATATATCTTTTTTTTAAAAAAAAGACCCCCGACACTAAACCAAGAGAGAGAAGAGAGAATCAGGGGATCCACAGCCATTGCCTCTGCTCCTTGTACATTCAGCCGCCGACAACAAGGTCCATCCATCGCTGACTCTGGCGTCGGATTAATTGGAAAACTGATAAATGCTGCCACTGGTTTTTCCCATATGATGGCCCATTCCCTTCCTTTCTTTTTACCAAAATAAAAAATTTCAGAACAAATAAAAGATGGGTATTCCTTCTGTAATTCAAGACGTGGAATGGAGTTTCCATGAGCAATTGAGATGAAAATGAAGAGGAGAGAGAGAGGGGGCACCATTTGTGCTAAAATGAAGAGCAGAGGGAGAGGAGGGGGACGGGGGATTACTAGAAGAGGGGTGGTGTTCTGCTTATTATTATTATTCTTAATAATGATGAGTATTGTATTATTGCTATCATTGTTATGTGACAATAGAAGTGGTTAATTAATAGGTTTTTAAAAAATTATAATGGAAGTGGTTAATTACTAGAAAATTAAAAAATAGTTAATTATAGAAAGTAAATACGAATCTCGCTTTAATAAGAAACAAGGTAACAAGCTTTTTTTATCGAATCATAATCATAATAACTTACAATGATATGTAAAACTAAAACAGGTTTTAATTTGAATCCACAACTAGCAACCAAATAGCAAGAACTTGATTCCATTCTGATTCTCCACCAAACACAAGAAAAAATATTGAAGTCTTATACTGGACCCCTAATTATTCGTTTATTCCATTTCACTCCAACTTTCTATACCAAACAGCCCCTAAATAACCTTAGGGCTTCATTCCCGGCCCTCGTGATATAGCCCCTTATTCTGCATGGAGTAGGGTATTACAATAATATATTTGGGATGTTGAATTAGTGCTTAGGTCAAGTTAGTAGCTATGAGTGTGCTCATGTTTGGGTTATATTTGGATGCAAGTGAATCAGGTGGGATTCTCATTGGTTCGAAATCGGGCATGGATCGATTCAGGTTTGTTTTGTTTATGTTCATTTTACTTCGAGTTGGGTCTTTTGGATCTGGTTTCTTGGTTCATTTCAGGTGTGGTAACAGTTCGGTTCGGTTCGCTTCAGTTATGGTTTGGGTCACTTGGAATATTCGGGTTGAATTGGTTGGGCTCATTTCGGATGTCGGTTCTGGTATAGTCATTCGGTTCAGGTTTTGAGTCTCATGTCAGTTTTACCAGGTCTAGTTCCTAGGTACAGTATTTTGGTCTAGTTTAGCTTCCTAGTCAAGATAATGGTATGCCAATGATTTGGGACAATACCTTTTTTTTTTTTTTTTGAGTGTTCTCCATAACTGATTGGACTAGGATGTTATGTGATACTCTGTTTATAGGTTGAAAGAAAGAAATAAATGAAAACTACTCCATGAACATTTGTATGAAAGATGCACACTTCATTGATTGTGGCGGGTAGGATTGAAATTGAGGGGTAACTCTTGACCATTGATTTTTTCTTTCTTAGTAGGGATGGAATGAGTCTGTGAGAGGCTGATGCATGCTTCTCTTTCTACCCTTTTTGTGTGTGGGGGGGATAATCAATGGTAATACAACTAGGGGTCCATGTCATGGGAAGCACCGTAGTGGGAGACAGCAGTGGAGAGGCGGACGGCGAGGGGGTAGAGGGAAAACTCCCCTTTCCTTTTGGAATTTAAACCCACCTCCCTTGTGTCAAAGGTGGGATTGCTTCCTCTAGGCCATCTACCTATGCTTCTCTTTCTATATCTGCTGCTTTGACTCTACGTCTATCTTCTGTAATAGGCGCTTCAGCTTTCTGATTGAAGTCAAAAGTTTTCTACGTAACAACCTTATGCTAAAATGGATGGTGATAATCATAGCATTGTGCTGAGAAACTGTTCATTTGTTTTGCAGGCAGAATTTGACTTCCATGGTGATGAATGGGAATGGGGAGCCTACAAGACACAGCGTGTTCAAGCAATCGGTGCATACAGCAATGATGATGGTTTACGTCTAGAGAAGATTTTTATTCAGAAGGACAATGCCACCATCCATGCTGACGGTACATTGCTGGGACCGAAGACAAATCTTCATTTTGCAGTTCTGAATTTTCCTGTCAGTCTAGTACCTATGCTTGTACAAGTCATTGAATCTTCAACGACTGATGCCATTCACTCATTAAGGCAATTATTAGCACCAATCAAAGGGATACTTCACATGGAGGGAGATCTCCGAGGGAATCTCTCGAAACCAGAGTGTGATGTACAAGTAAGGCTCCTGGATGGTGCCATTGGGGGCGTAGATCTTGGTCGAGCAGAAGTAGTTGCTTCCCTCACCTCTGGAAGTCGCTTTCTTTTCAATGCTAAGTTTGAACCTATTATCCAAAATGGTCATGTTCATGTACAAGGAAGTGTTCCTGTGACTTTTGTACCCAACAATGCCTTAAAAGAAGAAGATTCAGATGTTGATGGTGGTGGGTCAAAGTGGAGCTCTGGTTGGGCCAAGAATAGAGGCAGAGAATCTACTGAGGGTGATGTGGACAAAAAGGCTGCCAGAGATAGAAATGAAGATGTTTGGGATATTCAGCTTGCTGAGAGTCTCAGAGGACTAAACTGGAACTTGTTAGATGTAGGTGAAGTGAGAGTTGATGCTGACATAAAGGATGGGGGCATGATGTTGTTGACAGCATTGTGCCCTTATGCAGATTGGCTTCATGGCAATGCAGAAATAATGCTTCAGGTTGAGTCCATATGGAAGCTTTTTCTTCTTTTTTTTTGTGTTCCTTTCTTATTTTGTTCACCCTCCTTTTTATGCAAAAGAGGCATTACATGAAACTTGGTCTCAATTTGCTTCCATCGTGCACTTGACTTGTTTTAAATAATTAGGTGAGAGGTACGGTTGAGCAACCAGAGCTCGACGGATCTGCAACTTTCCACAGGGCATCTGTGTCTTCACCAGTGCTTCGGAAACCTCTTACAAACCTAGGTGGAAGAGTTCTTGTGAAATCAAATAGGTTATGCATCAGCTATTTGGAAAGCAGGGTTAGCAGACGAGGGAAACTGCTGATCAAAGGGAACCTTCCCCTTACGACAGCTGAATCTTCTCCTGACGATAAAATTGACGTAAAATGTGAAGTCCTGGAAGTGAGGGCAAAAAACATATTAAGGTGGGTGGTACAGATTGCTTATGTATAATATTTTACTTATCAAAGGTCATCAGATGTGGGTCGCTTTTTAGTCGTGTGTCATTTAAAATAGGAGGGGATGGAAATTGATTTACATTTTGAATGTTGGATGTATCAAATTCTCCTAACTCCTTGGTTTGCAACCTCTCGTATGGAGGATGAGTGGCTGACTTGGTGGTTTCATTTGCAGTGGTCAGGTGGACACTCAGTTGCAAATAACTGGATCAATATTGCAGCCTAGTATATCTGGAAACATAAAATTGAGTCATGGGGAAGCATATCTTCCTCATGACAAGAGCAGTGGAGCTGCTCCTTTCAATAGATTGCCATCAAATCAGACAAGGCTACCAAGGGACAGTTATAACCGAATGGTTGCTGCAAGATATGTGTCACGGTTTTTTGGTTCGGAACCAGCTGTCTCAAACATTGGCTTTCCCCAATCCTCAGGTAACTGTTCTCCGGCCTATTGTCTTCTTGGCTTCTCCTGTGCCACCCAGGCTGCTTTGGAGAGGGGGTGCTAGTCTATGGCATAGACTAATCTAATCTCACATATACACACTGACAGGAAAACAGGCTGAAGTCGGGAAGCAAACAGAGCAAGCAAACAAAAAGCCAAAGGTTGATGTCAGATTGAACAACTTAAAGCTGGTTCTTGGACCGGAGTTGAGAATTGTTTATCCCTTAATTTTGAATTTTGCTGTGAGTGGTGAGCTAGAACTGAATGGTGTAGCAGATCCCAAGTTAATTAAACCTAAAGGAGTTCTTACATTCGAGAATGGTGATGTCAATCTTGTTGCTACACAGGTGGGTTCAATTTTTTGTGTTAGTACATCTATCCTTCTACAGCCTGTCAAATGTGCTCATGTATTTCCTTCAAAATTCAGATTAGACTTAAGCGGGAGCATCTAAACGTCGCAAAGTTTGAGCCCGATAATGGTTTAGATCCTACATTGGACCTAGCTTTGGTTGGATCTGAGTGGCAGTTCAGAATCCAAGGTCGGGCTAGTAATTGGCAGGAAAAACTGGTTGTAACCTCAACACGCACAGTTGAACAAGATGTCCTCTCGCCTACTGAGGTAAAATATACTTGTTGATTTTCTTAATTAATCCCTACATTATCTTTTTAATGTAAGTTTTTTTTTTAACTCGTCAAGGGAGGAAAAATCAACCCACACCAATTTCTTAGTTTCCCTGTGCATTTTAGAACCCCTCTCCTTCCTCCAGCTTCCATTAATAATATTGTTAGAAACCCCATAATTAATTGCCATCTTCTCAACCAAATACGAAAGAGTCTTGTTTAGCTCAGAAAGTGTAACTTGTTTTGCAGGCTGCTAGAGTTTTTGAGAGTCAATTGGCAAAGTCAATTCTAGAAGGTGATGGCCAACTTGCACTGGAGAAACTCGCAACTGCAACACTTGAGACATTGATGCCGAGAATAGAGGGGAAGGGCGAGTTTGGACAAGCTAGATGGAGGCTTGTTTATGCTCCTCAAATACCGAATCTCCTTTCAGTTGACCCCACAGTTGATCCTCTCAAATCTCTTACCAGCAATATATCATTTGGCACAGAGGTTGAAGTTCAACTTGGCAAACGACTTCAGGTTATTCAAGCCTCCTTTTTCCTTTATGTGTTTTTTTATCTTGATAACCACGTTACTTGGACTCAGACACATAGCTGCCGGACTGGGGTATGTATTTAGGTGTTAGACTTGCCTATTTTCTGAAAGTTCTGCTTGATTTTCGTCTATACTACATTGCTAAATACTCACACCCACGGGGTGCTCGACACAAGTTACTTAAGGTGAAATGAATAGTTTGAAGAGGTCATATGATATCATGTCATTCATTGCCTGAGAGAATACGCTGACCCGTCTAAACTTATGAGTAGGGCAGCAGCCTCATAGGTCTATTAGACCGTTCCACAACCGTCATACCGTTCCACAACCTTCATACAGGTGACTGAGAGCAGGGTAGTGATCCTCCATGAAACTGTCATGGCATGTTGGCTTTCCTTGTTTCTCATTTGCTACCATTATGTAAAAGTGGAAAATCCTAAATCAAGAAATGCAGGAATCTACAGAAACCTCAGTCACTGAGTCCTTCCCCAAACTTCACGAACCTGTCATTCTAATAAAATGGAACAAATATCTTCTTACGCATTAAATTTGAGCATTGGTTCTGTGTAATTTTTTTTTTTTTTTGGAGTGGTTTTCTGCATACATTATAGATTATTGATGCATGCTTTGTTGTATTTATGTTTGTTTGTTCTTGATCTTGCATCTCATGATAAACTTTTTCAATTAGGCCTCGGTTGTCAGGCAGATGAAGGATTCCGAGATGGCGATGCAGTGGACCTTGATCTACCAGCTGACTAGCCGCCTCCGAGTGCTCCTACAATCTGCGCCCTCCAAAAGGCTTCTATTTGAGTATTCAACTACATCTCAAGATTAACTTTTTTAGCGCCCTAGCTTCTTCAGTTGCAGGTGGGTTCAAAATTTTGACCGATTGCATGATCCATTGACAAATGCATGCTATGAATAGCCCTGCAGTTCAGAGTAGGAATTCAATGTTTGTAGATAGCAACCCAATATTTTTCTTTATTCTTGTTCATAGGTGATTCTTTGTAGCTTTTTGTTTGAGATAGAGTGTATACGATACGAAATTGGATATTGTAAATATGAACTAAAGCATTCATTTTATTCACAAAGATGGGTATTTTTGTCTATAGTTTCGTTTTTCTTTACTTAGTCGTTCCTAAGTTAAATGAGCCCCAGCTAGCAAGCGGGGTAACTAGCATTCTAACAACATTAGAGTATGCAATGTCACTTGAGGATTATGCCACATGTTGGACCTTGTGAATCGAAAAGCTGAGTGTTATTTCACATTGAAAAAATGAAGGTCTTGAGTAGGGTTGGGCAATGGGCAGGGGCTTCATCGGGCCAGCAATGTCCGGTCAGTCAAAGTAGTGTCAAGATTTGCATATGTATAAAATAAGGTTAAATCGGCAAAAGGTTTATCCAATTATATATATAATATTAAAAGTTGGGTCTGAGTGATGTAGGAGCGACACGTACTATACTTACTTAGCGATACTATTAATTGTAAAATTAGATTATCTTTAAATAACTTTACTAATTTAGTAAAAATAACATTAATATTATACTTTTCCAATAATGATATGCTAATTTAGTAATGAAATTTTACAATAAAAATTACATTAATGTTATACATCAATATTATACTATTTTAATAATCTAATTTTTTAAAAATTATTTTAATATATAATTTATGTAACCGACTACATAATAAAAAAATATTATAGATTTTTAATTATCATATGCTAATTTAGACATGAAATTTGATGATAAAAAATACATTGATATTATACTTCAATATTTGAAAAATTAAATTATTTTAAAATAATTTAATTAACTTAGTAATGAAATTTGATGATAAAAATTACAATAATATTATAATAATATACTAATTTAAAACAATTAAAGTAGAGTATAAAATGTAATTTTTCAAATTCATTTCAATACGTAAGTTATGTAACCGACTACATAATGTAAAAAATTTTAAAGAATAACTTTAGAAATAATATAATTTTAATAATAAAGTTGGAGTGTATAATGTAATATTTTCAAATTTGTTTTGAAACTGAAATTTATATAACCACCTACATAGTGCAAAAATATTAAAATGTTTCAATTGTGATATACTAATTAAGTGATGAAATTTGATAATAATAAATTACATTACATTAATACTTATACATCAATATTATACTCAAATATGATTAATATAAATATTATTAGCATGAATAATATAAATTATTACTTTTAAAATTATTATTAATATTTGCTCTCTTGAACTCTTGAATTTCTATACCTTTAATGGATGTATAAGTTACATGTTTTTAATGAGTTAAATGTTTTTATATTCAATTTATTGTGTAATTTATTAATAGTAATACTTATTTACAATATCATTAATGCACCGTAATCGATCTACTCCCAATAGCAATGGCTATCCCTATTCCCACACAATAAAGAAAATTATAAAAAAATTAAAAGAAAAATTTTTATATTAACTTTTTAAAGATATGTATATCTACTTATATTCTTTTAATTTATTATTAATTTTTATTTGTATAAATTAATTAAAAATAAATAATTATAAAAATAAAATTAATTAATACCCTTGCATAGCAAGGGGTATAACCCTAGTTAAACTCAATATTCGGTCGCCCTATAGTGGCCCAACTTGCTTTTTTTTTTTTTATTTCCCAAGTTAAAAACAGATGGTACTAGTGTTTATCGTTTCTTATTATACTAATTCCTTACTATCTATTTCTCTTCTCGCTCTATTTTTTCCCTTTTAACTTCAATGCTCATCTAAATTCTCATTCTTGTACATCAGCCCCCCTCCTCTCTCATATCTCTCTCCTCTTTTCTCAATTTTATTATTGTGTTTGCCTTGAAGATAAGTATTTGGGATCTGTTTTGACAAATTAGTTAGGGTCAACATTTAGACTTTTTTAAGTGTAATTTTGTTGTTGAATTTTGATAGAGTTGCTCTACCCCCTCCTCCTTGGAATTGATCCAGATTAGTTTTTTTCTTTTGTCTAATTGAAATATTATGATGAATTTGTGTGTTTGATCTTGATATATTCTAATAGGATATGTCATAATTGAGTGGTAATTTGTTCTTATTTTGTTGAAGCGAGACAGCCTGGGTCAACCCGAGTGCCATGTGTCCCATGACGCAACTCGACCTTATCTCTTGCATGTTGTGACCCTCTCAACCTTCTTGTCTTGTAGGCTGGCCCCGACCCGCCCTAACCTGAGTCCATTGCCCATATATATATATATATATATATATATATATATATATATATATATATATATATATATATATATATATATATATATATATATATATATATATATATATATATATATATATATATCTTGCATGTTATGATCCTCTCAACCTTCTTGTCTTGTAGGCCGGCCCTAACCCGGCCTAACCTAATCCATTGCCTATATATATATATATATATATATATATATACCCTTTGCTCTGCTTAGAGACAATTTTTTTACTTTTAAAATTTTATTAATATTTTCATATATGTTTACAAAATATAATGATTTGTTTATAAGTTTCTATTATTTTTTAAGTTTTTATTATTTTAAAATCAATTGTTACGATATTAACCTTTTACATGAGCAATTACGGGAGAGTTATAAAATAAGTATAATTTTCTTCACATCATAAAGGATTATCAAGGATAATTAAAATATCAAGATTTCTTTCGTTCTTGCTAAATAGCCATGTAAAATACATTCTATGTATAAAAAAGTCATAAATACAATTGAATATCTAATCATAGGTTCAATTTAACGTCATAAACTCAATTTTATGACGTGAATATTTAGGTTCTCTATGATATATTTTTTAAACAAACTTTTATGTGTTTTTTAATGCAAGTTTTACTTATAGCCCTCCCTATCAAATATTTTTCTATATTTTGTATATAATTTTATTAATTAATGAAAAGATTCACAAATTTTGTATAACCTTCCTGTCGAATATATTTTTTTGTTGTAATAGTTCGAATTTGAAGAATTGATTCTTGTTTCGGACCGATCGACAATCAATCAACAATTCAATCACATGCAACCATAAACTTATGAAAACAAACCGATAAAATTGATTCAAAAGAGACAGACAATACCACTCATTCGCAGAGGGTATGGAGAGACTTTCGAAGTGGAGAAAGAATAGTTATTTGTAGAGAAAATAGTAGATAAAATATAAAAGAAAAATAGATTGGATTTTACCATTGACAAAAAGCCAATGACAACCTCTAAGAAAATAAGAAGGTATAGTTTTCTAGAGAGTAAGGGGTAATTTTATTAATTAAAAAAGGCAAAGAATAGGGAGGATTGAGAGAGAAGAAATTCTATTCTATTTTGGAACGAAACTTGTGAGGTGTGGTATGGATGATGAGTTGGAGAAAATAGATTTACTATCCCGACACCTATATTGATGGACTCGAACCGTGGGGCTCCTTGTGGCGGTTGCTCGTTGTAAAAAAGGCATGCCCTAGGGTTGGATCCTAGGAAACATCCCTCCGATGCTCAAGTTAATTGACGAAAGTAACCTTCCTTGAAGTGCGTGAAGGAGGTTTTTGGAATTTGTGCAATTTCACTAAAATGGAAAGAATTTTCCTCTTTCTTGGGAGTAGAAAGAATAAGTGAGTTAGTCAAGAGTAGTATGACTTGTTTTGGAGTTATCATATGATATGAGATTTGTGCAAGGTTGGTGAGTATTTATATAAGAAATAAGTGAGGGGTAGATAATCTTTTACCGTAATCGGTAGGAAACCCTAATCCTAATGGGCTTGGGCCTTACCTAACCTTATGTGAATGAGGGCTTAGACTGGTGTTGTGTTGATATCGCGATTAGGGGAGTTGGTGTCGGACGTGGTAGATAAATTGGCGGTTCTTGAAAAATTGTCCACATCATTTACTCCCTTACATTTCACATACACGTGTCTTGAGGCGGGTAGTTGGAATGTAGAACAATGTCGCCTATATGTCTTGAGGATCATAGAAAAATAGATGTTAGAGTTGGAGTGAAGTGCTTGCTTCTAGTTGTAACACCGTGTATGAGCGGTTTTTGTTGCATGGTTTTTTGGAATAAATGGAAGTTGATCTTTTTGTATGACTTTCTCGCTTTATTGCCGCAAGATTCTGTCGGTGAAAGAAGAGTACAACCCTCCGAGATTCTGCAGACCAAAGAGTATGAGATGCACGACCCTTTAGCCTCTTAGGGTTGAAAGTGTGTTAGAAGGGTGTATTTTTCAAGGAAACATCCTTTTAAGGAAATTGAAAGTGTGACACTTAGTCCTTAGGAGGACAAATGTATGCAAGGATAGAAATCTCCTAACCCTTTGAGGCTAAAAGTTGAGTATTTAACTTGTTGGGCAACATCCACAAAAGCTTTTGGCTTTTTAGTTGTTTTACTATGGTTTTAAATTTGAACTTGTAATAATCCGATATTTGTTTTACCAAAAAAGTCATCTTAAGAGAAACATGTGCTTTCACATATTTGTATATTCTTTTAAAATTTCGTGGCAAGTAGCAAATATTCTTCAAGATATTCCTATGTGAAGACAAAAAGGCATTCAACTCAATTTCAAGTATAATTATAGGGGGCCAATGTTACAACAGATCGGATCTCTAAATTCGGCATTCTTCCTCTTTTGTTTAAGAATTTTGTTTTTCCCTGCATCTTCATTCAATTTTAATTGATGATGTAGTTGGGCACACTCTTGTGAGAATAAATCATAATCAGATACGTAAACTTATGTATTATTAGTGTTCAAACTATAGTGTTACGAGTGTTAGAAAATAATAATATATTATATGGAATAGATTTGTTTTGAGATGAAAGGTTTATGATATTATTTGTGTCTTATTTAAATGGCTATTATATGTGTTATGACCCATCAATTATTATACAAAATCAAAATAACATAAAAGGCTTTAAGAAAAGCAGTGTTGTAAATCATGTCAATTGCATCATATTTCAAGTGCTAAACAAAAATGTCAAGGTCAACCTCATGGTATTATTTACAACCTTTCGTATATGATCTCAAAAGTCCAGAATATAAGCTAATGACCAGTTATAAGCTAATGATCTATTTGTATCAGTTTTATAATTGACAATTTGAGGTTAGTGGTTAACAACGGTTATAATTAGTGACAGCGGCTACAATTGGAGGTGAGCGGTTATCGACTGTTAGTTTTATTAAATGTCATAAATGGTACCAACAATTACAGTTGCTCCCTCCGTTTCAAATGTCATTTTAAGGTTATAAAGGAGTACCAAGGAAACACTAAATTCGTGACAAAATTTATGTTAACGAGACCAAGTTGTCCGAAGATTATATTGGAAATGAAAAAATCAATAAGAAAAGGAGAGAAATAAAGCAATTAATAAGGATAAAATGGATAAATTAGTCATTAATACATCATTGGAATTGTAAAACGACAAGTAATGTGGAACGAAAAAGTTAGTTAAAAAGTGACATGTACTTTAAAATGGAGGGAGTAGTGTTTACTAGCGGTTACAAATAAAGGTTAGCGGTTAGTAGTTATTAGCGATCACAAGTGTTACCAAGCAATTACGATTGGTGTATCTCAGCAATTAGTTGTTATCAATGTTTATCAACGATTACCCTTAGCGGTTAGCGAGTCATCGATGTTTATCGATAATTAACGGTAAACAAAGACTGAAACAAATAAGGTTTAATTTGCTCAATAAATACTTTTTTGCTCGGTATATACATACATACATACAATATACTAGCCTTTCTGTGCCTCATTATCATATATATAATATTAAAAGTTGGGTCCGAGCGATGTAGGAGCGACACGTAGGATACTTACTTGGCGATAGCATTAATTGCAATTTTTTTTTTTTGATAATATCAATTGTAAAATTAAATTATTTTTAAACAAAATAATCCAAAAATACTCAAAGTTTTTTTTGAAGTTACGTTTATGAAAATTAATTGCCATAATTCTATAAATAATGATTTTTAAGAATAAATAATTTAAACATTTAGCGAAAATCATAACTATCATAGTGTCTTTTGATATGGCAATTGGGCAAGTTTCTAATAAAATAAGGACCATTGATTTTTAACAATAAATAATTTAATTTTTAACGTAATGTGTGAATATAAAACAAAATAATCCAAAAATATTAAAAAAATTTTGAAGTTACGTTTATGAAAATTAATTGCCATAATTTTATAAATAATGATTTTTAAGAATAAATAATTTAAACATTTAATTAAAATTATAACTATCATAGTGTCTCTTGATATGGCAATTGTACAAGTTACTACTAAAATAAGGACCATTGATTTTTAACAATAAATAATTTAATTTTTAACATAATTAATTATTAATAGTTTTCAGTTTTAAAAAATGATTGTGTCATGTAATAACAAAAACTTCAATAACATGTGTGAATATAAAACAAAATATTTTAAAATTTTTTTTAAGTTACCTTTATGAAAATTAATTGCCATAATTTTATACATAATGATTTTTAAGAATAAATAATTTAAATATTTAATTTAATCATAACTATCATAGTGTCTCTTGATATGGCAATCGTGCAAGTTACTACTGAAATAAGGACCATTGATTTTTAACGATTAATTTAATTTTTAACGTAACTTATTATTATTAGTTTTCAGTTTTAAAAAATAAATATCTAATTTGCAATAAAGGGAGTTTTGTTAATTATCATTAATTGATAATTATCAATGGTGAAAATAACTTAACAATTAATTGATTTAATTAATAAGAAACATTTTCTCAAATTGAAGTATAATATTGAAGTGTATGGGTACAAAAATTTAAAAGTTGGGTCCGAGCGATGTAGGAGCGATACGTAGGATGCTTATTTAGTGATACCATTAATTGTAATTTTTTTCTGATAATATCAGTTGCAAAATTAAATTATTTTTAAACAAAATAATCCAAAAATATTAATTTTTTTTGAAGTTACGTTTATGAAAATTAATTGCCATAATTCTATAAATAATGATTTTTAAGAATAAATAATTTAAACATTTAGTGAAAATCATAACTATCATAGTGTCTCTTGATATGGCAATGGTGCAAGTTAAAATAAAGACCATTGATTTTTAACAATAAATAATTTAATTTTTAATGTAACTTATTATTATTAGTTTTCAGTTTTAAAAAATAAATATCTAATTTGCAATAAAAGGAGTTTCGTTAATTATCATTAATTGATAATCATCAATAGTGAGAATAACTCACCAATTAATTGATTTAACACATTAGCATTACATATTTATTGTATTCAATTCTTCGTTCATGTCTCTACTTTAAATCATCACTTTAACGATAATAATATTTAATTATTTAAATAAATTTAAATTTTAGTAAATATTAAGTAGTAATATATGCTCATTATACTTAAAAACACATTATACTTATATGATCCAATTTATTGAAAATATTTAGCAACAAAAATGACAACAAAATTAAAACTTAATAAGCGTAGGTGCAACACATGGGCAAAAAACTAGTATACACCAAACGATTAAATTCCCATTAGTTGTAAAATATGGTAGGGAAAAATCTTTTCATTGGTTGGACCAACCACTTCATGCAAGTTATGAAACACAACCGTTGTATAATTTTTCCCGCAAATTATGCATGCAAACGGTTGTGTCATCGTCATCTTCCTGATCAAAATCTCTCTTCAATTAAAAGCTTTTTTTTCTAATTTTCCGCTGTGATTTTGTGATCTACCCATTGGAGAGAGAGAGAGAGAGAGGGCTGAAACCACGATTCTGATTTCGAGAATTGCCCATTAGAGAGAGGAAGTGTACAATGCGGGATTTGAAATTAGGCATGAATTTAATTCTCATTCTCACCATTGAAGAGAGAGATTGAGCATTTCTCTTGTGGGTGACAACATTTTGTATTGAGCAATTCCGTTGGAGGTATAAGAAATTACAATTGAGTAGAGAAAAGAAGAAGGAATTGAACGATTGGAGTTAAGATGGGGGTAGATTATTATGATATATTGAAGGTGGATAGGAATGCTAAGGAAGATGATTTAAAGAAGGCATACGGAAAATTGGCTATGAAATGGCATCCCGATAAGAACCCTAATGACAAGAAAGAAAGCTGAGGCCAAATTCAAGCAAATTTCCGAGGCCTATGAGGTAACTATTCACCAAAAAAATCCCCCTTTTCTTCTTCTTTTTTTTTTAAGTGATATAGGTTCCTTTGGGATTATCTACATTTTTTTCTTGGAAACTAATGTAAATTTTAGGTTAGGCGAATATGATTTTGAGGCATATTTGATGCTATATACATATACATGAAGAGAATTTCTTGTATAATTTATTTTTTGCTCCTGGATGGTATAATGCTTTTTTTAAGTGCTTGGATGAGGATGACATTCATAGTTGATGTCCAATTACCTTGCTTTTCAAATATATTTCGATTAGATGAATGCGATGGAACTAGGAAAGATAGACAAATGCCTCTTGCCTTAGCACCTGGAATTAGTAGCTGATCCTTTGAAAGCACTCTCTTTGTCTGTTGGGGATAAGATTGCTTGCATTATGATTTATGACCTCCCCAAACCGGTTATTGTTGTCGAGTCACAACCGGTGTATCGAGGATTCGATCCAACATTGTTACTTACTAGTCTTATATTGTACAATATGAATTGTAGCACACCCCCACCCCCTTTGGGCCAAAAACAAAAATGATGAGAAGAAGAAGAAACTCTTTGTGTTGGAAAGCTTAGCCGATAAAGTTTATGACTCTGTATCAATGAGGCCTTCATTCCAAGTCCTACTTTCCCTCAATTCTATGCTAATTTTGCATAGCCAAATAATCTTTATTGGGCATCAACCTAAGGCCTTGTTGACAAGTGCCTCTAGGCGAATAACAGCACGAGATATTCCAAGTCACATACTCGTGCAATGATTGTGTTTTGAACTGTCCTAGAAATTGTATGACAACTGAATTTTTGCAGTAAAATACGCTAGGACTAACCTGGCAATGGTTATATAGTACCAAACAATCCATTTGGAGGTCTTTTCTATCGGTAATGAATAGAGTAATGTGTATCAATAAGCAATGAAAAAACTATAACATGCCTACCTTCCGGTTCCGAATCTTGATAGATTGTAAGTTTCGGGTTTTGAGTGATGAAAACAAAAGAAAAATCTATGACCAGTATGGTGAACAAGGTCTAAAGGACATGCCACAACCTCGAGGCAGCGAGTGGAAGGGGTTACAATCCTCGGAGTGCAGACGACATCTTTGCTGAATTCTTTGGCAGCTCCTCATTTGACTTTGGGTCATCGCCAAATTGTGGAAGGTCCGGAAGGTATGGCGAGGGTGGGGCTTTTGGTGCGGCTGAGAACAATGTGAAAAGGAAGCCACCCCGATTGAAAACAAATTTGCCTGCACCCTTGAGGAGCTATATTCTGGATCAACTAGGAAGATGAAGATTTCTAGGACAGTGGTGGATGCTAATGGGTATGTTTACCTTTCTGTTCTTTTCTTCTCTCACTTGTTATCTTGAAGTGTTTCTCAAATCACAATTTTTGGTCATTGGAAGATTCAGATGTATACATCCTTACATTACAAGTTTAGAGGCGAGTCTCGAATAGTTTTTTTTAACAATTTTGGTGGTCTTATGTTTTCACCTATTTTCTTTCATTACGACCTTGTGCTATACTTTCTTTTGTTTCGATGAATCTCCTGCTATTTGAATCTCGGTTCTTTTGAGATGCCCATTCCTACAATAATACTCCCTAAGTGTTTGTGTTATTTGATGGTTTTGTATCTTGGAAGCTATGTTACTCAAACTTAATCATACCCATGTTAAAGTATCGAGTGTCCAACACAAAACTCAGCTAGTTTTTCAAAAAAATAATTATATTTTCAGTCAAAAATGATGTGTCGAGTATTCATACCCATGTCCGAGTATCGAGTGTCCGACACGGGTACTCGAAGTAAAATGAGAGTCCAAGTAACCTTACTTGGAAGCAATGATCAGCCCTCTCATGTACAAAGTTGCAAGAGAAACATTTGGAGGCCAAATTTCATCGAGCACATACTTGTATCATCGTGTGTGATGTCATTTTAAATGTAAGCCCAAATCCAATTATTGCAATTAGCCACTCATTCCATATTTATATATACTTCTAAATTGTCTCAGCCTATCCAATTGTGAAGTTACGGGCAATCAATGGTTTTAAAATCTCGGATCAAATTGCTTGGGTAAAGCTTTTATATTCGAACTACTTCACCCCCGCCCCCTTCTTTTCGGAAGGTTCGAGTCCCGAGTAGCTTTGTCACAACCATTATACTTGGTGCCTTGGTCAATGCTTGCATTAGTTGTCGACAACCAGCACAATAAGCTGCAAGTTTAGTGCGGTCGTCCGGCTTTTCCTTATAATTAGAGTAATAGTCCTCTTTCTCGCTCTGCGGTGCGGCTACACTACATCCGATACGTAAATACTGTCAATCGAAGTAAAGCCTGGATGGAAGAAGGGAACGAAGATCACTTTCTCGGATAAGGGAAATGAGCGACCAAACCAGCTCCCAGCAGACCTCGTATTTGTCATCGATGAGAAGCCACACGACTTGTATCAAAGGGACGGCAATGACCCGATCATGACCCATAAAGTGAACTTAGCGAGAGGTCAGTTGGAGGGACCACGGTTAACATTACCACACTCGGATGGCCGTGCCCTTAGCATACCCGTCAAGGACATGATCACCCCTACCTACGAGTGCGTGGTACCCCAGGAAGGGATGCCGATTGCCAAAGAATCTGGAAATAAAGGTGACCTCGGGATCAAGTTTGACATCAAGTTCCCCACCAAATTGACATCGAGAACAAAAAAGGCCTTGAAAAGAGCTTTTGCCAAGCGATTTTGAACCAACGAGGTTGAGTTTTTAGTACATTACCCCTTTGCTTGTGCTTGTGTGATCGTAGGCGAGTCACCACTTCTTAACACCAAGATATGACACAGCGAGACTTTCTATAATTCTAGGGCAAAGATGTTTAATGGGGGTTAAGTGGGTTCAACCTTTGAGTGTGAAAGATATTTTTGTGGCTTGGAGAAGAAGATTGTAAAAGAGTTGTAACTTTAAAAGTTGTAAATTGATACCATTTGCTATTTGGCGAAATACATACAAGGAAAGGAATCGACAGATTTTTGAGGGGAAAGTTTTCGTCTTTTCAAGATTTCAAGCTCTTTTTGAGAGTTCGCACGATTAAAGTCTCGTGCTTTCGATATTTGTAGATAATATTATGGAAAAGAGTGAGGGATCAATGTCGTTGGTGCTTCCCTTTCGTACATGATAACATCTCCGTGATGTGATTTTTATATTATTTTTACTACTCATTCAAAAATAAAACAAACGCAAATCCCATCCCAAAAAAGAAACCCTCGGTTAAAATTTAAAATTGATGAATGATCATATTCGATGTAAATAGAATATCAAACTATTCAATCATTAATGTATCATGCAAATTGAATAAGAATTCCATCTTGTCAAATTCAGTAGCAAAAGTCAAAATGTAAGCATGAGGCACCTCAAGATGTCTCTCATTGGTCACCAACCAACCAACCACCTTTGCTTTAATTTTTGAGTGCTACTAAGATTTTAATTTAATTGAACTAAAAGATCGCGTATAGTTATAAAGTTCATTTGAATTCAATCTTAATCCAAATTTAAACATGTCTTATTTGTTTGACCCAAAAAGAAATGAGAATGAATAAAATCTTAGACATTCTTTGATCTACCTAGTTTGACTCATCTATGGTGTATTGACCAAAAAGCTCATCATAGATGAGAACTGTTTTAAACCTATTCGAGTATGTAAAGATTCACGTCGAACACAACAATAAACAATATCTTAGTGGGTGTCAAATTACTCAACTTGATTCAAACAAATGAAAAACAAAAATCTAGACGTACCTTTTGCATCCAAGACACTTTTTTAGTGATATCGGATCGGACAAATCGAAAAAGCCTATAACTCTCGATTAAACTAGGCTGTCACGAAAGATTTAAAAGAAAACCCAAGTTTGAAATTCCAACAAGAATTCATACGCAGAGTCAAACAAATTCAAGTAATCATTTTTGCCAATGCTAATCATCAACCAACGGCATTCGGTGGACGAGTATTGATCATGCCATGCAACGATAAACTTGTGACAAGCACCATGAACTGCACACAAGGCATGAGCCTCGTGAAACATATCAATACCTGCTTTCATTACAATACTCATGATATAGAACCAAATTGGTGAAACGAACACCTCAAATTTAGAGCAAAATCATCACCACCACACTACACAAAAGGTGATGTTCATCATGTCGGACTTTTCCTTTAGGATTATATGTTATATATCGATTTGCTGACTATACTAGCAAATGCCCATGACAGAACCTCCAGTTGATGAGTTGAAGGTGGTCATGGCTGTGCTTCTCTCCATACCCAACCAAAGTCTTACCTAAGAATGACACGGACACTAAGATCGTAACCTTGGATTTCATGCTCATGTAATCATTTTTCCAGAGTATTTCGGAATAAAGGGCCAAGCATAATGATTGCGATATCAGAAGGCATTGCCTTCTAAGCTGGCTGCTCCTGACCCTGCTTTCAGGCCCGTCTTAGGCTGGCAGTTGCTCCGGCAAGGGAACTGAGTAGGTTATCGCCCACTTCACTCTTGCAAAGGGGGCAAAGGGCGTTGATTTTCAGCCATTTATCCACGCATTCCTTGTGAAACAGATGAGAACAAGGCAACTCTCTTAATTCATCATTGTTTGCGTATTTGGCTAAGCAAATGCAGCAAACCTGTCAAAAGAGAGTAGGTTCATTAAATGGACCCATAGAATCTACAACAGAACAAAGCAAAAACACGATTGATCTATCAAGCAGTGTTACACAAACTAGGCCATAACCATACTAGAGCCTGAAGTGAGCCAGTCATTATGTGAAAATTTTGTGCACGTTGATCTAAAATTGAAGGGCCAGGTTTCACTATGTCAGAGTGTCACGTTATCTGTCAAATACTAAAGATGAAACGAAGAGTTTGAGAAAAGAAACATAACCAGCAAGCTTCCGATTTTTCAGTCCAGGAATAGTCCACAGCTTCCTCGTAGATTACACTTCCCTATGGTTTTTAAATTTTGATGTTCAAGTATGAAGGTTAAAGCACAAAAAGTTTCCACTTTCAAGGCACCTTGAAAAGTCACATTTGGACAAATTTTCCCTTTCTAAATATAGCGGACTAAAGGAAAATTGTTTAAAAGTTGCATCTACGTCTTTTCTTGTGTAGTAGGTAGTCAGTGCTTTTAAAATCTATAATTACACATATATAGCCTTTCTACCACTTAGGGGTAAGACTAAACACATCTGAATCCCCCTCCCCAGTCCCTTCACCACCACCACCCTGCTCCAGCAAAGCTCCAACATTTATATTTGGATTTGGATTCTGGTGAAGAGCAAAACAAGAGGCAAATAGTTATGCAAGCTCATCATTGTTTTGTGAACAGGGACTAAATACTATATTGACCAGAAGACTGAATTGATTAAGAAAGATATAGTGCAACTTTTGAAAATCAGGACATTATATGAAGACTTAACAGTATATAGTTGTGTGAGTCTCTCAACCAAAATTTACAGTGTTCTTAAAGTCAGCCAGACAGTATAGGGTACTTACTGCATCTTCTCCAGAAATCACACGCTCCTTTTCAGTTCCTGCAGCTACTACCCCAGTTTCACTAGTACCATCACTGTTTCTGCTTTTCTTTAACTTAAATTTATAGGTTGGGAGAGCATTAATTGATTCTGTTGTCGCTCCCTGGTTTGATTCAAGTCTTCCCTAAAACCTAGCACAGATATTATGCATGGCAGGCAGCAGCAAATTGTTGCACAGAGTATAAACGGCATAGCATATCCGATACAGCTGAAGATGAGGAACACTATGCATAACCTGATAAAGGTGCAACGTCATCAATTGGTTGCCCAGTTATACAAAGGAGAGAAAAGCTCAATAAAGTAAAAGTAAACATAAGCACTACCTGTACAAGTTGGGAGCATCAGAAGAAGAAGCATGGCCCCCAAAGATCCACACATTACCAACCACAAACCAGACAGCAAAGAAGCAATCCAGGCCCATCTTGAAGTACTCAACGAAAGCCTTGAGCCTGTTATGTGGAAACATGGATAACTATTTCATATACTTCCTTAGATAATACCACTTTCATAGAGAAAAATCAAAAAACGTTAGCAACTAAATCATGGAACTAAGCTTCCTTGGATAAACAAGTTAGCAAAATGCCAAAGCATGGTAAACCATAAACAAATGGAATGGGGCATGGTTAACCAAGGACAACAAGAATAACGAGAGCTGACAAAAATAATGGCATAAGCCACAGAGTTCATAATAATATCCAAGATATGCCTAAATAGAACTGATGAGTCTTGAAGCAGCATAGGATATGAGTTCCATTTTGTGCTTCTGGGTTTTCTTAGCTTCTTCTTCTAGGGTAAACCAGATACAGCCTCTTTGCCATGCAAGCATTAGAACCCCTGACACTCTACCTAGATAGGTTCTTGGGGTATTGGTTTGGTATAGTTTAATTTTCGAGGGCAAACCACACTGTGGGAGGAGGGTGTATCAAAACAGCATAACCTAGATCATCCAATGAAAATTCCAATATCACCATGGTAAAGCCAGTCTTGAGAAGGACACTAACTTTCTATTCTGCATTGTATAAGCATTACCTGATCCCCATCAAAAATAAAAAATAAAAAACTAGGATGATGTATCCAAAAGAATACTCTTTTCAACACCAAAGTGCAAGCAAAGGAACCCCAAAGGCTCGGAAAGTCAGCAATCAGTATACAATTTGGTTTTACAATTATACTATGAGCCCATCACCAGCTACAGTTATTAAAGGTGGTGGGGACGTCCTAACTGAATTGATTCTAGATCCTAAAGTCTAATGGTTAACTATGATCAATTTTGACATTGTATGTCTAGTCTGTAACCCATCCAACCCCAGCAAGGATTATTATAAGAATGCCACATACTCAAATGAGGATATTGTGAAACAGCACATCTCTCTGCGACGCCAAGTTTAGGATGAGTAATTCATCTGAATAATTCTTCTTTTCCTAATTGGAAAGGGTAACTCGCATTTGGTCCAACGATCACATCATAAAAAACGATCTAAAGCTCCTTGGAATGGATAACGAAAAGACTTAACTAATAAGTAAGCACTAACACACAAGAGAACTAAAAGCATGCATGTGGTCCTTCTGGGATAGTTAAACTGAAGATTTGCATTGGTCTGTCATTTCTTCCAAGGATTTTGCCAACATTGGTGACTGATTTTTTTGGGAACTATAAGATGACCATGTGCTTAACCAACAACAGCTTCCACTCACTCATCAAGTTGCTGAATACAACGCGTACACAATCCGGAGGCGAATCAGTCTCAATTTGTGAAATAATTAGCAAATGCATTCCTAAACTCAGCGTGTTGCAAAAGGTGTTCCTGGTAACTATGACACAATGGATAAGCACCGAAGATCAAGAATACAGGAAGGCGGCCTAATTTTAGAAAAACTCAGGAGATATTTCTTATTTGAAAGCTACCATTGTATTTAGTGTCCTTATTTCATGCCCAAAATTTCTGCAAGTTTTTAGGAAATCTTTTCTCCCCTACCTACATCACAGGTGGGTGTTGAAAGAAGAGTAAGCTATTGACAGGACAAGGAGAGAGCAACTTCCACTTAAGTATCAGAGTCTGCATCTTCATCAGCTCGTCAGGGACTCTTTTTGCAAAACATTAAGCCACACAAAACTATGCGCGAGGCAGAATCAGCCGAGCATTATAAAACCATTTACGTCAATTTACTGATGCAACAAACACGCAATTTCCATTTGACCCGTATACTTTTTACTCAAGCCAAGAAGGGGACTAAAAGCTGTGTGAATGTTGATAACCTCTATTTCCTCAGAACTCAAATTCTTTGCAGCTCTGAAGTCAACAAGACTATTTCTTTCAGTGAAGGAAGTAATTAATGCGCAACCAACACACGCCAGCTCCAATCAATAGTTTAGCCTAGCTAAAAACCATATTACAGCATTGAAAATAACATAAATTATCTTAATCACATAAGTTTGACTTAAGCCTCACTTAAGAGTGACAATGACCTCAACAAAGAGATGCAAGTCATCCATGAGGTGAGAACAATTGTTTCTGATCTACACATTAGAGACTCCAACAGGAGTTTCTACAGACATCAGCAAACATATAATGACTGTTAAAGGTAAGAGAAATAGACCAGATGAAGGTTACACAACCATATCAAACGTCCCGATGTTGCCTTTCAAGTTAACTGTAAAATCATACAGGTAAATCATTTGTAACTACCTGTGATCCATAATCTCTATAATAGAAAGGACCAAACTTCAGATGGTCCCCATCGACATTGGAGGTAAAAAGATGACAAAATTGTACTAATTGTGGACTTATGAAAGATTGCTTAATTAAGAAACTGATGTTCTCCACACAAGCATACAGGATGGAGGAGTCATCCAATCTCACAGCATGAAAAGTCAAAAATATATTGAAATCCTGCTGCATGTCTCTGCATATATATCAAGGTTGTGGCAACTAACTGCAAATACACAATTTTCTTTCTGGTACAAAAGGGCTGCATTGTTTAGCTTACAAAAGACATAAATGTAACTTGATAGGACTGTATGTGGACTAAGAACTTGAACAGAATGGCGGCAAGGGGAGCAAACAATCAGAAGATTAATAGTGATATAGACTAGATGCTTGCAAGCCCCTCCCGACATGTCTCTGACAAATTTGTTGTTGTGATTGACTTTGCATCTTCTCCCCACAGGCTCACACTATCCTCCAACTCTCATTCTATAATGCAGATAATTGATACTAGAAAGTAACCACTAATTTCAATAGTACAAGAACAGCAATAACTCCTTCCAGTGTGGGTCCCACTTGAGCAGGGAACCACCAATTTTAATGTCCTAGAAATGTGCTTCCCCAGCAGTAACCAAGAAAATTGGAAGAATTTACACCAACTAATTAATCTATTAAATTTGCACTAACTATGCTATTGTACCTGTAACTGATTCAGAATGTAAAAACGTACATAACGCCTACCAACACTAGTAAACAATGCATAAGCGGAAGGGTACAGAAGAAAAAGGCTCTGCAACAATAATCTGATTCAAATAATTAAAGGATGTTGGAAAAAATCATATTACATTTTAAGTTAGCATGTCATCAAGTGAATCATAGAAATGAAACAAGGGAAGCACAGTTCAAATTTGTATTAGCACAGAATTATATATCAAAAAATTGTACAAAGCAATTCCAATTTGTACCTGGCGTTGCGCATCCAACTGCTTTGAACACCTCTGTTTGATGAAGCAGTAGTCTGAGTATCATCTTCCGGACTCTGGGAAACAGAACGAGAAAAAGAATGTCCGACGGCAATATTACCATTAGAAGAACCTTGACGGGACTGGGTAGGATCTTGCTCTGAACCTTGATTACGATGAAGATACCGCCAATAAAGTAGAGGGAGAGTTGCAACACATCCTATAGTATAACCCACAATCCAAGCAAACAATGGAGTATGTGGGTGCTCATGCCTTGACAAAGACAAAACTATAACTGATGCTATAATCTGTCCTAAAGTAAGGACTAATTCAACAGATACCCATAATCCTGAATTCAACGGGCTTCTTCGCCTTCGACCATGACCATTCCCTCTCCTGCTAGATGACGAATTTCTAGAATTTGAAATGTTGGGAATAGGAAGTGACAAATGAGAACCTCTTGTACTACTTGAAGGCCTGTCCTCGTTCTGAGTAGGGTCCAACTCATTTGAAATTCTGTCATGAGCAGAACTAGAAGCAGCAGCCTCTACACTCCTTCTTATGTCAATCACATGCTCACTCTCGTTCCTTCTGTCTGGTTGCTCCATCAATAGTGGATATTTGTCAGTTTGCCTACTCCATTGTGACTCAGCAAACCGAAAGGCCATCCAAAAAACCGACAGAAATTGGAGAAATGAAAGCATCGAAAAATGATTTACACTTGTTAATGACTGACTTCACACTAGAATGAGCCTGCCTGATCTTATTGATCTCAACGAACAATGAAAAGTAGGCTCTAATCACCAGTCATTCTGCTGAAAGGGGAGAATACAACAACAATACATATATCATAGTCAGCACTGTATCATCTTTTTCCCTCTTAATGCAAAACAATTTTTTTAAATAAGACAATTGGGAAAAGCATAACTAATTTAAACCTGAAAGTACTAGAAAGACCAAAGCAAGAGTAACGCAATAAACCATGGGGATTCCTTGGGACATGCTACAGTTATCCTGGGACAATATCCCTACGTACTTCTAGTTCAAATGCATGGCAACGCCATCACAAGCTATGGCTGCCGAAATCGTTCATACCACCATCTTCAAAGAGGCGCATTGACCATGACATTCACACAATTTGCAGGAATATTTGTTCAACTTTGAATCAAGGTCACATAATCAAAAAGAAAACAAACCCAAATAATAAAACAATTTCACCATCTAAATTCAGCAGAAAAATCCATCCACAAGGGAGCCAAAAGACAAACCCTATTCCATCAGATAGACACCAGTAATGGCATAATTCACTATGACCAAATATTGCTTACCACAGTTGCAGGGAGTTCAAATGCCTCTAATTCACTTGCAACCCACAATTAAAGGGGGCAAAAAGAACTTGGGAGATCCCAAATTCAAGACGTTGACCAAAGAACCCAGAAAGAGTCAAACAAGAAAGTAATTTACTGTTTTGATTCAAGCCCTTCAGCTCTCAGAAAACCCAATTCACAGATCAAATCAAATTGCAGAAGTAAAATTGACCCAGTTTGAGTTTCTTTGATCATTTCTCAAAGCAACTCAACAAAAATCCAACTACCATTTCAGCTCAACATGGAGACAGACAGAGAAAGGGAAGAAAAAGAAAAGGGAAAAGAGGGGGGAAGCTTACCTTATAATCACTTTTTTGAAAAAGGAACTGATGATTGAAGAATTTAAGCCTTCGATTGATGAAAAATGAGAACTGATTTGAGGTAAAGCCCTTGCTTTTTGTGGGGTTTTAAGGGCTGGGGTTTTTTTCTATTTTGTTTTTTCCCTGAAGAGCAGCAGATTTATTCACGCAATTGGATTAATAATGCCCAGAAAACAAACTAAAATTTTTTTCAATTTTCGCAAGAGCTTTCTCCAGTTGCCTCTCTTGCTGGGTAGTTTTGGAATATACTTCGAGTTACTTTGTGTGTCAGCCTCGGAGAGAGAACAGAGAAGCAGGATAGAGATATTTCTCTTCCTTTTTTTCGGACACTAAAAAGTGGAAAATCTGACTAGTCTGAATATGTGGAAGATAAATGGATGACTGAGGAACCTTCAAAGAAGTTTCCACTTTTCTGCCTTTCATTTTTCTTATTTCCTTTTTTTTCCTAAGAATTATTATCACATTTTGTTAATCATTATCTTTAGGATGATCAATAAAAAATATTTATCGTTCATTGAGTACCTTTTTTAATATAGGTGTAAATAAAATATATCTAAATAAATTTAATAAAAGATAAAAATTACGATAATAAAATAGAAAAATTTTTCACCTATAGATTTGTCATATATTTGCTTTCCAAATCTCTAACCTCCTAATTCTTACGTCTACTTTTTCTTCGACCTGCTCGTGAACCACTAGCACGGTGTTGGGCTATCAATAATGTGGTCACATGTTACTCAATCCCCATCTAATGGCAAGCTAATAGGGTCTTCAACATAATAAATTTGTTTTTTGCCTCACTTAGCGAAAAACCCACATCTTATTATTGTCAATATGATACTTCCGGTCGCCAGACAAACCCTTAGTTTATTTAATTGGTGACTATTATGATGGTATGATCTTTGACCTAACCATACTTTTTTCCCCTCTTTTTATTCAATCTCCCTTGTTTCTTGAAATTGTAACTTAACTCCAATCAAAGCAATTAAACAGTGAAACAATACCACTTCTATTCCAATTTGGTAACAATTGGGTACCAAGCAACCTCTAGCACCATCAATTTCAATATACCATAGCCATATATCTACACTAGGCTCTTTTCTGACATCAATAAAGATTAATGTGGGTTAGTCTCGATAACCAAAAGTGCAATCATATATTTGTATTTGTATCATTTTGGTTGTTTGAAGTCATACTACAACTCTAATTTGGTAAACAATTTGAGTATTCCGAATCGAGAGATGTAATTATTTCATAAGTTTAAAATTTGTGATAGGTAAACTGCGATTGAAAAAGGTAAATTTGAAAAACTCCAAAGTCATCAATGTATCATTCAACTACTTTTGTAAATTAACCAAAAGAGCAAATAGAAAATAATAGACCACAAAACAAATCTTAATTATATATATATATATATATATATATATATATATATATATATATATATATATATATATATATATATATATATATATATATATATAAGCGAGTGATTTACTTGTGGGCTAGACATTTGCCACATCATTATTGGTTCTTTTATATATATATATATTATCAAAATTTTTTGTAACACCCACTTTATTAACTATAAATTTTAATTATAAGTAAAATGAAGTCCATTTACTACTCTTGAATGACTATGATCATCAATCACACTTAATTTTGCTAAAAAGTAATTACTGTTTATTACTTATAAATTTTAATTATAATCATAATTAAATTATATTTTATTACTTATATTTTTTGAAGGATTAGTCCATTATTTCAACAATTATAAAATTAAAATTTTATAAAAAATTTCTTAATAAAAATAATATTTATTGTATATAATTAGTCTAGCTATTGCAAAAAAACTATAATATAATATATCTATTAATTTCAATATTGAAAATTAAATGAATTAAATAAATTATGATAATTATAATATAGTATTATAATAATTATGATTTAATTTATTTAAAATTTCTTTAACCATTCATTTATTTTTATTTTATTACATATATTCAGTTATAAGAATATGAATGTTTATTAAGTTAGAAATTAGTAGGAAAAATTATATTGAATATATTTAACTTTTTTTATTATGATAAATTATTTTGACCCAAGTTACTATCTATTTGTCCGTATATGTAACCTATCTCATGTTTATGAAATATATTTATTCAAAACTTTATTTTTGTATTACAAAAGGGCAAAAGTTCCGAGATATGGGATAAGTGACTTACACAAAATCATATGCTACTGTTTTTTTTTTTTCCATCAAAAATTTCATTTATTAGAAGCAACCAACTACTATTCAATTGAGTGATTAGTCTTGAATGGTGCTCTTTATCTCCATTGTCAACCTAGAGGTTTTATAACGAGTATAGCAATGAGAAGACAAGTAAGGTTGGCAAATATAAGACACTATTTTCAGAAGAAATTAATAGTTATGTATTTCATTATTTTGATATTTAATTTTCTTATTATATATATAATCACATGTGTTTATTTTATATATAGTGAGTAATGATATTACTATAATATGTTCAAATTCTAGATATAATCGAGTAGTACCATGTGAGATACTTATACAAAAAAGATTCAACAATAAACACATATATTTAAAAGTTAGTGCTAAGAAAGTGGGACGGATACGTCTCAACTTGAAAATGTAGTAGGGAGAAAATGATAAGTTGAAAGCTATTTTATAGGTTCACATGATGAAGAATTATTTTCGTTCATTAAGTAACTCAAAATTTACATTTTTCATCCTAATAATTACCTTTAGATTATAAAACATTTATATGTATTATAAGATTATAATATTTATAATTTTACAAGAAATGTATGTTTAATATTTATAATAGTATTGTAGGAGGTAAAAAAATTGTTAGCTAACTATATACCGGCACGTGGAAAATCAAATTATTTTTATTCGACGTATGGAACATTGCCACGCGTAAAAATGACTTCGGAAGCCCTTTAAAATTAAAGTCGAAAGAAATTAATTCGACTAATTAAAAGTCTGTCACATGTCACTGATGATGCAAGTAAATATTAAATATTTCTTTTAAGAAATAATTACTAAATTATAGGTCCGGACCCAAAAATCCAACTCAAACTCTAGCTCCAAAAAGACTATAAATATGGGTCCTTCCTCTTCATTTGAGAAGTTGATCGAGTATCTACAAAAATTTATAGCACAAAGTGCAAACAGACAAGCAACGAAGCAACAAACGACATCCAGCTACCAAGCGTCAAGGATAAAAATTTGCAACAATTCCAAATTCAAAAATCAAAGTCGAGAATTTAAGTTCAAGACTTTCATCACTTCCGGAGTAAGAACCGCTCTACCGTTCATCATCCGGCTTTATATCAATATTCGAGATCAAGTTACAACATTCTTGAATCGTTCAAGTTATGAGGAGATTGAATCAAAGGATTACATCAATTGTATTAAATACGGAGATTTTGTACCCCATACAAAGAAAATCAATACAAATTATATTTGTTTTTCAATTTTCTGTCTTAATTTATTTTAAACTCGAAATTTGTGTTTACAAATTTTGGCACGTCCGGTGAGACCTCTTTGCCTCTCATCTCTTTCTCCAAACAAATCAGCACTCTACACCTTTGAATAACACATGGCTCCCAAGATCGCCGTTACTCAATCTTCAAAGAACAAAACTATTGGATCTACTTCTCAAAGGTCCACCAACGCTAGCAATACATCTAGCGAGAATGATGGCCGAAGTATGGCGAGAGCTACCGCCATCTGTTCGCTGTGAAGGAACCAATCGTAGCTGCACCATTGCAGCCTACGTCCGATTCGAAACCTTGACTCTAAACCGCTCAATGGAGTCGATCAAACTATGTCGCATGCTAGTCCGAAGGAAAGAGTTGTTCATGTCTTCAACTTGAAGCGGACAATTCCTCGTGGTATACGAACTCCAAGCTCACACCAATCCTATCTTTATGCTTTCTAATGAAGAAGATGATGGTTATGCTAGCGGGGATTCCGTACCTCCGTCTCCCAAAGACTCACTTGTTCTCTCAATCGAAGTTGAATCCTTTAACACTTGTCATCATGCTAGTAATGGTGAATGGAGCTATTAACATTGAAAAACAACTGAATGAGATAAAGGAAACACTAGCGAGACTTGCTAAAGAGAGCGCGAAAAGGATGCGCAAATTAAACTTCAAAGTGAGCAAATTGATAGCTTGACAAAGAAGTTGGAAAATAAGTCATCTGAAGCCTCTAACAAAGGCTCGACAACGAGGGGTCCGATAAGGAGTCGAACCGCGATGAAGAATCTAACGATGAACGAAGGAGACTCCACTGATTTCAATGTCCGTTGAACAAATCTAGAACTTAATCGCAAAGGCGGTTAAGAATCAATTGGGAGAAGGGTCTTGTAAGTCTCACCTATATACGAAGCCTTAGACTAAGAGGATCGATACCCTAAGAATGTCGCAGGGCTATCAACGACCGAAGTTCCAACAGTTCGATGGTAAAGGCAATCCTAAGCAACGCATCAAGCACTTCATCAAAACTTGCAACAATGCCGGCACGAAGGAGATAGATTGGTGAAGCGGTTCGTTCGAACTCGAAGGGAATTACTTTTGAATGGTACACGGACTTAGAGTCCGAATCCATCAACAGCTGGGAGCGAGATAGAACAAGAATTCCTTAACGGGTTCTATAGCACCCAATACGTTGTTAGTATGACGAGCTGACTAATGCAAGGCAGCGAAAAAGGAACTCGTTCTCGATTACATCGGTCGCTAGAGAGCCCTCAGCCTTGAAGACAAGGATAGATTGTCCGAAGCATCCGTTGTAGAGATGTATACTCAAGGTATGGAATGGGACTTGCTTTACATTCTCGCAGGTGAACAAGCCAAGAACTTTCCGAGAATTGGCTACCAAGGCCTATGACATGGAAATGACAATAACAAGTCGTCGCAATAAGTCTTCCTCCTCATATGAATCAAGGAAGGATCGGGCGAATACAAGAAGAGTACTAAATCCTCAAAAACATCAACTAAAGAGTCAATGTCTATTTCCACTTGAAAGCCGAGTGTGAATTTCTGGGAAGCCCAAGCCGAGCAAAAGAAGATAACATATTCTAAGGATGCTACGAAGAAACGTCCTACACTAAAGGAGCTTCAGGAAAGAAGTACCCATTCCCAGCACTCGGACTTGTCGTGAATGTTAGATGATTTGCTAGAGAACAAGGTGATTGAGCTTCCTAAACCAAAGCGACGTGAAGAAGTCTGGAAAGACTTCCAATCCAAAATACTCGTCAATACCATAGGGTTATCGAGTCACCCTCTTGAGAAATGTATCATGCTCAAGGAGCGTATTATGTAGTTGGCAAAGGACAGGAAGACCATATTGGATGTTGACGACACGGCTGAGGCCAATTGCATCTCCATCCAGCTAGAGAATTCTCCACTTTCACGACCATTACAGTCTTGTCAAAAGGAAATTCCCGATTGGGCTTCATCTCCCAAAATAGAAGTATTTACACTTCAATTCGAAAGTCTAGAACCAGTGATCTTACCTTTAATGGTACAAGCACCACACATGGAAGTCAATTCTAATGTAGACATTCCGGATGAATATCAAGAAGGATGGACCCTTGTCACTCGTCGGAGACCAAGGAAAGAAAGTCATGTTTATCCACCACCTATTCATCACGAGAAAAGACAAAGCAAAAGGAAAAACTCTAAGCATCCAAAGAACAAGAAAAGTCAAAAACAAGCAAAAACAGGAAATCCAACCAGTTGACTTACTTGAGGAAAAGCCACTTGTTCCCATCACCTTAGAGGAGTTCTTTCCATTAAATTTCTTCGAGAAAGTCACTGTGAACATGCCGTCGTGTTTAGAGCTTGAGGATGAAGAAGATCGGGAGGACGAAGTGCAAGAGAGTCTTTTAAAAAGTGATGATAAAACTCTAATGGTAGTAGAAGCCTTACCGAAACACATAGGTTGGAGACAAATTTTTAATTTGCCGGAAGAAATGCGCCAACATGTAATTAAGGCCTTACTCCCCTAGATCATTACACAAATAAGATTAAGGATGTTGGAGAACCAGCAAAAGGACCTAATCAATATGCCACTTGCAATACTGCTATAACTTTCACTAACGATGACTTGTTATTAGGCTCTAAACCTCATAATCGTCCTCTATTTGTGACGAGCTATATCGGACAATAGAAAGTTAAATGCATATTGGTAGACGGAGGATTAGTCTGTCAACATCATGCCTAAATCCACGATGAATGACCTAGGCATCACTGTGGAAGAGCTTAACAAAAGCGGAATGGTGATTGAAGGATTCAATCTTGAAGGTCAAAGGGCAATTGGCATGATTCGTCTTGAACTAGCAATGGGCGATTTATCGACAATGTCAATCTTTCACGTGATTAATTCAAAAACATCTTACAAGTTATTGCTTGGACTGGTCGTGGCTTCATGAACATGTAATAGTTTCTTCTACTCTTCATCGATACTTCAAGTACTAACATGGTAGTCAAAAGAAGATTGATGGGGATGTCAAGCCTTTTACTAAAGCAGAGTCACATTTTGTTGATGCTAGGTTTTTCGAAGAAGGTACATCACCTAAGGAAACAATGTTGTTAGCAATTTCCTCTATAGGAAAAGTTGGCCCAAAAGTTGTTGAAGATACTCAAGTGGTACCGAAAGATGATAGTGCAAAGCAGCAAGAAAGTACAAGCCAACCTACTAAGCAAGTTTAACAAGTTGTGTCGACAAACTTGACACCTCCAGTTCCGAGATATATTCTAAGGTCGCATCGTAAAGAGAGTGATTCCCCTTTCGGTGGATATACAAGTAGAAACTCGACGTCCAATTTGTCAAGAAGACCGACAAGCCCGACATGAGTATCTTGAAGCAAAGTATTATAATGTCCGCGCGACGATTTATCGGCCGAAGGTAACTACACCCCTTCTACCCGGGTTTGTTTCTTATTCCGCAAGCCTACGAGGGAGGATGATAATTTGCCACATATGCAAACCAAAAGGGATTTGATCCAAACTCGTATAAGCTCATGGAGAAAGTAGGTTACAACTTTGCTAACCTGTCTGCGCTAGGAAAAGTTATTGAAGCTAAAACCTATGGCATTAATAAAACCCAGAAAAAGATTCAAGAATAGGGTGGCTCGGTGGAAGTCTCAAAAGTTGGCCTAGGCTATACACCGCCCTAACCAATTAGGATATCCGGGTGACGGAAAGACAAACAATCTATCATTCGAGTACATCGCAGCAGAAGAGGTGGAAGACAACGATGATGAAGATGTCCAGCCTACCGCCAGGTCCTTAGTGTTCGATAGGTTACGGTCGTTTACCTCGGAAAGACGCCCTTCCGTCTTCACAAGAATAGGGAGAGGCCAAAATCCCAAACCCTCGGTATTCTATAGAATAAAAAGAAGTGGGCAATCAAGACCTACGATTTTCAGCAAAATTAACAAAGGGGAAGATGTGTCTAAGCCACCACCTCTTCAGCAGAAAGAATCGATGTTCCATTGTCTCGACGATACAAATGAAGTACAAAGTTCTATCCCCTCTCATATGAATCGCATCTCAACAATGGATGTGAAGACGGATGGCTCGTTGAGAGTTAAAAGACGCACGGTGGTCCTCACTCGGTCAACAAGGTGACTCTAGTCCTAAAAAGGATATAGAGCAAGAAGAAGTAGCTTCATTGAACCATATCACGGTTTGGGAACGAGAAGATTCATACTCGGAGATAGAGCTTGCAGAAACTCCTCAAACTCTTGAAGATGGGGGGAGAAGCTACAATCGATGATTTAAAAGAATTGAATCTTGGAACCGATGAGGAATTGCGCCCTATCTATATAAGTGCCTTACTCACACCCGAGGAAGAAAATGAATACTTCAACCTTATCTCGAGTACAAGGATGTACATGGAGTTACAAAGAAATGTCGGGCTAGACCCCAAAGTTGCGAGTCCATCGCTCGGCAATAAGAAAGGGAATTTCACCTAAGAAACGACTTTAGTGGCGCTTTCGTCTAGAGCTAGTACCCGAGATCAAAAGGGAGGTCAACAAACTCATAGAGGCAAGATTCATTCGTGAGGTAAAGTACCCAACATGGATCGCAAACATTATTCCCGTAAGGAAGAAAAATGGTCAACTTCGTATTTGTGTAGACTTCCGAGGTCTCATTGATGCTTGTCCAAAAGATGATTTCCTTCTACCGAGTCACCGAGCTCACGATTGACTATACCACCAGACATGAAGCCTTGTCATTCATGGATAGCACCTGCAGGTACAATCAAATTCAAATGGCGCTAGAAGATCAAGAAGCAACTGACCTTCCGTACCCCAAAAGGCATCTTTTGTTATAAAGTGATGCCATTCGATCCGAAAAATACGGGGCCATATACCAAAGGGCAATGCAAAACATCTTCGATGATATGCTTCATAAAAATTAGAGTGTTACGTTGATGACTTGGTGGTCAAGTCTAAGGAAATGACAGATCACTTGCGGGGCCTTCGTAAAATCTTTGAGCTCGCTACGAAAATGCCAATTAAAGATGAATCCGCTTAAGTGTGCCTTCGATGTTACATCCGGAAAGTTCTTGGGTTTTATTTTTTATCACGGAGGCATCGAAGTTAATCAAGAAAAGATCAAAGCAATCCAAGAAATGCCTGAACCAAGGAATCTTAAGGAATTTTGTGGCCTTCAAGATCGGTTGACATACATTCGGAGGTTTATTTCAAATCGGGCTGGCCGTTGTCATCCCTTTAGCCACCTCATGAAAAAAGATGCACTTTTTGAATGGGACAATTCATGCCATAAGGCATTTGAAAGTATTAAGAAGTACTTGTCAAATCCTCTAGTACTAGGAGCACCAATTCCTGAAAAATCACTAATACTTTACATTACGACTCGGGATAAGTCACTGGGGCATTATGTGCTCAAAAAAATGAAGAAGGGAAGGAAAGGGCTTTGTACTATCTCGGTCGTACTTTGGTTAGGGCTGAGTTGAATTACTCCCTAATTGAGAAGATTTGCCTAGCTCTCATATTTGCCATTCGAAACTAAGGCATTACATGCAATCTTGCACGGTTCAAGTCATTTCTAAAGCGGATCCTATCAAATACATCTTGTCAAGGCCGATCCTAAGTGGAAAACTTGCAAAGTGGGGTGTCATCTTAAAAAGTATGACATTGTATATGTCCCACAAAAGGCTATTAAAGGGCAAGCATTGGCAAGCTTCTTGGCTGATCATCCAAGTACCAAATAATTGGGAGCTAAATGATTATTTGCACAGGGAAGATGTGTTTTTCATCGACGTCCTCCCACTCGTGGGATATGTACTTTGACGGGCAGCAAGACATGACGGTGCCGGTGCAGGAGTCGTCTTTGTTTCTCCCGAAAAACACATTCTTCCATATTCATTCATGCTTACCCAAATGTGTTCAAACAATGTGGTCAAGTATCAAGCGTTAATTCGGGTCTTTAGATGGCAATTGAGATGGGAATCAAAGATCTTAACGACTCACAATTAGTCATTAACCAACTATTATAGGAATATGAAGTTAAAAAGGAAGACCTTGTTCCATATCACAAGCATGCCTTACGATTGTTAGACAGATTACACACAGTCAAGTTAGACCATGTTCCTCGAAGTGCTAACAAGACGGTCGACGCGCTTGCAAATCTTGTAGCCACTGTGGCACTCGAGGGCGAAGAAACCATAAATGTCCCAATATGCGGTCGATGGGTCGTGACACCTTCCGATGAAGATTTTGTAGAAGATACCAATGCGGTAAGTGTATGCAAAGTGGATGAAGAAGATTGGCAGCAACCACTTATCGATTACTTAGAACATGGGAAGCTCCCTAGTGACCCAAGGCATAAGACAGAAATTCAACGGAGAGCTCCGCGTTTTCTTCATTGTAATGGGACATTATATCGACGCTCTTTTCATGGTTGTTGGCTGCGATGCTTAGATATGGAAGAAGCAAAACAAGCAATGGAGGAAGCTCATTCGGGTGTATGTGGAGCACATCAATCGGGGCCTAAAATCCATGATGGTGTCAAAAGGATGGGCTACTTCGGCCCACCGGTTCAGGATCGCATAGATTACACCAAAAAGTGTAATGCATGCCGGTTTCACGCAAATTTTATACATCAACCTCCGAACCGTTATATCCTATAGTGGCATCGTGGCCTTTTGAAGCATGGGGACTAGATGTTATTGGACCAATCACACCAAAATCATCTGCTGATCATGCTTACATTTTGGCCGCTATCGATTATTTCTCAAAATGGGCGGAACCAATTGCACCGAGGGAAGTAAAAAGAAAACGTTGTTGATTTCATAAGGGTACATATCATTTATCAATACGGTGTGTAAGACCCCGAATCTTAATCGTATTTAATTACTCTAAATTTGTATTTTATCGTCTTAATATTGTTTGAGAGAGCAGTGAGCCGCATGAAATTGTGAACATGACTGATGTATACAATTATATAATTTTTTGTTACGAATTAATAAATACCTCTAACACGAGATAGTTATGTAAATATTTTATAAATTCATAGAGATGTACATATTTTGGAACAACACAATTTTAATCTGAGAAGTTAATCAATTTGCTTAACAAGTAAAATAAAATAATAAAATAAAATTATGTGGTTTAGATTAATACTAATATAAGATAAGCATTAGTTGAAACAAAAAAAAGAAAAAAGGAAGAAGCTACTTGGAAGTAGGTGTGCAACAACCAATAAAAAAACGGGGTGTGTGTATTGCCTTCAAAAATCAAAAACCAACTCATCAACAATCCCACTCTCTCTCCTCTTCCCTCTCAATCTCCCTCTCTGCCACCTCCAGCCGACCCTCGCCGATACCCACCACCACCCCGTCGGCCGGACGCCACCCGGCCGCGGTCAATACTTTTTCTCTCTCCTCCTCCCCCTGTCTCGCGCCAGCAGGGCTATTCTGCCCCCTACACTTGTTGTCGCCCCGTCGGGACGGGCGCTGCCTCTGGCCGCCTTCCGCCGCCCTCTAGCCGCCGTCCAACGTCACCTCGACACCCCAAGCTCCACCACCAAACCTCCATCGTCCATTTTCATCTCTAACCTCTTTTGAGGTATATCTCTAATCCTCAATTTCTAAGTTCTATTACAAATTCATGTTATAATTGAATAATTGGACAAATAGATGTTGTAATTTATGTTGCAATTGTGTTTTGAATTGGTTGTACTAGAATTGGAGGAATTTTGGAGAGTAATTGAAATATGGTTGTATGTGAATTTAGAAGGTTGAGTATATGTTCATACGGTGTTGGAAATTAAATTAGGTTTACTTGTAATTGTGAAGAGGCTTGTGTAACTTCTATATGAGTATATAACGCCCCCAAATCCCATAATCACCAGTTTAGTCTTAATAACTAATTAACTAGTAATTAGTGCAACGAAAGGAATATTAGAAGCATTATCTCCGTTCTATACAAAGAGCGAGACAACTCCTTTGAAAATATAATATGAGCAGGACTCCACTACGTCACTTGTAAAAATAAAATTTAAAACATCTCGGACACCAAACTTGTACAACCTCAAGTCAAGTTGACGAGTACCATCATAATTACAACTTATTTAATCAAAAAATATATGACTTCCAAACATCATATCCCTTACTACCACTTGTGAGCTTCTAAGTCTCCTTGACCAAAATAACTATGTCTACTCCTTGCTTCCATCAACATTAGCATTACCTAAAACAAAACATACAAAAACATTTTGAAATAGTGAGTCGAAGTTCAATACATTTATCCTTGCATTGTAAATTAATATTATGTAAAGTTATTTGTGAGCACGTGCATTTCAATTCATTTATAAATTAGATAGGAAGAATGTAGTAAAACAATTATTAATTTATTATCCGAGTGGCTCCTTACGATGATCGGTTTCTCTAAATATGCGCATACCCGGACCGATCGATAAAGTTTGATTGATAATGACCAAATATATGTGGGTGTGATCACAAGTCCGATCACACTCGGTATGATTGATATGGGTGGGCCACATAATTAGGTGACAAATAATATTTGAAATGGTTCATTTCATTGATCAAACCAATTGATATTGTTATGTATAAACATATGAGTTTTCGTAAGGTATAAGAAATAAACGTACCTTACCCTTGACATCCTTTACTGATACATAATGATGTGCATTGGCTCGACAACCGTTGGAGGATCCTCTTCTCCTGCTTAAGTAAATAATTATATAGTCAATAATTTGATTAGTTATTCCTTGCACATTTTAAATCTTTTTATGCAAAACTCAATATTTCATTCTTAGATTAATTGTTATAATCGGATTTTCTTAGGAAATATTTTGCTCTTTATTTAGACCATTCCTATTGATCATCATATTAGCCCCCAAATATACTTAATTACTATTAGGCTATGAATTCGTATTTTATGTGCTCTAGAACTCATTAATAATTCATATCGGTATTTATGTGTATATATATATATATTCTTTTCTTTCAATAATATTCTTGTATTAATTTTGCTCATCATTATTTTTCACATACTAATATTTCCAATCTTTTTCATATATATGTTATAGTTGTATACTTCTCACGTCAATTAAAAAGTTATTCGTACGTAATCAATTTTATCTCGGCTTATACTAACTTAAAAACGAAACAATAAAATAGAAGTGAACTCTTAACATCCAAGGTAGTTATTTAATATGGTCCCTTATTATTAATTATGAACTAACTCGAAAATTTATGCGAAATTGTCACAAATTCCTATAACAAAACCTTGAGCGTTTTGGTCAGATTTTAAAGCTAATTTATAAAATTCATATCTTGCTCATCCAATGTCGAATCAAGGCATAAAACCCCAATTTAGAAAGCTTGAAAAGTGCTCTAAAACTTTTATTCAAATCATAAAGTTCAAAAAGAA
This sequence comes from Talinum fruticosum, assembly GCA_021018815.1. Classification (NCBI taxonomy): domain Eukaryota; kingdom Viridiplantae; phylum Streptophyta; class Magnoliopsida; order Caryophyllales; family Talinaceae; genus Talinum; species Talinum fruticosum. The sequence goes on along the minus strand of JAITYX010000006.1, from coordinate 8,981,909 downwards.
CAATAAGAACCTCAAAAACTTACTTGAATCGAAGTGCTCCCAATTTACACAAAAAATTGCACCGTTTTGGTAAAACGGTCATAACTCGGATTGTACACCTCCAAATCCAGCAAAATTTGATTTGTTGGAAAGATAACTTCTAGTTCTATATTGTAACATATTTATAAACTTTAATACATCCAAATTACTCCATATTTTAGCTTTATATACCCCTTATTTTACACCTTATTTTAACTTTTCCCTTCTCCTACCTTCCTTACTCCCTAAGGGTAACTTCTTTACTCTAACCCTTGAACATATCTCCATTTATATTTTTAATCTATATTTTTTTCCCCAAATAATACATGTAACATAATTTCAAGATCATCTTTTCCTTCTCTTTACTTCTTTTTGTGTTTCTTTATCTATCAAACAAAAAAACCTCCAAACTCTTCATGTTCTCCGTACTCTTTCCTTTCCTTAACATTATTTTTGGTGTGTTTCTTATTGGTGCTTTAAGCGAGGAAAATCGACTCCTATTTATAGGAATTTCAAACCAATGCATGCATGATACTTGTCAAGTTGGTTTTAGAAAACCATATGCTAAAACCATGTGAATTTTTAAAAACTATGGCTAAAAAAACCATGGTTTTAGCAAATCTATGTGCAAGCTAAAACAATTGGCTTGTATATATATATATATATATATATATTATTATTATTATTATTATTATTATTATTATTATTATTATTATTATTTATTTGCTTTATTACTAAGCATGTATTTGACTTAACTTGACTTGACTTGATTTTGACTTTGGCTTGACCAATTTTATATGATTAGGTAATTTATAAATATAATGTCATTAGTTTTGATACTTGTGAATTAATTTAATGAACACATAATTCTAATTATTTTTATAAATATTAAGGCCAAGAAAAATATTATACGACCAATTAAATGACATACTCAAATCAAGTATTCATAAGCAAGTGTTCATAATTGATCTTATTTATTAAATTTATTTTTACCCTATTTATATAGACATATGCATATGTTTAAGTGTGTTACTATATTTTTTTCTTTTGTCAAGTTATAAGGATGTAATTCTATTTTTATTATTTAGTATTTGACATATAATATTTAGCTCGATCATTTCATTAGTAACCTTATTTATCCAACATATGCATAAATTTTATGTTTGATCGAAGACCTCCATGGTAGTTCGAGCCCTACAAAAACAAACACTTATAAATTTCGAATTGAAGTGCACACGCTCGATTAAGTTAGCTTAATTGTTGTTTAATAATATTAATTAGGGTAGGGTTGTTACAAAGGATTATTGTGACTGTGTATTGTCATGGAGACATTGTTGTAGAGTAAGTATTCTTAAAATTAAGAGGAAGAGGTCCTTGATATTGAATCACGAGACTATGCTAGTTAATTAACATAAAAGACATATTTTAGGTTATTTTACTAAGGGTAGAGTCTTGATTTTAATGGTGCTAATATTTGTCTAAATTATATATTACTAAAAGTGTTTTAATTTTTGAATCAATTAGGACAACAAGGAGCTCATATGTGAGAATATATATATATATATATATATATATATATATATATATATATATAGGGGAGGGTTCAAGTGAGCCCTCCCTTTAGGTGAGCTCACCCATGAGGTGAGCACTTTTAATCTAAATCATTATACTTTCAATCAAAGGTTAAGATTAAAAAGGAAAATTATAATTTTAAAAAAACGAAAAATATTTTGTTTTTCATTGGGAGAGGGAGAAGGAGGGTCTCGACGCCTTTGCTGAGCCCTCATTCTCACGTTTTTCCTCCTCTCTCTCTCTCCCTCTCTCGTCGAAGCTCTCCACGACGCCGGCATCTATCTTCCGACCTCCTCCCACCGCCGGCCTTCGTTCTCGGGCCTTCTCTCGTCCGTCCCTTTCCCGGCGCTTGCTAGTTTGTGCTCGCTCGTTCGTCCTCTCTACTCGGTGGCTGCCCTCTCTGAACTCGCCGGCTACCCGGAAATCAACCTCATCAGCCCATCCTCGACCACCCTCCGTCCTGCCTTGTCTATCTCTCTCTCCTCCCTCGAGGAGGAGCACGACCCCACGGAAATCGCAAGTAAGAGTTTTAATTAAATCTAGGTTTGCAATTCCTCTGTCTCTCGATCCCTTCTTTGTCTCTCTCTCTCTCGATCCCCCCACTCTCTCTTTATCTCTAGCCACACCCACTTTCCCCCAGCAGCCTACCGCCACCGAGAAATAGACAACGGAATCGAGCCACGCCGAAGACGTTTTCTAAGTACATTTTCTTGCTCATCTTGTTTCTATTTTCTCTTAATTTTGTGGATTAAAATGCTTCTAATTGCTTTTTTACATATTGACATTTGAAGCTGGTGATTAATTTGCTCATCTTGTGGATTTTGGATTTTGTGGATTATGAAACTTGTGATGATTTTTGTGGATTTTAAGCTCACTAAACTAGTGATGAATTGTGTCTATTTGAATATTTTGGACAATATTATATGTGAGGATGGCCTGTTGCCATTGAGACATGGGGGAAGGGGAGCATAAACAAGTAAATTGGAAGTTATTCACAACAGATTGCTTATTCTGTTTTTGAGTTTGTTTCTTTTTTATTTGCAAATAGAAGCTGTAATAAGGCTGCCCATGTGCTAGCCAATCATGCTTTAGTTGAGAGGAGTAGTAGAACTTGGTCTAGGAATTGCCCCGAGATCTTGCTATCTGTGTCTGACAAACTTAATTTATTGTTTGAATGAAGGCTTACGCTAGCTTTTACTTCAAAAACAAAAAAGAGCAGATTGCTTATGGAAGTTAACGTGCGTAGAACTAATCTAAATCTTGTGGTATAATTGTGAAGTGATCTTAAATTATGGTATTTATAGCCATTTCTTAAGTACAAATGGCTAGGGTATGTGATATATCTTCATGCCTGTATTAATTGGCTCAAGAGTGTGAACATTGTATCTTTCTACATATTGTTAAAGCAATACTTGTTAATGTCCAATGCTAATTTCCTTGTATTCTTTCAATTGCCTTAGGGGCTGGGCTTGTTAACTCTTTCAGCTATGCTACTTTCAACTGTTGTTTCTTGCCCTCTGTTCTATCAAGTCTGTTTGTGTTTCTCTGTTTATGTTTTGTTTGTGTTTTAGTCCTTTTTTGCCGACCTATTATCTCAAAGGTAGAGCAACATGTAATTGTACATGGAGATATGGGTTCGAATCCCACATAGGCTATTTGTTGAATTTGGTGAGCCGTTGTTGCTTGTCACTTCCGAATACTAATTTCAAATTAGGTGATTATGCATATGTTAAGAACAAGTTGATTGTGCTAATTGCTAAGAGTCTTTCTTAGTCGAGGCTACCTCCACTTAGGAAAAATGTTGCATAATTGCGTTGTTATGTTCTTGTTTGACACATGAAGTAGATTCCATTAATGAAAAGAAAATGTCAAATATGATCAGCCAAATAATACACGATCGAGGCTACAAAATAGGTGGATTTCGAAGTACAAAGATTACATCCACGAGAAGAAAAGAAAAGAATTTCTAATATTCAAAGCTAGTTTCGCAACGAATTTTGTTGTCGGAGAACTCATTTGAGTTCCTATTACGAAGTTTCCATTAGTACAAAGATGGCGACACATAAAATCCCCTAAAACTATAAGTTGATGTTTCATGCTTTTCGTGTGACAAACATAGGCCACCCCGAAAAGTTACCTCATAACGCAGATCCGTTGTGACACTAATCGAGTATGCCATTGCAACTATAGGTTGCAACAAAGGCCATCAAAGGATCAATTTTCTCTCGAAAGACAGAATACCAATCCAAATCGAACAATAAAACAACGCAACAACAACGATGGCATCGAATGATTAGTATCCCTACTTACGGCAACCGACAAGAGTTCATAAAAATTTAACCAAAAGCAAGAAAGATTAGAATAAACTCATAAACAAATGAAATAAGAGTAGTCATATATGTTTACTCCGAAGTTTAGTTGATAGAAAGAAAGGAAAATCCTTACTTGCGTATGTCAATGAGAATGGGACTCGATTAATATTTGGAAGTGACAGCAGCAGTAGCAACACAACAGACTACTCACCTTGTTGGGCGAAGCAACTCACCGGATTACACAAATAACCTCACAAATAGCCTATATGGGATTCAAACCCATATCTCCGTATACAATTACACGTTGCTCTATCTTTGAGCTAATAGGCTAGAGAAAAAAAAATGATTGGAACACAAAGAGAACAGAAACACGAAATACCAATGGCTTGATATAATAACCGAGGGCAAGAATCAATTCTAAAACTGATTTTGGGACATTCATATTGCATAATAAGTCCCATCTAACTTGGTTTAATACAACCATTATTCCAAACAGTCTCTCTAGTTGGCAAGGGTAAGATTGCTATGTTTAGATTTCCCATCTTGGAAAGACTCGACACGGATGTCATTGATGCCACAATAAAGATGATAATGAAACTGTTTCTATCTTCCCCAATAATGATATACCTCTCCTTAGTTTCGAGTATTGCAATGACATCTTAATTAGGAAGACTAGGGGTGTTGAAACGATGAATACTCGGAGAAATGGCGAAATGATATTTAACATATATGTTAGGTTAGTGGAGCTGATATGTCCATGTATTCAAAATGATATCCTTCATCCGGAGAAGTAGACATTTAGCATTGAACAAAACGAGTACCACAAAATCCTACCTAGAGGGGTATGCTAACCACAAACAAATTGCAAATGTATCATTTCCATGGGATCATGTATTAGGAATCGGTTCGATGTCTAGCCCTCATGACAATAGAAGTAGACATTTAGCAAGATGATCAATTTAGTCACTATCATCTACGAGATACTTTAAGTTAAAAAATTACAAATGTATCATTTCCATGGGAAATTTGAACATTGCAACGTTACCCTTGCCAACTAGAGAGACTCAAGAAGCTAACCAAATTTCACAAAGCTCGGATATCCTCAAAATAAGCTAACCAAATTTCACAAAATAAGCAAGTTCTTTGGTGGCGGTCGGGGCAGCTATCCTTAATAAGCTAACCAAATTTCACAAAGCTCATATATCCTCAAGAAGCCAAAACATCACACAAAATCCCAAATTCATACCTACAAATTCAGAATATTCAGTCCACAATCATTAAAAAAATCAAAAAATGACTCCAAAATCAATCGAAGGGAATCGGACAAAAACCAAAATTTGAACCGCCAAATACATAAAGTGAAAAGGCAAATTACCTCAGAATCATACTCACCGGGCGATATTCGGTGGCGGTCGAGGAGGAAGGGGAGATAGCAAGAAAATGAGAGACGAGATAGGGAATCGAGAGCAAGAGAGAGAAAATAGAGGAGGGGCAAGAGAATTTTGAAGAATAATAGAGGAGGAGGGGGAGATGACGAAGCCAAGGATTCGGTTAGGGAAGGGGTTGGATGAGTCGGCGACGAGAGAGAGTCGAGAAGAGAGAGAGCAATTCATCGGGCGAGGCAAGAGGAGCGATTCGGGCGAGACGATGGATAGGACGCGAGCGAGAGAGAGAGAGAGAGAGAGAGAGAGAAAGAGAGCACCAGCGGGATAAACAGCAGAAAGAGACGACGGACGGGAGCGACGAAAGAAAGACGACGGACGAGTATGCCGGAGGGAGGACTGCACTAGCGGAGCGACGAGAGAGAGAAGAGGGGATGAAGAGAGGTTACAAACAGGTCGGAAGAAATGAGGAGGGTTCTCGATCCCTTCTAAGTATTTTTTATTTTTCTTTTTTTAATTAAAAAATCTTCTTTTAATCCGAACCTTTAAATTTTAGATGAATGGTTCGGATTAAAAGTGCTCACCTAATAGGTGAGCTCATCTAAAGGGAGGGCTCACTTGAACCCTCCCCATATATATATACTTAATTTGATTGTATAGATAGGATAAATAAAAGTGTTTTGTTTGATTCAATCATAAATGGATAGTGTGGGACGTCGAAAGAAGTATTTAAAGAGTAGGGTGACCTAGTTTAGTTATTAAGTGAAGAGCAACGTCTTGAATTGAATCTTTGTAGGGATGACTACTAGAAGATTAATCACAAATTAAAATATGTAAATTAGGGACTCTATGGGTTGAAATTTACAAGTGGAATGGATATGGAATGGTTAAATGCAAGATTAAGATGTGATTTCAAGTTTTAAATTATGGAAGTCATTTATATTAAGTTAAAGAAGCTTATTAATAACTAAATAAATAATAATAAGTTATTAAAGATTCAAGATAATTAGAGGTTAAATCAATTAATTAATTAACGTACATTGCTAGAAATTCACAAGTTGGATTCTTGTGAGCACAAATACCAAAGTGAAATAATACAAGAAGAATGGGCTGTACATGGGAGTGTAAAAAGAGAATAAATAATATCTTTATTATTTATCTTTCCCCGAAATGTTTATCTTTATTAATGAGTTTAAAGTTCTCGATTATAGAAATATTTTGGGCCCATTTCACGGTTTACGATAAATTTATCACGGTTATAAATCATAGTCACGATCACGAGTTATAATTCACGAGGGCCCTCCTTGATCGATTACGAGATACATTTACGATTACAATCACGATTACGGTTTACGATCATAGTTACGGTTCATGAGGGCCCTCCTTGATCGATCAAGATAAATGAATTGTTTATACAGTCACATTACATATATGATGATCTTACAGAATCGTCATGGCAACCACATGTACGGAAATGGGTCCTAAGCTATTCCAATGATTAATATATAGTGAATTTACTTCGGTTTTACACATAAATAGCTTTTGAAATTGATTTCAATTATTTGTGCATGCTCATTGACTTTTATAATATATATTTTTACGAGTACAAGGGTAGCGTCTTGGGCACGGGCTCATTTTTATTTTTATGTTTTCTTAATGTTTTAGGGAAAGAAAACCACGTTAATGTTGGGCAAGAAGTGACAAGAGCAAAGAAATCCAAAAATGTTGACTCGGAACGGTGATCGTGCGTTGGCCCTACTCTTAGGTATATTATAGTTAACTTTTGATGGTTTGTTTTGGTTTAAAAAGCTCTTGCGGATTTAACTCGCTCGGAGAATTTAACTTCCGTTGTTGGAGTTAAAATGATAAACTTTATTTTGGTGAGAAAACTCATGTTGGTGGTTAAGTTATGTTATGTAAGTATTTGGTATGATGTTATAAGACTATCGGTGTAAGTGCTTGATGTAAATTGAAAAAGATTATCGTGTTATCCTATTTTAAATGTTAAGCCTAGTCTCTTGAGGAGGTATGTCCATAATGCCCTAATATGACATGGTTTTCCACTTGCTTTGTTATAATATATTTATTCAATGAGTGTGTTTTAGATAGTGATTATATTAGGGCGTTACACTCGTGTAACTCGGTATATCATTACCGACAATGGTAAGCCATTTTTCAACGATCGATTTGATGACCAGGTCGTGCAAGAAGTTCAAGTTTGCTCGAGCACAAGTCTTCCATGTATAATACTCCCGCAAATGACCCGACGAAGCTTTCAATAAAACACTATGTAACTTTCTCAAGAAGGTTGTTGCAAAATCTAAACGAGATTGACATAAGAGATTAGGTGAAGCTCTATGGGCATACAAAACGACAACACAATCAACTCCCTTTGCTTTGGTTTATGGCGTTGAAGCGATATTGCCATTAGAACTTCATATTCCATCATTTCCCATTGTCATACAAGAGGGCTTAACAAAAGATGAAAATCACAAGCTAGACAATAGCTGAGCTGGATGCCTTGGATGAAAAAAGACTCCGGGCCCAATAGAAGTTAGAATGTTATCAAGCTTGCCTATCTCGGGCGTTCAACAAAAAGTTCGACCGCCCTCATTTCAAGTAGGAGATTAGGTACTTGCGGTAAGAAGGTCAATCATTATGTCTCACAAGACTGTAAGCAAGTTCATTCCAAAGTGGGATGGTCCATATGTGGTGCTCGAAGTCCGCACAAATGGTGCCTACAAGATAATCAACACCGAAGGAGTACGAGTCGGTCCTATAAATGAAAAATTCTTAAAGCTCTATTATTCTTAAACATTGTCACTTGTAAGCTCCTAAGCAAGAACGTAAACTGCTCATTCTTTCAATTTGAAATTAAATGTACTACTCCTAACCCGCAAGAGTATAAATTGTGAACAGTCAAAATATAAAAAAAAAACATTACTCCTTGCCCCGTAAGAGTATAAATTGTGAATGGCGAAACAAAAAAAAATCTCTTTTTATCATTGTTTGAACTACATATGGCTTGATCCTTTAGGATGTTTTACTTCCTTCAGGTAAATAGGCAATTTGGGCATACGCCTAAGTACAACCTCCCGTACAAGAAAAAAAAATGCAAAGTAAGATTATGTAATCTGATCACATCATAAAGCAAGATAGTTGCAACATAATATTTTAGAGTGTTTTTACTCAAAACTTTGTCTAGATATCAAGCTGGTTAAAAGAAAAAAGGATAGAGTCCATGACAATTATTATTATCAAAACTATTTAAAATAATAATAATAATAATAATCACTAAGCTAAGGTGACCAATGGAAAATTTTCAACTCTTCATAAGATTCTTTAGCATAAGTCTCCAACTTCTCCAAGCTAGCCTTTGCATGCGGGTCTATCGCTTTAGTAGCTTCAATTATGTCAAGCGGACCTTGTAAGTCTGCAACTTCGTTCTCTGCCTTCTAACTCAAAACTCCACAACTCGTGATCTCGCTCTCAAGGTCATGTTCTCGTGCACCCAAAGATTGCAACTTCTTTAGCAACTCGGCTCTCTCCAACTTCACCTGCTCCAATTTAGTTTGCACTGCCTTATGCTAAGTCGTTTTTGCTTCCAACTCTCTGCATATCCCCTCAAGCTTTCCTTTTATCTCTGCCTGACGACTAGTTTGCTCCTCAAATGTGATGCGTTCAGAAAAACTGTCTCACACATTTTTGAAGTCGCATGCTTGAGTGATGGTTTCCTCAATTCTATCTTTCAAAGGGGACACATCAATGCCTACTTTGAAAAGATAGGTAGAAATACCATCAAACTCATTTTTAAGGATATGAAACCGCTCGAAAGAAGTACGGGAAACCTTCCTAATATGCATTGGACCATAACTTGAGTTGCGCGCCTCTCAGCCTCCTTGATAACATTGCCCGCGTCGAAAGCTGAAACTTCACCATGTGAATATTTTAATGGAGGAGGTGGACACAAAAGTGGCGAAACACTGGAATTAGGAGCTGAATCAACTTCATCATCAACTCCATTAAATATGTTATAGAAGGAGAGAGGAGAAAGAATCGTGTCTCGTCACCACCATCTCCCATAGCCGACCCATTGTCTATTAAGAAGAGAAGAAACAGAAAAGGCCAAAATCAAAGGCCAGGCCGGAGAAGATGAAATCTAAGTCTAAATCGAAGGGAAATTTTTTTTGCTGATATATCTAATTAATTTTTTAAAAAAGAAAGTGCAAGAAACACTGGAAAGTAGTCACAATAACCACAACCGAACTTCACCACTTGGGAATGAGCCAAACCATATGCACCAAAAGAAGGGCCTGACCCGACAAAGGGGGCGACCCACCACTTCCGACCTCGCAATAGCCTTACCTGGCGACGCGGGTACCGGCACAGCCACACCAGTGGGTGAAGCCATCTTCTCTGCAGATAGAGTCGGGCCGATAGCACTCAGCCGGGCAGGACGATGCCATTCCCGCCAGATCCGTGACACAGATTTGATCCTCGGCCGTCACTGGGTAATTGGAGGACCGAAGAAGAGGAAGAGTCAGCCTCTGATCAAATCGTCGCGGAGAAGGAGAGGACAATGAGAGAGAAAATTAGGACAGAGACGTTGGGTCAAAACCGGAAAACATCGTCGCCGCCTTTGCCCAGAATGGAGCCGTCGACCGGTGGCCGGCGTTGCTTCGGTGAAGACCGAAGCTGCTAGGATGAAGAGCAAAGAGAGCGTAAGGAGAGAGAGAAGAGCCATTGGAGGTCTAGAGAGAGAGAGACCCGTTTGTCAGTAATTGAAGTTCATCTGTACAAATGGGGTGTGAGTAGTAAAAAGAGGGGAAGTGAGAAGGGGTCTGGATTTTAGCCTGGTATACACAAATTGAAAGATGTGAAGGCAATTAATTGTAAAGGGGAGAGGTTACAGTAGCATGAAACCAATAAATAGTTTCTCTCTTACTCTTATTGCGGCTAAATTTTACTATACCCCAAATAAATTTTCTATATAATAATGGTTAGTCACTATATTTTCTTTTAAGAAAAATATTGGCGACTCAGCCGTTAAAAAAATAAGGCAATCTCATGAATTGTACCTAAATAAGTCCAACATGTGACATAGGAAATTTCGATATTGTCCCGCACCTAATAAAAAAGTTCCAAATCAAAATAGTGATTATGACTGGTTTATATCAATGATATTCTAAATATTCGAGATCCAAGCGCTCCAAGTACTCAAAAATTATATGCATCAAAGGGGCCATTTGTAGGAGGCAAAAATTCGTTAGCTAACTATATGCCGCCACGTGGAAAATTAATTTATTTTTATTCGAACCTAAGGAAAATTGTCACGTGTAAAAATGACTTGAAGCCCTTTAAAATTTAAGTCGAAATAAACTAAATTCTGACCAATTAAAAGCTACCACGTGTCGCCGATGACGCAGATAAATAATAAATATTTCTTTTAAAAAATAATTACTAAATTATGGGGTCGGACCCAAAATCTAACTCTAACTCTATCTCCAAAAAGGCTCTAAATACGGGTCCCGCCTCTTCATTTGAGAAGTTGGTCGAGTATCTACAAAAATCCAGAAGCACAAACTACAAACAACATCCAACTACCAAACTTCAAGGATCGAAATTTGCAACAATTCCGGATTCAAAAATAAAGTCGATAATTCAAGTTCAAGACTTTCATCACTTCCAAATTAAGAATCGCTCTACTGTTCATCATCTAACTTTACATCAACGTTCGAGATCAAGATACAACACCCTCGAATCGTTCAAGTTACAAGGGGATTAAATCGGAGGATTACATCAATTGTATTCAATATAGAGATTATACCCCATTCAAAGAAATTAATACAAATTATATTTGTTTCTCAATTTCCTGTCTTTATTTATTTTTGACTCGAAATTTATTTATACAAGTATATCAACTACTCAAATAATAGCACATACCCGTGCGAAACAGGGGATTCAAACTATTATAAAGTAATAGAATGCATTCATATTCAATAGCATATGCTCTCTTCCTCATTGAACTATGTAACAACTCGACCCTAAACCATATTACTTATCTTACTAATTACAAAATTTATATAATCGAGCGCGCGCACTTCAATTCGATGTTTTATATTGAAGTTATTTTTTTTATATGTGTGTTATGCGGCTAAGGCGACGAAGTAGCCTCCAACAAATAAATTTCATAATAACGACGGTAAATCTACGAGATATGCTTAAAATGAAAATTTAGGAATTTATATGAATATGTAACGCATATAAATATAAAGGTACATAATTGTAAGGTTATCGAAATTATATTTTTAACGAACCATTACGTTTAAAACAGATTGAATAACTTATTTACAATGCTATTATACGATAAACGTAATAAAATAAAATCATTTAAGGAAGATAAAGGTGATATTATTAAAGTGCCTTTACTCAAAATTAATCCCTCTCCCCTGCTCTCGCCTCCCAGCGACAGAGCCCTCCGCCGGCCACCGAAGCCGGCGCCGGTCTCTCTCGTCTGTCTGTCTCTCTTCTTCCCGTGCGCTCCCTCGCTGTGTCTCGTCTCGCTGCGGCTGTCGCCCCTGCTGCGGCCCACTTTCTGGCCAGCCACCGACCAGCAGCAAAGCTAACCAGGCGCATCCACCAACTCCGGCCGAGCCGGCGCCGGCGCCGCCTACGCCCCCTCCCGCTCTCGCACTCTCCCTCTCGCGCTCTCTCTCTTTTTTCGCGATGGATGCCCCGCCTTTGCCCCTGTTCCGCCACCCACTCTCCGGCCAATTAACCGCAGCCCAGCAGCGGAAATCGACTCCGGTGCTCCTTAGTAGCCGCCGGAGCCCAGCTCCGCACCAAACCAACATCTCTTCCTTCCTCTCCTTGGCTTCTCCTCTATGAATTTGAAGGTAAAACGCTAAACCCTAAATTACCATGTTCATTATTTATTTAAGCAATTGTAATTATAAATTGAAGTATATAATTTAGAAATATGTTTATGGTGTGAATTTAAGGTTTGAATTGGGAAACCGTGAATTAGTGTGAACCATCGTGATTAGTATTTGGATGGATTGAATATGTATGAATGTGAATGAATGTGATTCTTTTGGGAAATTATGATTTAGTGGATGAGGTTAGGGATGTTTTGTTATAAAATTGAGTAATTTGATGAATTTGTTGTATTTTGGGATTGGTTATATTGAGCAAACGAAGGGGAAAGTGTATGCGGAAGTTGAAACTAGATAATGTGTAAGTGTAGAGGTGTGAGGAAAATTCGAATATTAAGTATACTTAATTATGGTTGTGAATGTAAATTCTGTTGAGAAAATAATGCTTAGGCCCTTAAAATGGTGTATGGATGAATCTTGGGCAATTCGGCAAATTGGGAAACTTTCATATGGAAAGGCATTTGACGGGCTAATTAATTACTTAAGTATGAGTTTTGAATGCAAGGAAGGGAGAAGTAAGGAATAAATTAGGCATAAGTGTTTGTTTATATATATATATATATATATATACCATTTTCAATCCAAGTTAACTAACAAATTGAATTACACCAAAATCATTGAGTATCTAATTAGCCTAATCAACTTCGTTAATTAGTCCGTATTGTATTCAATATTTGAAACGTAATTAACGTAGTAAAGTTGAGTAATACAAACGTTGGTTTAATCAATTTTCGTATAAGTATAGGAAGTGAAATAAATTGTCAATGCTCATATAAATTCAATTATTAAAATTCAAGAGATACATTATTAACAACAAAAATCTATTTGAAGCGGAACCGAGGCCACTTCCGTTGCCGATTAGCTGGTAACTTAAGTTTTTATAAAAGGAGAGAAACGAATATCCTCAATTCGAGTACGTTCATTGCCTGTACCTTTCGAAAACTCACATGTTTCATCAAATCTCAACATTTCTCATATATACAACTAATAATGAATCATTTGCAAATCAAGTTTTGCCACCTAATTAAGTGGTCCCCGCTCAATTGTCAATTATAAGGGCTTATGCCCACCAATTCCACCGCGCGGCGTCAACTTGGGTTCTCGGTCGGCCCGATGGGTGAGCACCTTACTAAGATCGTATCAATTATCAAGGGGTTCCACTTTCGGATAATAACCTAGCAAGCAAGTTTTACTCATATTCTCTCCCCCGATTTCAAACTAAAATGAATTTCGTACAGAAATGTGTTTCAAAATTATTTGACTCGTACAGGAATGTTCGTATCGAGTTTCGACTCATTCTTCGAATTATTTTAATGTTTTTGTTTTTAGGAAAAGCATCCGTCAACAGCCCTTTGCCTAAGAAGCCCGACGGGAGCAAGAATTAGCTGGATACTTCATTATCATTACTCTATGATGGGTTAGATGCTCACAGTGATTCTCCTCCTCGTTAAGTTTGGGTTGACCGTGGATTGTAATTAAATATTGCGTATTGTTTTTGCCGTTAATATCCGTAAGTATGTAGCAGGACTGTACTTTGGGATTGGTTTATTTAAGTTGTCGTCATGACAGCTCGCGACGTAGCATTTAATATTTCCCCGACTTACGGAGGCGTAACTAATAGACACAGAGTTATTATGATACTTTATCTCAGCCTTGTCCTTTTGTTAGGGCGGCGGTAATGCCTTCGATCGTTAACTTTCGTTACGACCATACCTAATATTCTCAAATTAGAGAATTATTAAGTAACGGTAATTTGGGGCGTTACAAACTAAGATAACAATCACAATTATAAAGTTATCCGAGTAAAAAAATAATGAAAACAAAAAATAAAAAGCAAACATAAACTAATCCTTTTCTTAGCAAACGCCCAATACTTTAGGGAACATATGTGATTTAGTTGTATACAACTTGATTACATTTTCTATCTTTTAAGACATCGAAAACACCTCGATATATATTTTATATGTTTGGACATGTCGGTTTAGTGTGACTATATTGTTTGCAAATGGAATAAGTCATGGTGGTTTTTTGGCCAATTCCTTTTCGCATAGCTCTTAATGTACCTTTCTTGAAAGTCCTTTTGATATATATATATATATATATATATATATATATATATATATATGTAGGCATATAAGATGATAACATGTGGAAATAGTCATCCGAACAAACACTTGTAATATATGTTTTAGGCCATCTATTTTTTGGATCCAAAGTTATCAAAAATTATAATAAGGCGCCTTAAATAATTGGGCCAACTATTTATTGAGTCCAATTCCGGGTCCGAGCTTGGACGGAGTTGTGAAAAGTCTAAAATACCCTTATTTAATCGCGGGAAGAGGAGAATTAACTCCACCATAACACGCCTACTGCTGCTCGATGCTCTCGATCACTCTGCTCTCTCTCTCTCTCTCTCTCTCTCTCTCTCTCTCTCTCTCTCTCTCCCCCTGTCCTCCACCCCCAATTCTTCAACTCCAATCTACAACTCGTTTTTAGAGGAAGAATCGTCCTCCATAGACGAAAACAGGAGACGAAGACGAAGGTAGAAGAAACAGAGGTAGAAGAAACAGAGGCCGAAAATGGTAAGTGGTAGAAGTTTCTTAATTTTTGCTTTGATTTCATTTTAGGGTTAAATTTGGGGGTTTCTGTTGAAAAAATAAATTTTATACCATAATTTTGTGAAATAATCTTTGAATGGAGAAATCTACTTCTACAATTTAAAGTTTTGCACAAGATTTTGCGTTTTGCATGAGAACTTTGTCCGATACAATTTTGTAGGGTTTTTTAATGTTTGATTATCGGTGTTTAATTTTTTAGCTGATGATGATTTGTAGAGTTTCTTGGGTTCATTTTGAGTAATTTTTTTGTGTTTTTGTTAATCCTGCATTGTTGTGTTAAAACAGGGGACCGAAATTGAGAAATTGAAGGTTTATTTTAAGGGTAAAGTCATAGAGGTTCCTAGGGTCGGGCTTGATGAGTATAATAGCACCGAGTTATATAAGGGTGTTAGATATTGGTGTGGGAAGTATGGTGTAGAGTTCCCCAAGTATGTTGGATTTGAGTGGCATCCCCCAAAAGAGTTAAGCAAAGAATGGCGAGTGAACATTGATAGTGAGTGGATTGCATTAGTGAAGTCTTGGGGTTCCGTACCTAACTTGTCTGTGTATTCCCATTTATATGGTTGAATTGAAGCAGCCTTGTGAAGCCCAACTTATAGTGCAGAGTGTTGAAAATTTGAATGATTGTTTAGGAAATGACAAACCTTCAATAGAGAAACAAGAAATTGGGGTGTTTGATGAGGACCCAATAGTCGAGTCAAGCAAACAAATGGGTGTGGCGCCCAAAAACTTTACCTCTTTTCTTTGGATGACTAGAGTCGCCACCTTGTTATGACCCAAACAAGGACAGGGTTTTCAATAAAACAGTTTTGAAATTATAGTTTTTCTGAAAAGAAAAGGAAAAAAAAGGGTTGACTCCTGTGCCCAAAAGGCGAAAACAATATAAAAGACCGATCCGAGAACCCGAGATGGTGGGTTCGGGGTTTTGGTTAGGAAGTACGAACGTCAAGGACTCGCCACTCCCTCCGTTCTAAGAACGAGCTCCTACTAATATATTTGTATCCTTTTTTTTAGACATCCTGAATGTTGAGTAACATGGATTCATAAAATAGATTTATAAAAGAAGAGTATAAAACAAAAACGCATCATTATACACGTAAGCACACACATGCAAGCACACGAATGGAAAACTTAGGGCCAACAGATTCGTTGATGTATGGTGGGTTTGCATTCGGATGAGAGCCAAATTGCTCTACGTACCGATCATCGTAGGGCTTGAATCTACTCTCGGATCAAAACCCCACGTAGTTCTAGCAAGGATTTCGTCATGACTCTTGTGAGTTCCACCGGGATAGTTAGGGATCATTTCTCTGTTTCATGGTCATGTTAAAAGACTTTAGAGATGACTCATTCCTATAGTCGAGTCAATCCGATTGAAAAAGGGAGAATGACTCGGGGTCTCAACTCTGTTACTCAAGTTGATAAGTGAAGTGATAGGTGGATTGACTCAAGTCTAGGCATGAGTACAAAGATTAGACCTTTTAACATCCCCATTTCAACCGAGAACATAATTCCTTGGGTATGAAGGGGGATGGATTTTTTTGTGGAGTTAATGGTCTGTGTTTTATGACTAATGGTTCTCAAAGATTCGGATGGAATCCCTTCCTATGGCCTGTCGCCAAACAAAAGGATACGATCGGTGATTCGGTCATATCCGATCAAGGTAATCCACTAGGATAATGGTGAAATTCTGAAGGTCTGTTTGAATTGAAGTGGATGCGGATCATCCTAAAGATTAAATATGAACGAATTTCCGATTAAGCCTTAAGTTTGATGAAAGGTCACGACCATACATCAAAGAATATGTCGGCCCTAAGGACAAGCATGCAAACATATACAAGACACGCACGGTTGCGTCTAATGATCACCGTTCGGTATTTAGCCAAACATTGTTATGACTCATGATTAAGGTCAAGATGATCATAAAGGGGGAATTATGATTACCATCGTCCCCTATTTATGGGCCATACTTCAATTTTGACAATAACACTAATTAGTGATCTTAGACGGTTTATTTTAGTATTTTTGATCGAGTTGATTACATTGTGATGAACGGGCTAAGTCATGCTTGAAGCAAATATTATTATTATTCACACTTTGGAGCTATTGGTTTTACAAGTACCGGATTATTACAATACAATGAACAAAATGAAATATACAAAGTTTTCCTAAATACAAGAAATCTAAAAAAGAACGTAAATAAAATTCTTCAACACCACGGAGATGAGAAGTACTCATGATTCAACTTCTTGATAGATCCTTGACTCGCATTATGATGAACAATGAGTCTTGACTAACCAAACAAAGTCCCGAGTATTTATTTTATTGAAAGGCATCATTAGTTGATTTTAAAACCAATTTTTGAAAAAGAAATCCCGAAACTAGGTAAGATGAGCTTAAAAATGTGAAGAAAATTTATACAACTGGAAAACTTCATAAGAAGCTCAGATGTAAAAATTTTAACTTTTTAAAAGCCTTCAAATTGATTTAATGAAGTCTTAAAATGACACTCTTGCACCGTACTTGCCATAATGGATGCCGGTTTCAAAAAAATATAAATTTTTCGAGGAAGATCCTATCAAGGTGATTCTAAAGCCTAGAGTTTTATATTTAAGTCTAGTTTCAATGGTAAAAATATAAAAAATAAATTCACAAGCATGTAAAACTGATAAGTCGAAAACTTAGGCAATGCCCTGATTTATACCATTCTGGATAGTAAGGTATTCATTTATTTATTAAGAATAAAATAAATCATATATAAAGAAACTGTACAAACTGAGTTAACTAGACACAGAAAGGAACCAGTATGATTTTTTGTATAATTTTTAAAGCACTTTAAGATATTTTAACAGATTTTTCACCATATATATTCTGATCTGGGCACTGCAGAAATTACAGTTTTGCAATGCTGACTTTAAAAAATCATATCTCTCAAACTATAAGGAGTTAGGAGATACAATTTACCAACTTAGAAAGATCAGAAAGTCTATTTTATTTTTTATGAAGGACATTTTTCTAGAAAAAAAGGTTTAGATGATGAAAAATTAGAAAAACAGTGATGGTGTTGGTTTTTGGACTGATTAGGCCTTCCACCGAAAAATAGTAAACAAAATCAATATAAACAAACAATAAAGTTAGTAACGATGACAATGATAATGATAAAGTTAGTAACAATAATAATAATGTTAAGGTTAGTAGTACTTAAAAAAATAACAATAATAATGCTAAAGTTAGTAATAAATGTTAGTAAATGAAAGTAAATGAACAATAATAATAATAATGCTAAAGTTATTAGTAATAATGTTAGTGAATGAAATTAAATAAACAATAACAATAATAATGCTAAAGTTAGTAGTAATAATGAAAAAATAACAAGAACAAATAAATGAATGGGTAGGCAAAAGAAAATAAAGAAATTAAGAAAGAAAATGTCATGTGGGGGCATGCTTGATCATCATGAATAAAGAAAGATAAAAGTAGAGAGAAAGAAAATGTAATCTCATTAAACTTAGTGGTAATAAGAAGAATTACCCTCTTATTTCTTGAGATGAAGAAGATATTTTGACTAAGTTGAAAGAAAGCTTGGTTTGTTCAAGATTAGAAAAATTAGGAAGATTAACTTAAACTTAATCAACTCCCAATGGAGTTAATTTTTAGTTAATCAAGTAATTCCTTAGGAGATTAAAAAAGATAGAGAATTTTGAAGAAGATAGAGATTTTTTCAAGAAAACCCCAAGCCCCCTCCACAAGTGATGAGAGGAGGTATTTATAGAAGAAGTAAGGGGGATCATCCAAACCCTAAAAATGATCATTAAATGGTAAAAATAAAAAAAATAAATAAATTAAATAAAAATAAAATGTCAAAAAAAGACAAAAAAGGAGAAGTATAAGGAGGAAGCATAAACCATAGTGGAGTAGTAAAAAAGGACAACTATAGTGGAGTAGTAAAAAAGGACAAAAAAACAATATGGTTGGTTAAAAAAAGGACAAAATTAATAAGTTTTATTTTTTTATTTTTATTTTTTAATTTTCTTTTGTTTTGGGCTGCTGCCAGCCACGCCCCCTGAAAAAAAAATTTTAATTTTTGTTTTTTCTCTTTTTATTCTTTTTATACTCTTTTTTCTTTTTTTTTGTTTTTTTCATACTCTTTTGGACCTTTTGGGTTCTTTTTTTTTTTTTTGATAATGTATTTTGGGCCTTTTGGTCTCTTTTTTTATCACAATTTGATTGTTATTTTTATATGTTTTTTTTTTACTAAAAGAAAAGATTAATGTTAGTAATAAAATCTTAAATATACAAGGGTCAAAATTTGGTGTCTATAATGGGCGAGACACTCTAATTTGTACCCCATCTTTTCAACCTACTAAGTTGATACCTAGGAGGCCAATCACAAGATCTTTGGCTAATTCTCCGAGTGAGGCCAACCTCACCAAAGGCCAAAGCCGATACCTCCCCAAAGTCCAAAACCGATACCTCCCCAAAATCTCCCCATTTCAAGCATCGAAACTTCACCAAAATCTCCCCTTTCAGCGAGACCACGGACAAGGGTCTCTACTAAACTATATAGCAGTCCTATAGAACCCCATGTTAGCCCAACCAAACCACATACAAGATCCTCATCTACTCTTTCAAACCTTGTACAGCCCATCGATAAAGCAAACAAACCACGACCAAAGTCAACCCAAGCCAAAACCGCCTTTCCCAAAACTAAGTACAAGGTCTGCTGTCGATCGTTATCCCGTGCTTGGACTGGAAGAGTTAGATGATTTTGATGTGATGTCACTGTCAAAAGTGCCTCGGTGGGATGGTGAAAATGAGTGGGATGGTGGTAATGAAACCGAGGTTCAAATTGTTGGTGATGGGGATCAATTTGCAGTGCTTACGGATAATTGTTCATCTTCGATGATAGTGATGATGAGGATTTCAGCATCGGTGGCGGTGTGGATGAGTCGGAGGAGGAATCTCTTGATGAAGAAATATTTTCTAGTGATTTAGAGGAAGACTTAGAGTTAGAAAATGAAAAGAGGATGCAAGTGGGTGCCCAAATCGTTGACGATCCCGAAGATAGGACTCTAGTTGTTAATAAAATGGCTAAGATAATAGGGCAAGGGTGTTTGTGGGAGAGGAATAGGGATGGGAGAATAAGTTTGATGGCAGGTCATATTTTCAATTGTAAAGAGGACTTACTTGCGGTTATGAGAGAGTATTGCATTGTGGAGCGATTCATAATGAAGAAAGAGAAAAATAAGGAGACTAGGTACACACAGAGATGTGAGGATCCAAGGTGAACATGGAGGATTCACTGTAGTGTCCTTATTGATAGGACAACCTGGATGGTGAAATCACACACTTGGGAGGCATGTTTGTGAGAGGCCCGAGAGAAATAAGCTGGCAAACTCACCTTGGATAGCTCAAAAACTATTGCCTTATTTCATTGCTTCTCCAAAATTGGATGTCAAGGGAATGCGAGTCAATCATAAGAACAAGTATTCGACATTTGTGCCGGACTATGTTTGTTGGAGGGCAAGAAGATTGTTAAGGGCAACTGTTGAAGGGAAACATGAAGAGGGGTACAAGTATTTGCCTAAATATCGCTGAAGAGTTCAAGGCAAAAAACCCCGGATCTGCTCGTGTCATAAGTTGGTTGGAACAAGGCCCTGGTAAAAATCTTGTTTTCAAACACATGCTCATTTGTGTTGGTCCTGCTATCACCTGCATTCAAGCAATTCCGTAGGCCCTTTATTGGGATAGATGTCACTCACCTGAAAGGAGTTTATAGGGGAGTACTCTTTACTCGCAATGGCTTTAGATGGAAACAATGGTAAGTTTCCATTAGCATATGCGAGTGGTTGAGCTTGAGAATGAAGAAAAATGGGGTTTCTTCTTGACTGGTTTTATAAGGGCACTTGATGCGGTTGAGGATCAGTCTAAATATACAATAATGTCGAAAGGCACAAGGTAAGTTCAAGTTTATTACATAGTTCAAAATTTTTTATTAATCATATCATTTTATTTTTATTCATAATTCTTTTAAGTTCATTATTTTTATATATGTTGGTGTATCAGGGGCTTGTAAATGCATTGAAAAAGTCATGCCAACTGCTTCAAGGAGAATATGCATTATCCATTACTTTAAGAACTTCTCTTCACTTTTTCCTGGTAAGTAACAATTTTTACATGTAAGTTTGCATTGTACTTTTCTAACTTCTCTTCATCGCTTCAGTTTCCATTAGCATACTTTTATATTCATTTACCACTCAAGTTTATTGTGCTTGATGGATCTTGAATGATAACTTATTTTATGTATGCCTTATAAGTTTGCAGTATTTACTGTAACTTATTTTATGCATACATATAAGATGTGAACTTGAATGATAAATTCTTTCTATAGGGTCTCATATCCTGGCCAATGGCTTTCTATTTTGTTATGCATACATACATTTTATGCCTACTCTATGGTCCGTTTCCATTAATTTTAGCCTTTTGGTTATGTTAGATTCTTCTTCACTTGCAAGTTACAAGATTTAAGTAACTCTCATTCTTCTTTCATGTGTTTTGCTTTGATTTAAAAAATATTACTTGGGGTCGGGCCATTTTAGTCATCCACCATAACAGTTGAAGCGGTTATCCGAAATTTGCTTCCTTTCTATAGGTGCTTGGTTCCATGCATACTTTTATATTGCGACAAATGCCTATGCCCCTTTTGTGCATCTCAAGGCCATGGAAAAAATTAAGAAGTAAGATCCATCTGCATACCATTGGCTTAGAGACAGTGAGCCACTAGAGTTATGGGCTAGATTTAAGTTCGATGTGAACTTAAAGTGTGAGGATAATACTAATAACTTCGTAGAGAGTTTTAATCATGTCATTACGAAGTTTAGAGGACTGCCTTGCCTGTCCATGCTTGAGGAAATCAGGAAGTTAATTGGTCATAGGTTTGTGACGAGGTATGAAAAGGAACAAAATTGGCAAGGTAAACTCGTGCCTTTTGTTGAGAGGAAGTTGAGAGAGGTAGAGGTGGATATTAGGAATTGTTCAAACATACTTCATGCGGGAAATGGAGAATTTGATGTAAAAGAGGGACAAACCAACTTCACGGTTAGGTCTGAATGATAAATTCCGTGACTATCAAAAGTGGCGAGCATACAGGAATCCCTTGTAAACATGCAGCGAAGGTGCATTGCAAGGATGAAACACTCATTAGATGATTATGTGGAGGACTGTTACAGTATAGAAACATACCAACACCTCTACAACTACATCATTCATCCTATTGCTGATCCTTCTATGTGGGAAGTTAGGGACCTGCCTGACTTAGATCCCCCTCAACATCAAGTTAAGCTCTGGCAGGCGAGCATAACACAAAAGAACAGAGACAAGCACCTTATCCCGAGCATGATTTCCAACTCCCACATAAAGTGCAAGGGTCTGGCACCACAAGGTAAAATTCATATTTTTCCCTTTCATAAGTGTTTCATAGCTGCAAATATTAATTTTTTTACTCGACTTTGCTACGCAGTGTACTAAATGCTTTAGGCTTGGGCATAATTCTCGTACTTGTGGGAAGCCAAGGGATGAATTTGGAAGATTATTGAGGAAGAGAAAAAGGCAACCTAAAAATAAGGAGCCAAAACCTCGTGGCGAGGCCAAGGAAAACTCAAACAAGCACAACTCTTCCTCCTTCTTCCTCTCGCTCCTTCTAGTTCTACTCAAGCCAAGGGAAAGTCATCCAAAGCTCGTGGCAAGGCGATGAATCTGCAGTCTCCATCTCGTTGCATCCGCTCCTTCTGCACTGCTACTCCCTCCACTTCTGCTCCCCCTACATCTCCTCCCTTTGGCTCTGTTCCCCTACATCTCCTCCATCTACCTTTGATCCATTATCAAGTCCTGGACTCATCAAAAGTGGAAGTGCATACTTAAATTTGTGGGAATATTATGTCATTAAGACTTTTTAATCTTCTTTTAGTGTTGAAATATGTTGTTGGAAGACTATGTGATGAACTACTTTGTAGGTTAAGAACTTGTAATCTGTTGTGTTCACAAATAGATTTTACCTTATTTTGGTGTTGCAATGTGAATTAAATTATCTTTTCATTCAAAGTGTCAGTACATTTGAGTAAGGTACAAGCGTCTTGAACCATCATACTTATTTAAACAAAGGCTGCCAATACACCAAAATATACAAAGTGTAGTTGACAAGAGCCAATTCTAACATATCAATAACAAAAACTGCCAATTTTAATAAACAGAACATAATCACCAACATTATAAATTTCCTTATCATAACAATCAAACAACAAGGATAAATCCAACAAGTACAATCGGTCCAATTAATAACATGATAACAATGGTCAAACCCTTCTCGATCAACTTATACATGATTCTTAGTTGCTGCAACTCGTTCTTCATTTCACTTAGCCAGCTAATAATAGTCCTATCACACTCCTCACCAATATTTTGATCTACCCATTTGATGAACTTTTCACATCTTATGCACTTCAAGTATTCCCTTCCCGGGTTTTCCCTTGAATGTGAAACCCTCTTTTTCCCACCGGATGACATCTTGGGCATACCTTCCATTTTTACCAACTGCCACAGAAAAAAACCCCCACAATCCTCAAGCCCAAAAATCAGAAAAATTTTTCCAAATTGTGAAATTCCATAAACAAATAAGTAGATACCACACAACGGGGAAGAAATACAACAATAGTAATCAATAAGGGTTGCTCCTTCGCAAAGGAGTGAAGATTAATTAGGGATAAAGACACGGACAAAGTACTCCTACAGGTGAAGAAGGAAGAGAAAGTACCAAGCTTCACAAACCAAGCTTCAAATACGCCCTCTTCTTCAAAACGAAGATGGAAAAATGGAGAAGAGAGATAATTGAAGGATAACTCATGGAGATGGAGGTTGGGGGAGATGGAGGTTGAGGTTGAGGGAGATGGAGATGGAGGTTGAGGGAGATGGAAAAATGAAGGAGGCAAGCTATATAGAAGAAGAGAAGGAATACATGACCGTTGCACTAAGGGTAATATGGGAAGTTCAACTCAAACAACCTAGAAAGCGAAGCTCGGGCCCGAATTGGACCCAGGAAATAGTTGGCCGAATTATTTAAGGCGCCTTATTATAATTTTTGATAACTTTGGGTCCAAAAATAGATGGCCTAAAACTTAAGGTACCTACTAGTTTTTTTTTGCTGATATATCTAATTAATTTTTTTAAAAAAAGTGTAAGAAACACTCGGAAAGTAGTCACAATAACCACAACCGAACTTCACCACTTGGGAATGAGCCAAATCATATGCACCAAAAGAAGGGCCTGACCGACAAGGGGGCGACCCACCACTTCCGACCTCGCAATAGCCTTACCCGGCGACGCGGGTACCGTGCACAGCCACACCGGTGGGTGAAGCCATCTTCTCCGCAGACGCAGTCGGGCCGATAGTACTCGGCCGGGCAGGACGATGCGGTTCCCGCCAGATCCGTGACACGGATTTGATCCTCGGCCGTCACTGGGTAATTGGAGGACCGAGGAAGAGGAAGAGTCGGCCTCCGATCAAATCATCGCGGAGAAGGAGAGGACAATGAGAGAGAAAATTAGGACAGAGACGTTGGGTCAAAACCGGAAAACATCATCGCCGCCTTTGCCCGAGAATGGAGCCGTCGACCGGTGGCAGGCGTTGCTTCGGTGAAGACCGAAGCTGCTAGGATGAAGAGCAAAGAGAGCGTAAGGAGAGAGAGAAGAGCCATTGGAGGTCTAGAGAGAGAGAGACCCGTTTGTCGAGTAATTGAAGTTCATCCGTACAAATGGGGTGTAAGTAGTAAAAAGATTTTAGCCTGGTACACACAAATTGAAAGATGTGAAGGTAAGTAATTGTAAAGGGGAGAGGTTACGGTAGCATGAAACCAATAAATCGTTTCTCTCTTACTCTTATTGCCGCTAAATTTTACTATACCCCAAATAAATTTTCTATGTAATCATGGTTAGTCACGATATTTTCTTTTAAGAAAAATATTGGCGACTCACCCGTTAAACAAAAGTAAGGCAATCCCATGAATTGTACCTAAACAAGTCCAAACATGTGACATAGGAAATTTCGGTATTGTCCCGCACCAAACAAAAAAGTTCCAAATCAAAATGGTGATTATGACTGGTTTATATCAATGATATTCTAAATATTCGAAATCCAAGCGCTCCAAGCACTCAAAAATTATATGCATCAAAGGGGCCATTTGTAGGAGGCAAAAATTCGTTAGCCAACTATATGCCGCCACGTGGAAAATTAATTTATTTTTATTCGAACCTAAGGAAAATTGTCACGTGTAAAAATGACTTCGGAAGCCCTTTAAAATTTAAGTCGAAATAAACTAAATTCTGACCAATTAAAAGCTGCCACGTGTCGCCGATGACGCAAGTAAATAATAAATATTTCTTTTAAAAAATAATTACTAAATTATGGGGTCGGACCCAAAACCCAACTCTAACTCTATCTCCAAAAAGGCTATAAATACGGGTCCTGCCTCTTCATTTGAGAAGTTGGTCGAGTATCTACAAAAATCCAGAGCACAAACTACAAACAACATCCAACTACCAAACTTCAAGGATCAAAATTTGCAACAATTCCAGATTCAAAAATAAAGTCGATAATTCAAGTTCAAGACTTTCATCACTTCCAAATTAAGAACCGCTCTACCGTTCATCATCTAACTTTACATCAACGTTCGAGATCAAGATACAACGCCCTCGAATCGTTCAAGTTACAAGGGATTAAATCGGAGGATTACATCAATTATATTCAATACGGAGATTATACCCCATTCAAAGAAATTAATACAAATTATATTTGTTTCTCAATTTCCTGTCTTTATTTATTTTTGACTCGAAATTTATTTATACAAGTATATCAACTACTCAAATAATAGCACATACCCGTGCGAAACAGGGATTCAAACTATTATAAAGTAATAGAATGCATTCATATTCAATAGCATATGCTCTCTTCCTCATTGAACTAAGATAACAATCATAATTATAAAGTTATCCAGAATAAAAAAAATAATGAAAACAAAAAATAAAAAGCAAACATAAACTAATCCTTTTCTTAGCAAATGTCCAATACTTTAGGGAACATATGTGATTTAGTCGTATACAACTTGATTAAATTTTCTATCTTTTAAGACATTGAAAACACCTCGATATATATTTTATATGTTTGGACATGTCGGTTTAGTGTGACTATATTGTTTGCAAATTGAATAAGTCATGGTGGTTTTTTTGGCCAATTCCTTTTCACATAGCTCTTAATGTACCTTTCTTGAAAGTCCTTTATTTATTTATATATATATATATATTATGGTAGGCATATAAGATGATAACATGTGGAAATAGTCATCTGAACAAACACTTGTAATCTATGTTTGCAAAGTGTCCGCCAAAATTCAAAATTCTTAGAGCTTTGTGATGTAATTTTTTTTTTTAAGGGATTGTAATGTAATAGTTTCATCCCAAAAGATTAGTGTTATAGAAAAATATTTTTAAAAATTACGAAAAGTTGCTTATACAAATAATGCATAGAACCAATGACCCTGAATGTACTTTAGATAGTTCTAAATTTAGTGATAGTATTTTTTCTTACTTGTTTATAGTATAATATGTACAAATTATTGGATAGATATATACTCAATAATATAAAATTCGATCTCTTCTCCTTTTTTACTTTTGTCTTTCATCCAAAGTTTCCATTATTAAAAAAACGAATAGTTGTAATTAGTTGCTCATTGAGTCGAACCTTTGAGATATTTAAGGTAAAAGGTGTCTCACACTACTTAAAAACTCATTGATACATTACATGTTAGAATATATAATAGGAATTATATTTAGAATTTTATTATTTAGATGGTTGTGAGTAGGGTTGGACAATAGGTAGGATTCTATTGGGGCAGTTATAGTATGGTCAAGACCCATATATGTATAAAATAAGGTGGGGTAAGTAAAGGGTCCGCCCAATTAAACTCGATCTTGGCTCGACTCTAGGTCTACCCTATAAAGACTAGTTTGCTTTTTTCCCCTTCCTAAGTTAAAGATAAGTAGCACTATGGTTATCATTGCTTATTATATTATATTATATATATATATATATATATATATATATATATATATATATATATATATATATATATATATATATATATATAAAAGTTGGTTAGGATCTCTATATGAGTGACACATAAGATACTTATGTGGAATTGTTTCATAAATGTAGTGTTTATTTAAGGTATATATTTAATTATGTTTAAATAATTAATTTATATAAAATTGTGTACCATAAATTAAATAATTATACTGATCCAAAAACTAATTTATTCACATTGAAACATTATTGTTCTATATATAAATTATTATACTTTTTCATAATTTATAAAAGTTGGAGAGAATGAATATATAAGTGTTGATTCAAAACCAAAAATATATTAATATTTATCCAAATTGTTAATGGACTAACCAATTGCCTATTATTTCCTCCAAAACAGCCCACAAGGCTGAATCCACCAATGATCAGCCCATTCCTTCTTTCCCTAACCATCTTTTTTCCCCTTTTCCTCTCAATTAAAAAAAACGCATTTTTTTCTTGAATCGGTAAAACGGCTCACCCGCTTGAACCCCATATTTCAAAGAAGCCCAAATGAGTGTGACGGATCGAGGGGGAACATGTCAACTCCAATTATCTCCACCTCTGTAACGCCCCGAGTTACCATTACTTAATAATTCCCTAATCCGGGAATATTAGGTAAGGTTGCAGCGGAAGTTAACGATCGAAGACGTTACCGCCGCCCTAACAAAAGGACAAGGCCGAATTAAAATACCATAATAAACGAGTGTCCGAGTGATCATGCCTCGGCTACGTCACAGGGTGTCATCCCGACTACTTAGGTAACCAATCCCAAGCACGGTTCGCTACTTATTTACAAACGTTAGTGACCATCACAACGATCCGCAATGGGAAATGCGCAATACTTAATTACAACCCGAAGTCAAACCCAAAATTAGCGTGGACGAGAATCACTATGAGCATCTAATCCCGCACAGGACAATGATAATGGAATATCCAGCTAAGTCCTGCTCCCGTCCGGCTTCTTATGCAATGGGTCGTTCACTCGATGCTTTTCCTAAAAACAAAACATCAAAATAATTCAAAGAATGAGTCGAAACTCAGCACGAACATTCCTGCACGATTAAATAAATTTGAAACACATTGATTGAGAGCGCGCATTTCAATTCATTTTAGTTTGAAAACAGAGGGAGAGAATATAATTAAAACTTGCTTGCTGGTTATTATCCGAAAGTGGAACCCCTTGATAATTGATACGATCTTAGTAAGGTGCACACCTCCCGGGCCGACCGAGAACCCGAGTTGAAGCCACGCGGGTTGGGCATAAGCCCCGATTATTGATAATTGATGGGCATAAGCCCCGATAATTGATAATTGGGCGGGGACCACTTGATTAGGTGGCAAAACTTGATTTGCAAATGATTCATTATTAGTTGTATATATGAGAAATATTAAGATTTGATGAAACATGTGAGTTTTCGCAAGGTACGGGCAATGAACGTACTCGAGCTGCGAATGTTTGCTTTCTCCCCTTTTATGAAAATTTAAGTTAATAACTTTCCGGCAATCAAAGTGGCCTCGGTTCCGTTTCAAATAGATTTCCCTTGTTAATAAGGTTTTTCTTGAGTTTTACTTGAATTCGTATAATCGTTAGTAATTTGATTTATTTTCTTTATTTGTTATGTAATCGATTAAGCTAAGATTTTTGCTACTCAACTCCCTTGCACTAATTCTGTTTAGATCATTATTGAGCACGTACTCGATAAAGTAGTCGACTAGATTGAGCAATGATATTTACACGATGTAATGCGTTACGAACTCAAATCAAGAAAATGGAAATACGCACATACATGTATATACATACTTATGTATGTATACAAGTACCTAAACACTTCGTAGTTGATATTGTTATTATTATTAATATTATTGTCGTTGTTGTTATTAGTAGATGCAACTAATTCGATTAATGTGCCAAGGCCAACTTATCTTTCGACCCTTATTCCTAACGTAATTTTTTATTTCTCACTTCATCGAGTTTAAACC
This sequence comes from Talinum fruticosum, assembly GCA_021018815.1. Taxonomy (NCBI): domain Eukaryota; kingdom Viridiplantae; phylum Streptophyta; class Magnoliopsida; order Caryophyllales; family Talinaceae; genus Talinum; species Talinum fruticosum. The sequence continues at coordinate 8,952,920 of JAITYX010000006.1, read as the reverse complement.
CATAACTAAGTGATTACTCAATCTACCAATGCCTTTCCACATGGGGGCTTCACCATTAACCATATTGTTCAAGTTCATACATATACCAACTTAAGGTCGGGGCTTTACTTCCCCACAACTCACATTCGCAATCACAATTACGCATGCTTAACATTTGAACTATTTTCTCAAACTTCGCAGTTACACATTAGCCAGTTCAACCTATGCATATACTCGCCCTACGTTTGCTCAATACGGTCATTCTCCAAAATCTCGGAATTCATCCAATACTCAATTAAATAACTAAACATCCCTAATTTCGTTCTCTACATTATAATTTCTCAATAACAATTTCATTCCTTCGCATTTATACATAATCAATCCATCAAAGCCACAACTCCACCATCCACACCAAATCGAATTTCTCAAAATCGATCTTCAAATTCACTCAACACATACTTCTAAGTCATATGCTTCAATTTATAGTTACAATTGCCTAAATAAATCGAAACTTGATAATTTAGGGTTTAGCATGTTTACCTTCGATTCGAAGAGGAGAAGTTGAGGAGGACGAGCGGAGGTGATGGTGGTCGGCAACCGCACCGCAAGCATCGCCCGGCAGAGGTGGCGATGAACTCCGGCTAGTGGTTGGCCGTCGGTGGCCGCGGCGGGGAATCCCGCAGCGCCTAGCGGGAGGCGAGAGAGACGGCGAGAGCGCGAGCGAGGAGGAAGCGAGACGAGAGAGGACGGGGACGACCGGCGCCGGTCTCCCGCTGTGCTTGGCCGGAGAAGTGCCGCGAGGAAGAGGAAGCGAGGGAAAGGGAGGAGCAGGGGAACGGGAGGAGCGAAGCGAGTGAGGCAAGTGAATTGAAGCCTGATTATTTTGGTTTTAACCGCCTCACTTCTTCTTCTTTTTTTCTACTTAATTCCAGTATAATTCTTGTATCTCGGATTTTTCTAAAAAAATCTGGTTAATTTATTTCATTTCCATTTTTTTCTTTCTTTTCCGCATTTATTTATTTATTTATTTGTTTATTTTTTTTTGTATTATTATTATCATTTTTTTTATTTATTTTATTATTATTTTTTATTAGGGCCACTTCGTCACCTTTACTCGCATAACGCATGTATAAAAATAATTTAAATATAAAATATCGAATTGAAGTGCACGCGCTCAATCATATAGATCTTATAATTAATGAATTAATTGAGTAAACAATATGGTTTAAGGTCGGGTTATTACAACCTCATAAATTTTTCCCACATGAAACAATTTGTACCCCGAATGCAAGCCTCGAAGGGGGCGTATGGAAAATAGGGTGAGTGGCCACTAAGCCACACATTTTTGCATTTGAAAAATATTTCGGATGCAGGAAAAAAGTATGTAACATTAAATATAAATACAACAAAATAAGTCACTGTTATATAGACTATTAGTCATCCTAAAATTTAAAAAATTACTATAACATATATTATTAATCAATCAAAAAGTAATTCCTCTCACAATAACTATTATGTGATGGTCTTACCAAAAAATTATGTAAATTATGAATCTAAATACATATATTAGTAAGAAACACGATACAAGAGAGTGTAATATTACAATATGACCCATATAATTAATTTGTTAGACCCTAAATTTCAAGGATGCACATATAATAGTTGTTAATACATGACAATCATCACAATAAAATAATCTTAGTCATACATGTGTTATATTTAATCTTAACCGTTTACTTTTTTAATTTAGGTAAAATATAAATAAAATTATTTTAATAAAAAATTATATATTAAAATGAATAAAAATATATTTTTAAGATTTGTTGATTGTTTCAAATTATTAACCTAACACAAAATGAAGAGTTTCAAGTTTTAACCCTCTCAACCAACGTTGATTGTTGTTAAACACAGAGCCCTCCTCCCGCAAACCGTCAATTGTCTATAGTAGCAAAGAAATCGTTGCCGCCACCATCGATAGTGGCTCGACTAGAGCCGGGCAACAGGTCGAGTCGGGTCGAGTTCATGTCGAACTTAAACGGGTTGAAAATAGCCAAACTCGTATCGACCTATTTAATAATCGGGTCCAAAATCATCGACCTAACCCGTTTATCAACTAAACGGGTTGACTCGAACTCGACCTATTTAACTAAGTTTATGAAAATATAAATTTAACATAATTCAATGAAAAAAATATCATAAAAAAACACATTTTCAAACTTGTTTCCTGTTCAAGCATTAAGCATTGTAGTTTAAAAAAAACGTACAACATTAGCATATTACAAACCAACTAAATAAGTCTAAATTCAAATTACAACCAACTTGAAATTGTCACATTGAAAATTGGCCCAAAATTTCGATTCCCCTAATTTTTAAAATTAAAATTTTAGTTACCCTTAAAAATCAATACTAAACAAATAAACGGTAAACGGTAAAAGGTTGATCTATTTAACCTAATTAATTAATCGTGTTAAATAGTTATTTTTTCGTGTCAAGATTTTCAACCTTAACCTAACACATTTATTTAAACGATGTGTTCGTGTCAACCCATTTACATAAACGTGTTGAAAATTTGTACCTAAACTCGCCTAACTTCGTGTCGAGCTTCGCGTCTGTAATCGTATCGTGTCGGATTTTCCCACCTCTAGGCTCGACCACCAGAACAAGGCTGGGTTGGTAATAGCCGGCTGGATTGAAAAAGAAAGGGGCAGTTGGGTTGAGTACTGGTTTCTGGTCAGAAAACACAAGCGGCATGGTTGGTGGCAGAAGACAACATAGGTGAGAAGTAGATGACACAGAGGAGGAGGAGGGTGGTGACTCCTAGACAACACCAAGCCATTGCCGGTGGTGTCTCCGACTTCGGCGATGCACCGAGGTGTGATTATGAGGGCGACGATTTGCCTTCTGATTTTTTCCACGAGCCAGTTGACCGGAGTTGGTGAAAAGGATGGGTGGGGCACTTTCACTAGCAACCTAAAAGTTAACCGTCGAGTTCCATGCTCGCCGGTAAACGATCGATAAAAATGGTGTTCACTACCCACCATGACTAATGAGTTTGGTTGGGGGATGAGGGTACTGGGGTCTTTTTAATTATTTGGTTTTAATAAACAAGTAAGTTATTGAATGGTGGATAGCTTACCAAATACAACACAAATTAATAATCATAATAAATATATAAATTTTAAACTTAATTTTAAAAAAATGACTAAACTTAATTTTAAAAAGACGATTATGATATATCTTATACATATGTACGATGAAAATAGATGTAATTTATGATGATTTAAAAGTAAAAAAAATGGTTGGGGGATGAGGGTATTGGGGTCTTTTCAATTATTTGATTTTCCTTTGTTTTAAAAAAAATTTATTTGGTTTTTCTAAGCAATTGAGTTATTGAATAGTCGATAGTATACCAAATACAACAAAATTAATAATCATAATACGATAAAATTTTTAAAATTAAATTTTAAACTCAATTAAAAAATAAATGAGTATGATTTACACATATACGATGAAAATAAATGTAATATATGATGATTGTATTATAGCGACAACCGTTATAAATTTTTATAAATTTAAAAACTATTTCGAATTTTATCTAGATATCGTAAATAATCGCAAGTGATAAATAGAAAAACAGAGGCAAAAAAATATACTAGGTAGCTCGCGTAGGTATAAGTACTCTGCTGTCGGCCCCCTGTCTCTCTCTCTCCCCCTCGCCCTTCCTACCCGCGGAACTCTGCCTTTCGCCGCCGGTAGAACCTGCACGGAATCCTCTTCCCCCTCTCTCTCTCTCTCTCTCTCTATCTATCTATCTAACTATCTATCTCCCCCAATGAGATTCAAGAGGCAGAAGCGTCACCGGAAGACTGTGAGGTTTTTCACAACTTGCGCTGGGTTCAGGGAACCCTACAAAGTCCTCTGCGATGGAACTTTCATCCATCATCTTTTCGCTATCAAGCTCTCTCCTGATAAGGCCCTCTCCAACACCCTCGGTGCCGATGTTAAGCTCTTCACTTCCAGGTACACCCCCTCCTCTTGGGTTTTTGGGTTCTACCCTTTTCATGATTTAACTCATTCTTTCTCTGCAATTTGTTCTGATTTTTCTTCCATGGTTCGTTGTTAGATGTGTAATTGAAGAGTTGAAGTCTCTTGGATCCTCACATTCCGAGTCTTTCCACGCTGCCCGTAAAGAATACAAGCTTGCAAGGTTAGTTTTTTGCAAAACCCTTTTCATTTGAGGTGATTAATTAATGGGCTTGTAATGAAAAGTGTAAGTTGCAACAAAACACCTTAATTATAGCAGGAAATTGCATTTTTTTTTTTTGGGTTTTGGAAAGTAAAGATTATATTAGTTACAAAGTGGAGTTCTGTACAAGAAGCAGGCTATTTTGGGCTATAAATCTGCACATTACAAAATATCATAGGGCTTACCCTGTCCATGCACCTATCTCAACATTTCCATGAAAGAATTGTTGTATCTTTTTGTTTATACTTCCCTGTCCTCTTAAGTGTATGGAAATTTGCAGTTCATGTCGGATCTTGTACCGTGTTTGTTTCTTGTTCTAGAAAATTCTCGCGTTCCTTTCTCTCCGAATCAAATAAGTTGCTGCTGCGAAACCTGCCCTGGCCACATGCTTAGTTACCTTGTGTTAAACCATTGCTCCACTTCATCCAAGGTACTCCCATGTTGGATATTCAACGAAGCAGCCAAATTTCTGCTGAAACATTCAAAGTACTCCCTGGTTGGTGCTTATGGCTCTCATCTTCTTGCTGGCATAGTGAGCATTTTAGATCAGTAACATCGACAATGTTCATCTTCTTCATTCTATCTTTCGTAAGCAGTCTTCTATGAGCTCTCTGGGTTCAAGCCAAAGTACACCACACAAATATGCTCTTTTCCAATTTGAATCAGCAATCAGCCTTATGTAGCCTGTATTTGTCTTGTATCCATTCATCTGATCAAGAACAGTCTTGTTTAATTTCTCTCTACTTTTGAAGAGTTTCTGTATAATCCAGGAAGCCTAAGATGGAATTTTGACCTCCCAAAAATCCTACTTCTTTATGTGATAGATGTAGAGCCATTAGGCCCACATCTCCTCGTTGAAAGTGCACACAGACCATAAACGTTTCCCCAAGTCTGCCTGGTTCTATAACTTCATGTTGAAATACCTTAAGCCCCCTGTTTCTTTGGGCTACGAACAGTTTACCGAGCAACGGGAGCTTTTCCACTCACTGATCTTTTGCCAGTCCAGAGAAATGTTTTGCACCTTTGTTCAATCTCCTTCAACACAGCCTTTTGGAAATATGAAGAGTTGGCCCCAAAACGTCTGCATAGAGGTGATCACTGCTGAAAGTAATTGAAGCATGCCTGCATATGAGAGGGATTGGTTTATCCATGAACTGAGTTTTTCTGAAGTCTTCTCATTGAGATGGGGCCATTGGGCAACAGATAGTTTTTGGCTGGTGAGTGGAATCCCTAAATATGTCACTAGGAGGCCTCTTTTGACACCAATGTTTTCAAGAATGAGTTGCTGTTCATCTGCAGACACTTCTTCAAAAAATATCTCTACCAAAAAATATGTGTCTTAGTAAATTCACTGCCATACCAGAGACTCGAGCAAAATTATTGAAACACTAAAAACGGAACTGCATAGAACTACAATCTCCTCTTACAAACAGCAACAAATCATTAGCAAAGATGAGATGGCTCAGGTTGAATTTCTCTCATATAGGGTGAAAGTTCAAAATCTGGGTTGCTTGCTTGGCCCTACGATTTTCTTGACAGATACTCCATCACAATTGTGAGTAAGTATGGAGACAATGCATCTGCCTGCCTAAGCCCTTTCTTAGCATGAAAAGGTGGAAGACATTCCCCATTGATGAGAATGCTGTAAGAAACTATGCTAACAAAGGTAGGAATCCAGTTGAAACCGAGCATAACCTGCGTAAAGTAAGGTTATTCAATTGAATCATAGGATTTTTTGGAGTCGACCTTGGCTACATATCTTAGGAGTATCCTTGTTCTATCATAGTGTTTAACAAGTTCGAGCGCAATCTTGATGTTATCCCCAATCTGTCTCCCTTGTAAAAAGCTGACTGAGAGCTGCAAATAATATCAGGTAGTATTAACTTGAGCCTATTCACAAGCTTTTTAGAGATTCCTTGTAGAGAGTAGAGCAGCAAGCAGTAGGGCGATACTCTCCAACTTTATTTGGTTGCTGCACTTTTGGTACAAGAGTAATAGAACTACAGTTAATACTTTTGAGCAGATTGTTTGTCTGGAATTCCTTGATCATGTTAACCATATCATTACTAATAACACCCCATGCCTTCTTGAAAAGGGCGGATATATAACCATTAATCCCTGGGGCTTTGCTTTCCCCTATTTCCCACACTACCTTTTTTTTTTTTAAAAAGAATAATTTCTGTGACAGTGAACTCTCTGCAGAGGCTTCGCTGCTGCTCTAGTGCAATTATCTTACCATTATGAAGGATGAGAGGATCAATTGTTTCAATTCTTCTTGACAGGATCCCATCATACCAATGAAATATTGCCTGAAGACATCTTTGATTTGATCTGGATCATGAACTACTTCCCCATCTTCATATGTAATCTTAGCCTGAAGATATTTTTGATTTGATCTGGATCATGAACTGCTTCCCCATCTTAATATGTAATCTTAGTTCTGGCTGTTCTTGCTTTGTGACTGGCATGAAAATTCCTGGTGTTGCCATCTCCAGGTTTATCTGGATCTGAATACTTTTGTCTGGGCATCTATTGTGATAATTGATAGGAGGTCTTGATCAAATAAATGAGCCTGCAACTGCTACTGGACATTACTACGAGCTTGCCTTGGAAGTTGTGTCTGAAATATTTTGTTCAGTCTTAGAAGAATAAGCAGTGGCCTGCAACTGCTACTGGACATTACTACGAGCTTGCCTTGGAAGTTGTGTCTGAAATATTTTGTTCAGTCTTAGAAGAATAAGCAGTGGCCAGCCTTCTCCAATCCAACTTCATATGCTTAAGTTTATGCCAAATCTTGAACATAGTGCAGCCCTCAATTTGTTTCCCCCATCCTTTCTGCAAAATGGAGTTAAAATCCTGACGATCAGCCCTAGCGTTGGAAAATCTGAATGGCTTCTTGCCGTGTTTTTTATCCTTACTATGCATAATTTCCTAAGTGGAATGATCTGATACAGTTGTATTCAAGATTTCAACCTCAGCCTTAGGATAGTGAAGCATCCAATCCACATTTCCCAACAACCGAACCCAGTCAAGTTTTTTTGTAAACCTTAGGATCAGCATGGGCATGTCTGTTATGCCAAGTATATAGTTTGCCGTTGGCCCTCACATCTTCCAAGGTTAACCGACTTAAGTCATCGAACACAGTTTTAAGTTCACAATCAGCCTGAACAATACCATCGTTCCTAATTCTTTCATAGGAATGAAGAGTGGCATTGAAATCCCCTCCCAGATGGCAGGACCCTGCAATCTGCCAGTTATACAAAGTTTGCACAAAAGTTTCCTCAGCCTGATTTACCCCGTAGATTAGAGTAAACGCAAAATTAATCTCTGCAACTTTGACCTTTGCATGTATGAACTGCTCATGACATGAACCACATGAAGGTCCCAACTCCCAAAATATCCAAATTCTTCTCGTATTACAAAGATAGCCATTTGTAGTCATTTGCCATTATGGAGCTATTCTACCCAAAATCTTCCTCACATTTGCTAACCTAATTTAAGTTTCAACTAGCCCCACAATATACGCCTCATTCTTCACTAGGAGGCTTTTGACCTCACTTTGTCTAAATAAGCCCCCGACATTCCATATCAAGATACCCCTGATGGTCAGTGCATGAAGCATGCACTGGTTCTTCCCCTACAGGCAACACTTCCAAAAAGCAAATGAATTGTTCACAGTATTGCCCCCACTCAAAGCTGATGCAGTGCAAACCTGAGCTTGCTTCTGCCTGTCACTGTAGTCCTTCCTGCTCTGGCATGATATCCATATTCTCTGGTGTAGTATCAGTGAGTTCAATTGGAACAGTTTGCGGCTGTTCTTGAGGTTGTTCTTGCTCTGGACCCCTTGATGGCTCTTTTTGTCTCCATACTCTAGTTTTTGGCTTCCTCTTCCTTCCCCTTTGGTTTTGTTGTTTAGTTTGATCACATTCCTCCGCCACATGATCCAACCCTTTCCTTTTTGTACAAAAGGTTGGCTTCCATTCAAATTCAACTGTTTGCATGAATTTCTTACTGTCATCATTTTCCACATTAATTTCAGAGCAGTAAGGCAATGCAATGTCCACATCAATAAGGATCCTAGCATAGGCAATCCTGTCTTGATTTGCTGCGATTTGATCAGCATTAAGGGCTTGACAATGACACTAGCCAATCTACTCAAAGTATCCTCGACCCACTATGATAAGGGAAGATCAGGGAGACGAACCCGCATTGGAACTCCCCTCATCATATCCTCGTCAAAATTAAAATTCCCATGCCAATGTTGCAATACTAAGGGTTTGAAATTGTATTAGTAAGGTCCCAGGTCCAGGATAGTATCCCTATTTGTTCCATTGCTGAATTGAGACAGGAGAAAACCTTTCTCATGCAAATGAATTTTAGGCATTTCAACGCACTTCCAATACTCTGCGACAAATTGCTCCGTCTGCTTGTAATAAGGTTCATACCAACCACAAAATCCACCTAAGTGTATTTCCATTGTTTAGCCTCCTTCGCAATTTCTTCTACTCGGAACTTCACAATCGTTTTCCCAATTACGCATAACAGGTGGAATGAAGTGATGAACCAAAATCGTAAACCAGATTTCATCGAATTATTCATAGAGAGCTCAGAGAAAGGAGTAGAATGAATAGATTGAACATACCCCATCTCGGAATTCGCCAATTCCAGATGACTGGCACCTTGAGCGGAGGACCTCCTCACTGATTGTAGCTCCTCACTAGGTGAAATTTCGTTGCCTTCTTTCTGAGTAGTGGTTGAATCTCTACCAAAAATCAGCAAATCTTGACACACAGGTGCCATTCTCCCTATTCAGATCACGGTTTGTGCAGAACTGCCATTTTTGCTTTCAGAGAGAGAGAGGGAGGGAGGGAGGGAGCACATCTAATTTTGGTATTGAATCTTTGATTTAGAAAACTATGCATTCGCTTATGCAATCATATTGTTCCTTCTTTGGTCATGTTGGTTACGACTTAGCTACTTTTGAAGCACATAACTAAATTTTAGCACCCTCATTTAATGCACGCTTGAGGGGCTTATATGGGATCTCTTGGAGAGTTGAGACATTGTATGGTCGGTCCATTGCACTTTGCATGCTAAAGAGTCTGAATGGATTGTGTGGACTGTACTGATGATTTTAGAGTAAAGATTTATACAATGGTTTTTCTTTGATTGCGTTATTCGGTTTCATTGTGTATTCATGATGTTACTTTGTGGCAGATGCGAGCATGAAGGGACTAAAAGTGCTTTGGATTGTATAATTGAGATTATTGGCGAAAATAACCCTGAGCACTTCTTTGTTGGCACACAGGACATTGAGTTACGGAAGAAATTTCGGAAGGTACACTATTTATCAATCTCTGTTTCTGTCACCTTTTGTGCTTCTGTAAATGCTGTTATTTTAAATCAAGTGGACCACACATTACAACTGTAGTTTTGGACTGTAATTGCATGCAGTAGCTTAATGACCATTCTGAATTATTGTCATTTAAAATCCATAGAACTGTGTTTGGAAGATTATGCCACCATCTGCTGCCTCTCATGTTGCCCGTGTTGTGGGTATGTTGACTAATGCATTTTATTTTGAGTTGAGTGGAGCAAATTAATCAATGCAGAGGACTTTAGATTGTTGTTATGGCATGCATGGGTCGTCTTTCTAATTATGAATACATAAATAAAGGATAAACCTTGCTGCGATGGTGGTGGTGGGCGGTGAAGGAGGTGATGAATGAACAAGAGATAAATGCTGGAGTTCATCCCTCATTCATAATTTGAAATTTGAAGATGAAGGAAATCTTCGGAAATTGGGGATTTTAAGATTATTCCATGCAAAGGTGGAGGTAAAAATATTGCGTAGACTAGTGTTGAAATAATGTACTCAAGTTCAAGATAGTTCAAGGGGGTTACATGTCCATGACTACCCCTAATATTCTGTGGAATATCGCCTGTGCTTCCTTTAGAAAGCGCTGCTGTTAGCTAATGCCCTATGATCTAACATTGTAAACCCTGTTATGAGGCTCTGCTTGTGTATAATCTGTGAGAGGTCTAATTTGCTCTGCTACCACTGTTACTAACTGAACATAAAGCTTGAATTTGGTTGATTGAACCAGCTGCGTTATTTTGTGTGAGTTGTTTTCTGTTTGACGTATGAAGTCTGATCTGATGAAGCATGTGCATACTTTTCTGCAAGCTGACTGTAGTCATTTTTTTGGATTGTGAAGTCCAATATTTGCCTTGGCTTGTGCGAGTCTTATACAATTAGATCATGCGTCCAATATGGATCTAATTTCTTTTGCCATTCTGAGTTTAGGGTTGGCAAGCAGTATGTATCAGTGAATGTATATTATGTTACTTGATCATTACGAGTACCACTTTATACCGATTTGACGAGAATAAGAGTTTATGAATTGTCAACCTAAATATATCCTTGCTGGTTTTATCAATTTGAGTCCTTGGAGGCATGTGTCTTATTGAGTGATTTTCAATCTTGTGAACATTTGCATGAAGTGCTTTATGCTTTGTGTTAATTTTGTAAAATCCTTCCAGATTCCTGGAGTTCCAGTGTTGTTTGGTCTCCGAAATGCTTTATTTCTGGAGCAACCCTCATTGGCCCAGCGCGATTTTGTGAAGTCTGCTGAGGAAGCTAGATCGCGCATGGCTGATTCAGAACTAAAGAGGTTACAAAAGACTGTAAAGAACGGTTTGAAATCTGAGGATGCTTCTATTGTAGAGAGTGGAGCTGAAGAGGAAGTTGCAAGGGATCAGGTTTTGGTTAACAAAAAGCAAGATAAAAATAGGATGGAATTGAAGGATAAGGCTCAATTTAAACGGAAACGAGCAAAGGTTATTACTTCATTCAACTTGTTCTCTTTGCATTTCTACTCAACTCCCCTCCCAAAAAGGATAAATAAAAGAAGATTTCACTATCATTTATGATCAGCAGTTTAGTTCCTTATCTTCAACACTTTAGGGCCTGCTCGAAATAGTGTTTATACAAGCATCTATAAAGCTTTGAGCTCATTTAAGCTTATGTCAGCTCATTTCACTTATAATATCTAACTATTTCAGCTCATAATAGCTAATTATTTCTGCTCATTTTTTGCTCATTTCTGCTCGTTTTAGCTATAATAGTTGTTAGTTGATTTAGAAAATGTTGTGGCAGAGACTTTTTATATTTATGAGTTAATAATCTCCATCAAATTACTCCCGATCTTACTTCAACAACGAAAGGATGATTATCTATCAACCCTTTCATGTCTTCTTTGTTCCATGTGACAATACTTGAATCTTGATGTTGATTTTATTGTATTGTCCTTTTTGAAAATTTTTCTCAGTTTAACTATTTTTGGCGGAGATAGTCCTTTAGGCTAAAAGGTACTATATCTTTGAGATGTATAGCTTCCACATGCCTTTATATTTTCTCTGCATTTGGAGCCTCGCCTCAATATTGCTTCTAGGCCTATTGCTGATGTTGGAATGAACGGATGATGGATGTCTTATTTGATATCTAAATATCCTTTCTAGGTGCATGAGGAGCACTAGACGATAATTTTATTATCTCTATATTTTGTTTTTACATGGCTGTTCTACTAAGGGCTTAAAATCATTTCGCAACCTATGCAGGGCCCAAATCCACTTTCATGTAAGAAGAAAAAGAATAATGGGAGTTCCAATCCTAAACCAGAAAAGGTGAGATGACTGTTATTTCTAGAATGATGCTGTATACATTTTACTTCCACAGTGTTATGATAAAAGTAGGCATGGTGTCTGCTGATGCAGTTTCAGTTTCTTATTTCTAGCTAATGTTGAACATACACAGAAGTGGAGACTTGGATAGAAGCTTAAACAATAACGAGGACATGGAATGTCCAAAGATATAGGAACAAAAATGTCCAGGAAATGGCTCCTAAACATTGACCAAGCTTCCAGTTAGCAAGAAACCATTTATAAGGAAAAATATAATGTAAATTTTAAGGTTACTGACAGTCACTTCCAAAGTAGAGTGGTGGAAAGCGAAGATAAATGAGAAGGGATACTGAAAGGTGAACATTATTGATCTGTTTCCAAGGGTTTCTGATATAGAGCACGACCTTCATGAAGTTTTTGTGTCACCATCTTTTAGTTGCTGTTGGCTGTGGTAAATGTGGTGGCCCTTTAGTCTAGTGTAGATGCAAAAGATGTGGTGTGTCGTTTTCTTTTCTCTGTTTTAGAGGACAAGGATACTAGGATTTCTACTGCTTGGTTTTGCAATGTTGGTTTGTGGTTCGCCTTCTGGACCCTTACATTGTTTACCTTATATGCATGAATGGAGTTGGGATTAGTTGTTTTCCTCAAAACGTTAAATGAAGAATTTGATGAAAGGTTGTCTGTAAAATTCTGTTGTAAACACACACACACACATACACACACACACACAAAGAATGGACATGGTGGCATGTTCATGGACTTGACAAATAGGTCATGCGGTCAGGCTTCAGGTTCCAAATGGGGTAGGGATCTCTCCTTTTGGGGCTTTTATGCGTTGGTCCAGTAAGTTCCTCCAGAAAATACAACAATTATTGGTCCCAAAGAAAAAGTTCAAAAAATTTCAGTTCGGATTGTTTTTAAATATTTATGTCGATAATCTAGATAGCTGGAAAAATTGAGTTTCAACTAGTTTTTTCAGCTTGGATTATAGTATAGTAGACTAAATCAAAATGTCTCTAAACTTCCTTTATTTGTTTTCTATGAAGTAGTAGGTACTCAACGGTTTTTAATGTAGTGTCTAATGGAATCAATCTCTTTGTAATTTTGCAATTCAGGGGTAAGATTGTTGTGTGGGACACCCCCCCAAAGAAAAAAAACCCTGCCCTAGTGGCGGGATTTCGGAGTATGAATTTGGATTGTTTGTGTGTTTTTGTTTTTTTGGGGGGGAGAGAACCACCCAGTTCCGTTCTTCAATCATTTTCAATGCAAAGGCCTTACTAAGAGTCTAAGATGTGAATCTCTGATGCAGGATGACAAGGCTGGTGATAGTGCACAAAGAAACAGGCCTAGGAAGAGGAAGAGATCTCGCAAGGCCAAACCATCGGCGGGGACTGATTCAGCCAGTAGTTAAGCCGACTAAAATCAAACCTAGAATTTTGACTATGCTAGAGTTACACATGTGTCAGTGGATACATCAGGCTTTCGACTTATTGGGATTGATTCATATGACATTTCTTATGTACCCTTAATTCAATATCATTATTCATTACCTTTCCCTTTTTCTTAATCTATCGCTCCCTATGCTAGTCTTTTTGTTCTCCTGATTTTCTTCCTCTTGGGATCCGTTGAAGTTGTGATCCTTGAATTGTTGGGAGTTCTTCCCCATTTGTAATTTTCATAGTGTGCTTGTTCCCCTTACCTCAGTACTTGTTTTTCTCCAATGTAGAATCATTTATTTGTTTTTTTCTGTTTTTTAAAACCATTTCTTTGTTTCTTTTAATTTGCTGTAATTTTTTGAGATAGTTAATTAGATATAAATATTAGCTATCTTCAATAGAAATGTTGGGTTTAAAATACCATCTAATGTAAGACTTGCCTATTTCGTGTTGCAAGATTTATCCGGTTAGTCCCTTGATATGGGTTCGTTATCTTTCCAGGCTCAAGAGGTAGCCTGACAAAGTAGCAAAATAATAATAATAGTAATAAAGTGAAAAAATGTATTCACCTTTGTATTTTGACAAATCAAAGACATATCCAACCTAATTAAGCATATTAGCTCACAAAAACAAATTTAGTGGTAAGTAGTCTATGGTCAACAACTCAGATGCTGAATGTGGTCAACAACTCAGATGCTGAATGGCTGATTGTAGGGTATTTTAATTGTGAGTTGCACGAGTCTGAAAGAGTTGAAGGAAATGAGATCCATTTTAGTACTATGGTTGATTTCAGAACTGCAGTGTTGAATGTCGAATTCAGGAAATGAAACATGTTGGTCATTTTATCTAGACATGATAGAGCTTTTGTTAATGAAGCTTGGCTTGATTCATTCTCTAGTTTGAATAGTACAGTTATGGTTAGTGGAATTTCTGACCATTGTTGCCTCTTGTTTAGTGAGCATCGTGTGAAGAAGAAGTTTACTTTCAGATTTTGTAATATGTGGTGCCATCATGAGCAATACATGTCAGTTGTTCAATATAACTAAAATGTATATGGTGGTACAGAAAATCAAGAAAGTAAAACAAGCATTAAAAATTCTTCATAGACCAGAACTCACTCATTTAGATCTTCAATTGGATGAGGTAAAAGCCCAGATTTTTGATGCGCATGGCAATGAATCCTTGTACAATGCTGAGAAAGAGGCATTATCTAAATTAAACAAACTGAGGAAGGTTTCAAAGGACATGTACATTCAGAGAAGCAAGACTAGACGACTGAAATAAGGTGACCTGAACACTGCATTTTTCATTCAGTCATCAAGCAGAAAGTCTCTAAATCCAACATTGGTTGTCTTCTTAATGTGAATGGTAGATATATTTATGATACACAAGAGATTGCTGATACTTAAGTAAACTACTTTCAAACTTTGTTGGCTGCTAAACCAAGGGAGAGTAGAATGAAATGGTATATACTTCAAATTGGAAAGTGTCTCCATCTCTTACAAAGTCAAGCTCTTATTCAACCTTTTGATGAAAGGGACGTCAAGGAAGTTATATGGGATATTAATGGCACTAAAAGTCCGGACCCAGATGGTTTTGGGAGCATATTCTTCCAAAGTATATGGTCTATCATTGGATTTGAGGTTAGTGTTTAGTGTTCTTGACTTTTTTTTTCAATCTGGTTAGTTGCTTAAACAACTTAATACTACTACCATTGCTTTGATTCCAAAAGTGGAACATCTTCAATATGCTTCAGAGTTCAAACCAATATCTTGTTGTAATGTGTTTTATAAGGCTATTCCAAGCTTATTTGCAAAAGGTTCAAAGTGGTGTTTCCTGGCAGCATCATGGAAAATCAATCAGCTTTTATTTTCAATGGATAAATCTTGCACAATATATTGATTGCTTTGGATTTGGTAAGATATTATAAAAGGAGAAAAGTATTCCCAAGGTGCATTATCAACATTGACATCAGGAAGGCCTATGACAAAATTGATTGAAATTTTTTGGAAGAGATGATGAAGGGTCTTGGTATGCCTTGTAAATTTGTGAGATTGATTTCTGAATGTATGACTTCTGCAAAGTTTTCTCTCGGCTACAATGGTTGTCTCCAAGGTTTTTTCAAGTCTGAGAGAGGGGTTAGATAAGAGAATCCTATTTCTCCGCTCTTGTTTGTTATTGGAATAGAGTACCTCCCTAGATTATTTAGAGATATTCCAGATGACTCGAAGTTCAAGTTTCACTCTGGCTATAAAGATTTGAGAGTAAACCATTTAATCTTTGCAGATGACCTATTGGTTTTTGCAAGGCTGACCTCCAATCAGTTGCATGTGCTATGGAAACTATTAGGAAGTTTACTCAGGTGTTTGGTTTAGAAGCTAACCTCCAAAATCACAAATCGTAATGGCCGGTGTGTCTGAGGATATTGAAACTCAGTTATTATAATTGACCAGGTTTTAGAAGGGGACAACTACCTTTGAGGTACTTAGATGTACCATTGAAGCTTGACAAACTTAACAACAATGACTGTTTACTATTTGCATAAAAAATCATAGACAGAATAAGAAGTTGGGGAATTAAAAACTCAGCTATGCTGGAGTAAACTCAATCCTGCTAAACATGCACATATATTGGAGCTCCACCTTTGTTTCATCAAGTTTGGTACTTAAAGAAGTGGAGAAAATTTATAAGAAACTATCTATGGAATGACACAAAGGGATCTCACAGGAATTGGAAGAAGTTTGTTCACCAAAGAAACAAGGTGGCATTGGTATAAGGACTAGTGAGAAGTGGAATAAAGCTCTTATAGGCAAGCATTTGCGGTACATTTCAGCTCACCCAGGAAGTCTATGGGTCAAGTGGATCCATAATATCTACCTAAAACAAGTTGCTTGAAAAACTACCCAATGAAAACATGATGTTTGCTGGAGTTTCAAAAGAATTATGAAGTTAAGGAAATATTTACCTGTTTGGTAGGATAACTACGCCACTGATTAGAAAGTGCAAAAACCAGGTATCTATCAAGTCAAAGTAGCAAGCAACATGAAAATCGTTGGTGAAAAGTTATTCGACATAAGTGTATTGTGCCTAAGCATTCCTTTTGCCTCTGGCTTATCTTTAAAAGGAAAAGAATGACAAGAGACATAATCATTAGATGAATACCCTTGGATAGCACTGCATGCTTATTTTGTGAACAAATTGAGACAATTGTTCATCTTTTTCTACAATGCCCATTTTGTGCATGAAGTTCTCAATAGCCGTAAAACTGCAGGAGTGCGAACTTGATTGGAGAGTACTTTGGAATTCATGGCTGGTAGGAGCAAAAGTTCCAAATTTACAAATTTTTGTCAAGGGAAATGCAGATTAAGTGATGTAGTGATCAAGCACATCAGATGGACCCTCAGACATCACTTGATGCATAGAAAAAAATACATAGAGCTTGGATTAAAAATCTGTAAATTGAAATATTCATTGGGTATGCCGAATACAATTTTGTAAATACTTCTCTAGTTTAATGGTGAAAGTTTGACCTTGTTTTAGGCTGACTATAAATTGAGAGTACAAACGGATAGATAATTTACATATTTGCCTTTACAATTGCACAATCTTGGGTTTAAATTTGAATTTTAGTAGTATTCTGTCGTCCTCTATTTTGGAATTATGGCATCTCTGATTTCTCAATTTCGATAACTTGAGATTTTATATTCAAGGGTATAGATGAAGAATTAAGATTATTATAGGAATTTAAGTAATAACTTTATGGTCGAACCTTGTTCTCTATTAATACCACCCTATGAAGTGAACTTCTAACCAATAATTACTTCTTTCTTTTTAAGAAAAAGAGAGAGAACAAACGTGATAAACAAGAACACTATTGACAATTATTCAAGATACACTCATAAAATAATTAATTAATATAAACTATAACTAAGTTCTTCGAAGATTCTTTAATAATAAAAAAATTTCAACTATTATTATTAAAATAATTGTGAAATGTTGATTTTTTCTAAAAAATTTAAGCCGTTGTTTAAAAATAAGGCTAGTTGTTGTAGCCTGTAAAAACCTCACGTACAAAGTACAATTGTTTTTTTTAGAATTTTAATAAAAATTAATTAAAGAACAAAGCCCAAAAAATATAAACTTAAAAAAACGTTCTTGGGATCTGATACAGCTTGGTGTCACGTGCAAAGAGGTCATATTCACGTGATTGAAGAGCTTCGTCTCTCAGTAACTGTTTCTCTCTCCCTCCCTCTCTCTTTGTCTCTCTCCAGCCCGATGCAGGCGCCAGGTTGCCGTGATCGCGGAGCTTCGTCAATCGTCAATCCTCTATTCTTGAATCGTCCTCTATCCTTAGGTAGGGTTTCAACTTTCAATCTTGAATCTGCAATTTTAAATACTTGTTGTTGATGACTTGTTGTAAATCAGCAGATGTTTAATTTGAATCTTGATTCTAGAATGAATCTTGAATTTTACATTCTTGTTTAATTTGATTATTGCTTTTTATCTGATTAAGAATGATGACAGGATTTGATTAACTTGTTATTGACTTCTTGTAAACTTGAATCTTGATTCTTATTTCTTGAATTTTTGTTGCATTCTTGTTTATGTTACAATATTTGATTTATTGCATTCTTGTTTAAATTACAATATTTATTTCCTAATGCTCCCCTCAAGGGTGCATGAGGATTCATGATGCCCAACTTGTCACGTAGATTTGGAAATTGCTTGGTGCCCAAATGTCTACGGGTTGTTGATTAGAGGGAAGATAGGATAAGACCAAATCCCTAGTAACAAGTCGCTCGTGCACAAAATGACGGTCGATCTCAATGTGTTTGGTTTGTTCATGAAATACTGGATTCTTGGCGATATGCATTGCTACTTGACTATTGCAAAACAACTTCATCCGTTGATCATGATAAACTCTAAGAGGTGCTAAAAGAGATTTGAGCCATATTAACTCACTTGTCACTGCAGCCATAGAATGATACTCTGCTTTTGCCGATGAACAGGACACGGTAACTTGTTTCTTCGTCTTCCATCACCTGAGATTTTAAGGATCTCCGCATGAGTGGACATGCCCCCTCGATCAGAATCAAAAATAAGCATACACCTTTAGATCACTATCAGCTTGAAGCAAAATCCCAAGTCCCAGACTGCCTTTTAGATACCGAAGTACTTGTCTGGCGGCTTTGAAATGTGCAATCTGTGGAGTTTGCATGAAGGGTGATAAAACATGGACTGCATAACTGAGTTCTGGCCTAGTGATCATCAAATAGATAAGTCTACCGATCAAGCTTCTATATTGTGTAGGATTATCAAATAATCCCCCAGGCTAGTGCCAATTTGTGATTTTCTTCAATGGGAGAATCAATTGGCTTGCCTCCTAGTAGCCCACACTCATCCTTAATCTCCATGGCATATTTTCTTTGATTAAAAAACAAACCTTTAGGTCCATGAGCCACCTCAATTCCAAGCAAATATTTCAATAGACCAAGATCTTTAATGCAAAAACTATTGTTAAGATATTCGTTGAATTCTTGACAAGCTAAAGGATCATTGCCAGAAAGCATAATATCATCAACATAAACAAGTAAGCCCAATAGTTTTTTATATATATTGTGAGTTGTGGAAATTCTATATGTGGTCAATTGTCGTCAATGTTAGCCAATTAGTTATGGAAATTATGTGTTTAAGTTGTTAACTATAATATATGACCTTTGTAGTTTCAAACATAATATTCGAGGCCTTTCTCTTCAATTAGATGTAAAATTAACTCTAATTAATGCTTCTGAAATAAATACTATTTTTGTTTTGTCCAGTTGAATAGGAATTGATGAAACTCTACTTGACGATACTTGAAAAGAACACCCTGAAAAAGGATGAATAAAATGACACTGGTAGTAATGGAGTCCGTTTTAATGTAAACAACAAATCTCAAAATAGAGGGAATGGACACTCATAATTGAAAATGCTAGCTCCGCAACTGCCAAGCATAACCTGCCTAGCAGTGGCTCAACCTGAACTGGAAATATTTCAAAAATAACCATTAAATAATTTGTCAGTTCAATAAATCACATTATTGTGAAAACGAACTGTAAAAAATAGAATATACAATTTTGTTTTATTATGGTAAGTTTTGAAAAAATTTGCAAATTATCACCTCAAAAAAATTTATCACGACAAAAATTGAATTTTAGCACCAATTTATTTTCCAGAAAAGTAATATCAAATATACGTTGCGAAAATAAATTGAAGCATAAGAGGAGAAATGAAAGTGGGATGATATGTGGGACCCATTATTACATTGTATTAGTAAATTTTATAGGAAGAGAAATTATTGTTATTTTGATGCTATGGCAAGATAAAATCCCCACCTTAGACATCCACATTGCATTTGCTCTCAGTTCTAGCTTTAATTTAAAAACATACGAGCACTAGCGATATGTATGTGTGTAACATGGGTCACGGCTAGCATCAGCGCTGTCAATCACCTTTCATTCGACGCCTAGGTTGCCACCTTCTGTGGCATCTGATAATCCCTGGAAGGCACATTGACAAGGAGGGGTTCCAGTCATAATTCTCAACAAGGGAATTGAAATTGCTGGCAAGCATCCAACCCTGCTTCTTTACTTTTTCTAAATCTTGAAATTATGGTAGTTAACTTAGTATTTTGTAGTTAGGCCTGAAGTGTGGTTAAAGTCATATTTTGAAAAGTTTTTGGATTTTGTGTTTCTGATTTGTTGCCTCTTTGATCTTCTTCCATCTTGAAAAATTTTATTCTTTGGTTTTTCAGAGCATGAGATTTATTATGTTGATGAAAAATGAAAATTGTTGCTAACTTGAAGTTAAGTTGTTGAGCTTTGGTGGTTTTGCTGAAATGATAGATTCGATCGGGATGTGGCCTTGAAAAAGATATATTTCCTTGTACAAGAATAAGATTTTCCTATTTGTCATTTTCCAATGGAAGTTCATCCAGCGGACCGTCCACTTTTGAGGTTGGTGATTTTGTGATGGTTTCACTTTTTGTTCTTTCGCTATTGCACTTCCCTGAGATGATGACGTTTCACTGTAATATTTGCATTATTCATCTTTATGGAGCTCTGCTCTATTGCAAATTAAATGCAGGCCCTTGTATTAGATTCACAAAGATGTAGTTTTTCAGTATTAGTGCACTTTGGTTTTGCATTTTAGATCTTTGATTCACTCATGGATTCATGGTTTTTGGGTATGATCAAACTTTTAAATGTTAAAATCACGAGTTAAGTGGAATTATGATGGTTCTTCAATTTCATAGCATTCAAGTGAGTCTGCTCACGTTTGACATAAAAAGCAGAGATCTCTCAATATCTCCCCAATTTTTCTTGTTAAATGAGGACAGGCATTCGCATTACCCTGTGGTTGACATTCCAAGTTGAATTGTTCTGGCTTGAAGCGCACTGAGTCAACATATTCATAATTTCATAAACATGCAATAACCGTTGAGGGAACAATGCAACCTTTCCACTATTTAAATTGTTCAATTTCTTCATATGCAGTTTATCTGCTGCCTTGTCTTATGGAAGTGCTTCAATGGCTATGGTTTTCATCAACAAAGCAATCATTATGCAATACTCATACTCGATGACTCTTCTTACTGTCCAGGTAGTTGAATGGAAGTTACCCTTTAAGCACTTAATTGTTATTGGTGGGAGTCATGTGTAATCTCATTTTATTTTCCCAATGTTGTTTTAGCAACTAGCGACGGCTCTTCTCATCCATATGGGTCAAGTAATAGGAGTTACGAAAGCCAAGGCTCTGAACATGGATACTGCAAGAAAACTTCTTTGGGTGTCACTTTTCTACAATGCTAATGTAGCCTTTGCTTTAGCAAGTTTGAAAGGAGTTAACATTCCGATGTATATTGCAATCAAACGGCTTACACCACTGGCTGTTCTAGTGGCTGGATTCTTTACTGGGAAAAAAAGACCTTCAAGACAGGTTTGCAGCTGACTATTTTAGTTCATTGCAAATATGGATCTAAATCTTTAGTGCATGATGTCTCTTTGCTATGTCATTGTATTTGTCTGGATATTGATAAATGAGATAAGCAATCACTTGTTTTTGTCTCCTGCTAGATGGGAAAGAATGGATATTGCCACCATGCCTGGAAAAAATCATAATCCTGCTCGTTCTTGTGCCAAATGATCGCCCATCGAATTTATTATTTTGTTCTGTATGAGGCAAGCAAGGTTTATCCTTCGCTTGTACTCAGTTATTGCATGATCATTATTCATTAGCAAGCTTCTGTTCATGAACATGATCATGATCAATCTTTTAGTAACTTTCAACTCCTTTTCATGATTTCCAAATCCAAACTGTATGCCATAGTCCTGCCTAAACAGTGTGTAGTGTGGTCAACTCTAGCAACCTTACCTCTTGGATTACAGATGGGTGTGTCTATTGGATGCATGATTAAAATCCTTCTAAAAAGAAGCACATAGTTTGAGACAATTCACTATATTTCCAATTCCAATATAATGCAAGTGGAAAAATTGACCGTCAAGAATGACTTTTCACCTCTCTATAACTAGGCTCATAACTTTCTGTTGTTACCTAGTAAATATAAATGGATGCATTTCTAGCTTTAGAATGCTAAATCTTGATCCCATCCATATAGAGAGAGTGGTGTTGGTTCATGGTCTGGTGAGCTAGTGGAGAGTGTGCCGTGCGAGTGATGATGCGTCTTTTGAAAGATGCAAGCAATGCTTCACTTTTGATTTTTTTATGATGTGAATAGGTGGCTTCCTATATCTACAATGCTGATCCTGCATGACCTAGTTAGAAAGACTGGTGCTTAGTTCACGGGGCTGGAGTTTGCTATGTAATTGGCAATGTGTCCTAGTTGTTGATGGTTCTGCCTCTATATAGTGTGAATGGACGAATTCTTCCATCCGCATTGTTTATTCCTTGTATGACCAAGCTAGAAAGTTTGGTGTTTGGTATTGGATTAGGCTTGTTAATGGAGAGTGAACTCCTTTTGGAATCTGGGCGCAAGCTGTGGTAAGTTATGAAGGCTCAAAGGGATCTGGTAAGAGTGACCAAAAAATGCTGTGTGTGCTGTCAAATGAGCGTTTTTCTGCTTATTGCATTGCATGCCCTTTAAGGACTGGGCAGAGTACATCTTCCTCATTGCCACCTAAGTTGGGAATCTTGTGCACTTTATCATGTGATTTTGCTTATGCCATCATGGCAGAAATGACTCAAAGCATTGGCGTTTGTAGGCTGTGGGTGGGGTTATTGTATCTTGATGACGTGTTATCCTGGACTACAGGCATCAATAATGGCAGCATACATCAAAGTTTTGCTTTTATGGACGTTTCCTTGTTTTTGAGAAGTGGATGAAAACAATGGGGCAGCCATTGTCCAGCCCTTTTTTTTGGGGTTCATTTATTCATTTAGCTTATAGCTTGATGGATGTTTAATTGGGAATTTGTTGGACAAGGTCGTCAGTGTAGACTAAGATCTGTTATTCTATGGGTTTTAACCAGCCACCTTGCTTCTTTTGGTTTTTAAAATAATGCTATTAAAATGAACTTTTCAATTTTTTTTTTAATCAAATAATAGACTTGAAATTAGCGTAAAATGGTTATTGACTTAAATTAATTGAATAGTCCTCCTTTGTTCCCACTTCCCTGTGTTGGTTGTAGGTCCCAACATCCTGTGCTTGTATGTCATTGATGTTACTAGTTTCCTATCGTCTTTCATCTTTCAATATGCACTGGATGACTGTTATCTCTGAATACATTTGAATGTGTAGGTGCTAATTGCTCTGTCTCTGGTTAGGTGACTATCTCAGTGATGCTGACAGCCACGGGGTGATTATTGCTGCGCTGGGAGACTTTTCCTTTGACCTTTTTGGTTATAGCATGGCCCTCACATCTGTCTTTTTCCAGGTTATCTCTTGTGTTGATGTTTATAAATGTATTCAATGTGCTTGCACAAGTTCTCTCTTGATTCTTGCTCGTACAGTTTGTTTGGCTTCTAATCCTTGCTGCTAGTAATGGATCCATTATTTGCCACATTTGTTTGTGCTATAAGAGTATGAAGTTTCTGATTCTGGATGCAGACAATGTATCTAGTCCTAGTGGAGAAGTCTGGTGCTGAGGATGGGCTCTCTTCAGTGGAGATCATGTTCTACAACAGTTTTTTGTCACTTCCTTTTCTACTCTTGCTCATCACAGCTACGAGAGAGTTTCCTCATTCTTTATTTTTATTAATTGACAAGGTAAGAATTAAGGAACAGATCTTGATTTTGTATCCACGTAATTAGTAACCTTTGTGACTTTATAAGGCTGATGAATGTCTTGATGTTATCATGAGTTGGTAAAAGAATGAGTCGTAAGACAGGCTATACAGAAGTGAATAGAAGTTAGAACTACAAAAAATTGATAGCTTCTTTTGATTGCAAATTAGTATGCATGTCACTTCATTCTAATCTGTACATCAATGACTGTTTGTTCTTCTTATTTGTTAAATTGTAATGTGGTACAATTCTAGTTTTCTCAGTGATTATGCTTGTTTGCTATCATTCTTTTCTGTCAGATTGATTGTTGTTACATTTTGTGGGTGGCAGAGTTCTTCCTTCACATTTTTGGTGATCTTTGCTGCTTCTCTGATAATGGGCATAGCTCTTAACTATACCATGTTCTTATGTACCATAGTCAACTCTGCTTTAACAACTACTATCGTAGGAGTTCTGAAAGGTGTTGGGTCCACGGTATGTATCTTGGCCCTCAGTTTGTTACTTTTATTTTTGCATCAACAGTTTGTTACTTGAAAAGGGGGAGGGCATAAATGCAAGAAAAAAAATCTCTTTGCTAACTGTGTTGGAATTTCCTAGTATCATATAAAATTACTACTTAGATATGGTTTCTTGGGCCATTTTTTTAGGTCAATATGAGTACCGCATGATAATTTGGTTTCCTTGTATGATTCTCAGACGCTTGGATTTGTCTTGTTGGGAGGAGTGGAAGTACATGCTTTGAATGTCATTGGATTGGTTATCAACACCGCTGGAGGTGTCTGGTATTCTTATGCCAAGTACCTGGAGAAGAAGAACAAACCCCTAAAGACGATCCCGGATATAGAGTCTTATCGAAAATAATAGGATTCTGACCTCAGGTCATCTATGATTTTTAGTTACCAATCTTTGATATCGATACCATGCATACTGGTAAGTGCATAGCAATGGCATGTATTACTATTGTTTGACAAGATTTGCTTGCACTTACCATCATTCATCTGTTATATTGTTATACGAACCTCAAAATGGACATTTTTTGTCCTATTTTGTTAAATGTATGTTAAATGAAGATAAAGATTCAAGACATCTGATATGTTCCTATATCCTCAGAAAATGTTTCTCCTCCCTCTCCCCCTCTCCCCTTTTCTTCTCCCTTCTCCCTCCCCTTGTGAATTTGTGATGTTGGTAGTTTTTTTGTTTTAATTTTTTTCCGGAAGAGTTCATCTGTGTTTACAGAATTATTTATTGTTATTGTTAGAATATTTAAAAAGCCTCAATGGCCACTATTACTGTTCAATGTGAACAGTATTAGCAGGGTGTAATGTAATTATTTATTTATTTCTTTAGGAAGGGCATTTAGTTTGTGTGAGAGGGGCTTGCGAGGGGAAGGCTATGGAGCATGTTGTTTTCCCCTCCATCTTTCCTCGCGCCTTTTTTATGTGTTCTTCAATCTACAGCATTCCCATTTTTGTCATTTGGTAAGACGCATGGGCTACAACAGCGGGACTCAGTGATCACGAAGCCCTCCTTTTCTAGCTCTTCCCTCTCTCTCCCTGTAGCTTCGTCTTCACTCTCCCCTTCTTCCGCATCCTGAACCTCTTTGTATTTGTTCGGTTGTTCCCTCCTCTGTATGAAATGCAGCACGGAGATGCCAATACTTGAAAGGGCTCCCTAGGCTACTCTTCTTCTGGACCTTGACATCAATCAACGGCCTCAGCAAGGTTTGGTTTTTTTAATTAAAAAATATTCCCTCTCCTCTTTCGCTGAAATGACTTTGTGATGGTTGTCTGATATCTAATTTTTGCAGGTTATGTTGCATTATCTCTCTCTGTGGATGTATGATTTAGCTTCAAAGAGGTTTGCTCACATTCACTGCAGCTTTCAAATACACAAGAATTCTTCTCCTTTGGCATTTTATTTTTGCACAGATCAGTAGGGTTCTTGTTAAGCTTTTATGCTGTTCTAGTCCACAAAAAAAAAAAAAAAAATGGTGTTGTTTTTGAGTTTAATATGAGTAATTAGATCTTTGTATTAGTTTTGCATACGTAATCTAGGGATAGGATTTTTGTTTTACAATTTGAATCTAATTTGATGTGCTATAGCTGTTGATTTTTTTGTTAGGATTTATTAATGTTTCCATGCTGATTCTTCAATGTATTCTGTTTGTAGCTTTCTAATTTCCTTGTTGATGACTTAAGACGCCTTTTGGTTCAAAAGGTTGGAATGACATGGAATTAGGAACGAAACCAACAATTATGGGAATGATTTGTGATTTTTAACATACCTTAAGATTTGAGTGATACCTCAGAGGCTCAGATGTGTGATTGCAATTAAAAAAAAAATTGTGAACCAAACATGAACTTTGGGAATTAGTGATTTCGTTCCCGTTCCTAGTGCCAAAAACCAGTGAACCGAGCAGCCCCAAGTAACGTTCCTTACACACGAAGCATTTTATCCCTTGAAGCTCTTCAAGCAAATCTCTTCTATTTCATTTGTATTGTTTTTGGGTTCTTTTCATCTGCTGATTTCTTGTTGCCTACACTAACCATCTTGGTATATGCAGCATTTCCCCGAGTTGTGGTTCAGTTCATTGTGGGTTTGTGTGGTTTTTCGTTTAGTTATCTTTTGAACTTGAAAACAGGTTTATTGACAAGCCGGTAAAACATCTCTTCTTGGTCTTCTGTTTGATCAGCCACTGTCTGCAAATGGCTAGGAGTTGGCTGTCACTGGCCATGAGGTGGAGCTACTGTTAAGGCATTCATGGAGTTCTCAACGGCCATTAAGTCTCATCTTTGTGCTTGTTTGATCTGAAATTCGCTATTTGGACCAAAGGTTGTGTCGTCAAGAATACCTTAACTAGTCTTATGCCTCAGTTCTTGGTTTGATCCGTGCTCAGGAAATAATCTTGTGAGCTCATCTTCACTCTCTGGATTTGTCTTTCAATGGGATTAGAGGTAAGATTCCTGACTGTCTTGGAAAACTCAAGCATCTAGAAGTGCTGTTTCCTCCCCACAATAATCTTGTGGGCTCTGAGCTATTGTTTGCACTTCGCTGTTTGTTATGGATGAAACAAGGTCATTGAGACTAAGGCTCAGCAGGATTCATGAAGACCTGGAGTTTTGTGGTTGAAATAAAGTTGTTTACACTGGTGCTCCTGTGTTCATTAAGATCCTCTCCAGAGGCCAAAATGTTTGAAATTCCTGTGAGTATCATGTGTATGATATCGGATGGCGACGAAGTTTATAGCAGTGGTCGATTAACTTAGTAATGTATTTCAGAGGAGTTATTAAAAACCAAGTTCGAATCATGTCCACTTTTGCCTTTGTGCCTTTATACCTAAAAACTATGTTTGTATACAAATCTAATAAGACGATAAGCTTATATATACGTAAGTTTGTAGACAAATCTAAATAAGATGATAAGTTTGTTGAAGCAGTGAGTAGTACTCTGTTTCCTTTCTCCCTCCCCAGGATTCGATTATTGGGAGCGGGGAGGGGCCACAATTTCCTCATTTGAGGAAATTTTGGGGGAAATTGGTTGGGCTTTGACACCTCTCATTTTTTTTCCGACTCAGTAAGCCTTTTGGGCTTTTCCCGAGATAGGGGATCGGAAGATGGCCTGTTTACTTATTCAAAAAAGATGATAAGCTTTAAGGGAGGAAAAAAGAACAAACATTACATGCCAAAAACTTGGGATAAGCTTTTCATGCATAAGAATTCCTTGAATACACCGACATTTCAGCATCAGAGGTGATAACATTAAAAAAAATGCTAACTACTTAATATACAATCCAAATTTCTGAAGTAAACAGTGATCAATCCGTGGGGGAATTGGGTGACTCTTTTTGTTATTTCTTCCATTGAGGCATCCTTTGGACCACAACCTGAATGGCATACCAAAAGAAATGCACCAACATCTCAAATTATAATAGCAGGACCGGTAAAAATAAAAATTATAATTAATAGATTTAAAAATCAAAATAATTTAGACCTAGATCTCCATAAATTCCACAGAAACGGGATTTACACTAATTGTTGTTGTTAAAATAATTTAAAAACTTTAGAAGAATAGTGTGCCCTAAATTTCTTGTACAATTTCTTTTGCGACAGGTGATATATGTAGGCATGTAGCTAAACTTTTACAAATCTCTTCTCCTCCCAAAAAAAAGAAAAAAATAAAACATTTCATAAGATATTACTCTCTCTGTTCCATATTTATTGATAAAAATTCAAATTTTTTAGCCTCATTTTATTGTCAAAATATAATTCTCAAAATTTTAAAGGACAAAAAAATTAAGAGTAATTAATGTACAATCTCCTAATAAGAAAAGGGAGACAAATTTTAAAACTTAGTTTTTCTCCTTTTTATATTTGTTAGCATTTAAACATATTTTCTATCATTTCTCATATTTTATAATGAATATGGGGTGAAGGGAGTATATTAATTTCTAATGCAAATTCTTATATTTGTTTGGGAGTATATACTTGCAGGTGACACGTTATTATGTTTGGCCTACAAAATTCCTCTACTTTTCCTTTCGTCCAGCCATTTGTTGACGTAATTTCGAGAGCATATACTCCCAAAGTATATATACACAGCTCTGAATTTTTAAGTATACCTTGCCAGAATTTTCCTTATTTCCAACAATGGTTTGGCAAGCTAGCCTCCATGATTCAGGTTTCTGAAAAAACCAACATATACAATCTCAATATTATTTTTTTTAAAAAATTCAACACTAATGAAAATACTGGACTACAAAATATTACAGTTGTAAGATCATGTCGATAAGAAAAAAGAAAGAGAAATACACAGTTGTAATAATTATGAAAACTTGCCTTCTTCAGATATCGCAGTTCGGTATTTGTTCTTTCATTTAGAAGATCCTTGCCATCAAGAACCTGCAAGTTAAAGACCAAGTTTTCTTATAAAAACATTCGCGCTCCGTGAATGATTCATGACATACGAATTATACTTTTATTATTTTTTTCTTATTTAATTAATTATATTTTCAAAAAGGATAATATGATAGTTGATTATATTGTCAAATTATAATGTGTTATAAGGTTTAGAGTTACCTTTACATCCTCACACTCGTAAGAGTTTTTATGTATACTTACTAATGATAATATTGGTAGAGCCCTTGAGAGAAGTACTACCTAATGTTCTTTGTACTTGTCTTCCAAAAAACAAATATTCGCCCTATTTGGTAATTAATCGTAGTTATTAGTTAATATCTCGTGTGTATTAGTTGGTTGTATTAACTGTTTTTAAAAAAGATATTAGGTAAAATTAGTTGTTTTTGAAAATGTTGTTTGGTCAAATTTCACTTGATGCTCATATTGTATTTCGTTATTTCTATTAGCATGTTCATATATTTCCGGATCATATGTCAATAAAAGATTTGACGAAAAACTAGAAATTGCAGGAGGATTTTAGATATTTTTTTTTTAAAAAAATTGTAACTCATGAGACTACGGATAATCTTCGGAACTATAAAATAAATTGTGACAAAAAAATTAATTATCAATTAATGAGTACCTCAACAATGCACGTTCCACAAGTTCCACCGCCTCCACAATTCATCAATTTCCCCTGTTTAGCAAATTTAAATGACATTACTTAGCTTCTAACAAAATGCCCCTCCACTCCCCATAAACTAGAAAAAAATATTTATTTGAAGTATATAAATAAAATGGATGTCTGTAATTTAAACTAATATATATATATATATGATGTAATTAAATAAAAAATATTATAATAAAATAAGGAATTAAATTAAAAAATAAAAATGAATCAATCCTAATATATCGGTATATTTTTGGTGTACTTTTTGTCCGCAAATACTAAATATAGAGTTTTGTTGCAAATTCTTATATCTATTTGGGAGCATATACTCTCGGATAACACGTCATTATAGGCCCACAAAACACTCTATTTTTCTTTCTGTCCAACTATTATTGACATTTGTCCTGTGAAGCATATACTCTCAAGTGTATAATTGACGTTTTGGTTTTTGTTGTAACAAAGGCAACCATGCATACGTTAAATAAAAAACAGAATGTCTTATATGCACCTAAAAATATCTACTTCTCACTATATATTAACATAGTAATTAGACGAACGGAAAAATAGGGTGTCTAATAAACCTACCGTAACAATATATCACTTGATATTATATACTCGAAGATCATTTAAGAATTTTCAGACAAAAGAAAGTGTGAATAACTAAAGTACGCAAAGGGCTTATCATCAACTTACATACGTGGCATAAAGCTCTATCTTGTTATCCAGCATTATGTTCCTCAGCAACTTCTCACCACTAGCTACTCTCACTTTATCTACCTCATCCCCATCTTTAGGCTTCCATAATTAGCAACAAAAATAAATAAATAAGTAAATCTCCCAACAATTATAGCTAAAAAATAAAATGGGAAGAAGATGAAGAAACATTAACTAATTTATACGGTCGATGAACTTTAATTTCAAAACTTTATGTTAACGTATACACAACTTTCATCATCGAAAGAAAATAATAAAGTTTGACTACTGTACATACCCCGATAAACTCAAGCTCAATTTCAGGCTTAGAGGACTCGGAGGATGCTGAATCGGATGAAACCGGCGCGGAGGAGGCAAAGAGGGGTCTTCTCTGAAGGGCAGAGAA
Organism: Talinum fruticosum; assembly: GCA_021018815.1. Taxonomy (NCBI): domain Eukaryota; kingdom Viridiplantae; phylum Streptophyta; class Magnoliopsida; order Caryophyllales; family Talinaceae; genus Talinum; species Talinum fruticosum. The sequence continues at coordinate 8,922,630 of JAITYX010000006.1, read as the reverse complement.
AGTGGGCTTGGGGTTAAATCGGACTCTATTGATAGTAGTTTCGTATCGCCGGAGAGTGGTGGTGGGCGGGGAAATGGGCAATGGTGTAGCCATGACTAGCTAGCTTGTTAATTGTGGGTTCCTTTGATTTTGTGGTAGGAAAGTTTATGTTGTGGTCGTTTGTGGGGGAAATGTTTTTGAGTTGTGTGTTGAGGTGGACAAATATATGAGCCTCAGAAACATCTCAAAGGTTCTATGGCTCACTTAGTTCTAGGAATAGGTGGACGTTTCTATGGCCACTTGTGGCATTTGACCTTATGGGCTTGGATTCAACAAGTACAAATCAAGGTGGAGGCTTGCCCTTTTCTTTGAATAATTAATCTCGAGACTGACTAATAAGGTAGTCGCATGAGTTAAAATTTTTCTTTCTATTTTTTAAAAATTTTCAACACCCTATTATTAGTTTTCCTTTTGTCTAACTATCTATTAACATGTGACTCGAGAATATAATGTATCATACTCTAAGAAATATAATCTAACAACCGATATATTAAATAAAATGATAAGAGCTTTGCAGCAGAGAGCTAAGGTTTACCTCAGCCAAGTTGTCTGACTTTTTTTTATTAGTAGATGTATAAAATGTATATGAGTTAAATAAATCTTAACAATTAAAAAAATTCAGAGAAACGATAGTAAACAAAATAAGAAAAAATCAAAAACAGACAATTACGGACATGTCTATAAACAGTAACACGAAAACGGTGCTAAGATTGTCAGCTAGAAAGCCAACTCTTAATTACAATCTTGAACAAAAAAATGTGATGGCCATATCTCTTTTTTGACGTCAATAAGTTGACCTTTTTAGGGTAGTTATTTTTCAACATATATCTTATGATTCACCGAAACATTTATGTGGCTTCTAATTTTTAGCAAGAATATTGCGTTTTAGTTAAAATGTTTTTGACATTGTGACTCATCGAAGTATTTATGTATCAACTCTTTGTATTTGAGCTAAAAGGCGAGAGATATGTTAGGAGTGGAGTCTAATCAAGTCAAGGCTCAGGAATCATTAATCGCATGCGTTACAACCGACACGGGATGTTTTCCAAGCAGCCCAGCTCGTGCCCATTGCGAGAAATCAGCCCGGGACTTCCAGCAGCTGCCATGGCCTGCCCCGTGTCCAATGACACGGGTCGTGCAGGCAGCACGGGCAACCCGTGTTGCCCGGCACGGGGTCGTGCTCAATGCTAGCTGTTGAACTTCGCTTGTTTTGGCCGTTTTCGCTCGGTTAATGCGATTTTAGTGTGATGTACATGAGGTTTAGCTATATAATTGCTGCTTGCGGACCTCCATTGTTGTATCCCACACAAAATACGAAGCTTCTCTTGTAACCAAATCATCTAGTGAATTATTCGTAATTTTTTTCCCAATTTTAAATTTTTCCACGTTAAAAACTCGCGTCTCAATTTTCTCTCTTTCTCTTTGCCTTTAGTTTACTGTTTGAGTTGTGGCCTTAATCCTCCATCAAGTTCCTGTGATGATCATCAGCTTGGTCACCAAAAGTATTAGATGGAATAAACCATTAGGAGGATACCTTAAAATGAATTTTGATGGTTCACTCATTAACACTAATACAAATATTGGAGTCATTATATGACAATTGAAGAAGATAGCACATTTTTCTTTAATTACTAAGGGCGTGTTCGATAAAATTAGTTGTTTTAGTGGTGATTAAGCTGTTTTAGTATCTCGTTAGATGTTTTATTAGCGATTAACTCATTACTCGACTAGTGGTTAGTGGTTAGATGTTTAACTAGTGATTTAAAATAAGCGTATTTGGTAATAGTAGATGTTTAAGTAGCAGATTTTTATAAAATGACTTAAAAGGACATAATGGATAAAAGCTTTTAGAAAATAAAAAGAAGAATTTCAGAAATTATGTGCAAATACGAGGTAGTGTTTTTGAAAACGTTACTTTCAATAACTTTTCGAAAACACTACCTAAAACACTAATCATTATGTCAAAAATTACTTTGCCAAACACTTATACTTTTAGATAAGTAGTGTTTTACTTTCTCTAAAATACTAACCACTAACTCAAAAGTTACTATCGAACACACCCTAAGTCTATACCTCTTACTATATAAGAATTTGGGATATATTTTTTAATTTTTAAAATATTTTTATATAAATTTTTTTAAAAATATAATTTTTTTTTAAGTTTCTATCATTTTCAATCCAATTAGTATATGAACCTCTTTTATAAATAATTACGGGAGAACTATAACTAAATATAATTTTCTTCACATAAAGGAAGTTTGTCTAGAATAAGTGAAATATCAAAATATATAATATGGTTGTCCCATTGAAATTAAAATTGTTTATTTTTCAAAAATTTGACTTCCTTTTTTAATAATAAGTTTACTTGATTGCTTATTCGTGACGTATAAATAATTATTACAATACTATTGTAGAGTTTTTGTTAGTTGATAATCTTTTTAAAAAATAATTGAATAATTTATCATATTAATCTTTTTTTTTGCATGACATATTATATTTATTTTGTTATTTATACAATCATTAATTATCTACTACATATCATCCTATGTGGCAATCATACGTGTCATTCATACATGAACTCTACTCGAACTTTTAATATATATATATATATATATATAGACCATATCCATTGAGAATTAGGGATTTAGATGAGAAGTAGGAACTTTCAATCTTCACCCTTCATTTATAATATAATGGTTGAGATTAAACCCGAACTTATACCCATTAAATCACTCATTTAGCTCCCACTCCCCCTTTTCTCTCTCCTTGTTTTGATGACCGCCACCATCGCTGGACTCGCCACCGTCACGGATCGTTGCCGCTGCCATCGGACTTCGCCGTCGCCGGAAATGTCGGACAAATTGGTGGTTGACACGAAGGAGAGAGAAAAGGCTCCTCCTTGATGGGGTTCACCATGCCCTTTCGTCGCCGGAAATGTCAACCGCTAAATTTTCGGCGGGCTCTCTTCTCCGCATCAACCACCAATTTGGTGGATATTTCCGGCGGCAATGACGGTCATCAAAACAATGAGAGAAAAAAGAGAGAGTAGGGGCCAAATGAGTGAGTTAGTGAGTATAAGTTAGGGTTTAATCTCAACCGTTAGATTATAAATGAAGGGTGAAGATTGAAAGTTCCTAATTTTCATCTAAAACTTTCATCTAAACCTCTCTCTCTCTCTCTCTCTCTCTCTCTCTCTCTCTCTCTCTCTCTCTCTCTCTCTCTCTCTCTCTCTCTCTCTCTCTCTCTCTATATATATATATATATATATATATATATATATATATATATATATATATATATATATATATATATAAATCCTCAACATTAGCTTCATGATTAATTTAGTATCAGATTGTTTTACACAAAAATTTATACTTTTACTAATGTATTGCATTTAAAACATGTATTGTGTAATTGAAAATCGGACTCGACTAAAGATCAACTAAAGCTAGACCGGACCTAATTGAATCGACACAATTCTTGCCCCGTGATTGGGCCTTGTTCGGTATTTGGTCATGTCGGGTTTCCTGGTGTACTTGTGGGTCCGACATGGACTGACTTTTTCTTCTTTTTTCCTTTTTCTTTTTCAAAAAAGGTACAAAACCAAAATTGGGGCTTGGGGATTTTAATTTTTTGGGTTTTTAATCTCCGATGCCTTTTGTCTTAATTAACTTCTTTAAGTGTGTCTCCTCTCTATACTTTACAATAGTTTCACTCGTGCCCAATGCTCCCACTCCCTTCTAATCGTCTTGTTGTTAAAGTTTTTCTCTCTATTGAGTCTCTTATCTCTTTCGACACCAACGCTCGGTAAAGTGTAAATCCCTATCTTACCAACTATTACTTACGCGTTGCTTGCAACTTTCTCTTGATTCTTGGGTAGGAACCTCTCATTCTTTTTGCTCAAATAGTTTTTAAAGCTAATTTTTTTAGAGAGCCATCATTATGCAAAAGGACGTCAAATGCTATATCTTGTTTAAATTTAATTATAACATAATGAACACTTTTTCTATGCTTAGACTCAAGCAAGACAATAATTTTCTTTTTTCTTTTTAAAAAATTCTCCCTTTTAATTTTTTTAATTATTTAGATTCTTACATTTCAAATTTACACCTTCTGCTCTCCTTGATCCCTTGAGAGTTAACTTGAAACCCTATACCCTAATTCCAATTTCCTCCATTGCTAGACCGAGCTGTCTACTATCCACTCGTGACTCGCCTCTCACCACGCTACTTAAGGCCCAATGTTTACAACCTACGACAAATTATAGGCTTCGCCGCCAGCTCATCTCAAGTTCGTTTGATCATGCTTTTATTTGGTTAATTCTAGTTGTATTCATGTTGTTCAATTTTTGAATTTGCGTATCTTTAGTTTTTATTTTGATAGACAGGAATGTGTTTTGTTATGACACAAGTCATAGGACATTCAATCATTAATTGTTTGAAGTGGATTTAGATACCTCAAACATTAAAAGATACTATGAAGATGGGAAGCTCATCGACAATCACTTCGAAAAATTACATCATAGAAGTATTCTTCGCATTTGCCTTTGACATTGGTGAAATGAAATTATAAAAAATTAGTCAAAATTAAAAAAGAGCAGGTTTTGAATTTTTGTTGGTTATTGATTCAAACTTTTTAAAAATTTGAATCAATTAGTTTCAAATAATCGATTTGCAATACTAATGATAGGTTGGGCATTAGGTAGAGTGCCCATGATGTCACTTGAATTGGGTCGGAAAAAGAGGATCATGACCCTCTAAATATGTTAGAGGATCGAGATACTAATGGCTTTGCCCATTAATGCAATAAACATGGTCAAGGCCGGACCAATTATAAATCAACAAAAAGGCTCGTCCTCAACCCTTCCTCTCCACTCTATCTATTTTCTCAATTCGAAGAACGCTCGTCTCTCTCTATTCTCTCTCTTATCCCTTTATTGTCTCGCTCTTCTTCCTCATTAGTTGCCACCATGACGCTGTCTCGAATTTGACCCCAATTTCGTCATTCATGCAAGTTGTCTGTAATCTGTCCATTGTGTTTTGTCATACCCTCTCTCTCACATCCTTTCCATCCAAAACTCGTCTATTTGGTCCCCTAAGCCTCCTGTGGTAAGTCCACTTTCTTTCTCTCCTTTCTACTCACTTATTTTGATATGTTTCGTTCTTCTTTCTTTGTATTTATTTTAAAGTTTTCTTGTTTCTTTGTTTCTAATTTTTTGGAATATTCTTAAATTTTATTTTCTATATATATTATTTCCGCTCTATGATTTTTCAAGTTTTTGAAGTTGTTTTTGCGATTTTCTTATTTTTCTCAAAGTCACCTTTTTTGAGGACTTTATAGTGTTAATTTTCCTTCTTTACAAATCTGAATTACTTTTTTAGGTGGAGAAAAGAAAATAAAAAAATTAGTATTTTAAATTTATTACCTGCGTATTAGGCAACCGAGTCACCCGATCCCAGTCCTTTCAAGTAATGCTGGTCGCGTGTTCGAATGTTTTTAATGCGCAAATTGTATGTTTTTTTTTTCCTGCGTTTTAATTGACCCCCGCTTTCTCCTGAATCCCACACCCTAACTTATTAGACCCTCCTCCCTCCTCCCTCCTCCCACTCCCAGTCGCCCACCACTGCCACAACTGCACTCGACCGCCCGGCGCCGGCGCCACCCCTAGACCACCGCCACTCCGTGCTCGCCAGTCAACGACGCCGCCCTCTCTCCCTTGACAACTTGGTATGTAAAGCAATTTTCTCCTCCTCTTCTTAGTTCTTACTTTGATTCAAGTAATGGTTTGGATTTTGAGTTTTTGAATGAATTTTCTCCTCTTCTTCTTAGTTCTTCTTAGCTATCTGCCTCGCCTCTCTACTCCCTTGACCGCCGTCTGTGAGGTTCACCGCCAACCAACCAACGCCTGCGGCCTACCTGCTTGCTGCTGCCCATCGCGGTGCCTCCTCTGCCTGTGCCACCCGGTGCCCGCCCAGCCCACTGTCCACAGTTTTCTCACGGAGCAGTGGTGCAATGTCTTCTCTTCCTCCTTTAATACAAGTAATGGTTAGGACTTAGGATTTTGATTCACATTTTGTTTGGTATAAGAATTCACGTTTTGATTCGTTAAAAAATCGTTCACATTTTGATTCAAAATTAAGTTTGGTATAAGAATTCCCATTTTGATTGGTATAAGAATTCACATTTTGGTTTAAGAATTCACATTTTGCTAATAATTCACTTTCTTGATGCTTTACCAAGCAAGGAACTAGGAGGCAGAGGCAATTCTTGGCGTGGATGTGATTGGGTTGGGAATGGGGTGTTTTTTCCCTTTGGGAGAGTGAAAATTTACTAATTTTGGTAGCATAACATCAATGTAGAAGTGAGGATTGACTTATCGATTTGGGAATTTGATAATGAAATTTGGGAATTTAGAGATGGAATTTTGTAAATATTGGAGTTTGACGTGTTATGTAGAATTTGGGATTTTGATAGGTAACTGTATAAATTTAGCGTATCAAATGAAGACTAAAAAACATAAACCTATGACTCTAAAAGCATTTTTACTAATTGTGAATAATTTTTCACTTCAAAACCGAGTTACCCAACCATTGGAGTCCATACTCTCATCCCAAAATTTATTGTTGAATGAAGAAAAGGACAAAGATGCTGCTTAACCACCATTTAATATTAACTTAATTCCAATCCGCCTCTAAAAATTCTGGATCCACTATTGCACATCATGAATACAATTTATACATTTCGCTACTAAAATTTTGGCAAGCGATTAATTTTTTTTTTTATAGAGAGGCAAGTGATTATTAGCAAAGCATTAACAAAATTATCCAAATCCGAAAACCTAACAAAATTCGGGTTCAAACGGGCTGGGTCTAGATTAAAATTTTAAATCATAGCTTATAATTCCGACCCCTGTCGGTTTGAGTTCTGGATCCGCCATTGCTCACCAGGAATTAATTTCAACAAATGGTGGGTTTACTAAGCTAGTTTCTTTTTCATCTGATTGAAAAATCGCAAGATCTGTGCAAAATGTTACTTTTATATGGAGCTTCTGCAGAAGAATCTTATAAAAGAGTGAGATAAAAGAAACCATCTTGAATTAGGGTATTAATGTGTTAATGTGTGAAAAAGGGTACTTTGAAACTAAGTTAATCTGAGAATAAATTCAAGTCCAGACACTTGATATTAGAAGCATTTTAGCATCTTTATATACAAGCCTTCTCCTCTGGCAGGTTTTTTCTGGGCGGATCATAGCCTGGTTAAGGTCAGTAGGCCCATGCTGCAGCTCGACCCATTTTTACTTTTTTTGCTGACCCGCCTGACCCATTATAGTAATAGACGGACTCTTACCCTGCCCGGCCCGTCGCTACCTGTAACTGCAATCATTTATTTGTTGTTTTCGTCAAAATGATTGTAGGAACTAACACTTCAATCCTAAGTGGGTGACTTTGAGGGTATCACTTTGAAAGTGGCCTGCCTTTAGTTGAATTTAGACGGGTCTTCCGGAAGCCTTAGCCAATTGCTTTTGGTAGTTCTTTGTACTTTTGATGGGCTCACTTTCCCTGGAGTTTTGAGATTGCTCTGGTATCCTTTGAAGCCTAGGCCAATGGCTACCTAAGTGTTTTTTGGTTGGATATAATGTCAGCAAGGTATAAAGCAATCAATTATGTAATGCAATTAGCTATGTCATGTAATAGAAAAAAATAATTACATTTCCATGTTAGGTTATTAGAAAAGATTATTACAACTACAAATTTCAATAGTAATTATGTGATATGAATACAATTTAATGCAAACTTTCTAATAATTAAAATCAATGAAAAACAAATAAAAGGTAGAAGGAAGATGGAGAGATGCAGTTATACAAAGCTGATTTTTTTAATCTTTATAACTAAAGTCTACAAAGAGCTAAGGAAAAATAAGACGATATTGGTAGGAGAGAGAAGGCCCAAACTCAGGAAAGGGAATGGGGGAGAAGGCAAAGACGGACAGAGATAAAGTTGGAACTTATTATAAGGTGGTATTGTTGTCTGCCTTGTAGGAGTGGAGAGAAAGCTACAAGGGGTATGGAATGGAGCATCGGAGAGTGGAAGTATTGTTGAGAGAGGGAGCTTTGCAAGTGGGCCAAGTTTTGATTGCCAACGGATTGGGTTTTGATTACATGGATGGATGTAATCACAATTGTTTAGGGTAAGTCCAGCTTGTCCAATTAATTGTATTTGCATAGGAGGAGGTATATGTGATTATAATTAAATTTTTAACACATTCCTTTATTTTAACCAAACATGATATTGCAATCACCATTATCGTTGATTGCATTATTATGTTGATTGCACCAAAACAAATAACCCATTATTCCTTCTACAATTATTGCCAAAGGAGAGGCTGGTAGAAAGCTAACTAACTTTAGCCACTATAGTATTATTTTACTACAATACAAGGTTTGTACCATTGAGTGTTCAAATGTATCACAGAAACTTGAACGATGCTTATGTAGGTTTGAGTGTTCAAGGGTTCTAATTGGTGGACTTCTTGTTGCCAGGTAATTGAAGCAGAGTTGGTTTGGCTGTGGTGACGATTGGTAATGCAGTCTGCATAACCTGAAGCTTCGACTAGCATTAGTTCATGAGTTGATTGAAGTATCAGCTGCAGTTTCGGCAGAGCTCCACGACTCAAGAAGCCTCCCTGTACCTTTCGAGATAGGGGAGGATGAAATTCCAAATAGAAGATGTGACAGTCTACTTTCCGTATGACCATATATACCCAGAGCAGTATGCGTACATGGTGGAACTTAAACGAGCCCTTGATGCCAAGGGCCACTGCCTGCTGGAAATGCCTACTGGCACTGGGAAAACCATAGCACTTCTCTCCCTTATTACTAGTTATGCTCTTTCCAAACCCTCCAATCCAATTAAACTCATTTACTGCACCCGCACTGTCCATGAGATGGAGAAAACTCTGGCAGAGTTGAAAGCTCTTCATGAATACCAGGTTCGTCATTTGGGCCCTGCAGCTCGTATTCTTGCTGTTGGTCTCTCATCCCGTAAGAACCTCTGCATCAATCCATCTGTTGTCTCTGCTGAAAATAGAGACTCCGTTGATGCTGCCTGTCGCAAGCTCACTGCTAGCTGGGTTAGAGCTCTGGCAATGGAAAACCCTAATATCCCTACATGTTCATTCTTCGAGGATTATGAGAAGGCTGGTCCAGAGGCAACTTTGCCTCCAGGAGTTTACACTTTGCAGGATTTGAGAGCATTTGGCAAGGAGAAAGGATGGTGTCCATATTTCTTAGCTCGACATATGGTGCAATTTGCCAATGTTGTTGTTTACAGCTACCAGTATCTACTTGATCCAAAAGTAGCAGGGATAATATCTAAAGAGATGCAGAAAGAGTCTGTGGTTGTTTTTGATGAGGCTCACAACATTGATAATGTATGCATTGAGGCACTTAGTGTTAGTGTGAGAAGGCAAACACTTGAAGGCGCCAGCAGAAATATTTCTAGGATGTCTCAAGAGATTGAGAGGTACTTGAATTCTGATTTTGTTTGCCTTTTACCTGCACTGTTGTTCATGACCCTATCTTTTGTTCTAATCTTCCTCGGTAAGCTCATTACATCCTGTAAGCTTTATAGTTTAATATTAAGAGATTTCCTGAACCATTTGATATGGTAGGAAGGTTCAAGGCCACAGATGCAGGGAGACTACGTGCAGAATATAACCGCCTTGTGGAAGGCCTGGCACAACGGGGAAATTTGCCAAGTATGTCGATAGTTATTTGTAGCAAATTTTCTTCAAGATTTATATTTTTTCTGCCGATATAAATTTCTTTCACTGTACACAACTTATGCTTCAGATACATTTTTCAGTTGGCGATACATGGTTGTCCAACCCAGCTCTGCCAGACGATATTCTCAAAGAGGCAGTACCAGGAAACATCCGTCGAGCAGAGCATTTCCTTTCTGTGTTACGCAGATTAGTGCAATATCTCAAAGGTCGTTTGCAAACTGAGAATTTTGAAAAGGAGTCACCTGTTTCTTTTGTGGCATCCGTAAATGCTCAAGCTGGACTTGACCAGAAAACGTTGAGATTCTGCTATGATCGCCTGCACTCTCTGATGTTGACCCTGGAAATAACTGATACAGATGAGTTCTTACATGTTCAAACAATTTGTGACTTTGCGACACTGGTGGGAACATATGCCAGGGGATTTTCGATTATTATCGAGCCCTTCGATGAGAGAATGCCTCATATACCTGATCCTATTTTGCAGGTTGTTTATTCGATCACATTTTTAATTTTATAATTTATAATAATAATGTAGGATCATTTAGCAATTTAGCAAATTACTGTTGCTCTTACTTATGGGTGACCCCTCCCCCTAAAAAAAAAAACACAAGAGGAAGTTTCTCTGTTTTCTACAAAGTATTGCAAAATCCAGCCTCCAGGCCTCATCCACCGATCTCTTTTTCTGTGATGTACCATGTTTTTTGGCTGTTCTACTTCACATTTCATTATTTAATTTCTATCTGTTCAGTTTTTCCATACTTTTTTTCTGTTTTCTAATTTTATCTTTTGCTGTTTGGCATTTGGATCACAGTTGAGCTGCCATGACGCTTCTCTGGCTATAAGGCCTGTCTTTGAACGTTTCCAGACAGTTGTAATCACCTCAGGAACTCTAAGCCCTATTGATCTCTACCCTCGCCTCCTTAATTTCAATCCTGTAGTCAGTAGGAGTTTTACCATGTCCTTGACAAGGGATTGTATATGTCCAATGGTGCTCACCCGTGGAAGGTAAGGGCTTTGCCTTGGATCAAACTTTATATACCTTCATAAGTGATTGTGTTTTCTGACAATTTAGTTCTTTTTTGTTTTTTTGGAAAGACAATGTACTTCTTAGGATCGGTTACATTGTCCCAGTTATTGACTGACATGTTAAGATATTCTCTAATTACTCATCCTTTATGTGACTTTGTTCTTTCAGCGATCAACTTCCAGTCAGCACAAAATATGATATGAGAAGTGATCCTGGTGTTGCGAGGAACTATGGGAGGCTGTTGCTAGAAATGGTGTCTGTTGTTCCTGACGGAATAGTGTGTTTCTTTGTTAGCTACTCGTACATGGATGCTATTGTTAATACTTGGAATGAAACTGGAATTCTGAAGGTACTGTTGGAATTTGAATATTAAGTTAAAAAATAAACTTACCTTTTTGTAATCCATTATTGTGCCTGTTTGTCTGTTATGGTGATTTGCAGATACTAGTTGGATCAGTTGTGAAATTTTCTATTGTTTATTTTTTTTTGGGTACTTTTTTTTTGGGGGGGTGTGTCTCACGTATTCATTGTTGCACACTTGCACATTATTCTTTGTCTACTTTGAGGGAAAGTATTTCCTGCGTAACTAATTCGAACCTCCGTTTCCTTACAGGAAATAATGCAGCATAAGCTTGTATTCATTGAGACTCAAGATGTGGTGGAAACTACATTGGCTCTGGACAATTACCGCAGAGCTTGTGATTGTGGCAGGGGTGCTGTCTTTTTCTCTGTTGCAAGGTACTCATACACTTAGTCTGTGAGACATTCTTTCTAGGACTTTACATGACCCTAGTTTTATATTTATATCAATTTTTGTCCCTATTTTCACCACAAACAATAAGAAGACATGCTGGGACATTTAGTTTTTGTAATCTTGTGAAACATTCTTTTGACATGGAATTTAGCTTTTCTCACTTCTTCCTTTTGACTTTCCTTAGTGCCCCCCCAAAAAAAAAAAAATTCTTTTATTTCTCATGTTGTAATTATGTTTTCTGTCTGATTTGAAGTTTGGGTTGGGGGTTGGAAAGCTGTTGACTACATAGTTCTAATTTAAATCCCTGATTGTTGCATTTATCCATTTGAGACATATGAACTTGCACAGCAATTTTGTATTATGCATCAGCTGGTTCATGCAGTTCTATGTCATTTGATAGCATGCTGATTGCGGAATGGAAAAATAAGGTAAAGTGTTGGTTCTGTTCTCACTTCAGTTAGACACTGCAGTGTGTGAAAGGGCTGGGGAAAGGGGGAAGGATCAAGGATGTGTTCTTAGTTTAAAAACTGCACTCGATTGGGGTGTGAGGCTCAAACCTTATTGCCTCAATTTCCTTAAGTGATGGGGTTTCATGACATTCAATGTATCTTGTGTCCCGGTGTCCCTAAAGTCAATGTGCAACGCATGTGCCTTGAGAGAGGGAGAGATAATATTCTGCCAGAGCTCTAACTTTTCCTGCAGATTTGTACTTCTTGAAAACAATTGATATCATCTCACAGAAAAATCCTTACGTAATTGTGTGAAATTCCTTCAAATTAAACTATTGAAGATTCCAATTGATTTAATCTTAATTCTTGAGTTGTAGATGAGGCCAAGAAGATGATTTTATCAAGATGATTTTATCATATGATTGTTCCTGATGGCATACTGCCTGAGTTCTCCAAAATGGACCTAAAATACTATGTAACATCTCAAGCGTGAGCATACAGTCTTGATTTTACAGTTCATGGCCGTCAAATAATCCCTAAACATTGGGTGTGTGTTAGCTTTTAGTTTGGAAGTCCTTAGAGGCGCTCAGGTGAGTGCTAAACTTCTTAATTCATTCTAATAACTTCATTAGTTCCATCTTCTGAATTTTAGTAAGGTTATATAATACCTTTCATCTTAAGGGTGTAAGGAGATACTAACTGTTGTACCTCAAAAACCACTTTGTACGCGCTTAATATCTCCTTTAGAACCTCAATGAGTATAACGTTTTCATCAGCACCGTCTTGTAGATCTTAAATGTGTTCTTGAAATGCCCAAGGAAAGGCATTATGGTGGTATCATAGAACTGTTTAGAATGGTTTGAGGCACCCTTAATTCTCTCGGGGTTGTTAAGGAACACATTGTCACCATTTGACAACTTGGAAATTCTCCAAAAATCCTGAAAGCATTGTATTATATCCTTCATTTTATGGCTCCCAATAACTTAATTTTAACCTTGAATTAATCACTTAATTTCCAATGCAATTTTGTGTGGTTCATTGAGGCATTCGCCTTGGCAAACATCAAGTTGAGCCGAAGGGGCACTAGCATCTTACATTTCAAGAGAGGAGGGAGGAAACAGTGAAATATTTAAACATAAAGTTTCGTTCACTTTGATACTTGTTTGAGACAATTGATGCATTTTGAGCTAACAGTCTCAAACAATTGCATGAAACGTCTTTGACTTGAACCTTGAATTAAAGATTCTGGTTAATTTAGACCCTCCGACCTAATTATATGCCAGGCAGCCAACAGTGGAGCTTTGGGCCCAACCTAAAAAGATGATCATCATCTTTTTGGGGGCAGGGGTGGGGTTATAATAAGAAGCTTTTCATTACTAAACAGAGAAAAATTAATTTTCTAAAATCATCAAAGGGAGAGAATCAATTTAATTCAAGCCCCTAGATGCATAATTTTACAATTTGAGCTTTCTCTCTATTTGACATTTTTTCCTCTATAAATTGCAATCTCCATTTCACTATCTGTGCAAGCTCTTAAAGTATCCTGTTAATATCGTCCCACTTAACAATTATGGCATCTTTTATCTCTTCCCTCCATTTAAAAAAAAAGAGAAAAAAATTACTGCTGTTGTGCCCATACACAATACTCTTCTTTTATTTTGACAGAGTTTGTTTCAACACCAAATTAGGCAATCTATGCAAATCTAATCTGCTGGATGTAACCGCAAACCTGTTCAGCACCATTCTGAGAAGTTGCTGACTGAATTGGCATTGAAAAAGAATAGGAGGGAGTGTGTCCCCTCAGCAGATTGACACAAGCGAAAATTGGAGTCAACAGGTTCAACTTCATCAACCTGTCGTTAGTGTCTAACTTCCCTAGCACAGCTCTTGGGCAGCAAAAGGCATGCTTGCTAGTCATCTAGCTAGGAAATCCATGTCCTCCCGTTTGGCTAAGTTTCATCATTCTTCCATGACCAAGCAAACTTAGAATACTAATATGTCAACTATTTAGTTGTGTCTGTTATGTGGGCGCCTTCACCTTGCACCTTAGTTTTGGCGCAATAATATGTATTGCCCCTTTTAAATAAGGTTATACTTGAAGTCAGTGATATAGAGATTAGCCATCATCTGAGTGTTTTCAGTGAATGTTGGGCAAAGGTTGAGAATAATTTCAAGCCTTGCCGAGGTTCATTATTTCATTTTTGTTGCAGGGGAAAAGTGGCTGAAGGTATAGATTTCGATCGACATTATGGCCGACTAGTCATCATGTTTGGTGTTCCTTTCCAGTACACCCTGAGCAAGTGAGTCAAATGTCATATTTCTTTATATATTTGGTATTCCTTTCTTGTACGACTTTGTTTGCTACTTTATATTATTTTCCTGTATGTTTTTCCCACCCTTCTTTATATTGTTTTATGAACTTGCTACTATTATCTTCTGTTGTTTCAAGGTTTTAATCAATCAGAAACGTTATCTACCAAACTAAATAAATAAATAATTATGGGTCTCTTAGAATCAGTTTATCTTCATGCAATGGTAAGGCTGTGTCTATTTGGATCTCTAAATCTCGCTGAAGCTGAACCCACACTGGGTGTTGTCTTTGTTGTACAACTTGAGCAAATGAGTTATGTGATATTTCTTTCTGTTTTTCTTATCTTGCTAATACATTAATATGCTTATACCTTCTGCGGTTCTGCAATGTTCATAGAATCAATGATCAACGTGGCTGATTTATATTTTTGTTACCTTCTTGTGACTGTTGCTTGTGGTGCTTATGGCTTATCCTGGAGCTATTCTAGTTTTGTAAGTCTGTGTGCTCTATAAGGTTGAATAGCTTGTATCATCTCCCATTCTGCATTTTTAGCAATATGTATTTCTGTGACATGGCGTCTTAGTTTTGTACTGGCGTTTGATAAGCTTTTCCTGCATTGCAGGATATTGCTTGCTCGATTGGAATACTTACGGGACAATTTCCAGATTAAAGAAGGCGATTTTTGACTTTTGATGCTCTGGTATTTCCTTTGTTCTTATTTAGTGCTGTCAAAGAAAATCTCTTTCTTCTGTTTCAAGCTATGGGACTAATTCGAATGTGCTAAACCAGAGGCAAGCCGCTCAGTGTGTTGGCAGAGTTATCCGTTCAAAAGCAGATTATGGAATGATGATTTTTGCTGACAAAAGGTTTGTTAATTTTCTGTTAGTTGACAAAAGTTTTTGTTTCTTTTTATAACTCTACATGTGAACCTGGAAGATTGCATTGAATGAAGCCTGAGTAACCTGCACTACTTTCTTGATTGCGCCGATTATCGTCCCAAAACCCAATCAGTTTTCCTACGCAAAGCTTCCATTTTAGGCTTTTCATAAGTACTGTAGGCATATGAGTGTAGGTACTTACAGTACTGCATCTACCAGGCCTTGCATACTGATTTTAAACAACGTGACCCCAAGGCTCATCCCAAACAAAAAAAAAAAAAAAAAGAAAAGAAAAAGTGACCTCAAGCCATAGTAATTGTAGCACTTTACCTGTGACCAGCAGGACATCTTGTCTGAAGATTTGGAAGGGTTAACAAGTGATGGGGTTATTATCGATTTCTATAAGAGGCAATGGAGATGCTTTGTTCAGTATGTGGTACAGAAGGGATGAACTAAAAGAAAATTCCTTTTATATTCTATCATATGCCTTTCTTATTTCCTACTTTGGCTCCTATCTTCCAATCTTGTCTTTCTTGTGTTTGAGAGGGTGCATAACTCTCTAGGGTAGTAATTGCATGGACTGCCATGAACTGTTAAATTCTCAGTGGGGCGAATGAGTGTGCTTGGGTGTATCAGTCACATATTGATCAACTAGCAATGTTGATAACATTCTATTGACTGTGGTAGATTATGTTCTCACTTTTGTTTTCTTTAGTATCTTTTATTTTACTTTTTTCTCAAACTTGTGTTTTTACTATCCCTATCTAAGACACTATTATCATTGTTATGAAGTAGGAACCATTCATAGTTTTGCCAACTTCAATGACATTTATGGATCCGCTAAAGTTCCATTGAAGGGAAATAATAACACCACTGCTGCTGTTGTAGTTTCTCAGCACCGCTAAAGATATGCTAAAATGATAATCTGATGCACTTTGTAGACAAGACTTCATCTTACTTGTTGGCCTGTTTACATCCTTTTATGTTGGTTTGCTTCCACAGATATAGCCGGCATGATAAGCGCTCGAAGCTCCCAGGATGGATATTGTCTCACCTACGAGAGGCACACCTTAATTTGAGCACTGATATGGCTCTGCATATAGCACGGGAGGTCAGCAGTTATTGCACCTTATCTTGTTCATTGATTTCTAATCTTTGCTGGAATGTAAAACATCCCAATCCCATTCATTCAACATTCCTTGTGCCCTCCCTGCAAACCACATTTGGAAGTAACCATCATAGGGATGATCCAGTGGTATTCAGCTCTGGCTTCATGCAGTAGATGTGGTTGAGCACAGTAGGTGCATTGGAACCTTATCGCATCGTTCACTTCGCGCCTGGTCCACTATGATGTTGATAGGGTTGGATTTGTGAAGGAAGTAAAATAAATAATTTGATTTGGGATGTAGGTAAGTTAATAAATCAACAAAACAATAAGGTGATGGACACATAAATTTAACATGGAAAACCTAAATCAGGAAATACCACAGTGGTAATAATAAAATATCCCCTAATTATGGTAAGAGAATACAGGTACAATCTTCAGAGTGATATGCTCAACGAGATCAAAAAGAAAAGTGATTACAACTCTTAAAGACTCTCGCAACTTAACAACGTGGAATAGAAGGAACACCCATAAGGGATAGTGCCAAGAGGCACATAAATTAGCCACACATAACTAGATTAAACAACCTAGTATTTATAGGGGGAGACACAAGTCCCCAATAAATCCCTAGGAAGTCTTCTAGTCGCAGTCAACAACTTGGATCTCTCACAAAAAGGAAAGATAATGTTTTCCATAATGGACTTGAACATGAAATTGGGACAAAACCCAACAGAAGACCCTTCGGGTAATGTTGCTGGGAAGCTGGTGCTAGTGTCCGCATGATATGCATTCAAGTGTCTTGCTCAGCTAGTTTTGTAACTTTCATAATTTTAGCCTAATTGAAGGTGTCCAACTATCCTATTCATGACCAAGTGTAGTGTATTGGGGGCATGTATTATGTCAAGGTAAAGTGAAGTATGCGTAATAAAGCCCATGGGTGACGGGGCATCAAGATCTGTACTCTCTCTCTCTCTCTCTCTCTCTCTCTCTCTCCAAGAAAATAAAATTTATGCGCTATGGAGTAGAGCACTGGTGTATGGCATTGCCCTATATTCGGTTCTTGTCCCGTGCATGTACTTGGTTGTACTGATCTTTGTACCTTCTATTAACCACGAAAAGTAAAAGTGGGAGGAGAGATTTCTTGGCTTTTGCTCAATCGTCTATGACAGGTGTTGAAAGTCGTCTCATGTTCTCTTTCAGCTATGAAAGACTTCATATTGTTCTTGTTTTGTTGCAGTTCCTTCGAAAGATGGCTCAACCATACGATAAGAATGGCCCTGGTGGCAAAAGAACCCTGTTATCTCAAGAAGATATAGAGAAGATGAGCAATGGCAGCATTGATGACATGCAATTTTGAGCAACTTTCGGTGTAGGCAAGTTGTTGATTCTGCTTTTAATTTCATTCTATCCAAGGGCCCGAATTTTTGACTTCACTGTCATAAGATTAGGCAGGTGGTTGAGACTTGAGATGGAATCTTTTCATTATAAGTTGGGGAGAATGGCTAGCTTGGAGCTAATTGGCATGATACTTATGCCAAGCTTTGGAGTTTCAGTGTAGTTATACGCTCTTTGCTCGGATTAGATTTTAGTACTTCGGTTATTTATGTGTAAAATATACAGGTTCTTTTGCTAAATTTCGGTGGCCTTCTTTGTTTGCACAATTTGTTCACCACTCAAAATGGGAGGGAGACGGGAAGAGAGAAAGAATACTTATTTCGTCCAATTTTTAGATATTGTCCGATTTGTCTGATCTGAATTTGATTTGGATCTGAATTTTGCCAGTGCTATATGTATAATAATACACCATAGTTTATGCCTATGTATGGAATTCAAATGTCTAAAAGATTATGTGTATGCGTATGATTTAAGTTGTACGTGAAATTCAAGCCAAACTTTTGGCCATTTTTTCACGGAACTAATCGACTAACCGTCGGAAAGGGGTTCAAGGCGTATTAGCTATCAATGATGAAGATATACTGTGTTCAATTTGCAAACAGTAAACCGATGTATAAATAACGAGCTTTTCTGTCAAAAAGAAGACCTTTATATAACTATTAGCACTTGTGGCCTCTTTTTTTTTTTTTGGAAGGGAAAGAGAAGTTTTGTAATTTTATTGATTAATTAATAAGACGTGAATTGGCCATGTGGGACAAGTTCTCACAAAGGGTAGACAAAAATAGAGTTAAAGGCCACATTCAAAATTACAAAGGGCGTGAATGACAAAACACTTGTATTAGCCAATATATAAAAGGTCCTTATTTTTGGATCTTTGTCCCTAATCGATGAGCAAGGATCGGGATTAGGCAAATCTAATAGTCGAGGAAGAGCTCATCAACAAATGATCGAAGTACATAAATAAGTTGATTTATAACACTAAAGAGTTGAACTAGACGAAGAACTCAAATTCAAAGGAGCGGATAAAGGAGGCTTTGGAGGCAAGGAGGAAGGGGACTTAGTATGGTGGCAGAGACCTTGCTGGAGTACTAGTGAAGATGAAGAGGATTGAGAAAATTGAGTCTCGTAAGTAGGATTCATCCCCTTATAATTTTTTAAAATTTTCTTGTCATATTCGGAAGGAAAATTAAATGACTCATTTTAGTCAATTTTTCACTTACTTTCCTGCTTATTTTTCTTTACAATTTTCTTCAAATAAAACATTAAAAAAGCAATTTTTTCCTCCTCATTTTTCAAAAAATAAAAAAGAGCCCAAGGTATATATAATGTGAAATTCAAGGGTATTATTGACAATTTGATATACGGCCAATGGGCTATAGGCTCAACACGCATTGCTGCTAGTCGTCGACTAGCAGCAATTTAACGAGGACGAAGGTTCTCATAAAAAATTTCAACCAAAATGTACCCACAAGACCCTGAGTTCTTGTGTCAAAATGGGGACTATGGGTGCCTTCTTCAGAGAAAAGTCCATCTAAAACCCTAGCAGCAGCAATCAAGCAATTATATCATTCAATTTCGAGGAAATTGCAACATTTACTGTACATAGATTTATAAACATGGTCAAGACGATCAATGAAGCTTTCCAGATTGGCCTGTCAGTCTTCACTCAAAAGAAGAATCCGCTGTCCTAGAATTATTCATTCCTTGACGTTCTAAAGGTAATTACCATCCATCCCCGCCCCAATTTTGAGCTAGTTTTAATTTCAATTCTGTTGAATCGTATGGTTATTTGGCATTTCATTCTTGGAGATCAATTAGCTTTGTGGAGTAAGAACAACAACCCCCAAAAAAAAAAAAAAAGGGTGGGATTTGCGTAATTCAACCTTTCATGGTATTATACTATTTTACAATTAAATAAACTTATGGTGGATGTGGGTACTGGGATGTTCAGGATACATTTTGTCCAAACCCATACCCACACCCATACCCCGGAAAGTCCCGCCTATGCGTGATGTGAGGGGTCTAACATAACAATTTTACCTCTTTATTCCAGGGTTATAGAGAAACTGAAGACTGGTTCTGTTAGACTTTGGCACTGTTTGATAATTAGGTGTTTGTATTAGTTGTTGTATTAGTTGTTTTACTTAACTGTTTGCATTCGCTGATTGATAAAAAGGTATTTGATAAAATTAGCTCTTTCTAACAAGGCTGGTTGGTGAAATTTTATTTATGCCCATTGCTCAATTTCATTAATATTTCTTCTCAACATTAATTAAGAATTATGTTAAAAATTACATTTATACCTTCTACACCATTTTAATAATGAATTTTTTAAAGTTCATTTTTAATAATATATTTGACATTTACGTGATAAAATTATTTATTTATTATGATAGACTAAATTATTTGTTAAAATATAAAAATATTTAAATAAAAAAATTAACTTAAATATTCATAATCATCCTTTAATTTCCAATGACAATTAGCATAATTTTACAAAAACGTGAAGAGCAATATAGTAATTTCAGTATAATTGTAATAAGCTTTTCCAAAAAGCTTTAAGCTATTTCAAAAGCTTTTTACCAAAGACTTCAATTAGCTTTTTGACTAGCTAAAAAGAGCTTTTGGGGGCAAAAACTATTTGCCAAACACCCCTTTATATTTGAAAGCCACATATGACATAAACTTCATAGAGAGAAAGGAAATGACCATTTAAAATGGTATTTTTCTTTAATCTACTATAATCCAAGCTTGGAAAATTGCCCTCCCCCCAACAAAAAAAAAGTTATGTAATTATGGGAGTTTTAACATCCGTACCTCATGAGCATGTGTTAATCATTTTACTATCCATGAACTATGAAAAATAATTTTGAATCCCTCTGACTAATATTGTTAATAGTTAATAAGTTCTCTTCCGGTATTTATGTTGATGTATTCATTGCTAGTGGGCACTAAATGACAAAAATCCCCTAATAAATGAAAAATATATATTTTCTTTCTTTATTTAAACCTAAATTTTTGTCTCTCTCCCTCTTGTAGACTCTCTCTCTTCCTCACTTTCCCTCTCTCGTCCGCCATCTCTCTCTCTCTCCCTCTCTCGGGTGAGTTTGTCACCTACTTGAACATGTTCGAAGGTTGAAGCTGAGTGACAATTATCATTTGCAAACCCCGAGCTTCATAATGTGATCAATTTGATGCCTCACTCAAATAAACGACCTTAGTGAATTCCATATTGCAAACTCAACAATTATCATCCAAAAAAGATGAAGAGAGAGGATGAGGCCACGAGTGTTAATGGAGAGAAGAAGATGACGAAGAGAGAGAGAGAGAGAGAGAGAAATGATCCATGAGAGCTCACTCTATTGTTTTTTTTTTCTTTAAACCTAATGAAGCTAAAATAAATAAAGGTCGGGGTGAAGGTGGGTGGGATAATGTAATAAGAGGGAATTTCGGTCTTTCGGTGCTTTGATCAACTTTTTCCGTCGGATTTTCCCATACTTGTAATATCATAATAATGTCGGAGGGTTTAAAATCATTTTCCATAATTCATGAGTTGAAAAATGATTTAACACATACCTCGAGGAGTACGGATGTTAAAAATCCTTATGTAAAATATCTAGCTAGTAACCAATGGGAATTGGGGTTGCTTCAAGCTTATAAGCTACCTTCGGTTTACTAGTGAATCACATACCTCGAGGGGTACGGATGTTAAAAATTCTTACGTAAAATATCTGGCCAGTAACCAGCGGGAATTAGGGATGTTTCAAGCTTATATAAGCTACCTTCGGTTTACTAGTGAATCATTTTTTCAGAGGTGGAGCACACATTATTTGTTTAGTTTAGCAACTTCTTAAGCTACTTTTAATTGAAAATAAAGTTTTCATAATTTATGATGTAAATTTTGAAAGTTTAACAACCTTCAAAGTATGAGACGAAGACCTCAATAACCCCTTGGTAAGAAGAAGTTAGTTAGAATTGTATATTTCTGATATTTTCTCTCTTACTTGGATTCTTTAGTTGTAGTGAATTTAGGTGGGATTAACAAAGCTTAACCTATAGCTTTCTAGAGCTTCTCTAAGTTGAGTGCCCCGACATGCTTAGTTTAAAAAGCGCGCCCGGGGCGCCTAGGCGCATAAAGCCCGGGCGCACCCATCTGGGCTTTTGGAGGGTCAGGCGCAGTCCCTCCAAAAGCCCAGAAAAGCGCGCGCCTCCCCTCTCTCCTCTGCTGCACCTGCACCCTTTCCGGCGACTTCTTGGACAATTCCGACACCAAGCCTGGTGTTTTCCGGCGGCTTCTTGCTCTACCCTTCCTCCGACTACCAGGTACTCTTCCTTCTTCTTCTTCTTCTTCTTCTTTCCTCTTCCTTCTACGTCTTCTTCTTCCTTTTTCCTTCTTCTTCTTCTTCCTTTTTCCTTTTCCTTCTTCTTTCCTTTTCCTTCTTCTCTTCTTCTGGTTCCGTTTTCCTCTTCCTCCTTTTTTCCTCTTCCTTCTGCTCTGCTCTTCTGGTTTCATTCCTCTCCTGATTTTTTTTCACTGTTTTTTTTTTCACTCCTCTCCTGATATAAGCGGTGCTCCAGTTTTTTTTTTTCCACTGTTTTCTTGTTCCTCTTACTGCTGCAGGTGAGGTACTGACCTCACCTGATTCCATTTTTTTTTTCATGGTTTTCCTCTTTACAGATCTCTCTTTTTTTTTTTTTTCCCCAGCCTTAATATAAGGCAGGTCAGTGAAGACCTGACTCCAATTTTTTATTTTTTTATTTTTTTCAGCCTTATAATGTATGTGTTTTTGTGTTATATTTTAATTGTTTTTCATTGTCATAATTGTTTGTAGTGAGTGAATTGTATTCAATATTGTCATTTGAATGGAGGATAAGCCCGATATGCGTTCGGGTTCGGGTTCGATCTCATCTAGATCGTTAGACCCCGGAAGAAAGTATGGCACACAAGATGAGAGCAATAAAAATAGTTTCTTTTGCAACTTTTGTGGAGTTAAGACCATGGGGGAGTGTTTCGACTTAAACAACATTTGGTTGGTGGATATCGAAATACATTAGGTTGTAAGAAGGTCCCCGAGCATGTTAGGGAAGAAATTCAAGAATTCATGGATAAAAAGAAATCATTGAAAGAGAGTTTTGAAATGTCGAGGAAAATGCAACAAGGCTACGATGTTGATAATGATGAAGATGATGAATGGATTGAGATGTATCCTAGAAGTGGTGGGAATGGGGCAGAGGAATTTCAAGAGGAAGAGGAAGAGGAAGAGGATGAAGAGGAGTTGGATTTGGAATTAGATGATGATGAAGATGATGATGATGATGATGTGGAGGCAGAGCATGTGGTGTTAGATGATAATGATGATGCTTAGTTCACCTAAGGGGAGGGGGCCTACAAATTATGCTTTGTGTGTTGTTTTCTATGACTATGCTTGCTTGCTTGTTTTTTAGACTTTCAAATGTGTGTTTTGAGATATTTGAATATCGATTTCGGTTCTTAAGACTATGTGGTGCTTTTAGTGGGTAAAATGTTGTCTAAACATTGTTTTGATGTGTTATCTTACTTATTTATCGAAAAATATAGGTTGGGAATGAATTTTAAGTATTTTTATGTAAAAAGTGCGCCTCGCTCCAAAAAGCCCGCGTTCGCCTTGAAGCCCGCGCCCGGGCTCCGGGACCTCGTGCGCTTTTTGCGCCTTGGGCTTTTTAATCTAAGCCGACATGGCATCTTATGTCATTGAAAGTTCACAAAGTTTTAATTTTTTTCACTTATTGGGTGTTCAACCTACAACATTGAGTATTTTGAGTAGTCAATTGGTACAACACCACCTCCTAAGCCCTAGCTTAGTTGGGTCCGAAGAGATCAAGATGTTAGGAATCCTCTTGCAAGTAGAGAGTTCATGTGTTTTTTGATAAAGTCAAAAACCCTAATTAGCCATGTATTAATTCTAGTGGAGCATATATAGTGTATGTTTAAAACAAGCCTTTATAGGTTTTGAAGTTGTAGTTTGGAAAATCCTTGAACATGTGGATTACGGGGTGGGTTTTCCTATACCCACATCCATACCTGTTTTCAAAATGCGTACCCATACCCATGCCCATACCCATTGGGTGTTAAAAATCCATACCCATACCCACCGGGTTTTGCGGGTATGCGGATTTTATTTGGGTACAAATAGACTAAAAATAATGATATTCATATTAAACCCATATTTAACATTTCTCACCGTTCCAAAAAAAAAAAAAAATAGATAGTAAGACACCGAGGGAGGAGACGGGAAGATAGAGGTAGGCAAAAGACATCCATAAACTAAGGCTTCTTCTCTTGAAATAAATTTGGGCTTAAACATTAGGCCTAAAATTCAACCTTCAATTTCTTTTTTTTTTTTAAACATTTAGCAAAGCGGGTTGTGGGTGTTAAGTGGGGCGAGTAAGGGGCGGGTGTTGCGGGTACGGGTTATGGGTGTTATGTGGGGCGGGTATGGGGCGGGTGAAGCCTAAACCCATACCCATACCCGCCCCATACCCATTTTAATCATACCCGCCCCATACCCATTTTTTCAAAATTTTAGCACCCATTCGGGTTTGAAATGGGTATGGGTTTTTTTGCCAGCCCTAATGTGGATTAAGGTGTCGGACAATGCACCCTAACTTGTGCGGAATAGTCTTAAATCTCCCTGATACATTTTGGCAGATTAGAGGAGCATATAGTCACTATTTGATGACTAACGAGGCTTTTTGGGAAAACTTTTAAAACCGTACATAGTAGCCTTAATGTTGGGGTTCCAACCGGCTCTCACTACCCTACCTCCGAAATCTTTTGGTAAGTTCTAAATATCCCATTAAAGAATATTTTTTTAATAAGGAAAAAGTAATATATTAATATTAATATAAAATAAACAAAAGAATCGATGCAAAGCTAGCATCCTACAAAAGACTATACATGACTAAAATACTAACTATCCACAATTGACCACCTCAAAACAGGAAGAGCAAACCTTCCAATTCTCCCAAAAATAGTCTTGATGAAGTCATCCTTGAACCATTGGATGGAATTGGAAACCACCCAAGCCCAACCGAAAGCAAGTTCCCAAAGAGCCATATGGAAATGACAATGAAGCAATAAGTGATCCGGTGATCACAATCTCCTTTGCACGTAAAGCATCTAGTCACCAAGATCTTTCCCCTTTTTCGCAAGTTATCACAAGTTAAAATCCTCCCGGACATAGCCTCCCGGACGTAAATATGCCTCCCGAGACGAGAAAAGATGTCTTTAGAGCTAATGACTTCCAAATGAGTTTAGAAGGGAAACCTCCATTCACTTGAGACTAGGGATGGAAATCAAATTCCATTTTTCCATATTGCACGGAGAATTCCCTAATTTGGCCTCATTAAGCTTGTTAAAACATGTCATCATCATCAAAGCCAAAACTCACCAAAAAGGGCTAGCAAACATCAAGGTCAAACACTCGCTCTCGATAATTTCCAACGGGGCATCTCTAACCACTCGCTAGAACAAAAAGATTAGGGAAAAGCTCTCTCAAAGGAGCCTCATCACTCCACCGATCATGCCAAAAATAAATGGTGGAGCCTTCACCAACCTCAAAAGAAAAGTGTGGACAAGATCTCTCCCAACCTTTAGTCTGTTACCACCATAAGGTATGACTATTTGTCCCATTTGGTAAATAAGGAGACCAAATGAATCCACTTTCATCAAATTTGATGGTAACCAACCAACTTTCACCATAGATTATTCTTCTCATTCATAAATCTCCATAACCACTTACCACGAAGAGCCTCCCCCATTAAAGAACATTAGTGCAAGTGATGTCTTCATTGAAACCACGTTATTAATTTAGAGGCGTTATTTTGAAATGCAAGGGAATGGGCATTATGGTAGTGTATGACATGCCACTAAACATCAATGATGATCTTCAAATACTCTAAAAAAGGAAGGCCAAAAAAGGAACAAATATTCACTGTTTGACAACTCTGATATTCCCAATGGTGGTGTCCAGAACCTCAGTACACTGTTAACTATACATCCTAAGACATTCTTCGTATCTTCCAAAGTAATTTCAATGAGTGTGACTTCATTGTTACCACCTTACATATTTTGAAGTGTAATACAAAGAAGCCACTATGAAATAGCTAGTGTGGTCCTTAAATATATTAAAACATTTTTGAGGAGTTAGAAGGAGCACAAGTCACCCGTTTAACAACAATTCAGACATTTTTTTTTCCCGAACCATGTATAGTAACCTTCATTTGGAGGGGTTACGAGTAGCTTTGAGTTTTTTCTAAATATTCTTCTAGATGATTTTGATGGGTGCAATGACTTCATAAGCACCCTTGCAGGTTGATCGATCATAGTTGAGCTGTGCAATGTACACAATGCACTCTACTTGTTTTTTGTAATACTAGAATACCCTATAACATTTGGAGAGGCTGAGTGGAGCATATAACCATTTTAAAGTTAGAATTTTAGATATTCTGAAAATTATGAAAGTCATGTATTATAGAGTGGTCCCCAAAGGCTTAGAGCATTCTACGTTTGGTGCTTGTTCTAAAATCTAAAGTTATAGGCAAATTTATTCACCACAATGGTTTCATTTACACGAAATTGTAGATTTCGAGGCTGATTTTAGGATGCCACAAAAATTGGACATTATAGTGGGTACGATATCCTTTAAACTATCTAAGACGAACTCAAATTATCATACAATATTTTTCCGGGGTTAAAATGAGCACATATTCACCGTTTGTCAACTTTTTAGTCATTTTCCCAAAAACCCACGAGAACTTTGTATAATAGTCAGTTTTGGGGGTCTCGAATCCTGGGAGAGAGGTTGTGCCATTGCACCTCTGAAGTCTCTAAGAAGATTTGAAAATGTCCCTTTGAACAAATTTGATGAGTGTAATAGCTTTGTTGATACCAGCCTATGAGATTTTAAATTGTGATTCCAGAAACCTGAAAACATATATTATGTTTGTATGCAATACACTGAGATAGTCTTAGAAAGGGAACAAACACTCTAAAATATTTTGAGAGTGGTTGTGAAGAGCAGATGGTCATCATTTGTCAATTTCTCATACATTTACCCAAACTCTCATAAGCCATGCACTAAAGCCTCTGTTTTAGGAGTCCTAAGAAGTTGCTACCCATGTATCTCCCAATCTCTTTGGCGTCCTCACTGTATTCTTGAAAAATTTGAACCATAAAATTTTTTTGATTTAGCCTGCTTCCAGAAGGCAGAAACCATATTTCTTGTTTTTTGGGCATGAAGCCACATTTCAGGCCAAGGAGGATAGGAGTCCATAGCAAGGTTTTCCTTTCTTGTTGGGGGTGGGGGTTGGGGGGGTCGGCCTTGCATATGGAAGAGGGTAAATCTCGCATTTGGTGGGATGTAAACCCCCAACCTCTCCTGTTGAAGATGGAGTATTTACTACTAATGCACTTGTATTCTTGAAAAAAAAGGTGACTACGGTGGCATAAAATACCATATGAATTAGAGGGAATGGACCTGTCAAGGCATAGAAAGTTTTGAGAGTTTTGCGGTCACTGTAGCATCATATTGTACATGCTGCTAAAAAATCCAAAAACGGGGTACAAGGCCTTCATTTTGCGAAGGTTTTGGCCACTTCACCTCTAAAAGCTCTTAAGATGTAATGTCCCCTTAAACAATTCCAATTAGCATAAAGGCTTCATTAGCGCCATCTTCTAGATTTTCAAGAAGGATTCCACAATGCCACGAAAATGAGCATTCCGTTCCAGACTATTCAAAGCAGATATCAAGTGTCATAGAATACTTAGAAGGCTCAATAAAAATTTATAGTTACCATTTGACTTTTCTAGTGCCCTTTTTTTCTTAAATTCATGAAATACATGTATGTAGCCATCATTTTAGGGTTGCCACTTGCTGGGAGACTCTGACCACTCTAACTTCGAAATTGCCTACGATGTTGTGAGGATTCCTGTGGAGAATTTCAATTGACATATTGGCTTCATTTGCACCATTTGCATTATCTAGTATTGTAGGTATTAAAATATGATTTCAAGAGCCATAAAGGGGCAATACAAATGGTATACAATACATTTAAAACTGTCTATATGTTATTAGAACACAACACTTAAACCTTTTGAGGTGTGAGTAGGAGTACTTCTATTAGCAGCTTCCTGCACATTTCCCCAACAATCTTCACATTTTCGCAAAAGTCCTGAAAACTGTCTAATTTAATGGTTTAACCATTAAAAAGCTCTAAAGATTTACAAAGATATCGCTATAAATAATATCAATGAGCGTAATGACTTCAATGGCAATTTAATATGGATTTTAACATGTGATTTTGAAACAGCCAAATATGGAAATTATGGCCTAAAATTGACTCTACAAAGCCCAGGATACTCTTAATATCATAAAACGTTTTCCACTGTTTGATAGGAGTGCATAGTTGTCATTTGAATTTTAAAATTTTTTACTAAAATCTTGAAACCTATATAATAGTCTTCATTTTGGGAATCACTAGAGGCTATGACCGCCTTATCTCCTAGATTTCTTTTGACATTCTAAATATATTTCTAAAGAATGTGAATGACCGGAATGGTCTTGTTAGCTCTAATTATTGATGTGGAAGATATCTAAATGGCATAAAAACAGGCATCATGGTGGGCTACAATACCCTCTAAAATATCCATAATGAACCTAAAAGACATAATACATTTTGAGGGTGAGCGCATTGTCACCATTTGGTATCTTCTTGGATATTTTTAAAAAGCTCAAAGATCGTGTATAGTAGCCTTTATTTTGGGGGAAAAATCTCATAGGTTTTGCATAATAGCCCTAATTCAAGGTCCTAAAACTCATAAGACCACTTATGATGTTTCAAATCTTTGTTCATAATTTTAATGGGCAAATGCAAAATGGCGTTATTGACCGGTGGTGGAGCCACTTTAAGGCCAAGGGTGTCCATGGACACCTTGGCCAAAAATTTTTTAAATGGACACCCTTGGCCAAAAAATTTTTTAAAAAACAAAAATTATAGGGAATTGGACACTCTTGAATTTGACCCAAAAGACATTGGACACTTTTGTTTCAAATTCCCGGCTCCGCCCTGCTAGTGACACCGTGTTGTAAGTTTTGGTGTGTGACTTAATGCCACAAAAATGATCATTCCGGTTGGTGAGGACCCAGGAATTATAGGAAGAGGGGTCGAAATAAACTAAATAATAGTGTACACAATACAAAAATTAACATTTGTTTTTAAAATTAATATTACATAACGAGAATGAATAAAGTGAAATTGAAAAATCAATAAAATCACATAAATTAACAATAAAATTTAAGAACTTAAACCTAATAACACACAAATTAAAGAAAAGCAAAGAAAATAACGAAGGGGAAAGGAAGCTGAGGAAATAAAATAGAGTTGAAAAGTTGGTTTTGGGGAAAAAGGGAAAGTTGTCATCAACAAATTTCGAACCCCCAACCTCAAGTTTGCATAGTAAAACCCTTACCAACTCATGTATCCACTTTTTCCTATTATCATTTGGTGTATAAAAATTTTATATTTTTTTTGAGAGGGGGTCAGCTGACCCCACTGACCCCACCATGGATCCGTCAATGATTCTGGTGGCATACAATGTCTTCTATTCTAAACTATCCTAAATGGATATAAAATATCGTAAAATGTTTTGAGGAATCTGTCCATAAGAGCACTGAGATACCATTTAACAAAGTATAATACCGTTTTTCAAAGGGGTTGAATGCCGCTCATGCCAACCCGGGGGAGTAGGGGGCATGAATGGTAGTAAGCCCAACTTTTAACTTTAGCACATTTCCAGACTTATGGAGTGTTTTTCTTGAGTATCCCACTATAAAGTCATGGACACTTTGCTTTATCGATTTAATATCATAGTAGTTTATTGATCACATAATTCACGTACAGATGGTGGTCTTAGAAAAAGCATAAGAAAAATATACCATCCAAAGGTGATAATAATCTACCTAGTCATCAAATGAGTCAAAGTGTTTATGACTTGGTGGTAGTATGCTCAAAATAAATACTACCGAAGTTTGTATTGCTAGGTACTAATTACTAAATTTAAAGTTAGGATAAAGTTGTCTAGTACCATATAGTTAGAATGATTGGCATCCAAAATACCTTTTTCCGAAAATACGGAAACATGTTATAATTACCTTCATTTGAGGGTGCCAAGAGCCTTTGGCTACTTCACCTTTCAAACTACTTTACAATATTTTGAATGTACTTTGAACAATTTTGATGAGTATAGCAGCCATCTTATAGGTTTTGAAATGTGTTTTGAGAAAGCTCAGATTATTGGTAATGTAGGACACACTCAAAGTTTCCTAGAAGGGAAGCCCCACTAACCTTTAGATAGGCATAGCAACACATAATCACCATTTAATGTTTTCTAATACTTGGAAAGCCACTTGTTATACTTTTTATTTTGTGGCTTCTAAGAGTTCAATTTGAAAGTGAACTTCGTTGAGGCATGATGCTTTAATCTCATTATTTTGATTTTCTGAGCTCTTTAAGGCGTGGAGCTCATTCTGCATTTAGCCAAGATGCGAGTCCAATGCTTCCTTGATATCTTTAGTGAGAGAGAAAAATGAGAGGGTAAACTGTCTAGTTCTATATTCCATTCAAATCGATATGCAAATTGATACTTACCAGCAAAAATAGAATGTTAAATATCAAAGTCATTGAATATCGCTGTGTCCTTAATATATGAAAAAGTTGATATTTTTAGTCTGAATAAATATGTATATTTTAAGTTGAATAGAACAGGCCCACATCACTTACAAACTTGATTTTTGGTCTCCCAAGTTGTATCAGAACAGGCCCACATCATTAAAGCAATAAAAGGTGAGATACAAGTTCCTGGGAGGTTCATACGCTCATTAAAGATACATGATGCTATCTTAGAAATTTACAAGATTTTATCCAACATACAAAGGGAATGGGTTTGCAAATTGGGTGGTTAAGTTTGACCTTTGTATTTCTTCTTCCATGGCTTGGTTGTATTTTCCTTCTTCTTTTCTCTTCATCCTAATGGAGGACAACTTAGGTAGAACCCTTGTGAGAAGGGCTACCGTTTAGTTGGTTCACTTACCTTTTTCAAAAAAAAAAAAAAAAAGAAAAGTTGTATCACCTACTTTTTTTTTTTTTTTGATGAGTAATGAACAATATGTATAAAAGAGACACCAAGGGGATGTCGCCCATGTACAAAAGGAGGCAATCACAAAGAACATCATGCCTTCAGGATCTCTATAGTAATCATATCGAAAATCTAAAAGTCATCTGTGTGCCATGAACAAGAACTTGACCTCACCTATACAAAGTTCTCTAGAAATAAAACTTGAAATCATGAATAAACCTAGCGTTCCCCTCAAAAATCCACATGCTCCTCTCCTTCCAAGTGCACCATCCTCTTAGTAGAACAGCATCTGGAATAGTGGTATTATCTGTAATAATGACTACAGCAGCATGGTTTTTGGTTTTTACCCATTTTGGATCTGGAATATTTCTTGAAGGCCATCATTTAAGATTTTTAAAATTTCATGTGTAGGTTCCATGGAGGTATCATTATGGAGGGATCTTCTTTGCAGCATCAATTCTTTTTTCTGTTTATCAACGCGTGACTGCTTTGGCTTGGAACCAGTGTGGAAAAATTATCATGCAACCAAAGAGACATTAGAGCTGCTAAAGCCAACAATTGAGTCAATTGTTCATACAAATTTGTCTACAAATGATGCGCTTAGCATGGAACTCGAACAACTAGTTCAGTCCATTAATAAGTGGAGAGATCTGTTTGAAAACTGGCATCTATTATCTAGCAGAGTTCATCAAGTAAGATTTTGGAATCTGTTCAGACTTTTTAAACGCTTCTTATTACAGACTGAAGTTTTAGTTTCTTGGTTGTATCAGTTCATTATCATATTATGTTTGAGGAAGCTTCATGTCCAAATCTTTATTCATTTTTATGATTGATTAATTAATGTGAATTGTGAATTGGTGGCAGTATCTGATTCAGATAGTGACTTCTATCAGCTTTATGCATTGCTGACTTTACATTTATCTCATTATGCTTTACAAATTTATTTAGGGCATTGGAACTTGATTATTTAAGCTTCTTATACTCACCAACATTAGAAATTTATTTATTTTTCCCATGGTATAAGAATTGCTTTCTGCTTGCTTACCTATGCATGTATTTATCTGTCTGTACGAACAGTAATTATGACAATTTTCAAATGTATGAAAACTTTCGGTGGAAACTTAAAATGGGAGTGTAAAAAAACCTATGTGTCATGTGATAATAAAGGAACAAGTATTTGGGACTGGCAGAGCAGCTGTTTTTATGACAGATATTTTTGCAAAAGAAGTTCCAAGTAGATGAATCTTTTCTCATTGTTCTTCTTCTCTAAAATGAAGTAGCGCATCATGCTTCATATAACGTTGAGTTGTCAATCATTTTCTTAATGTGTAGGCTGTAAAAGCTGAGGTATCAATGATAAAAACCAGGAGGTCTGTTGTAAAAATTGTCCGCTTGCTGAAAGATCCGTGCCAGTACTTAGCTGCAGAGTTGAGCTTACCAGCCTTTGAGGTACCAATATATTTCTATTTGTCCTAGATGATAGTCGAAAAGGATAGATCGGTTTTAGGGGACTCTGTATAGTTATGACGTGGAGTTTTGAATGACATCCATAAAATGACATGAACATCTACCCAGTATGGATTCCGGCATCCTATTGGCAGGGTCTAAGGATGCCAAGATGTATACAGCCTTGTGTCTGACATAAGCTGTTGGATAGATTGTTTCTGAGAGTCTCAAGAAAAACATTTTTTTGGCAAAAAGGGGTAAGCTTTCACCTTTAAACAAACCAAATATATACAAGGTTACATTGGGGTCTCTAAGAAAAAACATTATGCTACAAAATGTGTGGTTGTTTGTGGCTGTATTCCTAATACTAGTGATAAGAAAAATATGCAGAGGGAGGGTATCAATAGAACTGTTAATAAAATAATATTAAGGCTGGTTAATGAGGGTTAATAAGTCTACACTAACTTCAAGATGCAACTTATGAGCCTACTTCCTCTCATTGCAATATCTTAATTGCATTGTCCAATGAGTTAATATATACTTATTTTTGTGCAACACTTTATTGAGAAGGTGAACAGCAAAGAAGTTGAATCTACATCTGCAATAATCAAAGAAACAATTCAAAAGGGTCTTAGAAACCCAAAAAAGTTGGAGGAATTTGTTCAATGGCTAGGCTTTAATTCAAACCTGGAAATACTTGTTGA
Source organism: Talinum fruticosum (assembly GCA_021018815.1). Taxonomy (NCBI): domain Eukaryota; kingdom Viridiplantae; phylum Streptophyta; class Magnoliopsida; order Caryophyllales; family Talinaceae; genus Talinum; species Talinum fruticosum. Next base: position 8,889,565 of record JAITYX010000006.1, on the reverse strand, counting down.
GGCTGTAGCTCTTGAAAAGTTAAAGAATTCTGGGCAGACTAGAGACAGCGCGGAATTACAGTATATTGAACAACTGATTGCTCTCCTCATGCACAAGCATGATCAGCTTTCCATTTTGAAACAGTCCCAGAGCAGTTTAATTATACCACATGATTTTTGCTGCCCTCTCTCACTGGAGCTTATGGTAAACCCTGTGATTTTAGCTTCAGGCCAAACTTATGAGCATGCGTACATAAGGAGATGGTTTGATATGGGTCTAACTGTATGCCCAAAGACCAGGCAGGCACTACATCACACAGAGATGATTCCTAATTATACTTCAAAGGCCCTCATTTTGAACTGGTGTGAAATTAACAACATGAAGTTGCCTGACCCTATGAACTCTATCAATGAGCCCTTTTACCTTTTTTACCGTGCTGGCCTTTTAGATTCTGTCAGAGAAACGAAGCAGTCAGCTGAGAAATTGAAATTTGATTCGTTAAATACCCAGAAAGAAAGCTATGAACCATTGGGCCTCTTTTTCCGCGCTTGTCTTTTAGATCCAAAAGGTGAAATGGAGGATTCAGTTGAGGGCCTGAAAAGTGATTCAATGAATAACCAAAGAAAAGCCACTGCTCAACTGCTACTATTTGCTAAGCAGAACATGGAGAATCGAATACTGATTGCAGAATATGGGGGCATAAGATTATTGGCTAACCTTCTTCACTCTATCGATCCAGAAATTCAGCAAAATGCTGTGACTACTCTTCTTTACTTGGCAGTCAATCATGATAATAAAATTGCTATTGCAAATTCAGATGCAATTGGACCTCTAATCCATGTTCTTCAGACAGGCACGTCTGAAGCTCGGGAAAACTCGGCGGCGACACTTTTTTGCCTCTCTATGATTCATGAAAACAAATCCAGAATAGGCAAGTTGGGAGCTATTGGTCCTTTGTTTCAATTGTTAAGGAATGGAACTTCTCGGGAAAGAACCATGCAGCCATGGCTTTGTTTAATCTGTCTATAGATTATGAGAACAGGGTAGGGATTGCCAATTATACTGGAGGAGTGTCTTTCATAGTTGAATTGAGCAAGGATCCTGTTGCGGGGATGGTTGACAAGGCTGTTGCTATTTTGGAAAGCCTCTCTAGAGTTCCCGAGGGAAGAGCTGCCATCAGTCAGGCTGGAGGACTTCCAGTGCTGGTAGAGGTTCTTGAACTGGGCTCAGCAAGACAGAAGGAGAATGCTGTTGCTGCACTTCTGCGTCTTTGTGTATACAGCAGTAGGGTTTGCCGCACGGTGCTTGTAGAAGGAGCTGAACCCCCATTACTGGCATTGGCATTGTCTGGAACACCTAGGGCTAGAGAGAAGGTATCATATCTGGTCCAACAAACTTGAATATAAAATGATTGTCTGCCTTTAAAGCAGTTGGAAAATCCTCTTTCATCTCTTTTATTTTTAAAAAAGTGGATTAAAATTTGTAGTGGACAGGAGCTTGACTAATTCAACTGTGGTTCACTTCTTTTACTGTGGAGTAGTAAGCAATCAAGTCTGTAAAATTTGGTGCTGGGTCTCACATGTATTTGTCTGGTTTCCTTTGATTAGTTGAAAAATTAAAAAATATTATCAGTTACTGCCTCGGTTTTTAAAATAATTGTTGCTTTAACTGACTTTTTTTGGTTTTGCAATTGTACAATTTTAGTAACATATTGATGACTAGTTTACCGATTTTATCCTTATTGATTGTTTTTCCTCTCTTTTTTTTTTTCATTGACTCTCCTCATTTCCAATGAAATATTGGGCAATTTGATTCGTTAACTTAAATTTGTCATGTAGTTTTTGTTTTCTTGGTATTATCTCACAATTCCAAGGCGACAATTAATTTGAAACGGAGGGGAGTATTAGATAGCCTATTTTTAGGTTGTAATTAGCTTTTGTAGGATGCCTTTCCAGCATACTATTTATATATGTGCACACGTGCACACACGGGGGAGAGCGTGCTAGGTTTTAGGGTGAAAATTAGGAACCTCTAAATCTAACCCCTTTATTTCTCATCCAAAGGCCATGAGTATGCCACGTCACCCACTCACTCTTCTCGACACTCCCAACCTTGTCTCTCCCTTTGCTAGTTCACAAGTCGCCTCGGCAGCATGTCCATTGGCAGTGGACGGCAGATGCCGTGAGTCTGGGCCAAACGACTTCCACCATAGGGCTCGCCAGTGGATGACGGACACTTATCGGCGTTCCTTGTCCATCAGCTAGCCGCTTGGTGGCGGTCGTTAGGCTCAGACTCAGCCACATTCTCTCTCTATCCGCCCACCTCCCCATCTCCCATCCCACCACCCACATCTAAAAACAGCCAATGTCCAGCGGCAAATGAAAAACCCTAAGAAAGTGCAAGTAAACCAGGCAGCATCAACCCCATCACAAAAAGCTTGATTTCGCTGTCGAACATGGAGGTTTAAGATGAATGAGTGTTTCTGGAACAAATTAGCGGTGGCCACCACAAAGTTAGCTGGTTGATGGCGACCGTCATTCTGGTTCCCATCCACTAATGAGCCATGTGGTGTGACACTTGGGCAAGGTGGCAGGAGGGGGTTGTGGTAGGTGGTTAGGTTGATGATTATGTGGCACATTTGGACCATTAGATTAAATTTTAGTGGTCCAGATTAATGGTTCTTAGTTCTTGTTTTAATAATAGTTCTCATTGGTAGATGGTTAGATTGATGATTATGTGGCACATTTGGACCATTATATTAAATTTTAGTGGTCCAGATTAATAGTTCTTAGTTCTTGTTTTAATAATAGTTCTCATTGGTAGATGGTTAGATTGATGATTATGTGGCACATTTGGACCATTATATTAAATTTTAGTGGTCCAGAGTAATAGTTCCTAGTTCGTGTTTTAACTACTAGTTCTCGTTGGACATTGTCTATATATATATATATATATATATATATATGGAAGGGTTTAAATTAGCACCCAACTATAGGTAAGCACTAACTATAGATCTGGACCATCCAATTCTCATCCAATGGCCTAAATTAAAAGCTCTTTTATCACTTAAAAAAGGAAAAATTTAGAAAAATCGGTTGGGGGGTTTGAGGTTGCTGACATTTCCAAGTCTCACAATCTCCCTCTCCCTCCTTCCTTCCTTTGTCTCTCGTCGGCTTCCCTTTACTGTCTCGTTCGCAGGTGAAGCGCTTCACGTGTCTCCAGAAAAGCCCCTCTTACGTTGGCCCCCTCTTCCACTCTCTAACGCCGGCGCCCTCTTTCTAACCCACGTTCCAGCCTCGTGACCTGCCACTGGACTTTGAAGGTTGCCTAAGAGTAATCTTGTTGATTAGCTTTAGGTGTAATCCTTTAATCATTTGCTTGAATGTAATTGTTTTGGTTATTTGCTTTGGATGTAATCCTTTTTTTCATTTGTTTCAAATCTAAACAATGGTTGCTTCGAAAATAAACAATAGGTGTGGTGTTTCTTATCATTTGAGGCAGCCGGGTTCTATCCCTTTTAATTGAGCATTCTGTTCTCTATAGTTGAGCATCCTGTTCTTTATAATTGAGCATTCAATTCCTGTCTTGTTGAGCATTATGTTCTTTCCAGTTTCTTACTATTCTCCTTGTTGTTGAGCATTCAGCTCTTTATTGTTGGGCATTCAGTACCCCATTGTTGAGCACTTAGTCCAACTTCGTTGAACATTCAGTTTAACTAAGTTTTCTTGCCTTGTTGTGTCAGTTTCCTCACTGTAATTATTGTTGGGCATTTAGTCTCCTATTGTTGAGCATTAAGTTTCAGTGTTGAGTTGAGCATTCAGTCCAGTGTTGTTGAGCATTCAGCATTCAGTTAAGCATGGTTGAGCATTCAGTTTCCCGGTTTTGAGTATTCAGTTTCTCAGCGTTGAGCATTCTGACTAGCAAAGCTGAGCATTCAGTTCAGTTGAGTTATTTGGTGCTCTTTTCTGTTTTCTTTTCCTGGTTAGATACATCAACTTTTAATATTGGTATTTAGGGTGGTGGAGGTGGACTGCCTAGTATCTTGTCTTTTTGTAACTAATTTTGGGTGTGTTTTTGACTTCTCTACTATTGCCTAGTATCATAATATTTTCCTTGTTCGCCGGCGATAGAAAGAGAGGAAGCAAGGCCCGACGTTTAGTTGAGAGAGATGATGACGATAGGGAGCGAGCGAATGAGAAAGGGCACCGGTGTTAAAGAATGAAAGAGGGGGTCGACGATATAGGGGCTTTGGTGGCGATAGGTGAAGAGGTGACAGGTGAAGCAGCGCCCGCGAATGAGAGAGAGAGAAAGAGAGGAAAGGGAAGTCGGCGAGAGAGAGAGGAAGGAAGGAGGGAGAGGGAGATTGTGAGACTTGGAAATGTCGGGCAGCAACCACTGACGCCCTCCCTCCTATTTTTAGTTTTATTTTTCCTTTTTTAAGTGATGAAAGAGCTTTTAGTTTAGGTCGTGGGATGAGAATGGGATGGCCCAGATCTATAGTGCTTACTTACAGTTTGGTGCTTACCTACCGAGGGATGCTTACTTGAACCCTTCCGTGTTGATTGGGTTTAAACGGGGGTGTTTAAAGTGGGAAAAATAAAAAATAATCTGCTATGATGTGAAATTGATTTGATTTGATTTTTGAAATTTTGCAGGCTCTGGCTCTTCACCACTACCTCAGAAGACTGCACTGATGCCTTTCCTCTTTGCCCTCTCTTTTTAATTTTATTATGTTTGAGGCAGGCTTAAGGAGGCAGTTGTGGTGGAGTTTGTTGCAGTTTTGCTGCCAATTTAGGTAATGAAATATTTGTTTAACTCTGCAGTTCAACCGGCTGAAGTCTGAACTTCTGATATCTTATTTTTCTTCTTCTATGTAGATTCATGTGTTCGAATATTAATACTCCCTTGCAAAGTTTTAAGATTATTTTAGACTTAGGGTCCAATTAGACCTCCTCTTTTCAACACTGGAGTCGTGTACCTATGAACTTATGACTGTCTTAGCAGGACTCTTGGGCGTTAGTTTCATCTTGGGTTGATTGGGTTTGTAAGGGATCCCGGAGCTCACGGAAGGGAACATGCATAGTACAATGGACATGAAACCAAACACATCCATTGTAATGTGTCACTTTTGATTGGATGTCTGAATATAAATGTCTATTTCTCTCCTTCATATTACTTTTCTCATTCTGTTTCAGTATGGAGGTTTAGAGTCTCGTGATTTACAAGTGAGACCTTTAAAGTTGAATGGAGGAAGTATAATATGTTACACCATAAAATGTTGGGGCTTATTCTTATTTTTGCAGGTTCCGACTATCCTCAGCTATTTCGAACCCAAAGGGTGATACCTTGTCAGATGGCCAGATCTGGCTTCTCTGTCCTCTGCTGTAACTTTAGGTACCAGTCCTACTGGAGGATGTGTCTTTGCAGGTGGGAACTTATCAACCTCCCACTCCCACTCACCGGGTCTCTTTCTGCTTTCGTATGTATGTGTGTTTTCTAAAACAATCACTGTAGACGGTGATCTAACTTCTACTTGTTATGTGTAACACCGCATACATTTGAATTTCCCAGAACTCTGCTCTAATGGGACACATGCTAAATTGAAGTTCTTTGAGGTCACTATTCAAAGTGTTCCCAATGGGAGAATGTCCTGGGACGATAGCACCTTTTCCTGTACTAGTAATTTTTAGTTCATTTTCTTGATAATCTCGTGGTGTGATTTTGAGTTATGCCTAGATGTATTCCTCTAGTTATGCCACTTTTTGAAGGCTGTAACTTGTATGTATATAATCTAGATATGGCCACAATCTTGCTGAACCTTGTAAATATTTTTGGCTATGTGAAAGCATCATTTGTTTTAGGACAAATGGATTTTGAAGAAACCATTTCTTTCCGTTTTTTCATCTACTACTAGGAGCATGTGCTCCTATAAACCACGTAATTAAATTTATATTAAAAATAATATAAGATCAATAAATCTAGGAAAAATAAATATATGTGGCAAATGACTGCATGCATGCTTTCAGATTATGTTAAGAGAACCGACGCTGGTCATTGACTCGATTAGGAGAGTGGGTCAATGGATCAACCGGTCGGATCGTTTCAATCGGATTAAACCGGTTGATCGGATTATTGGTTGAATTGGGTTGAATCGCCATGACCCGATCGATCATAAAATTATTTCTCTATATGTCTTCAACTATTTTTTCGTTATTATTGTCTTTTCTATATTTAAAAAGAATGTATATTTGATCAGAAAAAAAAAACCTTAAAAACTAACAAATGATATCATCTAATCAAATAAAAAAATCCATTTATTTTGAATAAAAGAAGCCCTTTTAAATTTATATTTACTAGAATTAAACTAAAACCCTAAAAGTTTAACTTCTTTCACTCGTACTTCTCAGCCACACTAACCCCCTTTACGTTTCTCTCTCCTCTGCCTTTTCTCAACGCTCTTCTCTGCTCTTTCCTCCTCTCTCGCCTCGCTTCTATACTCTTTCTTTGCTTCTCTTCTCATAACATCGTGTTCGATTGTAGATAAGGGGTTTGGATTATCGTCCTCGGGGATGGAGGAAAACTACCACTAATGTTTGATTGAAAAGGGATTCACTCAATGAACTAAACTACTAACAAATAATTAAACTACTAAATAAACAAACACTAAATGCTAAAACTAATAACTATGCTAAACTAAACTAAACTACTAATGGTGATCAAACCCGGTTGGGCACAACAACCAAATTTCTCCTCAAACCGATCACCAACAAAATCACAACTAGTCTCAAATAAACAACAGCCCTATATATCCACAACTAGAGTAATAAATAAAAACAATCCTAAATAGCCACCACTAAACAAAATATAAAATAGAGGGATTAAGGAAAAGTTACCCATTACAAGAATCTCCAACATTGATCCCATGTCTAATTCCCAGCACTATTCTCCAATCAAAGACACTCATTTTGTGGGCCTAATAATGAAGAAAACTAAGGAAAATGGGCAAAAGGGGGAAAAGAAAAAATCAATGGCTTTGGTGCATCAAAGGTGGTGATTAAGATTGTAAAAGTGAGGAAAAGTCTCTAACTCTAACCCAATTAAAGGTGAGTTTTTAATCTCTTTTACCCTCTCTCTCACCTAAATGAAGGGTTTTGGTGTAGGTTTTGAAGATAATCAAAACAGAGCATGGAGTAAAATACTTGAAATTAGCATCAAAGTAGAAGAAATTTGCAAAGGAATCAAATGAAAGTATAAAAGCCAAAACTTGCATTAATTTGAACTCATAACATTTAGAGAATGTAGAGAGAGATTACGGAGAACTGCTACTAAAAATCTAAAAAAATAGAGAAATGGCCAATCCCTAAATCGGAGTCAAAATAGCGTTTCTATAGGCCCCGAAAATTAAATTGGCACGGTCGCGTCACATGGCACGGTCATGACCATGCCACCTTACAACTTTTAGGTTGCGGGGTTGATCAATTGGGCACGGTCATGCCACATGGCACGGTCACGACCGTGCTACCTTGCGCTTTCGGGTTGCGGGGTTGATCAATTAGGCACGGTCATGACACGTATTGGCACGACCATGCCATTAACTTCTTGGCCAATTATTCAAAGTTTGTTCTTCTCTTTCTCAGTCCGTACCTTGAGCCTTCATTTGCTCCCGAAAACCTTGATGCTATCCGAGTTTTCGCCCCTTTGATTAATTACCTAATAAAGTAAATAAAACACATAAGTTTCCTAAGTTAGCATTTATTGAGAACTAAAATCGAGTGTTAGGGGTGGCAACAATGCCTCGATACAAGCCCGAACAAATAGCAGGCAATGAGAGAACAGGGGAGAGTAGAGGCAAACAGGACCACCAGCGAGTGGAGCCGAGGCGACTCGGCACCACCACCATAGGCCACCAAACCGAGAGTAACCAGAGAAGAGAGTCGACGGGAGGAGAATAATGAGTGAGATGAGAGTGCAAGAAAGCAACCCAATAAAATGAAGAGGACGATGGTCGAAGCAACCCGATAGAATGAAGAGGACGACAGCTGGCGACCACCACTGCCTGGAGGATAGAGAGGAGAACGGTGCGGGCGAGCGGGAAAGTGAGCGAAGAAAGAGGAAGGAAATGGCTGAGAGTCGAAGAAAGAGGGATTTAGGGGTTTTTTAGAAGCAATTTATATGCTCCCCAAATTTTCGGTTAAAACACGGTCCGATTGATTATCCCGAGTCAACTGGGTTGACCGAGTCCGACCGATTTTTCTCGGTTCACTTTTCTAAATGAGCCAATCAATTAAACCGCTCGTATTTCTCACCGGTTTCCGGTCCGACCGGTTCGACCAGCCGGTCCGGTCCGATTTTCGTAACATAGCTTCCAGGAACATGTAATAAATTGCATACTCGAACAAGTATGTTGTAAATGTGTCAATGGTTCAAACCTTTTAAGAAAATATAAAATATCATTTAAAAAACTAATCAAAATGTAAAATGTGGATGCGAAAGGCTTTTTGTTGATATTTATCAAGTTCTAATTGAGTGAGTTCTTTTATGGTTTTTTTAGGATAAAGCATTACTCACCTCAAGAAATTTTAAAAACACATAAATTGAATTTTAATGTCGTAAAATTTCAAACGTCTTAGTTTATAATATCCCAAACTTATAGAATACCTAACCTATTTGTAATACCCGTAATTTTAATTAAGGTAGTTATATGAGATAAAATTATTAAGTAGCTTTAATTAAACCTATTAGGTGATTAATTGATTATATATATAAAGTGTATGTCATATTTGACATTTTTTCGAGTACTAATGCTAAATAAAATAAATTGAGGAGTTGCCCATCTCCGAAACCGTATCCAAACAAAAAAAAATTATGCGCCGTTAGGTGTTGTCATAACCAACCTATTATAATATTATACAATGAAAACAAAAGAAGATAAGAAGAGGAAGAGGTAGGAATTGGTTTTTATGGAAGGAGGTTTATTTTGGCTGGATTATTTGGGGATAAGGAAGTAAATTCGGGGTCCAATGTGAGGAAGAGGCACCGATTGTCGGGCGATGGTAAGACAGAAAGCTTGAGTTAAAAAGAGGGAAGGTAGAAGGAAGAGGAAGGACATAGAAGCAGAAATAGAACAGGGAAAAGAGAGGAGAAGTGAGAGACCGAGAGCGAGGGTGAGACCAAAGGAGTGAGAAGGACTAAGAAGCAAAGGTAGGAGATCGAGAGAGTGGGAGTCGAGCACCAAGAAGAGGAACAAAGCGAGAAAGAGGGAGGTCGGGAAGAGGAACATCGACCGGCGAACAAGACAGATGAAATCGGGAGACCAACTAGCGAGACCAAGGAGAGGAACAAAGGAAGCAGAGAAAGCCATAGAGACCTAAATCCGTAACCCGAAACATATAAAGACGAGAGAGAGAGTTCGAGAGGCTGAGAACCGAGGAAGGGGGCCGAACCAGAAGCTAGAGAAAGCGAGAGAGAGTCCCAGATTCAAAACCCGGAAAAGAGCATCGAGAGAAAGCGAGAGTGAAGGGACGAACGGACAGCGAGCGGGAAGGTCGGGATTCCATCAACTACTCAAACCCTAGAATTCGAGGTGGGTAATTCAACTCTTGAATTAATGGAATTCTAAAGCCCAATTGAAGTTATTATTGAAGTATCCGATTTAGTGCTTGGAATTGAACCTTATGATTTTCTGAATTTGATATGTTGTGATTGAATATCTGTTTGGGACGTATTGAATATCTCGTGTCTGTAGAATGAATTTAGAAAGTTGTTAAGATTGAATGGGGACATGAGAGAATCTGATTGAGTTAGTTTGTTAAGGTCATGTTGGGAGTGTCTCAAATCTTCCAACTTTGCTTGCATTCTTGGCACGTCCAAGCCACTCACTGTTATGACCGTGCCGGGCATCCTCAACGGTTACGTCTCTTTTATTTTCGTGGGCTTTGCCGTTGCGTTTTTCAAGGGGTCATTAAGGAGACGTGCAATACTTTCTTGAGTAGTGGAAAAGGAAAGCTTCATTATATTAATGACACTAATCCCCATCATGATAGCGTGAAAGTTTGATTGAGAAAATTAGAGAGATTAAATCTCATCATCATCAAGTGAAAGCTTTCACGTGAAAGTTAGGCACGCAAATTTGAGTGATTATTATACCCTTCCATCAAAGTGAGTTTTGAGAGAGACTAGTAAGAGAATTAAAAATTCTCATCGTTAATTAAATCGTCATTTCGGTTGTGATCGTTTGTACTTTTCTCATATCATAGTGGATTATTTATGCTCGTCACCTTCGTGGTTTTTTCCCGCATTGGGTTTCCACGTAAATTCCTTGTGTCCATTGATTGATCATTTTTGTTTATTTCATTATACTTTTAATTATAGTAATATATCTAAATCACTTCCGCATCAAGCCGCTCTAAATTCCTAACAACTGGTATCGAGCTACGATTTAGGATGTCTTCAATTTTGAAGGTTGATATTCGGAAGTTCGATGGGGAGATTAGTTTTAATCTCCGGAAGGTTCAAATGAAGGTTGTTCTCATTCAACATGGGTTGTAGAAAGTTCTTAGTGTTGCTAAGTTGAAGCCCGATTTAATGACAGATGAACAATGGGCCAAATACAAGACAAAGAAGAGAGGGACTATGACTCGATTATGAATGGGACGAATTGGAAGAAAAGGCACTTTCGGCTATTCGGTTGTGCTTAGCGCCCCATATGCTATGAGAGGTACTTGACATGACAACCGCAGATGGAGCTTTGACTTCAATTGGAAGAACTCTACATGATGAAGAGTCTTGCCAATAAGCTTCGTTTAAAGGAATGTTTATATACGTTCTTCATGGCTGAAGGTACTTCGGTTAAAAAACATCTCAATGATTTTAATTCAATTCTTATTGATTTAGAGAGTTTAGAGGTGAAAATTGAGGATGAGGACAAAGTGATTTTGTTTGTTGTTTCGTTACCCCCATCGTATAAGCACTTTAAGGAAATCATATTATATAGTAATATCGATACTATATCTTTTGAGGATGTTAAGGCTAACTTATTGTCGAAAGAAAAGTTTGACCTTGATGTGCATGGTGAGAAAGTCAAGGGCTTGGTTGTTAGGGGTAGACCTTCCGAAAAGAGGAATGGGAGTAAGAAAAATTCCCGTTCAAAGTCTAGGGGCTGTCATGCCAACAAACTTTGCAACTTCGCAAGAAAAAGGTCATATTGCTATTGACAGTTTCAAATTGAAAAATAAGAAAGAAAGAGAAGAAAGGGAGAAACAATCTCGAAACCTCGCTGTTGCTAATTGTGTAATTGAGTTAGAGTCCGGCGGTAATGTCTTGGTTGCTACTGCCTCTAGAAAGGAGGATTGTGATGATTGGGTTTTGGATTTCGATTGTACCTATCATATGTGTCCTCATAGGGATTGGTTTACCACTTATGAGCCTTTTGATTCAGGTGTTGTTCTTATGGGAAATGACACTAAGTGTCAAGTTGTTGGGATTGATACCGTTCGGATTAAAACCCACAATGGTGTAGTTAGAGCCTTGTCAAAGGTTAGACATATTCCTAATATGACTCGTAACCTTATTTCTTTGGGTACTCTTGAGGAAAATGGTTGCAGGTACTCGGGTGAGATTGGTGTTCTCAAAGTAACAAAGGGTGCGTTGGTCATGATGAAAGGATCGAGACATGGAAGTCTCTATATTCTCCAGGGCATTACAGTCATAGGTAGTGCAATAGTTTGTAAAGCAGCATCGGTACTAATTTTACTTGTTTATGGCTTATGTGTCCGGGTTACACGAGTGAGAAATAGATGACTATTTTGAGTAAAAAGAGGTCTTTTGGGTAGCGAAGGTACAGGGAAGCTTGATTTTGTGATCATTGTGTCTTTGGGAAACGAGAAGAGGGTGAGTTTCTCAACCGCAAAGCACTCGTACTCATGGGATCCTAGATTATATACATTCTGATTTGTGGGGTCCTTTTAGAGTTGCTTCGTTTGGAGGCTAACGCTACATGCCGACATTTGTTGATGATTTTTCTTGTAAAGTGTGGGTTTATTTCTTGAGACAGAAAAATGAAGCATTCCCTATGTTCAAGAAATTCAAGGCCCTAGTTGAGAATCAAATTGGGAGAAAAATCAAGAAACTTAGGACTCGACAATGGTCTTGAGTTCCGTGAGGAAAAGTTCAATGAGTTCCGCACGGACCGGGGAATTGCGAGACACAAGACATTTGTTGGGAAGCCAAAACAAAATGGCATGGCGTAACGTATCAACCAGACTCTTTTGGAGAGAGCTCACTGCATGTTCTCTAATGTTGGACTTTAGGATAATAAGGCGTTATGGGCTGAAGCTATTACAACCGCTCAATATCTTATCAACCTATCTCCACATTCCTCCATTGATTTCAAGATTCCTGAAGAAGTGTGGTCGGGTAACGGTGTTGATTATTCTATTTTAAGAATTTTTGGGTGTCCTGCATATGTTCATGTGAACAATGGAAAGTTGGCCCTCGGCGCTATAAAATGTAAGTTTCGTGGTTATGCATCCGAGTCTAAGGGATACCAGTTGTGGTGCCCCGAAACACATAAAATAATTCAAATTAGGGATGTAACCTTTAACGAAACTGTTATGTTATCTTCCGGAGAAGACACTTCGTTTCTTCTACTGGTACAGGTGATATGCAAGATACCAATGAGAAGGTGGAGATTAAGTTGCCAGTTCAAGGTGGAGTTGATACTAATTCTAGCAGGGAGGTTCATGTTATTAAACCTCAATCCGATGCAAGTCCAATTCATCCTCGAGTGGAGGTTGTACATACTATAGCCCGTGACGGGCCAAAGAGGGCTATTAGAAGACCAATTCGATTCACATATGACGAAGATGGTTTTGTTGCCTATGCTCTTACAAGTGGCACAAGAGACTCCTAAAGGTGCAAAACCTTCAACCTATTATGAAGCTATCTCCTGTCCGAGTTCATCCAATCGGGTCCTAGCTATGCAAGAAGAAATAGAGAGTCTTCACAAGAATAGGACCTAGTATTTTTGTAAGTTACCTAAAGGTTGACGAGCCTTAACTTCCAAATGGATCTACAAAAGAAAGGAAGGCATACCTGGGGTAGAAGCCACAAGGTGGAAAGCACGCCTGGTTGTTCGTGGATGCAACCAAAAGGAAGGTATTGACTTTAATGAATTTTTCTCTCGTGTTGTTCGTTATACCTCCATTAGAGTGCTTCTTGCTTTTGTTGCTCCGTTTAATTTGGAGTCGAGCAACTAGATGTCAAAACCGCATTTCGCATGAAGAGTTGGAGGAAGAAGTCCTTTTGTGGACTCAAGTGAGCTCCTAGGCAGTGGTACGGAAGGTTTGATACCTTCATGATTGGGCAAGGTTGCACGCGCAATCAATATGATAATTGTGTATATTTTCAAGCAAATTTTTGATTCCTTCGTTTACTTATTGTTGTATGTTGATGATATGCTGATTGCTTCTAAAGATAATTCTTTGATTAACAAGTTAAAATCTCGACTTAGTATGGAGTTTGAGATAAAGGACCTTGGTGCAACTAAGAAGATACTAGGGATGGAAATTCATAGGGATCGAAAGGCCGATAAGCTTTATCTATCTAAGAGGAAATATCTTGAGAAAGTCCTTAATAAATTTAATATGAGTGATTTCAAATCAATTTCCACTTCTTTAGCTGCTCATTTTAAGTTGTCTTATGAGTGTTGTCCTCAAACCGATGAGGAAATTGAGAAAATGTCTCACATACCCTATTCTAGTCTCGTTGGTAGTTTGATGTATGCTATGGTGTGCACTAGGCCCGATATGTCATATGCGGTTAGTGTTATGAGTCGATATATGCATAATCCTGGTAAGGATCATTGGGAAGCTATGAAATGGATCCTTAGGTATGTCAAAGGGACTGTTGATAGAGGGTTGATTTTTGATAGGAGTAAGGCCGTTACATTCGATGTTGCGAGCTTCGTTGATTCCGATTATGGTGGAGACCTCGATAAAAGGAGGTCAATTTCTGGTTATATCTTTACGTTGTGTACTGGTGCTATCTCTTGGAAAACATCATTACAAGCTATTGTAGCTCTCACTACTACGTAAGTCTGAATATGTTGCTACAAATGAAGGGGTGAAGGAAGCTACTTGGTTGAGGGGTCTTCTTATTGAGCTTGGTGTTCAACAAGGAGTTATTATTGTGTTTTTGGATAGTCGAGTGCTATTCATCTTACCAAGAATAATGCCTACCACTCTAAGACCAAACATATTAGTGTCAAGTTCCACTATATCGGAGATAAAGTTGCTTGAAGGGAAGATTGTGATGAAGAAAGTTCATACTCCGGAGAACTTACAAAGCCTCTCTCTACTTCTAAGTTCGAGCATTGCTGGGACTTTGTTGATGTCCACAACTTTTGATAGCCCTTTGAGGCTTTGCCCTTAGGGGCTCTACCCTTCGGGGTATTTTGGCAAAGTACTTATGTTGGTTGGGGATTCGATCCAAGGTGGAGATTGTTGAAAGTGTCTCAAATCTTCCAACTTTACTTGCATTCTTGGCACATCCAAGCTACTACTCGTCATGACCATGCTAGGCATCCTCAACGATTACGTCTCTTTTATTTTCGTGGGCTTTGGCGTTGCGTTTTCAAGGGGTCGTTCAGGAGAATGTGCAACACTTTCTTGAGTAGTGGAAAAAGGAGAGTTTCATTATATTAATGACACTAATCCCATCATGATAGCGTGAGAGTTTGATTGAGAAAACCAGAGAGATTAAATCTCATCATCATCAAGTGCTATTGAAAGAAAGCTTTCACGTGAAAGTTAGGCACACAAATTTGAGTGATTATGATTCCCTTCCGTGAAAGTGAGTTTTGAGAGAAATTAGTGAGAGAATTAAAAATTGTCATCGTTGATCAAATCGTTGTTTTGATTGTGATCGTTTGTACTTTCTCATATCATATGGATTATTTGTGCTCGTCGCCTCCATGGTTTTTGCCCGCATTAGGTTTCCACATAAATTCCTTGTATCTATTGATTCATTGCTTTCGTTTGTTTCATTATACTTTTGATTATCACAATATATCCGAATCTTTTCCGCGACAAGTCGCTCTAAATTCCTAACAGGCCGTATAGGTGATATTGGAAGTTCGAGTTAGTGACAATGGAATACTTGTGGTTTCGGTTGTAGATTATCAATTAAGGTTGTAGTTGAATCATTTGTGATTTCCTGAATTTTCCGAGTTGAATTCTAAGTAATTATATTGTGAATTAAAGATTTGGAGTATAAAAGGGAGTATGAGTTCATCTTGAGTAATGCACAATTGAGGTATGAAGGTAGAAAGCGAGTGATTGTTTGGGTTGAATTGTAATGGTTGTTGAATTATCCGTTTTGGTTGAATTCATTGAAAGGATTTGGGATGTTTAAATTGGAAGTAAATGTGAACGAAACGAGTTAGATTGAGAGTTTGTGGGTTTGAGGTTAAATCGTTACTTACCTTGTGAATTCGAGGTCGAGTTAGTACTAATGGAGTTGGAATGATAAGTTAAGGTGTAGAGGTTCACTTAAGCATTGTACCAACCGAGTATAGGTTACTTGGATATGGGAATGAAGAAGAGTTCCTGAAACTTCAATAATAAGGTTCAATTCCCACACTAAATCGGATACTTCAATAATGACTTTAATTGGACTTTAGAATTCCATTAATTCAAGAGTTGAATTATCCACATCGAATTCTAGGGTTTGAGTAGTTGATGGAATCTTGACCTTCCCCGCTCGCTATCAGTTCGCCTCTTCACTCTCACTTGCTCTCGATGCTCTATTTTGAGTTCTAAATCTAGGTCTCTCTCTCTCGCTTCCTCTTACTTCTGGTTCGGGCCCCCTTCCCCGATTCTCGGCCTCTCGAACTCTTTCTCTCGTCTTTCTCTATTTCGGTTCCGGATTTGGGTCTCTATGGCTTTCTCTGCTTTCTCTGTTTCTCTCCTTAGTCTCGCCGATTTCGCTCTCTCGATCGCTGGTCGCCGACGAGCTGCAAGCGCACGGTGTATGGTTATAGCTAGCCAAGGTCGATCCCACTAGGACTTAATTCTAGCAACGCAATAAACTAGCCTTCTACTCAATTGCTAAGAAAATCGAGTTTTGGAGTTTGTTCTTTCTAACTAGTTCTAACTATTAAAATCAAGAAAATTAATCTATACTTAAATCAATGGATAAAAACATCTAGAGATTTGATTTCCTATCAAAGTGAGTTTGATTATTAAAATATAATTTGTGCAATAATTCTTTCAAGTGAATCAAAGATCGATAATCGGAAAATTCCACCGCTCTTTCGATGCTTAATAGAATTGCTCTAATTAACCTACAAAGAACTTTCGTATGCCTTTTAAGTTTATCAAAGTTAAAGATTTTAAATTATCAAAGTAATCCCCTAATTTACTATTCTTTTCTCAAATTTCATAAACTAGGTAAAAGGTTGGTTGTCGTATTATTTTATTTCACTTTTCAGTACATGATAGATTAATCTCTAAACACAAGTATTCTAGGCCTTCAAAACACTCATGAATATGATAAACACAACCTTTTATTGATTAAAATCAGAATTCAAGCACAAATTATGGAAAACTAATCAAACTTCATTGTTTCGGATTGCAAATCCCTACAAAAACTAAACTACTCACACATGATTATTGAAAACTTAATAAAAATCCAATACATGAAAATCAAACCTCAAATAGCAAGAAACGAAGAAGTAAGATGATAGACTTGAAGTACTCCATTTGAATCTCTCGACTTCGAATGGAATCCCATAACTGCTTTAGTCTTCTTCTTCGATCTTCAAAATTCGGTTTGATGTGGATGAATGAAGGAAGGATAGTGGTAATGGATGATTATGGAGGGTCAATGGTGGATGTTTATCCCTTGAATACTGCAGGTCTTCCCGTTTAATAGTCATCAATCGGCACACAATACACCCAAAGCTGCCGGAATTTGAAAAGCCACGCGAAAACCGGCGAAAAAGGAGCCACTCTTGGCAGCCGGAGTGGGCTCTGTCCAACTTTTCTCGCTTTGATTCTTCTACCATGGTTTGGGGGTCCATAGGGGAGGTCTGCGTTCAACTTATTTTGACAAGAAATTTAGTAGATTGGATTATTTTTGGCCTCAAAACGTACAAATTTGCATAAAAAATAATAACACCAAATGTAATATGGAAATAGGGATATAAATCAAATATTTTAAGCATAATATTCCCTAATCCACTACCGAAATTCCCTAAAAATCAAGTCAAAATATGCTCTTATCGAACTCTCCCATGCTAACTCTTCGCTTGTCCCCAAGCAAGTATGAAGACTCGGTATATATCGCTATCTTTCTTATGTTTTGATTTCAAGTCATTTTGAGTAATATAGAAACTCCTATCTAAGTTTTCATTATGTTCGACTATTACATATCTCCTTCGGGGATGTTTCTTACTCACTCAAACATCACTCGGAACTATCGCACGCTTAAATAATTTCTCTAATGCTTTTATTCCGAGTACTCGACTTTGTAATACAACGTAAAGAGAATTACAACGTTAATTCTTTACTCTAAGTCGGTTTATTTCTCTCGAGAATTATTTGACCGAGATCAAGTTGTTATACTTTGATATTTTATCTTCTCTAGCTTGATCTTTTCAGGATTGACTCAATATAGAATTTGAGCTTGTTGAATATTAGATGCACAAAATTCCATTCTTTTAGGCCAAAAATAATTAAGCATTTAATGATCCTAATTTAATTATCATATGTGCCTAATCTTGGACCAAAGTATTTTATACTTTGAGAACCAATGTGCTTTGCTTTTGTAGGTTATTCAAACAAGGCTAATACATTTTTGAATTTCAAAAGTAACCAGACTTCTAGCCATTAAACACCAGCGAGACAAACTTTACCTATTTCTCGACATAGCTCGGACACCGTGTCGGGGTTGTTTATTTCCGTAACTAGAAAAGTCCAACTCTAGGTCTAACGGTTGGTTCCACCACAGCCTGCAGTCACCTTTGATTGACTGGACCATCTTTTTGAGCCAAAAGTCGTTGCACAACTATCACATCCCAACGGATATATTCCGGGTGACTCGGAAGAGTCGTTACAATGGCTAACGAAGACTTCAATCCGGAAAAGAGACATAACGGTTACTCTGCTTGGTTGTCTATAAATAGAAGTCACTTTACAAGACTAGAAGATTGTTGGAGCTGGAATTAGTGTTGAACATATTGCCTAACACTCTTAGTGCATTACTTATTCAATCTTCTATTTACAACTTCAACTCTGTATTTAATATTCTTTGAGTTGTAAAGAAAGTCTTGTAATCAATCACATACCTTTCTTACTTTCTTAGTAAGTCCCTTGACCGAGTTGTAAGGGTTAACTCAGCTCAATTGTCCCCGATTGTAAAGGTTATCTCGGTTAGGAAATACTAGATCGGATAAGGGAACTTTTGAGTCTAGGAAAACTTTGTAAGGAATTGTTTAGGGAGCAATTCGGTTAAGTCAATCCTCCGTATTTTGTGGATTCAAAATAGTGGATTTGACTTGGTACTTAGATTAGCACCGACCATGGTTTTCTACCCCAGGAGGGTTTCCACGTACTTCGTGTGTTATCTTTCCAAGTCCAATCTAGACTCAAAATCTGCTGTATTTCACTTTCGGAACAAAAAGTGTCTAAGTTATCTTAAATTTCCTCATCACACTATTCACCCCCTAGGGTGACTTAGACTCTCCAAGAGCAAACCTTCAATTGGTATCAAAGCCTAGCCTTTCAAGAGGATCTAACCATCCAAAGGTATAAAGATCGGATGGCTCGGAACAATGGAAAGTTCGATGAAGGAAGATCATCAACTGAACACCAAAGTTCAAAGGGTCAAACTTTGCGCATTGAAAGAAAATGATAGAGTGCTTTCTGTTGGACAACGATAAAGATGTCCGGAACATTATCCAAGAAGGCAACTACATTCCAAAGAAGATGGATGGTGTAAGATCCGTACCTAAAGAGAAATCCGAGTACACCACGGAAGAAACCGAGAAGTTTAGATAGAACTTCAAAGTAATGAACACTCTTATGTGTGCTATCGGCTCGGAAGAGTGCAATAGAGTGTTAGCCTTTGACACGGCCAAAGAGGTGTGGGACACACTTGTCAACACCTATGAAGGAACCAGCTAAGTGAAGCAGGCGAAGATAAGTCAATATCTTTACAAGTACAAGCTATTCAGAATGGAGCCGGACAAGAACTTCTCTCGGATGTATGCTCGATTCATAGAGATTACAAACAATCTCAAATCTCTGGGTAGAAAAACCTCACACGAGGAAATGGTCGAAAAATTCGAGAAGTCTACCTAAGAGAAGATAGGGTCCCAAGGTGACATCCATTAAAGAGGCTCAGAATCTCTCATAGATAAAACCAAACAAGCTCATTGGGAAGCTGCTTACTCATAAGATTCATCCGGAAGAAAAAGATGTCGAGGTTAGCACCAAAAAGAACATTGCACTAAAGGCCTTAGAAAGAAGACGAAAAGTCCGAGCACCTCGGAATCCGAAAAGGATCCTATGGGACTCATTGCCTGAGGCTTCAAAAGAATGATGAAGTACAAGAAGTGGGAAAAGAGGCCAAAGGAAGAGTTCTACAAGAAAGACAAGAAGGACCGAAAAGGTAAATACTCATCACCTTCCAAATTATCTCTAACTAAGAACTCCGGTTGTTTTGAATGTGGCAACAAGGAACACATAGTCAAGGACTCGTCCAAAATAAAGAAAGGACAAAAAGAAAAAGAAAGCTATGATGGCCACATGAAATGATGACTCATTTGAAGATGAAGATGATTCTTATGACTCAAAGTGTCTCATGGTACTAACGGACTCGGAAAGTGTATCCGAGTCGATTACAACAACTTAGATATTGATGAGGTAGTTGAATACTTTCTCAAGTTCTCCAAAGTTGATTTAGCCGGATATATTTATACTTTGGAAGAAAAGCCCAATTCGATTCTCTTCGAGTTCAAAGAACAACTCAAGTCGCTTACTACGATAGCAATGATTTGAAAAATGAATTGGAAAAGCCGAGACGAGTCCGAAAGAACTTAAGACCGAGTGCTCAAGCTAATGGGACTAAGTCCGAGTTACTCGAGAATAGAGAATGAGCACCTAAAAGGAAAGCTAAATGAATCTCAAGAGCTCATTTTGAAATTCACTCAAGGTCAGAAAAACTTGGTCATGCTTTTAGGCTCTCGGTGTGTCTCTTTCGGGAAAGAAGGACTTGGTTTTAATGAAGAAGAGGAATCTAATTCATATTCTAATCTTTTCAGAACTAATTCCAGAATTGTAAAGTTCAGGAAGGATGAGCATTGTCCCATTCATAAGAATGAAAAGAGGACTGAGCCCTAACCGGTTTACACGAGAAAGCCTTCTCCACCCGTTTACAAAAGAAATGATTTTCAAAAGAAAGAGACACGGACTCAATTTTCTAGAAAGAAGAGTCGAATCAAACTAGACCCAAAATCATTCAAGTCTAGGTTCCCAAAAGTGTTCTTCCTCAAAAAGGACAACAATAAAGGGAGTTACTTGGGTTCATAAGAGGAAGTGAGAAGGGTTAGTTTGCTTCGACTTGTAAGTAACTCGGAAGAAGAAGAAAGGTCATTGGTACCTAGACAGTGGTTGCTCTTGCCACATGTCCGGAGACTCAAGACTCTTTTTTGAGTTAGAAGATCTGAAAAGAGGCAAAGTCACTTTTGGAGACGACAGTAAGGGCAAGATAGTTGGGATCGGTAAGATTGATGAAGGAAATAACTTAGTCAGTCCAGTTTATTTTGTCAAGGGATTGAAGTACAATCTTCTCAAGCATATCTCGGTTGTGTGACAAAGGTCAAGAGGTAATGTTCACTTAGACCAACTACTACATTTATGATGCGGTTACCAAAGAGACTAAGCTCTCGGGTAAGAGGTCGGGTAACACCTATACTATCCCTCTTTCGGAATCAAGTCAAAATTTATCTTGTTTGAAAGCATTTGTGAATGATGATTCATGGACTTGGAATCGTAGACTAGGTCATGTTAGCATACATACTATCAAGAAGCTACCATCTCATGGATTGGTTAGGGGACTACCTAACTGTGATTTTAAGAAAGATAAAATATGTGAAGCATGCACAAAAGGAAAGCAAGTCGGATCATCTTTCAAACCTCTCAAAACCGTATCCACATCCAAAGTGCTTGAATTGCTTCATATGGATTTATGTGGTAAAATTAATGTCAAAAGCCTTGGAGGTAAGTTGTATTGACTTGTAGTTGTTGATGATTTCTCATGATTTACTTGGGTATTTCTCAAGAATAAGAATGAAGCCTTTAAAGAGTTCACTAAGATCTGCAGGAAAATTCAAGTGGAGTCTCGGACTCAAATTATAAGGATTCAAGCCGACCATGGAACGGAGTTCGATTACTTAGAATTTACGGACTTTACGTGACAAGAACTGTATATCTCACAACTTCTCTGCACCAAGAACTCCTCAACAATGATGATTGAAAATGATCTACCTTACTATTTCCGGGTTGAGGCGATCAACACAGACAAATTACACACTCAACAGATGCCTCATGAGACCCATCTTGAAGAAAACACCCTATGAGCTATACAAGGGAAAGAAACCTAACATCTCCTACTTCAAACCATTTGGATGTAAGTGCTTCGTTCACAACAATGGTAAGGATCACCTGACCAAGTTTGATGATAGGTCAAATGAAAGTATATTTTTGGGTTATTCATCTTATAGTAAAGCTTATCGTATTTTTAACAAAAGAACTAACAAAGTGGAAGAAAGTATCCACGTTATCTTTGATGAAATTGATCTTGGCAAAATAAGTAAGTCCACATTCTTAGACCTCAAGCTCAGTAGAGATGAAGATGACCTTGTTGAAGCTGAGCTCGAAAGAGTCAAAAGAAAGGGACCGAGGCAACTCGGAATAAGGCAACACGGAACATTGTGACTCGGATCGAAAAAACTCAAGAGCCGGCTTAGAATGCTTGAAGAACAAGCAAATGTGGAGGCTCAACAAGATCAAACAACCGAAGATCCGCGAATTCAACCAACAAACTTAGTGAACCAGAGGACGAGTAAAGCTTTCAAATATACATCTAGCCACCCACTCGAAAACATCCTTTCTAATATCAACGAGTGGGGTAAGAACTCGTTCTTCTTTGCAAAATCTGTGTGCATTCACTGCATTCATTTCATCAACAGAACCCAAAAATGAACTAGAGGCCCTAAATGAATCGAGAATGGGTAGAGGCCATGCAAGAAGAGGTTAATCAATTTGAAAGAAACCAAGTCCGGATTCCGACCAAACGACCTTTTGACCACCCAATCATAGGAACCAAATGGGTATTCAAAAATAAAGCTGGATGAGGAAGGGTTGGTAGTCGAAATAAGGCTAGACTTGTTGCTCGGGGTTATAATCAAGAAGAAGGGACTGATTGTGGGGAAACTTTTGCATCTGTTGCTAGGATTGAAGCAATCGGAATCTTGTTAGCATTTGCATCTAGCATGGATAATAGCTTTATCGGATGGATGTCAAATGTACTTTTCTGAATGGTTTCATTCAAGAAGAAGTTTATGTTAAGCAACCCCTGGATTTGAAAACTCATAATTTTCAGATCATGTTTTCAAATTGCAAAAGGCTTTATATGGTCTTAAACAAGCTCCCGGAGCTTGGTATGAAAAGATCGAGCAGTTTCTTGATTGAAAATGATTTCAAAAGAGGTCAAATTGACAAAACTTTTTTATAAAAACTAAGGGGAAAGATTTTCTTATTGCTTAGATTTATGTTGATGACATTATTTTTGGAGCTACTAATCAAACTCTATGTCAAGAGTTTTTGAGTTGATGAGACATGAGTTCCAAATGAGTATGATAGAAGAACTCAACTTCTTTCTTGGTCTACAAATCAAACAAGAAAATGATGACATATATGTCCATCAATCTAATTATACCAAGGAGTTATTGAAGAAGTATAAGCTACAAGATGTAAAGCATGCAGCCATACCTATGAGTAGCGAGTATGAAATTGGACTCGGACGAAAAAGGTAAAGTTGTTGATCGAAACTCTATAGAGGTATGATCGGATCTCTATTGTATCTCACATCTAGTAGGCTAAATATCATGTTCGGTGTTTGCCTTTGTGTAAGATTTCAAGTTAATCCGAAAGAATCACATCTTAATGCGGTGAAGAGAATTTTCGAGATATCTTGTAGGGACTCAAAATCTTGGTCTATGGTTTTCAAAAGACTCGAAATGACTCTCATTGGATATTCGGATGCTCGATTATGTTGGATATAAAATTGATAGAAAGAACACATTAAGAGCATGCCAATTTTGGGTCAATCAATCATTTCCTGGCATTCAAAGAAACATAACTCGGTTGCTCTATCAATTGCCGAAGCCGAGTACATTTCAGCTAGAGCTTGCTTGTGCTCGGATTCCGTGGATCAGCGGCGCTTGAAGGACCTTATTGTTAAACATATTGCCTAACACTTTTAGTTCATTACTTATTCAATCTTCTATTTACAACTCCAACTCGTATTTCATATTCTCTCGAGTTATAAAGAAAGTCTTGTAATAAGTCACATACCTCTCTTACTTTCTAAGTAAGTCCCTTGATACCCAATGTTGCTCGAACCACCATACATGACCCGGTTAACCTTGCTTTTCATCCCGAGGGTGGACAAGTTCCACTTGATCCGGAGCAATCCGGCCCTTCCTCCTCTTCTAGATCCCCTTCCACTTTGTTAGACCTTAGCGTTGTCACTATTATACTTCAAGAGATTTGCGATGAACAAGCCTCCTTCAAGGAGTATGTTCAAGAGGAACATGCTGGCATCGGTGGCATGATTTCATCGCAGAATCAACATTTGCATAGTATGAGTGATTTCCATACCACCTTGCAGGATTGGTTTGTTTCCCATGGACCTCAAGTTCCTCCCCCATTTCCCAGGCTTCTCCGGAAGAGTGATTGTTTTCTCTCTCCTCCCATTACATTGATAATTAAGTTGCATTGAGGACAATGCTTTGTCCTAGCATGGGGGAAGGTTTTGCACGTTCATATGGTTGATAAAGAATGGTGTATATAGAGATTGATGTATATAGTTATGTAAGAATCCGACCCTAATCTATATTATTTAATTTTACTAATCACAATTTATAAAGTTGAGCGCGCGCACTTCAATTCGACATTTAAATTATTGTTCGTTGTGCTATGCGACTAAGATGATGAAGTGGTCTCTAACGAAAATTTCATAACAATGATTGTAAATTTATGCATATTTTTAAAATAAAAATTTAGAAATTTATATTAATATATAATGAATATAAATGTGGAGGTATATGGTTATAAGGTCAATGATATTATATTTCAAGCAAACCATTATATTTAAAGTAGATCGTACAACCGATATACAATATTATTAAAATAAAATTAAGTAATTAAAAAAATATAGAGAATGATAAATTTAAATAAAATAAAAGGAGTAATTTATTAGTTGGGAAAGATGTGATATTATTAGTGTGTATTTTTTTAAATAATGGCCTAAGTAAAACAAAATAAAGTAAAATAAAAATAAAAATAAAATAAAGCTGATTTTTAGGAGAAAAATCCAAAAATGGCTTCTAGAATTATCCCAAAAAAAAGGAAAATTAAATTAAATTAAAAATAAAAAGAATCATATAGCTTCTAGTTAATTCAATTCTCTCACACTTCTTCCTCTCACTCCCATGCTCTCTGTTCCCCCTCCCCGCTTCGCTCGCTTGCTACCGCCCCATGGTTCGGCCACCGAGATGCCACCAACGCCGGCCGAAGCCGGTGCCGGTCTCTCTCTCTCTCTTCCTCCCGTGCGTGCACGTTGCGGCTCTCGCCCCTGCTGCGGCCCAATTTCTGCCAGCCAGCCACCAGCCACCGCAAAGCCAGCCACCGGCCGCCATCAACTCCGGCCGAAACCGATGCCGGTGCCGCTGGAACATCGAACTTGCACCACCAGCCCTCCACCCCTTGTTGTACTCCATAAATTGAGAGTGAACGTGAAAACCCTAAAACCTTATTTTCATCTCTTTCAATTATTATCTAGTTGGTTTAGCTAATACTTGAATTATATGAGTTTAAAAAGATTTTTATGATGTCAATTTAAAGGTTGATTATGAAAATTGAATTGGTGTGTATAGGTGTGGGTTGTCATTCTTGGTGAAATGATTGTAAATTGGGAGTATGTGATTGTATTTGAATTATTAATTGAGATTTACAGACGTAAATTTGAGGTGTTCTATAATTTTATATGAGTTTAGTTGTCCCTAATTATTTTGGATGTGATTTGGTATTTTTGTGAAATAATTGTGTTGTGAAAAAGTATAATTGTGATTGTTCTTGTGAGATGGTGATTTAGTGAATTTGATTGGGATATTTTGATGTAAATTTAGAGTTAATTGATTATTTTTATTGCATTTTGGAATTGGATATAATTGAGCAAAAGAAAGAGAAGTTGTGTAGAGATTGAGGTTAGGTAATAAGTAAGCTTAGAGGCATGGAAAAATTTGAGCACTAGAGTGCCTAATTATATATATATATATATATATATATGGTTTTTGTTGGGAAAAGATGTATATAAATTTGAATTAAGGTGTTGTGTGATGTGTATAATTTGAGTAAGTTAATTAATCGGTGGATAGTTAACGAGATGAATGGTGACTTAATGATAAGGATTGAAAGCAATATTTAGGTTTGATATGGTTAGTCGAGTTTAATGGTAGTTAACAAGTAAATAATAATAATAATAATCATCATAGTGGTAGTAGTAGTAGTAGCGATAACACTTGTTAGATTCATATTTTTTATATGCTAAACAAGTTGCAATGGCTAAAGTACGAACAAAATTTTAAAATAAAAATATATATTTTGGTTCGAGTAAATTAACATATTACAATTATGTGAAAATCAATGAAACTAGCTTAACCAATTTTTATGAAGTTATAAACATTTATGCGAATTTAATTTAATTATCGATGATATTACAATAAAATTTAAATTTAAACATTGTTAACAATAAAGACCTATGTGAAACAGCAGCAATGCCACTATTGTCGTCGACGAGCCGCTAAATCAATATTTCATAAAAGGGGAGGAAAATATTTTAAATTCAGGTATGTTCATTGCCCGTACCTTTCGAAAATTCACATATTTCATCAAACCTCAACATTTCTTATATATATAACTAATAATGAATCATTTGCAAATCAAATTTTGTCACCTAATTAAGTGGTCCCCAATCAATTATCAATTATCAATTATCGGGGCTTACGCCCTTTAATTTCACCTATGCGGCTTCAACTCGGGTTCTCGGTCGGCCGGGAGGTGTGCACCTTATTCAAAGATCGCATCAATTATACAAGGGGCTCCACTTCGGATAATAACCGGCAAGCAAGTTTGACTCATATTCTCTCTCCTCTTATTTCGAACTAAAATGAATTGAAATATGCGCCCTCAATTAAAATGTTATCAAAGTGTCAAACCTCATTTTTATCGGTTTTTAAGGCATTATTTAACCTAATTCCGTGATGATTTCAATGATATTTATTTAGTTTTAGGTTAGATTTTTCTCATTTTCTCTTTATCGTCACCTAAGCTCGTAAATCTCTTTATTACAGGTTTTTGGGCTTAAATTTGAGAGATTCGAGGCAAATTTGATGAAAAGCGATGAAGAGGAAAGTTCGGGCCCAAGAGGAGGCAAGGAAGAAGCCTAAAGCACATCAAGAGACCTTGCACGGCCCCTGTGCGAAGCCGCACAACCGTGCGGATCATCGAGCGAAGGGTCGTGAAGTCAAGAAAGGCCGCACGGCCCCCTGTGCGCATCTTGCACGGCCGTGCGAGAAGTTATGGAAGTTGAAGTCGTGCACGGTACCCCGTGCCAAAGTTACACGGCCCGTGCAAGAGAGGCGAAAGTTCATGCATTTCGCACGGCCTACCGTGCGAGAACCTGCACGGTCGTCCGAAATTCTGCACGGCTGTGCGACGCCGATTCGGCGGCTTTATAAGCGTTTTTGTTTAGTTTTTTTTGCGGTTCTTTTCTCCATCAAATTTTAGGGTTTCTAGGGTAGTTTCAGCCGTCAAATCCCTTTAAATTGAAATTTAATATTTTGAATTTTTGAAGATCAATTTGAATTCAAGCATTCGGATTTCTATTCGGTAATTCTTAATTCTCTCTCTTTATGTTTGCTCTTTACGATTTCTCTATAGTCTTCATGTTTATATTCATTGAATCTTGTTAATTGTTTAGTATCATGTTTAGGGGCTAATTTCTCCACTTAGGTTGGGATTGATCCCTGTTATGCCTTGATAATCATGAATTGAGTACCAATTGAATTGTTCTATGCTTGTTAGGTTAGAATTCACTTCGCTCATCACTTTTTCGTTGATTGCCTCGAAAGAGGACTCATATGTTTTTATTAAGGTTTTGTAAACATCGAAAGATGAAAACTTACCTAGAATGGCGTTATGAACGATTAGAACTTCAATATGAAAATAATTAAGGTTTTAATCGGCGGTTGTGAGATGCATTCTTTGTGATTTTGCTCTTTATTAATCCCATGAAAATAGGTGATTAAACTGTGCAAGATTAGTCTTTGACCTTTGAAAGTAGGCGAAGATAGGCTTAATTGGTGTCTCCCCTTCTAAGCTGCTAGCATAGGCAAATCTCAAACGAGTATTCGATTTTGGTTTCGGGCATAGTAGTGTGATTAATCCCAATCTAAGGCCTTTTTATTCATTGATCTGTCTAAGTTATTTTGTTATTAGTTGCATCCAAAAAACCAAATCACTATCGAACCGAGTTTTTACCTAGATTAGAGTTTATAGGTAGATTTAGTATTTGAAAGCGAGTTCCTTGTGGACATGACCCGTACTTGCCGATTCCTAGCTACAACTACGCCGTGCACTTGTGGTAAATATTTCTCTCAACACAAAGCAATTTGATCGTGCAGGAATGTTCGTACTGAGTTTCGACTCACTTTTCGAAATATTTTACTGTTTTTGTTTTAGGAAAAGCATTGTTGAATAGTCAATTACCTATCAAGACCGACGAAGGCAAAATATAGCTGGACATGTTGCATTTGTGGTTCCGATGGTGTCTAGATGCTCACGAGTGATTTCACCTCAATCGTGGCTTGGGACTAATTTTGAAGATCATTAGAGGTTGCGTTAAGTTCTCACGTTAAAGAAGTATATGAGATTGTATTGAAATATATGCAAGCAAGCCTCTAAGTTATATTTTGGGTCCCGTTTAAACACTATGTGTGCCTTAACCACTTGGGTTGTAAGTAGTTATCATCATAAGTACTCAATCCACATGTAACATTTAGATATGCAAATTGTATTTCATTTTTATTTCGTTTATTTAGCTCTGGTCCTATTCTTAGGACGAAAGTAACGTCTCTTATAGTTATATTCCGCTGCGGCCGTACATAATACTCTCTAAGTTAGGGATTATTAGGTAATGGTGATTAGGGGCGTTATAAGTTACATTTGCATTCATATAGTTGCATTGCATTTACTTTAGTTTAGTTTTTCTTAGTTTTCTTTTATTTATCTTTTGTCTTCAGTTTCGTTTTGTAATTTCTAGGTTTTACATTTGCATTTAGGTTGCATGTAGGGGTGGTTTTTATTACTTTAATTTAAAAATTAAAAAATTAGAAAAAAAATAATCTGAAAAAAAGAAAAAAATTAGGTTAGACTTTAGGTTAGTGAATAAATCCTCCGAGTGATGCTTCTTAGGTTAGATAGTTTTTCTTTTGACTTTATTTGATCTTGCGTAACTCGTTTGTGAGTAAAAGTTTTTGAAAAGAGTTTGTAAGAGAATCTTGATTTAGGATTGCACTTTGATAGAGATGATTGATTACCCTTATTGATCTTTTGGTGTGAGTTTGGCATGTGAAACATCTTTAATTAAGATTGATTGTTAAGCCTTAGCCCGTGAGACCACTAAGTCTTAAAAGACTAATTATTTTTATTAGTCTCATGTTTTCCATGTGTGGCTCTACCTTGGTTGCAACGTCTAGAACTTGCTTTGAATCTCTTCGAAACTGCAATTTGCATTTGCATTTGTATTGACAATATGATAGAAGCATTCATTTGTTAATTTGGAAGCTACATGAGCCAAAAAGTCACCCTTTCATGTATGAATTACCACTTTTAGCCATTTTCTAGCCTTTGACCACTCTTTTGATTGAACCTACTTTAACAAGCCTTGGCCAAATACATTTATCCTACCCTTAAGCCATTGCTTGGAGTGTTTTGAGTGTGATATGGGTTGATTGTGGTAAATTTGTGATTTGGTTGATGGGGAATAGTTGTGAAATTTCATTCTTAATGCTTTCTCCACTTGTGTAGTTTCATTTGGGTTGAAAATTGGAAACTTGCCTAGTATTATAAATTTGTTGTTTTGCCATTCACAACAAAAAAAAATCAAAAAAATCAAAAAATGAAATAGAAAAGAAAAAAATTCAGAAAAAAGACGAAATAAAGTTTTTGGCATTAGCTTGTATAGATTCAAGGCGGTTTGCAATGGGTGTTTCCGGGTTTGATTTAAATGTTTATGAGTGGTTTGAGATATTTAATGAGTTAAGCTTCAAGTTTGGCTTTTAGCTCCACTTTACCCAAATAATTTTCCACTCCTTCCCTTTGCCCATAGCCACGTTACAACCCTTGAAAAGATCTCTTGATTGTCATTTGCATTTCTATGCTCGTGGTGGAGAGTTGAGATTCTTAGCAAGCATATGGTAGATTGTTTCTTTGGTAGGAGTATTGGAAGAACCTTCATGAGAGGAGTGTTTCCACTTCCCTAAAGTGAGGTTTGCTCTCAATCTTTCTAATTTCATCCTCATACATGTGCCAACTTGCTATCATTGGAGATTAGGGGTGATTAATTTGATCTTGATTGTCCGATTCTTAGACAATTTTTTTTAAAACATCCTCGTTACTTGTGCTTAATGGTTTTCATCACTTTCGGGCTATTCTTGGTTAGACTTAGTTGTTAGATAACTTTATCAATGCTTACTCGATGAGAATGTGTAAATAGATTTTTCTTTTTCATCTTAAGTCCATAATTTTCTTTTTGAGTCTTTTTGTTTTTGTTTGAGTCTTTTACTTTGAAGGTTCGCTCTTGAAGAGTCTAAGTCACCCTAGAGGGGGTGCATAGGGTGATGAGGAAATTTAAGAGAACTTAGACACTTTTGTTACGAAAGTGAAATACAGACAAATTCCGAGTCTAGATTGGGCTCGGAAAGGTAACATACGAAGTATGTGGAAACCCTCATGGGGCGGAAAACCATGGTCAATGCTAATCCAAGCACCAAGTCAAATCCACTATTTTAAATCCACAAAATACGGAGGACTGACTTAACCAAAATTGCTCCCTTAAATAATTCCTTACAAAGTTTTCCTAGATTCAGAAGTTCCCTTGTATGATCTAGTACTTCTTGACTGAGATAACCTTTACAAACAAGGACAATTGAGTCGAGTTAACCCTTACGACTCAATCAAGGGAATTACTAAGAAATGACACACCTATTTGGATATTTCCAATGGATAGAACCACCTCTCATAGTAATAAACTGCATACTAGACAGAACAATTTGATCCAACCTTCCGAGATCCTGGAATCCTAAACTCTTCATTAGGCACTATTCCTAATGATTTGGCAATCGTAGCAAGCAATGCCTCCACAAACAATTTTTCCACTTTTTCTATTGGCCATATCTTGCAAGTGAGTGATTAAAAATGAACCGGGATCCATAGCATTGGCATAATACATGTTACTCAAGAGAAACAACTCTAACATTCTAGGCACATTCAAACTATCCTCCCTAGTGAAGAAACTTGTCGCAAAAATGCGTTGAGCAACTCGAAAAACAAGGTTCTTAATATCGGTAGCCTTAGAATTACTAGAGTCGTAATGAGCAATCCCGATCAACAATTCCCAAAATGGATTCGGATTATACCTAGGAGACAGACGACGGTCACTAACATCTCTAGGTGGGGGCAGATGAAATATACTATTAAATGAGTTCAAGTTCAACTAATAGTAATGACTACAACAATCTAAACTTGATTAAACCCTCTTGACAAAATTCACCATTATGGACCTCGATAAATAAAGTACTCAAGAACTCTAAGGTCGGATCCAAATAAGAGGGTTCCTTGATTGCAATATAATCACCCATCCCACCCCGAGCAAACAACCATTTAATTTCATCCAAAATACCCATAGCACTTAACAAATTCTCATCACAATATCGAGTTGCAACAAAACCACGATCTTTCAAACAATGGTAATTAGTGACTTGTATACTATTAGAAAATCGAAAAGGTATAGAGTCGTGACCATGCTCCATGGATGCTCGGTTGGCGGCCTGTAGTGCTCTTTGCTCCCTTGCATTTGCCTTTCTTGAAGTATCCCCATGCCAGCCACCTTTTGCTTCTTATTTGGTGCCATTATAACCCCAATTTAGAAGTTTAAGTTCAAAAGTGAGTTCCTCAACAATGGTGGATGAGGAAGAATGGGTAATGTTAGAGAATGTAAGAAAGAGGATGATTTAGAGTAGAGAAAGGTATAGAAGTGAGAAAGAAAGTAGAAAGATGGAGAATTTGAAAGATAGTGGAAGACTTTAGGGTGAATGAGAGTGAAGCGAAATTAGGGTTTAAAAGGGGAGATGGAGAATGTGAGATGGAAGAGAGAGAAAGGAAGGAATTTATGGGTAGAAAAGAAGGAAATAAACTTTTTGAGGTTGATTTTGGAAGAAATATGGGAAGAATTGATGGGGAGTTAGAGTTTCAATGGAGTTTTTAGAAGGAGGAATAGAGGAGACAGGGAAGGAGAATTGGTGTTGTAGGAACCACGTCCGCACGGGGCTCGCCGAGCTTCTCCACTTATGTCGGGTATCTTTTTTAAAGATTGATTTAAAAGATGCTTTTGAAAGTTGATTTTGGAATGTGGGGATGAACATTTTTATTAAAATTTCCGAGTTTTATTGAATCCGATTTAAAGCGAATTAAGCAAAGTTGAATGGCGATTTTATTAACCATTTTATTTTAGACATTATTTTAAGAAGTCTCGGGATATTATCTTCTAATTGAAAGATAAATTAAATTAGGGTTCTAGATCTTCCGTGAGGCTTTAGTGCCAGATTGGTGTGAAAACACCAATGCGGACCGAGCCACCACGCTTGATCCCAAGGTGCGAGCAGTGGCCTCGCACCGGGGAGGCCGCCGCCGGCCGGAGGCTAGGGTTGAGAAATCAGCCTTAGCCTCTGCCACGGTTAGCAAACTAGGAGCCTTAAAATTTTTATCATGCGATCGGAAAGAAGGTCGAGATGCAATTGAATGGAAGTAAAGTACAAGAGGAGTCGCCAGGTCGGTTTTAGGAAAGAAAAACTAACAAAAACAAAAGTAAAAATTTGCTCTTCCAATCTTAGTATGGGAAAACTAAGACAAGAAGAGGCTAGAAATGACTCTATCGGTTTTTGAACCGAGAATCGGATTCGGGGGCAAGGGTACGAAACGTAGGGATAAACCCTTCCGTTGTGCTCGTCCGAAGACAATCGTTGCTAATTCAAGTAGTGAGTTAAAATAATGTACAAAAGCAAGCAAACAACAACATGCGAAGCAAAATTAAAGCAACCAAACATAGTAAAAGAAAGCGATAAAGGCAGAAAGTAAAGGAAAGCGGTAAAGAAAGCGAAAAAGTGAAAAGAAAAAAAAAGCAGAAACTAAAAAAATTATATCGGGCAGGGAGGAATTAAATGCGATACATCTTGAATCCATAATACGGAAAGAAATAAAGAAAGCATATAAATAAATTAAATTGTTGCAGAACGAATATGTGCCCTCATGTTGTCCCACCTGTTGATTTGGATCTCGAATCTGGATCTCTTGATGTGACGGTGGTGAATTGAAGAGGATTTTTGTGAGTTCTTATGGAGATAGGTAGGCAGATACATGACTGATGTAGTTTAGGGATTGGATGTATGGAGTATGATGGAAATAAAGAAGGAATAGGCTGAAAAGGGACCAAGAGATCATAATACATGATGGAGTATTCGAGTAGCTCTTAGGCGAATTTCGGTAGAGTAACATTGAGGGTTGAACCATTTGGAGAATGAGAGCCAAGGCTCTCTATTTATAAGGAGAGGTGAGGTCAAGGAATGACCTAGGGTTATGCTCGGCCAATAGTCCAAAAGCAGCAGCAAAAACCGGGCTAAGATTAAAGTAGCCAGCCGTCCTGTTTGATGATAGAACCGACCGAACCAGGATAAATGATGGGAGGCGGGCCCGTCCAACCAGTGCACACCTAGGGTTTCGTGCCCTAGTGTGTCTTTGAGTAGTCTTCGGGGCAAAACGCAGCGTTCCATTTATGGTTTCTAGAAGGCAGAGCCGGCCATAGCACCTTTCCAAAAATGAAAAGTTTCCATTTTTGGCAAGTTTCTATTTTTGGCACGTTGTCATTTTTAATGCATGATGCGTGCTCCTAGTCTCCGGTGGATTATCTTGGAGCCAAAACGTAACACTTTGATGCTTGTGATCATGAAATGCAGCGTCTAACGTCACCTTGAGGTCTTCGACTCCTTGTCTAGCCGGACTGAAGTGAAACGCGTGATTCTCGAGCCTGAAATTTCTCGTACGCGGCACTCGGAGTCCGTTGTCTCTAGAAGCTTGGCCCGGTTTTAGATCATCCGAAGGAAAAGGAGATTTTTGGATTGACCCTAGGCAAAAGGCTATTTATGTGGTGTTGGGGTTTTTGTGGTTTATCGGCTTCCGGTGCACTAATCAAACACGATCCAAGATCCAAATCTTCAAACAGGACTCGTGATTATCATCATCAGGCTAAAAATAAAAAACATAGAAAAGGATGACACTTTTTAGGTGTCTACAGGTGTTGCACGAAGGAAGGAAGAAGAATGACATGAAATCGGGCAAAAAGCCCTATCTCGCATAGGTCGGTCTTGCACCATGGATCGGAGCATCCACTCCGGGCACCCGAGTGGGCTCTGTCCGCCTATTCTTCTTTTTTTTGCTTCAAGCCGTTGCGGAATGGGGCTGAAGCTAGGAACCGTGGTGTACGCCTTTTGTGGAATACGCTCCTTTTTGTCATTTTCTTGTTTTTTCATTTTTTCTTCTCTCCTAAACTAAAAATCTAAATTACAAAATGTCTCCTAAGTCCTAAAACATAAATTAAAAATAGAAAAAAATCTCTATAAACCTAAAAATTAAAAATAAAGCAATTTAAAACTTGGGTTGTCTCCCAAGAAGCGCTTCTTTAAGGTCATTAGCTTGACCTAGCTCCAATCATCCGTCTAGGGCAAGAGGATAGACTGGAAGAAAATGTGATTTCTCAAGAAACGTGTCTCCTTTGTCACGGACTTCAAAATTGAACCCTTGTAAAACAAGGTACCTCCAAATAGCCTTGTCAAAGATTACTCTCTATCATGTGAGGGCACCATCGGATGGGCCACAATCACATTTGACCTTCCAGTTGAGGTCCAAATCAAGAGCTCCAATGCATGGAGCATCATCCAAAACAAGCTTCAACATAATACACTCATTGAAACAAACTTCATTAAACACATAGGACATGCCCTTGTCAAACATTGGCGGAGGAAATTTGTCAACCTCTACCATATTAGAATTGACAAGTTCATGTCTTTCATGCAAAGGTTTATCACTTGTTATTTCATCGATCATCTCAACACTACAACATTCAACGAAATAGGGGAAACACCATGTTTCTTAAAAATTCAAATTCAGTGTGATGCTCCTCCACATCAAAGGTCAATCTGCCCTTTTTACATCAATCTTACACCCAGCAGTAGCCAAGAAGACCTCCCAAGAATGATTTGGGTGCGGGTATCCTCAACCATATCAAGAACTAAAAAGTCCACGGGCACAAAGAAATCACCAACTTTGACTGGAATGTCCTCTAAAATACCCAAAGGATATGTCACATAACTATCCGCTAATTGAAGAGAAATGGTGGTGGATCTCAACTTACCTAAGTCCATTTTCTTAAATAAAGAATAGGGCATCAAGCTCACACTTGATCCCTAATTACATAAAGCATGATCTATGGATACATTCCCAATCGGGCATGGGATAGAAAAACTACCTGGATCTTTAAGCTTTTCAGGAAGCTTATTTTGGATTACCACACTACACTCCTCACTCAATGCAAAAGTCTCATGCTCATTCAATGTCCTCTTTTTGGAGAGGATCTCTTTCAAAAATTTTACATACAAAGGCATTTGAGTCAAAGCACCAATGAAAGGGATGTTTATATTGCATTTCTTAAGTATCTCTAAAACTTCCCAAACTACATATCAAACTTAGCTTTAGCTATTCTTTGTGGGAATGGCAAAGGCGAAGTGTAAATTCTTTGGGGAGTTTTTGTTTGGTCATTAAGAGTCTCATTCTCATTTTGCACAATAACATCAACTAAGGACTCTTTGGAGGGTGTAGATACCTCCTCATTCACAACATCATTCATAATTTGCATATTAATGACCACATGTTCGCTCCTATCACCCTTAGTCCCCCGCCAATTGTGTCCCACTCCTGGAAACGGTGCCAAAAACTTGATAGGCCGCAAGTGCACGGTGTATGGTTGTAACTAGCAAAGATCGATCCACGAGGACTCAATTCTAGCAACACAATAAACTAGCCCTCTACTCAATTACTAACCAAATCGGGTTTTTGGAGTTTGTTCTTTCTAAACTAGTTCTAACTATTAAACTCAAGAAAATTAATCTAGACTTAAATCAATGGATAAAAACATCTAGGGATTTAATTTCCAAACGTAATGAGTTTGATTATTAAAATAAAATTTGTGCAATCATTCTTTCAAGTGAATCAAGGATCGATAATCACAAAATTCGACCGCTTTTTTATGCTTAATAGAATTTCTCTAATTAACCTATCAAACAACTTTTGTATGCCTTCTAAGTTAATCAAAGTTAAAGCTTTCAAATTATCAAAGTGATCCTCTAATTTACTATTCTTTTCTCAAATTTCATAAACTAGGTAGAAAGGTTGGTTGTTGAATTATTCTATTTTATTTTTCAAGTACATGATAGATTAATCTTTAAATACAAGTATTCTGGGCCTTTAAAATACTCATGAACATGATAAACACAACCTTCTATTGTTCAAAATCAAAATTCAAGCACAATTATGAAAAATTAATCAAACTTCTTTGTTTCGGATTACAAATCCCTAGAAAAACTAAATTACTCACACATGATTATTGAAAACTTAATAAAAATCCAATGCATGAAAATCAAACCTCAAATAGCAAGAAACGAAGAAGTAAGATGATAGACTTGAAAGTACTCCACTTGAATCTCTCGACTTCGAATGGAATCCCGTAACTACTTTAGTTTTCTTCTTTGATCTTCAAAATTCGGTTTGATGTGGATGAATGAAGGAAGGATAGTGGTAATGGATGATTATAGAGGATCAATGGTGGATGTGTATCCCCTAAATACCACAGGTCTTCCCATTTAATAGTCATAAATCGACACACAAAACACCCAAAACCATCATAATTTGAAAAGCCACGCGAAAACCACAGTAACAAGGGTCGGAGTAGTCACTACGGGCAGCCCGGAGTGGGCTCGTCCAACTTTTCTCACTTTGATTCTTCTACCACGGTTTGGGGGTCCTTAGAGGAGGTCCGTGGTCAACTTGTTTTGACCAAAAATTTAGGAAATTGGGTTGTTTTGACCTCAAAACCTACAAATTTGTATTAAAAACAATAACACCAAGTGTAATATGGAAATAGGGATATAAATCAAACATTTTAAGCATAATATTCCCTAATCCATCGCCGAAATTCATTAAAAATCAAGTCAAAATATGCTCTTATCAGTAGCCGTTCCTTTTCCTAACCTCCCTCTTTCTCGCTTTGTTCCTCCTCTTGGTGCTCGGCTCCCACTCTCTTAGTCTCCTGCCTCCGCTTCTCAGTCCCTCTCACTTGCTTACTCTCGCTCTCGGTCTCTCGCTTCTCCTCTCTTTTCCTCATTCTATTTCTCGCTTCTCTGTCCTTCCTCTTCCTTCCGCCTTCCATTCTCTTTTTAACTCAAGCTTTTTGTCTCACCACTACCCGACAATCGGTGCCTCCTTCTCACATTGGCCCCTAATTTACTTCTTTATCCCCAAATAATCCAGCCAAAATAAACCTCCTTCCATGAAAACCAATTCCTACCTCTTCCCCTTCATGTCTTCTTTTGTTTTCATTGTATAATATTATAATAGGTTGGTTATGACAACAGACTAACCACCCATAAGTTTTTTTTGTTCTAATATAGCTTCGGAGATGGGCAATTACTCTATTTATTTTATGGAAAAACTTATAACGATCTGTCGCTATATGACAGTCACCATAGAAGCATTAATGTGTACCATACATGTGTATCATAATAATCACAACCGTTCATTTTTTTCTAATTAAATTAAACATAAATAATTAATTATCTTTAGGAAATCCCGATCTCATATATTATCTTTCAGTTATTTTACCTATAATTTAGGAAACTCTTTGAGAAAGATAAAGCAAAAAACGAGCAAAATAAAAAAAAATTTATAATAACAAAAAGAAAGAATCTAAAAATCTTTCTACAAAAATTTGAGACTCGTAATCTTCCAATATTAATGGTATACAATTGTCGAGTCCGTAGCGATCACGTTATCGAGCTTTCAATTACTATACCTTCAACTTAATTAGTTATATCCCTTGTCAAAAAGATATAAACAAAAAAATTGTGGCGCCTGCCTCGCTTCCACCGCCATACTTACCCTCGCTTTAACCGCCGTTCACACTTGTTGTCGCCCGGATCTGAAAATTCTTCGTCGGAAAAGATGGCCACAGGAGTTATTGAAGTTCACACTGCCGTCGCCATGGAGAAACATGACGGAAAGCGATCAAACCCGATAGTCATCTCCGACCAGCCTAACACCGGTATCGCCATTAAAGCTGGTGAATCATGGCCGGATGAGGAGAAAAAGGTGAGGGAGGAAGATGAACAAGCATTCGTCGGTCAAAGTTCGAAAAGAACTCGAGGAATCCATGAGAGAACATAGAAGCATATATAATTAATTATTTTAATTTAATTTTTAAAATACTTAATTAAATTTTTAAAATTTATTTTTAATTTAATTAGAAGAAAAAATGAACGGTTGTGATTAATATGATACATATGTGCGGTACAGATTAATGCATCTTACGGTGACTGTCGTATAGCTACGAGTCGTTATAAGTGCATCATTATTTTATTTAGCATTAGTACTCGAAAAGCGTCAAATATAATTTAACCAAAAACACGATGTAGAGAGAGAAATTAGAGAGAGAAAAATCAGGAGCTATGCCATGGCAAAGAAACCTAAAAACCCACACAAAAATCTCTATCTACTCGTGTTCTTGAGCAAAATCAACGAGCAGAAACGGTCACAGAAGATATTCCGGAAGAGGTGGTGCGAGGATCCAGTGGAGAAAAGCCCAACTACTAATGATTCGGGTAATGGAATAGTGCTTGTGGAAAATAACCTACAACAAGATGGAAATGACCTTCGAGCGAGCTTTTCCAGCTTGGATTGATGCACTTAGACGAAGGCGACAGTCTAACTCCTGGGCTATGGAGGTAGAGAGAGAGAGAGCAACTAGAAGAGGATTATGTAAATCGAGCCACACCCGAGATAGGTATGCAATTGGATTTTGTCCCTCCCATGATTCATAATGGCATGAAATGCCAATGTATCGATATGGTTGATATTGAATCGAAATTGAATTCCGGAGCTCTTCAATAGCTTGTTTTGTTTTAGGGGCAAACCCCAGTGCAAGTCATGGATGGGTTTTTTAGGAGGATTTGGGAAAGCAAAGGATATGATAGAGTAATACCTAGACGGGATGAGGTATTCATAGTGAGATTTCATTATGTAATGGAACAAGATACTCGTCCTAAGGCGGAATTTTATATATTTTGATAGAAAACCCTTAGTAATGAAACCATGGTTGGTTGGCCAAGAAGTCAGCAAAGACATAATTGGAAGAATGCCGATCTGGGCTCAATTTCCTGAATTAGACTTCAAGTTTTGGAGTAAGGAAAGTTAGAGCAAAATTGCAAGTTTATTGGGAAAATCATTGACCACCGATAAAGCAACACGGAACAAGAGTAGAGCACGGTATGCCAGGGTATTAATTGAGATGAATATACATCATCCTTTCCTAGCTAAAGTCTAGTTTATGGATGAACAAGGTATTTTAGTGGCTCAACCAAGTAGAATTTGAATGGGAACCCACTAAATGTACTCATT
Organism: Talinum fruticosum; assembly: GCA_021018815.1. NCBI lineage: Eukaryota > Viridiplantae > Streptophyta > Magnoliopsida > Caryophyllales > Talinaceae > Talinum > Talinum fruticosum. Next base: position 8,850,181 of record JAITYX010000006.1, on the reverse strand, counting down.
GTAACATGTTTGGGCACAAGGTGGAAGAATGCAAGAAGAAGTGTAGGAAAAAGTGGAGAAGGAAAGAGGTTGCAACAATTAAAGAAACTAAACCAATTGCTACTCGGAATCAAGAGGCAATATTAGAAAAAGAGGGGGAGCTAATTGTGAAGAGTGTGGGTACAACCGAGGCTACTACTCCGAAGACTCGGACACTCGCTCAATACTTTTCCGAGTTATGAAAAAGGAATCGGGTATAACAATCTCATACATATAGAGTTTTGATTCCAAGGCATTCTTTGTGTCTTAGAAACTTATTTGAGTAAAATAGTATCTTCTCTAAGTGATACATCTTTGATCTATCTTTTTAACCGCCTTTCCGTAAGTGACTCAGAAACCGGTTCTATATTCCGAGTCCATCTTCACTCAGATTTATCGCATTTTGTATATACCAGGATTCCGTCGCTTCTCACTCGAGAATCGACTTGTGGTTATTTGTTCTATTTCGTTATTGTCGGTATTCTTAGTTTATTTCATGCTTAGTCTATATCAAGTTAATCCTTTCTTTTATCCTTTATTGAACTTGATTCTTCGCTTAGACTAAGTCGGATGGAATTTTGAGTATCATGGATATTAGACTCGAAAATTCCATTTCTTTTCCGACTCGGATAATCTGTTGGTTAATTATCATAATTATGTTATTATTTGTGTCTAACCTTGGACCAAAGTATTTTATACTTTGAGAACCGAAGGTGTTTTACTTTTGTAGGTTATTCATTTGAGGATACATTTTTCAAACTACAAAAGTAGCCGGCTTCGAACGTCAAATCACCAGCAGACATGGCTCTTCACCTTCTCTCGCTCCAGATCCTAGAAAATTGTGTCGAAGTCGTCTGCTTCCATATCCGGAAAACTGGAACGCCAAGTTTAACGGTGGTTTTCACCTCACTTTTCAAGACACTACCGATGGTTTTGGGACTTCCAAGAGAGTTAAACCGTTGTCCAACGTTCATATTTCAACGGACACTTTCGAGTGACTCAAAAGCCTCTCCCAACGGTCATAGGAGACTCTCGGTTAGCGGACGAAGATAACGGCTACTCGCTTGGTTATCTATAAATAGAAGCCACTTCACAAGACTTGAAGGTTGCCGAACATATTGTTTATACACTTACTTACTCAAAGTTGTTGTATCTACTTTCAATCTTCAACTTACAACTCCCACTCTGTAATTCATTACTTTCGAGTTGTAAGGTCTTATACTTAGTTACAAACTCTTCTTACATTCTTTGTAAGATCCCTTGACTAAGTCTGTAAAGGTTAACTCAGCTTAGTTGTCCCTAGCTGTAAGGGTTATCTCAGCTAGGAAGTACTAGATCGGATAAGGGAACTTCGAGTCTAGGAAAATCCGTATAGAGTTGTCCAAGGGAGCAACTCGGGTTCGACCAGTTCACGGTATTTTGTGGACTCAAAATAGTGGATTTGACTTCGTTTCTGGATTGACACGGGCCGTGGTTTTCCGCCCCGGGAGGGTTTCCACGTAAAATCTTTGTGTTATCTTTCTAAGTTCATTCTAGACTCGGACAGTCTTCATCGCTCTTGTTTCTTCCGATTCATTGCTTTCGAGTCCAATCTTTTCGACCTTGTTATTTGACTCGAACCTGTCTCTGTCTCTTTTCTCGCGCAAAAGTGAGTGATTTCACGAAGAATTTTTCTATCACCCTATTCACCCCCTCTAGGGTGACTCGGACTCTCCCCGAGCAAACCTTCATACTCAAATCATTATTGGGAATATACACTCGTGTGACTCCTCAAAATATAGTGGCCTTACATAACAGATGTTGCAAGTCTCACTAGAGATAATGGATAATATCTCGTTTATGGAATATAAGGGCCTTTAATGGCCCTAATAAGTAGGCGGCTGTCAAAAGCTTCCTAAAGACAGAATAAATGCATCCTTATGGGGCTACTCGAAACCAAAACAAGATTGGTAAATGAGATGGAGATTCAATAGATAGTTTGTGGTTCTTGGAGAGTCATCACAAATTCTTCTCAACAAGAAAAGGGTAGAATATGGCTCATTTGGAAGGAAGGAAACATAACATTGAATATTCTACAAGTAAAAAGACAGTTTATTCATGTGCATTATATCAATAGGGAGGGTCGAATTTCTATCTTATAGTTGTGTATGGTTCAAATGATAAGGAGGAAAGGAGCCAATTATGGAAGGACATTGACATGTTGAGTGCAAAGTCATGGTTTATTGGAGGAGATTTTAATAGTTTGCTCAAGCATTGAGGAAAGAATAGGTGGAGATGAAGTATTATTTGATGACATTGAGGATTTTGTCAACTGTGTGGACAGATGTGCTTTGCAGGAAATAAAGCATACTAGAGCATTCTTTACTTGGAGCAATAAGCAAGGACCAAAAAGGATTTTCTCAAGGCTAAATAGAATCTTAATGAATAAAGTCTGCTATCTTGAAGTTTCCTCAAGTATATTATGAAGTTTTACCGGAAGATATATCCGACCATTGCCCTTTATTGCTACATACTGATCAAGGTCCAGTTTAAAAAGGAAACATTTTACATATTTCAATAGGTGGTCACAACTCCCCGAGTTCAAGACTACCGTGGAGAAAGTTTGGACACTTGAGATTGCAAGCACGAAGATGTACCAGCTGGTCACAAAACCGAAGAAATTGAAACCAACTCTAACGGACCTAAATAATCAAGGTTGGGTGATATTGGACAACAAGTCACGAGGGCACAATAGGATTTGCACAAAATTCAGGAATCAATCCATGATAGTCCTACTCAAGCAAGATTTCTATAAAGAGGAACATGAAGCAAATGAAAAGTACCAGCTTTTGTTACGAGATGAAAGGTCATATCTAAAGCAAAAACAAAGATAGATTGGTTGCAACATGGGGATGAGAATACGGCTTTTTTCCATGCAAGCTTATCGCAGAGGAACTACACAAATGGTATTACAGTCATGAAGAATAAAGTTGGAGAGCTTATTTATCAAAAACAAGAGATTGGAAATATTCTTGTGGATCATTTCCAACAGCTTTCGGGTACTCAAACAAGAGGAGGTAAACCTGAATGGGAAGTTATACTTGCAAGGTAACCGCTCGACAACCCAATAGAAAAGTGAAGTTATGATAGAGGTTACACATAAGGAGATTAAAAAGCAATGTTCAAGCATAGGGAGTGATAAATGCCCTGGACCGGATGGCTATGGAAGTCGGTTTTTAAGAGTACTTGGGAGATCACGAGGCCAAGATGTATGTGCAACTCGTCATAGAATTTTTGAGACTAGTAAACTACTTACCGAGGTAAACACTACAATTTTGGCTATGATACCGAAAGTCCCTAATCCTACTCTTCCTGTGGATTTGAGGCCAATAGCATGTTGTAATGTTATATACAAATGCATCACAAAATTATTGTGTGAAGGCTCAAACCAGTTCTGTCATGGCTAGTTCATGATTCCCAAGGTGCTTTTGTACAAAATAGATCTATGTTGCATAATGTTCTCATTTGTGAGGATCTTGTCAAAATGTATCATAGGAAAGGTATTTCTCCTCGATGCATTATGAAATTAGATTTACGAAAGGCTTATGATAGTCATATGGGAATTTTTGGAGTATATTTTGTTGGGATTTGGATTTTCCTCCAAATTTGTGAGCTATATCATAAAATGTGTCACCTTTGCTACATTCTCAGTGAAATTGAATGGAGCGATATTTGGCTTCTTTGGTAGCAAAAGAGGGATAAGGCAAGGTGACCCGATGTCACCCTTGCTATTTGTGTTAATAATGGAGTACTTACATAGAGCCTTTAAAGTAGTTACAGAGATAGAATGACTTCGATTTCATCCAGGTTGTCATGGGCTGAAGTTGTGCTCATTTAGCTTTGTCGATGATTTGTTAGTATTTTGTAGAGCTGACACACCTAGTGTCAAGTGTTTAATGGTTGCTTTGGCACATTTTTCACACTCGCACGAGTTTGGAAGTGAATCCAGAGAAATCTTAAATTGTGTTGGCTGGCATTGACATAGAAACCGCAACTAGGCTGATTGAAAGTACAAAATTTCAAAAGCGGATCCGCCTTTTAAATATTTGGGAGTGCCCAACAAACCACAAAGGCTAACCAAAAATGATTGCCAAATACTAATTGAGAAGATTGTAGCAAGAATTAGAAATTGGCCAATGAAGAAACTCGACCTATGCTCGGGAAAGTTCAATTGATAAATTTAGTTTTGCAGAGCATAACATCTTATTGGAGCCAAATGTTCATCCTTCCTAAAGCAATTGTGGAAAGGATAGACCAAATATGCATGACCTTCTTATGGGGATTAGAGAATGACAAAGGGATGCCATTGATAGTCCTGGACAACAGTATGTGCTCCAAAGAAAGAGGGTGGCTTAAGGATAAGAGATGCAGTAAAATGGAATATTGCAGCTTATTACAAAGTCGCTTTGCGATTGCTCGAGGTAAAAAAAAGTCTATGGATTAAATGGGTACATCATTTATTACCTCAAAGGTGAGACAATATGGCAAGTTAAGGTAATAGCGAAAGCAAGCTGGACATGGAAGAAGATGCTTAAAGTAAGGGATTCAATGCAAGTAGGTTTCAATACTAAAAATGGGATAGGCTACTCATAATTGATGGGCAGTACACCTCCAAATCTGGATATAATTGGTTGAGGATCAAAAGGCCTAGTGTGGCACAAGAAGAAAATTCCAAAGTTCTCTTTCATTCTTTGGTTAGTAATGCACCAAAAGCTGCTGACTAGAGATAGGCTAAATGGAATGGGGATGTATTGTGACTCGGAATGTGTGTTATGCAATGAGTTAGAGACCAATTTGCATCTGTTCTTTGAACCAGGATCATGGAAGACCTGCTGCATATACCAAATTGGAAGGAAGGAAAAGTTAACTGGATTCAATGGTGATTGAACTGTAAGTATGGCACAAGAAAGAAAACACACATGTTTCTCGGCTATAGCCGCCATGATCTACCACTGCTTGGAAAGAAAGAAATAGGAGAATCCATGCAGGTTCAGCTAAAAATGCTTTTTGCCTTGTTATAGAATGTGGACGTGATATACTTGGTAAAATACAAACCATGAAGTGATTCAAAGCATTGTCTGGGGATTGTCCAGAAGTGCAAATGATTGTAACGTTTGATTGGGACAAGCAATGATAATTTACATTTTATAAACAAAAACATCAAATATATCGCACTTTATATATATAATTAATTACCTAATAGGTTTAATTAAAGCTACTCATATAACTACCTTAATTAAAGTTATACCTACCTTGATTAAAGTTACGGATATTACACTATATATTCTCAATATCTCGTATTTAGAAAAACTAGTGAACGGCTGTATGCCTACTGACCCCGGCCCCGACCCGCACTTTGATCAGATCAAATTGTGAGTAGCCCAACTATAATTCCATCCAATGCATGAAACAATGAAAATGAATAAACTAAATGGGCCTACTTTGAGCCAGGAGCAAGCCCAAGCCCGGCCCACTTCACATCAAATCATAATGAAGCCCTACAATGACAATACCTTCGTCTTTCTCTCTCCTCCTCAGTCCTACCTAAGCCGCTACGTTCTTCCCCCATCTCCAGCATCTCCGGCGCCGGCGATCGCTCTCCTTCGCCGCCGGTGATTCTTCTCCGATTGAACATCGCCGGGTTCTACGCCTTCCTTCCTTCCATCCATCCATCCATGCATGGAGGATGAGAAGATCAGCCGCCACCTTCACCTCCCGCTCTGGCTCTGGTGAGTTCCCCTTTTCTCATTTCTTCGTCGCTTCCAATACCAATCCCAATCCCAATCTCAGTCTCAATCTCAATCTCAATCTCAATCTCTGCCTTTCGCCACAGCCGATTCTCCCTCATCCTCTGAGCTTGATGGTGAGCGGTTTGATTTCGACCTCATTTCTCAGCTTTTCTCTCTCCTCTCGATACCCAACTGGCGGCAACACCCATCTCTGAAACGCATCCTCCCTTCCATTTCCCCTCCCATGTCTCCTCTCTCTTCGACCTTCATAGTTACACTCTCAATCCCCAGACGGCTGTCAATTTCTTCTACTTTCTCTCACACTGCCCAAACTTCAAGCATAATGCCCGTTCCCACGCCGCCCTCCTCGCCATTTTGATTCGGGCTCGCCACATTGGCAATGCCCAGAAGATTAGGATTTCCATGATCAGGTCTTGTGATGATGCGGAAGAAGCTAAGTTTGTTTTAGACACGTTGACCATGTTGAATCAGGATGATGATTCTGAATTTAGCTTTAGGTTGGATCTCCGGTGTTACAATTTGTTGTTGATGGCACTCTGTAGGTTTCTTTTGATTGATGATATGAATACCGTTTATAATATGATGTTGAATGATAGGATTTCGCCGAATATATATACCTTCAATACCATGATTAATGGTTACTGTAAATTGGGGAATGTGGTGCAAGCTAAGCTGTTTTTGAGTAAGATTTTACAGGCTGGATTGAAACCCGACACGTTTACGTACTCCTCATTAGTTTTAGGCCATTGCAGGAATGAGGATGTGGATACCGCATATGAGGTTTTTAAAAGTATGCCACAAAAGGTTGTAGGAGAAACGAGGTTTCTTATAACTACATTATTCATGGTTTGTGTGATGATGGGAGGGTTGACGAGGGGTTTAAGCTATTCTTCAAGATGGAGGAGGACAAATGTCGACCCAATGTGCGTACGTATACAATTCTCATATCAGCATTGTGTGGAGTAGGCAGGGGAGTAGAAGCAATGAAATTGTTCAATGAGATGAGTGAGAAGGGATGTGAGCCGAATGCTCATACTTACACTGTGTTAATTGACCACATGTGTAAAGAACAGAAGCTCGATGAAGCCCGGAAGTTGTTTGACCAGATGTCAGTGAAGAGACTGATACCTACAGTTGTCACATACAATGCCTTGATTGATGGGTATTGCAAGGAAGGAAGGGTTAAGGCTGCATTAGAAATTTTGGAAGAAATGGAACTGAATAAATGTTGCCCCGATGTTAGGACTTATAATGAACTGATTTGTGGCCTTTGTAGAATTAGAAAGGTTCCTGTTGCTATGGGATTGCTCAATAAGATGGTTAAGCGTAACATAGCTCCCAGTTTGGTTACATATAACTCATTAATCCATGGCCAGTGTAAAGATGGTTATATAGACAATGGTTTTCGATTGCTTAATTTAATGAAGGAAAGTGACGTACAACCTGATGAGTGGACTTATAGCACTCTTATAGATTCCCTTTGCAAGAAGGGAAGGGTACAAGAAGCTCATGCTTTATTTGACAGTCTTGAGGATAAAGGTGTGAAGGCAAATGTAGTAACTTTTTCTGCACTCATTGATGGTTATAGCAAATCTGGAAAACTTGATTGTGCTCGTGTATTGTTTCAAAAGATGGTAGAAGACAACTGCTTGCCAAACTCTTGTGTTTACAATATATTAATTGATGGCTTGTTTAGAGCGAAGAATACAGAGGAGGCTTTGCTGTTGTTGAGGGAAATGATAGCTGCAAATGTCAAGCCAGACATCTTCACTTATTCCATAATCATCAAAGGACTTCTCAAAGATGGTTCTTTTGATCATGCTTATAGGGTTCTCGAGGAGATGGTCTCAGCAGGATACAAGGCTGATATTTGTGTTTATACTCCATTTATCCAGGCTTACTGCAACCAAGGGAATCTAAATGAGGCGCAACAGTGGGTAAAGAAAATGAATGATGAAGGTGTTTTGCCTGATGTTGTGACTTATACTGTCCTAATTGATGGGTTTGGACGTTTAGGTTCATTGGTTCAAGCTTTTGATGTCCTCAAGTGCATGATGGATTCTGACTGTGTACCTTCTCGTTTTACATATTCTATTTTGATCAAGCACATGCTAAAGGAAAAGTGGTCGGCAACTGGTGATGATCTACATCTGAATGCTATCTCCCTTAACATCGCTTATGTTTGGAAGATAGTGGATTTTGAAACAGTGATGGAGCTCATTGACACTATGAATAAGCATGGTTGTACACCAAACATTGTAACTTATACCACTCTTATGAGTGAACTTTGCAAGCAAGGACGGATTGAGGAAGTTCATATGCTGGCTGAATACATGAAGCAAGGAGGAATATCTTTTGATGAAGGTATCACCAATTCTGTTGCTAAATGTTCCTGCAAGTTGGGAATGCCTGAAGAAGCTCTGGAAGTCAGGAATGTTTGATGAAGCTCCAAGTCTGATCTGTGTACCTCAATCCTTGTGGTAATTTCTCTACTTTGTCTTCTAATTTTGGTTATGCAGATTTGGGGTTGACTTTATTCCCCTATTATTTGTTTGGGAAGATTTGGTGGTTGCATGGCGATTATGTCTGTATCAGCTGAGAGGATGGTGTTCTACAGTCTCCACGAGATGATGGCTCGTCTAAGGTTCGCTGCTGATCTGGTTTGCCCTTAATTATTTTGTTTTCCTGCTGTTTTAAACTCTTACTTGATGGCTTTCTACTATTTTTTCTAGGGGGGTTGAACATTGAATTTAGCTGAATTATAGCAGTGTTGTAATTTTGCATATGGGGATGCTGATCTCCTGGAAATCTCGTTGCTGGTTGTCCAAATGAAATGTTTATATTGTGCTTGATTCAGAAATAATGAGAAAGAAAAGGAACTTGTAGGAAAATTGTGAAATTTGTATATTTTGATGCACTAATTAAATTTTAATGAAATGGAACACAAAGGGAACTTTTGGTTTGATTTTCACAATTTATTGCTTTGGTGGGATTTTGAAGGAAAGGAAAATTTCTTGCAATTTTATTCTTCAATTACCTTCATTCATTCTCAATTATTACCCAAACATGGGTAAAGGTCAATATTTCTTATCATTTCTAGCCAATCAATCCAAACAGGAGGAAAGAATATGCTGATGATATCTGTTGTTTTCTGTCATTTCTTTTTTTTTTTTTCTTCGTTTCTGCAGTTTCAATTTCAGAGATTCAGCTAAGGAGACCTTAAGTGCTGGAGCGCTTCCCCATGAACTTAGTAGTATTTTACTCATCAATAAGCAAAGTGAAAAAGCATGACCATATATGCAACACAAATGTCAAAAGGCGAAATCAGGTTCTAATTGTGATTCAATAACCTATGCATGAGTATGCACAGTGGCTTGGTACCGTATGTGCAACATGGTGTCAAGAGGAAGGCTTTGTTGTATCTGCAAGGTTGCGCCTAATGACAGACAATAAACCTCATGGTTAGTGATTCTTTGCACCCTTTAGTACCATAGTAGCTAGATGGTTGATCGAACATTATGATGATTAAGCTTTGCTGCCCATGTATATTCTGTTAGTTGTACAGATATTGTTCTTCATGACATACAGAATTCTGTTAATTCCTACACCGACCCACTTTGCATTCCAATGTCCTGATTATGTCAAACTAGTGCTCTTCATCTTTTGCCTTCAATTTGGAAAAGGGTTTTTGGATTAAAATAGATCGTACTTTGGGGTTATTGGACATTTATATACCAAATTATAAAGTTGATTGATCATGTACCGTATTTTGAGGATGAGTTTTTTTTTTTCTAAACCGCCACCGATTTAGGGGTGAAAACTTGGTAGTTTTATGATGTGTGAAGCTTAGAAAGGTCAATTGGGGGAAGGATAACTAATTTAGTGGGGGTAGCATAGTGATTCTCCTTTTCTCAGATTGACACATCATAAAACAAACGAGTTTCCACGCCCTAAATAGGTGGTGGTTTAGAAAAAAAAGTCACCTCCAATTAGTCAACTTTATAGTTTCCTATATAAACGTCCAATGCCTCCAAAAGCGGGGTGAAAATCAGCCTTGCACGTCTTCAAAACCTTTCGATGCGGCCGTTTCGTCATGGAACGCCATATTATGGACCCATGATTACCATCTTAAATCTAAATAAACATGGATAACTTAGTTGAATAAAACAACCTATTTCATTGATAAACTTGATTTGTGACCTCTTTGATTGTACCAGCTATTTTATAACTCCCATTTAGGCCCCTGTTTGGTTGGGCAAAACCGGAATGAAACTCGATTCCTCCGGTTTTAAGTTCCTTTTTCAGTGATTGAGTATTTTGGAGGTGAAACTTGAAATTTATAGGTTTTAAATTCCCCTCAAAACAAGGAAATTTGAATCCCCTCAAATAGGAGGGGATTAATTATCAATCCCTCAGGATCGAGGTTATAATTATTAAAAAAAGAAAAATTAGCCTATTTGCTATATTATTATTATTATTATTATTATTATTTATTTTTTATATATAATTGTTTTGTCATATTGTTTGATAAAATATTATAGTTTGAAAATAGGTTTATTAAAAATTATAAATAAAATTTGTTAATCATTGAAAAAATTACAAGATAGTTAATTAAAAAATTAAATAAATACAAGACTCAATTATTAGCAAATATAATAATGAGCTTCAAACTTTTATTAAATAAATACAAGACTCATTATTATTAAAAACAACAACAACAATAATAATTTACAACGACATAAAATAATTTAAAAAATAAAATAATTTTGATTTCATTCTATGGTTATCAACCAAACAACAAGAAGTGGAACTTGATTCCATTCCTTTCGCCTACCAAACACTTGAAGAAAATATTCAAGTTCCATACAAAACCCTTCGGGTATCATTCTTTGATTTCATTCTATTCCACTTTCGCATACCAAACAGGGCCTTAGAACAATAGCATCTGGAATTGGTTGCCTAGTTTGCCTGGAACAATGACTAGAGCAGTACTTCATTGTTCTACCATTTTGGAATCATTCCTAAAAGCCACCACATTGTTAAATTTCATGTGTAGGTGCCATGAATGTACCGTTATGGAGGGATCTTCTTTGTTGTATCTCGTCTGTCTTCTATGTATAATCAAGTAACTACTTTGGCTAGTTACCAGTGTGGAAAAGTTCGAAAATCAAAGAGATATTAAGGCTGCTAAAGCTGACCAGTCAGTCAATTGTTCTTACAAATTTAGCTTGATGATGTGGTTCGGAAGGATACGCAACAACTAATTCAGTCCCGTAACAAGTGGAGACATCTCTTTGAAAACTGGCATTTATGTCTGGAATCTATTCGTTTCAATATTTGAAGTTTTAGTTTCTTGGTTACTCAGTTTAATATGCTCGAGGAAGTTTTATGTCCTACTCTTAATTTATTGCTAGTCTAATTGATTCTGCTTGTTGCTAAAAGATGTGTATTGGCAGTGGTATCTGATTTCATTTGCGACTTCTATCAGCTTCTTCAGAGTGGATATATTAATATTCGCTACAGATTTATTTGGGGAAATTTGTATTTGATACTTCAAGCTTCTTATACTCACCATTGTTGGAAATTTGCATGGCATAAATTTTCGTTTCTCTTCTTACTTTAATATATATATATATATGTGTGTGTGTGTGTGTGTGTGTGTGTGTGTGTGTGTGTGTGTAACTTTAAATGGATGAAATTGTGGCATTGGCTTTCCTTTCTCTGCTTGCTTCTCCTACTTGTACAATAGTCGGTATGTACAAACAATAATGATTGTAATTTTTAAAGGGATCCAAATCACCATTCAGGAGCTTTCCAGCCTGGAAGATACATGTTAGCACTTATCTGCAGAGTGGAGCTTACCATTGTTTGAGGTATTAGATATCTTGCAACTCTTCAATGTAGAGTTAAAAGGATAAGATCAACTTTAAGCTACTACATATTACTGCTTTGACATGGCATGATGGATGCCATGTGTACAATTGCATCAGCATCTACTGGGCACTGCCCATGAATCCTGACATCCTGCTGCAACATGGTCTAAGGAGGCCGCGATATATGCAGCCTTTCCCCTTGAATGAATTGTCGGAGGAGCCCCTATGGAAAGTCCACAGCTATTTTGCTATAAAAATATTTGACAGTGGTAATAATAGGAGTAAAAATAAATAACGGAATTTTGTTGAGAGATGACACATGACAAATAGGGTTCATTGTTATGTAATCTTTTATTAACTTCATAATGCAACATTTGAAGCTAGTTCTTTCTTTTCAATTTCATACTTAATTGCATAATTTAATGTGATAGTATGTCCACATTTTGTGCAGAATTTCCTTCCAAAGGGGGTCAGCATGGAATTTTATCTGTATTTTACAAGAATCAGGGAAGCAAAAGTCCCCAAGAAGGTTGGGAAAATTCGCTTGGTGCATAGGCTTTATTTATTGAGAACGACGCAGAGATAGATTATATTGAACCAGGGAACCAAACCAGGAGTTATTAATTGAGATAGTAGCTCTTGAAAAGTTCAAGAATCCTATGCAGTCTGAGAACGAGGCAGAGCTAGATTATATTGAACACTGATTGCTCTCTTCACGCATATACATGATCACCTTTTCATGTTGAATTAATTTCAGAGTGGCATTCTTATTACGGGCTTTTTTTTTTTTTCTCCACTCTCCCTTGACCTCATGGCTTAAGGAAATGCTTCACTATGGGTCTTTGTATGCTCAAAAGGATCAGGGCTGAAATTGCTGACCCAATGTCACACCTAATCGTATCTGCAAGGCTCTCGTCTCAAACTGCTGTGAAATGGAAAAATCAAGTTGTCTGACCGTATGAATTCGACCAATGAGCCCTTCAATCTTCTCTGCTGCGCTCCTAAAAAGTGAAGTCATCGGTTGAGAGTGATTCGGTGGAAACCTTAAACAGCCCAAACTGTTGCTATCTGTTTTGTGGAGCAGAATAAACTGAATACTGATCGTAGTTCCCGGGGCCTAATGTTATTGGTTAACCTTCTTCACTCAGTCAGTCGAAAGGTTCAAGCATTTTGTGGCTGCTTCTCTACTTGGCAGTCAATGATGATAATCCAATAGTAATGCAAATTCAGATGCAATTTGACTCCTAATCCATGTCCTTCAGACTCACACATGAAGCCAAGGAAACTCGGCTGCATATTCGTTTACCTCTAAGAGACTCAATTGTCGAGGAAAGCGATTTCTTGGGAAAGGAAGAATGGTCATTGCTTTGTTTAGTCTGACTATATTTCATGAGGACAAGGCTAGGAGTACGCAGATTGTCATTGTGAAGCATTTAGTTGAGTTGATGAATCCAACTGCAAGCCTGTTGACAAGGCTGTTGCTGTTTCACCAGATCTAGCCACAGTTCCCAAGAGAAGGATTGCCATTGGCTGGGAAGAACGAATGCCTTTTTTTAGAGGTTATAATCATTGACTCCTAAAGCCAGAGAGAAGGTATGATTATTTAGATGGAAGATTTATTTAATAAGTGTATTTAGTGACTAATTAACCTACTTGTAATATCTGCAGGCACAAATTCCTTCAAGTTTCGGAGGTAATCGTCTACTGGCAGGCAGGAGCTCATTAAGTGAGGAAAACTCATTTTTGACCTTTCCCTGAAGTAACCAAACCTAAGCCCATCTTACCTGAAATTCGCCTAGTCAGTACTGATTGCATTGTTCTCACAAGCTTATTGGATAAACCAATTTTGAACCTGATTATGGTGACCCAAAATGACCTGTCTCAATGTGCCATCCATAACATTGTACATTTAATATTGTAAATATTGTTCATGACGGAGGCATTACTGATTTTGGTACTTTATGTTAGCTAAGGAATAGGGAATTTTATTAGCTATTTTTGTAGATTTTAGAGGATTTTTTTAATTTTTTTGTACTATTGGAGGCGTCAACGCATGTTTAATGGCCGTTTGTATTTGCTTTGGCTCTGTATTCTCAAGGGCTATTGTCTATTTATTTATAAAAATAAATACCCTTTTATATTTTCTAAATATATGTATGAACGATGCAGGTAGGACTGTCAATCATCATCTATATAGTGTTCCCAAGATGACAGCACCTTTCCCATGTAATATTTTGAGCTATAGCTAAATTAATTAAAGGTGATCTTAGAAAGTTAATTGTATTGTAAATATATAAAATTAATATTTACAAGTAGTTAAAATATATTGGTTTTTCATGACAGTAGTCTTCCGAATTTTCCTTCTTGGGATGCTTCAGTTATTGACTTCATTACCCCGGAAAAAGAATTTTGGCTCGTCTTAATACTTTTCTTCCTAGTGAAGTTTGTCAAGTTATTAAGGTTATCCCTCTTCCGTCTTATGATGTTGAGGACTCGATTGTTGGGGATTGTCAAGTAGTGGAAGATTCACAACTAATTCTACTACTTGGCATGCACATAATACTCTCACTAGTACACATTCACGTGATTTTGCGTGGATCCGGAATTTGGACTTGATGCCTAAGTTGAAAATGTTTATATGGCAAATTAGTCATAATGCTTTATCTACACGGGATAACCTGGTCAAAAGGAGATTGAATATTGATTCTAATTGTCCGCTATGTCAAATCCATAGTGAATCCATTGACCATCTTTTCTCGAGAGATAATTGTGTTATGGAGATATGGGATACAACATTTTGACACAACCGACTCGGAAATGAATTTAAGCTAGTTGTAGAATCCTTTTTCGAATAATTATTCATTCAAGAAGTTGAAAAAACCAACTCGGATGATTCGATCGGTTCATTTACTTTGGAGTGTTTGGAAAAGTAGGAATGATAAAGTCTTCAATAATGGATCTTTCAATTCCATTACCACACTACTTCGAACAAAAACTTCTTGGGCTGAATGGCTAGGTGCGGTTTGGATCAACATTTCAATCACTCTTCGCCTACCACCTTTTCACGTGCCAATACTTCTAATTCACTTGTTTGTTAGCGCAAACCACCTGGAGAATTTATCAAAATCAATTTTGATGGTTCAAGATCATCCTCATCGGCGGCGGGAGGTTTTGTTATCGGAGGTCAGGTTGATGGTGTTTTTCAAGTCGGGTCGGTGAATGCGGGAACAACTTCGGTTCTTTTAGCATAAGCTACTCGCTATGAGAAATGGAGTCGAGAGGCAGTCCAAGTAGGTTTTTGTTCTATCATTCTTGAAGGAGATAACCAAATAGTTATCAAAGCAATCAAAGGAGAAATTCGAGATGATTATTCAAGACACTCGTTACTTTCTTAGGAATTATAATCAAGTTTTTATTTACAAATTTGATCTTTCTATTGGTTCTTCTGCAGTTTGATTTTCTATCCCCTCTTCTTCCTTTCTCTTCATTTTTATAGAGGACAACTTAGGTAGTACCCTTGTGAAAAAGGCTATGTGCTAGTTATTATACTCGGTCCTTTCAACAAAAAAAAAGTAGTTAAAATATATGGAATAGTATACGCATTTTTCTCTCTTTATATGCATTTTCTCTCTTTCTTTCTTTTCTTTGACAAATGCATTTTTAGGTACTACCTCAATTGTTATATCTTGTAAATTGTTTTATTGATTAAAATAGAATATGTTTTTTCTTCATGATAAGTGTAGATCATCTTAATTAGACCCTTTTAAAGTAAATTTTCACGCAGTGAAGGACACTTAATCCGGAGGCCCGTTGAGGCCCAAAAACAATCCTCTCATGAAGAGGAAGCACACTGCTCCCCTAGAGAGGAATTTAAACTTGGGACCTCAGTAGCTAGCGATCCCTTAGTAAAATAGAATAAAGTGCGTCTAGTAGTAAATTTTTATGCCATTAATGAGAGTCAAACCCCAAGTCTTTTTGTGGACATTAGAGTTCCCCTTTGAGCCAAAGCGTGGATTATTTTTCAACGGTAAAACCAAGTTTTTAGAGATTACTGTGTGCTTTGTCCTTTCAACATAATGAATTAACCAATGGAACATTTGATGGTCGCGACTCAGGGATGGGGCACAAAACTACAAGAATGATGAGATGCCAATTTAGCATATCGATAAGATCAAACAGGAAAAATAGGATCATTGACTATATCAATCCTTGATGTGTTGCAGACACCACATAATCCAACTCAAACACAAACTGGCACTAGGCCTCCATGTCAGTTCTTAGAGCGCCCCCCAAAAAAAAAAAAAAAGAAAAAGAAAAAGAGAATCTGAAGATTAGTCCGAGGAAAAACTAGATGCCATGTATTGAAACTTCACTTGAACATTGAAGGAAAATGACCGACAACCTTCCTTTGGGAGAGGGTGGCTGAAGCCAATCTTGCTCCTGTGAGAAAATCCAATCGACGAGGTCGACCTGTTCATTAGGAAAGAAAGGCTGCTCTCTTCTCTATTATGAAAGCACAACTATAATGTAAGCATATGCATCATAGTTGGCTGTCTTTTAGATTTGAAGCCTCAGGTTCTGTGGATTGGCCATCGATCACATTCACACAGCTAATTTTATGCCCAGTATCCCCTTGAATTCAGACAAGCAAGATGCCCGGCATATACCTGCAGAAGAATAAATAGTTCCCCAGAATTGCATAAAGTTCAGTCCCAAGAATTGCATAAAAACAATGTACCCAGCAAAGTTGATAGAGGCTACAGTTGAATCTTCAGTGAAACTCCAGTTTCAGTTCCTCAAATCAAAATTAATTAGTTTAGATATTGACGAGACAAAAACTAATTTCAGACAGCTGTAATGGTAAAATAGAATGAGCTACTAAAATTGCTGGTCAGAGAATACAAGTTCATATCAACTGACAAAACTCCATAACAGAACCATCATCGGCCTCGCCACATCGAAAATAGGTCAAAAGCTTAAAACTAGCTAGCTAATCTAAATAAGATTGTGCAATTTATCAAAATAAATGCAAAATAAAATTATTTCTTTTTATCTTTCTTGTTTGGGGTGGGATTGTCGGATGAAGATGAGTAACTATTTATAGTTAATAGCAACCCTTCTCAATTTCTGAAGTGAGAGAAAGAGCTGAAGTTTGAAAATGCATCTTTATAAATGCTAAACAGCACCATATGGACATATTGAACAAAATCAAATCAAACCAAACCTTAGTCCCATCTGTGTGTGTGAGTGTGTGTTTTGGGGGAGAGAAGATGTACACTGCAATGCTCCCAGGACTGCAAAGCAGGCCTGTATGGCACCTTAAACTTCAGTGCACAAGTAGCTAACAGTTGAGAAAGACAATTTCGACTTGTTCCACTATCACCTCCAACCAAAAATATGCCTGCAAAGTGAACCTTCCCCGTTACCCGAAGAGCCCAGGGGTGCCATGTAATAGGTAATATGAGTCATATAAATGGAAAATCCTTGCTTTTCCCTTCAAGCACGCACTGAAATTCCACACTTGTGAATGGAGCTTTCGTGGGGCTGCAGAATTTATCCAAACAAGCATCATCTCAAGGTTCATTTCAAACAGACATCTTACATGCAACTCTGCTGCTTCCTACAAGGACAAAGTGAGAGAGTTCAGTTCACCTATATGCAAAGTGTGCTGGAAATAATCAAAATAATGGGCCAATAGAGAGCATTATGCAAAGGGAAGCAAAGCAAGCGGATGAACTCAAGGTGTTACTGTAAATGTTAGGTGCTTGATAGTATATTTATCTCAGGAATAGGGGCATAAAAGTGTCATCAAAATCTAACATGAAACCCTTTTTTGTTGGATTAAAAAATCTAACAGAAAGCTGAAAAAGGCAACTGGTTTTTACCTCGTTGTCAAGATTCAGGCTAACAGCTTTACTGTTGCAATTCTAGGACAGAATGACCTCTTAAAACTCCATTCTTCGCACATTCTTCTTTGAGTTTCTCATTCTTTTTACATTCTTCCTGAGGTAAATAACAAGGGGGGTGGAAGCCAAGAGAGATTTTAAGTACAAAAAGACTCAAATATATCAGCAATAATAAAACCATAATCACAGTTCAAATTGGACCACTTAAAACCAAAAGGAGATATGGAAATAAAACAAATAATATGAAAAACAAAGAGACCAAAAACAGTGGACACATCATCAAATTTAATAATAAAAAGAAAAACTACAACTAGGATCTGCAGGGGAACCCATATTGTAATTAGCAGATGAAAAGGATATATTTTCAAATGAAAAACTAAAGATATGATGCTTTATAATATAAATTTATTTTTTATGCAACAATTGAGACAACAATTGGAACAAAAAAATGGATTCAATTCTAAATAAAAAGAGGAGCTCTTACACTCCCCTCTCAACTCCCCCCAACCCAAACAAAAAAAAAAGAAATGTCAGAACTAGATTTGCGGATTTAACTGCCCCAAAAGCCAGCTATCAGCTGCCTCCAAGAAGGATTTGAACTATTGTCCAGGTAAAAATGTGGGAATTGCGCAAAGATTTTTTATTTTAGATCACCCATTGCTTAAAGGGTAAAGACCAAGGAGGATACAATGCAAGATAGTAAAGATCAAGGAATAGATACATATAGACAACAGGAGAAGGGAGGAAGTGGGGAGCACAGACGAGCTGCAATGGCTCTATCCCACAATAGTTGTGGCGCAACCGTCACCCTCCCCCACCCCCACCCCCAAAAAACAAATAAATCAATTCTGGAGGCCACACTGGAGTAAAAAATCAAGGTTTTCTTAAACATTGGGGGGAGCATAACTATATATGACTGCCTCCCTATGATACTAGCTCGAATCAACAAAACCAAATAAACATTCAATGTTCAAACAGTTGAAATTATTTCAAAATAAATAGAAAATAATCTACACAAATTATCTAAAGGGAAGAAATGATACAAATATCGGAAAATAATCTTACGTAGGCTTCTAGATGGCCTGCTGTCAACTGTCAACCATAAAATTGCACCCATTATACCAGTGATCATGCCTGAATTATGACTCAATTCAATGAAAAATGGAAAATGATTCATTTGATGATCCTATGTTAACAGAGAATTCCACAACTACTTCCAAATACAAGGATCTTTCTACCAAAATACCAGGACTTAACTTGCCCTCAGCACACTTATAAACTTTATACGATATTTAGCCTACTGCCCAGCTTGAAACCAAAGAAAATCATTGATGGCATATCCAGTCCTCTTCAAAACTCAAATTCACATTTAACAAGAAAAGAATACAAACAACATTATCCTATGTGCTGGAAAAGAAAATCTACAATCTTAGTTGATGAGCAATTTCTTCTACAAATTAAGAATCCGCATCTATCATATGAAAACTGGTATTCCTACCTGGAAGGCCTTCAAAAGTGCAGCACATCGTCGTTGATTTGCAACGGCTGCAGTGTAATGTTCTCTAAGGGTATCAAAAGTTTTCCGTTCCATTTGCAGTCCAGGCTGCAGCTTCTCAAGCTTCTACAGAATAGATAAAGAAATGAAATGACAATTAAACAAAAAAGCAGTTAATTTTCCCTTTCAGACAGCCAAAACTATGAAACATGATGATAACAGGTATCACTTAAGTCACTTGACTGCAACCATTACTTGAAATATTAATCAGAATCCTCCCAAAACAGACATGCAAAGAAAGCAGATCATAAGTATCCAGACCAAATAGATAAAATTAAATAAGTCAAAATTCAATAATAAAGCATTTCATTTTCCACTGCCCCTAGAAATCAAAACTAGAAGTCACCTTAACACGGCTTTATACAATTTCTCAGTGAGCACATGGGTCAAAATGTTAAGATGGTTCGCTTCCTCTAAGTCTAGTCTATACTGAACAGGGAAGAGGAAATCAGGTGAGTGATGGTGCCTTACAAGGCATATCTGCAAGGACAGCAATCTTGGAAAAAATTGATATTTCGGCTGTGTTTATGCAATATAGCACAAAGGAAGAGGTGCCGCTTAGAAGAGAAGCAGCAGTTAACAAATGATTACCTATCTACCAGATGCTATAAAAATCATAAGCTGTGGACATATGTGCACAACAGCTAAATATCATCCCCAGTTGTTTCTTTTTTAAGAATCGTTTTGGTTGCTGGTGTTCTTGTAAGGTTTATGTGGTTATGGGACAGGACCGTAAAGCCTATTATGTTGTGTCTGATTTGTGACAAATTTCCCGAATTATGGCATGACTCCACTATTCACCCTTCCCAAACAGGGGGTGAGTAACATATGTTGCGCATCAGCTCAGTCTTATAGTGTAATCTGTCCTAGGTGTCTTGACCCTGTTCACCAGGTTCCACTGAGTATGCACCGAATATGCCAATCCCAACCCCAAAAACAATGAAGGAGGTCACTGCTGGATATTAAGATTGCATGAGCAACAGACTTTTTGAAAAAATTAGTCTCCCTTTCTTTTGATATAATGGGACAATACCTCAATTGTTCAAATGGGCTTCCAAAAAGTAATCAACCTAAAATGACAAAATGCTTTTGTCCACACGGCTTGAATAAATTAGTTTTGTATGACCATAACTCAATATTACCTGCTGAGTTCCCCTGAGAATAGCCTCCATTGAATCAATTAGTTTTGTACGACCAGCAGGGTTTCCAATGGCATCTTGAAACTGCAGCATGAAAACAAGATTAATTTAAAACACTCCTTAAGTTCCATCACATATTGAAACTCAGTAACTTCACATCCATGAGAACCCAAAAGTACACAAAAATAACAATGCTAAAATATTACCTCAAGCATATGACATACCTGTGAATCAAATGAATTGAGCAAAGATATCTCCTTTAGCATTAAGTCCTTTATCTCAAGAAGAGCATTGTAGGTTGCATAGTATTTACGGGTTCGCTGTAGCCTATCCTATACAAGAGCAAAGATTCAATAAAGACTAGGTATTGCAGTAAACAGAGTCATAGATATGAAACCAGAAAGAACTAACAAAACCTGGATATGAACATTTAATTCTGAAAGCCGGTGTTCATACCTGCAGCAAAATTTCACACTATCTTCAGCATACCATCACAAGTAATGAAGGAAGCTTGCATCTATCAATTCCACAATTGCCATAAATTTGACATCCATCATAGAGAGCCCAGTGAGGATTTCTTGAATCATTACAATACTAGGATTTCATGTACAAGAGTTTTCAAGGGTTGTGATAGTTGACAGAATAATTATATTGTTTTGAGGATAAGAAAAATACACAGAATAGCCAGAAGCTGAAAGAATGTAAGTGTTCCTATACTACTGTAACCCGTAATTGTTTAAAAAAAGCAAGAGTTTATATCAGTTAAGAAAATTCCCACCTAAATTACATTTTCTATTTTGATCAAGTCAGTCTCTCTGCAGCCAGGGATAAGGCTTCCACATCTGCATCTTCCCTAAAATCCAAAATCTCTCTAAGTTAGGTACCACACTAGGTGGTGTTGTTGATGTATTTTTAAGGTGCAGGATTGAGCTGATAAGCTTGGGCTATAAGTTGGAGGATTTCTTTTCTTCTTTGTAAAGGGGTTTGCAGAGTGTTCTAGAAGAAATAAGAATCAACAAAAAGTACATACTGTGCAACTTCTTCAGCAATGGGCAGATCATCAAGTTGCCGCTTCAAGGAGACTGATTTCCTCAGTTTACTTGCAAGTTCCTGCTCCAAGATTCAGCAAACTACAATCAGATGCAAGCATATAGGTTACAATTGAAACGTAGAACTGCCATCCATATCCAAAATTCTTGAAATGATTGAGGATTACCATCTTCGCATGTTTCAAAGTTGTAGACAAATCACAAATGGAATTATCAAGATAATCACACATATCTTCATCAATGCCATTTAACAGCTTTTCCTCCAATTCAGTGATTTCAGATATCAATCCGAAGTGTTTCTTGTTGTACTCAGATTGAAAGTTGGATTCTTCCCTCTCCAAAGCCTGATAAAGTAGTTAAAAATTTTATTAAAAGAAAACATCAGCTAGTTGAAGAGACAGCTAGCTACAGGGAAGAAGAATATGGCTTGATAGCATAAACCAAAAACAGAAAGGGTCATTCACAGATGGAAAAATGAGAAAGGCACGGGGAACAATAGAAAGCCAAAAATCAAAATAATAATGATAGAAAATTGGACCAATATATAACATCTTCGGGAAGGGACTGATCTGGAACAGACATAAGAGTTTGAAAATTCTCACGATTAGTATTTATTAGTTTTAACTTTTAAGGGTAGTATCTGGCGAAGTTATCTGCAATATTCATGTTCAGTGAAGTTGCTACCAGCGATTCAAATAGCATCTCAACATTTGCACCTCCCATGACAACCAAAAGTACAAAAGCAAAAGGAGAGCAAAACCCGATCGGACCGAAGACTGGCATGGACTGGACCGAACCGACGGAGCGTTATTCGGTCTTTGCTCTGGTTCGGTCCACCGGTCCACCGGTCACCGGTCCAGACCGAAGACCAATTAAAACTAGGGTTTTTTGTAATTGTATCTTGCAAATTTTAATTTTGAAAATTGAAAGTGCCTGGCTGCTCCTGCTTCTCCACGACCTCCCCTCACCAATTGTGACTCTCTCTCTCCTAGTCTCCCTCCCTTGCCACTCTCTCCAGCATGCTCGCCACCCGCTCTCTCTCTCCGTACAAACAGAATCTAGCTTGCCCCGCCTCTCGCCCAGACACATCAAGTCTATCGCTTCCTCTCTCAGTCTCTTGGTTCTTGCCTCTCATCCAGGAACTTGGCCGCTTGTCAACCGGCTGCCACCCACCGGTTGTTCCTCCAGTAGCCGCCCACATCTCTGGCTGATATATTTTTCACTGATTTTTGCTTGGCAGATCTGGTTTCCATGCATTTTACTAAAAATGAAAAAAATTGGATGCAATTTCAGCATAATTAATTTACAGTAACGAAACAATAACAAAACAATACGCGTCCATAGGCACTAAAAATTAAATAAATATATGCCGCGTTCTAAAATAATTGGGTTAGTCCAATTGATTAATTTAATTTAATTGGGCCTCATAGACTCACA
This sequence comes from Talinum fruticosum, assembly GCA_021018815.1. Classification (NCBI taxonomy): domain Eukaryota; kingdom Viridiplantae; phylum Streptophyta; class Magnoliopsida; order Caryophyllales; family Talinaceae; genus Talinum; species Talinum fruticosum. The sequence continues at coordinate 8,827,415 of JAITYX010000006.1, read as the reverse complement.
AGTCAATGACCCAATAAACTCTCGAATCAACGGCCCAATGAACTAACAAGCCTCGGGACTAGTAGACTACCAAGTCGGCACCTAATTAGACTCTCAAGCGACCAAGTTGAAGGCCCGATCAACGGCCCAAGAAGACAAATAAACCACAAACTTTACTAAAAGGGAAGGGGGCTTCCCCTATAAATATGACCCTATCCATTTATGCAAAAGATCGAAATTCGACACTCCAAAAACTCTCTCTAGAAATAGACAACAAGCATATCAAACCGTGTCGTTTATTCTAGAGATCAAATCACATCCTTGATCGTGATTTAAGCTACTTCAGCTCTCATCAAGTTTCAAACAGAAATCGAATCGGAGGAGTTACTCGTTTGTTTATTTGTAACAAATACGGAGATTGTACCCATAATTTCAAATATAAATATAAAAATTGAATTTGTTCCATATTTCTTATTTTAATTTAATTTAGACACGAAATTTGTGGTTACTATGAACGTCGCTCTCATCTCCTTCTCTAAAGACCAAATCTTTCAACAACCTTTCTCCGAAGAAGACATGGTTACTATGAATGTGGCTCTTGGAACTTAAAAAAGAAGGCTGAATCTTATCCCAAGAATCCACCAACACTATCTCTAGTAGTGAAGCACTACGAGTAGTGACAAGAAGTATGGCAACGGCTACAATTGCCCTCGAAGGAATGGTGATGTCTGCAAACTCGCTGTTGCGGGACGCTCAAAGTCGAGGTTGTAACATCACCGACGAAGTTGACCAACCCTTTGCTACTCGGCTCTTTCCGGGGAAAGCCTTTAGCCTCGAAGATGAAGCAAAAAGTCTCATCCGAGGTTCAAAGCCCAATCTGTGCCTTCATGTCCGTTCTTTGACACAGACGGTTACGGTTACTATAACTACGAGTGATTCTTCGCCACCATCGCCGAGGAAGCCTTTCCCCTCGTAAGTTGAAACTTAGTCTTCCACTACCACTATCATGACAGATCATGATGACAGGAGCTATCAACCGGGAGGAAGAGATGACGTGCACGAAGGCTAAGCTAGAGACGCTTGCCAAAGAAACCGAAGAAAAGACACGCGCATCAAACGCCAAGACGAAAAGATCGCTAAGCCGATGAAAAAACTAAGAAAGGTGTCCGAATCCTCCCACAAAGGCTCGGATGACAAGGAGGAGGAAGATGGATTTAACCTAGACGGAGCTTCGAAGATGACGTCGTCTCGAAGAAAGGCGAAAAGTCGCGCATTGACTCATCTTCAAGCTCAATGAGCGCTAAGCAAATTCAGGAGATGATTGCAAATGCAGTCAAGGCCCAACTAGGGGCGGTATGCAAAGAACCAACCTCTACACTAAGCCTTATACGAAGAGGATTGATTCTCTTCATATGCCTTATGTGCAACAACACTAGTACTTGACGGAGACTTGTTAGTAAAACAGTTTATCGGGACCTTAAAAGGGGTCGCCTTTGATCGATTTAGAGTATGAGTCTATCGGTTGGGAACAAATGCAACAAGAGTTTCTCACTAGGTTCTACGAGTACCCAACGCATAGTCATAGTCAAGCCGAGGTGACAAACACTACGCGAGTGCAAGGGTGAGCATGTCCTTGATTACATCAACCGTTGGCGTGCACTCGGCCTCAAATGCAAAGATTGTTTGTGTGAAGTTTCGGAGTAGAGATGTGTGCGAAGAGCATGGATTGGGACTTGTTGTATGTCTTGCAAGTGAGTAAGCCTAGGATCTTCCAAGAGTTGGTAAGAAAAGCTCACGACATGGAGATAACCATAGCTAGTCATCATGACAAGTCTTCTTCTACTTCGAACCGAGAAAAGAGAAGAAGAGGAGAGGAAAGACTCGTATTTTAGGGACAATGGGAACAAACGTCCTACATTAAAAAGCTCCTAGAGAAGAAGTATCCATTTTCTAATTTAGACTTATCACAAATGTTAGATGACGTCCTAGAGAAAGGCGTTATTGAGTTACCTCAACCAAAGCGCCCGAAGAAGCAGAAAAGACAAATGACCCAACGTATTGTCGATATCATACGGTCATTAGTCACCCTCTAGAAAAGTGCATTACTCTCAAGGAGCACATTATGCAATTGGAAAAGGATGGGAGGATTATCTTGGATTTGGATGATAGTGCTTGAAACAAATCACACGACCAGTCATGTTTGACCACGGCCTATCTTTGCAAGAACAAAAACTTATCCAACAACCATTTGGGGTAGAACTCAACTTAGCTCTTGGTATAAGAGAAGAGCTAGTTACAATTCAATTTGGGAGCTTCCGAGCAGTAGTGCGGCTAGTAGAAGTCCCCTGTACCATTGCTAAAAGATAATCCTTTGCAAGATGTTCTTGTTGAAGACGATAAGGGGTGGATTCTTGTCACTAGACGGAGGACGAAAAAGCCGAAGCATGTTCCATCACCTCTATCCGTCATAGAAAGAGGCAAGGAAGAAAGAAGAACCCTCAACGCTTCAAAGGGAAAAGAAGGTTTGATGTCATCAAGAAGCATGAAGTTCAGCCCGTTGACTTGCTTGAACAAGAACAACTCATCCCTGTCACACTAGAAAAGTTCTTTCCAAGGGAGCTCTTTCATAATGTTGCAGTGGACATGGCTTCATATTCGAAATTAAGGATGAGGATGACGAGGAAGATGAAAGACTAGAGGCCGAAGTAGTGTCTTTCCCAAAGAGGGACGAAAAATTCCGAGTGTCTTGGAAGCTTTACCGTAGCGCATGAGTTGCAAACAAATCTTCCATCTACTTGAGGACATGCGCGAGCAAGCTCGTTGTGCCTTGAGACATGGAAAATTATATTCCGACAAGGTCAAGGATGATGAAGAGTTTTACAACAGTCCTTCCTAGTGTGCTACTTGCAATATTGCGGTAACATTCACAAATGACGACTTGTTAGGATCAAAACCCCACAATCGTCCTTCGTCGCTGGCTAACATACGAAGTCAAAAAGTCAAGCGCATTTTAGTGCATGGCAGTTCTCCAATCAACATCATGCCAAAATCTACTATGAATGACTCGGGCATTACTCTTAAAGAGCTTTCTAAAAGTCGAATGATGGTACAAGGTTTCAACCTCGAAGGCCAACGTGCAATTGGCGTGATTCGCCTTGAGTTGACATTGGGTGATTTGTCAACACCATCCATCTTCCATGTGATGTACTCTCGGCTCCTCGGGCGACCGTGGTTCCATAAACATGGAGTGGTGGCTTCAACTTTGCACGAGTGTCTTAAGTACTATCGGAGAGGTGAGAGGAATGTAAATGGTGATGTAAAACCATTTACCAAGGCCGAGTCTCACTTTGCTCGATGCTAAATTTTTCAAAGAAGGTGTCTGCACCAAAAGAGACCATGCTAGCAACCATGTCATCCACCGGTAAAGGGGTGCAAAGAGTGTTCACGAGTGCTTTTGCTTTGTCAAATTGATGTTTGCACAAAAAACGACAACGACTTTGTAAGGGTGAAAGGGGGCAAACACCTAGGACCTCTCAAGTCAAGCAAATTGTTGTCACAACAAATCCTAGAGTATCCGTCCTTAGGCATATTCCTAAATCTCATCGAAAAGATGGTGAATCATCGTTTAACGAGTGTGTGACGTGTGAAAGGACAACTAAATCTGTCGTTAGGTACAAGGATGTCAGTTGGCATGTCCTTAAAAAATTGTGAGCTCCAAGTTCATAAAGCAAGCCAAACTAGAGTGACTAAAGCCGTTATCCCTGGTTTCGTTACTTCTTCCAAGACTTCCCTTCAAGAAGAGGTTGACTTGCCAAAGGTGCGCACCCGTGATGGATTTGACCCAAATGCGTACAAGTTAAGAAATCGAGTCATGAATTCGATGAAACCAAACCAACTCCTTTGGGAAAGTTTGTTGAAGTTAAGCCTTATGGCATCCAGGAGCAAGGAGGGGACTTGACTGTTCCTAAGGTTGGACTTGGATATGTGTCACCACAACCTATTCGAATTTCGGGACGGGGCAAGGATAGGCGGTTGTCGTCTCGAGTACATCGCAAGTACATTGCAACTAAAGAGACTATTAAAAGTGACAATGAAAGCACCAAGGTTAAACCAAAGTCTTTTGTGTTTGATAGGCTACAAGCACCAACGACCAAAAACGACCTTCGGTTTTCAGCAGAATAGGAAAAGGAAAGGGTCGTAAGTCTTCCGTCTTTTGGAGAAAAAAGAAAGTGCACAACTTAAGTCTTCGATCTTTACTAGGATCAAGACAAGTAAAGAATCATCAAGCTTAGTGTTGCCAGTGGAGAATGACTCGGTGTTTGGTCACCTTAGCGAAATAAATGAAGTCCAAAGTAACAAACCTTCCCACATGAAACGCTTCTATACTTTAGACGTGAAAATGGATGGCTCATTAAGGGTGAAAAGGCGCCAAATAGTATTCACCGGCCATCAAACCAACCCCGGTGGAAGTGAAGAGGTCAATTAAGATGAGCGAGGCTTCCTCAAACCTTGTAACAGTTCAGGAGGATGTTGACTCGGATTCTCAAATAGAGCTCCTAGCCCGAAAAAGTATAAATTGTGAATGCCGAAACAAAACAAAAAAATTGTACTACTCCTCACCTGCAAGAGTATAAACATGAACGGCGGAACAAAAAAACCGACAAGTACAAAATTGGCAAGCCTAATTCAACAGAGTGCAAAGGAATGAAGAAGAATAAATGAAAGTCTATTATTAAATAGCAAATGTTAGAGGTTCGAAACAAAAAATAGGTAGAACACGCAGCGATAAACTAAGGATTAATACTTCCCGTTCATACTTCTCTAATTCCTTGGCCTCTTCGATGAAAGGATAGGTGTAGTCTCAAGGGCTTGTTTCCTCTCACCGACTTGTTTTCACACCTAAAGTTGGTCTTCCTCCTCACGAGCAAGCACGAAGTGCTTCTTCTAGTTCAACAATCTAGTTCAACACTCGTACCTTGATGCTTGTCCCTTAAGACGTCAAGTTCCCTTGAACTCCACCTAAATGAGATTGCCCTTGCTCGACCTTTTCAATGCATGAAGACATCTCTTTCTCCGTGTCATCGTGATGTCGACATGTAGAAGCCTCCTTCTTGATTGCTAAGTAGGCGGACACGTTAATCACGAGTCTTCCACTAGTTTCTTTCTTCAAGGGACCTAGATCTCCTTTAAGTCGTTCAACGCTCGTGCACGTATCGAAGCCTTTGCATAAATGTCCGACACATCGTCAAACGACGCACTCTTCAAAGAGGTTAGGTAACGAGAACCCATAGCCCTTATGCCGAGGTAAGAATATCGTGGTCAACGGGCCTTGGTTGAAAGGTAGTTACGGAGACAAGTAGGGTGTAGCTAAATGCTTCCTTTGCACCATGGCAGGGGAAGAAGTTTTTGCAACAACATCGGGCATTCCTTTGGCTGCCACTTCAAGAGAAATTCGCTAAGGGTAGGTGATGTAGGCAATGTTTGTGTTTCCTTGACAAGACTGTCTCTGGAGATGCTAACCCTCTAACAATCTCGATGTCTTTGCCTGCGTGAGGGTTTGTCTCTAGAGTTGATAACTTGAATGCAAGGTTGACCTCATCAAGTAACTTCTCATTGTAATAAGTCAAACCGACCAAGCTGCATACAAGAAAATGAGGTTTAGATAATAATGACGAAGAAAGATTGTTTTAAAAAAGAAACAGGAAGTACCTCATCAAGATTCATCACTCCAGTTGAGCAGACTTTGGATATCATCAAAGAACTCATCCCCAAGGTTAAGTTTAGTAGCTCTTGTAATGAGAGTAGCGATTTTGCAAGCACCCCATGGCTGAAATTAACTTCGATTCCTGCTCACTATCGATGTCCTCTATCGTGCTCTTCTTCTTATCTCTAAGATGGATGTCCGGGGTCTCATTAGTCTCATCACCAAAATCTTGATCCTCCGTCCAAGAATCCTCTTTTCTACCTCGTCCCTTTTCTCCTTCTTTTGTGTATGGATGAGTTTGCTTCTTCACTCTTCTTGAGTATGTCAACATTATTCCCGAGGTCATTCATGGTCACCGGATAGGTGCAAATAAATCTCTCCTCCGAATCACGAAGCGCGAAAATGCATAGCCAACAAGAAAAAATGCCGCCGGATAGCTGCTTTTCCTTAGGAATTTTAAGGCCTTCAAACAAGCTCAATTCATCTTTACTCCATTGTACATCTCGAGCTTGAATCTTTCCATCGGGATTAGGATTGTATGTATTGTTCGGGGCTGAATCACTAGCCCGAAGGCATCGATAAGGTGACTTATGAACAATCTCGTTCTTGCACCGTAAATCAATCCAAGCTTTAGCATCGACCCTTTTGCTTTTACTCGTGCGTCTTCTCAAGCTTCACATAGGCGAATAACAAGAAGCCCCATGTGGATGGAACCACCCTATAGTTGTTCTTATCCCGTAAGTCGAGTACTTGACTACTAGGAATAGTTGCATCATATATCCGTCCATTGACCACCGAGTTTGTGCAAATCCCACAAAGAGATGGACATTTCACTAGACACGGTATGAATAGTATAGTGTTTGTAGTGGGACACCAACTCTCACAAAAAGGCTTGTACAATGAACAATCCGCCAAACGCGATATGAAACAAGAGAGATGTGCTCTGTCCATTCCCAACACCGTGGGATATAGTTAAACTCTCCGAAAATCTTCAATTTTGATCCCCAACGAAACTCTCCTACTATGATCCTTCTTCCAAGGGGAATCTAGTGATCAAACTAGACTTGTCATGGTGTGTGTTTCGTAATAAACAAGAAATGGGATTATCCACCGCACCATTTTCTACCTACATAAGGATTGGTGGACAAGAAAAGTAGTCCTCGACTTGGATTTAGCATCTTTATTATTAACAATAGAGAGGAAAAGCTTTCCATCACGTTTAAGTTCCTTGAAATGCACCATTGGGAATCATCTAAAACGAAAAAAGATGAACTTAGGAATACATAAAAGAAAGAGGCTAGTTAACAAATTGTAGCCTCAACAAGCTCACGATAGACATTCCTCTCTTTTTTTTTTTTTTTTTTATGCTACAATTTGTTAACTAGCCTTTTTCTTTTGTGTTCGTAACTTCATCTTCTTTACCTTTAGACGATTCGCAATGGTGCATTTCAAGGAACTTAAATGCGATGGAAAGCTTTTCCTCTCTATTGTTGATAATAAAGATGCTAAATCCTAGTCGAGGACTACTTTTCTTGTCCACCAATCCTTACTCGAGCAAGAAATCAATCAACTTCCTGAAGTATAACCATCAATTTTCCTTCGGAGTTATATATTCGTGTGGAAAATGGTGTGGTGGACAATCCCGTTTCTTGTTTATTACGAAACACACACCATGACAAGTCTAGTTTGACCACTAGATTCCCCATGCTTGGAAGAAGGATCATTGCAGGAGACTATCGTTGGGATCAAAATTGAAAATTTTCGGAGAGTTTAACTATATCCAACGGTAATGGGAGTGAACGAGCACATCCTCTCTTGTTTCATATCGCGTTTCATACTCGTGTCGAGTGAAGTGTCCATCTTTTTGTGGGATTTGCACAAACTCGGTGGTCTTCCCATCAATGGACGGATCTACGATGAAACTATCCCTAGTAATCAAGTTCTCGACCCCAAGGGACAAGAACAAGCTGTAGGGTGGTTCCATCCACATGTGGCTTCTTGTTTGCTGCCTATGTGAAGCTTGAGAAGTCACACAATAAAAGCAAAGGGGTAAGTGCTAAAGCTTCGATTGATTTCGGTGTAAGAAGGAGATTGCTCATAAGCCACCTCAAAGATTCGAGCTAGATATTTAGCCCCCAAAAATTCATACAATCCCGATGAAAAGATTCAAGCTCGAGATGTACAATGGAGTAAAGATGAATTGAGCATGTTTGAAGGCCTTAACATTCCTAAGGAAAAAAGGAAAAGCACCTATCTCATCTGTATTTCTTTCTTGTTTTCTTGTTGGCTATGCGTTTCGCGCTTCCTAATTCGGAGGAGAGATTTATTCGCCTCTAGTACCTTATGAGGTAACTAGTCTTATGGCATCTAGTTGTACCTTTAGCTTAGCGGCTCAAGTGTTGGCAAGCATTTACCGCGGTTTAAATGTTGGGATGGTCAACGCCGAGAAGCCTTCTTACTCCTATTCATTCTTTCCTCGCTCACTTGTGTTTATGGATGGCTTGCTATGTACTTCAAAACCCATCATGAGTTAAAGCCTCCCCACGGGGCCTTTGAGGGTACAATTTTCCGGCTCTCAAAGTATACGCAACATTAATGATGCCCACAAGCTCATCCATGAAGAAAAATAAGCTGAATTGGGTTGTGTTATGTTGGGAAAAAATAGGCTAGAGACCTTTGTTGATGATGGTGAACTTGATCAAGAGAAAAACAGATTACTTGATATCTCTTCGTGGTAGTTACCTTCCACTCCGCTAAGATGCTACTTTCCATGTTAAACACTATAGCCCGCATCGGTTTAGCAAACTGTTTGGGTTTTGTCAAGGGATTCCTGGTCGCTCCTAGCATATCCTCGTTGCACATGTGGTATGATATCATCGGGCCTTGCGATATTGGAAAGTGCTTTTATTCAAGAGCACCAAATTCAATTTATTATGCCATGTCGTTCCGTGCACGTTCAAGAGTGGTGGTCTAAGGTGATCGTGAATGACCTCTACGATAATGTTGACACACTCAAGGAGAGTGTAGAGGCAAACTCATCCATACACAAAAGAAGGAGAAAAGGGACGAGTAGAAAAGAAGGTAGAAAAGAAGATTCTTGGACAAAGGATCAAGATTTTGGTGATAAGATTTTGGTGATGAGACTACCGAGACCCCATACATCCATCTTACTAATAAGAAGAGCACGGTAGAGGACACCGAATCTCAAGTGAATTTCGGACATGGGATGCGCAAAAAATGCGAGACCGTCAAAATGAGAGCTACTAGACTTAACCTTGGGGATGAGTTCTTTGATGATATCCAAAGTCGCTGAAGCTAATCTTGAGGAGGTACTTGTGATTGCTTCTTTTTTAAAGACAATCTTTCTTTGCCCGTCTAAACCTCATTTTCTTGTATGCAGCTTGGTCGGTTTGACTTATTACAAGGGTCGTGGTCTACACTGTTGAGGATGAGAAGTTACTTGATGAGGTCAACCTTGCATTAAAGTCACCGACTCTAGAGACGAATCCTCGCGCATGCAAAGACATCGAGATTGTTAAAGGGTTAGCATCTCCAGAGACGGTTAAGGAATCGGTTGTGAAGGAAACACAAACATTGCCTACATGATACATCACCTACCCTAAGTACGTTGATGGGTGGGCCAACTTCTCTTGAAGTGGCAGCAAAAGGAAAGCAAAAGGAATGCCCGATGCAAAAAACTTCTTCCCCCAATTATGCAAATGAAGATGAAGCTTATAGCTGCACCTCATTGTCTCCGTAATTACCTTTCAACCAAGGCCCTTACCAAGATATTCTTACCTCTAGCATGGCATGGGTTCCTGTTACCTAACCTCTTTGATGAGCGCGTCATTTGACGATGTGTCAAACATTTATGCAAAGGCCTCTCATACATACGAGTGCATTCAACAACTTATAGGAGATCCTGGTCCCTTGAAGAAACTTCTACTTTGTGAGTAACGTGTCATCGGGCTTCGACACGTCGACAACACGATGTGCATTGAGCAAGTCAAGTAAGAGCAATCTCATTTAGGAACTTGACGTCTTAAGGGACAAGCATCAACGTATGATCCAAAAGATTGTTGAACTAGAAGAAGCACTTCATGGTGCTCATAAGGAGGAAGACTAACTTCGGGTTGACATTCCCTTGGTGACAACCGTGGAAAAACAAGTCGGCGAGAGGAAACAAGCCTTTGCAATCCTTCCTCGAGACTACACTGTCCTTTCACCATAAAACCAAGGAACTAGAGAAGTATGAACGGGACGTATTAGAGTTCCAATTTGATAATTGGATGGACGTCAACCGATTAAAGTCCTTAGTTTATGCTTGCTTGTTTTACCATTTTTGCTTGTTACTCGAACCTCTAACGTTTGCTATTCATTTATTCTTCTTCCTTCCCTTGCACTCTGTTGAATTACACTTGCCAATTTTGTACTTGTCAATTTTTTTGTTTCACCGTTCATGTTTATATTTTCTATTGTGGGCCAACAAGTAGTACAAAGTTTTTTTTTTTTTTTTGCTTCACCGTTCATAGTTTATACTCTTCCAAGCTAGGAATGGTATAAAGCTTTTTTTTTTGTTTTGCCGTTCACGATAGTACAAAGTTTTTTTTTGTTTCGCCATTCATAGTTTATACTCTTCGGGCCACGAGTTGTATAAAGTTTTTGTTTTTGTTTCGCCATTCACTGTTTATACTCTTGTTTGCGGGCCGGAGTAGTACAAAAAGTTTTTTTTTTTTTTTTTTTTGTTTCGTCGTTCGCAGTTGGGAGTCAAGAGTAGGACAAAGATATGAAACCTTTATAAATGAGCGGTTTAGGCTTACTTAGGAGCTTACAAACATTTGTTTAAGAAAAGTATCGCTTCGAGAACTTGTCGTTTATTGGTCCTACACGAACTCCTTCGCGTCAACTATCTTGCGGGCACCATTTGAGTAGACCTCCCGAACAAGTGTAAGGACCGTCCCACTTTGAGGTCAACTTGTTTCTGTCTTATGAGTCATGATGATCGGTCTCCTCACTCCAATCACTTGATTTTCGACTTGAAATGATTGTGGAAAAACCTTTTGTTGAATGCTCGTGACAAGCGTGCTTGATAACATTCTAACTTTTGTCGTGCCTATAGTCTTTTTTCATCAAGGGCATCTAATTCAACCAAGCAAAGCTTGTGATTTTCATCTTCGATCAAACCTTCTTGTAAGGCAATGTGAAGCGACGAAATATCAATTTCTAAAGGAAGAATAACCTCTACTCCACACACAAGAGCATAAGGAGTTGATTGGGTTGGTGTTTTATATGTAGTCCGATATGCCCAAAGAGCCTCCCCAATCTTCCATGCCAATCCCGTTTAGATTTTGCCACCACCTTCTTCAATAAGTTGCACAACATTTTGTTGAAAGCTTCGCTAAGCCATTTGCGAGGCTCCATTGAAGACTTATGTTGTGCAAACTTAAACTTTACACAAAGGCTAGTAATCACCTTGTTAGAAAAATGGTTTGCCATTGTCCGTGATGACATATCGAGGCACGCCATATCAATAGATAATATGTGTCGGGGATAAAGTCGACAACGTTCTCCTTCTTAACCTCCTTTAATGCGATTGCCTCTACCCACTTGGAGAAGTAATCGGTTGCATCCGTATAAATGGCCATGGCCAGCTAAAGACTTAGGAATGAGTAGCCCTACGACATCAAGTCCCCATGCATCAAACCGGCCAAGATGCTTCGATTGGGTGACGCAATTCTCCATGCCGATCCATGAAGTTGGCATGGAATTGACACGCATCACACCTTTTGCAAAGTCAATACAATCTTGCACCATGAGCTAGTAATAACCCATCCTTTGATGCGATTGCAACTTGAGTCCTGACCGATGAGCACCACATACCCCTGAGTGACCTTCTTCCATCACTTGCTTTGCCTCTTCTTCATCCAAACATCGCAACCAGAGACCAAGGAATGAATGTCGATATAACGTTCCTTTGTAATAGAGGAATCGTAAAGATCTCCTTTGGATTTCCGCCTTATGTCTTACTTCACTTGGCAATTTCCCATGCATTAAGTAATCAATCGGTGGCTGATGTCAATCCTCCTTTTCAACTTAAAAACGAAGACTGCGTTGGATTCCTCCTCAAGTTCATGACAGGTGGTGTGACAACCCATCATCTACCACAAACCGTGATGGTCAAATCTTCTTCAAGGTTCCGAGCACGTCAGCCCATTTAGTTGGCACTCCTAGGAACATGCTCGCAACTTGACCGTATCTAGCTTGATTGTATCTAGCTTGCCTAATATTTGTAAGTCATACTTGTGATATGGGACTAAATTTTGTTTTTTGACCTCATACTCATCGAGAAGTTGATTAATTACCAACTGGGAATCACCATACACATCAAGGTCTCTAATTCCCATTTCTACCGCCATTTGGAGGCCTAGTATAAGAGCTTGATACTTGGCCATGTTGTTGAAACATAATTGTGTAAGCGCAACTAAATATGGGAGGATAAACTTTTCAAGGGAGACAAGTACTACAAGTACTCGCCATTGTGTCGTGCTACTCCATCGAAGTACATCTCCTACGGTGGTAGGATGTTCACAAAAACACTTCTTCACCGGAATCCCAATCATTGGGAATTGGGTGATATGCCAAGGAGTCTGCTAACGCTTGTCCTTTGCCGCTTTTGTGGCACATAGACAAGGTCATATTGCTTGAGGATGACTGCCATTTTGCAAGTCGACCATTTAGAATGGGTCTTGATAAGATGTACTTGATAGGGTCAGCCTTAGAGACAACCCGCACGGTGTGAACTTGCATGCATGCACTGCAAACATGAGAGCCAAACCCATCTTTTCAATAGGTGAATAATTGAGCTGAGCCCCTACCAAAGTGCGACTTAAGTAGTAAAGGGCCCTTTCCTTGCCCTCCCCATTTTCCTAAGCACATAGTGCTCCTAATGATCTTTCTTGGGATGCGATGTAAAGTATAAGAGGCTCGCTGGAGACTCGGAGCTCCTAAGACTTGGCGAACTTGGCAAGTATTTCTTGATGCTATCAAAGGCGTTTTGACAAGAGTTGTCGAGTCAAAAGGTGTGCCTTTTACATAAGGTGGCTAAAAGGGTGGCAACGACCAGCGAAGTTTGATGTAAATCGCCTAATGTAAGCCGGACGACCTTGTAGACCACGAAGCTCCTTGAGGTTCCTAGGCTCGGGCATGTCTTGAATGGCTCGACTTTTGCTTGGTCAATTTCAATGCCTCTAAGTCGAACGATGAAGCCTAGGAATTTTCCGGAGAAGTGACACCAAATGCACACTAAAGTAGATTCATCTTTCGTTGGCATCTCCTCAATAAGTCGAAGATTTGTCGGAGGTCATGCAAATGGTCCGCCTTCCTTTTAGATTTGACTACCAGCTCGTCAACATAGTATACCATTCTACTTGCTTGTGCAACATGTCCTCTGCATTGCTCTTTGATATGTAGCTCCAATGTTCTTCAAACCAAAAGGCATCACCTTGTAACAAAACAAAACAATACGCTTCTCCAAATATTTCCCAATCGTTTACATATTTTTTTCCTCTTAATGTTTATTTTAAAGACATGCTTTTAAGTTGTTTCTTGGAAATTTATTCTCCAAGAATTTTTATGAAAGTCTTTCATTTGCTTCTCTTCGATGGAAGTTTTATTTTTCCGTAATGTATCCTAATTTTGGCCTAATTCTTCGATGATCAATTCAACCTCTCGATCAAAAGATATACCTTGGTTATATTTCATCTTTTCAACAAGTTTAGTAATGAGCATAACAGACCTTGTTGTTCCAATAGAGAGAAGGACCTATGATTAGCTTTTCCGAAAGTTTCCATACGAACAATTTCAACGAAATCTGTTAATTTCTTTATTTACTATGTTTAACTCTATGAATTCCTCTATCCAGTAGATACATCGAATGTACGTAAATGGCTCTAACGAGTTTCTGTCTGTCATTCGTATTAACAACCGTAGGAGGAATGTTTTTATGCAGTGCTAACGATTTAATAACTATAAGACAACCTGTAAATTCAGCCTCTCAAAATCAGAAAATGGTGCTCTTATGCCACCAACTTTGTTCTTGCTAGTCCTTTGACATTTTAAAAGAAAAAATTGGATGTCCATAATCTATATAGCCTTTTTGTTTGTAGTTTGCTTACTTTGTTTGAAGGTTCATCTGTTTGCCTTGTTTTTACATAAAATATTATCATAATTGCCTTGACCCCCACCCCCCAAAAAAAAAAATGTGTTTCATGTAATCGTGCTTTTGTCTTTGACTTTTTGTTTGATCTGAATGGAGAGTTGGGACTTTGCTGCAGACATTGTACTAATTGCTCGATTCAAAATGCTCCCACATTTTCAATCTAGGTTCGGTCCAGTCCGGGTTCGGTCTGGGTTTTCACAAATCCAGGTTCGCTCTGGTCCTCGATCCTGATTTTTCTGTTGATCGGTCTTCAGTCCAGGTGGTCCGGTCTGGTCTGGTCCTAAACCGATGAATAGCCCATGAGATGTGTGGCAACAAGAGCCACACCATGATAACAACAAATTAAGGGAAAAGTACCAATTTCCCTCTCTGTCTATCCCCTTCTACCTTTACCACCTTAATTTGGGTGTTTGTTTTGATGGCCTCTTTCCCAACCAGAGATTGACTTATAAACTTATTGGGCTGCAAAGAGAACGGATCGGGGTTGGCGGGCTATCTCTCATCTATTGACAAAGCAAAGAAAAACAGAGAATTGAGATAGGTTGACACTAATGCAACTATCTCTACTGCGATTCTTTGCCATCACGCCAGCTATGCAATTGTAACATTAGAGCTCCCTGCTAGTTTCTGTCTTAGCTGAGCATGACTGGCAAAGAGTTGCAGCTGGGAGAAGCTACTGGGAGAACCTATGGGGCAATGCCTGGAATTGAAAATTGAGCGAGGGTGAGGCATCCAGGAATTCGCAGAAGAGCAAGGAGAGGCAGAGTTTGGGCAAAACTTTGAAATTGGAATGGGACGTTGATGTGTGAAAATTCAAGAGGAAAACAATTATGAAGGGCAATGGTAGTGATAAAGAAAAGGAAAAAAATTATAGTATGTGGGCATAAATAATAATCCTACCTTTGGGTATTGGACGTGAATAATCCGACTTTTAAATTTGGCGCTTGCATAACCCTTTGTGGAATTTATTTTAAATGCAATATTCTTTCCTTCACATTTTTCCATCACCACCATTTACATACGGTAAGTAAGCTATCCACTCAAAACATTCTAAATTTTCTCAGGGGATATTTAATTTATGTGTATCACTACCGAGCCATGAACATTTTCACTCACCAATTAAAACATGATCGCTTACTTATCACTTGTAAATAGTGTATTTTCATTCACTTTTTCAATGCCACTATTCAACGTGAAGAGTAAGCTATGATATAATCATGTCAGCAAGTAAACTGCCATGGAGTCGACAACAGAATATATTAACAATAAATGTCACCAAAGGTCGTCATGTGGCCAAATTTAAAAGTCAGATTATTCTCGTCCACTAGCATCAAAGGTAAGATTATAGGAGACCAAAAGCCCAAAAACTTGGGAGATCACGGAGAGGGAAAAGTTGAGTAATGAAAATTCAAATCATCATTTACACCCTCAAAACTAAACATAAAGCTATGAAACCAACATAAACAGTATGCATGTAAGCATTAACTATTTGTAGGGTTTTAGAATTTTCAATTTACACTACAAAAGCTGCAGGGTCAATTGACCCATCTCCAATGTGAATAGATCTGTCCCTGCCCCCAGTAAACTGGGCAGAATGTCTGATTAGCCCCCAACATTAAGCCATCTCATGTTATTTCTATGAACCAAATTGAGCCAAGGCCAGTCCAGATCATTGCCTAGGCTGGAATAGAAGTCACCGCTAGCTGACAAGAGCTAAAATCAAAAGGCAAGAAAATTTGCGTAAACCATTTCCAACTTAAACATATTACCTTTGATGTTTTCGAAAGTGAAGCCAAGTTCTTAACTATGGTCTCTATGCCTGCCTCATCAATTCTTTCTCTTAGAAGCTGCAAGTCATTCAACATAGCAGCCTTTCTCCTGCTCTACAAGATAAAATTCAATGAGTTGACAAATAATTCCAGAAAAGGAAAGTCATGAGCCAGTTATAGTTGATCCAGTAAAAAAGATACAGCAGGAACTGCTCACAATCATCTAATATCGAGATAAATAAAGAGGCAAATAACCAAGATGTTGGTGCTCAATACATCATTAGTTCTCCAACTATTTAAACCCTCCTCAAGATGCTCTATTGAATCAAAAGATGTTAACTAGTGAGTTCGGTTATAAATCATTCTGATAGTTTGAGGTGGCAGCACAATATAGATCTAAGAGTCCTAATTACAAAAAATGAATAACAATAGTATTCTAGAAATGATGTGAAAACTATTCATTCATATCTCTTTGTGAAATTTGAAGCCCAACCCTCAATATCAAATACCCATAAGTACTCAATATCAAATACCCATAAGTACTAGTTGAATGTTCTGGACACGTAAAGAATAAAGATGTAAAAGACACATATCTATCTGATCAACTCTTCCAAAGATATAGATAAGGTTACTCTAATAGAGATCATTCCTATACCCGATCAACTTCTATAAAAAAGAGTTTTTTAAGTATTAAATAGAAGCTTTGCAAGAATCAATATGTAGATTCTCACCCCAACGAGCATCAAAAGCACCTTCATCTCAAAAACAGGAAAATTTATTTTTGTGTGCAAAATCTTTTGATGAAAAAAAGGATTCACCAATCAGTCACACCCTATAAACAATGTACTCAGAAACCAAATGTGGCAGATCGCAAGCAGAATACGAAACTTGTGGCCACAGACTGAAGTTTCACATAGCAGTTACCATGTGACAGCTGTTGTCCTGGTTGATCTTGACTAGGCTAACAAGCCACTGAGCAGCAGGATATATAGCAATATAGTCAAGATCCTTGATCTGTGTAGCTTGAAGAACATGAGGGCACCCCATCCACTTCAAAGCATCTTCAATGTCTTCAACTGTGTCACTAAAATAAGATAATACAAGCCACAAATATTAACATGCTGATCGTAGTGAACCACTTCCACCATTAGAAAAAACTGCGAAGACAGTTACTATATCTTAATGAGGAGGTTCGTAACAACATCATTTCCAAACATACATGAAGAATTCATCACTTCCAGTTTAAATGTCAAAGACATGTACCAGCAGCATGAAATTACTATGTCTTACACCCGTAAATTTGGCAAATATACCAACACAACTAAAACAAAAAGAGAACCTGAAGCAAATGAAGAATAACAAGGATAGTTTATGAGACGTAACTACATACATCAAATTAAATGGCGATTGTCAGTAAAACATAAAATTAAATGGGTCTGTTTATTGGTGGTAAGATTCATATTGAACCTCTCACATTTACATGATCACCACAAAGTGAGAATCAACCCACTAGAGTCTAGAGGGGATCTCACTCGAACACATTTTATCCTATCATATCCTATCCTATATAAAGCCAACAACAACAAAGCATCCCTACGATATATCCTATCCTATATAAAGCCAACAACAACAAAAGCATTCCCACGATAACCAAGACATATCCTCCTTTTGTTCTCTCCAAGTGAAACAACACTTGATAGTTGATGCAGAGGCTCCCTAATTACCCATATGTTCCTCAATTTCACTCATCCATTACAAACAAACATATTCCCAAAAAAAAAATAAAAAGAAAGTGAATGCATTTGAATTAAGAGTAAAGGAAGAAGAGAAGAAGGGAGATTGATTCTCTCTCTCTCTCAAGTTTAACAGGCCCATTAAAATGAGGGGAAAAGGGAGCCTTCCACCATCACCCCATTCACCTTCAAAGCCTTTGTTTTTCCTTTTTATTTTTGTTAACACATCAATACAATTTGAAGTTATGACACCTTCTCTTCCTTTAGCCCATCAACTTCTCCTTCTCCATTGTCACCAAACACATTATAACTTTGTTCAAGATTACAACGTACATAAACTTATATCATTACAATTTAGTAAAAAAGCAAGCAAAAAGAAGCAAGATTGAGTCGTTTCTCAATTTGTACAAAATGCGATTGAATTGAAACCCTAGAAATCGCTTCCACGCTTCAGTTTTCGCATTCAATTAAACAATCAAACAATAAAATTGAGGAGAGAGAGACTTGCATTTTGCGAGTGGAATTGAGGGTGTTAGCGGAGGAGATGCTGATGCACCATGAAAGCCCGCCAAAGAGATTATCGAAGTCGGATAACTCGTTGCAATTTGCATCGACATATCCGGCCGTATTGAAAAGGTCGAGAATCTGGATCAGGCTCGGGTGACTCGGACCCGACTCGGATTTCGACTCGCCCATCGTCTTCTGTTTCGCTGTAGACAGCGAGTGAGTCTTCACTTCTGTGCTTCTGAGTTCTGACGGCAATTTTCTTTGTTGAAGGCTTTTGCTTCACACAAAAGAAAAAAAAACAAGCGAAAAAATTGGAAAACAAATATTGAGAATTCACAAATCGTTGGGTAAGATTGTTTTATGAAAACGTTATACTGACACAAATTTTTTAGGGGTAATTTTTAGAAGAGTTTGTGGTAACTTTTTAAGTTTTATACGATTAATAACATGTATATGTTAATAGTCTTATTTGGTAATAATAGATTTTTGGAAAAAAATAATTGTTTGTTTGAAAGAGTTGTTCGACCTCAAACATCTCTTTCTCGAAGAGTTATTCTCAATAGTCTTTTGGAACAGTTGTTTGTGAAATTTATACATTTATCCAAAAATTTGGAGAACTTACGGCATATGCCACTAACACTTATTATTATTATTATTATTATTATTATTATTATTATTATTATTATTATTATTATTATTATTATTATTACGTGATATTATTTTTTATTTAAATTAAATATAATAAGTATTATATTAGGTAGAAAATAGATATAAAATTTTGTAAAGATAGTAAGAAAATAAAGTTTTTATAAATAAACGTAATTTGTATACATAACATAATATAATTATATTCGAAAAAATAAAATAATGGATAAAAACATATATATATTTATTTAAAAGACACCTTAGACATAAGGGTATAAATGAAATTTCACCAAACATATTTTTCTCAAACACCTAATTTTACCAAACACATTTTCAAAAAACAGCTTAATTGAAACAGCTTAATACAAACGAGGCCAATATGATATTAATAAAAGTCATTTATAAAAGATGAAAGAAAGTGCTAAGTAGGATTCACATACCTCTATTATAGGTGTTCAAAAAAGTGTTGTTATTGGTATATTATTAGGTCTTCGGTTTACTAGGAGATGATTCTCCTATCATAAGAAAAATTATAAGAAATTTGATGAAGAAAATTCAAAGTCAAGTAGCAATATAAAGTCAAATAAAAAATTGGTTATATTTTAGTTTTATTTTAATAGGTATTTTTAAATGTTTTGATGTTATTTACAAGTGTATTTAATTGCTTAAGTAGCTATGATATATATATATATATATATATATATATATATATATATATATATATATATATATATATATATATATATATATAATTGTATTGCCATTTAGCCTTTATATTGGATTTTACCTATTTATTTATGGGGAAAAAAATTCTCAAAATGAGTAATTAGCTATATCCAAAACTATTAAAAATCACCCAAGAATATCCAATTATTAGAATAAGATTCTTGGCCCAAATTTTAATGAAATTCGCGTTGCCCGCTTTTAGCCTGAATTTTAGTCTTCCAAGGCCCATTTTTCTAAATTAGGGTTGGGGAACTTCAAGCCCATTTCAACCCCAATATATAATGACCTTTTTTTTTTTGATAACCTCAATATATAATTACTACTTAAAAGGACCAAATTATGGACAATGACAAAAGGGTTATCCACGTCCTGTGATTGTCTATAGAATATAATACTCCAATAAGAAAATTTTCCCGTTCAAAAAAAAATTCAAATTATTAAGAAATTATTTTTCAAATTAATCTAATACAAAGCTTTTTAGAAGCCGGTGTTTTCTCCGGAGATGTAATAAAGTCTTTATTCATCACACTTATAGAGAAGGGAATCGAGCAGCTGATTGGGTGACAAAGTTTTGTCTTTGTGTTTCATCTAATTTAGTTTGTTCTTTTATTTCTTCTTCTTCATTACTATCCATTTTAATGGATGACAACTTAGGTAGAACTCTTGCGAGAATAGCTACACTGTTACTTGTTGTATTTATCCTTTCCTAAAAAAATAGCCAATTACATGACTACAAAGACATCGATTACAACCTTCTATGACTAAAACAATAACAAAAACCCCCTCAAAAATTTCCTGCATCACCAAGTCCAGAACTCCACTCGTGCAGTCTAAAATTTATCATAGATTGTAATTTCTCTGGGCTTTGTTCTTCAGAAAGATTGCAGTGCATATGATATCTTGTAGTATAGTTCATTATAGGGGGCTTTAACCACGATTTGATCTCGTAGTAACTTATTTAAGTGATTATTACATTTATAATAATATAGATAATTAATAATTAAAAACTATAATTAATCTAATGGTTAAAACTGAGGTCCTGAATATATTAATTTTTATGTTTAATTTTTATTTCTTCCATTATATTGTACTATTTTTTATTGCTTTTCTGGTCAAAAATAAATATAAAAAAAGATATTCAAATTTTCGAAGGACTAGGAAGAAGGGAAAACGGGAAACTAAAAAGTAGTCAAACAAGTGTTTGTCTAGCAATCCAGGTAACGGTTAAATTTTGGTTGTGATGGTACCCAATAATAGTGGTTAAAATATAGTCCCTCTTATGACATCTTCCAAATAACCTAGAAATTCTATTGACTAAGGTTAATCAATAATATTAAATATTTTAGTAATAACTTTTCAGTCAATTTAAAAAACATAATGTCAATTTTAAAAATTGATATGAAAAACTTATAGGTCCTTTCAATTTAGAATTTTATCCCACTTATAAATATAATTACAGAATATAGATTTTTAAAAACTCAGTAAAAATTTTCAACTTGTAATTTTCAAAGAATAATAAAGGTATAATTAATTATACTAAAAATGATGCAAGTGGAAAAGCTCTTCAAGTTATATATAAAGACAAAAAAAAAGAAAAAGAAAAAGTGGGGGCAAAGTAAAATTGTAATATATGTAACGAGAAGTCTCTCTCTATACAACTATATATTCTATTATTCTTATTGCTTCCATGATTTGGGAATAGTATCATATATAGTGACACTTCATATATAAACACATTTGTCAATTTATAGCATACATATATCATTTATTTTTATTAAAAAATAAAAATAAAATATGCAATGAAAAATGGGTCCATAACTAAAAACATGCATATGCATGAAGAGACGTGAACATGGTCCCAAGGTTTAGGGGTTATACTACAAGCCCCTAGCCATAAGTATTGATAAATGCTCATTGTAAAGTCCCTCTCCTTCCCTACCTCACATATCAACCTAGGTCACCTGCAAAATATATTTAAAATTTTTCTTATTTCAAAATATGGACCCGACTTCATTTATATATATATATATATATATATATATATATATATATATATATATATATATATATATATATATATGTTTTATTTGAAATTATTTAAAAGAGTTACAAATGACGAGTATTATAATACGATAGAAGAGGAGGAACTGAACCTCTCAACCTAAGACCTATAATGTACCTAAGGCCTAGTGTATTGACTAGGTTAATACCGTATTGGCATATACAGTAATCCAAGTTATATTATTGTACAACTTCATTTTAGTTTTTACATAAAGATTCATATTACTCACGCCTTTGATAATTAAAACAATGTGTATGTGTTTAATATAGTTGGACCACATGTACAGTTTAGTATTTTTCAGTAGTCCAACTATGGTGCAAATCTAACCAAATGGTATATTTGGCTACGACTTGAATTTAGTTTGGTACTCGTTAAATCATTCTGGCAATTTCCAATTTATTTTTGTCTTGTCTATTATTTCAACTGGAGATTTAGTTAATATGCTAATATTATTTGATCTAATAAGTTTGATCAAGAAATTCAAATTTATCATCTTGTGTGAAAATCATTTTACTATATTTTTATTAATATTGGGATTATTTTTCTTATACAGGCTATTATCCATCAAATCTTAAGATAGAGGTCACGTTTCAAGTGTGAGATATAGAAGTTATTATGAATGGGGCACCTTGTATAAAAACTTTGCTATAAAACTATAATTAGTAAATCGAAAAGTATGAACTTAGTAGTAAGATGACTGATTTTTACAATAAAGATTATGGTTTGATTCTCCCGAGCTCGCATGCTGATGTCATAATTTACCCATTTATAACAAAATCGATGTATATTACTCAGTATGGTTGTAACTAATAGTGAAAAAAAGCAAAAGTTTTGTAAAGAAAATATTATCAATTTTAAAATAGATACTCGTGAAAACATTTAAAAAATTCCTAAAAATTCAAATGGGCATATCCTTTTAGTATAAATTGGCTAAATCTGTTACATATGTGAAGAATGATTACAGTTATAGGGAAAGTAAAGGCCATAATATAGTACAAAATGTTATGTTTAATATATATATATATATATATATATATATATGTCTGAAACCTCGATTTTGGGTTAACAAGATTCTTTTACCATGCATATATCATACATATATAACCAATTTAATTAACCTTATTATAAGTGAGAGCTGAAGAAAAAATTATTAAAATAACTTTATAACAAACTATAAAATTAAATAATAATAAGTATTCAAAAGTAACCATGTAACCATGCATTAATTATATTATTACCTAAAAATTATAAGCATTGTGTGAAGAAACCCTTAAAATTTTAACTAAATATTCTTAAAAATAATTATATTTTAGAAATTTAAAAGGTCATATTCTCATACTGTGTAAATATAACCAATTTAACATGATAAATGAATGCTCAAATTAAAAAAAGTTAAATAATTTCAATTATTACAAACTATAAAAATCATTATAATAATTCAAAACGCATGAGACTATATTACAAGGGATGATATAACCATGCATTAGCCAAACAAAAAAAAATGCAGGCATCAACTGTTCAAATTTTTAACCGCACATCATAAAATTAATTAATCGACATATTAAAAATCATTAAAAATTTAAAACACTATATTCTCATACAGTAAAAACTTTTTAATTATGCCACATGCTTCACGAAATATTAGATAGTTTAGTTATTGTAAATATATATATATATATGTATAAGGATATAATATAGTACAAAATGTTATAATTATTTGAACACGCACGCACTCGTACACGTCCGCCTGTGCCCACCCACACACAGAGACATATATATATATATATATATATATATATATATATAAAGTGACAGTGAGAGAGTTTGTCTTGTATTTGCATGGATTTTTTTATTTTTTTTTGTGAGAGGAGAGTAGTCTTGTGCATGAAAATTATGGCAATGGAAGTGGTAATGTATAGTATGGTATGGGCATGCAATTAATAATGAAGAGTACAGTGGGTTTGAAGAGTACATTTGCATGCCATGTCATGCCAATCTATACTTTGGATTTTTATTATTGTACCTTATTATTATTATTATTATTATTATTATTATTATTATTATTATTATTATTATTATTTGGTACCAACCATCCTGCATATATATCATATATACTATATCATTGGACTATTGAGTAATTAATCATCATCCATCTCCTTCTTGTCACCCTCCAACTGACAGCATTGGCTAAAATTCAAATAGCTATGATAAAATAATTTTATTTTTTTTTGGATGAGAATGTCCTTCTACTAAATTCAAATCTAATCCCTCTATAAATTTATAATATACATTATTTTTCTTTTGGTGGATCGAGATAATGACAAAATACCCAAAAAAAAAAAACATTACCGTGGAATTTACTGAAACAATAAATTTATCGAAAAATTGGTCTAACAATGGTGAAGTCGAGAACAGAAGAAACAAGAGAAGAGGGAGGGAGATGGAGGGTTTTTTTTTTTTTAGTTTTTAGAAAGATAGAGATTCATACTACTCAAACTATAGCCAGCTAGTCTTACATTTGTATTGTGCCAATGTTAATTGATGATTCTCGAGATAATAACATTAATTAGGATATCCAACTGTAGATCCGAATTGAATCCAGTTAATGATCTGTGTGCATGTGTGTGGGGGGAGAGAGAGAGAGAGAGAGAGAGAGAGAGAGAGATTTGACATGCGAATCAAAAAGGAACCTGAAAGGAAATCCAGGGGACGAAAGAAGGGGTGGTGATGACGTCATAAAAGCATGCAATAGATCAGAGATCAGAAAGAGAGAGAGAGAGAATAGTATAAGTGTATACGCCATGCACGCACTCTGAATTTCTCTCCCACTGCTCTGCTGCCTCTGGCTCTGCCCCTGCTCTCCTCTGCAACCAGTACAGTACGTACTGCCTCTGCATGCAACTTGCGTCAGAAGGGAGAGAGAGAGTTGAAGACGAGAAGTGGGGTTGAAAATGAAAGACGACGCACAATGACGTAAGATAGAGAGAGAGATGATCAGAGATAAAGCGTGCTCTTGAGAGAGAGGAGGTATTTGGATTTTGGAAAGGCGTGTGATGTTTGCCTTACATTGAAGGCCAAAACTCAGTCAGTCAGTAAACACTCTCTCTCTCTCTCTCTCTCTCTAACCTCTCACCTCTCAAATTATACAAGAGGGATAGATGGGACTGAAAGTACGATAAAAATATGCAGATAAATCACAGGTGAGGTGATCAAGGAAGGAAGGATGTATTGTATTGTATGCAAAATGCAAAGTGGAAGGTGCAGAGAAGACGGGGAAGAGAGAGAGAGAGTCAGAGCCCTATCATTGTCTCAATAATGCTACTCTTCTTTCTTACTATTACTCATCCATGTGAGCTCAGAGATAGAGACAGAGAGAGAGAGAGAGAGAGAGAGCGAGAGGGGGAGAGAGAGATACTCTACACTGAGTCATCGATCTGGATGCTGATGCTGATGCTCAATTGTAATTGTGGACCACCATCCATGCCCTAGGGAGGGATGGTATAACTATAACTATAAGCCTACCCGTTGCCTTTTCCACTTCTTTTAGCTTGGATTATCTCATACATATGATACAAAGCAACTAGAGCTCTACAAGTAAATGCTTGTGTGAAGTTAGATAAAAAAACATAAATAGAAACAAATATTAATAAATAAAAATAAATAAAAACGAGTAAAAGAAAAGAGAAAAACAAACAGAAACGAAAAGAAAATAGAAATAAATGATGATTTTTATATAATTTTGAATAGAATTTAAGTAACGCTGTAAAAACTGAAATCGAATTGAAAAGTTAATTATTTGGCCCGATTTTGTGTTCTCATAAAATTGATTCAGTTAACTAATGTAAAAAATTCTCAATTTGTTTTCTTGTTGTTAATAAATAAAAAGTATATATGTTGACTAAATTGAAAACTTTTTTTTAAGATTTATCATTATCGTGTCAGATTTTGTGTTGTAAATGTCATTTAACTTTTTATCATTGAAATAAACATGCTTTCCAATTAAAAAAATCTAATTATATTACCATATATGATGTACGTCATCTCATTATAATCTAAATCATACTTTAAAAGAGTAAGTTATATCCTTGAAGTATATATTTTTTCAACAGTATAAACTGACGATAAATATAAAAGAGCGGATAAATCTTACAGTAAATAATTTTAAAAAAGAACATATATAGTAAGGACAAACGGTGTGTGATATGGAGTGGTTTTAAGAGTTATTATAGCCTATACGCATTGAGAAGCAATAAACATTATGCATGAGTTGAAAGAATCTTATTAAAGGATAGCCTAGTGGAATTGTATATATGTAGTACCACCAAGGGATACCATACCATTGTTGGTAAATGGTTGAAAGAATCTGGACAAATCGAAAAATTCAAAAAAAAAAAAAAAGTAATTTCATACCAAAATTCAAAAAAGTTGTCTTTCTTATAATATACTTGAACCCAACATTAATTTATGGTTTTATTGTCGGAATTTTAATCTTATTCGAAATTGCGTTGATACATACAATCTAGACAATTAGAATCCTAATTAGTTACACTAAACCCTAATCTAATTTTCTGTTTGGATATGTGAATTGTCTAATATGTTCTCATTTTTTTCTGCCATTTTCAGTAAACAATTAATAAGTCAAATATTAGCAAACTAATAAGTAATATGCCGTTGAGATTGTAAAATGACAAATATTAGAAAATAATAAAAATTTATTAAAGTGACATGTATTATGAAACAGATGAAGTATAAAACTTCGAATTAAACATGCTGAGTTCCTTAGAAGGAAGTTTAGTGTCATAAATTCATTCGGAGAAGCTCCCTTGATAAGCTATATAATTGTACATGGTCTTACAACTAATTTGACTAAAAAACAAGAAATAAAGGCCAAAAATAGCAAAGGAAATTGTTTTAGAAGGAAAACAGGAGGGACAAAAGAAGAAAAGGAAAAAGGTCAAAAATGGCAGATCTTGGAGTGAGAGGTATATATAATAATAAGGGAATTATGGGCACTGCAACAAGCAAAGCTTTAAAAAGAGGTTTTATGTCATCATAAAATAAAATTAAAAACAAAAAAATCTCCCTTGAAGGGACTTTTATTTATAGAACCTAAGACTTTGACTGTTTCAAAATTATTATTATTAGAATTTTTTTAATTTAAAAATAAAATTATTTTTCTTTTTTTCTATATAAAGGTCACATAAGATAGTAATATAATAGAAAGAAATGAATCAAACTTAAAATATAATGTACTTCAAAATTTGATCTGAACCATTAAATCATAGACTCATTAATAAATGAAATTGCATTAGTTTGGACTTGACCTCTTCACTCATCCCCACGGTTGACTCCACATTAACGTCAGACCCACCATAGGGCACACCCTAGCTTGTCATCGTAAGTACACAACCCATATTTTCCCTCCCTTTTTTGTTATTTTTATGGCACCCATTGTTTAGTTTTGGTTTCCAAAATTATTACAATGCGAAAATACAATACTTATACCATGGATCATGAATATGATCTGATATCAGGAGAGGAAATATTGGTCGGCGTAATATGCCTGTAGTTCAATTTAAAATCTTATCACAAGTAATTTTTATTAGTAAACGATACTTTTATTTAATTGGAGTGATTTTTAAAAATTACATTTAAATTTTAGTTTGATGTTTGTATGGACAATTTTTTAACGCTCCCTTCATCCCGTATCCTTTGTCAAATATGAAAAAAGATGAAAAATAATAATAAGTCTCAGCTGAAATGATCTTCTTTTAGTAGAAAAGAAAAAGATACTAATAAAAAATTTGTTAACTAAAAGAAGTCTTGAAAATTTTAAGTCTATCGGGGCCTAAGAGACCGTGGTTTATCATTTGACGGTTGTCGAGTACTTTATTCTATAATTTTTACTATTAAAACTTTTGAGTTTGTATTTTAACAATAAAATGGAATTAAAAAATTAAATAAATTTGACAAAAACATGAGACGAAAAAGCTAAACATATATGTAAGTATTTGCTCTTTTTTGAATCGGCCATATTTCATTTAGGTATAATGAGCTATAAGGAAAGTTGTAAGCGATTGTAAAGAGGTATAAAATAGTTGTAAAATTATAAAAAATTATAAAGAGTTGTAATCAAGCGTAAAAGGTGCAAAAAGTTGTATGACTGTTAAATGGAACGGCACCGGAGCCTTTTTACTTTAAAAAAAAAAAAAAATAGGGGGCAAAAACCTTGGACGACCAATCACTATAAAGAAGCCAAAGGGTTAGGTTGGAAATATGGTATGTTTGTTGAGAACGTTGCATTTGATCCACATTCACAAGCATATAGTATAATATCTAAAGCATATATAATGATGGGTGGCAACTCCCAATTATTTGAAAATCTCTCCCCCTACAACTACAAACAATTAGGCCTACACCTCATATCCATTTCCCCAAATAGTCCTCCAATGAATAGGGTATACCTTATCTTATGCCCCCTTAATACATTGTCGTTTAGGAATCTACCAGCCAGCACAATTCAGTCACCTAATTAATTTACACTTTGACAAAGACCTCCCTTCAATAGTGCAATACATGCATTGTATCGTATCATTCAACATTATTATTATTATTGTTAGTTCTTAATATTATTTGTTGTATCTTATTGGGATTTCTTTCAAATTCTTAAATTAATTTTTATTAAATTTTTGTAAATAATTTATTGTTGTTGGTACCGGTGGTGTTGATTAATATTGATAAATATTACAAATTATAACTAAAAAATATGATCAAATACTGATGAGTATTAAACAGTTTTGGTTATATTGGATGTTAAGGATAAATACTTATCATAAATTGAAAAGAATTAGACCTTATAATTTGTTTAAATAAAATTGAACTTAACTTATTTTTTTAAAATAAATATAATGTGATTTTCTAAAAAAACCCCATATATATTGATAATGATAATCTCATAAATATACATATGTCGTCTTAACTTGTCTCTTTAGTACGGAAAAATATATATCATTTATCAAGAGAATAGGTTTTAGATATAAGACACACACAATAATTACGTAGATGATCAATAGGCGCATTAATTTCGAGTACTAGGATATCGTTTACCACTCCATACTACTACTTATAACTTTTATTATTGAGGGCATGTTCGACTTTACATTAAAAAAACATAATCTGTTTATATTTTATGTTTTTTATGTTCGTTTGTTTATGTCCGTTTTTATTTAGCAACTTATTTCTGTTCATTTATGAATCGTTTATATTTATTTGTGTTCGTTTCTCCTTTTTATGTTCGTTTATGTTCGTTTCTTTTTATGTTTTTATTTATATGTGTTACGTATGTAAATTCAAACAAAGCCCTGTGCTTTGCTCTTTTTACACACGTGTATCACGTATGAAATTTTTATCGATTTAGACGTTTACAGACCTATGGTAAGGGTGCAGCAATTGTAACTCTATGCATGCTCCCATTATCAGTCCTATCATATATATTTGTTTCTATTTTTGGTCTCCTTTATAAAAAAAAAATGTATATACAACCGGCTACTTATAGTTTCCACTAAACTTTTCTACTCCTTATCACTTGCCACTTAAAATGAAAAGGCTTTTAAAAAAAAAAAACAATCATGTATGTGAAAGTTCTTTAAAATTTCAAAGTAGACATTTATAGTAAGAATCTGTTCAAATTGACTTATATAGTATCAAAGGTTAAAAATAATAATTCGTTGGTAATCTGAAAAATAATTATAACTTGCAAATTTGGTGGCATTTTGTCCATGAACTCCTATTTCAATATTGACTTGGTGTCATTTAAGTTTTGTTGTTGTTTTTCAGGGGCATTTACCCCTCTGCACACAAAACAAGGGGAAAATATAAAACTCAAACACCTAATTCAAATTTTCGGCCATTAAAGGTAACTTAGTGGTAGAATAACTTGTTTATATAAGCAAGATTAAGATTCGGTTATCTTTCTGCAGCATGCATGAGTTATAATTTATCCATAAAAAACACTCTTTTGTAATATTGACTTGTTCAAAGTTACACAAAATAATCTATTCTTGTTTCTATTCATTTTTGTTCATCGGGTTCTATTCATTTCTATTCTTTTTTAATTTCTGTTTTTCTATTCATTTTCACTATATATGCTATTTCTATTTGTGTTTTATATAACTTCAAAGAGATCCGTAATAAGTATTCTTGCTAATGTTCAGGGGTAAAGATAAGACAAATTAATATTGAGCACAATTTACCATTTATGACAAGTTTCCTCAATTATGCTACACTAACTAAAGTGCAAAAAAAAAGGAAAAACCCTACATAATCATCTACATCTAACATTAGGCTAGAGATGTACACACCCTCGCTCCCCAAGCAAAATTGATGAATTTACAAAATATTTTTCTAAAAAAGATTATTAGAAAAATAGAGAAAAACAAACACTAAAACCCTCTAAAAACTCCTGATAGTTTCCTAGTCGCTTCCTGGATATTTAGAAAGGAAACCATTTGACATTATATTTGTGGTCCATCCATGATGTGATGATGATCAATCATGATGAACACAAATCATGATGAACATCATGATGATGATGATGATGATGTCCTTCTCCAATTCCATTGATGAGCAATGTCTCTGGCAACTTGAACGGCATCTGATGCAGTCCCCAACAAGCCTCTTCTGGTGAACCCCACCGTATACAATCCTTTCCCTCCTTTCCACCCATTTGGAAAGGGTGTTTTTGGCATCCCATCATCACTAAATAACTCGCAATTCTGCATTAACACATTCAAATCAATAAGTGTTTGTTTGAAGTTACATTAAAAAAACCACAAAAAAACAAGAAATAGAAAATAGCATAGATAAAAAAACACGTAGAAATGAACGGCAAACAAGCGACAGAAAACAGAAGAAAAGAACATAAATGAACGGAAAGCAAAAATAAATAATAGTTTTTATATAACTTCAAACTGATCCTAAATATTATTTTACCACTTACATCTGCTTCCCGAGTAAATATCTCAAACTAATTGCCGACATGTGCATGCAAATAAAAAACATCCAATAAGAGTACGATGCTCGGAATCTGTGGATTCATCTATTGTCTTTTCAGAACATTGAAGAACAATTTTAAAAGGGCATTTCGATATCAACTTTTACGTCTCATTTACACTCATAATTTTTTTAATTTAATTTTAGTGATTTTTTAACAAAAGTGCAAAAATAACAATGTTAAATTCCTTTCTTCCTTCTTCTTTCCCACTTTTAATTTATTATTATTTTTTGAACCCACCCCATGAGGGGTAGAAAGAGATCTCCAATGAAAGGTACACATCAAGAGGAGCCCCCCACCCCACCCCACCCCAGAGAGGAATTTAAATTAATTTTTCTTTTTTTCCCCATTATTTCTTTGGGGTAAAAACTTGGTCTTAGGAAAGGAGAAAGGGGAGTGGGGGTTATAATAAATACAAACATGTATTGTCTGAATTTGCTCTTTTTCTGTGTGAAGGGAAGAGAGAGAAGAAGGAGAAGGAAGGAACGTTTTGTAGGGTACTACCCACCAAATTGTGTAAGAAGGAAAGCGATGGAAGAATGAGAATAAGAATTTTTAAATATTTTTTAAAAAATAACCCACAAAAAAATTAAAAAAATAATACAAAGAAAAAAACAAAAATTTGTTTTTGTTTGTTTGAGTTAGAAGAGCATTTTACCTTGAGCCAGAAAGGCACGTTGCTCTTGTACCCAGTTGCCAATATTATGGAATCAAATTCTTTCTCTTGACCATCCAGAAATCTTGCACCATTCTTTGTTATCTCCTTCACCCCTTCCATCACCTATTTAAATTAAATCAAAATTAATATCATAATTAATCGTAACATTCCTTGCTCGAGTAAAGGGAGATACAGATATAAATAACATATACCGGTTTTAAATATCAGTATCTTATATCGGTTTCGAAGTTAGAAAAAACTGACCTTGATTTTGCCTGATTTGATTAGTGAAAGGGCTCCAACATCAAGCACTGGGGTTTTGCCAGTGGCATTCTTGAGCTCAATTGGGCCAGTTTTGGGCCTCCTGAGGCCCAATCTATCAGTGTTACCAAGGATGAGATTAGCCACTAATAGGAGGAATTTGTCCACTAATCTCAATGGGAACCATTTTAGCAAAGCCATGGCTACACCAAATGTTGAGAGTCCAAACATTTCCCTTGGCAAAACATGCACCTACACAAATGTCATAAACAACAGAATTAGTAAATGAAACTTCATTTCCCATGCAATACATTCTATTACTACTACTAGAAAACACGGCGGTCTCAGGTTTGAATCGGGATTCACACCGAGTGGTGTTGTTATGACGATGCAATGGTAAAGAAGAAGAGCATACCAAATCTAAAGGGGATTCCCAAATCACAAATAAAATATCAAAATGTAAAAAGGGTAAACTTTATAATGAGCTTAAAGGAGTTATCTTTTGCAGAAATTAGACATTACCCACTTCATAAAACCTCAATACCCAAAAAGGGTTTGTCTATCAAAGGGTTAGTCATAAGACGGCTGTCTCGGGTTTTAATCGGGATTTACATTGGGTGGTGTTGTTATTGTATAAAAACATGATAGTAAAGAAGAAGAGCTTACCAAATCTAAAAGGGATGCCCAAATCATAAATAAATTATCAAAACGTAAAAAGGGTAAGCTTTTGCAAAAATTAGGCATTACCCACTTCTTAAAACCTCAATACCCAAAAAGGGTTTGTGGCATTTCAAGCATAAACAATGTTGTATACAGAAAATTGGCATTACCCACCTTTTTTTTAATTTTTAAACAGAATTTTTTGTTGAAAAGGTTTAAAGAACTATTAAAATAATCACAAAAGTGGTCTTCATCACTCTTCACAGAAGACTGAGAAAAATCTGCAAAAATCATTGAATGCTAATTTAAACAAGTCAAGCAGTCAAACCCCTGAAGAAAAACCTCCCAACAGAGAGAGAGAGAGAGAGCTTACAGAGTTTCTGACCACCATGTGAGGATGAGCATTGAACCTACAAAGGTCCAAACTAACCTCCATTCCAGAATTCCCACAGCCAACAACCAAAACCCTTTGATTTCTAAAATCACCCCCAGATTTATACAAGCTTGTGTGTACCAATTTCCCCTGAAATCTCTCAATCCCTTGGATTTCAGGTATCAATGGCTCTGCATTTTCCCCAGTTGCAACGACAACCCACTTCGAAACATACTCAAAATCTCCCGCTTTCACCCTCCAGACCCCGCCCTCTTCGTCATACTCAGCACTCTTCACCTCTTGGTTGAATTTAGGAGAGAGATTGAAGTGGGCAGCATAGGCCTCCATGTAAGTTATGAACTGTTGCTTTGAGGGGTATTTTGGGAAATTCTCAGGGAACCCCATTAGTGGGAGCTCGCAAAACTGCTTTGGAAGATGGAGTTTTAAGCGATCATAAGTCTTCTTTTGCCATAAAGAAGCTATACAATCTGCTCTTTCGAGAATCAGAGAGGGAATCCCCTGTTTTTGAGACAAGCAGAAGTTGCTAAACCAGAGGGCCCTGCACCAATGATTATGGGCCCCTTGATTAGAACCATTTTTCCGGATTTTCTTGACGATAATGATTCTCTCAACTCTTCCTCCTCCTTGCAAGAACAACCCATTTGAGGACAGAGAAAGAAGGAGCAAAAAAACAAGCTTGATTTTCTTGAAGATTCACTCGCTCTGTTCTTCTGGAAAACAGGGGAAGGCGTGAAGATTAAGGGAATGATTCTGTGAGGAGAGAGATTAGGGCAGAGAGAGAGAGAGAGAGAGAGAGAGAGAGTGAGGAGGTTGGGGAGTGAAGGGGAGGAGGTATAAATACATTTATGCCTGGGACTTACAGAAATTAAATTTATTAATTTGACTGCTGGTAAGTTTTTCGAAAGATGTTTTAGGAAAATTAAAGGGAAAAAAAAAGAAAAGGGAAGGAAGAAGAAGAAGTGCAGAGGATAATAAATGGGATCACTCGTTTTTGAAGCGATTGATTGACACGCACCGCTATGCTCTGTTATTTCTGATAAATAGCTGTTATCATCATTATGCTGTTATTGGGAAATAGAAAATCTTGTGGTAGGATTTTGCACTCTTTTCATGACAAGTACAAGTAAAATGGCCCAATTTTTATGGTGGTCCTTTACTCATTTTATGTATATATTCTTCTTATTTTGTACTTACACATGAATTTGCAACTACTATTATTTTCAAAATAATCTTTTTTAAAAAATTAATATACTTTGCTTGTTTAAAAAAAAGTGCACATTTTTCATAAAATCAATCAACATAAAACAAATAAGAATAAAAAAGCATCATAAGTTTATCTAAAACATAATAAAAATAAGCTTCAGGTAAATTATTGATCCCTTTTATGTTGGGTGCGACTCAAAATACATCGAACTCGAGAAAATTGCTAGTTCGAGGTGGCACGACTGTATCAGAACTGAAAAACGAGACGAGGTTTAGCTAGAATAGTGACACGACCATGCTTGGCAATTTTGTTGCAGCTTGCTTCGTTTGTTTGGCCGTTCGTCTTTGTCCGTTTTGGGTTTGTTTCAGCTATTACTTGGAGATTAATACAAGGATTATTGCTCTTTTTTTTTCCTTGGTTATTGCCTGTAATGGTCATAGCTTCAATATATCTGTAAATCCTACCATTTTTCATTCACAAAATCATCCAAGATATTATCCCAATTCAACCAAAATCATCCACATTTTATACACCATTTTATCTTTACTGGATTTATCTCGATTGTTCACTTTTTAAGTTTTGTGAGTGAGTGTTTGAGAATATTTATATCTTATTGTTTTAATCTCGTTGTGATTTATGCTCCTTGAAATTAAATTTTTTTACTCATTCGTTTTAGTGGATTTCTTTTTTTTTTCACCTGTAATTTTCTCTCTATTTTGGGTTTCCACGTAAACCTTGGTGTTCATATTTTATTTCGTCTTCTTTCTTATTTTCAAAATATTTCATATCCTAATCACTTCCGCTAAAATCTTGCTCTATTTCCTAACACTTTATTTCAATTACGTGTCGTTTTTGTGGGGTGGGAGAAAATCAAAATTAACTAAAAATCAAAATAACTAAAACATGAATTGTATGAATGCCCCTACTTCCTTTCTTTGTCATTTTCCAATAAATAATTAATAAGAGCAAAGTTGGTAAATTAGTAATTAACACGTTATTGGGATCGTAGAGAGACAACTATTGTTAAACAATAAAATTTAGTTAAAATAACATATATTATAAAACAGAGATACTATTTCCAATGTCATATCCGCTTGCAAGGCCTCCTATTGGCACACATAGTTCCCATAGTGAAATAATTGATTTAGTACCATAGAATATATTTGGAGAAGGCTCATCCTTTCCAAAGCTAAATATATTATTTTTTTAACCATACTAAATACTAGTGTAATATCCTGAATACGACTTAAAAGATTTGAATCGATTACTTATATCATAAAAGATGCACTTTTACTTTTATTTTCTAGAAGCCAATAAACTTACGAACTCTACAATTAAGCATGTTTAGATTTGAATAGTCGGAAGATGAGTGACTTGATCATGTGAGTTAAGACAAAACATGTTGGAAAGATTTGTGGTTTGTGGAGTCAATCGTCATTGTTGAAGTTGTTGTTGGTGATCTACATGACTCGGAAGGGTCAG
This sequence comes from Talinum fruticosum, assembly GCA_021018815.1. Classification (NCBI taxonomy): domain Eukaryota; kingdom Viridiplantae; phylum Streptophyta; class Magnoliopsida; order Caryophyllales; family Talinaceae; genus Talinum; species Talinum fruticosum. The sequence goes on along the minus strand of JAITYX010000006.1, from coordinate 8,792,361 downwards.
AGCATTACAAATGGTACTAGAGCCGACCCACGATCGCAAGATGCACAAATGAGCAGGAGTGCCCTAGGCGATAGAGTACATGGGAAAAGATACTATGATTGGATCGCTGATTAGAAAACGTGTAAGTCGAGTCAAGTTAAGAGGTAAAGGGAGGTCATTATAACATTCAAATAGGGGTGAATGTAATATCCCAAGTACGACTTAAAGAATTTGAACTAACGGTCTACATCACCAAAGGTATACTTTTTCTTTTACGGAAACTCATTCATACCAACTCCAAAATTAGGCGTGTTTTTCTTATTGAGTATGTGAGTGAGTACAAAACACGTTGGTAAAACTTATAATAATTTGTGAAATTAGTCATAAATCTTCTAAATTATTCCTAATAACCGTCCGTGAGTATAGGAAAGGGCGAAATTACATAGAAACTTTTGTAAAATATATATATATACCGGACTCAAACTACATATAAGATTAAAGTCCAATTTAACTCCAAGTTCAAGGCACTTTTAATTTGTAGTGCATGAGTCTTTGATCATGTAAATAGAAATTGTAAGTAGATTGACTTTGACCCGAATCCAAAGTCATCTAATTTTACATACATTGAGGGAATTATTGAATTCTGAGTAGTCTTTATTTTGATTAATGGCGACTTGGTGCATACTCACTCTGCCTGTATATCAATTGTGCAAGTAAACCGATTGATTCTATCAACCAAATCTAGTAATAATTGAGTAATATACCAATTTTGTCTTTATTAATTGATTTTTTTCTTTTTTTATTGACTTTTTTCATTTTTAGTAAAATCTTAGGACAACTTTATCTTGTAACATAAATTTTGTGATAAATTTTGTTTTTTCTTGATGTACTCTCACGTCTTAAAAATAAAAAATATTATAAAACAAAAATAGTAGATAATAACTAATAATTATTTGTCAAACACCTTATTATGTTTGATATACTTTGTGTTTTTGGCTCTAAGATAGACTGTATATGTGTTTTATTTAATTAATTGACTATCATTAATTACTTATCATGGGATAGAGATATTAACATACCCATTTTAAATAATTATACACCTATTACTCACATACGTAAAGAGTAACTGTGAGTATATAAATGTGTTAATATTAACACCGGTTATCCAATAGGTCCCTATCTTAGGGATAATTTTGTTTGAACTTGAAGATCCCGGTGGGATAGGAATACCAAACTCATACTTAATGTCCAAACCCACAACTCATTCCAACTCGTTTGTACAACTTGCAATGAGATTGTCTTCTCCAAACTTCAAACCCCGATGGAGGGGATGGAAATAGGGTTGAGCAGAAAAATTGTATACCCGACTCCGAGTCGGATCCAGTTTGAACACACACACATATATATATATATATATATATATATATATATATATATATTACTCTAAAAATTTGAGTGATTGACCATCAATGTTTTTAAATCGGAATCAACTAACATTAACAAGTTATGAATTTTCCAAATAAACACCCTTATCCAAAGTCCTTTAAAATTACTCAATAGTTCACATATATATATTAAATTAAAAGGAAAAAAATCACAAAAACTTAAATGGTGAGGCAATCAGCCGAGTCCCCAATCCTGGACCTGCTCACGAGTCCGAACCGGATCGAAAATTGAGGACCCGGTTATAACCGGAGTCTAGAACTAAGTCCATATTTCTGGACCCAATTCTAATCGAGTCCGACATCGGATCCAACCAAAATAATTGGATACCCGGTCCCGCTCATTCTTAAATAAAAATGTGAAGTTCATTCTTAAATAAAAATGTGAAGTGTTTGTCACTAGATTAATACTCACTTGGTTACCTTTTTATCATATGGTATTTATTGGAATGTCAAATGAATATTGTTTCATTGATTACAACGATGTTCCTAATTATGTTAGTGAGAACAATTGTGAGTATTAAATAAGCGTGTGAATTGATTTTATTTGAGTTATTAATATTAATTAATGTACGTATAAATATTATGGTCTTATTTGGAAATCAACTGTTAATTGTTGGCTATTTGAATTAGCCGTTAGTTATTGACTTATTGGATTAACCTTTTGTATTAGCTGTTTACATTTAGTTAGTTCGAAAAAACGTTTGTTAAAATTAGTTGTTTTTCAAAAAGATGTGAGATAAAACAATCTCAAAAAGCTATTAAAATTACTTTTTTAAAAATGGTTTTCTGAGAGTTAAAAACTATTACAAAAGAGAAACAATTTCATTACATGTTGTGTAATTTAAGGGAGACAATTAAAGAGCTATTAAGCATTCCCACCTTTTTCCTTTAGATTCAGAATTTAAGGGAGACAATTTCATTGCAAGTTGTGCAAAATGAGTTAGGGTGGATTGTAGATTTGGGTTTTAAATTGGGGTTGATATCGTACTCCCTTCGGACTTTCAACCTCAATTGAAATTACCTCTAAGATAAAAGTCTAATTAAGTGATTTATATCCACCCTTGTGAAAAAAAGAAAAAAAAAAAAGAGAAGTTCAACCAGAATAAGCCAACAAGTGAAATGAATTCCTTACAAGTTATAAATGTAGTACAAACAACTTTGATGATAATATAATTGGTTGGCTTGTAATTTTTCACATGTCGGAACCACATCCAAAATATCATTTCTTTTATAAATAAAAAAATTTTAAAAAGCTGAATTAATATTTTCAAATTTAAAACGAATGAATCCCGAGATCTAATATCTTAGAAATTGAAGAAGGGGAGGATGGCAGAGGAGTCGAGAGAGGTGCACTTTCAAACATTTCAACTTTAGGGTTTTTTATTTTTGGGATAAAAAAGGAAAAATAAGGGCAAATTTACAATATAACATGCCATTTTAACCACCATCATAAAATAAGTCAAACTTAACTATTTTGTCATCAAATTGTTCAAGTTTTATATATAGACATAATTAGAGGTTATCTCGTGGAAAAAGTTTAAGAAGTTAAAGATCAAATGAAACTAATAGAGTTCACTTTTACCAAATGAAATTTCCTTTAGACTAGGGTTATACCCTTGCTATGCAAGGGTATCAATTAATTTTATTTTTATAATTATTTATTTTATAATTTTATTATTTTTAATTAATTTATACCAATAAAAATTCATAATAAGTTAAAATAACATAAGTACATATACATATCTTTAAATAGTTAATATAAAAATATTTCTTTTAATTTTTTTGTAATTTACTTTATTGTGTGGAAATAGGGATAGCCATTGCTAGTGGGAGTAAATCAATTACGGTGCATTAATGATATTGTAAATAAGTATTACTATTAATAAATTACACAATCAATTGAATATAAAAACATGTAACTTATACATCCATTGAAGGTATAGAAATTCAAGAGTTAAAGAGAGGAAATATTAATAATATTTTAAAAGTAATAATTTATATTAGTCATGCTAATAATATTTATATTAATCATATTTGAGTATAATATTGATGTATAAGTATTAATGTAATGTAATTTATTATTATCAAATTTCATCACTAAATTAGTATATCACAATTGAAACATGTTAATATTTTTGGATTATGTAGGTAGTTAGATAAATTTTCGGCCAAAATAAATTTAAAAAAATTACATTATACACTCTAATTTTATTATTAAATTATATCATTTTTAAAGTTATTCTTTTAAATTTTTTGATTATGTAGTCGGTTACATAACTTACATATTGAAATAAAATTGGAAAATTACATTTTTTACTCTACTTTAATTGTTTTAAATTAGTACATTATAATATTATTGTAATTTTTATCATCAAATTTCATTACTAAGTTAGTTAAATTATTTTAAAATAATTTAATTTTTCAAATATTGAAGTATAATATCAATGTATTTTTTTATCATCAAACTTCATGTCTAAATTAGTATATTATAACTAAAAATCTATAACATTTTTTTATTATGTAGTCGGTTACATAAATTATATATTAAAATAATTTTAAAAAAATAGATTATTAAAATAGTATAATATTGAAGTATAATATTAATGTAATTTTTATCGTAAAATTTAATTACTAAATTAGTATATCATTATTGGAAAAGTATAATATTAATGTTATTTTTACTAAATTAGTAAAGTTGTTTAAAGATAATATAATTTTACAATTAATGATATCGCTAAATAAGCATCCTACAAATTAGTAAAGTTGTTTAAAGATAATATAATTTTACAATTAATGGTATCGCCAAATAAGCATCCTACGTGTTGCTCCTGCATCGCTCATACTCAACTTTTAATATTATATATATATATGATACTCTCATTGACTCAAAATGAAAAATATTGTAAAACAGAGATAGTAGGTAATAACTAATAATTGTTTGTCAAACACCTTATTATGTTTGATGTACTTTCTGTTTTTGGCTCTAAGATAAACTCTATATGTGTTTTAATTAATTAATTGACTATCATTAATTACTTTTAATGTGTTAGTATCAACACCGACTATCCAACAGCACCCTTATTCAACGATAATTCTATTTGGATTTGAAGGCCCCGAGGAGATGGGGATAACAGCTCATGCTTAAAGTCCAAGACCACAACTCATTCTAAATCATTTGCACAACTTAAAAAGAAATTGTTTCCTCTAAGAATCGAACCACAGTGCGAGAGGATGAAAGTAAGATTGAGCACAAAAGCTGGGTACCCGACTCTAGACCCGGACGCGGACCCGATTTGGACACACGCACGCACGCATACATGTACGCCCGCACTTGTGTGTGTGTGTGTCTATATATATATATATATTAAATTTGAGTGATGGTCAACAAATCAAAGTTTTTAAAATTGGAGTCAACTAACATTAACAAGTTATGAATTTTTCAAGTAAACACCCTTATCCAAAGTCCTTGAAAATTAATCAAAAGTTTACATATATATTAAATTAAAAAGAAAAAAATAACAAAAACTTAAATGGTGAAGCAAACAACCGCATACCGGGTCCGGGACCGAATCCAAAATTTAGAATCCGATTATAATTAGGTCCAAATTTACGAACCCGATTCTAAGCTGGGTTCGAGTTCGAGATCCAACCAAAATAATTTACTACCCGATCCTGTTCAATCTTAAATAAAAGTGTAAAGTGGTCGTCACTATGTCAACACTTACTTGATTACCCTCTTAATCACATGGCATTTATTAAAATGTCTAATGAATATTGTTTCATTGTTACAATGATGTTCCGGATTATGTTAGTGAGATGAATTATGAGTATTAAATATGAATGTGGATGGATTATTTGAGTTATTAATATCAATTGACGGACATATAAATGTTACTCCCTTCATTTCAAAATATATATCGTTTTAAGGTTATTAGGAAATACTAAAGAAATACAAAATTCATGATAAAATTTGTGTCAAAAGATCAAGTTGTTGAATTTTTTTTTCAAAATGAAGAAAAATCAATAAAAAAGAAGAGAAACAAAGCAATTAATAAGGATAAAGCTGGTAAGCCGATCATTAATACCTTATTAGAATTGTAAGTGACATGTGTTGTGACATGTATTATGAAACGAAGGGAATATGTGTGGGGTGTGGGTTGGTTAAATTGGGTCCAAACTAACTCTGCCGATTGAAAACTTTTGAAAATATAGATTGGAATAGAAGCTGAGATGTAGATAGATCCGAGGATTACACCAATTGGAGTGATTCAGCACATAATATCATATTGAAGAAACGTTCAACAATAACTAAATAAGTGTTAGTCTAGTGGTAAATACTCTCACCCTCTTCCTTTAGATTCAAAATTTAGAGGAGACAATTTTATTACAAGTTGTACAAAAGAAGAAAGGGTGGATTGTGAGTTTGGATTTTAAACTTGGACTTGATTTCCCTACTTTCCATGGACTTTCAAACTCAATTAGACTTACCTCTAAAATAGAAGTCTAGTTAAGTAGTTTATACCTGCCTTTGTAAAAAAAAAAGAGAAAGAGATGTTCAACAAGAATAAGCCAATAAGTGAAATGGATGCCTTACAAGTTACAAATGTAGTACAAACAACTTTGATTGGCTTGTAATTTTTCACTTGTCGGAACCATATCCGAAATATCATTTCTTTTATATAAAAAAAGGTTTTTAAAAAGTTGGATTAGTCGGTTTGGTTCAAATATTTTTGAGTTTAGATTGAATCAATTCTAAAACCTAATATCTTAAAAATTGAAGAAGGACAGGAAGCAGTGGCTTAGAGAGAGGTGGGAATTTAAATATTTGAGCTTTAGGGTCTTTTTAGCTTTTAGGTAAGAGTCCTTATTTTTAGGGTAGAAAAAAAAGAAGCAAAAATAAGGGCAAAATTTGTAATATAACATGTCATTTTAACGTCCATCATAAAATAAGTCAAACTTAACTTACCTTGTCATCAAATTGTTCAAGTGATACATATAGACATAATTAAGACGTTATTTTGTGGAAAAAGTTTAAGAAGTTAACATCAAATGAAATTGCTAGTTCGATTTTTCCAAGTGGAATTTTTCAGAAAAATAATCATTAAATAAAAACTTATACCTTTATGAAGAAGATCGCCCCGACAAAAGCAAATATAAAGTATCAAAGCAAATCCTTAACTTTAGGAAGTTAATGATAAATATATTGTTGACATACTTTAAACTTGTAAGATTATTCTTGCCATCAACTTTTCAATATCACTTCGTCTTTTCGAATGTCAACAAATTATAATATAATTTCATTGAACAAGTACTTATCAAATATAATAGATTATATTTGAAATGAAGATTGTCACAGTAGACACACATGATAAGTTTCTTTTGTTCACTTATTTCTCGATCAAAATAAATACATCTAATAGTATAACATCCAAATTGTACTCGGTAAAAAAATAATTTAATAATATTTTATTCAGGTGAATATTCCTGTACTACCATTTGTCGGTCCTAAGGAGCGGAGGAGGTTAGGTTAGCCAAAAGATAGTTATTGGTTCAAGGATGTAGGGTAACCCTATTTTTCGGGAGTAACGAGGGGTAGAGAAAATGCTCGAGCCAATGTTTAAGTACGAGGCACTCGACGCTGAAGTAACCCATGCCATAATCTCGGAAAAAGCTCAAACGACCTTCATCGGAAGGGTATTGTAGTCGAAATCAACAGAGGTAGGTAGGTAAAGAATACGTAGGGGCATGAGACAACCATCTACACAAGTTGTTTTTTATATGTAAAATATAAATAGTTTTTTAGAATAATGGATGAATTTCATTAATTGAAGGTCGTACGACATCTACGAGTAAAAGTCAAACTTAAACAAATTTATCACTAAAATAATAAAATAAATGTTTCAATTGAAAGAACTAATTGAAACTACTCGTTGTTTCATCATAAAACTTCTAACGAGAATATTCACAAATTTCGTATAGTCTTCCTCCGAAATGAATTTATTTGTTGTAGTAATCTAAATTTGAAGAATTGATGTTCGATTACAAATCGATATGACAATCAATCAATAATTAACCACATACAACTATAATACTATGCAAAGAAAGCGATAGAGTAGCTTCAAAATCGGAAGACAATATTATCATTAAAAATAGGTATGGAAAGACTATAACAAATAAAAAGAGAACAATTACATGTAAAGAAAATATAAAACAAAGAGAGATTGGGACTTATTATTGACAAAAAGTCAATGACGTAAATACAAATAGTTAATTTGCTAAAAATAGGTTTTTATTATGTTGGGCATAAGGGAGAGGGTGTGATGCACGTGTTACTTGATTGGACAATATCAAAATGCCAGCTTGTGTATAGGATATGTTTATCCATGACTGAAAAAATAAAGAATATATATATATATATATATATATATATATATATATATATATATATATATATATATATTGATAACACACCACACCATTATTTGGGAGCCAAGGAATGGGATATCATGTGGGACAATTTGGCATAAGGGTAAAAAAAAATTATATAATAATTTTTGGCATCTTATAATTATAAAATAAATAATAAGAGTAAATTAAAATTGTCAATTTTTACACTCCATATTTTGTTTGGATTTGAATACTTGGCACTTTACTAGGATGACAAAGGCTCCATATCCCATGCCACATCAGCATTTTGATGATTTGTCCCTCTCTTATATATGTTGCATGTCTGGAAGCACTCCACCCAAATGTCCAGACAAATTAAATCATTTGAAATTATGATAAGATATAACACATTTTATATTATATATTAATTTAATTTCTTTTGGCTGAGTTTTTTTTTTTTAATGCAACGACTTTTTTAGAAGGTCCCTCATCTTAGTACTATTTTCACTCAATTATATTTAATTATAGAGTTTTTATAGGATCCAATACATTAGTATTGGTGTGATCGTACCTATATATCAATATGATTAATTACTCATTCAAAGGTTTGCGGGATTTGTAAGAGTGATCGTACTGATATAATTAATTATTCATTCAAAGGTTTGCAAGGATTTGTATATTCTCTTTCGTGATTGTTGAATCATGGTTGGTATAGAGTTTTATGTACTCTTTCTGTCAAAAAAAAAAAAAAACGGCTTTGTTTTATATTTTGTAATTTTCAATATACTACATTGATCATCAACTTTTAAAATATGTAATAATAAAAATTTAAAAGTTATATTATAATAAAAGTAATTCTTTAAAATAAATTCACGGATGATTATTTCATATAGTAAAACAATGTATATTGTGATTAAATATTGGTTAAAATTTATAAAGCTTGACCTCAAAAGTAAAAAAATAAGTATTTTTTTTGTTTTGAGACAAAGGGACTATATGCTTTGAATATATTAGAGTTTACCTATATTTTGTTCTTATTAGTTGCCTTTTATTTTTAATTTTTAAATAATTTTTTCATTTTCAATGATAACTTGGGATAATTTGGTCTTTTAACATAATTTCGTCATAAATTTTGCGTTTCCTATGTATTTTTTTGCAACAAAAAAATGGCACGTATTGTAAAATAGAGTGAGTATTTAACAAAATTCGAACCGTAACCGAACCGAAATAATCGGTTAACCGAATCTTCGGTTCGGTTAACCGATTTTCGGATCGGTTAACGGTTAATTGTTAAAAAGTAAAAGCAAATAAATGTATGTATCCTCATAAAAACCATTTATTCAAAAGTAAAATCACAAAAAAATTAACAACTAAATTACAAAAAAAATGATCAACTACATATGCTAAGGTTAAATCAAAATTGTAAGGGGCTAAAACAAAACGTCCAAAGAGAACCTCTTGAAGGCTGAAGGTTGCAAGTGCTAAATCTGCCGAGAAGGAAACGACCATCGTGAACGTCGGTCTTTGGGAGGGTCAAATCTATGGGGAAGGAGGCAATCACTGCAAACGCCGGTGTTGGGGAGATTCAGTCGACGGGAGAAAGCAAACGAGAGGAGAGAAAGGTGTGGAAGAGGAGAGAGGGACCATCACAAATGCCGGTGAGGAAGCGTCCATCGACGGGAGAGAGAAGAGAGAGGAGAGAGAGGTGGGAGAGGAGAGAGGGACCACCACAAACGCCGGCGACGAAGGGGCTGTCGACGGGAGGGAGCAAGAGAGAGGAGAGAGAGAGAGAGCGAGAGGTGGGAGAGGTCCCTCGTGAGAACCGAGAAGATTGAAAGGTCCGGCCGGCAATTAGGGTTAACTATAAAAGACTATTTATACTTCAGTTTTTTTTGAAAAAAAAGTTTGGTTCGGTTCGGTTAACTAACGGTTAACCGATTTTTTCATATATCCGAACTGAAATCGAAAATATTTTCGGTTCGGTTAACCGAACCCATTTTTAAAAAAATGTTTCCGGTTAATTGTTTTTTCGATTCGGGTTTTGGATTTTTCAGTTTGATTTTTCGTTTTTGATTTTTTTCGCACATTCCTAACGGATACAAAGATAGATAAACATAAATGATTCGTCTCCAAAATTCAAAACATCTTAAAATAGCAACATGAACCAATATCAAGATCCCTTGAAAGTTTAAGGAAATAGGATATGAATTGAGGAAAAATAGGTGACCAACATTTTAGTTATGTAAGAAGTGCTTTCCTTCCCTGCTTCAGACCATAATACTATGAAAATAACTTTTTCTATGCTTTTCTTCCTTATTCCAAACAAAAGAAAAATCTTACTTTCATTCGAGCTACTTTTTTTCATTAAATTTTCTCCCTCACATATTTTCCAAGGTACAAACAGTGTCTAAAGGTTGTGAAACAAATATAAAATCACTAGAGATGTATTATCCTTTTGATAAAAGAACACTCATAATAAACTTTATAATTAAGCATGCTTGCGATAAATTAGTTTTATGAACTACATCCTATATAACATGGAATAACACAATTCGGACAATAATTAAAGCTAAAAGAACTTGGGCGAGAATGGAGGGCAAGAGGTAAATTTGATGGAATCTATTCTACTTCCTCTACACCTCATTCATCTTTCATTTCTTCCACCTCGGTTCAGCATATAGGTTGGAAGAAACCGCCGAGGGGTTCATCAAAATCAACTTTGATGGATCAAAATCTTCTACGACTAGCGGCTGGAGGGTTTGTCATCGAAGTTGGGACGAAAGATTCATTCAAGCGGAAGGTTTGTACAAACCCGGGGTCATCTTGAGTCCTGGTTGCGGCAGCCACCGCAATGCGGAACGGAGTACGGGCAGCTATCCTAGCGGAATTTCGTCACATCGTAATCGAGGGAGATAACCAAGTGGTGATTAAGGCCTTGCGTAGGGAATGCCAGCCGCCATGGGAAATTCGAGACTCTCATACGAGACACTCAACCGTATATTATGAATTGTTGTGATGTGCTTATCGGACATCGGTTTCGGGAGGGAAATAGAGGCTGCGGATTGGGTCGCAAGATTAGGTCTTTCTATTAATCATTCCTTGTACTTGGGATACTCTTCCTTCCTCCCCCTCCCTCCTCTCCATTCTTATGGAGGACAACTTGGGTAGAACCCTTGAAAGAAGGGCTACCTACTAGTTGGTTTACTTACCCTTTTCAAAAAAAAAAAAAAAAACCATGGAATATAAGCACAAAACACGTTGAAGAATGCTTGGGGTGATTCGTGGAGCTAGTTAATAATACGTACACAATTCTTTCTATTGATTTTATTGTCTATGTGAAGTAGGTGGCATGGCATTACAATGTATATTTACTTACATTCAATAGGGTCCATCGTATGATTTATGTTCTACTCAAATGGATCAATTAGTCTAGCAAATAGTATGTATGCATAACATTAAGAGTTGGTAAATTCCTGAGTAAATTTAAATTATACATGTATACAGCGTTCTTCAAATATATGCACACATTATACAAACTATATAATATATAGGAGGGAAAGAGATATATAAAATTTTTTAAAAAATCGAAGTAATTTTATATGCCTCCAATACCATCATGGTTATCCCACTTTACTATAAATGGACAACTACTTGAATTACAGTCCCTAATATTAATAACAAACTGTACAAAAATTGCCGTAAATCTTTCTTATATTTTTTGTTTTGCAATGGTAAATAAGCTCACTCATTAGGTCCCTTTACGGGGTATAAGTCTAGTGGGTTCACGGACAGAGAAAGGAGTGCATAATTATTGGATTAAGTCCAACGGAGGTCTAATCTTTTTCTTCAATTTCATTAAAAACTTACCAGTAATCCACAACTTTGACCGATAAAATCCTAACCATGAATTCGATATTTGATAATAAAAAAAAAAAAAAAAGGTGTGAAGAACTTTATTTCCCTTACCAGTTAAATCACCAACTCTACGTATTATTTAAGAACCTTCCCCACCACCCATCATAGAAGTGCTCCATACTAACATATATTGCATGATCAAGAATGTCCTACAAATTATAAAACACCTTCTAGCTGCTATCCCATGCAAACCCCACCCAAAGACTGTATAAGTGGGCCTCCCTAGCTGACACGTTGAAAAAAGTGAAATATATATTGGTATGTAAATTCTTAAATGACCCTATTGTATGTTCACAAGTAATGTTTTGGTCCTAATATATGTAGGTCAGTTGGAAGATCATAGCACACTTAACTGTATAGTTTTGATGGGATTCAGTACATTAGTGCTGATTTGATCGTATCTGTATACTAATTCAAAGACCTTATTATATTTATAAGTAATGTTTTAGTTATAATATATGTAGTCACTTGAAATTTGATGAGATCTAGTGTATTAGTATTAGTATTATCGCATCTGTATACTAACTCAAAGACCTTATTGTATTCACAAATATTGTTTTAGTCATAATATATGTAGGCCAGTTGGAAGATCCAAACACGCTTAACTGCGAAGTTTTGATGAGATCCGATGCATCGGTCTTTGGTATGATCGTACCTCCACACTAACCTAAAAACCTTATTATATTCACAAGTAACGTTTTGGCCCTAGTATATGTAGGTAGACCAATTAGAATATCCAAACATACTTAATTGCAGAATTTTGATAAAATCTGATATATTGGTACTGGTATGATTGCACCTCCATACTAAACATATAACAAAGCACGATCAAGAATGTCCTACAAAGCATAAAACACCATAGTTATCCCATGCAAAACCCCACAAAGAGACTGTATACGTGGGTCTTCCTCTAGCTGAAACGTGGGAAAAAGTGACAAGTATCTATTGGTATATACATTCTCAAAGACCTTATTATTATATACACAGGTAATGTTTTTGATGATGACATATGTAGGGCAGTTGGAAGATCATATATATACATAGATAACATTGAATATACATTGTATGCCATCAACTCCATGCATTATTATCATCATTAAAAGGTGCTGGATACGGTGATGATCTTCAGATACCAAATTCGAGAGAGACAGCGAGCGAGCGAGAGAGAGAGGGAATAGAGCAAACTAAGTTTCTAGCTAGCTAGGGACCCTAGGGTAGGGTAGGTATATATATAGGGGACTAGGGGAAAGGGAACAAAATCTAAGGGGTGGAGATTTGGGTGGGTTTGCATAATGCAATGTTTCTATGATAACGTGGGTGTTCATTGTATTTTCACTTTTCTCTTTAATTTGGGATCGATTTTACTTTATATAAAAAAAATAAAATTTATTTATATTTTATATTTGTTTATGCTTGTTTTTTATTTAACAACTCATTTCTATCCGTTTATGTTCGTTTCTACTCTTTTATATTCGTTTATATTTATGTTTCTATTTACAAGTGTTTTGTATGTAAGTTCGAGCATACCTTTGATTTTGTTTGGGTTCGTAAAAGTATCTGTTCCATTTAGATGAACTTATAACTCCTTACATCTGCTTACAACTTCTTACAACTACTTAAAACTCCTTACAAACGTACAACTCCTTATAACTTAATGGAATATGATCAATGTTAACTAATTATATTACTTACAACTACCAACAAAGTGTCGATTAAAATAATAGCAATATTTCCTCGATGAAAAGAAAAATATAAATTTGAATTCCTATCAAACATCCTTGTTTAAATAACTTTAAACCTTCAACTTTCAAGGTCGAAAAGGAGTTATACTATTTGTCAAACTAATAAAAACTCTATTACTTTGTATGCAATAGCCTATGGCTATATAGCCAATTAGGTGGTTAGTACTAAGTATATATACGTGTTTCAAAGTTTGACATTTTAGGAGCATAAATAAACGCTTGACATTCCAACAAGTGTTCATATGGATCATTAAGCACAAGAAGGTTTCTATTTTTGTTTTTGTTGATAAATGGCGTATTCTTTTTAGGCGGTAAACGTTTAAAATAAAAGTCATTTTAATAAGTATGTTTTTTAGTTTGTTTTTGTTGATAAAAGGTGTATTCTTCTTAGGCAGTAAATGTTCAGGATAAAAATCTTTTTAACAAGTATGTTTTCGATAATGTTCTCCACCTTATGCTAGGATGAAACCATTATCATTAAGCGGATCGACGTTTATATTTTTCTTTTTGTTGATAAAGGAAATAATTTTTTTAGGGCGCAAACGAAAAGTTATTTTAACAAATACACTTTAGGAGATGTTTTCCTCTTTATCGGGATAAAACCACTACTATTTCAATTAATACTTTGTTGATATAGCAAAACATACTTGTTTATATGATGGTCCATTAAATTAATTTTGAACGTTATAATATTATAAAAATATGATTCTTTGAATTGAAATTAGCATACGGGATCATCCAACTTTTAAAAGCTAACAGATGAAAATAAAAGAAATGATAACCAAAAATATCATTGTATTATAATAAGGACAGTCATAACATTACAACTTTGAGGTATGTGATAGTATAATTCGGAAAATTTTGAATTTTGAGAATATTTAACCTTATTATAATATGATCAAGATCGAGTGAAATAAATTTTAACTAACGTTAATTTAATGATGTAGTTGTTTACACATTGTTAGAATCTAAACTTATTTTTGAATTTTTAATTATTAGTTTAAATTTTTGGTGTAATTGGTTCTTGAATATGGTATCGAGTCCTTCTAAACGAGAGGTCTCGAGTACGAATATCAACAATGCTCATATTAATTATCGCATAAGGGTAAGGAAGAGTCTTTGTTTCATGCACGCTTTAAGCCCAAAGGACATTCGCATGAAGGGGCGTGTTAGGGTATAAACTTATTCGTGGGTCTTTAATCATCGGGTTAAACTTTTGGTTTTTGAATATTTCTTCTGTTTCAAAATATTTGTCGTTTTAAGAGGATAACAAAAAATTAATATGTATAAAAAGACGAGTTAGTTATATAATAAAATATCTAATATATCCTTCTTATCTCGAGGAAAATTACAACTCGTTTTTGTCTCTCCTCCCTAATTTTTTCTATCTTATCATTATATCCTCTCTCTCTCTCTTAATAAAATAATTAAAAAAATATATTAGGGTATTATATACTAAAAACGATAAAATTTTAAAAATAAAAAAATAATTAAGAAGGATAAAATCAGAAAATAATAATTAATATACTATTATTAGTGTAAAGTGACAAGTATAAACCTGTTTTTGAATCTTCAGCCATTAGTTTAAACTTTTGGTGAAATTGGTTCTTGAACATGGTATCGTAGTCTTTCCGAGTTTGAGATCTCAGGTTTGAATCTTAACAATCCACATATTAATTATTACACTAGGGCAAGAAAGAGTCTTTATTACATCGACGCTTATAACCGGAAAGACATTCGCATAAAGGGACGTGTTAAAATATAATTTATTTCCGTATCTTCTACTATCTAACTTAATTGATTTTTAAACACTTGTCAACATATAAATTCTATGGCAATAAATAGATTACTATGTAGATTGTCATATCTCGGACTTTTGGAGATATTTACTTACTACAGTCAAGATACAGACAAATACTTACTGCAATGTAATATAAGGTAATTTACTTATCACGTGTTATAAATAAAACTTATTTGACTAGAGATATTAATATAATAATATTATATACCATTAAAATTCAAATGTATTGAAAGGTGACTAATTTAATTAAATATCGTCAAAGCTAAAATTATTCGCGGTCAAAAATTGCGTATTTAATTTGGAAATTGGATCTTCATATTTTTGGACTTGTGTGGCTGAAAATGGGCAGCATTCGTATCAGATATAATGATGAAAGCACAATTGACTAAGTGAGGATTTTAATTGGAAGATTTATTTTTGTCCTTATTTCATAAATAGGTTACCTTTTTCCTTAATATTTTGATTAATACATAAAATTAGTGGTTCTCTCTCCTCCTCTTCTTCGGATTTGTTCGACTTACATGTGTTCTTTGGAATTGTATTAGAGTATAAAAGTAAAAAACGTTCAAAATGGACGAAAACAAGCGAGTAAACAAAGAGACACCACTTGGCACGTCTGTGCTGCTCGATACGGCCAACCCCGTGTCAGGTGTTAGTTGCTCTTTTGTCTTTTTTGTATGGCCAAAACAGTCATTCCTCTCTCCCAGGAGTCGTGCTAGCTACTTCAAGTTACAAACTGCGTTTAACGAGCCTAAACACCCATTAGAATCTACGACCTAATATAAATTAATCACAAGTGATAAGAAATAGCAAGGAGTGGTAGAATTTAGCATCAAGTGACAAACAATTGTAAAAATTGACGAAAAGAATGGCAAGAAACAATCAAGATTAATAAGAGTTAATCGTGTGTTATAACTAAGGGTAAACAATATGATATTAGTAAAACAAATTTACTAAATTTAAGTTTAACAGTAGAAGTATATTTAGCGTATTAAAACATCCGTGGTTGGAAAATAGTGTTCAAAATTTTAAATTACATCTAAAATTTAGTAAATTTAAAAGTGACACATCAATGGGAGGCTTTTGCTGATTGAAATCGATAGAAGCAGTTGTTTCATGTTGGTGTTTTTTTTTTAAGAAAAATAAAAAGAAAAAAAGAAAGTAAAAAAGTGTAGTACAAAATTGATGCCAAATGAGGTGAGAAAATCGTCAGACTGAGAGTCACGTGAGGTGGTGACAACACATGCAATGGCGGTTGGCCAATGGAACGTTGACGAGCCCCCTTCGATGCAAACGTATCCAACCGCAGATTCTAGTCGATCGTACCCTTTTTAAAATGACCAAAATACCCTTAGGTGGACTTTGCAGATTTCATAGCAGAGCTGAGAATCGGGCCATTTCTGAGTAAGAGTCTGTTCCTGTCAGACTGTTAAAATTAATTACTACAGTGTTTATAGCGATTATAAACGGTTACGAAATATTATGAGTTGTTATGAGCGTTTATTAGCGGTTATTAGATGTTAACAACTATAAAATATTATGAGTTGTTACTAGCATATTCTCTTCAATTTACTTTTTTTAAATAAATTTATTTTATTTAAAAAAAGAAAGAATTTATGGGATCGTTGGTAGGTTTGGTTAAGAAAAATGAGTTTAGAATAAGCTTATTCGAATTTACATAAAAAACAAATATAAACAGAAATAAAAATAAAATGAATAGAAAAGAGTAGAAACGAACATAAACGAGTAACATAAAAGAGACGAAATGAATAAAAACAAATAGGAAAGAACATAAATGAATAAAAACGAACAGAAATGAATAGAAAATAGAAATAAATTGTGGTTTTTATGTAACTTCTAACATAAATGAGTTCACCTTAGCAAAAATTAGTTTAACTTAATTCAATTCATAAAAAGTAAGTTTCATTCGTTTAATATAAGTTCAACAAAAAATAAATAAATAATACTCCATATATTTCACAATATATGTCACTTTCAACTAATTTTTCCGTTTCATAATATCCGTCACTTTATAATTTTAGCGACGTATTAATGACTAATTCACAAATTTTTTTAACTCCTTTTTTATTACTTTTTTTATTTTTAATGAAATTTTGAGACAATTTGATCGTTTGATATAAATTTTATATTCTCTTTATATTTTTGGTATTCTTCAAACGAAAAATATTTTACTATATATAGAATTATATATTTATTTATAAAAAGAATATAATGTTTTTTACCAGCATATATGATGAGGTAGGACTCGTTTCAGTTTTTGATTTGTTGTCCAGGAACACTTTTATCATTGTTAAGGGATCACCACTATTACAACACGTGGGATTGATAATTGCGGGATAAAGTTTTCAGCTTAATGAAACAAGCTCTCTACCTTTTATAGTAAAAAAATGACGTTCAAACAATTTGGGGAGGACTATTCACTTCAATATCGTCAAAACTAACCCTAATAAGCGGTAAATAGTGGTAAAACGTAAAACTCATGACAATTAATTACTAACTTTGATAATTTATAATAATTTTTAATCGATATAACTGTCATAACTACTATAACAGACAATCATTATGACAATTGTAGCTGCTAATAACAACCTTATTTTATTATTATTATTATTATTATTATTATTATTATTATTATTATTATTATTATTGAATGGTATAAAAAACAATTCATATATATTATAATTGTAATGTTTTCATTTCTTAAGATGGGTATTAACGAGACCTGTTTCTTCCTTAAAAATTATTCATATGAAAAAAACAATGACTAAAATTTGTAAGCGAATAAAAATTAATGGATCACCAAAAAAAAATTGTTACAAATTATTAATTAATATGAAGTATACAAAAAATAATATCACTAACATTATCTTAAAATTTTCATAAGAGCTCATAACACCTTATAACCACTATAATAGCTCATAACGGTTACAATATCCGTAATCGTTATAAAAACTCATAATACCTTGTAACAACTTACAACAGGTAATTACTAACTTTAACAACGATCATAACAAATATAACTTTAACAACTCATTTTAACAATTGAAACGAACAAACCTTGAAAAACATTAAAAAAAGAATATTAAGAAATGATAAGGAGTAATAAAGCAGTGTTAAGAGCTTGTAATTATAGTAAGGAGCGGTATGTCATGTGATACCCATGAGATAAATTATCTTGAATTAATTAGAGTCATAAATGATAAATATGTTTAAAGATATAATTTAAATATGTTTGTCAATAATAAGTCACGAGATAGACATGTTAGGAAGAAACTAAAATAAACTGTATTTGTAACAAAAAAAAAATGATCTGTATGTTGTGCAGAAATTTTGAGACAAATGAATTTATTCGGGAAGTCATATGGGCTTAACGAAGTTGATATATTAAGTTTATAATCCTTTAAACATAACACAAATTACGAACTTAAAGTCCACAAATTACGAACTAAAGCAATATAATTCCTAACTTTCTGTCTTGTAGGCATTTTTAATTATTAATATCAACTATATATGTGGTTGTTATATTTTTATTATATTAATTTATGATTTCTTAAGGTTTATTAAATCATTACGTACATAGGATGAATGTAATAACCAAATTGCTTCCTCGAGATAGTTAAATATTAAAATATTATTTTTATAACATGTTCATGTTGATTTTAATTTTAAAAATTCTTATAATAAATATATTTTAAACTAATACAATTTTATGGCACCAAGTCAAAAAACACCATCAACAATGAAAAATTAATAATGTTAGATAAAATTAATATTTCAGGCCCAAAATAATATTACATATCAATATACATAAAAATAAATGAGAGCTAATATACAATACAAACCCTAAATACATAACTATATATATTAATTTTATTTTATGTCTTAATATATTTTAATTTTTGAATTACTTTTTGTTCATTTTTGTTATTTTTTAGGCAATTTGTTAGAAGTTAGAATAAAATTAGTCTTCTTCGGTTGATTTTATTTTTATATTATTATAGGGTTTAGTTAGAGTCTTTTTAATCTGTTAGTTTTAATTTTCTTAATTTTTATAACTGATTTGATAATTTTTTAGATTTATTTCTAATTTACGTTAAAGCGGGTCTTTAATTTAATAAATTTATAAATTTAGTTTTTTCATTTTGATTTTAAGTGTTTAGGATATATTCAGCTCCAAAAATTAATTTTAATATTTTGGTATTTAATAATTTATTTTCTCATTTATTTAGTGCAGTTTATTATTTGTTTTACTTTTTGTTTAAGATTATATTTTTATTTTATTATTTTTAATTCTGTTTAATTTTTCTGGAAAACTATAAAAAAAAATACTTTAGGGCTTTAGGTTACTTTTATATTTTTTTCGAATTTTGATTTAATTTATTATATAATTTTGTATATTTGTTATTTATTAATTTTCTACTTAGTTTTGTTTTTATTTATTTTCTATTTTATATTTTTATGAATTAATTAGGATGATTAATTATTATTTAATTTTTATATTAAGATTAGATAATTTTATAATATATAACTGATTTGATGATTTTTAGACTTATTTACTAATTTAGGTTAAAGCATGTTTTTAATTCAATAAATTTATAAATTTAGGTTTTTTATTTTTATTTTAGGTTTTTAGGTTATTAGGTCCAGAAAATAGTTTTGATATTTTGGTAATTTAATTATTTATTTTGGTAGTTATTTAATGCATTTTATTATTTATTTATCTTTTTGTTTAAGATTATGTTTTTATTTTAGTATTTTTAATTTTGTTTAATTTTCTGAAAAATTATTATTATTATTATTATTATTATTATTATTATTATTATTATTATTATTATTATTATTATTGCATGGAGTAAAAAAGAGTCCATATATGAGTGGAAACCTATTTTTTCAATAATAAATTATTTTTTTTTATTGGACGAAACTTTTAAATTCACTGTCACTACAGCCATGTCATCTTTTTGAAAAGATTGACATTATATAGTGTATAGATTTTTAATTTTGTTTAATTTTTTTGAAAAATTATATTTATTATTATTATAATTATTATTATTATTATTATTATATTATATTTATATTTATTTTGGCATGGAGTAAAAGAGTCCATATAAGAGTGGAAACCTTTTTTTTTCAATGATAAATTATTATTTTTTTATTGGACAAAACTTCTAAATTCACTCTCGAGACCGCCATGTCATCTTTTTGAAAAGATTGGCATTACATAGTGTATAGATACCACAATTGAGTCAAACATGTTTTGACTAGTTGATTTTATGACATTTTTGGTTACTGTGAAAGAAATATACCATACAGAGGTTATAAGTAACTCGGTCGATTTACGAAATCTATGACCCGTGTTTATGATTGGTAATTGTATAAACAAAATATATATTTATAAAAATTTCGGACTGAACACATAGTAATACACTATACGTCAATATACGATAAGTAAACTATCATGACATCAAATCAAGAAGTTAAAATATCTTTGGACTAATGATAACGTATATAAAATAAATATTCCCAAACGTTAAGATGGTGGACTCTATTTACTTCCTGAGGCAGAGTTATTGACATTCACCAAAGAACATATTTAATTAGGCTTGTAAGAGCCGTAAAATTTAACATAATACTTTTAGTTAGGAGTAGTAGAAAGATGTAGCTAGGTTATATGTTTATCAAGTAACGTAGAAACGAGCAAGCTCTTACATAGTCGAAGAGAACCGCAATCGATGTTACCATCAAATTAGGGGTGTGAAAAATTGATTAACGGGACTTTCGGTTGACCAATTTTTTGATTTGTCAAAAAGTTGAGCTGTAGCTGAATCGAAATTTTCGGTTAATCGAGGATTTCGATTTGACGAAAATTCAATCCGTAACCGAACCGAAATGACCGTTTAATCGAATTTTCAGTTCGGTTAACCGACTCTTCGGTTTAAAATTACAAAGAAAAAGTGACTAACCCAAAAAAGTCCAAGAAGCGAGATCACCTAGAAAAGGCAACCATTCTTGTTTTAGTTCACAGGCACATGGCAACCATTGACAATTTTCAAATCAATTGAAAAGCAAACCAAAGTATGAATCCACAACATCAAGCATCATTACAAAGATGCAGGCATAAACAACATCCAATCAATTGATTCAAAGGTTATAAAAAAAATTAACAGCTAAATCACAAGAAAATCAATCAATTACGTAATCTAAAATAGAGGAGCGGCAAACGCCAAATGAAGGAAAAAATAGGGTTGTAGACATCAAAAGGAGGGTTCCAATGTTGTTTGAAATTCATTCTTGAAGACTCCAAATCTGAAGAAGAAACCAATTCAATAGGAGTTAGCACTAAGATTCGTTTCAAGAACTATTGTGTTTTAAGAACAATAAGAACATCACATAAGTTTTAAGAATAACGGTTAAGAATGATTAAAAGCATTTAGATATATTAGGTAGCAGTAAGATTCGTTTAGAAATAATATGTAGGAGCCTTCAACAGTTATAAAACATCGAAACGAATATACCCTTAAACAACATCAATATATCACACATGCTCCTCCTGTCCACCACAATATAAAGCATCTTTTTCGGATTCGTTTAGAAATAATACTTAGGAGTCGTCAATGGTTATAAAACACCGAAACGAATATGTCTTTAAACAACAATAATATATCGCACGTGGTTACAATAAGCTGGTTAGCTCCTCCTGTACACCACGATGTAAAGCATCTTTTTTAAGTAGTGGGGAGAAGAAAAAGAGAGGGCCTCCTCCAAAGTAGGTTTTGTATGCCACTTCTTTAATTTGCCAACGAATCCTCCAATGTTTTAGGACTTGCATGCCGAGGTCAGACATCAAAAGATCTAATCATGCATCTGCCTGAGAAAAAGACATAAAAAGAGAGAGAATTGAAGAGATCTGGAGAGAGAAAAGAGGGGTATAGCTAGCGCGGGTAGAATTTCGTTCGACTGATTATTCGAACTTTTTGATTTGAAAAAAATTGGGTTTGGGTATGATTTTTTTGTCCGAATTTTAAATTCGGATATAAAATATTCTTATTTATATTGTCCGAATCCGATTTTAACCCGAATTTATAATTGTTTGAATTGTGCGACCCGAAAAAATGAATATCGGACGAATACCTAATTTGATTTTAACCCGAATCTAAATTTTTGCCTAACTTTAGGCATAGCTACTAGTAATTAGAGGGAATTATTAGATCTGTCTGAAAAAAGAGGATCATGGATATAAAAGTTTTCTAAGTTCAAAAGGATGATGATGAGGGCGTGATTGTGATGTGCGGCCCTCAAACCACAAGGGCCTACAATGGGATTCACAAGAATATTTTTCTAAGTGTAATTGTACCCTAAAAGTGAGAAAAATTCAAGTTGATTTTTGGTTTCACCAATAGAGGAAAGATTTTCATGTATTTTGCGATCATTTTTATGTACTTTTCTTATTTATAAAGTGTCATATTTTGCGCCCTAAGTGCACATGTAGTTCTCTAGTGGAATTTTTATGTGCTTTATTTAATCATTGCATTATCCCCTATCAAAGCTGTTGTCTCGTTACTGTACCGAATTTGATGTAAGTGTGTCGACTTTTCATACATGCATTTCGCACTTATATTTTCGTTTTTCTTTTTGGAGCGGAAGTGATTAGATGTATGAGTTGGTGTTTTGGATACATATGATCAAATAAATGTAAAAAAATTCACTTAACTTGATATAAATAAATAATAAAATAATCTAAGTAGAAGTGATTACTGTGTTTATTACGTACCCTTCCTCGTGCATTCCTCTCAACCCCACACCCTATCTTGTAGTGACCTTTGATCTATTCTCTATTAACATCAAGCTTTATTCTTCAAGGAATTTTATGTTAAGACAATGTTATTGTTGTGAAGGACTTCATATTCTTTTTAGGGCACTTTTCCAAACAAAAAACAATATTATGTCTCCTAGTACCAAGTACCAAGCCACTACTATACATTTTTTTTTTGGAACGAAACCTTCTCAATCCTCAACACCCCCCAAAAAAAAGAAAAAGAAAATGAGAAGGTCGCATCCAGTGAGAACATCAATTATACATCTAAGACTATATGCTCCCAAGTACATATGTCAACAAATAGCTAGACAAAAGAGAAATTAGAGGGGTTTGTGAACTTAACATAACAACGTGTCGACTTGGAGTTATATGCTTCTCGGATGAATATAAGAATTTGCACGTATCAAGAGGGTTTGGTCTAGTTTGCTATTGCCTAGTTGATAAAGGGCATAAAGTTGAAAAGGAAAAGTAATAATTGAGCCCATGAATTGAACCCTAAATTTTGTTTGTTGGGCTCTTTCCTTGTTAAAATAACCAAGTAGAAGTAGTATATAGCGTTGTATCCAAGGCTCTTATGGCCCATGTCCCGTAAATTTTTTATGGGCCGGCCAATAAATAAGGACTGTAATATTTAATGGTGTGATTTTAGAATATTTTATTAAATTCTCCTATAGTTTTTTTTTAATAAAAAAGTAATGGATTAAAGTAGATGTCTCTATGGCTTGGGTTAGCCTAGTGCTTGAATCTTTTTTTTTTTTTTTTTTGTAAAAATTATAATTACATCAACTTTTTTTTAAGCTTTTACACCATTAAATATTAAAGGGAAAGACCCTAATTTTCATTCCCAACTAAATGGTCCAATAAAATTGGACGAGCTTTTGTTGGGGTGAGACGTGGACCAAAGGCATGCCGCCAAGCTGATGAAGCTCCAAAATCAATATTAATATTAATTGTTTTTGCACCAAAAAATATTAATATTAATTTTTTACTCTCCTTTTTTTATTTATTTTTGGTCCAGATTGGCTGCCTGCGTTTACCCACCTCTATTTTAATTTTCTTTTTTTACTTATTATTTTAGTTTGAATTAACTCATTTTTCTAATCAAATTAAAGATGTTAGTGTTTATAAAAGAAACAGTAATAGAGAATTGTTATAAATAATACTAAGTAAATACACAACCTGAGGCAAAGCATACCAAAGTCTAAATCCTGAAATTTAGAGTGGAATAGGTGCAAAAGAAGTTAATGCTGTTGGAGGACCTTCCATGTTTGAAGTATTACACCAAGATATAGGGAAATCAGCCTATTCAGCCTCACGAAAATGAGATAGTAGAGGATATTCGGACAAGAAGGATACATCCTAGGCAGGGAAGTGCGTGGGGCGGGTATGCTATATTCGCACTCATCATCGTTAACATGTATTTGACTGTTATTAGAAAATATGTTAACAAGTAGTATTTGATTATTATTAGGAGATCTAATTTGAGGCAAACTCAAATTGAGATTAATAGTTTGAATAGGAGTATTCCTCCTTATGTATAAATAGGCATGTAGTGTCACTCACAAGACCATCACAAAATAAACGAACGGAAAGTTCTATTTCCAAAGCTATATGTTCCCCTTCAAAATTTATCATGGTATTAGAGTAGATCCAAAAACTTCTATCTCCGATTGAAGCACCCAAGACCGGAGAAAGCCTCACAGGCAAATCACCTTGGTTGATTGATAGTGGGGCATCGACCCACATGACAAGCAAAGCGAATTTGATGAGGAATTTGGAGCCAATTTGTCCAATGACAATCGATCTCCCTAACGGGGAGACAACCATAGCCACAAGAAGAGGGACAATAGATTTGACAAAAGAACTGACTTTACATAACACTTTACTCGTTCCCTCTTTAAATTGCAATCTTATTTCGAGTAGCCCACATATGTAAGGACTTCAATTGTACAGTGACATTTGACAAAAATTCTTGTGTTATACAGGACCACGCTACGAAGATTCCGATTGGTACGGGTGAAGAAAGAGACAGGGTTTATTATTACGAAGAAAAGGAAAGGAAGAAGTTTCAAGCAAATGCAGTCAACACCGAACAATTATGGCATAAGCGAATGGGTCATCCTTACTCCGGAGTCATGAGTTTGTTTTCTAAATCTTTAGATTGTTTTGGTACACAAAAATTGGGTGATGTGTGTGAGATTTGTCTTCGTGCAAAGCAAACAAGAAATAAATTTTCTTTAAATGAAAATAAAGCTGAAAACTTGTTTGACATCTTTCATTGTGATATTTGGGGTCCCTATAAAGAACCATCCTCATGCGGTGCCCATTATTTCCTTTCCGTAGTTGACAATTTTAGTAGAGGGGTATGGATTTACTTGATGAAGGAAAAGAGTGAAGCGAAAAACTTCTCAAGGGTTTTGTGGCCATGGTGAAAACCCAGTTTAATACACTTGTCAAGGTTGTAAGAAGCGACAATGGGCTTGAATTCAAATCCGGGCCCATGAAAAGTTTTTATGCCGACCAAGGATTAATACACCGGACTAGTTGCACGAGAACACCCCAATAAAATGGGAGAGTAGAACGGAAGCATAGGCATCTTTTAAATGTGGCCCGAGCCTTGAGGTTCCAAGCAAGTTTACCTTTGAGTTTTTGGGAAGAGTGTATATTGACGGCATCATATTTGATAAATAGAACACCAAATAGGCTCCTAAACGGAAAAACCCCATATGAGTTGATCTTTAACAAGACACCTTATGATCATATTAGGACTTTTGGGTGTTTGAGTTTTGCCAAAACTCTAGGACATGACAAATTTTCTACTAGAAGTCGGAAGTGTATTTTTGTGGGCTACCCCTATGGAAAAATGGCTTGGAGACTATAAGATTTGGAAACCCACAATTTTTTTGAAAGTAGGGACGTTGTGTTTTTAGAAGAAGTTTTCCCTTTTGCCAACAAAAATTTAGACAAAGAGAAAAGAAACTCTAATCTTTCCTCTTGGGCCAACCAGAAATCTCAAAATTCTATGAGAGCCCACCTATTTTGGAGGATGAAGGACCAAGGGAGAGTAGTAATGGGGCACTAGGAGGAGCCGAGCCACGACGAGCAAGGGACCGAACGAGTCCAAGCTGGGCCGCGAGGAGATGGGCGCTGGACAGAATTCAACCGAACCAGCGAGTCACGCCTAGCCTGGAACATGCACTCGGGCCGGAAGAAGGGCCGGAAGAAGTGACCGAAGTAGCAACCCAACGAGCAAGTGTCCGAAACTCGGAATCTGGAACGGTCGCATCGAACGAAAGGGCCGCCTACTCGACCGAATGACTATATTTGCTACAATGCTATGTTGAAGAACCCCGTCTCTGCTACAACCCCACGCCAAAAGGAATTTTCGGTGTGTGTTATCCTTTACATAAGTATGTCACAAATACTAACTTTTCTCCTTCACATCAAAAGTTCTTGGCAGCCACTATGAAGATTCACGAACCTCGTCTTTATCAAGAGGTCTGTAAAAGACGAGTCTTGAAGGAAGGCAATGAATGACGAAATCGCCGCCCTGGACAAAAACGAAACATGGGACATAGTTGATCTTCCTGCTTGGAAAGAAACCCATTAGCAGCAAGTGGGTTTATCGAGTGAAGTATAACTCGGACGTAGCATCCAACACTATAAGGCGTGCCTAGTGGTGTGAGGAGATCACCAAGTGGAAGGAATTGATTACAAGGAGACTTTTGCACCTGTTCCCAAGATGACTAGTGTACATTGCTTTCTTGTCGTTGCCATGACAAAAGGATGGGATCTACATCAAATGGATGTTAATAATGCATTTTTCACGGAGACTTGAATGAAGAGGTATACATGAAATTGCCTCCGGGTACACTCGCATCCAGTCCTAACAAGGTTTGTAAACCGAAAAATCATTATATGGACTACGTCGGGCACCTCGCCAATGATTTGCCAAACTATGCTCCAAACTTTGTGAATACGGATTCACCAAGTCTTATGCGGATTACTCTTTGTTTACCTATCGACTGGGAGATGTCTTCATGGCACTCCTAGTTTATGTGGATGATATAGTCCTTGCCAAGCAACAATCGCGAGACATGTCAAAATTTCAAAGACTACCTAAATAGATGCTTCGAGTATAAAGGATCTCGGTCCTTTGAAGTATTTTCTTGGAATTGAAGTTGCAAGAGGATCTCGGGGCCTATTTCTAAGTCAAAGGAAGTACGCCTTAGATATAGTAGATGAGTGTGGACTTTTAGGAGCAAAACCTGCGAGAATTCCCTATCGCATAAAATCACAAACTTGCCCTTGCAAAGGAAAGTTGTTAGAGGACCCTTCCAGTTATCCTCACGTAGTGGGACGCCTAATCTACCTCACTATTACTAGGCCCGATCTCACCTATGCAGTTCACATATTATCCCAGTTCATGCATACACCCAAAACCAAGCATATGGAAGCCGCACGTCGTGTGATACGCTATCCGAAGGGGACCAGGCGGACAAGGTATTATTCTCCGAAAGGACTATAACCTCCAACTCACGGGATTACGTGATTCGATTGGGAGCATGTCCTCTCTCACGAAGATCTTTGACTGGGTATTTTATGTTACTTGGAGATTCACCCATATCCTGGAAAACGAATAAACAAGCTACCGTGTCCCGATCATCGCTGAAGCCGAATATCGTTCAATGGCCGCTGCTACTAGTGAGTTAATATGGTGAAGACTTTTACGTTCGCCTTAGGAATCTTTCACGAGTACTCTATGCGGCTATTTTGCGATAGTCGAGCAGCCCTACATATCGCCAACAATCCAGTGTTTCATGACCGAACAAAACATATTAAAATTGATTGTCATTTTATACGTGAGAAAGTTGAAGCTAAGACACTCCAATTGGTCAAGATTCACACTTTGCAAAAGCCAGCGGACATCTTCATTAAAGCCCTAGGATGGGAGTAGTTCAAGTTTCTAAGATCCTAGTTGGGCATTGTTAATCCACATGCTCCAACTTGAGGGGAGTGTTAACATGTATTTGATCGTTATTAGAAAATATGTTAGCAAGTAGTATTTGATTATTATTACGAGATCTAATTTGAGGCAAACTCAAATTGAGATTAATAGTTTGAATAGGAGTATTCCTCCCTATGTATAAATAGGCATGTAGTAACGCTCATAA
The DNA here is from genome assembly GCA_021018815.1 of Talinum fruticosum. Classification (NCBI taxonomy): domain Eukaryota; kingdom Viridiplantae; phylum Streptophyta; class Magnoliopsida; order Caryophyllales; family Talinaceae; genus Talinum; species Talinum fruticosum. The sequence goes on along the minus strand of JAITYX010000006.1, from coordinate 8,764,081 downwards.
GACCATCACAAAATAAACAGAACGAAAGTTCTATTTCCAAAGCTATATGTTCCCCTTCAAAATTTATCACATACCCATTTTTAATTTCATTCCTATACCCATTGGGTTTTCAAAATCTATTCCCATATCCATACCCCTCGTGTATTATTCGGATATGTATAAATGTTAAACAATAATACCTATCGGATTTTGTTCTACCGAATTTGGCATTAGTGATGAATAGTTATAAAAATCTCTTACCACCATCATAAATTCGTAACTATACATCGATAGCACAAATAAAATGATAAAATATATTTAATTTGTCCAATGTTCACCAGCTGCCCGGAAATCTTATTTTAAAAAACATTTGGGTATGGGTTCGGGTTTAGGGTGGGTGAACCCTTTACCCATACCCGAACCCGTTTAACCCATACCCGCCCAATACTTTAAATTTTTTTATACCATACCCACAAAAATCGGGGTGGGTTCGGGCGAGTTGTTCGAGTTCGGGTTATACTCTCATCCCTAATCCCGGGGGAACCCTAGGGGTGAATGATGGACAATTTAGTATGTTGGAATGTGAGTGGCATGAATAGCCCTTCTAAACAAGAAGGAGATAATCTCCTTCTTGAAGAATAAAAAGTCAAGCTTGCTGGATTTCTATAGACAAAGATTGCAAAAAGGAACATTGACATGGTGCTAAGCATTTACGTTGAGGCTGGCAGGTAATCACAAATATCAATGATGAGGATAATGGCAAAATCTGGTGTATCCGGGAACGTAATACTTATGAAGTTACTTGTCATTATGATACATAGTGAGTTTATACATCTCAAAGCCAAAGCTCAAAGTTTACAACAAAGTTTTTATTTGAATGTAATATATGCATCAAATGATGACATAGAAAGAAGGATTTTATGGAATTTGTTGTAGTCTATCATGAAAACTCACGTATAACTCTCTATCTCTATATGATTTTGATTTCAAGTCATTCTAAGTTTTTAAGAATCTCATCCTTAAAGTTTCAATACTTGTCTAACCTACTTAGAAAACACCTCTTGAGTAGAACACACTTCACTAGATTTCGACCTACTCGGACACAACTCAAACAGTTGGTATGAGTAAATAATTTCACAAACACTTCATATTCTAAACATTGACTTAATAATCCAACCGAAAATGAACTAATGCGTTAATTCTTTATTCTAAGTCGGGTTATTGAATGAAATTATTTACCCGATCAAGTTTATGCATTTTGCTTATTCAATCTTAATAACTTGATCATTTAAAGGATTAACTCAAGATGTAATTCGGACCTATTGAATATTAAACTCAAAAAATTTCATTCTTTCGAGCTAAGGATAATTAAGCACTTAATTATTATAATTTAATTACTCGTCCTTGTTTAATCTTAGACCAAAGTATTTTTATACTTTGAGTACCACTTTGATTTGCTTTTGCAGGTTGATTAAAGTATTTTAATCTCATTTTGAAAAACAAAAACAGTCGGCTTCTAACTGTTAAACATCGGTAGACAGAAAAACACCTTTTCTAGACAAGGCTCATACACCATGTTAGGGTTGTTTGTTACCAAATCCGATAAACTTCAATTTTGAGTCTAACGGTTGTTTCCACCCTAGATTTCAGTCACAACCGGTGGGATGAACTACTTTTCGAGCCAAGGATCTAAGCATAATGTTCACTTTGCAACAACTCCTTTTTGAGTGACTCATACTAACCGTTACAATGACTAGTGAAGCTCTCAAGTCAAGAATAAGTCCAACGGCTACTATGCCCTGCTAAGTATAAATAGAAGCCTTCATACAAGATTTGAAGATTGACGAATCCATTGCTCGAACACTTACTCGGTTCATACTCTCTTAATCTTCGACTTACAACTCTAGTCTTAAGTTCTTAACTTTATGAGTTGTAAAGAGAATAGTCTTGTAATCACTCTTACCTTTTCAATTCTCTGTTAAGTCCCTTGACCGAGGTGCAAGGGTTAACTCAGCTTAGTTGTTCCCTAGCTGTAAAGGTTATCTCGGTTAGGAAGTATTAGATCGGATAAGGAAATTTCGAGTCTAGAAAAATCTTATAGAGGGAACAATTATGTAAGAGGTCAGTCCTTGTATTTTGTGGATTCAAAATAATGGATTTGAATTAATGCTTGGATTAGCACTGTCCGTGATTTTCCACCCAAGAAGGGTTTGCACGTAATTTCTTTATCTTGTATGTTTTGAGTCCAATATAGACTCGGAATTGTTTTCTAAGTCTTTGCATTACAAAAAATTTGTTAATACTCAAATTTCCTTCATCACCCTCTTCATCCCCCTTTAGGGTGACTTAGCCTCTCCTAGAGTAAACCTTCATATCAAGACTCAAACCGACCCTTGGATTATCACTGGAGACTTCAACCGTGTTATGGATGAGAATGAAAGGATTGGTGGGGTAAAGTCACATGCCAAGATATGGAAGAATTTCAAAGTTGTATTGATAATTGTCAAGTGCACGAAATGAAGCATCAAGTGCAGTTTTTCACCTGGACAAATAAGAAAAAAGAGACAAGCGAGAATATTTTCTCGGTTGGACGAGTCTTCATTAATGAGAAATAGGTGGAGAACTACCCTAACATGGATTATAATGTCATACTTGGAGTAGTATCCGATTATTGTGCACTAATCATGAGTGATCATCATATATCATCAAAAGCTCAACATTTCAAATTTTGCAATATGTGGTGTATGCATGCAAAGTTCAATGAAGTTATTAGCGATGAAGTGGCAATATGATAGAAAGGGCACCAAAATGTTCCATATATCACTCAAAAGTTGAAAGCAACGAAGATAGGACTGAGAGTGTTTCATAGAGAGGAATTCAAAGGGCTTGAGACCATAATTGAAAAGACAAGAGCAAATTTTGTTGAGATTCAATCAAAAATATTTTAGGAGACAGTACAAATGATTTGTTTGTTGATGTGAAGAGAATGTTGAAGCAATTAAACAGATCGAAGCAAGTAGATAGAGACCCCAAAATTCAATTGAGTAACGCCATATGGATGAAAAAAGGAGATAGGAATACAACATTTTTCTACTCTACGTTGCAAGAAAGATCCTATAAAAATAGGATATTATCATTGGAAAATCAGGCAGGTGAGATCATATATGAGACTCGATAAGATTGAAAAAGAATTGGTCAAATATTTCCAAACCTTGCTAATAGCAAAACCAAGAAGGAAGATAAACTGGATTAGTCTACAAGCCGTTTCTAGTTTAACAGATGAGCAGAAAAAGGATATAATTATACCCTTTACTCCCAAGGATGTTAAAGAGGCAATATTCTCCATCATAGCACAAAGAGCCCGAGAACATATGGCTTTATAAGCAAGTTCTATACCAGCACGTGGCAAATGAAGTACAACCATGGAAAGAGCTCGCTGAGGAGCATGATTAGACCTATGTGCTAACCTGCACCTTTGTCGTCCACCATGAAGAAAGAGGTCGACCGCTGAGGAAAACAATGTCGAGAGGTCAACATCACTGGTGAAATGAATAAGGGAGGCTTGAAGGAAGTTCTTGAGTAGACAGTTATAGGTACCCCGAATACCACTAAGGTTATCAAAGAGCAAGATAATACGAGACCTGATCCAAATGCTAGTGATGAAACTAGTTAACTGGATCCTAATGAGGGAATGGAAACATTAAGCTGCTACAGGAGAAGCAATTGGAGGGTGTATGGGTACTCGTATTGTGTAACGCCCCAATATAATCACTATATAAAACACACTTATTGAATAACCATAATATAACAAAGTAGCAAGAAGCTATGTCGTATTAGGGCGTTACTGCCGTCCCTCCTCGAGAGACTAGGCTAAATTTACAACAAGACGTATGATGGTCCTTTCAATTTCCCCAAACACTTACAATAAAAGTCTCGTACATCAAACCCAATATAAATATACATAATTTAAACCACCAAACATGAGTTCGTTCTTCCTAAGATACATTATGACCTTTAACAAATCACCATCGACGTAAATAACTCCGCGAGCAACTAAATCCACATGGACGTCTTAACCCAAAAACGCAATTGCCAAAAGCCAATCATGAAACGCTTCCGATTAACCAAAGCCCGATCACTTATCCGAGTCAACACCTCCCGATTCCTTTGCTCTTGTCACTTCTTGCCCAACATTAACAATGTTTTCTTCCCCTAAAAACATTTAAGAAAACATAAAAACAAGAATGAGCCATAGGCCCAAGACGCTACCCTTGTACTCGTAAAAATATATTATAAAAGTCGGTGAGCGCGCGCAGATAATTGAAATCCGTTTCAAAAGCTATTTATGTGTAAAACCGAAGTAAACCGAAGTAGGGTCACTATGCGTTATCTTTGAAATAGTTAGGACCCAATTCCGTACATATGCATGCCATGGCGATTCCGTGAGATAATCGTTTATGTAATCAGTAATCGTATAGACAATTCATTCATTGATTTATCTCGATCGATCGGGGAGGGCCCCTGTGAACCGTAATCGTGTCCGTACTGTGAACCGTGTTCGTAAACTATACCGTGAACTGTAATCGTGTTCGTAAACCGTAATCGTGAACTGTAATCGTAAATTGTGAATCTGTGATCGTGAAGTGAGTCCAAATTATTTGTATTATTAAAATAGTAAACTCAATAGTAAATATGAACACTTTGAAAGAGGTACAAGCAATAGCGTACCTTTTAATGCTTTTTCACTCCTTACACAAGCTTCCCGATTACCACGCTTGTGACCTGTTTGTGTTTAGAGTAAGGCTTTTATAAGTTATATTTGCTTAATGAATTGTTAATATTACCTATATACTTTGTATTCTTTGAACTTTTGTTATGTAAGTTAACTCGTTTTCCTTGTCATTCTTAAAGACTTTCATGTCTGTTTATCCCCTTAGTTATTCATTAAAGGATCCCCTCGACAACTTAATACTTTCCGATAGGTTCTATGACCAATAATCAAGCGAACTTCCTATTTAAGGGGGTCGGTTTGGTTTTCCAATTTTCTAAAAATTTTGGCGAGTTTCGTTTGAAACATGACTTAACAATTAGGCTAAAAGCCTTAAAACCCGCATAAAATTCACAATAAAACTCAACGAGCCACACGCTCGGAGTATACAACTCAACGGTCACACACCGGAGTATATTTACAACCACAAAACTCAGTTTCAACTCAATCAACCTTCACATAACAAAGTAATTCAACCATGCTCAATACAACATCACGTAAATATATTCACAGCGTGAGCATGCTCATATGAACTTTCGGGTTCCATATCAAGGTTCGAGTAGCTCTAAATTCAACTTCAATTGCTCCTAATGTCCTCCCAATTCCACTAAAATCAATTCAAAACTCAGTCTGGTCTAATTACTCCAAGTACAACATAAATTTGTGATATAATTTAAGTAGAAATTCAGGATTGGAGAAATACCTTAAAGGGGGTTTCAAGGTGGAATTGGGCGGTGGAAGGCCCGGTGGTGGAGTTCGGTGTCGAGGCAGCGGCAGCGGGCGTTGCTTGGCGGCGTCGGGCGCCGGACGGCGGCTAGGGATGGCGGCAGCGGTGGCGGAGCAGCAGCGAGGGCTGTTCCGCCTCGCCGACGCGAGACAGGGAAATAAAAGAGAGAGAACCAGCGGCAGCGAGGTGGTGGTGGCGGCAGCTGGGGCGCCGGTGGCGATTATCAGCGGCGAGTAGGTGCCGGCGACAGCCGGCCGGTGGTGGCAGCAGTGATGGCGAGTGAGGGAAATGGAAGAGGAGGGGTGAGAGAGAGCTTGAAGGTGAATGGCTTGGCTTGCATTATAAGCCCCCTTCTCGCTAACTCACGATACTTCTAGCAACCTCTCCTCCTCTTCTTTTTATTTTTATTTTTATTTATTTATTTATTATTATTTTATTTATTTTTTTTATCATTTTAAATTATTCGGATTCGTAATAAAAATATTTCGAATAAATTTTCATTTCGTGGTACAAACGTAAGTTTGCACGAGTTACCCATTATTATTTGCAATTATTAAATTATTCACACCTTTTATTTGGTTTCAAAATTTTTGCGCGACTCACTGCTCTTAAACAAGTATTGAGATGATAAGATACAAATTTAAAATAATTAAATATGATCAAGTTTCGGGGTGTTACATATTGCTTACTCCTACTTACTCATGGGTCGATAATGTTGATGCCGAGTTAGGGGAACCAGGCCAGGAAGAGGAGGTACCATTGAATCCGGAGGTCAATCCTAAGCCAAGACACACAGAGACAATAATGAATAGGAACCAGGTGAAGAAGAAGAGCTTCGACCAACTATTCCCCGCTTACCGTAGCCTTGAAAATGGTATGAAGCAAGATTTCATATGCCCCTCTCGTAATTGATGATCGCCCTACTGCTGTAATTGAATTAGAAGATGTGGAGGAAAATGTTGAATATCGATCTACTACCCTAGATGGATATGTAGTGGGAATGAATATACGATCGAGTGTTATTCATACCTTTGTAAATGAGGTTTGGAAGATAGTCTTTAAGTCTATGATATTCTTGCATAAAAGTGACTCGGATTATTTTTTGGTTACACTGTTGAGGATCGTGACCAAATCCTTAAAGTTAGACCATGGATGATTGGTGGTAAACCTCTTGTCTTAGGACACCGGATAGTGAACTGTTAGTTTGATAAACAGGACATGGCCAAAGTACTTGCAAGTCTCCCGCTTCCCTTAGTAAGACCGATAGCCTTATATACGGATAAATGCACGACAAGGAAGCAATAAATACATTATGTGCGGGTTTTGGTGGAGGTTGACCTGAGGGAAACCCCGATACTCGGACATCTCCATTCAATTGCCAAATGGAATTGCTTATATGCAATTGTAGGAGCCACGACCCGTACCTTAAGAAGTGGATCGAGTTTCCCCATGAATGTCGGTTTTACGTAAAGGTGTGTTTATCAAGCGAACAATAAGCCTTTTGAAAGATATTTTTAAGAAGGTTTAATTGACGATTCTAATAAATTATTTTATTTTCGAAAGAGGTTTTAGAAGTCTCGGCATGTTTTCTTAGTTTGAAGGTTAAAAATAAATATAACCGCCACAAAACTCAACTAGGCCAAATAGCTATAGCTATCTAGAACAAGAACTAATCCCGGATGGTAACATGGCCAGGGCCGAGCTTTCGTTCGAGGCCAGCCACCTAGCCGATATTACCGAGGCAATTCTAGTCGGATGGTTCACGTTGTTAGCCGGGTTTCCACTTTTTAGGGAAAAAAAGAGATTAAAAAGGAGGAGTTGTCAATCATTTTTGAAAATAAAAACTAACATACTCCAAATCAAAAAGGTTTTAAACAGGACTCCATCGATCTTAAATCAAATGATCTTGTGTTCATGGACGAAGGTAAGAAAAAAGAGGGACGCTCTTTATTCCACCCATCAAAGGGATGACCTTTACTAATTAAAAACGTGAGTTTAAATTGCATTAAGAAATCAAGCAAACAACAAGCAATATGCGAAAATAGAAGGCAATCACAACATGATGTAAAGTGGTAAATGAAGCAATTAAATGAAAGTAATAAAGAAAGGAATAAAAGAAAGAAAAGAGAAAAACAAAAGTGAGAGATGAAAGATTACATCGGGTAGGGTGGAAAAATTAAACGATATAACAAACCACAAAAAATGAGGAAAATAAATAAAATACAAGAACAAAATCCAGGTGGTGGAAAGTTGCCCCGAGGTTGACACACTTGCTAGCTTGAATCTCGGTTGGATTTCGAGCATAGTAATGGTAAAGCAATGACTCGAAGAGGAAAAAGCGGAAATGAAGGCTTGTTTGTGTAGGTTTAGAAAGAAATTTTTGAGAGTGGAAGAGAGAGTAGAGAAAGAGATAATGAGAGAATTCAAGCATAAATGGGGGTTTTTCCACTCGAATTTATTTGTGAAATGAGGGGAAGGAAGCCCTTTATTTATAGGAATTTTTGGGGTTTAGAAAACCCTAAAATCCATTTTCAACCGTCAATTAAAGATAGAATCGGATTCGAAATTTCGAAAAAGGATAAAACAAAAACCAGGAAACCGAACCAGACCAAACAATATCGTTTAGGAGGGTCTATGTGTCTGGCGCTAGACGAAATGACCGTGTTTAGTGGTATGGGAAAGCATGTCGCGTTTGGCCACCGAAAAGATAAAATTGTTGTGTTTAGCACACTTAGGGACCAACGCCGGTTTAGGACTAGGCTCGGGAGCCCAAACTTGGTTTAGATCAGCTGGAAGGGAGAAAAAGGGGTTGGCGACAGACCTAGAGAACTTTCCATTTTTGGAAACTTTCTACATACCTCAAAATTATATCAACAAGCATGAGAATTAGAGTTCTACCACCAATAATTATGGTCGATGACAAACCTTTATTGACGTAGATAAAGGCTAGTGTTATTCGTGAAGAAGTTAGAGTTTTTGAGAGAGGAAGAGAAGGGTAGGTAAAGCGTTGAAATAAAAAATCGTGTTTGGACAATTCGAACATTCAAACAAGAACACCTTTCCCGAACCCTATTCGAATTGCGGATTTAGACAACTTGACCAAACTCGAATCCGAATGTTTGAATGTCTTAATTTGTGATATGAACTTTTGGAAGTTAGGTCGAAATTATACATTTGATCGAACTCGAACCCAAATATTTTTATGTTCGAACCCAAATATCCAATTTTGTAAATTACAAATTGAATTAAACCTAAATCTAAACAACAAATTTTTAAAATTAATTGTCCAATTATCGAATTCGAACTAGGTAGGTAAACTCCATAGGAGGTTTAAAGTCCTCAATCCCCTTTTTATTTTTCTCGCTAAACAAGTTAATTTATATTCTATATCTTCTAAAAAATTGAAGAGACTAAAAATTAAAATAAAATGAAAAAATCGAAGAAAAAGCACACACACTTATTATCTTTTCCAATTAGAAAACAGAGATAATTTCTCTCTCTCTTTCTCTTTCACCCTTTTCACTGACACTAGTTGAATCCTTGACTTTCACGTACCTCAAAATGGTTCCCTTTGGAGACACGTATCCCCTGATTTTTCAAATCTTCCTTCTGTCCATTGAATCCTTCGACTTATTTAATCCAATTGCGATTCAATCTGCCTCGATGCTGACCAATTTAATCTAATCTATCACCATCAACCTCTGCAATTTTCCCTGTTTTTGTACAATTCCCAATTAGGGTTTTCACCCCAAGTTCGTAAATTCCATCATTGTCCTGCAAATTGCTGTCTTTCAGCCTTATCTTTTAGAATTGGGTTTTAGATCTGCTAATTTAGGGGTTAACACTAGTGATTATTCGTGGGAATTTCTCCCTTTTTGTGGGTTTACACAGCTCAATAGGGTTTGGTGCTCGATTTCGGGGTTCCAATTAGGGTTAGGGTTAGGGTTAGGGTTAGATTTGTCTTTGAGGTAAAGCATTGTCGGATGTCATGGTATGCCAAATGGAAGGAAATAACAAGGTGAATGGTGGTGGAGAGAATGGCAGTTCGAGCGACGGTCGACCCCCGATTCCGAATTCTCTCTCTGCTGCCTATCGGAATTGCTTCAGTGCTAGTCGCCTCCCATCAACTGTCAGGAAGACCCTTGTGCGACACCCATCTCTTGTAAGTCTTAATTGCGTAATTTGGTTAGGTTTTTTGTGTTTATATTGATCTATCGATACTCATTATGTAAATTGAGGCTTCAATTTTTTATTGCTCCTGGAGAGAAATTTTAGCTGCGATTTTTGTGTTGATTACTGCTCATTTGAAGGACCTTTTGTATTCTTGGTTGCCTCAATAGCTATCGAGTGCATTTTGCTATTCCACAAGTTTTTCCATGTTAAATGTGAGCAAAAGGGTATAACCTTTTTCTCTGGAATGGTGGAGATTTGATAGACATATTAGTTAGGGATTTAGTGTGGTTTTGGGATAAAGAAAGAATCCTGGGTACCTATAGTATTTTAATTGGTTATGGTAAGTCAAATTAGATGATAGGGATTTCATGGTTTCGTAGGGTTAAAATGGTTTGTAGGCTCTGGTGGAAAGCTCGCGGTCTCCATTCGTTTTGTTTTGCTGCTTGATATAGTGTTTACCTTTGGTGTGGAGAACGGTTAGGCGAAGACTCTGTTTAGCTCACTGGGCAATTATTTGGCTGGTTGGCACTACTGGACGACATATAAGGGAAAAGGTTTGGATCAATTAGGAGTTGAAAGTTTAAGAAGATAACGTCTTCTTGAGAAAAAAAAAAGAACAAGAAGATAGGGTCTTGAAGATAGCTCTGTTCAGCTGGTTGCTGAAAGACAATCTTCTGAAAAGAAAATGGGTTTGGTGAAGGAGGGTTTGGGGATGTCATGCAGTACATTTTGCCAAGCATGGCTTGGGTTTGATTTGTATCCAATCGCCTCCTGGTGAATGAGCTGTGTTTTTTTTGTCCTAAAAGTCATACTGCACCAGTTCTACCTCCACCTCTTAGCTGATTAGGAGGGGTCCAATCATTAACAAATAAAGTAGCATCTTGATTGGTGTTATTTTATGTCCCAGTATTTATATCTCTAAAGATTTTGTCGTGATTGACATTTGCATGAAGTTTTTGGTTCTCAATCATACAACTCTGTTTGAATTTTATTTTGTATGTTGTATGATATGCCCAATCTGTTGAAGGGTACTAGGGCAGAAGCTTGAGAAGATTGAATTATCAGTTGTATCAATTGTGCCCTGCAAATTTCTTGTAGTTGGTTTCGCATGCTGAAGGCTATCTCTTTCCTGTTGGGGATTAATTTATTGGCAGTGGATAGTCAGTTGTCTCTAGAGAATAACGTAAAATAGAATTTACACCATAGCTTAAGAATCTGTCTCCATTGGGAGAGGCGGAATTTGTATGGTATTGCTCTTGTATATTTCTTGATATTGGTGGTGGTGCATATTAAATGCCATGTATCTAGTAGGTGGTAGACTTGAATTACCGATCTTTCATAAATTATGAAGTCTAGAGTTATTTATTTTGTACTTTGCTTTGCTCTCTGGATTTTTATAATAGTGGGAGTCTGGGGAAATCTTTCTACCTTCTTCCGGTTAATTTTGCTTTTGAGATAATATTCTTTTGTTTTTTATGCCATCCTTGTTGACAAATATATTAGTATTTTCTATTTTCAGTCTTTTGTGATTGAAGTTTCTAACTACAGTTTTCACAGGCAAAGACACCAGATATTCCTATTGAGCCCCTGACAATGACAGAAGGTGAGAGTGAGTTCCTGCCAATTCTCCGCTCTGGTGCATGGATGGATATTGGGTTTCGTTCACGCATGGAGGATGTTTATGTGTGTGTTGATGATTTTACACACCAGTATGGGCTTGAGCATATTACTGAAGGGCCCAATGCTTTCTACGGGGTATCTCTCTGTCTATCTCTCTCTTTTTTCCTCTGTTACCTTTTTCTTGGGGAGGGGGATAGAAATTTGAGCTCCCTTTAGAAAAGAAGATGCTGTAGTTATGAACTTCGCTTAGTCTGCACATGGTTGGAAGTTTAACCCTGTGCTACCCTATCCTTTTTCTTTTTTTTTTTTTGTGGGGGGGTGGCTGCGTCATAGCCATGTCATTGATAGCTGACACAAATTATTAGTCACATTCCTTCCAGTTCTACTATTTTTTTCTTCCTTTTCTTATCCTCTTTTTCTCTGTTCGTTGGGTTGTTTTGGGTGAACAATTGCCAACAGTGAATACTAATTCTGATTGTATTGCGAGAGTGTAGGATTTCTGTAGATCTGAAAATTAGCTTCTAAGTATGTTGGGTCGAGCTGGGGGGCAGATGCAATTATTTAGTCACATTTATTTCAGTCCTACTTTCTGTTTTTTTCTTGTTTTAGTGGTCCTTTTGTTTCTATTCTTTGGGTTGTTTTGGGTGGGCATTGCCAATGGTGAAAATTAATATTGATTGTATCCCGAGATCGGAAGATTTCTTTATCTTCTAAGGTCGTTGGAACATGGGGTGGGGTTTGGTCGTGTGGAGGAGGGACATGAAGTAATTAGTTTTGCTCTGACCCAGGTTTCACTACACAGGTATTTGATGGTCATGGGGGCAAGAATGCTGCTGACTTTGCCTGCTGTCATATCCCACAATATATTTTTAAGGATGAAGATTTTCCTAAAGAAATTGAGAGGGCCATTACCTCTGCTTTCCTGCAGACAGACAATGCCTTTGCTAAAGCTTGCTCTTTGGATGCTGAGCTTGCCTCTGGTACGACTGCATTGACAGCTATATTTCTTGGGAGGTTGGTGTTTTAATTTGAGCAGTATTTGTTAGTTTGTGGGTAGTGCTTGGCTTCTGATTGGTTTGATATTTCAGACAATTTTTTACTTTTGTCACATTACAGGCATCCACTTACCCGTTTGTCTTTGTTTTATGCATCTGCTATTTTGCTTCTGAATAAGTTACTACTGTCATGCCACTATTAACCACCATATTGTACAAATCCTTTTTTTTTCTGCAGAATTTTATAAGTTCTTTGCCATCAGATAACTATATGTTGGCATCTACAATCATTGTCTAGCTTGTCATTAGTGGGGCCAGATTGGCCCTGCACTTCAGGAACCCTACATTTCCATAAATAGTTTACTCTTTCCTCACTGCTAGCTGTGTGGTATTCTCTCAATTTTGAAGCTTTTCCTATGTTGTAATCCTTTTGCGATGGCATGTCTTGGTATTTTCTTGTCTGAAGACCCTGTTTTTTTGGTTTTTTTGGCTGCCGGGGGGCATATGTTTAATTGTTTCTAGTGGTATATTATTTCCCAACTAGATTGTCTCTGCTGTTGTTTCTAGTGGCTCATCCTGGTTGCTACCATCATTGTATATTTTTAGCTACAGTTGTATTCATTCGATTTGTTCCCTGCTGTACCTTTTTTTTTTTTTGGGGGGGAGGGGTTATGGCTGTAGAAGGTCAGATTGGCAAATGGAATCTCAAGTGAAGGTACATTTACAGCTCTTGGGGTTGAAAAAGACAAACAAGTGATGACTTGTAGTTGGTTCAATATATGTGTTCGAAGTTGATTCAGTTTTACATGGTCTATCCCCTATGTTATAATGGAGCAAAATGTCTTTAGACCACACTCCCTCCACCTGTAGAGAAAAGGAACTAAAACTTCTGGTATCTTCCCATATAGGGCATGTTCGACTTAACATGAAAAACAAAATCTGTTTATGTTTTATGTTCTTTTATGTTCGTTTATGTTTTTTACATTCGTTTCTTTTTTTATGTTCGTTTATGTTCGTTCTATTATGTTTGTTTCTTATTTAATAACTCATTTATGTTCGTTTCTGCTCTTTTATGTTCGTTTATATTCATTTCTGTTTATGTTTCTGCTTATGTATGTTTTGTATGTAAGTTCGAACATGCCCATAGTTAGTTGTGCTGCTTGTGTTGTTTTATTCTGGATCACTGGCAATAAGCAAGAAAATCTTTCCTTGATACAGAGGACACTTATATGGACAGTTATATTACTGTTATCAATTTTCTTTCCTGAATAATCGCAGCAGTATTAGTATCACCCTATGTGCATTTGGTAGCCTTCGCGAATGGCTAATTACCTTATTCTCCCCCTCCCCCAAAAAAAAGAAGCAAAAATGAAGCAAGCCCCTAGGACCTTGAATTTCTTGTGGTCTACACTCAGGAAAAAAAGACACATACTGCTTGCTGCAGGGGACTTGATCCCAGCTAGATAGAGGCCTCAGCAAAGGAATTTTTGTTGCTTAGGTGGCAGGTTGAGTTATAAAGTGCTTAATTTTGTTCAAGAGTTCAAACTTGTACTCTAGAATTCTTAGCTGGGATGGTTAAAAGAATTTGGCCCAAGAGGAGCGGCTGACTTTCTTCTAGCTGCTCTGCTGTTTGATGTTTTAATTGTTAATTTTTGTGTGCGTGCCTGAAAAGCTAAAGTTCATGTGTTGGGCTCAAAGACTTGTCTGCTTTTGTACTCCATATTTACGTGAATGTGTACAAATAGTCCAACAGAACTTCAAGATTTTTCCTTTTTATCTGTCTTTCAATTTAGCTTGCATGATTTGTGTTCACTAAATTCTTCAATTGTTCATTCATTTGCTTACACTGCCCTCGTGACATCACAGGTCATTGGTTGTTGCCAATGCCGGTGACTGTAGAGCAGTACTATGCAGGAGGGGCAAAGCAATTGAGATGTCTAGAGATCACAAGCCTCATTGCTTGAGGGAGAAGAAGCGCATCGAAGCCTCTGGAGGCTATGTGGATGATGGCTACCTCAATGGCCAACTCAATGTTGCTCGGGCCTTGGGAGACTGGCATATGGAAGGAATGAAGGGGGCCAGATGGTGGGCCTCTAACTGCAGAACCCGAGCTCATGACCATGGAGCTAACTCAAGATGATGAGTTTCTAATCATGGGCTGTGATGGCTTGTGGGACGTTTTCCGGAGCCAAAATGCCGTGGATTTTGCACGGCGAAAGCTTCAAGAGCACAATGACCCCAAAATTTGTAGTAGAGAGCTTGTTGACGAGGCTCTGAAAAGGAAGAGCGGGGATAATCTCTCAGTTGTTGTGGTTTGCTTTCAACCTAATCCTCCCCTAATCTTATTGCCCCGAGGGGCCGGGTTCATAGAAGTATTTCAGCTGAAGGGTTGAGGGAGCTGCAGGGCTTCTTGGATGCGTTGAAGACTTGACAAAGATGACAAACGAAATAGCCCCCCTTTTCTCCTTAGTTCATTCATCAAACTTAGTCGATATCGCAGAGAACATCGAGGTGGTAATCCAACTGTACCATATGCGGCAGTAAGTTTCATATTATGTTTCTGTTTTCATGATAGTACTTTCTTTTAGCTGTTTTGGTGTTAGGGCATGAGGTTTAGTTTCTTGAGTTTAGCCTCGATGTACGGTTGAATTTTGTAGTGAGTAGTAGGGTTTGGCATTTGGTGGCCTAAGTTTCATGGTAGTTGCTTTGACAAAACTTAGAAGCATATCACTCTCTTTGAGGAATTGCCATTGCCCTTGATCTAATACTTCTACTTTACTTTGAATTGTGTTATGATGTTGGTGCTTTCTATATTAGTTGGTGTTTCAAGTTTCGTAACGATTTTTCACTCTTGTGGAGGTGATTAAGCTCGAATATCAATGATGTGAGTCTCCTCTTGGTGTCGGAATTGCACTAAGCGTCCTTTGTTAGTGCGATTACTTGGACATAATGAACAAATTTATATCTATGTATTTGGAGGGAAACTAAAATATAGTGATATAGTCTGTGAGGTTGCATGTAATGGACAAACTTAGATCTATATAGTTGAAGGGAAAATTAGAGTTGGATAAAAATTTGAGTTCGAGGTTAAAATTCGGTTGGACATCGAAATAGTAAAATTTTATGTTCGAATTTAAAATTCAAATAAAAAATTATACCTAAACTCGATTTTTTGTTTTTTTGAGTTGAACAAATTAGATAATCGAGTCGAATGAAATTTTTCTAGGGAAACTAAAATACAATGATATAGACTCGTAGTCGAAGACTGGACAATTCTTTGGTTACATTCTCTTTTGAATAGCATGAGGTAGAGGAGTCCGAAGAAAAAGAACATGAGTAGGTTGGCATCGGGCAGTGACCTGTTGCATATCTCTACCCTTAAATCTTTCGTTGTTTTCTATTGGTACTAATGGAATTTTGGCCACCTGACTATTTATACTTTAGGTTATGAGGTGGAGAATGTTTAAATGTTTATATATGTATATATTTATATGTTATAGAATAATTTATGCCATATATTGAAATGTTTACCCTTGTCTCTGGTTGTTAGAGACGACGATAATGCCTCAACTTCGATTATTAGCTCCCGCTGTTATATGTAATTTAGGCCTATGTCAATTCCAAATTAGTTAATAAGAAGGATTAGGGTGGGGGCATTACATGAGTGGTATCAAAGCCAAGTTTGGTTTTCTAGGTTTAAATGTTAAAATAAGATAGAGATTAGCAATGTTCTAGAAAAAAAGTTGAATAGTGGTTGGGTTATTGTTACAATGGAAGTGTAGGACTCTTGTGACGCAAAAGGCTTGAAATGGATATAGTCATACACATGTATGGATGAGATTATCCAATTATGACTTATTGATGTTTTGTTGTTGATTATAGGAAATGACGCCACAGGATCCATATGAAATTAAGATGAAATTGAGCCAATGGGTGACTTATTATGTAAAAACCTTACACAAACCGCCTTTCTTCATAATGCATTGATTGACCTCGAAACTCCTTTTCTTGATCTTGTGATGAAAGTCCAATGCTTGCTTGAAGGGTTTACCTGAGGTAGAACTACGGCTCTTTTTAAAAACAAATATCAAGAATTCATAGAAATTGGAAACTTTGGAGAACATGAGACTCACTTCCAAACTCATGAGAACCCTTGGGAATGCATAGTTGAAGAGTTAAATCTTAGAGTCCTAGCCGACCATGGAGGGTTTACCCCCACACGACTTCGGATTCCTTCCTCGGGCCAGCAATTTGTCGAAAATCATGTACCTCTAAGTATACCCAAGCTAGAGCTTGAGCCCGAGCATGAGCATGAGCATGAGCCTGGTGATGTTAATATCCGGGTGGGGGAAGACGATATGATATTTGGGATATATATGAGGCTGATATTTCCAATGAATGTAGTGATGTTGTAACTCGTAATTAACATTCTAAAGTCCCTGAAATTATCCAAGTTCAAATGATAGTGTTGAGGAGGTTGATGAGGAAAAGGAGGTGGGAGAAAGTGAAGCATTGAGTTCGGGACGTTATACTAGTAACAAGAGCAATTCGGATTTCATGCTTCATTTTCACCCATCTCCCATCTCCCATCTCCCATCTCCCATCTCCTCTTCCTCATCATCCTCCTCAACACTATCATCCGAACTTGGTTAATTTTGGGGACTCCGAGTGTTAATTACACTTACAACATAAACTACAATTACTGGAAACATCGGCCTCATATTTATCATGAATATCATAACGTTATTTCCTCATCCAAATATTAACATCACTAGGCTCATGCTCTCGGCTCGAACTCGGGCTCCGGCATACGTAGAGGTACATGATTTCCGACAATTGCTGGCTCGGGGAAAGAGTCTCGAAAGGGTGCGGGGTAAACCCTCCACAATCGAAGTCTCTAAGATTTAACTCTTCAACTATACATTCCTAGGAGCTTCATGCTCTCCGGAGTTTTTGATTTCCATGAATTCTCGATATTTGTTTTTAAAGAAGAAACAGGGTTCTACCTTGGGTAAACCATTCAGCAAGCATTGGGCTTCCATCACGGGATCAAGAAACTAATGCATGATGAAGAAAAGTAGTCTATAAGGTCTTTACATAATCAATCACCCGTTGACCAAATTTCATCTTAGTTTCATACGAGTCCGAGTAGCACCATTTCCTGTAACCAACAACAAAACATCAATAAGTCATAGTTGAATAATCTCATCCATACATGTGTACGACTATATCCATTTTAAGCCTTTTGTGTCACAACGAGTCCTACACTTTCGTTGCAACAATAACCCAACTACTATTCAACTTTTTTTTTTTTCTATAACTTTGATACCCTAATCTCCATCTTATTTTAGCATTTAGACCTAGAAAACCAAACCTAACTCGATACCACTTTTGTAACACCCCAACTCTAATCCTTCTTATTAAATAATTTGGAGTCGACATAGGCGTAAATGCCATATAACGAGAGGAAGGTAATAATCAAAGTCGAGTCAGTTACCCCAGTCTCTAGAAAATAGAGACAAGGATAAACATTTCAAAATATGGCATGAGTCATTCTACAACGATATATAAATATGTATATATATAAACATTTAAATGTTCTCCACCTCATAACCTGAAGTATACATAGTCCGGTACCCAAAATTCATTAGCACCAAGAGAGAACAACAAACAATTCAAGGGTAAAGATATGCATCCGGTGACTGCACGATGCCAATCTTCTCATGTTTTTTTCTTTGGACTCCTCTACCTCATGTAGTTCCTGTTTAACTTTCGATTGTTTCTTTTTCTCTAAAACAGTTGATAAAGAAAAACTAAAAAGTGGGCGACTGTCTCAATATGTCACCCTTGTACTATAAAAGAATTTTAGAGAGCCGGTGAACACGCGCGTGATTTTAAATTCATTTTAAACCCAAATTTTAGATAAGATGCTTAATCATCATTTTTTTTAAAATTTTGAGTTTTGTAAACGTTTTTATTTCCGACTGGACTAGGACCCTAATGTTACGCAATTGTAACCATGGTCTCGATTAAACATTTCAATTAAAGTTCCCGATTATTGGGAAGAGCCCAACATGATTAGATCCGCTAGCAGACGTTTATGAGCGATTAAAAGCAACGATTACAATTTATTGTTTTTTAAAAGAGTCTTAGGTCTAAATAATAAAAAAAACTCGTTAACGTTTTATCATAATTGATTCGGTATTTCCGGACAATTCCAGTTCACTCATGACCTCACTAGCCAATTGGGCCTAATCAAACAGATAAGGGAGATATTGGCTCAAGCCAACCCTAACAGGTCGGTAAAGCCCAAAGCCCACTAGGGCTAGGATTTCCCCTAAACCACGGTAAATTACTATATTACCCCTTTAAAATCCCCTATATATACCCATCAATTTCCAACTACATGGGGCACGATGTTCACATTCCACAAATCTCATTTTCCTCATAATTACACATTCAAGGTTGCATTCAAGCTTCCAAGCTCTCAAACTCTTAAGCTCTCAACACTCATCCCAAGAGTTTCCACTCTTGGAGAATCTCTCAACTCCCAAGGAATTCCCCACACACATCGAGGAAGATTACCTCGATCCCTTCAATCAAGTCAATCACTAACTTGAGCGTCGGAGGGCGTTCCCGGGATCCACCCCGGGCTTCACCTTTTGCGGGTTCAAGCGGTCGCCACGCGGAATCGGATCGATCATGCCACGTCCTCGGCACCGGAGCGGTAAATCCTTCCTCTCTCCGAATCATCATCCACATCATTAACTCGATTTTCTCCAGAAACAATAATAATTAAATATTTAAACATTTTGAAAGCTACAATAAGTAACATTAACCGTATATATAGATTTTCTTTGATTTCTTCAGTAGTGCCATTTTCCGTTTTTTGTTTCCAAATATAAATTTAACCGTTACATTAATAAACTTATCAACCATTCATGTATCTATTTTTTCCATTGCCTTTTACCTAATTACAAATTCAACTCCACCAAAGCTATTACCAACTATAGTTACATTTTCAAATATATTTTCATTCGTTTTTTATTTCAACCCAAAACATATAAACTAATTTAAATTAATTTAGTTTCATACCATACACTCATTAGTTAGTCAAATTTCCACTTTATAAGATAATTTACTCATACTCATATAAAATTAAAATTTAACTCCACTAATTAAACAAATATATTCAAAAATATAATCAACTCACACCAATTTTTTAATACCATATTTTAACTTAATTTACATAAATATTTTAATTTTAATTTTTCTTCAACATTTTACTTTTTAACTCCACCTCAAATAACCTTCCTAACTTATTTTTACTCTTCCTTTTCTTTAAGATTATTCATTTAAAATATAAATAATTAAATTTAATTAAAAGTAAAAGTTAGAAAAATTACCTGGTTTTAAAGGTAGGGAAAAGGGTGGTGGAAGCGGTGGGGGCAGGTGGTGGCCGGCGACAGTAGGTGGTCAGGACAGCAGCTCAGCAGGAGAAGGGGGAGGGAAAGTGAAGTTTTGGAGGGAATGGGCTTATATTTAATTGCCCCAAAGATCCCCCTCCCTTGCCTCTATTTATAATTAAACAGCAGTAGCCCCTTCAACACTATCCCTCTTTCTTTTTTAGTCTTGTCACATTTAATTTATACTTATCTAATGAATAATTACTTTTACACATGGTCAATTTTTGACCATCCATTTATTTTAATTTAATTTATTTGTTAATTTTTTTTAATAAAGTAAACTAATCCAATCTGAGACAAAATTCCGTAATATTTGATTGGATATATATCTATAGATAAATATACGTTTTTACGTATCATTAATATTTAAACTGTCTAATCTATTCATTTTTTTTTTTTTGATTTTGAATTTCTGCATTTCTCACTACTATTAAATGATATTAAAACGATAAAATATAAAATTTACAGTAATTAAATAAAATTAAGATTCTTAATTACGTGACTCGAATGTCATTTTAAAAACCATAACTAATAGCTTTAGGCCAGACAAAATAAGCTGCTCCATAATCCAATCGATAACGTTACATTGCATGCAATCACCCCATAATATTCCCACATTTCATGTCAACCCCTCTAGGCTTCCTACCTGTGTAATGCACAGCATGCTTATTTAGATGTTTTGCCGAGTAAAAATATTTAGCCAAACATCCCAAAATATCCCAAAAAATTACGTAAAGGTATTTCAAGATATAATGTAACTATTTACATGACACTCGGGTATAACAAAAATCACAAACTTTTATATGAGACCGTCTCACACAAGAGTTATTGTGAGACGAGATAATTTTTAAACATTTTAATATGACTAATAACTTATAATATAGTGACTTTTTAATTTAGGAGTGACTAATAATTTACCAAGAGGTGACTTTTACTAGAGTTATCCCGAAATAAATTATTAGTCACCCTCTATGTATTTAAAGTCAGTCTAAAAGTTTACGTCTCACAATAACTTTCAAATGAGACGGTCTCATATAAGACTTACTAAAAAAATTACTCCTAGGTAACCTAAAATATGGTATAATTATTTACGAGTCTCTTATGTATAAAAAAATAAAAAAATAACTAATCTTAGGAATCCTTACTTTTATTGTAATATTTTTTACAGTCCAAATAGACGTCTAATATAGAAAAAAATTTATTCTACCCTTAATGAATAATGCGAAAAAATAAATCAAAGAGTATAATTTTTTATGTAAAAATATCATCAATCCGATGGGGCAGGAATCCCTGACGGTGAAACGCGGCTTCCCACCTAGAGAGAAAAAGTGAATTGCTTGCTACTCTTTTTCTAACAGCCGCTCTAGTGGCAACCTCCCAGGCCAACTTTGACAATGAGTTTGATTATTGGAAGTGATACACACTAATGTACTTTTGCTGTTTTACTGTGTCACAAACTACTGATAGATAATATAGCTCATATCATTTAAAAATTGATTAAGGGTGATGTTCTAGAAAAGATCCTTATAAATTTTAATACGTGTTAGTTTGTTTTTTTAACTCTCTATGTAGAGTCTCGATAAAATTTTAAGATGAATTGACTATTTTATTAATAATCTTTAGGTATTATTATGACTCTAATAGTGCTATACCTATTGTAACTATCATAGAAGTGTTATAATTTTTTCAGGTACAAATGAGGTATAAAGACTAATGTAGGTGGGATTCGGATCCAAATTTCTAATAACAATTAATAAAGACTTCACAAATTGAGCCAACCGACGCTCATAAAAGTATTTTAACGGGCATCATCATGATATGATTGCAAACCTTAAAACCAAAAGTCATGTGCTTGAATGGGGTTGGTGGAGTGATAAAACACGTGCTCACAAATGTATAACGAAATGAACACAAAAGAAATGCATATACTAATAGTAGACCATTGGAGCAATTTTTGGACTCTATTATATTTTTAAAAGTATATAGTTAATTAGTTTTAGCCCCAGCAATATATAAGTAAAAAAATATACATTTTCTTTTACAATCAGATTCGTCCACTTGGTCCCCCTATTTTAAGGGACCCAACTCATTAGCCCATCACAAAGCTCCTCTCATAAATATGTAAGGAAAGTTGTTTCCTTCCATGTTCGATTCTTAAGGGACGTAGATGACTAATGGATGAATAACTAGAAATATATATATATATTTATTGGAATTATATGTCCAATTTGATGTTTATAGGTCTTCTAAAATACATACTCTCGAGAGCAGAATATATTTCATGACATTTGAGTGTTATGAATACAAGATGTAATGATAACAAAAGAATAAAGGCTTTGGTACTAACTTTTGAGGTAGTGGTTAACATATTGGAGGAGCCAAACCACTAATTATCAAAAAATGTAAGTGTTTGGTAAAGTAGTGTTTGACATAGTGATTAAATATTTATGTAGTGTTTTCAAAAACTACTCAAAATAACGTTTTCAAAGGGCGTGTTCGGCGGTAGCTTTTGAGATAGTGATTAGTGTTTTGGAGGATGTAAAACACTACTTATCTAAAAATGTAGGTTACGTTCGGCAATAGAGGTTTAGGTAGTGTTTAGAGTTTTCCTCATCTCAAAACACTACTTCACATAAATTTTGATTGTTTGGCAACTTAGTGTTTAAGGTAGTCTGTTAGTGGTTAGAGCGAGTGTTTTGCAAACGCTATCGTAATTAACGTTTCGAAAACGCTAAATAGATGTTATACCTTTATTCCGAATATAACCTTGTCATTTCATCAAATTTACAAGTATTAGACTTTCCTTTTCACGCTAAGCTCGATTACACACGCTAGGCCGACTCTCACCAAACAATCAAAGAAATTTGTTTCCAAATCCAACTCTAACTCCATCCTCTTCATATCCAACGCAGAATCCTCAAATGGAGAGTCCAACTTACGCCAATTTTTTTCATAAAACCCTAAACAAAGTATCTGAGACGGAGAGTTTCACCGAGGTGAGATAAATTGCCGAGTGGAGGAGTCATCAACAAGTATTGTTAAATCTTGGAGAATCCATTGATAATTTGCTACTCTTCGAGTACCGATTTCTTCTTTTGCTTTTATGTGGCCACCATTATACCCATTGTTCTTCTCCGATTGGATTTGATTCTCTTCTTTTTCTTTCGATTGAATGCAAGGTCTGCTGATTTGAGATAGTAGTGTTGTTTGCCGATTAAAAAATTCTCCATAGACCATAGACATGGAGAGACCAAGCGAGATTGAGAGGGAAAGTGAGGGTAAGAATTAACGAGAGCAGGGAGAGAAAGAGTGAGAGACAGGTGAGGGAGCCGAGAGACCAAGCGAGGCCGAGAGGGACAGCGAGGGTGAAAGATAACGGAGCGAGGAGCGAGAGAGTGAGAGACAGTGAGGGAGCCGGGAGACCAAGCGAGGCCGAGAGGGACAGCAAGGATGAAAGATAACGGAGCGAGGGAGCGAGAGAGTGAGAGACAGTGAGGGAGCCAGGAGAGACCAAGTGAGAGCGAGAAACGGTGAGGGAGCTCATAGAGAGAGCGAGGAAGAAGAGGACAGTGAGGGTGAGAGATAACAGAGCGAGGAGTGAGAGGCGAGAGACAGTGAGGGAGGCTGGGAGAGACCAAGCGAGAGTGAGAGACGGTGAGGAAGGCTGGACAGCGAGAGTGAGAGCGAGGAAGAAGACGGTGGGTTGTAGCAGTGCCGAGAGAGTGGCGGACGAGTGAGGGAGCAAGGGACTGAGTGATAGAGATAAGGAAGAAAGAGACTGAAGTCTGTGAGTCTAGGGGTGAGAGAAGAAAAGTAATAGAATGGTTAGAAAGCATGCTCTATAATCAATGCTCTATCCGCCCAAAAAAATAAAAAAATCAATGCTCTGTCGGAAGACTTAGAAATATGACAAGACAACACATCCAATATTGTAATATTAATTGAAATAATATATGATTTTTGTGACTTGAGCATTTAATAAAATTTGGTTTTGATTGAAAATTTTTTGAATGAAAATAAAATAAAACTTACACTTTCGATTTGAAGTGAATAATAATTTTTATTGGATTTTTTATTGTCATTAAAGTTTCTATATTGTAAGATAGAAATGTACTAACCAACAATAATTTTTTAATTTAAAGTCCACTTTTTTTTCAATCGATCTCTCCTCCCATTCATTTTTGTGGATATTGATTTATGGTTGGCCCATAAATAGTAGAATAGTTCTCACATCACATATTTTCTCCATGTTTATAACTTCATCAATTTAAAATCAGCCACATATACTTACAAATGATGAGAGGGGATAATTTTGGAGCGAGTTGTAAATTGAGAATTGAATTGGTAAATTAATTGGGTTAGAAAGATATAATTTTGGAAATCGAATTGAATACAACGAGTTGTGACTATTTATGCTTGGTTGTGACTCGTGTGAATTGAATATAATGGATTTTAATCATGTATGTGACATTATGAGACTTTTGTTTGAGTGAAAAATATATATATATATATATATATATATATATATATATATATATATATATATATATATATATATATATATATATATATATGTATGTATGTATGTATGTATGTATGTGTATGTGTATGTGTGTGAGAGAGAGAGAGTAAATATTTGATGTAAGGCATGAATTATTATAAAATTATTTTGTGGCCTCTAGGAACAAAACCTTCGTTATGTTTGCTTGTTCCAAAGTGGATAATGAAACTTATTATAAATGAGTGTTTGCCATAAATATATAGTATAAATATTATGCCTTTACCTATTTCCATAAACATTTTTTTTTCTTTGGCATAGACATATTTGTATGAGAATTTTTGTTGAAATTCTTGTGTGCCATAAATATAGTAGTCAAAGAAACGAAAATAGTGGTCCTAAACTAAAATTATGATAAAGATTGAAATTATTAATTTTTATAGTTATATCACGTGCTATGGCATCCTCTAGTAAGAAGGTTGGGACCAAAGAGAGCTTCCACTGGACTCTGCAAGAGATGATCATTTTATGTGATGCTTGTCTTCAATTCATTGAAAAATATGGACGAGCACAATTTTACAATTGGAAGGAGATTCAAAAAGAGGTCGAAAAAAAATTGGGCATTCATGTGGTCATAATAGTTGTAAGTATAAACATGATTCAATGAAGAGAGATTGGCGTTTATAGAAACAATTGAGAACGTCGAAACTGGTTTAGGTTGGGATCCTATCTCGGGAAAGATCGACGCTTCAAATGAATGGTGGGAGAAAAAGAATAAGGTTAGTTCTAACTCTTTGTTTAGGGAGGGAGAGGGTAGATTATGAATACAAAGGGTTTCCATTTAGATAAAGCTGACTATATTTGAATATCATGATATAATTTTATTTTATTTTGAAGGAAAATGCGAAATTTAATAAATTTCGTGATAAGGGAGTGACCTCATTTCTTGAAGATAAGTGGGATCAACTATTTGGGGATTCTTATGCTACTTGGAAAAAATGTCTATACACCTTCAATGGAGCCTCCTCCACTTATCAATGTTGAAAATGATAATGACGACAGCAATGAGGATGCTGATAGTGTTCATGAGGAAGGACATTTAGAAGTGTATAATGTTCACAATAATAACTCGTATCTTCAAGAGGCTTTAATGGATGAGGAAATCTTCATGAGAGATTTTGTTCAACAAGTTGGCATCCTAAACGAAGGTGTAGTAATAGGTGACAGACCAGTAACAAATGAAGGAGGGAATGGTGTCACTCAAACATCCAAGAAGAAGAACCAAAGAACTACTTTAAAAAATAATTCTATGCAAATAAATCGAAAAGGGAGGCAATCTGGAGGTTACGCTATGTTGTCTAGCCAAATTTCTAACATGGTAACAATGTGTACGAGATATTAGCAATAGTATCCCAAGCATTGGAGGTCTCCAACGATCAACGACTACTCGTTGCTACTTCAATGGAAATTATTAGGAGCATGGTACATAATGGTACTTTAGCACAAGGAAGTGAATTGTGGGGTTATGTTATTTATTTGCTTAAAAACTCAATAAGGAGAGAAATTTTTATTAATTTGGGTGATGATACAAGTAGGATACAATGGTTACAATATATGTATGCCATGAAAGACAAAGTCAAGTGATCATATGCTTTGATCTTTCATTTGTTTTTTTTTTTCGTCGAACTTTTATTTTTTATTTTATTGTCCCCTAGTGAATTTTCTACAATTTTTTCCAAGTAAATAAATTTTATAGATGAATTCGTTAGTGACGAGAAATGTATGAACTAGGTGCATAATTCTTCGAAATTATCAATTGAAATTGAACTATTTTTTAATATGTGGAATTTGGTATTATATATTTGCAATTTTCGCATTTATTTTAATTGGTTTTTATAATGAAATTTTCTTCTATCTTATGAATGCTAGGTCTATAATGGATCCTTACGAGGAATGGAAGCTTACATTACAACGTTAATATCCATGTATTATTATAAGTATATTTATAAGGAACCATGCATGACTTCTATCCTAACAGGGGAAGAATGGATGAAAGAAGTATTTAATGGTCATCCTATTCGATGTGTCAATGCCTTTAGAATGGAGCCTCACTTGTTCATGAAGTTGTGCAAGGAACTATCATCAAAATATGGGTTAAAAGCAAGTCGTAATATGTCGATTATTGAAAAAGTCGGTATTTTTTATACACTCTTTCCATATGTGTTTCAAATAGAGTTCTTAGCGAACGTTTCCAACGATCAGGTGATAGCATTAGTAGAGCTTTTCATGAAGTTCTTAATGCGATCTCAAATCGAAATCGTACGTGTCTAGCACATGATATAATAAAGCCAAAGGATGCACATTTCGAAAGTATACCATCTCAAATAGCTAATGATGAGAGGTATATGCCTTATTTTAAGGTAATAATTTTGTTTAGTATAAAATAATAGTATAAATGGTATTACGCATTGTGATTTAACTTATATATTTAACTTTATTCATTTGAATATTTATTACGAGGATTGTATTGGATGCATAGATGGTACACATGTGGCGGCATGTATTCTCGAGTCCGATCAATTACCTTATAGAGGAAGAAAAGACATTCCTACATTCAATATTATGGCTGCATGTGACTTTGACATGTGTTTCACATTTATCTCAGCTGGTTGGGAAGGTTACGCACATTATACTCGAGTTTTTATTCATGCACTTGAAACCCCGAAATGAAGTTTCCTAGGCCACCGGAAGGTACGTTTGATATCATTTAAATTCATTTTCATTTATGTTGTGTGAAATAAACATTTTATGTTTATACATTTATTTAGGTAAGTACTATCCGGTAGATAAAGGATACCATGATAGGCAAGGTTACTTAGTACCTTATCCAAAGTTGAGATATCATCAATCACAATTTCAAAGGAAACTCCTCAAACTCGCTCAAGAGGCATTCAATCGTGCACATTCGTCCCTAAGAAGTTGTATCGAGAGATCCTTTGGAGTGCTAAAGCAAAGGTGGAAGGTACTTAACAAAATGCAACAATACGAGTGTTGACACGCAGATACATATTATAGTGGCGACATTTGCACTACATAATTATATTCGAATCAACTCACAAAGCGACCCAATTTTTCAAGTATTAGATCAACATCCAAATTTTATTCCTATTGATGAGCTTTATGGGGATGTTTCTACAAGTGAAGAAAATCTTCACCAAAGATCAAGTGAGATGAAAGATATTCGAAATAGGATAGTCTGCATCATTGTGGAATCGTAGGTGATGTACTCTAGTTTTGCAACATTGATTTATAATAAGCATGTTATTAATAGTAGTATGTGATTGTGGACCTTTTTTTATTTTTATTCAGCTAGTAAATTTTTTTATAGTACATGAAATTAGTGATTACTATTATACTTAATATCCTTACAAAAATTAATTAGTTTGATTTTAAAATAAAAATACACATCATATCCATTTAAATTTTTCAAGTATATGTGACATTGAAAAAGTTATATCCAAACTTGTTATACAATTATCATAACAAAATGTGCTAAGTTAATTATTAATAGAAATATCTAGTGGATAATTTAAGTTGAATAATATAAGGATAAAAAAATAACCAAAAAGTAATTTAAAAAAGCAAAGCAAAATACACGTCCTTTTTGTCATTTTACATTAATCGGTTACCCCAATAGCTAGTTGTACCGAACACTCGCTAATTTAAAACACTAGTTTCACAACTAACCACTAACCACTAAGTATGTAACGACTAACGACTAGTAAAGCAACTAACGACTTGTTCAACAGACTAACCACTACTAAAACAGACTAACTTTACCGAACACAGACCTAAGTGTTTGACGTAGTGATTAGAGTTTTAGGCGGTGTTTTCCAAAAGTTACTCAAAGTAACTTTTTCAAAAACACTACCTAGTGTTTGCACATAATTTCCAAAATTCTCCTTTTTTATTTTCTAAAAACGTTTATCAATTATGTCCTTTTAAGTCATTTTATACAAATTTGCTACTTAAACAACTACTATTACCGAACACACTTATCTCAAATCACTAGTTAAACATCTAACCAATAATCACTAGTCGAGTAACAACTAATCACTAATAAAACAGACTAACAGGTGCTAAAATAACTAACCAATACTAAAACAACTAATTTTACCGAACACACCCAAAATCATTACCTAGTGTTTGCCCGTATATTTCCAACACTCTCCTTTCTATTTTCTAAAAACTTCTATCAATCGTGTCTTTTAAGTCATTTTATATAAATCTCTTGTTTAAACAGACTAATATTGCCAAACACACTTATCTTAAATCACTAGTTGAACATCTAACCACTAACCACTAGTCAATGACGACTAATCACTAATAAAACAATTAACAATTAATAAAACAGTTAATCACTATTGAAACAACTAATTTTACTTGAATACGCCCCAAGTCTCTTTTGTCTTGTTTGATTTCTTTTGATTTTACATATATTATGATTTGATATAAAATAATTAATAAAAACCTTAACTTTAAACTAGGTATGTCAAAAATATTATGAATAGTATAATAATCTGTAATTTATATAAAATTTTTCTATAATATGCCCTAGGGGCACATGTTAAGTAGTAATTAATGCATTTATCTTTATGGAAAATCTCACCTAATATTCAATATAAATAAAAATTTAAAAAATTAGATGTTATTATAATTATATTAAATACGATCTCTTTTCATCCTAAAAGTACCCTTTCCCATCATATGCATTCGATCGACCATCGGCCCATTCCTCCGCCACTTGTTGGATTTTACGGTTGCTCTGCATCGAGAAATATTTTCCGATGGTGAAGTCGCCGTAATAATCGAGAAAAACCCTAAATAATAGGTCATATTAAACCTTTTGGGGAAGGGATTCAAATTTCCGGCATGTCGTGGCCGAGAAGGAAAAAAGAGGTAGGAAAGAGTGATCGGAGATGCTAAAACCATGGAACCATCACAAAAGGGGTGGTGTGTGAGGCTCATTTGCCGCCTAACCGGTACACATTAGACGTGTGGTCGCTACCCTTTTACTCGTCCTTCACCGATCTAATCATTGACGGTGGTCGTGTGAACCGACATGGCGTGAAACGAAGGCTATGGCCTTGTCTTTGTGGCGAGGGAGGCAATGTTTTTAAATGATGAGGTAAATTATCGAGTTTTCAATGGCGGTGGGTTTTACTAGAAATTAACAATGGAGGAAGTCAAGGGAGAGGGAAAGAGAGGTGGCCAGAGCAAAGGAGCGAGAGAAAAAGGTGTGTATTTTTGGGAAAAGTATTGTGCAGCCATGGAGTAGAAAGAAGTGAGAAGATGAAGAGGAGAGAAAACGTGGAGAGGTTAGAGGAAGGGGTGGGTGGGAGGTGAATTGGAAAAAGTAAAAATAAATACATTGAATGCTAGGTGAAAGTTTCTATAAAAAAATAAATGGGTTTATTACTGTTTAACATGGGCCTTAGGGCACATTATAGAAAAATCCATTTATATAAACTTACATATCTACAATATATTGATTTCATAGTTATTTTAAATTTAAAAAAAAAGAATAATTAAGCCTATTTCTTTCGTTCAAATATTTTACTTTCATGATTTACATAAGTAATCATACATCTTCAACCCCCACCCCCTTCTCATACCCCAATCCATCCATTCTCTCACATCAAACAACAAAAACCAAAGAAAGTAGTCGTTGAGGGGGGAATATGACTTGTTCCATTGTGTTTGCCACTCCCTTCCTAGCCACTCTACTAATTGCCCCCTCCTTTGCCAACTTCCATGATAAGTTTGATATCACTTGGGGAGACGGGCGAGCCAAGATCCTTGACAATGGGGATCTCCTTACCCTCTCCCTTGACCAGGCCTCTAGATCGGGGTTTCAGTCTAAGAATGAGTACCTCTTTGGTGGGATAGATATGCAGTTGAAGTTGGTCCGTGGTAACTCTGCTGGTACAGTAACTGCTTATTATTTGTCTTCCATGGGGGACACTCATGGATGAGATAGACTTTGAGTTCCTGGGGAATGTCTCTGGGGAGCCTTACATCCTACACGCTAATGTGTTTGTTCAAGGGAAGGGCAACCGGGAGCAGTAATCAGGGCTACATTTTCCTAATAGGGAATTCAAGGGCACATTCAATCAATAACAGACCTCAAAATGGCCGTACTTAAAACCAGGTTCGATATTTTATCAATCTTTTATGCCCTGTTATTACCAATAGGCAAATGCAAAAATTGACTCGTACCCTATTCCCCAGTCTAAAAAATCAAAAACCTGAGGTTAGACCCTAAATAAGGCGAACAAGTTACTGACCCCCATATCAAATCCTCATAGAACTTCCCAGCAATCTTAGCTGCATTTCTTAAATAGTTATTAGACAAATCTAGAACAGAAACAAATATAACCAACCCAAAATCCTATCCAACCTCTGTTTCACCAAAGAGTTCTAATCCCTTTGGCCAAAGTTGAACCACCCCTTTGCTAAGTCTACCTAATACATACAGCAAAAATGTGATGCAAGTTATAAGTTATTGGGTGATAAACCTTAAATTATGGTGAGGAAGAATCGCTTGTCGAATAGAAGATAATGAGCCATCAGCAGCAACAAGCAAATCGCCTAGGACTTGTACAGTTTCACCAGTCTGAAGAACCTTGGCATTCACAGTGATCGAAGACTTGTCGTCAGCAATGTGGAAAGAGGAGAAGTGGTGATCCCATAAGAAGATGGTTTGGGCTGGCAATGAGGCGAGAAGAAGGTCATGAAGATCAGCCCAGTGAGCCGCTTTGAAGTTCCTTGTCAATGTCCAACTGATCTTTTTCTCTACATCTGTTGCTTGATTCTGGATCAACACAAATTTTACTACAATAAACAGCTCAATATCAAACCAAGAATCAACATTTTTGTTTAGACTGAAGGGAGCCAAAAAGACGAACGTAAACTAGATTTGAATGCAGGTATCAAGTCTTAGCACATTGGAAGGCTTTTTTTTTGGGGGGGTTACTAAGAGTGTGCTCTTATCAACTTATTCTCTAACTATCAATTCCTTCTTGTTCCCAAGATTTTCAATCATCCATCGTCTCAGCTCCAATGCAGGTTGGTTGTTTTTTCTCCATTTTATTAGAGGTCTGATCCAAGAAGGATTAGAAAGAAGTAGAGGAAACAAGCTGAGGATTGTATGGATGCCAATAGTTGTTAGATTGTAGTCCTTGGAGTATTATGCATTGTACTCCCGAACCACATGTCAATAGATGTTTAGACAAAAGTCAAAAATCGGGCAAAGTTTTAGAGAATAAAAAGAAAAGAAAAGGTAGTTCTAGTTCATAGGAGTACTTTACTAGGTAGTGGATGGATTACAATGAAATTTTCAGTTGAAGAGACCCAGGTGGCTGGGCTAGCCCATTGAGTTTGTCTCTTTGATCTTGTTGTTTTGTTATAATGTATGACCTATTGACTAACAAAAAAAATTCCAATGCAGGTAGATTTCAATATAAGTAACTTCTTTTATTGGTGTAAAAGTAACTTTTTTGATATGTTTCTATTGTTCAAATCTAGTTGTTGCTCAAGGTTAGCTTTCACTCCAGCGCACTATGCAAAGTTTAGCCACATAAGATTAAAATTGAGTTAGTTGACTTTCACTCATGAGCATCAAGCCATCAATCAGCAATACAGAACTCATTACCACTTAATTATATTTCCCAATAATGATAATATTCAGCTCATCATTTTAAATTAATAATAATTTCCTGATTGTTGGAATAATAATTTCCTAATATCTCCTAAGAATGATTCCCTAGCTTGTATATATGCTCTCAAGGCGTGGCTAAAAAGTTGAAAACTACCCAGAGAAATTTCCTGTGCGGCTCTTTAATGATCTTAAGTTTCATCTTGTAAGATGGGACACTGTGAAGCAACCAGTGACTGAAGGGGGCCGGCTTAGGTATTAGGAATTTGGGGCTCTTTAATGAGGCTTTTTGGGTAAGTGATTATCGAGATTAATGAAAGAGAATAACAATCTACAGCTGAGAATGGATTCAGTTGGTCTCCTTCGTTACCAAATGAGACAAAAATGGTCATAGCGTATGGAGGCATATAGCTAAAAGTTGGGAGAGATTTTCTCATCACGTTTGTTTCGAGGTTGGTGAAGGATCCACCATTTATTTTTGGCATGATCGGTCGTGTGATGAGGCTCCTTTGAGAGAGCTCTTCCCTAGTCTTTTTGTTCTGGCAGGGGATAGAGATGCACCCGTGGATAATTATCGTGGGTAGTCTCTGGCTTTAATGTTTGGTTGTCACTTTTTGTGCCTGATGGCTTTGTAGAAGATGACACAGCGGTAAGCTTTTTTAACAAGCTTACGGACGCCAAACTAAGGGAACCTCCAAATGATATGGTGAGATGAAACTTGAATTCTAAGGGGATTTCTCGGTTAGATCCTATTATTTGGAGCTACTACATTTGAAGTTTCGATCCCTACAGTCTCATTTGAATGGAGGTTTCCCTTCTATGTTCATTTGGAAGTCGTTAGCCCCATTAAAGGTGTCTTTTTTTGGTTTGGGAGGCTACGCATGGGAGTATTTTGACTCATGATAACTTATAAAAAAGGGAAACATCTGGGTTTAGACGCTTAGTGCAAAGGGGATAGTGAACCAACGGATCGCTTATTGCTTCACTGCCCTTTTGCTAGGGCTCTCCGGGAACTCGCCTTTAGTTGCTTGGGTATCTCTCGGGTGGCTTCCAATTCCATCCGGAATAATCTTCTAGCTTGGGAGGATTTCTTTAGAACGTAAGTGAAGGAAAAGAAGGCTGACATGATTTTACCTCATGTGATTTAGTATTTGGAGAAAGAGAAATAAAAGAGCTTTTGAGGGTGTCGAAAATATTCGTCGGCGCTTAAAGGATGACTTCATCAAGACTATTTTTATTCGGAGAATGGGAAGTTATGCTCTTCCTCGTTTAAGACGGCCGATTTTGAGGATAGTATGTATTTTGGCTGTGTATAGTCTCTCAAAATAGATACTTTTCCCTAAACAAATAAAAATATACATGCTCAATGCGTCTTAATTCATTAAACTGGGACAATCCCACTTCCTATATTCCAAGACTAATCAACACCGATCATCACTAATCAGTAATAACCTACTCATGATAAATTGAAAAGATTAAACGAGGCCTAAAAGGCAAGAATATCATGATCATCTCGGATATCCAAATATGTTAGACATAAACCAAACGAGGATCCGGATACGAATCCGGATGTTATGATTAGACCGAAAGCGACCAGAAATGAAATGAATACTTGCAAATTTAGAGTTACCTGATCAATTGAAAGGGGCAAAGTGAAACTGGAAAGAGAATTCGAATCTCCAACCCATGAAATTGAAAGGTATTTTAAAATCATTTTTGCAGTACACCACGCTCACATATATACTCTTGCAAAGAAATTATTGCTTGCTTCAACTGTCTTAATTAATAGTGTCTCTAAAGATATTTCTTGCCTGGTAAAAAAATTATTGGTCATTGTCTTGTCAAATAAGTCGAGCAACTAAAATGTGTTGTTTTAAACCTATCATAAGTATATCATTAATGTGACATTCAGTTGAATGTGATACAATTAACCGACCCAATTTAAATATAATCTCTGCTAAAGTTACAAGTGATGCACCAATTTTTAATTGAGCAGTACATCAGGAATGTGAGAAAAGAAAGGCACATTCTTCTGCTGCAATTCGTAACAATCTTCAACACTAACTTTTCTGACATCGAAAGGCTCGCGGTCAGGGAGACTAAGCCCTTGTTTAGTCCAGCCCATTCGCCGAGCGTGGAGCACCTGCTTGGCTACAACCGGCAACCGGACCGACTGGTACTCTTCCAGGGCAGATTTCAAATTCCCCACCCCCACTTCTCGAGGCATTTGCCCAGAACTCCAGCATCAAGTATTGACATGTTAGTGCTTCTGAGGCAATGTGGAGTTGTGGGGTGAGCTGCATCTCCTACTAGTACAACATTGTCCCAGGAAAGCCGGTTTAGAGGGTCGGAGTCGTATATCGCGTTCACAAAGGGTTCGGGTGTCGCTTTTATGAGTTGGGCTAGCTCAGGCAGCCAACTGAGCACTGCATCTTCCTTCATCTTCTTGATTGAATCCTCGCTCACTTTCATTGTCACTGAATTCCCCTAAAAGAGCATTGCCTATTTTATTAGTTCATAGAACTAGCTTGTATCTTATTACCCAACCCAATCGAATTAGAATACCCAGTTTTTATCCGAATCTGAATTCACCGACTGATACTGATTTCTTTCTCCTTTTTTTTCCATTTTTTTCTTTTTGGTAACAAGATTATTGGACTCATTTAGACCTAACATGTCATCAATTTTAGGACTAGCATAAAAACAACCCAAGTTAAATGACATATTTCCTAGTCGTATTTCAAACCGACATCCAGAAGGCAGAACAAAGTTCTATTGGTAACTTAGAATAATGGAGAATGAGACAGCTGCTTCACCTTCATTTCAGGCTCAGGTTGATTGACATACCAAAGCCAATTCATCCTCTTGTTTAGCAGCTCATAAAGGACACAATGTGCTTGTGGTCCAAGTTCAAAGTATAGGCATCTTCCAAGATCAGGATATGCCCTTCGAATGCCTTGAATGGTCTCCGAATCCTCATTCCCACTGAAATTGAGAACCCCTCTCCATGCACAGTATCCTGCATACCTGTCATAGAATTCATATCATCTCAACTGAAGCAAGTAACATGGCAGGGTCGTGTTATGAAACTAGGATAAACACATGCATACCATATTATCTGATCCAAATGAGTTGAATCAAAGCCGAAATTAGATAAACCTCATTTGACACGAATGTAAATTGATCCGCTCATAACCCAACTGACCCAAAATGTGCCAGATTGGCACTGATTTTTGCATTTTTCTTCACAATTTTCCACATAAATAAGCTCACAAAAAATTACAAGTAAAGGTCAGAGTAAGCTAGGCTAAATTGTGCCAGAGTTGCAATACAAACCATAGAACCCGATTCAATATTTCCTCAACCTGTTCGTTCCTTACAGGAAATGGGCAAGCGGAAAAATTAACTAATACCCAATTCCTTAAGCTAACAATGTGAATAGAGAGCTGAGACATATTCCAAATAAGGCAACCTAGTTTTGACCAAGCCTACTTGACAACATTAGCCACGCTTAACATTTCATCATTACATTCTAATCCGAATGGCCAAACACGAACAACCAGTTTGCCTTGTCTAGCAAATGTGTAGCAATGATCATGATTAGTAGTTTGACGTGAGGGAGAAACCTTAATTTATGGTGTGGAAGAAATGTATGTCGAATAGACGACAAACAGCCATCAGCGGCAACAAGCAAATCCCCTACTAGTTGTACAATTTCACCAGTTTGAAGAACTTCGGCATTCACAGTGACTGAAGCCTTGTCGTCAGCAATGTGGAAAGAGGTGAAGTGATGACCCCATAAGAACGTGACTTGGGATGGCAATGAGCCTAGCAGAAGAGCATGAAGATCGGTCCAGTGAGCAGCTCTGAAGTTGAATTCCTCATCCCTTGTTATTGTCCAACTGATCTTTTTCTCTACATCAGTTGCTTGATTCTGAATCAAAAGCAATTATACCAGAATAAAACAGCTCAATAAGAAACTCAAAACCTTTATTCATGAGACTAAATCCAATGTTGTTCATGAGACACATATAGAGCTAACAATCCGCTCATTTGATTCGGTTCAAAACCAGCACTAACAAGAAACTCAACACTAGAGACTAAATCAAAAGTAATTATTCATGAAACTCATTAAAGAAATGATTATGTATTTATGTTGCTCAAAACTGATTTGTTGATTGAAATTACACTGCATTACATCAATGTGGAAAAGCCATATATAAGCGTAACAATTGAATCATTCAGTACAGTTTCAGGCTGAATTACTTTCAGATTAGATTGACTTTGATTCACTAAATTCTTAGTCCTATAAGTTCGCCTTGCAAAAACAATAAATTAGAAAATAATGTCAAGTTCAGTTAGGTTCGACTGAGGTCAAATTTGACTTCAATTCATGAAAAAAACCAGGTCAAATTTCACTTTGGGTCAACTTTGTGTTAACTATTTCCAGTGTTGGGTTGAATCATGTACATATGAGTATTGCTATAATCAACAAATAGTTTTTTGCTGAATTAGATATTTCTTACAATAACATCACATGTAGTTCATTCATTAGGAACAACATTGGGTTCATTCATCACATGTAGTTCATTCATTCAATTCCATCAACTTCGTGTTAACTATTTCATTCATCACAGGTATTTCATATTTCGTTCCAAAACATCAGTAAATATAGCTTTAATTTTTCATTTCTGATATAATCGAAATAGTAAGCAGACAATGGATCTTTGATGTTCTTCTGATCTACTGCGGGACTCAGACCAACACAATCTAGTGCTGTTATTTAACTCCAAACCCGTGGGTAACCAAAGGGAAGAAGCTGATGACAAACACCCACTTTGTGAGTTTTTCAGACTCGCTACCCCATCTTTTATTCCAAGGTAGGAGTATAGTTAAACTCAACTATCTACATCAATCAAACACCATCACCATAAACAACAATCCAGAAAATTATTAAAAGCATCAATCATTAAAAAAGGGTTTTGGAATGAAAATAATATGAACTTTTTCAAGGCATTCCCAAAAATAATTCAAACCTTTAGTAGACACTATTTAACTATTTCATATAACACAACCGAGTTAAAAAGTCATATTATTTTTTATATACCTACAAATTTCATATTAGTCCAGTCCAAAATCCTACACAGAAAATCAGTGACTACCAGTTCTAAGGTCCTAAATAGAAGATCAGAACCTCAGCAAAATCCAAGGATATCATATGAATGTAGGTTCACCAAGGGGTTCCCCCTGTCAAACAGGGACTTGGATCCTTTACAGCTCATCCAATGCGGATTCGATCATCCCTGGCCCGACCCATAAAATCTTATCTAAACAGAATTTTCCGCAAAAAGAAACTTTTACAGAAGAGAGTTTCTCAGACAGTCGATCCATTGATATCACAAAGGCATAGCCACTTCGAGGTGGGACTCAAAGCTCAAGACTACACCCTTCAACCAAGTGAAATACCCATCATCGATTCTCTCAAAGTTCAATTCACAAAATGACAAATTGATGATACAAGCTCAGAGTATACAGAACAGCTTTTCTATCAAGAATTTTCTGAAGCAGAACTGGCATTTGGAAGCTGCGAATTTCATCATCATTGCTCATTAATGTCGAAATTTCAAATTTTGGATTATTAAAAAAAAATTAAATCAAAACCGAAAAGATCGGCTCATATCAAGAAATTCAACCATTTTTAAATCCTATGCTTCATTGAATGAATCTCAGAAGCGCGGATAATCAAGTAATCATTGCCGGAGATGGAAAAATTCAAGAAATTTAGGCGAAAAATTATGGCGGATATTTTTAGAGGCACAACAATAGAGTAGTGTGAACCTCCACGTTAACACCGCCAGATTAAGTCTATGCCTCCATGACTAGACTTCAATTGAGTTGAAAAATCAAGAAAAGCCTAAAGGTGTTTCGAGGCAAAAACGCAAAATAATTGGATTCAAAGATGAAAAAAATATAGCCATTGACTTTGACACAGATTAACCAGTAGAAAAGAAGGTACAAACAGGCTAAACTGCAACACGAACGGCGCGTAAATTTGGCACGAGCGTTGGGGCTTTCATCATCTTCATCGTTTTCGGTTCAGAGAAGCCCGGGGTGCATCGTGCGAATTTCCAGATTGGATCAGAGAGAGAGAGAGAGAGGGGGAGGAAGGGGAGCAGCCATAGCCGAAAGCTTGGGGAGAACAAAATGAAGGTGAGAGAGAAAGGGAGGGAGAATTGAGGGATGAGGGATGAGGGATGAGGGATGAGGGATGGAATTTATATATGGACACCGGCTGAACTAACCCAACCCCTTGGAAACCCTAATTTATCAATACACTGCTGTTTTTCTTTTCGTAAAACATTTAAAATTGGTTAACAATAAACACTTTCCAGTAAGCTGGAATAGCTCAGTTGGTTAGAGCGTGTGGCTGTTAACCACAAGGTCGGAGGTTCAAGCCCTCCTTCTAGCGGTTTTTTGTTTTTCCATTCCGCAATTAATTGTGAAGTTTAATTCAATTTTTTTCCTTCAGTAATTAATTGTGAACTTTAATTCAATTTAATTCAAAATTTCCACCGAACTAATTATTTAAATTTGTCCGACTCAAAATAATCACATCTCAATATGAGTTTTTTATCAGAATTTTAAATTGATATGTAATAAAATTAATGAATAAAGAGCGAGTGAAGGAGAGAGGAGAGCGAAATTACTTGGTCAATTGAGAGGGGCATGGAGGCGTTGTCGAGAGGGGCAGAAGAAGAAGAATCTCCAGCTCGAAGCCATGAATGGATGAGGTTGGAGGATAACGGGTCAAGGCCAAGCCCGGCTCCCGTCGGGCTTCCCGTAGTCGGCCCGGAAGATTTCTCGACCACCACCACTTCCCAACCCGCGCCAGTTAGAGCGTGGGCGCACGACGCCCCTGCTATGCTCCCTCCCACCACTATTGCCTTCACCTTCCTCTCCATATCTCTCTCTCTCTCTCTCTCTCTACTCTCTCTATGACAGAAGGTCGACTCGGGCAATTTGTGGTCACGAAAAGTACAAATTAAAACCTTTAAGCCGATCTATTAAATTTAATTTTAAAAATGATTGAAATTAATCTTTAAAATAATTCCAGTTTGTTTCAAATAAATATTAGATTTAACTAAGGTGAAATAAAACAAAATTATGAATGAAATTAGAAGATTGAAATAATGTTCGATTTTTAACATTGTTTATTTGGTTGATATATATATATATATATATATATATATATATATATATATATATATATATATATATATATATATATATATATATATATATATATAGGGAGGGTTCATATGAGAACCCCTTCTTATGAGAACTTATCATCCGAATCGTTCAAATTTAATCTAACGGTTACGATATAAGGAAGATATTAAAATCATTCATACTTTAATTTAGGCAAAAATTATTAAAATTTTCAATCCTCCTTCTTCCCTCCGACCTCGCTCGCTCTCCGGTTTATCCCCTTCCTCTAACCTTTGCCATCTCTCTACCCTCTCTACCTTCAAAAATCGCCGGCCACCACCTCGCGAGCCACGTCGCCAGCCACCTCGCTCTGTCACCGCAGCACCGGAACCCAATCGCCGGCCGCACCCGCCTCTCGCTCGCTCGCTGCAATTCGCCGACGTCTAACTCTCACCGGCCACCTCGTCGGCCACCTCCCACAACACGGAACCCAATCGCCGGCTACCACCTGCAATTCACCGACCACCATAGCACCGGAAAGTCTCCCCAACCTCCTGTGATTTGGTCGTTGCCCCTCTCTCTCTTTCCACTGCAGCGCTCCTTCTCTCACCGCAATTCGCCCGTCACTACCTCGGTCGCTGCCCATGTCTACTCCCCGACCACCACTTCACCAACCACCGCGCCAACCACCATACCACCACCGGAGACCCGGAGCCGTGGAACCCAAATCGCCAACTCTCTCTCGAATCTAGGGTTTGTTATATTCTCTATATTAAATTTCGTTTAATTTCAATTGAAATTTCTGTTTTATAATTAGAATCACAATTTGGAGTTGTTCTTGGATTTCGTTTGGATTTATGTGATTTACGAGTGTAGGATTTATGAGATTATTGAATTAGAATCTCCCCAAAACAAATGCAACAATTGAACATGAAATTGTTCTTGGATTTCGTTTGATGCATATCTGTTCTTGGATTTGGGGTTGAAATTGATGCATTTGCTGTTGTCAAATGCTTGTTCTATATCTTTATCTTTCCCTATTGTCGAAATTGGACATTGCGGCTACTACTATATGAGCTGTAATTGTTGATGTGGTTGCATGTCCGGCATCAACAGTGTTGTTCGGACCTTGGATTCGAGCATTATCAACCACAACCTACTATTCACGCAAAGTTGAGTGAAACGTCTGCGAGCACATTACTAACTAAATTAAACTTTTCCCTATTCGTGCAAAATTATTTGATCATGCTAAGGTAGAGCACTTCATGAAAGGAGAAGAATCTTAATTCCTATGATGCATTTGTCGATCTAGATTTTGGAAACTCAAATATCGGGGTTGATTTTATATGTCCTCAATATCTCAAAAATCTAAGTGAAAGCTTGTTTCCATTGCCTACTCGAAGACTTTTGCTTGATAGAAGCCTTTAATTTTTGTTGATAGAAGCCTGAGATGTTTTTAATGCTTCAGCAGTACTATCTACTCGAAGGCAACTTTTGGCTTTAACAAAAATCGATGATGGTTGTTGGAGCTAGTTCAATTGCCTCTATTTATTGTCTCTAGTTGCATTGCCTGTCTTGTTGGTATTGTCTTAGTGTGAGTTGATATGATTGTTGGATTGTGTCAAATTGTGTTTGATTATTGGAATTGAAACAATGAGATTTACATAGTCCATTAGCTCAATTGGTAGAGCATTTGTGTTCGTACACAAAATATGTGGGTTCAAATCCCACATGGGCTAATGAACCATAAGCACAAAACATAGGCACAAAAACTCTAAGAAAGAACCATAAGCACAAAAGTTGACAAAGAGAAGGAAGGACAAAGACTTCTCGATCATGTATAGAAAGAAAAATCATGATTCACTTTTCACAAATTATCTTAAAAAAGATTCACCTTTCACAATATAATTAAAATGTCAAAGTACATAAGATTGCATGACTTGGTAACACGAACAGATGACTCTAAAAGCGAGCAACCCGAAACATGATTCGCTTTGCATTTGTAGCTCCTAAACTTAGGCCGCATGAAAGTTCAGCTGTAAAAGCTCTTCCAAGACTCAGCCAAACACTACACTCAAATTAACAAGGACACTATCTTTATATAACGGACATATGTGCTAAATGAAATCCCATAAAACTATAATCCAGTTTTTGTCTCAAAGTAAAAACAACACTAATACAAAGTTCTAATAAAGTAGATTCTTAAAACAATTCTCCAACTTGACATAAGCCTATAATAGCTTCTAATCCCTACATCTAAAACTAGTTGCCGCCATGATCACGTTGCTCCCAAAACGCCGCCTCGCCGCCACAAACATATGTCTTCCCAAACTAGGTGCTGCAACTTCAAGAAAATAAATAATTACCAATGCTCGAGTTAGTGATTTCAGTTGAAAGAAGTTATAAATATACGATATAAAAATTTAAAAATACCATAGCTAAGTCGACCCTTTTAAAGGACAATTTCGGTTATCGTGATTTGCTTGTTGTCCACAAGTTTTACAAAGTCTCCTTCTCTTTTGCGCCTCTAATGCTTGTTCTTTTCCACCTTTGATTCGCTTACCACCACCCTTAGTGTTTGATTGCTTTGGAGGAAGGATCTCAACTTGTTGTGGAGCACTTGAGCCAATAAAAGACTCTAACTCTTGTGTCTTACTTTCGCTTTCACTGCCTTTTAACTCCATCAATTGTTTAGTGACATTTGAAATTCCCTTCAAAGCTAAAGTAAGCAATTCGGGGTTCCTACATGCAACTTCCACACAACTCATGGACTTCATCCAAATATCAGAAATCAACTTATCTTCAACATTCATCCGAGAACAACCCTCCAAAACATTACCATCCACATCGAAAATAGGTTTGGTTCTTGCCATCTTTGTCCATCTCGCTCAAGATGTAGTAAGTGGGAAGCTCATGCACTTTTGCCTTCAAAATACATAATATATGACGACAAGGAATACCTTCACATTCAAACATTTTACATGAACAATGTGCCACATGATCTACCGGGGTTATAAATAATTTCTCTATTCTTGCAACCTTTTTGCTACTATCCGAAACAATTATCAAGAAACCTTCCTCAATCTCCTTTTTATCCTCAATCTCACAATCCATGCAAGCTACCCATAACTCATCTTGAAATCTATAAAAATTTGAGTAAGTATAGATTTTAGCTGCATGACTCTCCAAATCCCTATTTGTAATCAATTCGGGTAATGAATTACATGTATCATTATCTGCTTTTGATCGACGATGTCTTTGCAAATCAATAGCACTTTCCCAACACATCCAAAACTCCACCAAACTTAGATGTGGATTTGTAAAGTTGCTAAA
Organism: Talinum fruticosum; assembly: GCA_021018815.1. NCBI lineage: Eukaryota > Viridiplantae > Streptophyta > Magnoliopsida > Caryophyllales > Talinaceae > Talinum > Talinum fruticosum. Next base: position 8,721,596 of record JAITYX010000006.1, on the reverse strand, counting down.
AAATTATTTTCACTTTCGGATCTAGAAGTTGTCCTCAACACTGCTCCTAAAAACAAATCCCTAAAATAAGCCGGAATCCACATCTCACGAATTCGAAACATTTGAGACAACCATTCATTATTTGCTAACCCAAAATCCATAATTATATATTGCCAAATGGTTTCAAATTCAACTGGTGTCACTAAATTGTAAACACATGACTTAAACCGAGTATTGAAATCAACATTACTATTCAATATGCGGACAACCTTTTCGAAAGCTTCCTCATGATATGCCATATACAAAATCTATGAGTAGATGTATCAAAAACCTATTGTATCGCTAGTTTCATTGCAGGATCTTGATCGGTTATAATACACACCTGGTTTTTGATTACACATTGCATCTAAGAACTTTTCAAATAACCATTTGAATGACTCGGCTTTTCATCCCCTAAGAATGCGACCCCAAATGTCACACAAAGCCTATGGTTATCAAGACCGAGTGAAAGGAGCAAATATCATCTTGTATCTGTTTGTGTCAAATGTTGTGTCAAATGAAACAACATCTCCATATAATGCATAATTTCTCCTAGATATCCCATCGGCCCAAAACACATACTTCAACCGTTGATCATCATCCAACTCATATGCAAAATAGAATGATTGATTGAGCTCCTTTTTCCTTTTGAGGTTTTCAACAAACATGTGAGCATCGGAATCCTTTAAATAAGCTTTTAAGTCTCTCTGAAAATTTTTAAGTGCTTCTTTTGAGCATCCAACATGTTCAAAACCACCTGTTTGTTCTTTCATGAGACGGTGGGCTTTACTAGGACCAATATTAGCACGGGTAAATGATTTAAACAAGGTCCTATGCACACTTTTCACCCTAGAGTTTGATATTAACATGTGACGTTTTCTAGGAGTGGCAAGCAAATGCGTATGACCTTCATAAAATCTGTACAAAACATATTTACCATCTTCGATCCTTTTAAACCCAACCATAGCATTACATCCCTCCCTTGTTAACTTTCTTTTACGAACCTTCTCTTTCCCTTTGGTTTTAGCACTTGTGGAACTTTCTATAAAACATTGTTTTGAACAAACAAAGTACTTGAATAGTTCAATTCCTTGTTTCTTTTTACAAGATGACTTACGAACACTAAATCCAACTTCATGAGCATAAGTTTTGTGAAACTTCTCACAATGTTCCAAGTTGTCGAATATCATACCTTCTTTTGGAATCAATGTTTCCTCACATGTCGGCACCCACTCTTTCAATACTCTCGTCGGGCTCTCGAAATTTTCGGATTCGTTATGTTCATCCACCTCCTCATTAATAGTATCTATCAATTCCTACATATATTGTAAAAGCAAAATATTAATGCAAAATTCAGATTTATTCTACTTCTACTCAACCATATTTGAAACAATTAATAGGAGGATTCAATAACATGATCATTAGGTCCTAAAACAACTATCATTAGGATTCAAACCTTATCGACCACAACTAACGAAGGTGAAAGAATGCTTAAACCCGGAAATGTGTTTGACCTAAGGATGTTAAAAGCTTCGTCGGAAATGCAACTGTCATCGGAGACAATAGAAGGTGTCCGATCCAATGACATCGTAGCTTACGAGATGGAGAGAGAGAGGAGCGGCGAGCGAATCGAGACGGATGGAGAGGCGGCACGCTACGGTGGTCGGCGATTGGGTTCGGTCGTTGTGTGGGCCGGCGGGAGGTGGCCGGTTAGGTGGTGGCCGGCGAATTTTGGCCGGTCGGGGAGGTGGCCGGCAGAGAAGGGGGAGAGATGAGAGCACCTGCCGCACTCTACGGTGGTGGGCGATTGGGTTCGGTCGTTGTGGTGGCCGGCGGGAGGTGGCCGGTCGAGTGGTGGCCGGCGAATTTTGGCCGGTCGGGGAGGTGGCCGGCGAGAGAAGGGAGAGAGATGAGAGCACCGGCGTGAGATTAAAGCGTTGTTTTTCCGAATTAAAGCGTTGTTAATGCTTTTAAGGCCTCCCTAAATCGGGACCGTTGGATTTAATTTGGACGGTTGAGATGAAAAGTTCTCAAATTAGGAATAGTTCTCATTTTTAGGGAGGTTCTCATATGAACCCTTCCCTATATATATATATATATATATAGCGCTCGTAAAATTTCGTCCGATCCGATTACCCAAATTTGTCCGATCCGAAAAAATCGGGTTTGGGTATGATTTTTTGTCGAAATTTCAAATTCGAACATAAAATTTTCATATTTATATTGTCCGAACCCGATTTTAATCCAAATTTACGCTTGTCCGGATTGTCCGACCTTAAAACTCGGGTATTAGACAAAAAACTTCGCCGGTGATCAACCCGATTTCGACCTGAACCCGAATTTACGCCAACACTATTACTCCCTATAAATATTTGTTTGGTTTATTGAAGATATAGATAAATTTAAAACATAAAGTTATAAACTTACGTAAAATAAATTTAGGGGTTAGCTAGAGTAATTAAATTTCTCTATCCGTCTTATATTTATTTGTCAAAAGTATTCAAATTTGCAGTCGTTTAATATTATCAAACTTTTATATTTCAAAAATCTAATAGCGAATTTATAATTCAAACAAATGTTATAAAAATAGATTTTTACATCCCTACCCCTCGTAGTATACGATAATCATTTTTCTATCCATATAGTATGAAAAATGATTTTGAGCCTCCCACCATTACTAGGATATTATAAGTATACTTAAATTTGGTGAAAAGTTTACCAAAGTATTTAAAAGATCAAAATACCCTCAAATAATTCAACCCCGCCACATTCAACATGCCTTTAATTTTTTTTAAATTCACTAGATTTTAGGGGAAAAAAACTTGAAGCTCTCTCATGGCATGGGTCCTCTCTCTCTTCCTCTTCGTCATCTTCTTCTGCCCATTAAATCAAATAAATTCAAAATAAAATAAAAGGTATATTGAGTGTGGTGAGATTGAGTTATTTGAAGATATTTTGGTCCTTTAAATAATCTGGTCAACTTGTTCATCCAAATTTAACTACACTTGTAATGTGAGGGGATTTCAAAATTATTTTTCATATTATATGGGTAGAAAAATGATTATCATATATTATGAGTGATATGGATGTTAAAAATCGGTTATAAAATAAATCCATTTATACTAATTTTCTTACATTCTTATATATAGGGGTGAGAAAAAATCGAAACCGGTTAACCAAATCGAAAAATGGCAAAATCGAATTGATTTTTTTGTTAACTAGACCCGTTTAAAAATTCGGTAAACCTATATTCCGTTAACTATTTTATCAAGTTCTAGTTACGGTTCACAATTTTGAAATCGACAGTTAATCAAATCGACGTGAATATTTTTTTTGTTTGTGAAATTTTAAGTAATAGCGGGCACTTGCAACTGCATTTTAGCATGGACTAAGATTAAGGCCTTGTTCGCCAACCGAGCGAGTTTGAGTAGCGAGATAAGCTGTTTTGTTGGCGAATAGTTATTTAGTTAGCTAATAACTGTTAGATTTTAATTGTTAGCTGATAACTATCAATTGAGCAGTTAAATAAATGTGTTTGATAAATTTAGTAGTTGAGTTAATGGACTATTGTAAATTGATATAAAATAATATAAATAATATGCTTAAATATAAATTAATAAAGGGTATTTTGTCAAAAAAATATATAAAACACTACTTCTAAATATAAAAAATTAATGTTATAGATTTTTTAAAAACATTAATTAAAACGCTATAAATACTATTCTAATTAAAAATTATTCCAAATATTATTACCGAACAGACCTAATTAGTTTGCATCTTCTTAACTACCGCCTGCCCCTGTAGAAGTCCTTCTCAATCTCTAGTTGATGATTGGGTTGGGCCATGGCCTAGCCCACTTCAGCTCGACTTGTGATTTGTTCTTCTCCTCCATTGCTAGCATAGCACGTCCCTCAAACTGTAACCTCTCAGACTTTCAGTCTCTTTCCTCTTCTCGTAAGCCATTTCTGGGTACATAAATAAACTTGAGCTGGTTTTTTGGCATATCAGAGAGAGAGAGAGAGAGAGAGAGAGAGAGAGAGAGAGGGAGAGGGAGGATGAAACAATTGGCGATTTCACTGGATGGTGTAAGAGAAAAGAACCTATTGCAGCTGAAGAAGCTCAACGTGGTTCTATTCCCTTTTCGCTACACTGACAAGTTTTATTCCGACGCTCTTGCCTCTGGTGAATTCACTAAATTAGGTATCTCTTCAATCTCCTTTCCAAATTCTAACATCTGGGTTTCGTTCGACAATTGTTTTGTATTGGGTTTACATGGAATTACATTGTGCTTTTTGGTTCAGTTGAGTTAGGGCATCGGGTCTGGGCGTTTTCCTTTTGGGCTGTTAATTCAATTCTATCCCAAAAAAAAAAAAAAAAGATAGTTATTCAATGGAATTAGATTTTGTTGGTGGTTATCATATGCTTGTTCTTTTATTGCACAACAGAAACATACATCCCACTGTGAGTTTTGAGTAGAATTATATACTGTGACAGTTTATATGGATGTTAGATTCCCTGGACCCAACTATAGTGTTTTTAGCAAATAAAGAGGTAGTTCATTTGTGAGACATTTTGCTCAGTGTTTAAGGAGGAATGAGTGTCCATTATCCAGAAGGGTAATATGCTGGTAAGTTGCCCAGGGTTCACAAATTCATGGGGCATATTTGATTATTAGCTTTTGGCAACACATATTGCATACAAAACGGTGTTTTTTGATAGTTTCTGTTGGTATAAATGGACCCGTAGAAGGAAATTCCCCCAAATTCTGGGAACTTCAGATGACGGTGTACTACAGAGTGATGCTGCAGAACGACTGTATAATTATTTGCTTTTCTTAGGGTAATAAGGATTGGGAAAAGGGAGAAGAAGAGGGTTTTTGGAGGGGAGAGAAGAATTAGAGAGGGAAGAGGAAGATTTAGAACATTAGAGAAAAGGAAACTAGCATCCTAGTGCTTGATTTGTATTCATTGCATATTTTGTCTTCGATGGTAACCTAGGACACATAAGCTATTTATAAGACTATGACTTGGGGAGCAAGGTATAAGACTATGACTTGGGGAGCAAGCTAGGAGACTTTATGACTTGAACCTAAACCTACCCTAAATAGCATAGGAAACTAAATATTATTAGAATACTCTAAATAACCCTATTTAGACTCTTTTAAAATACCTTATAATGTTCTATGAAAATCAAAATACAACAAATTTCCTAATACCAAAATATATCCCAAATTCTTAATCTTGGCTTTCTTTCCTTTATTCTTCATCTCTATCATAATGGCTATAAAGGGAAATGAAACTTGGAGTGGGAAAGGTGGGTGGAGAATCTGCTGTATTATTGATACGGTGAAATGTTCTAGTCACTGTGTCACTAAATTGTGACGCTAGTAGGTTGCTGATATGGGACTATTTGGCTTTGGGAAAGAAGTTGAAACCGTATAAGGACATTGTGAGGGGTCTTAGATGAAAATACGCAATATCTATTTAGGGACCGCATGTTAAGGGTTTGTGGTCATCAATGGAGTTCATAGGGCAAAACTATCCTGCTGAGAAAACAAAAGTTTGATCTTTACTGAGGATATTCTGAGTGATGTTCTTCAATGATAACTGAAGTGAGCAGAAGATATTATATGGAGAGAGCTATGTTTGTTGAGAGTGGATATGAGGCCACAATTTAGTGTTGGAGAATTTTAATGAGCAAAATATAGAGCATCTCATTAACAACTTTATGTAGAAACTAATAATGTGAACATATTTCTCTTGGAATATCATCTAGGAGACATGAATACACTTTATCAGAACATCAGCATTTTCATTCTAATGAATAAATACATTCAATTAACAAGTACAACATGAATATTGGAGAGAATTATACAACTATGTAGATTTATTTATATAGATAGACATAGTGATTAGAGAGTGTGGTAACAGTAAGAACTAGAGATAGACAAAAACTTTGGGTGCTTTCTGAAGAGGGAAATCCAATTTGTCTTCTTGAGGCCCACATCTTGACTTATATGTATAATATATAGATAGTTTTCGTTTGTTTAAATCCCGAAACCCGGGTGTCTTGCTGAGATGCATAGTTTGTTTTTTCAGTTAGCTGTCATTTGCCATGTTATCTTCTAAGAAAAATACAGAACCCAAGTTTTAAGAAGCAGAAGGATAGGTACAGGGAGCAAACACACTGCCTTTGTCGGCATAACAGCCACAACTCATAATGAATTTGTTTGTGTTTGCATTTTTGTTCGTCTCTTTGGTCCTTTTTTTCCTAGTCGACTACTCCTTGAAGTAGCTGATGAGGTTTGTGTCTGTGAATTGTGTTTCAAGATATGGGTGAATAGAAGATGTCTATTTTTCGCCAAAGATAAATCAAAATGTGTCAGGAATCCCTACAACTATATCATACATTGATTTATAAAAAGGCACTTGCAGCCTTGTGCTTGTATATTGTATCAATAATGTCTATGTATGTTGCTATTGGCTATCTGCAATATTCATTGTGAATTTGTGTTCCAATCTCCAGCATACTACAGTGACATATGTGTTGGAGCCATTGCTTGCCGCCTTGAAAAGAAGGATCCTGGAGCTGTTCGTGTTTGCATCATGACTTTGGGCGTTTTGGCACCCTATCGTGGATTAGGGATTGGTGAGTACTTATTCCATAATATCCCTCCCATCATGCTTCATGAAGCTGCTGCTGCGCTTTACTTCTTTGTTGTAGAGCGGTACATAGAAGAGCCGGACCCGTCCATATTGAAGTCCAATAGGACTAGTCTCTCTATAATATAATGGCAGAGATAAAGCTGTTTACATTGACACCCCCTGGTTCAACCCAAAAACCCCCAGGTGAGGAACTGCGTGTTAATTTGGTTTACTATCTCTTGCTTCTAGCTTCAGTTTTGACCAACTGGATCTATTTGTCCTCTAAATTTCAACAGTCAACTGAAAATTTTAGACCGGAAAATTTCCAGGCAAATGAAATGATCAAAAGCCAAGTTAACACGCAGGCACGAAGGAATGACTGCTTATAAATGTTGTGATTGAACATCTTTTGTGAAGTCTTGATGGTACATTTTGATGGATTGTGGATATTTTCTCTGGGTATATATATGCAGGGACGAAGCTCTTGAACCATGTCCTTGAGCTGTGCTTGAAGCAGAACATCTCTGAGATTTACTTGCATGTTCAGACCAACAACGAGGAGGCCATCAATTTTTACAAGAAATTCGGGTTCCAAGTCACAGAAACCATTCAGAATTATTACAAAAACATCACCCCTCCTGACTGCTATGTAGTGAGCAAGCACCTTCAAGCTCAGCCCAAGAAATGAGATTCTTCTTCTGATTATTTTGAGATTCTGAAAAGGAAGGTTTTGAGGTTTAGAATGCTGTTATAATCTGAGAGCAGGTTGTTGTATTACTGAGCATATTGTCAATGGTAGCATTTTTTAATCATCTCTTCATACTGTTAACTTTTGTGTATTCTTTCATGGGTTAAAATCCAAAAACACAGATGCTAAAGCTACTAGCTGTATTCGGAAGTCGTCTTTTTGTGTTCTACATATTGTATTTCTTTTTGAAGGCTTTGCCCAACTAATGATCGGGAAAAAATATAGCTGATGTGACAGCTACTGTTTCCCATATTCTTCGTGATCAATGAAGAGTTAATCAGATCTTATGCAAATTGTCCAACTATGTGTTGGAAAAAGCTTCAAAGAATAGTAAGAGAGAGAGAAAATGTTCTTGAACACTTGCTTATTGTCCCACATTGGAATTTTGCAACCATTTCCTTGGGTTTATATACCTCACTCTCAGACAGGCTGTTAGAAAGCTTGGTAGGGGAGAGACTTTATGCATTATGCCACACGCTCACGTGCGCAAGGGTTCGAATTTAATTTGGGTTTATTTTTATAATCAAATCTAATTCTAATTTATTTCTGCAAGTGTCCGTTACTATGCTTATTGCCGAGAATCTTGGACTGAAATATTATTTTCAGCTTGCTTGAAATCTTCCCTTTCTTTAGCTTTTTATTCTTCTCTTGCCCGTTTTTCTATCTAGGTCTCCCTTTTATAAATTGTGGCTTCCTTCTCTCAGTTGAAACACACAGAAAAAATCACATAAAAAACTCCATCCTATCAAAAAAAAAGTTATGGGTTATTGTTCGAGATTCCTCACTGTTGTTTGTTCCACTACGCCGTTCGGACAGCCTTGCTTTGTATCCCTGTAGATCGATTGCTCATGAGTCCCCGGTGTACTTGCGTAGGGGAGCAAATTCGGTTTTACGGCATTGGATCACTACGCCACGACTATCAAATAAGTTTGTTAATTTTAGTAATTAGTCGCACCTCGTATTATTTTTCTTACAATCTAGAACCAAAATTTTCTTTACTTGTTGTGGCTAATAGCTAGATTAACGAACATGTTTGCTTGCTATGTGTTTGCTCGATATGCCTAAAGCTGGATGGTCAAAATTATCGGATGTGGTCCGATAAGTTAGAATTTTTACTTGCTCAATTTGGGATTGATTATTGTCTTCAATCATCCGAACTTCCTTAGGGTAGTAGTAGAAATTTTGAACGAGACAATAAGACATGTCGTGGATTGCTATTGCATTATATGACTGATTCCCTTTACCGGATTTATAAGAAAACTAATGCTAAGGAAATTTGGGAGGCTCTTGAGTCTAAGTATGGAATTGATAAAGCGGGTAATAAGAAATATGCTTGTAGTAGGTGGCTATCTTTTAAGATGAGTGATGATAAACTTGTTTTGGAACAAGTTCATGAGTATGAGAATTTATATGCTTGAAATTTTAGGCTGAGGGTATGACAATCTGTGATATTTTTCAAGCGAATTGTTTATTGGATAAACTGCCCCTTCCTGGACAAACTATGTGAGCTCCATGAAACATAAAGAAAATGACTTTTCCTTAAAAGAACTTATCACCCATATCACAATTGAGGAACAGAACCGGATTCAATCGAACGGAAAGAATCTGGTTCATTCTTCCTCTGCTGCTAATATGGTGGAATCGAACAATGGTTATAAGTTTGACAAGACTAAGGCTATCTCCAATGGGAGCAACTCCAAGGAGTTTATCCCATATGCGAGGAAAGAGAAAATTAAAAAAAAAAGTGGGGTGGGGCTGAGGTGGAGCAACTCCAAGGGAGTTTCTCCATGGAGAAACTCCTTGGAGCAATCGGCCAAGGGGGAAAAAGGAGGAGAGAGAGGGAAAAAGAAGAGAGAGAAGGAAAAGAGGGAGAGAGAGGAACTGTGCACGTGAGACACAGCCCTGCCTAAACCGTGCACGTGAGACATAGCCCCAGCTGGGCTGTGTTTGGCGCGTGCTTCTCATGCGCGCGGAGGGAGGCGGCTGGCCGGACAAGCGGGCCCCACACGTTGTGCAAGTGGGCTTTTTTTAATTTTCATATGCTTTTTCTTTTTTTTGATTTATTAATACAATAATTATATTCATAAAATTTTTCATGTGGGACTCATTTATAATATAAATTATTATGGAGCAACTCACATGAGTTGCTACCATTGACAATAGGTAATAAAAGGGAGCAACTCCCTTGCTCGTGTAGCACTTGGAGCAACTCAAAGGGAGTTGCTACCATTGTAGATAGCCTAAGAGACCTAAGGGAAATGGACCAAAGCAGTTTCACAGGAAGGGGCGGAACTCCAACAAGTTCAAAGGACAAGGATCAAACCGCAATAAATTTGAAGGGAAGTTTTCGCTATGGGAAGTATGGTCATCCGAGCAAAGGAGTGCGAGAGAGGGATTTGGGCTGCCGATAACAAATCCAAACAGAACAAACCTCGAGGCCAACCTCACTCGAAGATGTTATCGTTATCTGTAGTTTCTAAGATAAACATGGTAAGCAACACTCGTTGAATGGGTGGTTGATTTTGGATCCATTCGACACATTTGCACCTACAGAGACACTGTATGTAAGTTACGAAAAGGCTCTTGAAGGTGAATGTGTTTTTATGGGTAATGCTACTTCGTTCCTTTCCTTGGTAAAGGAAAAAATTATTTAAAACTAACTTATGGAAAAACTCTTACACTCCAAAATGTATTTTATGTCCCAAAAGTTAGATAGAACCTCATTTCTGCTGGTCTTCTAACCAATGCTAGAATTAAAGTAGTTCTTAATTATGGAAAAATTGTACTCACAAAAAATGGTGAATATGTGGGGAAAGGGTTTTAGTAATGGGGGTTGTTGTTCTTAATATTATTTCGAGAATAAGATGAATACTACATTGCTTATATTACTAAGTCTATCTCTTTATGGCATGCTAGACTAGGTCATGTAAACATAGTTTCCTTCAAAAGACTAAAACAACTTAATTTAATTCCTTCGTTCAGCAATTGTGACTTTAACAAATGTGAAATTTGTGTAGAAGCTAAATATCCTAAGAAGCCTTTTAATAAAGTTGAGACTCGGACCTCTGCATTATTAGAGCTTATCCACAGATGACTTAGGTGACTTCAAAAACACCGTGAGTAGGGGTAGGAAGAAATATTATATCACCTTCGTTGATGACTACTCTAGGTTCACTATGGTGTATCTTTTGAGTAGTAAAGATGAGACAAAAGAAAAGTTTAAACTTTATAAAGTAGAAGTAGAAAATCAATTGGACCGTAAAATTAAAAGGGTTAGGTCCGATAGAGGAGGGAATATGACACCACCTCTCTTAAGACCTTTTGTGGAGAACAAGCTATTATTCATGAAACTACTTCCCTTATGCTCCTCAACAAAATGGTATAGTAGAAAGGAAAAATAGAACTCTTAAAGAACTGATGAATGCTATGCTTATTAGTTTGGGGATGCCTTCTAATATGTGGGGGAAGCTATTCTTTATGCTTGTTATGTGCTTAATAGAGTACCCCATAAAAAAATTGACAAGACTCCTTTTGAGTTGTGGAGGGGCTTTCCTCCTAACTTGAACCACATTAAAGTTTGGGGTTGTTTGGCAAAGATTGGTCTTCCTGATTTTCGGAGAAATAAAACTATTAATGCTATTTTTATTAGCCATGCTCATAATAGTGCTTGCTTATAGATTTATTTTGAAAGACGGTCCTAATTTTGGGGTTGTTAAAGAATATAGAGATGCAGAGTTCTTTGAGCATATTTTTCCTATGAAAGTTGTAAATGACTTGTTTGCCTTCTATTCCTGTTCATAATGTTGCTTCTTCTAGTAATGTAGATTTAGAACTTAGGAGGAGTAAGAGAGCTAGAACTGAAACTAGTTTTGGACATGATTTTGTGACTTCCTTCTTAGTTGTGGCCAACATACTAGATGAACATATTGTGAATGTATATCTTATAAAAGAGGATCATAAGACTTATCGAGAAGCAATTAAGTCCAAAACTCTAGTTTTTGGAAAGAGGCCATTAATAGTGAACTAGAGTCTCTTATGAGTAATGAGACTTGGATCCTAACAGACCTTCCCGAGAGGATGTAAGGCACTTAGGAGTAAATGGGTATTTAAAACAAAATTAAGAGCTTATGGGATCATAGATAAGTTTAAAGCTAGACTTGTGGCTTAAAATTTTAACCAAAAGAAGGGTATAGACTACTTTGATACCTATTCTCCTGTGACCAAGGTTGCCACTATTCGTGCTTTAATTGCTATTGCCTCCATACATAATCTTGTTATTCATCAAATGAATGTCAAAATAGCATTTCTAAATGGTGACCTCGTGGAAGAGATATACATGAAGCAACCAGAATGTTTTATGATTCCTGGTCGGGAACATAAGTTATGCAAGCTTGTAAAATCTCTTTATGGATTGAAACAAGCACCAAAGAAATGGTATGAAAATTTTGACTCTACCCTTACTTCTAATGGTTTTCATGTCGATGATTCCGATGCATGTGTATATTCCCAAATCAATGAGCATGGTTGTGTTATTATTTACCTCTATGTGGATGACATGCTTATTTTTTGAACAAACTTAGATGTTGTGGTATCTACAAAATCCTTTTTGAGTTCATGCTTTGACATGAAAGATCTCGGAGAGGCGAGACGTTATTCTTGGTATTAAAGCTGATTAGGATAAAATAGGGTATAAGCCTTAATCAAGCTCACTATGTTGAAAAAATCCTTAAGAAATTTGGACACTTTGACAAGTGCTCGTTGTGTGGACCCCTTATGATCCTAATATTCATTTGAAAAAGAATAAAAGCATTGTTGTGTCTTAAAGTGAGTATGCAAAAATTATTGGTAGTGTAATTATTCTAATGAACTACACTCGTCCAAATATAGCCTATGCAATGAGTAAATTGAGTCGTTATACTCATAATCCCAATAGTGATCATTGGAATGCCCTAATTAGATTATTGAGATATTTAAAAGGGACTATTAACAAGGGTTTGCATTTTACTTCATTTCTTTATGTGTTAGAAGGCTATTGTGATGCCAACTGGGTTTCGATAATGATGAAATTAATTCAACCAGTGGCTATGAGTTTACATTAGTAGGTAGTGCTGTATATTGGAAATCTTCCAAGCAAACTTGCATTGTTAAATCCATGATGGAATATGAGTTTATTGCTTTAGAATTGACAGGTCAAGAGGCGGAGGGGCTACGAGGCCTCCGGCGGACATTCTATTGTAGGGAAGCCAACTCCATTGGTTTCCATGCATTGTGACTCACAAGCAGTTGTATGAGTGGCTAACAACCACGCCTACAATGGGAAGATGAGACACATTCGTCTTCGGCACAAGATCGTGAGGAATTTGAGTAGAGATAATGTGATATCACTCGAGTATGTAAAATCTGAAAGGAATCTTGCTGATCCTTTCACCAAAGGCCTTTGTAGAAATGTAGTGTCTGGCGTCGGCACAAGGAACGAGGTCGAAGCCCATCGAGTGAGTGAATCGTGATGGATACCCATCTTGGACAAAGATTCCATGTTCAATGAGTCAAACTAAATCACGAAATAACTCAAAATATTTTGCACTACAACCCATTCCTATAAATAAAGTGTTGTAGTATTTTCTTTTTACTGTCAATTGTATTGAGGATGAATCACTTGATTCTTAATGAGTCCGTGGCCTTTATGGTGGTGCATGACAAGTATGCACTTGATGGAACTCACCTATGTGAATGTGGGGGTTGTCGCTCGCCCCTATGAAAGTTTTTTGGGCTAAAAACTTTCTAGAGCGTTCACGAAAATTCAGGCATGACGTAGGGCGGCTAACGTGTCTATATTTCGCGAGGAACTCAAATTTTATGAGAAAATGAGTGTACACGATCTGTTCTATACAATCACCGCATGCGGTACAAGATTGATCCACCCTAATGGATGTAAGATAGACCCGTAAACACTAGGTACCGATTCAAATCTAAAAGACATCAATATATTTACATTTTCTCTTCGTTACCCGAACTTTCCTTTCTTGTCTGTTTTTCCTTCCTTTGCTTTCTTTAAATCATGTGGGGTATTGTTGAAAAAAGCTTCAAAGAATAGTGAGAAAGAGAGAGAGAAAATGTTCTTGAACACTTATTGTCCCACATTGAATTTTTGCAACCTTTGCCTTGGGTTTATGTACCTCACTCTCCTTTGGACTCGAAGAAAGCTTGTAGAGGGAGAGACTCTACTCCTAGAAAGTTTGGTAGAGGAATTTTGCAACCTTTGCCTTGGGTTTATATACTCTAGAAAGCTTGGACTCCTAGAAACCTTTGTCTTATTTGACTATATTTTTAGTCAAATCCGATTCTAATTTATTTCGATAGATCAAATTTTATTTACGGCAAGTGTTCGTTACTATGCTTATTGTCGTGAATCTTTGACTCGAAATCAATTGATTTCAGCTTGCATATTTTCAGCTTGCTTGATCTCCTCCCTTTCTTTAGCCTTTTATTCTTCTCTTACCCGTTTTTCTGTCTCGGCCTCCCTCTATAAATTGTGGCTTCTTTCTCTCGGTTGAGACATACATAAAAATTCACGAAAAAAACTCCATCGTCTCAAAAAAAGTTATGGGTTATTGTTAGAGGTTCCTCACTCGTTGTTCGCTCCAATACGTCGTTCGAACAACTCACTGTGTATCCCTGGAGATCGATTGCTCATGAGTCCCCGGTGTACCGCGTAGGAGAGCAAATTCGGTTTTAGGACAGTGGATCATCACGCCACGGCTATTAGATAAGTTTGTTAATTTTAATCATTAGTCACACCTCGTATTATTTTTTTACACTATGATCTGAATAAGTTGTAAGTCACCATTTTTTTTTTTTTTCGAAATATCATTCTAGTAATATACAACTTTTTTTATATATAATTTTTTTAAAAGATGTATAAAAGAACCTTTGACGGTCAATATAATAATACAAAACAAACTATAATATAAATTCGGTTGTATAAACTTATCATGTATGTGATATTTTGGCTTAATACCCTTTATTCAAAAAAAAAAAAAAAAAGAGGATCCTAAATTATAATTTTTTTTTTATCAAGGTTATAATAAAAGTCCAATAGCGGCTGGAGTTTACGTACTGGAAACGGAAATTTCAATTTTTGACTGTTAAGTGGTTCATTTTAGACGTCAGATGTCAACAATGGCGGAATGATCTAACGGTCCCAAACGAAAACCACAGCACCCATTCAACCTTTTCCGTTTCATACAAAATACAATCGATCATTCATCCCTCCATTTTCAATTCGTTGTAAACCCTCGAAAGACAGTACCCAGATCGAGATTTATAGAAATTAGAGAGAGAATTTTGGGTTAAAAGGATGTTGCTAAGTTCACCTGTTCCCGGTGCTCAATCTCTCTCCTTTCATCCCAAATCCTTCGATGGACGTCCAAGGCCTGTCCACTTCTCCTTACCCTTGTCTCGCTTCAGGGCTTCTGCTGATATCCCCGATTATCTCTCCGCCGATTGGTACTTTTTAATTTTGTTGTTGATAATCTTTTAGGCTTTAAGTAATTTGATTCGCTGAACTTGAAGTGGGTTTTGCCCAACTGCTTTTTACCAGTTTGTAGAATTTGAATTCCCTAAACTTTGACAAAGTTGTGTGATTTTGATTGCTAAATTTGATTGCCCAATTAAGTATAACCCTAAAATCCATGTTGCATCTCTATAGTATAGAGTAGCCAATTATAATATTAAAATAGATTTCGTGTAGACTATGCCCAAAATTAAAACCCAGCGGCTTTGCTCTGATAACAGGGATCAGATAACAGTTTTCAAGGACCATTTTCCCTTTTCTTTAAGGCTCTATTTGATTATAAGAAAATAGATTGAAAAGAAAATTTAACTGGAAAAAAGTGACGAGGAAAAAAGTTAAGGAAATTTTTTTTTCCTTGTGTTTGATTCAAGGAAAAATAGAGAAAAAGAATTATAATCATTTTATAACCTTTTACCCATCCACCACATTGTCATGAAGAGAAGAGAGAAAATATTTAATAGCATTGATTAATTGAGAGAGAGAGAAAATTTTTAATGACAATACTTAATAGAATTTTCTCTCTTTTGTCCATTTTCTCTTTTTGTGAAATTTTTCTTCCATTTTCCTCTCATTTTTTGAAGGAAAATATCGTTGATCAAATTGACAAAATTTTCCATGAGTTTTTCCATCGAACTTTTTTCTCTCCTTTTTTCTTCAATTCAAACAAGGGAAATAAATTCATTTTCCACATTTTTTTCTTTCTTTCTAATTTTCTTAGAATCAAATAGAACCTAAATCTTATTTGAAGTGTTGAAGTGACATATTTATTCAACAGTCCCATAAACACGAAAGTACTTGGGTAACAAAATCTTGATTAAGAGCTTGAATAACATAAATTGAAATGAAATAATGATGGGAGGATAGTGGACAATTTGGGTATCCATTTGGTTGGGATTATTGAGTATGATGTTTAAGTTATAATACTGTAATAGTATTCTTCATTATAATTCATTAGGCCACAGATGAATAAACTCAACCAAAGCTTCGTCTTATGGATTCAACATGGTGTCTACGACTCTATGTTGCAGAAACTAGATAGATTAAGCCTCCTTTGATTGGTTCGATTGTAGTCATGAATCATCATCATTCTTCGTAGTTTCACAAAATGAGGCGTAAATTGGCAGAAAGCCAAAGCTGAGGCATGTTACCCCTCTTTGACGTTTCTTGTTTTGATTTGAGCTATGTACATGTTAAAATTTCAGGTTCTTTTAGTTTTTTAAACTGATATGTCAGGCCAGGGTCTAGGAGTCCTTGTTCCCAAATGAGAATGGAAGAGAGATGTGCTGCTAGCATTGAATTAGGACTGCCGACCTTGTTTTTCCCTTCCCACTATGCCATTGCTGGAAATATCATTGTCTTCCTTTAGTTCTTTTATGACAACAGAACTAGTGTCCTCGAAAAGAAACCTAGTCAATGCACGCATATAAGGGAGGAAAGAAGAGTGACAAAAACTAGGTAAAAGGCTTCCTTGGTAGGGTCGCTCATGTGACTGCTGGATAACGACAAAATCTTATTTAGGGCCGATGTCCTTCTAGCCACCTGATTTGTATTGACGCTTAACTTAGATTCTTTTGAGATTTGTTCTTTCTTCTCTTTTCTCCCACGTTGATCCTTCTTAACCTCCTCAATGAGGCATCCAGATGTCTTGTCTTAACATGCTCAAACCTGTACATCTTATTTCATGCGTCTAATCATCAATCAGTTCTGATCTGATACTTTTCTTGATCCTCTTTTCTGACTATGAGATCACTAACATCTTCTTGTACTCACGTCAGTAGCCTTCATATCCATCATTCTGTGCTTCTGGAAACATGGATAATGCTACATATGTTGTCTGCATAATCCAATTTCTTCTCTTCTGATCTTGGTAGTAGAGTGAAGGTAAGAACGGATGAATCTTAAAAGGCGGCATTTAGTGTTTTATTTTAGGCAAGTGCCTATTTTTTAGTTCTACTCTTGATCCTCATCCCAGCTTTCCTGTGAATTCTGGCTGAATTTTGACCTGTTGAGCTCGTCCCAGATCACCTTCAGATTTGAAATGTTGTGCCCTAGTTTCTCCTCTCAGTAATGATATTGTGTGTTTGCAGGCTTGAATCTCGCAAAAAGAGACCTTTTGGTCCAAGTTTAAATGTAATTTTCTGTCTGTCAGTCTCCTTTCTGTTGTTTTATTTCAGCTTCCTATTATAGCATCTAGTTTAATCTACTTTATAGTTTAGTGCAGAGGAAGCTATTAGCTGCCAGCTTGATGCACTGAAGTACAATGATCAACCACATCAAGACTATGGGATTGAGGTCATGTATAGGGTATAGTTGCTGTAAACTCTGATTCTCTTGATGCTTTTCCTTTACTTGGTTCTGTGACTGACAAGTTTTCTGTTTTCTATCGAACAGTTTGCTGGCTTTGATCCTTTTGAGAGGTCCACATATTTTGGACCACACTTTGATTTGGGGCAGGTCTGTGGATCTCTTGTCTAAATATTTGATTCTGGACCAAAGATTCACCATAGTAATCACCAGCAATTTCTTTGGTTGCATCTCCTGCAGTTTGAACGCTTCAGGCGAATTTTTCACCATTCAAGTTACCGGGTTTTGCTCGGTCATAAGGAAAGGAAAATATTAAGCAGCTTGTGGGTTAAGGAGGTAATACTTGTCATCCCTGAGTAGTGGGAAATGGGACTGATGATTTCATCTCTGGTATTTGCCATTGCAGGTCCTGTGAACTGTTGTTGTTGGGCATAAATAGCCGCTAAAATCATTGATTATTGTGCACAGAATCGCTTCAAGCAACGAGTTTGGGTGCGAGGAACTCGTCCAGCAGAAGAAGAGATATTTGAATTTACTATGGTTCAGGTAAGTTATCTGGTGTCCTTTATATAAACAGGTGTCATATGGAACTACAGATCCATTTAATATTCAGTTACTGGTAATCCTTTATGTTAGGGACTTAGGCTATAGATATAATGATCAAATATCTGTTTTCTTCTGTGATGCTGTTACTGTGCTCCAAAATGCAGTTTGCAGTTGTTTTTCAGGTTGGAAAGAATTTTGATTTTTGTTTAAATAATTGTAGCTTTGTAGGGCAAAGGAAAGCGCCTTCAACATTGAACAGAATCAGTTATTCGCTTATTCCCAATTTTAGTGATATGGATGTGACAATTGGGAGGGATATGAGGGTAGCTGTGGGAAATAGAACGTTATTAAAGTGCTGAGAGTTTGAAATCCCGCTGTCTTAATATGTTGAAAAGAGATGAAATTGATTTCCAAACAGAGGAAAAAGGTGCCATATTAGTATCTGACATAAGTAGTTGAGCAGTTTACCAAAATGATTCATTAGATGTGACTCTTCATCCTGGAATAAATGGATGGACAAAATGTTCCCCAAATTGTCCTATACTTGCTTTGCATTCGTTCTAGATTAAGGTCAATGGCAACAACTTGTCTATAAATTTAGGAACACCGTCATGTACCTCAACTTTGCTTGACTCACCTTCTATCAGGGAGGGGTGGGATTTGAATTTTGAACCCCCATTAAGGGCAATTTTTCTTTTTTGGTGACTTTGCCTCCCCTCTTTCCTTCCAAGCCATTTCTCACTGGGTGCTGTCATGAGTGTTGGCCTGATAGTTTCCCTGAATAGACCATCTGACCATCCCCTGCTCCATGAAAGGACCATCAAATGCGCCGGGGGTGGGTGGGGAGGCTACACCTTCCCTAGGAACATTGAGGGTGCTTCAGTGGACTGGCAGCCTCGTAGAGTAGGTTGGTATCTTTGCTTAGGGCCAAAAGAATACTACTGTATGAGTCATGTGAAGAGTCATGTTATATATTGGCTTTTCCCTTGTTGGCTTTAAAGTTAACAAGGCTTGAACTGTATCTTTATCTCACAAATTCAATACTGAATGAATAATTTGCAGAAGCTTGGTGGTTGTTGGGATGGTTATTGGCTCACGGAATCTCTCCATCATGACGGAGACAGCTTCTCGGGTGGTATGGCTTACTGAATCTCCTCTCCAATTATACTGTAGGCATCGCTGCAAATTCAAAGCTCAATAGCTCGTGAAGATGGCATCATGTCCTTGTCCTACTTCATAATCTTTGTACATATGAGTATACGAATGGTCTGCTTGTTTCAACCAAGTGATGTTTGTAAATGACAACCCTTGTGTATAGCCATTGGTATTGGCTAGTTCCTCTTGCTTCATTCCGACCCCATTCTATGCAAATAACAATTTATTGTAGCTTAGTTTTGCTAATTTTATAACTACTACAATGATTGTAATACGTTTTAGTAAAATCACATTTTAAATTAGTAGAACATTCCATGGGCGATAAGGCAAAGTTTGATACTTTGCCTTCAGGTATGATTTCACAAAATTTCACAATATTGAAATTTAAAATTTTTTAATAGTTGAGATCAAGGATGAGACCTCTATCCGGTTTCAATATTTACTTAAATCTAGTGTTCACGTTGGATAAAGTTAATTGAATCGGGTAAGTCTTTAACTTTATAATAATATCTTTTATATGGTGCCCAGATCTAAAAATTTTATTTATAGATGTTATTATACGAGTGTGATAAGATTCAAAATTTTTAGAATTTAATTTAAAAAAAAATTCAATTAATTATTAATCATGTCAGCTAGACAATACGGAGAAAAAAATAATTAAATTTAATCAAATTAAATACAAACTTAAAAAAATAAAAATAATTAAATCAGACCATACTGAATACAAATTCTCATCAAATTTTAATTGAATCAAATATTTTTTTAAAAATTAAATATAAAAAATATTAGGTAGTTTTTCGCTCAAAAAATTCGTACTGTCATCAATCAGAACACATAATTTTTAGGCGGTGAATATTCCCGTCCTCTTGGGGTTCCTCCCTCCCGTGACAGCCCTCCCACTTCCGTCATCTCGGAAGCACGGAGAAATGTTATATCGCCCCTCCTCTTTCTCTCTCCACCGCATCGCCACCGCCATGTCCGCTCGACCTCCGGTACCTCCACCACTCTATCTCTCTCTTTCTTCTCTCTCTCTTTCTCCTTGACTTTCCTCTTCTCTTTCTCTCTCATCGCAGTTCAGAGGTAGCCGAGGCCAGAGGAGCTTCTCGGACCACCGAGTCGTCTCCGGGGAATCTCACTTTCAGTCCGTTCGCGACGCCAACTTATCTCTCCAGAACCGCCATGGCAGAAACGACGGCAACTACATGAACAACAACATGAACAACGGTGATGGCAATGTCAATGATTATCGGAGAGTTTACTACTCTTATGACAATCAGAATAACAGTGGTAGTAATAGTGCTAGGAACTATAACGGCGGCTTCCGTTCCCAGCCTCAGCTTCAGTCTTATAGACCTAGAACGCCCTTCCATGGCCGCCCTAATCAAGCCGCGGCTAGGCCTAGACCTGCTGATTATCGGATTTGGGAGTTCGCCAAGCAGCCCCCGCCTCCTCGCTCTGGTCTTTCTTTCCTATCTCTTTAATTTCAGTAAAATGATGATGAATGTGAATTGCCCTTTTTGTTTTGTTTTCTGGGGTTTGACTTTTTGGGTTGAGGAGGAGGAGGTAAGGCGAACCGAGTGTGTCATGAAGTAATGCATTTGTTAACGAAATAATTTGAATTTCTAAAGCTGTTTATATTCTTTTGGTAGGGTCTTTGGAGTTTTAACTGTTAGGTTTTTCTGTTGTAATTGATTGGAGATATTAGTGATTTTACCATTTGATGCAATAATGTCAAGTTCTGATCTTTTTATGAAAAGAAATGAGCTAGCTTCAGATTATTTCAACCATTGTTTTTTGGGATGCAGTGATAGATTAGATACGACTGCCATAGCAAGTTGATTATTTCAAGCTTCGGAAGTTTTATGATCTGTTGTAAAAATTGATCATAGTATTACTCAAGAAACTGGGATTTTCATTGACTTTGTTAATTTTTCTCTTTGTTTTCCGATCACCAATTATGCATGTGTTTAGAGAGTGGGTTTTATGTGAATGCTACGCTGGTGCTTGTGCCAATATCTTTCCCATGTTGACATGTTTGTCTACTACTAGGGCCACTTTGCCGGCTTATTTTTATCTTGGATTCTGAAACTTATGGCATTTTTCATGTTATTGACTGCAATGTTCTTTAACTTGATTGGAGTAGGAATGGAAATGTTTGGAGATTTTTGTGATCAATGCTAACTTTCCTTAATCAATCGGATATTTTGCAGAGCGGTTCGTCATTCTCTCATATAATATGCTTGCGGATTACCTAGCCAACAATCATCGGGCACTTTACTGGCATATTCCACGCCGGTTTATGAGTTGGGATTGGCGGAAGAGGAGCATACTTTTTGAGCTTGGATTGTGGTCGGCAGACATAATGTGCTTCCAGGTTTTTTTTTTTTCTCTTCATCAACTCTTCTTGGTCAGTTGTTGCATTTACGTTCGACGGGAGTTATTTCCTGTGGCAATTTCCTTGATATGCTTGAACGGCTGTCAATTCCTCTTGTCCCCATGTCCCTTTTATTTCTTTGTTGTCTTTTATTTCCTCATGGTTCCCATTCCAATTGCTATCACTTTGGATATCCCATGCATTATGAATCAACCAGGCATTTCTTTGTACGAACTTTGAAATTCTTGATGTCATGATTTGGCTGTGATGAACTACAATCCCTGGCCTTGTTGTCATCTTGTGTTTCATCATTTTTGTTATTTCTTTTCCCTTTTGCTTTTAGATTTGAGGCCAAGAACTCTGTCCTTTGATTTTCAGGAGGTTGACAAATTCCATGAGTTAGAGGAGGATTTGAAACTACGGGGATACAGTGGTATTTGGAAGGTTGTGACAAAGATAACTTCGCCATTTGCTTTATGACTAATGTAACTTTATGAGGTGCTTTTGCTTGCTCTTTCAAGTTTACCACCTTGATATATAATAGAGAGAAGTATCATATATTCGGTAGACTATGATTGTGAAAAGACTTATCTGCTCATAAATGGTCTTGCATTGTAAGATAAAGTATCTTTCTTTTTAGGGGTGTTACTGCTGAGGGAGGGAAGTTAGTAATATGAATTTGTCTAAGTGTCAAACATGATATGAGGATTATAATTCTCAAAATTGTGTATCGGGTGTACTCTTCTACTCCTCTATTTATTTAAATTGCCGATAAGGAAAGCCACTTGATCTAGTGACATGGGAGACAGATTAGGTTCAAATCCCACTCATCATAGGCTATACCCCTTGTTGCCTCCTCCCCCAATCAGCTTCTTACTCTTCATGGCCATGTGGCCCTGGCCTTGCTTTAAAAAAACAAAGGATTTGAAGTGCTTATATTGTCAATAGTTGCGTTCCTTAATTCCTTCTATATGATAGTGATTTACCAATTACCAAATATCTCAGATGCGAACTGGCGAGCCGATTGATGGGTGTGCTATCTTTTGGCGAGCATCAAGGTAGGGGACATTTCGAAGCATAGGTGTCTAGACCCTTTTACTTCTGTACATTAATTGTGCCCTTTTTCCTGCCTTCTTACCAACCTTCTGTTCTTCAAAATCAAGTGTATCATTGGGAGGAATATTTTTTGACATTTGTTTGAAAATCATGGGTTAGATTCAAGTTGGTATATGAGGAGTGCATTCAATTCAATAAACTTGGAATGAGGGATAATGTTGCACAAGTTTCTGTGCTAGAGGTATGTCGAACATCTTTGATTTTAATTTTTCAACTTTTTATTCTTTTGACGTTTCCTTGGACAAGTGCTCCAGTAAGCTCTCAGAGCATAAAAATTTTCATTTTCACCATCCTGGTCTTTGTAAGAAAATATATTTGACATTGATATTGTTTTTGCTCTATAGTCGCTCGTTCAGAATCAGACTCACAAGAAGCCAGCACTATCAGAAAGGTAATGCTTGCTTACTATTCTTTTGAGAAAAAAAGTTTCTGATTCCTAGGTGATACCTTAGTGGTGTTTTGTATTTGGGCTTAGGCATGAAATAAGGCATTTTAATTACTGTGAACTCCCTGGCAATGTGTGGTGTTCATTATTGTAATCTGCAGAGATCAAAAATTGATATAGCTGCTCCCTGATTTATACTTAGAAGGTTCTTTAGGTTTTGTAGTTCAAAAAAATGAGCGTATTTTAAGCACAATTTAGCAGCATAAGGATTTATTGTCATTTTGATTTAAGCTCTTTGGTTTCCGAGTGCCGATTCTGTAGACATAGTTGCTAATTCCTTTGGAGTACTGTAATTCCATATGTTATATGCACTTGGGCTGCAGGTTATTGGCAGATTCCGGTTTAAGTTGATCTTACATATTTCCATAGTTTTAACGCACATTACTCACTGTTCCCTTGAAGTTTTTGGTGTGAGGCTGAAACATCATTGCCTCTGCTTCTTGCAATGCAATTTCCCAAGATATAGGTGTGCTCTTTAGTGCTGGACTGGACCTCATTGATATTGTTAGTGAAACTGGGACAGATGTGATAGCACAATATCAAAGTTCTAGGTTCCGTTTGGATTGATATTCAGCATTTGTGCAATTTTAGGGAAATACCATCAAATAATTGCATGAAATTTCTTGTCAACTTATACCTTAGTTCCTGAATTCATATGTAGTAACTGAACCTAAGAAAGATGATTTCACGAGTTGTTTTTCACTTATGTGCGTGTTTTTTAATTTTTAACTTTGCTACTGAATAGGTTTCCAACAAATTCTTAGAAGAAAAAATAGAATACAAGTATAAAATATCGATTATTATGCAGTTTAGCAAAAATATGGACCTTGCGTCATGATGATCACCCCCTTTTTTTTTGGCTCACACTTGCCTTATGTTTCTTGCCTAAGCTTGGAAGGTCCTTTTCCTCTCAGTATACCCTATCGCCTAGTTAAGAATAAGTGGAAAGAGCCCTTATCAATCTACTTCAAAAAATCTTTCCTTTTTATTCATAAGGTAATAGAATAATAAATAGAATTATTGACACTTTAATACTTTGAGGTATGACTACTAATAAAGTGATCCACCGCTTTGCAAAAGTAATAAGTTATTACCATAAGGCTTTAATGAATTGACACTGTAATATTTTGAGATATGACTACTAAATAGGTTTTCAACATTCTAGAAATTATGTTTGACCCTCAAAATGGGATATCTTTTGTAATTTAAGTACTTTTTTGATTTTGACGAAGTTTTACTCCCTTTACATGGTACCAATGACAATGTTGACTATGTTCTAGTAATGATAATAGTACTGTGATAGTAATTTAAAAGAAGTCCAAACCTATTGGAAAACAACATAATATCTTAGAAACCAACAAAAAATGGTAAAATCATAAAAGTGCTCTATCTTTGGGTGTCAAAACATAAATTCTAAAACACTTTTTTCAGGGGACTAAAATATTAATTCATTAAAATCTTAGGGTGGTAAATTATTATTTTGCGAAGTGTTAGACTACTTTATTCAGGGGCCATATCTTAGGGTAATAAAGCATCAATGGTTCTGTTATATATCGTAATAATTAAAAGGTTGGATATAATCAAAAGGTTGGATGCAAAGCTAGCATCCTACAAGAGGACTATATACATGCAATATGGAAATTGTCCACAAATTCTACAATATCAAATAAAGAATGGCAAGAGTTCCTATTATCCCAAAAATAGTCTTGATGACTTGATGAGATTATCATTACAGCATTCGAGAGGTGTCTTCACTCCTTCAAAGACTCTTCTGTTTCTCTTAACAAAAATGCTCCAAAAAGTTGCATGTGGAATCAAGATGTGTAATTGCTTCATTGGGACCATGCTTGATATTTTGAAGCATAATTCTAGAATACCAAAAAATAGGCATTTTCAATAATCTTGAAAACTGTGTAAAATAGCCATCCCAAGAGGCTGTAGTCACTCTGCCGTCAAATTTCTTAGAATGTTTTTAATATCCAACTAAACTATCTTAATCAGTTTGTTGACTTCATTGGCAATGTGGCATCATAGCATCATTCCAATTTCATCAACACATAAGCAGGCATTATGGTTGTATTTTGATACAATGTACTCTGAACTGCTTAAAATGATTTTAAAATAATCTGGAAAATTTGGAGTGTTCGATTGGGTTTTTACAAACAATGTTCAGACTTTCTTTTCCAAAGAAAAGAAAAAAAGGATACAGCTCGAACATTGCCAAAATTTCTGAAAAACTTGAACAGATAGACTTTATTTGAGGAGTCTTGAGATGCTATGAGGAGTCTAATTTCGAACCTTTTGTAACATTCTAAATATAACCAATCCCTAGCCAAGTGTAATCGGCATAATATTGGCATCATTTTGGAGATTGTGACGCATGATTCCAAAATACCACAAAACTAGGCATTATGGTGGTCTCTTATACCTTTTAAGTTCTCATAAATGGGCTAAGACACCAGAAGCATCTTGAGATGTCTGTAGCAGCTCTATGGTTACTATTTGACAACTTTCATTTGATCTTCGAAATTGTGGAGAATTTTGTATAAAAACCTTCATTTTGGGCGCTCAGAGGATCTGCTGTTGTAAACCTCTGTGGACATGGTAAATATCTCTTTAAATAATTGCAATGAATGTAATGGTTTCCTTAGTGGCACATAGGTAGATTCTAAATCATAGATGCCCGAAAATGGGTATTGTTGATTTGTTGTGGCATTTAATACAACTTTAATCTAGAATGGTCATAAAATATCCTAGAACATTTTAAATGGTCACTAAATGGATATAGTCATCAGTTGGCCATTTCTCGGCGATTTTCCGTGAAGTCCCAAAAGGTGTACAATAGCCTTTATTATAGGGAGTCTTCAAACTAATCGTAGAAAATTATGAGGAGTTAGTAGGAGCATACAATTAATTTCCAAAAACTTTGTCTAATGACCTTGCTTTTGGGGTTGCCAAAACTCTAGAGACTTTTAGTCAACCACTTTACTTTTGAAACCTCTTAGAATGTTTAAAATAATCCTGGAAACAATTTAACGAGAAAAGTGTCTTCATTGTCACCATTTTCTATATTTCAAATTATGAGTTCAAGAGGCCCACTATTTATTGTGGTATAAATACTCTCAAAACTTTTTAGAACAGTTTTAAAATTCTCTAAAGCATCTTCAGGGCTGGTACGGGAGTATAATCACCATTTGACATCTAATCTATTTCAAAAGAACCATAAAATTCATGTATGGATTTTCGAAAGAACCCTAAAAGTCACGCAGGGTTGAAGAAGAGTCGGGTTTTAGGAATATGGAAGATGGTTCGTTGGCTATTTGGTGGATGATTTGGAAGGAAAGAAATCGTTGGTTTTTTGAGGGCATAAAAATGTCCATTCAAGATTTCAAGCTCTACTTTTTGAGAACTTTGTGTAGTTGGAGTATAGTGCTCAATAGGTGTAAAAATGTGACCTTTTAGGATTTTATCGATAGAATCATGCATGGGAGCTTGAGGGCATGAGTTTTGCTATTTGCCCCTTTTGTACATGGGTAACATTCCCTTAGTGTCTTTCAATATATTTTTTGATTACTCATAAAAAAAAATAATATTGAGGATGGCGAAGGCCTTCACCTCTTCTCTTTGAAAACATTTAGAATGTGCTAGATTTCCTTCTGATCATTTTTTATGGAGCATATAGTCATGATTTTACAATGATACATTTTTCTTTATATGTCCCAAAAACTGTGTAGAATATGCTTTATGTTAGGAGTCATGATCTTACAGTGATACATTCGAAATATTTGATTATTTGTGAAGACAATTTTGTCACAGACACAGTAATGATTCCTGGGCAATGTGAAAGCATGATTCCAAAATACTGCAAAACTTGATTTTTGGTGACAGTGCTTTTTAATCTATCTGGAATGGCCAATGTATGTGTAGGCTTCATTTAGTTTCAAGAGGCTCTAGCATTGTATCTTCAAAACATTCCATGTCTTTTATGTATCCTGCAAACAATGTCAATAATCATAATGGCTTCCTCAATACCATCTTGTAGATCTTAAAACGTGATTTTATAATGTCTAACAATAGGTATTTTAATTGATAGAATACACTCTAAATTGTAAACAATCTAGAATACTAAAATATCCTAAGAAATTTTCAATGGATAGGAAAGTTAATAGTCTTCTTACTACTTATCAGACAATTTTTTAAAATCTCAAGATCTTTCTGTGATATCCTTAATCCTTGAGAGGTCCTGACGGTCTGACCATTATACCTCCTAGACCTCTTATGATGTTTGAACATCCTTCTAGGAATTTCAATGATGATAATAGCCTCATTGTCACCGTCTTATTGAATGACAGTATGATCCTCAAACACTAGGAAAATGTGCAATATGATGGCGTCCAACACCCTCCAGATTATCGAAAATGGCCCTTAAGATGCCAGTGAAACATTTTAAGGGGGTGTACGTAGTCTTCATTTGACATTCTTGAGCTTTTTTTCAAAAAAAAAAATCCCAATGATCGTGTATAGTAGTGTCCTCATAAACTATGGCCTCTACTCTCTAGGTACAAGGAAACTTGAATGAGCATTACGACTTCAATAGCATCATCTTATAGATTCTTAAGCATGAGTCCAGAACACTACATTGAATTATGATGGCATAAGTACCTTATATACTATCCAGGATGTTATATAAAAAGTACATCGCCAATATTTGACTAATTTTCTGATATCTTCCTAAAAATCTCGAAGACCAGGTATCCCTTGCCTTCATTTTGAGGGCTGTTAGAGGGTTTGGCCAGTCTACCTCTGATATCGCTTAATTTATTTAATATGCAATTTGCATTGGGACCATGTTTAGGACTTTGAAAGGCGATTTTAAATAACTGGCATGACAGTGACGTATGCTACAGTCAGAGTTACCAATAATGGTCTTAGAACATCAAATCTTTTGAGGGGTGAAAAGGAGCACAGAGTCATCATTTAAAAACTTATTGGACAATTTGCGAATGTGTTTATAATTTACCTCCATACTGTGGTCTTGGGAGTGTCTGGTTGAGGCATGTTGCATAGAACTCTATACTTTCACTTGGCAAGACAATTTCATGAGACTCATGGAAGTATCAGTGATCATCAAGCCGAGGAGCAATGTGCGATGTTGTGCGCCTTATGATATCTTTAGTGAAAGTGGGTGGAAATGGTAAACCATTATAGCTCTAAATTTAGTTGAAGTTGATACTTGCCCTGGAACACTGATATGAATGTTTACTGGTGAAATTTAATGTTAATGCTAAGATGTCAATTATTTTTATAAGGAAATAACAAATAATTATTGAGATTTGAGCAAAAATATGCCCATCTTGATGTTTGTGTGTTTGCCTTGTGCCTCATGTCTGAGTTTTCATGACACAAGTCATGATCTTTGCGCCTTTTTAGCTGTTGTTTTCTCATCTGTACTTTCCCTTGTTCTCTCTGCCCCTTCCTTTTTCCCCCTTCTTCTCAATTTGCTTTCTCTGGGCTTCTTTTATACTTCAATGCCTTGTGCAGATTTTAGAAATAAATTACATGAAAAGTTTTATATTAGAGGATTGAGTGCATATTGGCTTTGTGTTCATTTGTTCTCATTGATATGGTCTCAGCCTCTGAATATTCCTACTAAACATCATGTTAACCAATATTATATTCTTATTCATGCTTGCATCCATCCTTTTCATTATAATTTATAATATTCTCTCTTCCTTATCCAAAAAGTTATATATTTTTGTTCATGCTTCTATTTCTTAGTCAATTATCCATTCTTTATGATACATGACTGCTGTGCTAAATGAATTTTGTTTTTCTGTCTCTGCAGTGCAGCAGATCCTAATAGAGTTGTCGTATGTAACATTCATGTGCTGTACAATCCGAGAAGGGGAGAAATCAAGCTAGGCCAGGTAAGTTACCGTAGTTGAGCGGTAAAGATTTCTTGTGCAATGTATTTGTCATTTACTGAAGGAGCATTAATGAATGTGTTTACTGGCAAGGGTTATAATATTTGCTGAAGCAGGCAAAAATTAGCTTTAGTCCGTTTCTCTTCAATACTTGCATGAGTCAGATGTATGTTTTTATCTATTTTGAACTAAGAAAAAAATTGTAAATGGATCATACGCTACCACATTTTGCAGCTGCAAATTTTTCCTGGATCTTTTCAGCTTAGCTGATCCTTTACCCAATTTAATGTCAGCTATGTGATCTGACACCCTATTACTGTCTCACTTCAATGTCAATATCTTTTGCTTGCTCCCAAATTCAAGAGATCAAAGCACAGGTTTACTGGGCATCTATAAAAGTCTTTGGCCATGATACTTCTCATGGATAGTTTGTCCACGAATTGATAGCATGGAAGGCAAATATGCATATATTGCAATTGCAATTGCAATCTCCAAGCCCATTTAGGCCTTCCTCGCTTTGGTGGAACTGCAAGGTCTTCCAATCTTAATAAGTGTCTTCTCATGTACTACTGTGCTTCACCAGCTTCTAAATCCAGTTCCTACACTGGGAGTTGTTGGAAAACATGGTTGTCTACTAACAGTGCATCAGAAGGATTTAAAAATTCTTATACTAAGCTTGTTTTATACAAAGTAGCTCCTTCTGGTGTTCCTGTTCTTTTTGCATTTGACCATATAGCCTTGCTGCTAATGAGTGTTGTTTGCCCTTGTGCAGGTAAGGGTGCTCTTAGAAAGGGCTCAAGCTGTATCAAAGAGGTGGGATGATGCTCCAGTGATCTTATGTGGTGATTTTAACTGTGTTCCAAAGGTAAGTATAATCTATCTTCTACCATTTAATTATTGCCGAGCTTTGCTTTTTTAATCAATGCAATTTTGGGGTAACTTCTTAACTATTTCCTTGTCCCAGAGCCCATTGTACAATTTCATATCTGAACAGAAGGTAAAATTCGTATGCTTCACATTTCTTTGAAATAGCTGATCACCGTTCTGCTCATGGTTGATGAGTTAATTGATAAGTATCAATTGATTGACATGGCAGCTAGATATATCTGGGATAGATAGGGACAAAGTTTCAGGACAAGCTACTGCTGAAATTCATCCAGCACCTAGGCCATTTGGCCGTCAGGACTGGTATTTCTTTTGTCACTGATTTTCTGGGAGTATTCTTAACTCTAGTTCTCATATGTGGATCTTGAATGCTTGGCGAATTTTGCAGGGGACCAGCAGCTGATAATATGGCTAATCCGGCAACAAGCCAAAACAATAGTGTCGACAGAAAGCAGAATGATTCCCTAGAGGAACACAATTTTTCAGAAAGTTTTAGCCAATCTCAGCTTCCATCAGACAGGGCCTCTCAGGGTGTTTTAGATAAATTCTGTGAAGGATCGTATAACAGCAGCATATCTTCCCAAGAGGTGCCTGTTGAGATCTGCCATAGTGTGCTGGAGTCCACTGAACTTGGTAGTTCAGCTGCAAGTGTATCTACTGACAACTTGAACGAAGTTGACAGCAGTCACACTGATACTTTGCCCTCTTCTACAAATGAATTTAGCAAGGGCATAGAGAAGGAAGAAAGCAGGGATAGTTGCAACTCAAATACTACTTTGTCAAGCAACTTTCGTAGCCCTTCCAGCTCTGAGTCTCTTGAAGTAGACATCAGCGGTCTGCCTTCCCATTTAGGTAGTGCCACAGCTGAGCCTTCTCAAATGTGTGAAGATAAACCTTGTGAAACAAATGCATCTTTGGTTTTTAAGCATCTAGATGAAAAATTAGCTGGATTGTCACTTGGTGAAATAGATGAAACCTTGGAAGATAATGTAGACTTGGGTGAAGATGCTGAAAAAATGTCCGAGTGGAATGATAAAGGAGATGTCTTTCCCCTAGTCTTGGTAAGACAGCCTTCTGTGGACCGTTTGCTAAGGAAACATAAGAGAGTTTATGACAGCGTATTGTTGGGTTTCTAGGTGAAGCAGTCCTTGAAGATCTATTATCTTCCACTTCCGAGTCAGAGGCAGTAGATGTGGATGAACCCGCATATGATCCGTCTCGATGGACTCCAATGGAGATAGCTACAGCAACTGGAAATTCCAACAATACTGTTCTTGAACATTCATTAAAGCTCAGAAGCACTTACGCAGAAGTGGAGGTGAACTTATGACTTTGACCTTTGTTTAATGCAGCATATTCTTGATAAGGTTCTTTTTGGCTTAAGCATTAGTTTCGGAGGTCCATATTATAGTCTTTAGGGGTTGCTTTGGGCTAATTTTGAAGGTGATTATTTTGTAAAATAATATTTTAAGTTCTTTCATGGTGGTTGATTAGTTCTTTCATGGTGGTTGTTAATCAACAAGAGTACAAGCATTAGGGAATTAATGCAATGATGCATCAGATTTTGACCTGTATACACACAAGCACCCTTTATTTATACAGTCAGATTTAAGTTGTCTTTCCTCAGTTGGATGTTAGGAGTTGTTGGTATCCATGCTTGGATGGTTTTCAACTTCGACCCCTACACACTCATCTTTACTTGATAGTGCTACACTCTGCTCCATCTAGTAATGGTTTGGTTGCTTGTATTGATTTGTATTATCACTTTATGATGTCATATTTCCTAATGAAACTATACCGAATCAATACCCAGACTTGCATGAGGATGCCTTTTTTTGGGGGGAGGGGGACAAGTCAAGTGTATATGGCCTTGCTACTGCAGTTGAGTTGGAGAGCCTCTTTTGTTGGATCCTAAATTTGACAGGCGTCAACTAATTACTTCTCTATAACTAAAGTAGATGACTACTTATAGTGTTTTATTATTTGAACAAAATCACATGGTAAAGCTTTCTAGCTAGTCTTGCAGGATCGTTCTGGGACAAGAGACTCAGTTGGCGAGCCCCTGGTGACCAGTTATAACAGTCGTTTCATGGGAACTGTTGATTACATATGGTAGGCACAACTTCGTCTTCGTTGTTCTTGATATTACTAGATAGACACTATGCTCTATTGAAGACTCATGTATCATTGGGTACCTTATGAAACGAAAAGTTCCCAGATTTGGAATACGTTTTGTGGCCTTCCTTGTCCTTTATGTTATGAATAATTTTCTATTATTGATTTGTTTCATAACGTCATTGATTTTGTTTTAATTTTATTAAAAAGTTGTTGCATGTGTGTCTCAAACAGGCGATCTGAAGGTCTCTGCACTGTCAAGGCGCTTGCCCCAATTCCAAAAAACGCAATGCAGCCAAGTGGGGGTTCCCGACAAAGGTTTGTCTCCCATGGTTGTCTTTGTGACTTAGAAATATACCTGATTTGTCAATAATGCTGCTGTTCTTTCTTAGAACTTTGGCTATATTAATGTTTTTAACCATGAACAAAAGTAGACATCAAATGCCAGATTACCAGCCTTAGTAGTACACGTGTTAAATCACATGCAAGTGTTACTCTCGGAGTAACTTGTTTGCAGAACTGAAGTTTTAACTAAGACTTACAATGCAGAGTAATTATAAGTTTTGAGGGGCTTGCCACTTGTGTAGTGTAATTCCCATTATCGATTCTTTTGGCTTCTTTATGCTTTCATGTCATCTTCCCTAAATCTTGTTGGGAGAGATAAAAGGTGACTCAGTCTTTTAGGTGCATTCATAGGTTATCTACTGGGTTTCATATTCTTTTTGGACCTCCTCTACTGCCCGATGCTCCTGGCCTGCTGCTGCCAAAGGAAGTGGGGGATGGGGGAATTAAAGTGGTGGGAGCATGGTGGCTGGGAATTTCTAGGGTATGTTTGTCTCTGTTGTGTTGTTCTGCGTAGTATAAACTGACTTGTTATAGTTTAATTTCTTGCCTCTTTGCATTGGAACTTGGAGCCGTATTCCTCCGCAATAACCTTTGAATTTCAACCTGTTAGCGTGTGCTGAAACTTGAACTTCAGTGGTGTTAAGCGTGTGAAATTTTCAGAAAATGGTTCACTCTGACTGCTAGAAAATGGTTCATCTTGTAGAGCTATAAACTTTACACAATTAGCATTGCACAACGGTTAGAAAGCCCTTCTCTGTTTGATTCTATAGCATTTAGATAATGATCGGAAATCTTTTCTGGTGTTTGATTGCATAGCAATTAGGTTATGGTTGGAAAGCTCCTATTGTTAGATTGTAATACACTTTCCTTTCTTTGAATTCAGAAATGGGGCAGCGACCATATTGCCCTGGCCACGGAATTAGCATTCACGAATACTAACGCTCATGTTGAAGCCAAGTAGCTGTCCACTCAGGTTTCAGTAAATCATCAAAAACTGCTCGTGACTTGCGAGTAGTTCTTAGCATCATTCAACAACGAATTGGTATTTTTCAAGCCATCTGTGAAACTTCTTTTTCCAGAAAAAGATGATATAGAGTAGTCTACTCTTAGGTTTCTTTACCATTGTATGCTCACATATGTATGTATGGATATTAATCTTTGCTGCATCTTTGTATTCTTACCCCAGTTTTCACATAAACTTGATTTTTTAATTAAAAAAAAGCCAAATTTCACGCAAAGATTTGAACTTGGTCAACAAACTATAGAACGATCCAATTTTTCATTTCTACTTCAGTTCACAAATATCTCATTCTTTACAGTACTGAAAACAGGGCCCAGATCAAGTCTGTTGTTTTTACAGGAACCTGTCAAGAATGGTAGTGTGGAGGGGGTCGCTCAAATGGGTCACCCAGTTGTTAAGGGGGCCTTTGCCGGTGACGGCAGCTTGAACAGCAAAGCCAAGGAAGGCAACCATGGCGAGCCTGGCGTGCTTGATTTCTGCAAGCTGAAGAGTTGCCTTCTTTTCTGGGTCAGCCGCCAATCCCAATGGGTCGAAGAACTTGCCGCCTGGGTACAGCCTCTTTTCTGGGTCGAGCTCGGCATTCCTCTGGAACTCAATGTAACCAATGACCAAGACCTCTATCCAGATTAATGTGGTGATGGAGAAGGGAAGTGGTTGGCCCAGGTAGGATGATCCCTCAATCAATTCCACCTATATACAGGTACCCAGGACAAGGAAGTTTACTCATTTGGGTTTGAATCCAAGTAAATTAGAAGGGTTAAACTGTACGTACCTTGCCGGCATCTTGCCAAGTGACACCGGTGAGCCACTCAACAGTCAAAGCACCAAGAGTGGCCAACATGGCCCATCTCCCATGGATCAACTCGCACTCCCTAAACCTTTGGAGCCCAAAGACCTCGCTGTAGGGCTGGAGGGCTGTGGACTTGACGTCCGAGCTCTCAGTCCTGGTCCCGATGATCTGACCAGGCTCGTTCTTGGCCAAGTTCTGGTCCAATGAGTCGTAGTCATATTGTAGGTACTCCGCGGGCTTGCCCAACCCAAGTGGGTCGAACCCATAGTCACCCACTAGGGTCCCGTCCAACCACTCTGGGGCCTTGGCTCCTGGGTACCACAATGGACGATCCGTTTGGATTGAGGCCTTCTTAGGGGCAGCCTTCTTGGTTCCAAGGCCAAACCGGGCCATGACTCGTCCCGAGTTGGAGGGGACATTGGAGAGACGGGTTCCGATAAATGATGATGTGGCGGCGGCGGCGGTGGCGGAAGCCATGGCTATTTTTGAGGAAGTGGTGAGTATTGGGATTCTTCCTCTGATGATGGAGCTAAAGATTTGGTGAGTGACTTGATTTTTAGGGGGATATATTTGGATTTTAGGGAGTGATAGGCTAATCTAATGTGGACGAATGAAAACCGTTAGATGAAGCAGAGTATCCATCTGACGGCCTAGGAAGTTTAGGCCTTATCTTATCTGATTTTTGAGATCGAATAACTCTTAAAGAGTTAAATCTCATGTCAATGGCCCCCTCATTTCACTTCTTGTTTGATTCTTCAATATATCTGGTTAGGAATCAATTCCCACCAAAAAAAAAAAAAAACAGAAAAAAAGAAAAGAGAAGAGAGAGAGAGAGAGAGATCATGGGAGAAGAGTTATTAGAAACAACTTTAAAACATATTTGAATTTTTATACACAAAGGAAGTCAATATAGTTTTTTAATTTGTAAATTGTTATTAAGGTGGTGTTTGATTCATTAAATTTTAATCATATGGTCCCGTTCGTGCAAAATGAGTTGTTTAAGTAACGGATAAGTTGTTTCGGTAGATGATAGCTCGTTAAATTTTATCCGTTAGCGGATAAGCTGTTCAATTGAATGGTTGAATAAATGTATTAGGTAAATTTAGCGGTTGAGTTACTTGATTATTGTAAATTGAAGTAAAATAATATAAATAATTTGTCGAATATAAATTAATAAAGGGATTTTTTGTCAAAAAAATATGAAACGCTACTTTTAAATGTGAAAAGCTAATATTCTTAGCTTTTCGAAACATTACTTGAAATGCTAAAAGTTGTTGCAAACACTAGTTAAAATACTACCTTACCGAACGCTAATATTTGGTTGATTAGTGTTTTGACTTGGTCAAAACGGTAAAAGTTACTCCAAATGTTGTTGCCGAACATAACCTATCTATAATAAATAGCCGTGTTTGATTTAGTTGTAAGAAGTTGTACGACTGTAATATAAGGTTATAACTTATAAGTAGTTATAAAATAATTACAAAGTTAGTTATAAAAAATTGTAACTAATTGTAAGTTAATAAGTTAAAATTAAATGGAATGGAATCGAAATTTTATTTTATTTTATTTTATTTTATTCCGACCTAATTGAATTAAATGGACCCTAACTTATGCATTTTACTTAAAAAAGATATATGATGTGTATTTTAAAAATGATATTACAAATTTATGAAAAGTATAATTAATTATAATTTAGTAATATGATAAGATAGGTAAGGTTTAGACGATTATGACACACATGAAGAGGAGTATAAATGCAATTGTATATAGGCATCAAAATAACTACAATTCGAATTGTATGAGAGGTAGTGATTGAGTTATATTATGTTATATTATTTACTTTTGAATAGTATAAAGAATATTAGGTAATCTTTTTTTCAATGGTTTTATCTATGTTGTCATTAGCCAAAATACACGAAAATTCTTACGAAAGGAAGGATGTAAAGATGACTCTATACCTCGTAATACATCCTAATTTGGCAATACAATTAGCTGTCATATTACCATATCTCGAAAACATAATTAATTGAATAACATAATCGTATATCGTGAACCAATGATCGAATCCTCCACGAAGTGCGAATGCTCGTCCCGAATCGTCCGAATAACTAATTTATTGTCGCCCTCCACTTGTATATGTGTGAAGCCTACATTTAAGATTGCTTTAATATCATTGCGCATAGTCATAACTTCGCATGTAAGTATAAAAACTTTATACATGAATCTAGTGTCCGCTTGAATGAGATCTCCATTTCAATTCAACCGGACTTTATATTGAAATGGGTTTAGTGTCCAATCCCACATTCTAGAGATGTAAGAGTCTCGTTTTCGTTTTCTGTTCATTTCTATTGGTTTATCTTAGTTTATGTTCATTTTTGCTCTTTTCTGTTTTTTTATTCATTTTTATTATATATGCTATTTCCGTTCGTTTTTATATAACTTCGAATATGCCTGAACTATGAGCCATGGATGATATATAAATAGACAAATCTTATGGTTTCTATTTTGCTATGTTATCATGAAATCAACTTACTTTACAAGATACCACCCCCAAAATAAAACCTTTGGATTAAAAAAATCAAATCAACTTACTATAAGTGTCTATCTCTGCTCTGGTCATCCATTTTGGGCTGAGGATTTGCTGATTTTTTGGCCCATTATATTTTGCTATGTCTCATTTATGATACCATTTCCATTACCATTTCCATACCGCATATCGTTATTAACAAAGCAACTCAACCTTAGGCCCATTCTAAGATATTAAAATAACCTAAACACATTTCATCATCCATTACAATATTCCGTCTTCGGTCTAAACCATATTAGAGAGCAAATAGAGGTCGGAAATACTTTGTCTCGAAAATGGTAGTCGCAATTCAAACTTAGAGATGAAAAGTTTACATACGGTCTCAATTTGAGACCGATTTAACGATCGCTTTTCTTAGTCTTCGATAGAGATCGAAAACTTTTCGAGTATCTAATAAAGACTACACAATTTATACTAATATACGTATCAAGCACCACTAACGAGCTTCTTACCTAGAAGATAATATAATACTTTTTTAATCAACAGTTTATCAACGACCCTACTTATGAGTCCTATCTTACTCACGCAGTTCACGACACACTTAATTATAACAAATGATTTTAGATTGAAATTTCTTATCTAAATTGTACTTGTCATTGAGAGTAGAATTTCCCTTATTCGTCCTTGCACTTTATGTCGCAAATTAATGTATAAAGTCTTGAATA
Organism: Talinum fruticosum; assembly: GCA_021018815.1. Taxonomy (NCBI): domain Eukaryota; kingdom Viridiplantae; phylum Streptophyta; class Magnoliopsida; order Caryophyllales; family Talinaceae; genus Talinum; species Talinum fruticosum. The sequence continues at coordinate 8,684,341 of JAITYX010000006.1, read as the reverse complement.
CTATTTATTAAAAAAATATTATATTTATCGGGAAGCAAATATGACAATAAATTAACTAATAAAATTCACACGCTTTCCTCATCCAGTTTCGGGATTCTTCTTCACTATCTTCTATTCTTGTTTCTATTTTGTTAGCTGATTAGTTGGTGAGATCTATTTTTCTATATATATTTTTTCTAAAGAATAAGTATAACAATTAGCACGTAACTCTTCTCGTAAGGGTTATATCCAAGTTGTTCTTCATTAAAATGGAGAAGAAAGAAAAAGGAAAAGAATCCCAAAACATAGAGTGGGGAATACAAGACTAAATTTTGCAATCCAATCTCGCAACTCAATTATCCTCACTGGTATCGATGATTAATAAGAAGTAAAAATTTAGCCGCAATTTCTAAAATAACACTCGTGAATCCTAAATAAAGGTTAAATTTCTCACCGCATTGCCTTAATGACGACTTGGTTACCCTTTTAAATTTTTTTACTGCTTACCATCATAAAAAAAAGATAATTAGTGGAAATTTTCTGATTAAATCTATATGTGAATTTGTCAATTATGTGTACTAAGTGATTAATTATTTACCTACAGTCAAATATTGATGTGACCCAGATATGAATCTTCACTCTTGAACTGTTTTCTTTTTAAATAAAATAAATAAAATTGTGGGCTTTATTCCTCTGAGTGAAGCATATTTTTTATTTATTGTATTTTAATAAATTAAGTTTCCACATTACATTGCATGTGAGATCACAGCTCATGTGCATAATTCCAAACTAAGGCTTCCACGTGACTCCCATATGCATATCAAGTATCTGTGATATTACTCACTTTCCCTCTTGCAAAGGACACTAATTAAAAGATGCAACTTCTTCCTTCCCCAAAAATAAATAAATAAATAAATACATATTAAAAAATAAATTTATTGATAAAAATTATACGATATTCATAATAAATATTATATATTTATACATATTTAAATGAATATCTACTTAAATATAGTGTTCGTCTTATTTTGGTTTTTCGAAAAGAAAAGAGTAATGCATTAAATCATAATCATCAAAAGAGAGGGAGAAAAACAACTTTCACAAATGGATAAAGATTTTTTTTTTTTTTTATAAAAAAACACTAACATAAAGATTAAAATACGAGGGCATGATTTAGGGCAAAAAAAAAAAAAGGGAAAGATGAGGATTGTAATATTGGCAAAATTGTTCAGGATAATCTATATTAAACTATTTCCTTTCTTTTTAGAAATATTTTTAGTTTTTCTTAGCCGATTAATTTTAACACATGCGCACTATTTCGAATAATCAAAATTTTTATTTTTTTGGGGCAAAAATCAAATCACGACATGTCTTAGGAAAACAACATATATTTTACCACTAGAGAGTACTTCCAAAGGGGTTGTAAATTTGTTTGGTTAGTACCAAAAAATGTCAAATATTTATGTAATGTACTAATACATCAAATCGAGTTTATGTCAATTATCATATCATGTTCTATATATAGTTATTTTCTCTTCACAACTATATGTTATATATTTATATGCTACTATACGTATCATGTTGTTATTTTTATACCGTCTCAATAATTTGTATATTAAATTATACTTTTTATTATTGCACTATAATATATATTTATAGATCCGTTCGAACTTACATACAAAACACATATATACATAAATATAAAAAGAAACGAACATAAATAAATATAAACGAACAAAAATAAGTTAGAATATAAATGAACGAATATAAACAAACATAAACAAATATAAAATATAAATAAATTTTATTTTTTATGTAACGACAACCTTACAATTTGTGACATTACATCATTTTGACTTTTTTTCCAATTTGGTGTCTAGCTAGTCCATCTAGGTCTAGGTGACCACAGTTTTAGGGCATACCATGCATGGCATCATATCTTGTGGTCCTATGTACATACATTTTTTTTTTTGGACAACTTTTTCCCCCAATAATAATTAATTGACACAATCTAACATTTTTGTTGGACAATTTATGAAATAATAAATGAACTTTTGAAGGCAAAAAAGGGCGGTTTTTTTTTTTTTACTAGTATTCAATATTTATGTGCATAAAATAAAGTACGAAATGAATATTTGAGATATCAATCTTGTACTTATACAAAATAGATTGAGACAACAAATGAATTAATATGATTGAATAAATGATAGGCAGGTATATCGTATAATTTGGTGCGATTTATGGGTTTCTTAAAAATTAAAAGTAGACTCTCATAATAAGTTGTTCAATTTTTAAAATACGAAGATTCAAATTTTTTTCTTTTGAGCAGGGTCCATGAACCCCACCCCACTCCTTAACATGTGGTTCCCGCCATTGCGTTTGAATAATTAATTATTAGAAACTAGATGAAGAGGGTTTCGACTTGGTAATTGTGATCGAAATTCTAAGTGTAGTAGGTTTAAGATTCAATCTATCAACTCCCTTCATATTTTGTGAACTCAAAACAAAAGTGAAGATAATAGGCCAACAAACGCATGAGTATAGACTTTAGCATATCAAGGTCATCTTCACAGGAGCTGGATCAAAGTATCGACTATATTCTCTCGGGATAGGCCAAAAAATTTAAGATTTAAAAATGAGAATTACACTAAATGCGATATAATCTATTGGATAGATAACCTAGAAATTAGGCAAATCAAACAATCCCCGAATTATAGGATCAATCAAGCACTTCTTCATCAATTAATTGTTTCAAAGCCGATAACTGAAGTATGAAACCCATTTTTAAGATGGAACAAATTATCTAAACCTAACTAATTATCATTTTTCAACCTTTTTTTAAATTTATTCAGGTTGATTAAGTATGCAATTATCAAATTAGGTCTCTTAAATAGTGACTCTTTATTAAGCAATCACACAATACAAACAAGTCAAATATGACATTGCAACTTTAAATTTCCCCTTTCAAGTACCTCATCTAATATCTAAAATATACAAGAAAATGATCAAGTTTCTCACAAGTAAATGATATTTGATAAAAAACAATCCATGAATCTAAAGTACCCGAAAGAGATTAACACAATAAGATTGAAAAATTACAAAATTCTTCATAAAACTAAGATTAAAAGGCAAAAATTCAAATACAAATTACAAAGCATAAACTAATCTATAAAATATGGAACATATGAGAGAAGAGAAGAAAACTTGCTCACCCAAAGTGTCGCTTGAATCATTGTTGCAAGCATAGCATTGAATCCTTGAAATCTATGCTTAAATTCACTCTTCCTCAATCTAATCTAACCTAACCTTAATCTATATAGTGGATATAATGGTGGATGGATCCATAAATAATATTGAAACTGCCTTTAAATAATTAAAACAAAAAAACATATTGTGAAAAATGGGGAGAAAGCCTAGTAACTTGTGCAAAATCATCCCACCACGGTATCTCACATGAGTATGGGTATGACCATGCCTCTGTTTCTGAACTGGATTTCTATTTACTTGGAACTAACACTTAACATAATATGATAACATGACATGAAACAACCCAAGTTATTCCTAGAAATACATACATAACATATACATATTTTCATATTTGAATTCAATCGATAATTTTAATAAATTTAAACAATTTTTCAATTAAATACCAAAATAAAGTAATTATGAAATAAGGTGACCCGATACATTGCCACATCTATTTCCAACGGCCACACAAACACTCTTTTAGATTCAAGTTGAAAGTTGAGAGTTGAGACATAAAAAAAAAAAAATTCCGTTCTTGCAGTTAGATCATCTCTTTCTCTTGTTTTTTAAATCGAATTTATTTTTCCCAATACCCAAATCCCAGTTTTCTGGGGATTGGGTCCCACATCTCTATCACACATTCACAAGTTGGCAATTGCATTATGATGATGTGCTTTTGTTTCCCTTTTATTTAAATCTAATTCCCTCTCCCATGCATCCAACATCCTCTTTGTTTTGAAATCCTTCGATTCTCTCTCTCTCTCTTCCTCTCTGCCTCATGTTTCTTTGGTTTCTCCGGTGAGAGTGGTGGCCTGCTCTTCTCAGATTCAACCAATTCAGGTGATTTTTTCATCTGGGTCTCACTCAAAATGCATTAATCTCCTTGCTTTGCTTTCATGGTTTTAACATGACTGAATTTTGCAGATCTCATTTTCTTGTTCTGGGGAGGGAGTAATTAGTTTCGTTATCTTCAAAATGCCATTGTAGTTTTTCTTATGTTAGAATGTTTATCTGCCTAATTTTGGATTTTCATGAGTTAATTGCTATCTTCAAAATGCCATTGTAATTTTTATTGGATCTTTCGTGCATTCTAACTCTTCCATTCTTCATTTTTTAAAATTTTATTTGCTGGCTTTTATGGACAGGCAGATTGTGTTTCCCTGAGACTCAGTTGCTGAAAAATGTGGTGATTTTCTTCATAAAGGTTGAGCTCTGATTGCTCATTTTGATTCACTGGGTGAACCCTTTCCAATTCAGCTTCTAGAGGTTCTTTACCAAAGCAAATTTTGCATTTTCAAACCTACCCATTTAGCTAATTACCATCTCATTCTGCACCTATCTCATAAACTGTTGTTACCTTGAGGAAATCTGAGAAAAAGGACCAATTTTAGCATAATTTCCCCACATTTTGCTTCTATGGGTAGCCTTGGACTGTTGAAATTCTTCTAGCTTTTGTCATAAAGGTGACTAAGAATCTTAGCTGAAAGTTTGTACTGATTTTGCCTCACTGAAGAAAAAAGATGAGTGAACCAAACCCTACCACCCCCTTGATGCCCAAATCAAATTCAAGGAAACTCCCTGATTTCAAACAATCTGTCAAGTTGAAATATGTCAAATTGGGTTACCATTACCTCATTACCCATGGAATGTACCTATTCTTGTCCCCTCTTGTTATTGTCATTGCGGCCCAGCTCTCCACTTTCTCTTTCCAAGATCTCTATGTCCTCTGGGAACACCTTCAATTCAATCTGATCTCAGTCATCACCTGCTCGGCCCTTCTTGTGTTCTTAGCAACCCTGTACTTCCTCACTCGCCCTCGTCCTGTTTATCTTGTGAACTTCTCCTGCTATAAACCAGAGGATGCCCGTAAATGTACAAGGCAGATTTTCATGGAGAGATCTCATTTGGCTGGTACATTCACTGCGGAAAACCTTGAGTTCCAGAGGAAGATTCTAGAGAGATCTGGTCTTGGTGAAGACACGTACCTTCCTGAAGCTGTTCTTCGAGTTCCTCCTAATCCTTGTATGGCAGAAGCTAGGAAAGAAGCCGAGGCTGTGATGTTTGGAGCCCTTGATGAGTTGTTTGCTAAAACAAATGTGAAGCCTAAGGACATTGGGATACTGATTGTGAATTGTAGTTTGTTTAATCCCACTCCATCTTTATCAGCCATGGTCATCAACCATTACAAGCTTCGGGGCAACGTTATCAGTTACAATCTTGGTGGAATGGGTTGTAGTGCTGGATTGATCTCGATCGATCTTGCTAAGCAGCTTCTTCAAGTCCATCCCAACTCTTATGCTGTGGTTATTAGCATGGAGAACATCACTTTGAATTGGTATTTTGGCAATGAGAGGTCGATGTTGGTCTCAAACTGTTTGTTCAGGATGGGAGGGGCTGGCATTTTGCTCTCTAACCGGAGGTCTGATAGGTGGCGGTCCAAGTACCAGTTGGTCCACACTGTCCGGACCCACAAAGGTGCCGATGATAAATGCTTCACTTGTGTCACACAAAGGGAGGATCCTGAGGGGAACATTGGGGTTGCTTTGTCAAAGGATTTGATGGCAGTTGCCGGAGATGCCCTCAAGACTAACATCACCACTCTAGGTCCCCTTGTGTTGCCCATGTCAGAACAGCTCCTCTTCTTTGCCACACTTATTGGAAAGAAGCTTTTCAAGATGAAGCTGAAGCCCTACATCCCAGATTTCAAGTTAGCTTTTGAGCATTTTTGCATTCATGCCGGTGGAAGGGCTGTTCTTGATGAGTTGGAGAAGAACCTGCAGCTCTCAGATTGGCATATGGAACCTTCGAGAATGACACTCCACCGATTTGGAAATACCTCGAGTAGCTCTCTGTGGTATGAACTAGCTTATACTGAAGCCAAAGGGAGGGTTAGGAGGGGAGACAGAATATGGCAGATTGCATTCGGGTCTGGCTTCAAGTGTAACAGCGCAGTTTGGAGGGCTTTAAGGAGAGTGAATCCTGCAAAGGAGAAGAACCCATGGATGGATGAAATCAACTTATTCCCCGTTGATGTTCCAAAGGTTTCATCCATATGAAACCAAAAGGATGAGTTTCGAAGAAGACCAATTCTGCTTTTGTTTTGTTGAAGGAGATGAAGAAGAAAAACATAGTGATGGGAGTGACTAGGAGGAAGTTTGGGGAGGCATAGTTAGGGTTAATAGGCCATTGACATGGATGCCAATTAGCTTCTTGTTTTAATGGTGGATTAGTTTTGTGTAGTGGTTTATTCTGTGGGTCGAGTTTTTGTTTGACTTGAGATTTATGGTCAAGAATCAGAAGATTGTTTCTGAGAAATCAAGTAATGTTTGCATCAGTTCACCTGTCTGTTCTGTACTATTTTGCTAGAGTTGACATGAATGCTAACCATCCATTTATGGTTCTTATTACAGGCAAACTAAAAATTTGGCTTATGTCTAAGAAGAACAAGAATATTGATTTTTCAAATCATCAAAATCATAATGTTTATTTGTATTTTTCAAAAAACATCTACTAAATTTTGATTTTATAGCAGTGACATGACTCATGAGGCATTATGATTTTCTCTTGTTTGCAATTTTACAAGTTAATTTATGCTTCTTATCTCGATCCCAAAAAAAAAAAAAAAAATTAGGCTCCAATTAACATAGTATGTCGTTATTGAAGGGAATTTATGGCTTTGATATATGAACTCAATCAGAAAGCAAATCTCTATTCGGATAATCGCATCGTAGTTGATGATATCTTATTACTTTCTACTTCTTTCAACTTTTGTGCAGTTTTCTCTATTAAAAGAAGGGAAATAATGTTGCTCATTATTTAGCTCATTTCTATCCCTATAATTTTCTGTATGAATTTGGTTGGATGGGGGCTTAGATTATATTTTCAATATGACTTTAAACAATCGTGGCATGACTTTGACTTTGAGTTATAATTGTGCGTGTGTGAATGAGAGAGACAGAGAGAGAGGGAGAGAGAGTACAAGTATAATTGTAACATATGACGTCCAACAGTATCTCCACTGTAATTCATTTCGAGCTCAATGAATCGTAGGTTTTGCTATGAGGCTCTACCAAATCCTATATGTTTTTAATATTGCTCTTGCATTCCTCGCTAAAAATATTGTTGACATGATTCTTTCATGCACAATGATTTACACATTATCTTGTCACGTTAGTACTATTTATTACAAATTATAATTCCGACTATTTTTGATATCATTCTCATAAATCTCACCAACTTATGCATTGGAGAGACTTTCCTCTGGCTACAAGTTGAAGAGCGGGACTTTAAGGTTGGAAATCGATACCTTCATTTGGCTGTTAGGAAAATTAATGGTGAAGATCATTGCTATTGATTCGGGTATTTTCCGGACTGTTCCGACTCACCCGCAACCTTGCTAGCTAACCGTGTCTAATCAGTCGGATAAGGGAGATATCGGCCCAAGCCAACCTTTAACGGGGTCAGGTAAAAGCTCAAAGCCCACTAAGGTTAGGGTTTCCCTAAACCATGGTAAATTACTATTTTACCTCTTTAAAATCTCCTATAAATACACATCATTTTCCAACTCCATGGGACATGTTTTCCACATTCCACAAATCTCATCTTTCTCATAATCACCCAAGCTTCTAAGCTAACAAGCTCTCAAGCTCTCAACATTCATCATCATTCATCAACACTCATCCCAAGAGTTTCCATCTTCGGAAAACCTCTCCACTCCCAAGGAGTTCCCCTACGCACATCGAGGAAGATTTCCTCGATCCATTCAATCAGGTCAATCACTAACTTGAGCGTCGGAGGGGTGTTCCCGGGATCCACCACCCGGGCTTCGCCTTTTGCGGGTTCAAGCAATCGCCACGTGAAATCGGATCGATCGTGCCACGTCCTCAGCGACCGGAGTGATAAATCCTTCATCTCTCCGAATCATCATCCACATCATCAACTCGGCTTTATGCGGAAACAACTATAAATCCAAAATCGAATATGTTGATCAATAAAACAGATTAATAGCATATGCCCGAATTTGTGGTTGACATAAATTCTTCTTGAGTGACGTGGACAAGTCTTCCGGATCTACATGTACTATTAAGAGAACTCCGTAGTACTTTCTCCGGTCTCACTATCTCTCTAATCATAGGATGTTAGGGAGAATTAATTCGTACGTATCACTTGGGGACCATAACCTTTATTTATAATTGTAAACCCTTGTACAACTTTGACACACCGCTATTCCGCCCATCATAGAACAATAGTGGGGCACCGGTCTCTACACATGTAAAACATACACCCTACTAGTTATAGTAAAGCCCAAATAATTGTATCCCTATTAGATCACTTTTAGTTTGAGCCACAACCATGATAGTCCTTATGATACATAATTAATCACGGATAAGTTCATCGTTGGATTATGATCCAACAATCTCCCACTTGAATTGTAACGCCCCAAACCCGTAATCACCGGTTTTAGACTAAGCAAGCCGCTAGCCGATGATTAGCGCAATGGAAAGTAGGTCGGGGGCATTACGCCGCCCTTACCGGAGGAAAGGGCAAGGCTATGACTATATATATTAAACCTTGGTTACACTTGCTTTGTCACTAACAACAAGTGACTCATGATAAGGCATAAACTATAACTTGTACAAAGATTAAGCATAACTATAGACTACGATCCGGTAACTACGACAACGACACTTAGCCCTTGATACCACAACTAGGTTGTCGCTGCAGGCCTTTAAGTCCTTAACGGACCTTTGCTTCAAATCTTCAACATCTTTACCTAAAACAAAACAAGAAAATATTTTCGAAATATGAGCCGAAACTCAATACGTCCATTATCATGTCTGTAAAATAAATGTTATGAAATAGTTGAGTTGAGCGCATGCATTTCAATTCATTTGTAAATGAGAGGGAGTGAATAATGTAAAGCTGTTGCTAATTAATTATCCGTGTGGTGACCCTTGCGATCATCGGGTTTCCCTAAATGTGTACACACCCGGACCGATCGGGAAGTCCAGGTTGGTGCGGCGCGATTACGGTGTGCCGACTTTAAACAATGGTGAAGTAATGATGGGCGGGCCCACTTTTATATGGGAAATACTGTTTGCAAATGATTCCTTGTTGTTGTTGATGTCGGCCATATCCGGCCTTGATTTGTAAGTAAAACATTGAAGGGCACAATCAATGAACGTACTCGATGAACCGAAATTGGTTGATGATTTGAACTTGATTCCTTTCCTTGTGATGTTTGAGCAGGACCCTTGAACGTACGTCGACCGATGATCTTAAATAAGAGTTAATAGAATGAGAATTGGTTTTTAGGACTTATATTCCTTGATTGATAATAACCTATCCTGCACCTTTATTATGATTTATCTTCATATGCTTTATGCCTTATATTTTTATTTTATCATTTCTTATTTATGTGTTAAGTTACCTCTATTAATGCACATAGTTGATTTACTATGAATTATTATTATAGAATCTAAAACATGCATTTATAATATTAGTAACTTATTTACTAGCAATTTTACAATTTATTGTTGATTATCTTATTATGCGTTTATTTTATTATTTTGTTAATAGCTTAATCATTAATTCATTTACTTAAACATGTATTTAGAAAATTAGTCATCTAAGTTATAGTTATATCAATATTTAAGCATGCACATAATGAAATAATTATCTTGACTACACCATTTTTTTATCTTTGCTAAAAAATTATTTAACCATAACTTTTAGTAAGATTATTCAAACTAAAATATGCATGCATAATTAAATTTTCTTTCTTGACTAATATGATTATATTTTCTGTTAATCTTACATCTTATCTCAATTATTTAGTTTTAAATGGTAAAACTTAAATTATCATAATTCTAGGGTTTAGGCTTTACCTTAGAAGAATAATGAAGGGAGGCAAAGTTGGTGGTGTTTGTAGGTGGGCATAGGTGGCGGCAGGGTGGCGTGCAGGCGGCGGAGGTGGCATGCAGGCGGCAGAGGTGGTTCTGGTGGCAGGGGTGGTGCCTTGGCGGCAGTGATGGTGGTTGGTGGTGGGTAGGTTTTTAAGGAAGGTGGGTTTTAGGGCATAAAAGGAGAGAGAGAAAGTGTATGCTTTGGTGGCTGACGTGGCGGTCCGGTGGGCGGCTCTAGGGTCAGGGATGGGTGGTCTGCAGGGCTGGCCGGTGGTGGGAGGCAGGTGGCGCCCGTGACGGTTGTGGTGGTGGCTGAAAGTGGTTGTAGAAGTATGAGTGGTAATGGTGGAAGTTGGTGATTGTGGTGGCTTTGGCTTGCGTTTTCCGGCGACGGGGTGGCTGGTAGGTCGGCCTGAAGGTGGCTATGGACTCAGTGCAAGATGGTTAAGGGTTATGGCTGGAAATATCCAGCTGAAGGGGCCGGTGGGCGGCTGTGGAGGTGGCCGAAGTGGTGGTGCTGGGCAGGTGAGGGAGGAGAGAGAAAAATGCTCAAATCAGGATTTTGGGTTAAATTTTCTGGTCTTTGAAGCCTATTTATACTAATTGTGGTACTTATCTTCATGGATTAGCTGGCTAAGTATATTACCTTTGCTTGACACTTGCTTATGACTCATGATTAATTTGTGATTTGGCAAAATTCTAATTATGCTTAGTGTAGGCTAATTTGTCAAGCCCTAATTTGACCCCCAAATTCATTGTTTATCCAAAAATAATTTTTTTTATTATCATAATTATCTTCAGCATTGTCATTGTAATTATCTATTTATTTTTATTTTTATTTTTATTTTTATTTTTATTTTTATTTTTATTTTATAATTATAATTATTATTATTTTTGCTATTGTAGTTTTATTATTACTTTTGTTAATATGATAGCTTTATTGCTATAACCTAGTGTGTTTTAACATATGTGATTGCCTATACTTAGATTAGGTTAGTTTCATTAGCAAGTTATTCCTTAATATTTGGTATTTGGATATTTGATTATTTGTATATAAGTTGTGCCAATTTGTGATTAGTTACGTATGTGTATATACATATAAAGTTTAAACTTATATGAAAAATATTTATGATTTAAGTTAGGAATTTAAATATGGTTTATGTGAATATAGGTGCTAGATAATATGTTGAAATTTTATGCAAAATATTGGCCATCCGTCAGTCGTTATTCGTATCCGGGTCCTGCAAGAAAACTCTAATATATATATATATATATGATATGAAAAATATTTTTTGAAATTGAAATGCACGTGCTCATTATAATTAAACGTATTAGAGGTAATACATTTTCTTAAAGTTTGGGTTGTTACATGAATTATATATAACTTTACAATATGTACCAACCAAATTTTAATCTCAACCTTACTTGTCATTATAACAATATATCTAAACAATCCTGTCCATCAATAATATTAATATAGAACCAAAGTGGCATTCATTACATCACTTATGCTAATATAAAGAATAACACAGATCACGATATGGATATGTAGTATGAAAACTTCATATGATGTGATCTCAACATGTCTATTTTCAACTGGTCCACTTTAAACTTTAGTGAGATCCAAAATATAAATAGAGTATAAGGGAAACTTTAATATAATTTTCTTTCTGCAAAAAGTATTGTCATAACCGAAAAGTAAATAACATAAGTCAAATGTGCATCTAAATTACAAACTCCTACTAAAACCGAATATCCTCAAAAGATAACACAACACCCATATGAATCATATGCTCATGAAACTGACTGGATGGTATCACCTTAGTAAGCAGATTGGCAATCATAGAGTTTGTACCAATGTGCTCAATGGACAACTCTCCATTCCGAACTCTTTCTTTCACAACTAAGAATTTGAGGGCCACAAATTTTGACTTTCCCAAACTCTTGTTATTATTAGAAAACGAAGCTGCAGATTTATTGTCACAAAATACTTTAAGTGGTCTTTGAACAAGTATCTACTATCCACAGTCCCATGACAAAATTCCGCAGCCATCCCATAACTAGATGTCTCATAGCATGTAATAAACTCAGCTACCATAGTAGAAGAGGCCGTAATGGACTGTTTGACACTTTTCCAGGAGATAACACCTCCAGCCAGTAGATAAATGAAGTCGAAATAGACTTGATGCTATCCACGCATCCAACAAAATCAAAGTCGGTGTACCCAATGATTTCAAGCTAATCGACCTCCGACATGTGAGCGTGTACCCTTTTGTTCTCCGTAAGTACTCGCAATACCCTTTGTTCTTTGTAATGTCTAGATGAGTGCAGATTTGAGCATACATAAGGCTACCTACTCGCTGATGCAATATTTTCCATTCCCTTTTTCTCAAAATCATTCTTACAACACTCGCATGGACTAAACTTGTCTACCTTAGCTAAAGGGGTGTCTCCTGATTTGCAATCTTACATGTCTGTATCTTTTCAATATATTTTCGATATAACTTTCTCGCGGCAACCCAAGAATACCTCGAGAGTGATTTCAATGTATCTTGATACCTAATACAAAAGAGGCATCACCAAGATTTTTCATCTTAAAATTCTTTGATAGAAATCTCTTGGTTTCATGCAATAAGCCTATATCGTTGTCGGCAAGCAATATGTCATCGACATACAAAACCAGAAAAATATATTTGCTTCCACTCGAACTTATGATATATGCATTTATCAAGCAATTTAACTCAAAACCAAACAAGAGAACTACTTGGTGAAACTTTACATACCACCGACAAGACACTGTTTGAGCCCATAGATGGATTTCTTTATTTTGCAAACTATATTCTTTGGGTCTCCAACCACAAAGTTTTCCGATTGCCTCATATATATAATTTCATCAATGTCACCATTGAGAAACGTTGTTTTCACATCCATCTAATATAGTCGAAGATCAAAATGTGCAACTAATGCCATTATAGTCCTCAAAGAGTCTTTTGAGAACTACAACATGGCTATTAGAACAATGCAGGACAAACACGGCAAGCTCGAATACAACCAAGAGAGGATTGGGGGAATCATTGTGGAATACTTTGAAAAGTTTCTTGGCCAGGAAAAGCAAGGTAGCAGGCCATCATTTGAAATAATGATGAAGGGACCTATGCTGAATGATCAACAAAGAAAAGAAATGATAAAGCCCTTCACAAGTGCGGAAATTAAAAATGCCATGTTTGATATTGGTAAGGAGAAAAGTCCAGGCCCAAATGGCTTTGGAAGCCAATTCTTCAAAACTACTTGGCGGATAACGAGGGTGATGTGTGTAAAGCGATCAAAGACTTCTTTGAAACGGGAAAGCTTCTCAAACAGGTAAACAATATGCCCTGGCTATGATACTTAAGATGCGAAACCCTACCATACTTGTGGAGCGAGATACCAATAGCCTGTCTGTAACATCATATATAACCGCATAACAAAACTTATTTGCATGAGGTTAAAGCCAATAATGCATCTACTAGTGAATCGGACCCAATGAGCATTCATTGAAGGAAGGTCCATCATGCACAATATCATGATATGTGAAGATCTAGTGAAGTTTTACAACAGGAAGGGGATCTCCCCGGACGAATAATGAAAATAGATCTACAAAAGGCTTATGATACAATCAAATGACCACTTATTGAAGGCATACTATTTGGGTTTGGATTACCAGTTTTAATGGTGCAAAAATAATGACCTGTCTAAGCATTGCGAGCTTCTCTGTCAAACTTGGTGGAAGAATGTTTGGATACTTTCAAAGCAAAAGGGGCTGAGATAAAGTGGTCCTATGTCCCCCTCATCTTTCTACTAGTGATGGAATATCTCAACAGATGTCTAAAGCTTGCTACTATGAAGAAAACCTTCGAGTTTCACCCGCTTGTAAAGGGCTCCAATTATACAGCTTAAGCTTTGCTGATAATTTACTAATGTTTTGGAAAGCTGACTTGGACGAGTGTAAAACACCCGATGACTGCATTTAATCACTTCTCTAAGTGCTCAGTGGCTGGAAATAAACCCTGAAAAAACCCTGAAAAATCGCAGATGGTATGTGTTGGAATTGATAGCAAAACAGCAAAAACAATACAAGCATACACTGGTTTCAAGCAAGGTACTCTACCTTTCACTTACCTTGGTGTGGGGGTAAAAACTAAGAGAATGAACAAAAAGGATTGTTAGGTCTTGATTGATAAAATAACGAGACAAAATCAGCTCATAGTCGACCAAGAAACTTACATATGTATTCAAGCTTCAACCGATTGATACTGTGCTACAAAAATTGCATAACTATTGGTGCCAAATTTTTCTCGTTACCTACTGGAGTAATAAAATGGAAAGTTGAAAAGCAGGATGCCAAGTCAAAGAAGCCTACAATGCCCTCTTGTCTCCAAAATGTGCAACAAGTTGGTGGCAGCTTGTGTGGCATAAACATGTGGTACCAAATACTCATTTTGTACTTGGCTTGTCTTCAAACAAAAACTCTTGACAAAAGAAAAAAGTAGCGAGATGGAAATCACTGGATAATCCCCGATGTGTATTCCGAATCTCCCGAAACTATTGACTTTCTCTTCGTTTAATGCCCATTTGCACAGGAAGTTGTCACTGGTCTTAAACTGTAGAATGTTCGGATTGACTGGAGAATGTGTTGGAATGCATGGCTGGTTGGACAGAAATTATCAAACGTAAAGATGGTTGCCATTACTCCTATTGTTGCTGCACTTTGTTACTTAGCGTAACCTTAGAATATTTCATGGTGAACGCCCCAAACCTCGTAATCACCGATTTTAGTCTAAACAACCACTAGCTAATGATTAGCGCAGTGGAAACGAGGTCGGGGACATTACCGCCGCCCTTACCGGAGGAAAGGGCAAGGCTCGAATATATCTATATGTATTTTACCCGGGGTTATACCTTGTTAGGCAACTACAACTTATACAAAAAGTACATGTTAGACTTGATACGAAATCAACAAGCACTTGGCTACTAATACCCCAACTTGCCACTACGAGCCTCCGAGTCCCGAACGAACTTTTCTCTTGCTTCATACCTTCAACATTTTTACCTAAACTAAAACAAGAAAATATTTTTGAAATGTGAGTCGAAGCTCAATACGTCCATTATCATGTTGTAAAATAAAGGTTATGAAATAGTTGAGTTGAGGGCATGCATTTCAATTCATTTGTAAATGAGGGGGAGAGCATAATTTAAAACAGCTTGCTCGTTTATTATCCGAATGGATCCCTTATGATCATCGGGTTTTCCCCTAAACGCATGTGCACACACCTAGACCGATCGAATAGTCCGGTTGAAGGCAGCCAACATGTACGGTGTGACCAACCTGAATATTGAGGCGCACCAAATAATGACACTTGATGGGGCGAGTCCATATTAATGATGGCAAATACTATTTGCAAATGATTCTTTGTTGTTTGTTGATGTTGGCCATATCCGGCCTTAATTTGTAAATAAAACATTGAAGGGCACGATCAATGAACGTACTCGATGAACTGAAATTGGTTGATGATTTGAACTTTATTCCTTTCCTTATGACTTTGGGCGGGACCCTTGAGCGTACGTTGATCGATGGCCTTAAATAAGAGGTAATAGAATAAATTTTGTTTAGGACTTATATTCCTTGATTAAGTTTATTAATAATAACCTATCCTATACCTTTAGTTATTATGATCTATTTTTAACATGATTTATGCCTTATATTTTTAGTTGTTCATGCTTTAATTTATTATTTCTAATTTATGTGTTAAGTTACCTTTATTTATGAATGCACATAGTTATTTTACTATGAATTATTATTATAGAATCTAAACATGCATTACAACTTTATTATTAACTTATTAACATGCTTTTTAGAAGATAAGTAATCACCTAAGTTATGGCTAAATTTAACATTTACTTCATTATTAAAACATGCATCACATGGACTCTTTATAATAAACTAATTAACCTCATTATATCATTTTTATTATGAACTATTATTGTCTAATTATGTATTAACATGCTACTAAATTTTACTTAAAATACATGTAAAAGTTTAATTGATCACTTTAAGTTATAACTAAATCCATCTTTAAACATGAATTCTTTTTTATAAATGAACTAATTAGTATTTTATGTCATTTTTATTCTTTTAACATTACTTAACAAAATTTATCCCAAACTAATTTATACAGAATTTGAATTTTGTTTCCGTTACTAACATAACCTTATTTTTTGCAAATTTTAGATTTTATCTAGAGTTAAAGTATTTAATTTAAATGCTAAAGCTTAATTCATAATTATTTTAAGGTTAGGGTTTACTAAGAAAAAAATGAAGGGAGCCAAGGCTGTGGTGGTTGTTGGTGAGAACTGGTGGCGGCAGGGCGGTGCTCGACGGTTGGCGGTGATGCCTGGTGATTGGCGGCGGCACTTGGCGGCAAGTGGCGGTGGTTGGTGGCGGTTTAGGTTTTAAGGGAGGTGTGTTTAAGGCATAAAAGGGGGAGAGAGAGAGAGAGAGTGGGTTTGGTGGTTGAGATGGCGGTGGTAGCTGGCTGTAGTCGGCGCCTGCAGGTGGCGGTGGATCTGGTCGTCGGCCGATGGTCGGGTGGTGGTAGAAAAGAGGAGAAGTTATTTGATGGTTGGGTGGGTTTTCAAGGTGTTTGAAAGTTGTGGCCTTTGCACGGTGACCGGTGGCCGGCAGGCAAGCTCGAGATGGGTGGTCGGTGGGTGTTGACGGTGCTAGGCCGCCGGTGGTGAAGTTGGCCGGAGTTTTATAGGGTGGCTAGATATGAGGGAGAGAGTATAAGGATGAGAGATGGTGGTGGAAAGTTCGTGAACGGGGTGGTTTTGGAGGTGATTTTCCGGCGATAGTGGTGGCCGGTGGGATGGTCGGAAGGGGGCTTTTGGCTCGGTGCAATGTGGTGAATGGTCCTGGCTGGTGGTGGTCGGCTGAAGGAGCTGGTGGGTGGCTATGGGGTGGTCGTAGTGGGGAAGATGGGCAGATGAGGGAGGAGAGAGAAAAGTTGCTAAACCAATTTTTGGGCCAATTTTCTAATTAATCCACCCTATTTATACTAATTTCAATAGTTATCTGCTTGGATTGTTGTCTAATAGTTGAGTTTTTGGTTGACAAATAGTAATGATACATGCACAATTAGTGATTTGTCAATTAACAAAGCATGCTTAGTATAATTGGGGGTGTCAAGTTATTATTTGACCCCAATAAACATCTTAATCCATTATTATTTTTATTATTTTTTTAAGATTATCAGCTTCATTATCATTTAGTATTATTTTTGTTATCTTTATCATAATTATTTTTTTATTATATTATTGTTAATATTAGGATTATTGTTATTTGTTATTACTTTTTATTTAGTATTTGTACTTAAATTAAGTTAGTCTTATTAGCAAGGCTAGTTCTTAAAATTGATATTGGATGTTTATTTAATTGTACTTAAATTATGCTAATTAAATATGTATGGATTCATATGAAATATTTATGATTGAAGGACTTGGATATGGATCATGTGAACATAAGCATAAATATTATTTGGGAGTTGATATTTTATGAATTATATTGTGAATGTTGGCCATCCATCGCCGCCGTTCACGTCCGGGTCCTATAAAAATAATGTTGATACACATACATATGATATAAAAATATTTTGAAATTGAAATGCACACTCTCATTATAATTGAATGTATTTAGAGATAATACATTTTCTTAAAGTTTGGGTTGTTATACAGGGAAGTCGAACAAGTGCAGCTATTGTCAAGGAAATTAGATGGACAATCAGGAGTCTTTTGATGCAAAAAAAAAAAAAGAAAGTAGATGGAGAATGGATAGTTAATATGTAATGAAGTTTGATCATTGGGTATGCCCAATGTAATCTTGTACATATTTGGTCTGTTTAATGGTAAAAGTTTACCCCTTTTTACCAAAAAATATTCATGTAAATAAATATGATAGGCTTTAAATTTTTTAAATAACTCAAAAAAACTGCATATAATCGCAAAGAAACAATCAAAATTTTGCTCAAAAACAAAATATTTAATGAAACTCAAAATTGAATACAGCAAAACATGCCCAAAAATATAACAAACATAACCCTTAAGCCAATTTCACTCAAATGGAATGAATTCAATCCCAATTTTATAAAATAAGTTCCGAAAATTAGGCTTTTAGCATCCGAAATTTGTCTAGAAAAATTAATCGATGAAAAACGATTTTTTTAATAAAAAGTAAACATTAAAATTAAGGCAACCAAAACATGACTAAACATGCAGAAAGCAAAACTCCTAAACCAATTTTTCCTGAAGAGAGCGAAATCAAGCTCAATTTGACAATATAAGGCCCGAAATATTAGGGTTCTTACTTCTAAAATTGCCAAAAAAAAAGCCCCAAGTTAATTTACACCAAGCAAACGAATTGGGGCCTAATTTTGCATTCTTATGGCTGAAAATTGGGGTTCTTTCAACAAAACTTGCCCAGAAAATTTAATCAATTAAACTAAAAATTGAAGACACCAAATCATGACTAAACATGCCGGAAACAAAATACGTAACTTAATTTGCATCAAAAGAAACTAATTAAGCCCTAATTTTGCACTTTAATGACCGAAAAATTAGGGTTCTTCACAAAACCAATAATAGCAATGGATTTCATACACAATTAAAATCATGTAAATTATTACAAGCATGAGCCTATAAGACTCCTCAATCAATTTCAGCAAAAGAGAAGAAATAAAGCCCAATTTTGCAAAACCCAAACCGAAATTAAGGTTTTAAGCCCGCGGAAACAAAATAGCAATTAAACCAAGGATTAGAACAAAAATCCTTAATTGAATATATATAATCATGCCATATAATGCAACAAACCGTAATCCCTAATTAATTTAGCCAAACAAGGTCGAAAAAGATCTCGATTTTGCAACTTCAAGAACCGAATAACTAGGGTTCGACGTGCAAGAACAAGTCGACAATTAAACTCATGATATAATCCACAACACTTCAATTAAATTTAGAGAATCATGCTAGAGAATTATTCAAGCAAAGCCCTTAATGAATTTTTCCAAAAGGAACCAAAAAATTGTCAAATTATAGCAATGAAAACGCTAGTAGCGGAAGCAAACGAAAAAGGGCAAAATTCACAAATTGAATAAACACCAAAATTAGTTTCAATTGTTCTAAAGATTCAACATAAGGAGGGCTTTGATACCACTAGTTATGAAAAATTATAATGAAAACAATCACTATAAACTCGGAATCTAATATGTCGAATCAATATAACAGATTAATAAAACATACTCGAATGTATGGTTGACATAAGTTCTTCTTGAGTGACGTGCATAGGTTTTCCGGACCTATACGTACTACTAAGAAAACCTCTTAGAACTTTCTCTAATCTCACTATCTCTCTAATAATGGGATGTTAGGGAGAATTAATTCGTACGTATGACTTAAAGATCATAATATTTATATATAGTTGTAAACCCTTTTAGGGTTTTGACACACCATTGTTCCGCCCATCATAGAACAAGTAGTGAACCACCGGTCTCTACACATGTAAAACTCACACCCTACTAGATAAATTAAAATCTAAATAATTATATCCTTATTAGATCATTTTTAATTTGAGCTACAACCATGACATTTCTTATCATATATATTTAATCACATATAGGCTCGTCATTGGATTATGATCCAACCTTGGCATGATGTGTATAGTTGTAGGCTATGACCAACTCCTTAATCATCCATCAAAAAAGATATCAAAACACAAAATATTTCATAGAATATAGAGGATATAGTATCTTATATGCTGTATATTCTATCAATATTTACTATTTTTTTGTTTTAATTTATTTTTTGTTGCAAATCTCCCCTTTATCGACTAAAAATAAAATTTTCATATTTCACAATATTAATGAGTAATTCGTTTTGAAATTAACACCATCTTAATACTCGACCTGAATAAATCAAAACGACAAGTAAATTGAAACGAAGACAATATTTTTTAATACTCCGTAAAATATACACATAATTAGGTTATGGTTGTTTTTTTTTTTTGGCTTACATTGACTTTGTAATACCTTTGCATCAAACCAAGTTAGGTTAATTTATGGTTGTTTTTTTTTTTGGCTTACATTGACTTTGTAATACCTTTGCATCAAACCAAGTTAGGTTAATTTGAGATCCGATTTTAAGAAATAATAATAAAGAAATGGTCGAAAAAACACAGGGAGATAAATAAATTCAAAAGAAAATTTGAAAATCCAACTTGACTTCCCCTTTTCCTCTAGGCCAGCTACTTCTTACATATGAGCCTATTGAGGTTTGATATGATAATTTACAGAATTTTTGATAAATAATTCTGGTACCTTTGAAGTTTGGGTAAATATTTTAGGGACCCAAATCCGATGAGAAATTTGTTTTTCTGATCTGAAAAATGATATGACCCATAAAATGATGCATATGCCCACCCATTTTTCTAATGTGATGATGGAATAATAATAATAATAATAATAATAATAATAATAATAATAATTATTATTATTATTATTATTATTATTATTATTATTATTATTATATTGAATGAGAATATAGGATTAAAATGGGAGATGAAAAAATCAAACATCAACACTTAATGTAAAAATTAATGGTTAAGATTAAATAGAGTTAATTAAAAAACCATCCCCAATCCATCCTTTCATATTTACCAAAATGTCAAAGGTCTCAAAATTATTAATCTAAAATTGTAGGTTTGATAAATTATTTTGCAAAACTTCAATGAAGCCATATATAGATTTTCGGTTTTGCTAACTGTCGCCCCTAAGGCGATGTATAAGAGTTATTATATCTATTTAAATAAAATCTTATCTTAATATCTATATCTATATATCTATATAATATATAATAGCAATCTTTTCAAAAGTATGACATGGCGGCTCGAGAGGAAATTTAGGAGCTTCGTTTAATAAAAAAATGATAATTTATTCTTGAAAAAAAAGGATTTTCACTTAATATGGACTCTCTTTTACTCTTTTTTACTCCTTGCCAAAATAAAAATAAAAATAAAAATAATTTTAAAAAAAATAATAATAATTTTTATCCAAATAAAAAATCCTTTTATAAGTGGACTATCATTTTCCTTTTTTTTGTGTGTGATAATATAGTCTCATTAGTATTTTTTTTTCTCCTTCATATATTGAAATAAATCTATACAATATATAATAGTAATCTTTTTAAATAGGCTAAATACTACAACAAGAGTGATTGTAGGAGCTTGGTGTAGTCTCAACCATAAAATTATTTGTTCATTAAAAATAAGTCATTGATGTAAATAATTAAATAAAAGATAAAATTCATCGAATGGAAAAAAAAAAGGTTTCCCTTTAAAAGTAGACTGTATCAAGGTAATATTGGATTCCCTTGCTGAAAAATAAATAAATAATATTATAAAATTATTTAACTTAAATCTAAAAATTAAACAGTAAATAATTACAGAAAATTACATAATGAACTAAATTAAAAATCTGGACAGAATTAAAAACATAAATACTTTTTAAAATTTTTCAGAAAAATTAAACACAATTAAAACAAAAAAACAAAAACATAATCTAAAGTAGAAAGTTAAACAAATAATCAATTACACTACAATACACATGAAAATAAATAATTAAATTAACTAGAATATTAAAACTATTTTTTGGGCCAAAACATACGCTAAAAACCTAAAATTAAAATACAAAAATTGAATTTATAAATTTATTAAAATAAAAACTTGCTTTAACCTAAATTAGAAAATAAATCAAAAAAATAATTAAATTAATTATAAAAACTAATAAAATTAATACTAAGAGATTAATACTCTAACTAAACCCTATAATAATATAAAAAATAAAATTAACCAAAGGAAACTAATTTAATCCAACTTCTAACAATTTGACTAAAAATAACAAAAATAAATAAAAAATAATCTGAAAATTAAAATATATTAGGACTCAAAATAAAATTAATATAAAATTACTGAGATATCTATCCTGTTATCAATTAATGTAATGTATTCTCACGTCAATTATTAGCAAAAACCCATGAAAAATTCAAAAAAATATATTGATGATAAAAAGTATATTGAATGATTTTAAAAAAGGGATGTAATTAAGAGTAATTTTATTATGATAAATTATATAATAATATTTTAGAAAATAATTAAAGGATATTCTATTGTTTTTAACGGTGTTAAGGTTAATTCACCAATATTTTTAACCTAAAAAGTATAATCTATATTATTTCAAATTTTGGTTTGATTTGATTTACATTTGAGAATCACAAGTTACGTTTTTTTTTCCTTTGTGATTTCAAATTATGACTCGACTAAAATCTAATGAGATAACTATCATAGTGAACAATATATATTTAATTATATATTTTTGGGTGGATGAATAAGATATTTCATTAGATGAGAAAATTTGTTCTTCTTTTCTACTAAAAATAAAATATGTATTGCAAAGATGTAGCAATAGCTTCTGTCATTGTTTGGTTTATTAATTTGATAGGAAGATGTGGTTGAAGTGACTAAAGAACATGGTATCGGTTTCAAACTAATTTTTAATTAGTGCCTTTAAGTTTTAAAAGTGATTGAATCAGCGAGGGTCGGTCAATTGGAGGAGGTCTGCTATAATTAAGATATGAGTTTAACTACTTATTTTTTTATTTTTTATTTTTAATATGCAATTTTTTGTCTAATTTGATTTGTTTGGATCATGAGTTTCTCTGTCTTTCCACTTACTTTTTATTTTTATGTCTATTCTATCATTTTCAAAATACGATATGCATCCACGCTTTTACCATACTTATGTTAAGTGTAGAAAGGGTATGAGTGGACAAATATTTCACACACTAAATAAGTCGGATGAGAGCCGTATTTAACCACACACTTATATCCAAAGAAAACAACATCACTCGCCATACTTATATATATGGACATATTACCCCTTAAGCGAGTCATTTTTTTCCCTATTACCAGTTTACGCTTGAAGCAACTTCTACCACTGATATAGACACTTAGGTTGTCACCAGTTAAGTTATAAATTTTTAAAAAAATTAACTAGGGTTAATTAATTTTTTTTTTTTACTCTTTACACCATATTTTTCTCTCGAAAGGACGGAGGTTGGGTAACCGCGGTTGCCCCAACATAGATCTGCCTCTAGATTAAAAATACTTAGTTCTTCTTCAAATTAGGGTTCTGTTCATTAAGGTGAATTTTTTCGGTTTTATTTTATTTTGCTTTTCTTTAAACAACATTAAGAAAAAAAAGGTATAAAGCGAGGCACATGTAAAATTTACTGATTCAGCAGAAAATAAGAGAGAAAACGAGATTGGAGTTTGAGATTTGAGATTTATTTCTTATTTTGATTTATTCAATATATTGGGCATTATGCTACAAAAGAGCGAGAAATCGAAAATTTGCATAAAAATATTTCCTTTATGTGTTTAATTTTTATAAAAATTCTTTTCAATTATTTTTTAAAAAACTTCTTTGTGATTGTATATTAAGTATTTGATTTATATGATTATCATAAATTGTCCAATTTGAAAAAAATTCTTTTTATGTATTTCAATTATCTCAAAATAATCGACACGCTCATTATCTCGTCACGCTTATTATCCATGCCAAATAATCATTTTTTCAAGAGATGTAAATCACCACTCTTAATATACATGGATATACCTTAATAGGTTACTACCACTCTTACAAGAGTGGTTACATTTTTCCACATTATTATGTGTGAAAATGATTTCGAGCAACTCATTTTTGATTATTTTTCCGCCACACTCAATCATGTGTAATTATATAAGGGCGGAAGCATACCATATATTTTTTTGTAGCGATTGTAGCATTTTCTATTATTAATCTCATTTATAAATGTAGTTATTAAATATTTACTTTTTTAGTTCATAACTTATTAAGGAGTATTACATTACTCCGTGCATAGCACTGGTCCAAACTAGTATTATATATTATCAATCTTTTCAAAAGTATGACATGGCGGCTCGAGAGTGAATTTAAGAGTTTCGTCCAATAACAAAAATAATAATTTATTCTTAAAAAATAATTTTCTCTTATATATGGACTCTCTTTTACTCCTTGCCAAAATATAATAATAATAATAATAATAATAATAATAATAATAATAATAATAATAATAATAATAATAATAATGATAATAATAATAATAATAATAATAATAATAACAATAATAATAATAATAATAATAATAATAATAATAATAATAATAATAATAATAATCTATATCTATACATACACTATATAATGCCAATCTTTTCAAAAAGATGACATGGCGGTATGAAAGTGAATTTAGGAGTTTTGTCCAATAAAAAATAATAATTTATCATTGAAAAAATAGGTTTCCACTCATATATGGAATATTTTTTACTCCATGCCAAAATAATAATAATAATAATAATAAAATAATAATAATAATAATAATAATACTATATATAATTTTCAGAAAAATTAAACAAAATTTAAAATAATAAAATAAAAACATAATCTTAAACAAAAATTTAAACAAATAATAAAATGCACTAAATAAATACAAAAATAAATAATTAAATTACCAAAATATGACCAAGAATATTGTATATCTATAAATCTTTAATGACATTCCTAATGTTTGGTAAGTCCTTTTGTTGTTGTACTATAGAGAGTACGGTTGTCGGTCTCGGGAGTTAGGTCTCTTACAAGTCTAAGGTCAATGTCCTTTTGAACTAAGCAACGGAACAGTTCACTTGGTTGGTAATATAAACACTTAAAGAACGAAATAAAATCGGATAAAGAAAACCTTAGGTAGGGATTTACCAAACTAACATGCCAACAATCTTAATTATATGCTTCTACACTATTCACAACCGAGATGAATTAGGGAATCGATGCAGTTCAAACCACCTAAGCCTTCTCTCGAAGGTCATTAAGCTAACTCAATTGAAATAATTGTTGTTCTCACACAACCGCAACCAAAGAATTACATGATTATCGACTCTTCCCTTAATAACAACCTAAATTATTCTCATATCTAAATTGTAATCATCTAACAAGTTGAAGTAGAACTAAGCCTTTTTCTCGAAGTCTACTCAATTCCCAATAATAATAAAGGAAGGATTCTCTCGAACCTCACACCAATTCACAAGTATCAACAAGTCGAAAATTCATCAAACAATTGCAAATTAGCATTAAAGCATAAATTACGATTAAACTAGCATATTAGTGGCAAAATCCCCAACCTAAGTTGGAAATTTAGCCACACATATTCATGACATTTGACAGCAGATTGAGGAATGAAGACTGAAAAGAATGCAAGATAAAAGTAAAGAGAAGAATGATAATACCGTAAACTTGAATTAACTTGCGATTAATTAAAAATAACTCTAAGCTTTGATCTCTTAACAATGGAAATGAGTGCTTACAAGTAGAGAGAAACTAGCCTAAAAAACGCAAGCATAAAAAGTCTGTTCGAAAATTAACGGTTTCGGAATAAAATGTGCGAAAAACGAAAACCGCCGATTGGCACGACCGAGTCTCGAAACCGTGCTTAACCCGTGCAAGCTCACGACGCCTTCGATTAATTTCCGAATTCCTAGCATGGCATGTGCTAACTTTGGCATTGCCTGTGCTGACCTCTTACGCTTCGAGCACAGCACTGTGCTAGGTCTTCTTTTCCTTCTTTTCTTCAACACAGCCGAGTGCTACGACTGTGCCGACTTGGCTTGACCTCTTTCTTCGCTCTCCGACCTTCTATGGCCTCCCGCTCTTTTCCTTAGCACTTTGAAAGATGTATTCTTCATCGTAAAATGCGGGATTACCTCAAAACATAGAAATTCGCATACTTTAATCATAAATGGAGAAAGTAAGCAAAATCAAATAAGAATTTAGGTGAGAAGACCTTTGAAGTGTCGAAATTAACTAATAAGAGAATGGAAAAACACGTAAAATTCCGGTTTATCACCTTTTCTTGCAAAATATGGATGTGAATATACATTTAAAAATTATTATATTATTATGTTCTTATTATTGTAATGTGTTGTACGTTTAGAAATACTTTTAATTTTACCAACCAATTACGATGTGTTGAATATATTATACCCTTACATGCTAACTTTCATTTATTTTTAATTATAGAGATGACAGATTTAGTGTGTAGTTATATGCGGATATGTGCAATCAACCCTTGCAGTAAGTCCGTGACTTTAACCGTCCGCTTGATGCGAAGCATGTGTGTTCGAAAATATGCGGCACGAACTACTTGGAAAGTAATATTCATGGATTATCGGGTATTATCAAAATTGTCACAATTTCATAAATATGTACATGTATATTAAATAACTATGTAATACTTTATTTTATAGTGTGATGAGATATTTGGCATCATACAAGGTGATGATAATATTAGTAGATGGATGAATGTTCGATAACCGGCAAGGTTCATCACATCTCCGAGTTGTCGATTCATGACTGCATCGGATGGAGAGAAAAAGTGGTCACCAATATATTGAAGTTGATTTTCACGCCTAGAACGACACTTCTTGGCATCATTAATAATTGTGATGAAATTCCTTACCAAGCACCTACCATATTTGGTGTCATTCATCAATGTCCCACCATGTCCGCGATCGCAAGCAAATGTTATAGGTAAATATAGTTTATAAATTCAAATTTCTTACGGTATTTATACATTTATATTCTTTCAAGTACGCTTAATATATTTACTTTTTCGTACGGATGTCATCGGCATGGTGGTTTATGTATCCCCTCCGGAAAGGACAAGAAATAATGGAAATGCGAAGCGCGAGGTACTACTTTGTGATATACGGTATGTATTATCATGACTCTAATACTTTTACGCTTACTTATCAATACATCTTTGTTACCTAACATTCGTCCATATAATCTATATGTATAGGATGCATTCTTTGAGGTTAACTTTGAGGGGAGATTTTGCGGAAGTGGAGGGAAATCATCTTCACCATTCTTTGTACAATAAAGTTGTATTTCTTGCTTCTAAAGTACATGTTAGAGACTCGTAATGATACTTCTACTATCCAAATAAAGTATATTTCATTTGTAAAATTGTTTAACTTTGGCCATTATGATGGTATACATTTATAATGTGTATTTTCTACATATTTTAATTTTGGGGATATCGGTGTCTACTTTATCAATTAATAGATTGGTGATTAATCCTAAAACTGAAACAGACACACGTGTTGGAAGAATGGTACTTATAGCGTTATATTCAATTTTCATACTTAATACAAGTTACATATATTTGAACACACCTAATAATTTTATTGCATGTATTAGGTATTCGGTACTGAAGGTATGGTAGATCACTTTGATTTCATTCGTAAGAGAACTTTACGGATTGTGCATATGGAGAAGTTGTTCTCTGCTACGAGGATTACGTTGGGCGAGTACGGATCTAGGCCAAATGTAAAGCACACTTCTCAATCTCATATAAATTTCCTGCTTCCTTCTAAATTTTATATTGTGATATTATAAGTTTCCTATATATACGAGTAAAATATTTCGGGATTTTTGCATATGTTAGTGACATTTACCCCATGGTTTATGACGCTTGCATTAGTTGCAGAAAGAGTGCCCATACTTATGTATGGGCATCGAATCTTCCTTATTGTACGTGTCGAACTCCAACAGATATCACTCAAAAAGGTTTGTTATACTCAAATTTTTGTTATTGATATATACTTCTTATTATACATTTTCTATTGAATGATCGCATTATTATTCACTATCTTATTCAAATTATAGGTACTTCTTGAGGGTTCTTTTAAAACATTATACATATTATAGAACATTTATTGTTCTCCACGATGATATTTGAATTCTTCTCCATGCAAGCACGACGGACTTAGAGACATATGCATCACATGTATTGTACTACCCATTGCATTCCATAGCATTTATTGTACATATTAATAATATTTCCACATTATGTTTTCCTGCAACCGTATGGGGAGCTTTCATTGTACGTTACTATAAATGATTACCTAAATAAACCATGGTTATTTCTTATTGAACCTCCACGCAATCAAGAATTAAAAGAACCCATCGCTCTTATTACATCCGTTGATTAGAAGGAAGAAGTTTATCACTTGCAAAATACCAATTCTACATACGTAAGGTACACAATATATACACATAATATTCATATTCTAACATTGTTTGTAATAAAATATAACTTCATCATGGTTCCCTATAGGTACAAGTAGAGTAAGAAGAGGAAGAGAAGTCTTCGTGATCCCGCACCATCAGTGAATTTATCATTGTGTCATTTAATTTGATGTCTCTCTTAATATTTACTCCCTACTATTTTAAACATTTTAAGATAGTATTTTTTACAAACACATGTATTTATGATGTTGCTATTTTCATTACTGTAAGTATTATTTATAAATATTTTAAGATTTATTACATTACTCCGTGCATAGCACGAGTCTAGACTAGTTATTGTTAATATGTTTCATTTTTTAAATAAAATATTTTTTTATCATCCTATTAAATCTCATTATCTAATTCTTTTTAAGTTATTTATTTATTTTTTAATGGAAGTTTATCTAATTAAAATTTTTACCATTTTAATAATTTCTTTAGATTAATCAGCATTTGACAAATGGATATAAATAGGTTATTAAAAAGTTCGGACCAGCTTTTCTATTTTTAATCCCGGTTTCTCTACGCAAATAGCCTTTTCTTTTCTTTTCTTTTCTTTTTTTGGGGGGTGGGGGAGGTCGTGTTCTTTCTCTTTGCTTTTCTTCTCTTCTTTTTCTTTTTTTTTGTTGGGGGGAGAGGGCATGTTAGATTCAACCGGAAAGAAATAGTTGACCAATAAGATTTTATTTAAATGGATATAAATACTTCTTATTTGTTGTCTTAAGGCTGATGGTTAGCAAAATTAATAAATTTTTTATGTCATGTTAATTTTTGACTTGGAAAAATGTTTTATATTGGATGTGGGCCTTAAAATATTTACCCAAATCTTAAAAGTCCCATAATTATTTGCCTAAAATTATAGATTTCGTAAATTATTATAACAAATACCAATGAAACCATATATAAATTTTTCGGATAGGGGATGGACGAAATCCTTCACTATCCATGTTAATGTGTAATCGTCATGGTTATGTTTAATGTTCATGTAGTTAAATTGTGAGTAAAATAACACACTTTAAGAGATCTCCTCAGTTGGGACAATTGTGAAGAATGAAAATGTTAGTAATGAGATTGACAAGTTGATAGACGATCAAAGAATGTGAATGTGAGATTGTAACGCCCCAGTTACCATTACTTAATAATGCCCTAATTCGATAATATTAGGTAAGGTCGCAGCGGAAGTTAACGATCGAAGGCGTCATTGCGGCCCTAATAATAGGACAAGGCTAAAGATAAAATACCATAGTGACATGTGTTTATCGGTTATGCTTAAGTCTTTTAAAGCACTAAATGTTATGTTGCACTGAGCCAAGCCCGGCAATATAAATAAACATATCCCAAAGTAGAGTCCTGCTAAACCTTTATACATTAAACAAGCCAATACAAGCAGCCTACGATAGAAAATACGCAATATTTAATTACATTCCAAAGTCAAACCCCGAATTTAACGAGGATGAGAATCACTCGTGAGCATCTAATCCCATCATAGCACTATGATAATGACATACCCAGCTAGGTCTTGCTCCCGTCAGAGCTTCGTAGGCAAAGGACTGTTCACGAGATGCTTTTCCTAAAAACAAAAACATTAAAATAATTCGAAGAATGAGTCGAAACTCGCACGAACATTCCTGCACAGCTTAAATAATTTTGAAACACATTGATTGAGCGCGCCCATTTTAATTCATTTTAGTTCGAAATCGGGGGAGAGAATATGAGTAAAACTTGCTTGCCGCTTATTATCCGAAAGTGGAACCCCTTGATAATTGATACGATCTTTGAATAGGTGCTCACCCTCGGGCCGACCGAGAGCTCGAGTTGACGCCGCGCGGTGTAATTGGTGGGCATAAGCCACGATAATTGATAATTGGGCGGGGACCACTTAATTAGGTGGCAAAACTTGATTTGCAAATGATTCATTATTAGTTGTATATATGAGACATGTTGAGATTTGATGAAACATGTGAGTTTTTGAAAGGTACAGGCAATGAACGTACTCGAACCGAGAATGTTTGTTTCTCCCCTTTTATAAAAATTGAAGTTATCGACTATCCAGCAATCGAAGTGGCCTCGGTTACTGTTTCGAATAGATTTTTATTGTTAATAATGTTTCTCTTGAGTTTTAATACTTGAATTTGTATAAGTGTTGACAATTTATTTCATTTTCTATACTTATACGAAAATCGATTAAACTAACATTTGTATTACTCAACTTTGTTGCGTTAACTCCGTTTCAAATATTGAATACAATGCATACTAATTAAAGAAGTTGATTAGGCTAATTAGATACTCGATGATTTTGATGTAATTCAATTTGTTAGTTGCTTTGAATTGAAAATGGTATATATACATAAGCAATCACTTACTCCAAATTTATTCCTTACTTCTCCCTTCATTGCATTCAAACCCATAGTTAAGTAATTAATTAACCCATCAAATGCCTTCCCTAGGAAGGTTCCATAATCTACCGAATTGCTCAAAATTCATACCTACACCATTTTAAGGTCATAAGCATCATTCTCTCAACAAAATTCACATTCACAACTACAATTAGATATGCTTAATGCTCAAGTATTTTCCATGCCTCTACACATTACTCGATATCTAATTTCAATTTTTACATACGCATTCCGTTTCATTTGCTCAATACAACCATTTCCAAAATATAACAACTCCATTAAATTACTCAATTATATAATAAGACATCCCCAATCTCATTCACTAATTCATAATTTCCCCAAAAGAAATCTCATTCATTTACATTCGCTTCGTCGCCTTAGCTGCATAACAAATATAAAAATAATTTAAATATAAAATATCGAATTGAAGTGCACGCGCTCAATGATATTAATTTCGCAATTGATAAGATAAATAATGTGATTTAAGGTCGGGTTGTTATAGAGATAGAGAATAAGACGGTGAATGAAATATAAATATTTTTTAAAAAAATAAGTAAATTAATAATTATGCGAGTAACCTTTCTCTCAAGGGTTCTATCCAAAATAGAGAGTAAGAAATAAGAAGAAAAAGACAGCCAAAAAGTAGACTTCTCACTTGCAAACTATTAAAGGTGGACAATGTAAAGGACGATTGGCCAGGCAGCCCCTGAGTAAATAATATTGACTATAAAAAGAGGATATTTGTCGGTTAATTTTTTATTTTTTATTTTTTCATAAGCGGACTTATCTATTGGCCCCTATCTCGAGAGGAAGTTTAACGGAATTAACAAGGTCGGGGGATGTGGGATGTCAAGGTTCGAATTCTCCACCACACAATATCCAAGAAAATTGCTCCCTCCATATTTAAACCTGCGTGGGGAGGGTGAAGGATAAAGCCACTGGCCTCCTCGATATATTTGTTGGGTAATTGGCAGCTCCTTAGTCTCAACAATTCCTCACATTGTGTATATCGAGTAATTGGCAGCCACTGAATAAATTATTATTTAGATTTTGATATATGTAATATATTTTTAATTATGGGAATAATATTATAACAATAAAAAAAAATTCACAAACCGAACACGAAATTGATGGTGAATGAAATAAAAAACTTTAAGCGATCTCATGATGACAATTGTGAAGAATGAAAACATTAGTGATGAGATTAATGTGAATGTGAGATAGAAAATACGATGGTGAATGAAATATTATTGAAGATTCAAATCAAAGGTGCCCAATCGAATGCCAAGCTACTTCCCTTTTCTTTTTAATGTTTGGGAAAGTCAGAGGTGCTTCCGTCACCACTCACGTATTAATTTTTAAATAATATTAGATTCCATTAATAGGTTCTTCCATTTATTAATTATCAATGTTACTTTGATTAATTTTTTTCGTTTTACTATCTCCATTAATTTATGATTTCAATAACGTATTAATGATTAATTTATCAATTTTATTCTTACTAATTGTTTTCTCTCTCCCTTTTTCATTAATTTTTTCATTTACTATGAAATTTTAACATTATTTGATTTTTAACACAAATTTTGGCATAAATTATATATTTTTTAATGTTCCTTCGTAACCTTAAAACTTGACAAGTATTTTAAAATTGAGAGAGTAGACAAATTTCAGAATTTAGTAGCTGAAACAAAAATCAAGACTTCAGACAGCCTTCCATTAAAATGAGACTTCCTAAATATAATTGTCCCAATTCACATTGACCTTTCCCCCGTTAAATTTAAGTCTAACATCTTCTTTTTAGCTAGAATGAATTAAATTTGATTTATAATCACATGATATATAATTCTCGTCTCTAAGAATCAATCCAACCAAAAATTTAAGTCGATGTTTTAAAGTTTAAAAATATATTTATTTTCTAATATACCTCCTTATATAAATATCTTTTGGGGTCCAAGTGTAGATGTTACAGAGGCTCCTTTTCATCTTGCTGAATAATCAATATTAAAGATGTTAAGATTCAAGAAGAAGACTTGTCACTTATAAATTATAAATCTTAAGATTAGACCTGGCAAAACTAACCCGAACCGAACAAGTCAACCCGAACGACCGAAATCCTAACCGAACCAACATCCGAAATAGTTGAACTGATTTTGATCCGAAAATCGAAATGAACCAACCCGACCCGAAATCTAATGAACTTGATTCCGACCCGAACCGAAACCGAACCGACTCGAACCGAATCGGACTCGAATCGATTTAACCCAAATAAAAGTGACCCAACCCACATTTTTTTGTTGGGTCTCTCATGATGAACTTTTGTGCCTATAGTGGTACAATTTTTTTGGTGAGTACAATTTTGAATCGATTTTGACCCAAAAAGTGACCCGATTACTACCCGAAGTTAACCCGATCCGAAATTAACCCAAATCGAACCCGAACTCGACCCGAAGTTGAACCGAACCGAAGTTGAAACGAACCGAAGTTGACCGAACCGAAACCGAACGAACCCGAACGGGATCGACCCGAAGTTTACCCGAACCCGAACCCGAACCGGATCCGAATAAGATCGGTCGAAGTTAACTCGAATCGAATGACCCGATTGCAGGGTATACTTAAGATACAAGAAAAGCGGATCAAATTCAATTCACCCTTTGGGCCACTGGGCCCCCACCGGCCAAGCCCAACAGGAATGTACTCTTCTCTTTCTCTATTACTACTTAATTCATTAACATAGTTGAAAGTCAAAAGAATGTGGAGAAACGATTAGTGGAGAGAGACTGATGGTCTACGTCAGTTTCAATGAATCAGTTTTCCACAAATCTTTGAAAGTCTAAGATAAGAAGAATATGGAGAAACGATTAGCGGAGAGCCTGATGGTGATGGATAGGCAACTAAATGTTTCTGCTAGACTAGAAGGAACTCCAAGAAAGAATGACCCCACAAACACCCATGCACAGCACAAAATCTGCAGCTTTCCTGTATAAGCCTAAAATAAAGAATGAACTCCCATTCACTCCTTTCATCTTCAGATCAACCAATCTTCCATGGCTTCTTCTTTCCTTTGCTTCTATGCTATCATCTTCGTTGTTATTCCGTTGTCGGCAGAGGAATTTAGGAATACAATTTATCTTATGATCAATTTCCTGGTGAACATCATTCTATACTCGGTTGTATTTTTGTATTGTAAGTAGATTACTAAGTGCTTATATTCTTGAATATTAATTTTTGATACGATCAATGAAATCCTATGTTTTATATTCTCTTTTGCTTCTCCTCAATCTTCCTTTATTACTAAGTAGCCCATTTGTTGCAGCTTCTATGAGCCTGATTGAGGAAGAAGTCATGAAGAATACTGCTCCAGGTGTACATGCTGTTCTTCTGTTTCCTTTCAATCTTCTGCTTTGTTTTTTTCCCCTTTCTTGGATCTTCGTCGCCAGTTCATAAAGTTTTTTTTTTTTTTTCCTGAGCAGTTTCAGTAACTTCCAAACCAGTAACAGTAGCTACCTTCAGCTATGATAACAAGGCTGCTTCAGTAGGACACAACAAAGAGAAAAAGCGCCATCACTTCCTACAGGTTATGCCATTCGGTGGTCGGGAACAGCATCGTCGGTCTCCTCCGCCACCCACCACTGATAACAGTGAGAATGCCGGTGGCATTCTCAGTGGCCACATCTCCTTTGGCATTACTGCGAACATCTCTGTTGCAATTGCAGTTGGATTACTTGGTGGTCTCGGCACTTGCATTTATTGTTGTTTGAAGAGAAGGTGAAATCCTGTTAGCATCGATGAAAGCATCGAAACTGCCCACTCGATCAGCATGATTGCCAGCAATTTACCCTCCACCACCCAGCTGTGAAAATAAATTTGCACGACTTATAATGATCTTGTTTTACTTGTGTGCAGTTGTCCCCCTCCCCCTCCGTTTAGGAAAAAACTTCATATGTTTCCCCAATTTGTCACGACGCATTGAATTTGATGTCTATTCTTGAGCCACCGCATTTGATTGTTTCTCTTGCATTTTCGAGCACTGCTAAGACATAGCTTTAGCAAAATATCGACTGACGCGAATGCTTGAAGCTGACCCACGCGAAAAAACGAGGTCCAGTCGCAAATTTTGTTTGAATTTGAAATCCAGACAAAATTGGGTTGGGTTTGGTTTTTAGTGAATCGGGTTCGGGTTGTCCGAATCTTTGAGAAAATTCGGATTCGGACGTGGCCGAAGATAGTTTGAAGGTTGAAGGGAGTCTCGACGTGGTTGGCTGTCCTGCGTGAAGGGAGAGAGGGAGAGAATGACAGTTGGGTGGGCTAGGGTTTCGGTTTGGAAGAAGAAAGAGGGGGAACGAGGGTGGGTTTTTGGGCTGGTCAAAGAGGGAGAGAGAGAGAGGCGTTGAATTGTGAGGGAGCTCGTGCGCGGCATGCTGAATGGGCTCGATTTGGCGACTTGTAAATGCGTGTCGGTTTTTCAATTTTCAGCTACTTTGATTATTTCTCGGATTTTTCAGCCATTTCTAGGAAAATAAAATAAATTAAATTAAAATTTTTAATTTAATAATTATTACAACAAAAATAAATTATAAAAAGGTATTAAAAATATTATTTTTGGACTCAACAGAGGTTAAAATACCGAGTTATATTTTTTCAAATTTTAAAGATTACTATAAACTAAACTACTAATAGATAATTAATCGAATAATTGAGCAAATCAAGTCATCTCCCAATCCAAGTAATACATCAAAAAACAAAATTCTTTAATCAGTTATTTTAAAACCAATAATCAAATCATCAAGCTCTTTTTCAATGAAATATATAAATCTAATCAATTATCATTTATTAAGGGTTCTTGATTAATCTAGATTCATTAAGAATATGATTATCAAATTACCTTTCTTGATTGGTGATTCTTTCTCAAGTTCTCGCACAAACAAGTCAAATCTTGACATTCCAATGTCAAGTTCCATCTTTTAGTACTTCATCCAATGTCTAAAACATGCAATAAAGTGATCAAGTTTCTCACAAGCAAATAATAACTCCAAAATTGATAAAACAAGCCAATAATTTCAAAGTACCAAAAGGGATCAATATAAATACTTGCATAAATCAAAGATAACATTCAAAACTAAAATATTCAAAACTAAAATATGGATTTCAATACATATAAATATAAAGTGAGAAAAGAGAAGAGAAGGGAAGAAAGTCGCTCATCCGAAGACGTGATTGAACCTTCATTACAAACCCGATCTAAAATCTCTGCAAAATCTCCCACTTCTACTTGCTCTTAACTCTCTACAATCTAATATAACCCTAATTAGATAGTGGATATGGTGATGGCTTGATATGGAATGGTTGAAGAAACACGCCTTATATAGCATAAAATAGAAGCAAATTGCGAAAACCGAGTGGAAGGTCGAAAAGCCACGCAAAAGCCGCTGACATGGGTCATGCTAGTCAACATTGGTAGGCAATGTTACTTGTTGCTAGGCACGAGCCAAATTGTTTTTGCTATAACTTCCTCGTCCGATGTCCAAATGATGCGATTCTTGATTTTCTAGAAATCTTATTCAGTCTAGTTTCTAATACATTCAATATATTGCATAAATGTGGGGAAAAGTATAAATCAAAGAGTGGGGAGATGTCTGTTACTACATACTTCTTACTTTCGACTCATATCTTTTTCCATTTCTTATAAAAATTGAGCTTATAATATGTCATTAGAAAGCTCTTCAATAAAGAATTCCAAAAAGTAGACTCAAAAAAAATCTTTGGCATAAAATAATGTTAAAAATCACTAAGACGTTGTAAAAACATACCAAAAACGCAAAACTCATGAGTAAAGCATAAACGGGTGATAAAAGTACATAAATATGCATATAAATTCCTAAAAATGACAAGCAACCTCCCATGAAATCCAATGTAAATATGACAATCAAACTCCCTCATGCTTAAACCTTGTTGTCCTCAAGCGAGCACTAGACTCAATATGACCAACAACGGGGAAAATATCCAAGATTAAACCTCCTCATGATAGGCAATGTGTAACAATCACAAGCAAGTAAACATCTAATGGCAAGCCCAATTAGTACATAAGAAAATTTAAGTCAGAATAGAGGTGAAGAAATTTTAAGACCACGAGCATGATGCAAAACATAATCACCTTCAAGTAAATCACAAAGTATGTCACGAGAGCACGTGGAGAAATAAAGCTAATTGGATTGGTAAAACCTTACTTTTCGGGAAATATGAATTACTCCCACTCATGTTTTGAATTATAACTTAGGTTATCTCAATACTCATTTCAAAATTACAATCTACCATAAGTTTGCTATAACTCTCAAATTCTCCACCACAATGATATAACATACACATGACAATCAAAAGAACTTGTCAAATGATTTAAATGGGGTTTATGGGTCAAGGTAAGAAGGTGGACTAATATTTTTAGTCAAGTGAAGCTAATAAGCAAGTATAGACTAAGGAACACCCCACAAAAGGAACAACCATTGATGAACTAACCAATATCCCACACCTCTACATCACAATATCAATATACCCTCCTTGAAAATAAGAAAATAAATTGACTATTATTATTTTCAAGCTACCAATGCTAATATGTTATCTTAAATTCTTCTATTTTTATTTTTTTTGGATTTTTTCTTATCAGTTTTTCCTTTTTTTGCTTTGATTTTTTTAATTTTTCTCTTTTGTTTTTTGAAAAATAAAGTGGAAAAATCAACTAGTGAATAGCATGGAAATACATTTTTCAACTCAAATTCAAATCGATAGGAATACAACAAACATCAACAAAAGGGGAATAATCCATATTTTCAATACTTCCTTCCTTTTATCAAACCAACATATCAAAGCAACCTCCATAAAAAATGACGACCCTAACATATATGTAGTACCTATGATCCCAAGGGGTGACATGGTCCACAACCAAAATATGAGATCACAAAAATTTCACAATCAATTTTTTTTTCCGATAGGCTTACACACTAAACATTCACTAAACTCATGAATATCACCATGCCTTTCACTCCAATCTAGAGATGTACATATAAAATTAAATAAAATAAAAAATTACAAAAAGTCCCTCCCCATGCTTAAACCATACATTGTCCTCAATGTAAATGAGTAAGGGAACAAGAAAAGGGAAGGAAAAAATAAATTAAAATTAAAATTAAATTAAATGAACAATGATATTAGGTTAGGTGCGGGATGCACCTACACTAATGCCCCCTCCAAAATGGGGCACATAGAGAATCAATCAATCCACCTTAAGATCAAAACTTCAATTATGGCTTCGGACATCGTCAATGTACGCAAGAGCTTGTCAAACTCCTGTGACTACAGCTTAGAAAATAAAAGGTAACAACACACAAGAAAAATTACATAAAAGACATTAAGTGTCCTCTTAACCTCATTGAAATCCATAGAAAAATCAAAAGAAGGATTGAAGAAATTAATCCACTTGACATTCTTAGGTAAGTCTGTAAGGTATGCATTATATGGGTCGGGAGAGGGGATATATCCTCTAAAGGTTCTTATGGATTCACCACAAACAAAACCATTCCCCTCAACTACTTCACACATGTTTTCATCAAGACACACATCAACATCATCATCACATCTCTCATTAATAAATCAGGAGGCATCACATACTAGGACGTTATGGGATATAGAAAGGGGAGAAGGAAACTCATGATCATCAAGCATATGACTTGAAAACACCACATGCACAACCCCTTACATAAATTTTCCCAAGGAGTCTTATCTATAGTATTGGACTCATGGCAAACATCATCATCATAATATCTAATACCAAATCTATAAGACTCACCTACCTTAAACCCCATCAATTGAGTTAAACGTAAAGGAAGATCATGAAAACCGAAGACACCATCAGTAATGTCTTTAGGAAAGATATGGAAAAATGAAGCAACAAATGTTTGAGATGTTATGAGAGTCAAACTTTTATCTAGGCCGACCTCTAAAGGAAAAGTGGCCTCACTAACATCACACAAACCAACATCAAGTCTAGAATAACTAGGACTAGGTTTGGT
Source organism: Talinum fruticosum (assembly GCA_021018815.1). NCBI lineage: Eukaryota > Viridiplantae > Streptophyta > Magnoliopsida > Caryophyllales > Talinaceae > Talinum > Talinum fruticosum. The sequence goes on along the minus strand of JAITYX010000006.1, from coordinate 8,645,477 downwards.
CTCATGCAATATGTCATACTCTTGCATCTCATTATTGAACATAACATGTTCCTCAAGAAAAGTCCCCAACAAAGACTCAAGTCTACCATCTCGTGGACAAATAGATGTATCATGGTTAGATTATTAACATAATTCACACAAATTAAGGGAACATGAAGACATACAATGGGGTTGAATATATTATTGAGCATGGATAGCGCAAGAATGGAAATGGTTTCCATTTCTACTGGAGGTATGATAGGTGGCGGTCCAAGTACCAATTGGTCCACACTATTCGGACCCACAAAGGTGTCGATGATACATGCTTCACTTGTATCACACAAAGCGAGGATCCCGAGGGGAAAATTGGGGTTGCTTTGTCAAAGGATTTGATGGCAGTTGTTGGAGATGCCTGTTATAATCAAGAGCTCACTCAAACAAACAAAACAAGGAACAAAAGAATAACAAAAATGGGACAATAGATTTTAACATGGAAAAACCCATAACAGGAAAAAACCACGAACGATGCACTAGATTTGAGTAGCTTTATAAGGAATTTTCTCTCAAGCTAAATGCAAGACTAACACCTAGCACATCTGCTGCATACTCAACAATTGAGGCCAAACACTCAATTATATAGCGATAACCAAGCCTTTAAAAGCATTAACACCAAAGAAAAATGCAAGAAACGACCAAAACCGAAGAAGTCCAGCACACACTAGCAGACATGGGTTGTGCCAACCAGCACTGATTGCCCATGTTACTGGCTACTGGCCATCCGGGCTTCAATTTTCTGGCCAAAATGGCTCATTTTCTCTTCACATGGGTCATGTCGGCTCACCGTTTACCTTGTAACGTGATTTCCCGAGCTCGAAACTTCCATTGGTCTCACACCCAACAATCTCCCACTTTGGAGACTAATGGCTCACCTCTTTGTTGCATCACTCTAACTCACAAAAACCCAACCTCTTTATCGGGAGAGACCAACCGAGGCTTTGCCCACCTTAACATTTCTACACCTTCACCTTGGACTAGCACCCTTGCCGGTATCTTGCTATCCAAGCCCATCTTCATCATCACCCTATGTGAACTCCCACTCGGATCGATCAACTTCTTGCATAAGGTCACTATGCAAAACCGGCTCACTAGCATTAGTCAACAAAATATAATGAAGAAATAATTTGTATCTTGGGTTTTAGCTCCTATTGATCTGTTATTTTCTTCATTATACCTAGTTCTTACACTTTACGTTGTAGAGCACCTTATGACACATTTGAAGACCCAAATTTCCTATCATCCTCACAAACTCCCATTGCAGCGAGAACCCGTACCAAGTTTAACACTCCGTAGACTCCCATTGAAATAATTCATCCCGACATTTGCACCCCTACACCCTTCGGTAAGGTACAATGAGCCATATTTTACACCATTAGCCACAACTAATGCCCCTTTAACAATTTTCCAACTTCCATTACAAAAATTTGTTAGATACCCCGTCTCATCCAATTGACTCACCGAAATCAAATTCTTAACCAATCCCGGGATAAACCTAACATCATGTAATGTCCAAAATCCCCACTAGAGGTTTTGATCCTCACATTCCCCTTTCCTAGTATGTTAAAAAATTTCCCATTAGCAATATCAACCTTGCCAAAATTCACGAGTAACAAAATTGTGGAACAAGTTTATACTAGACCTGAAATGAAGCGATGCCCCGAATCCACAATACAAAACTTAATAGGAATTTTCACACTCAACACAAGTGCATCACCTACATTCTCAAGTGAATTCATTAAAACCCGATCATCAATTATTTTAGGACAATTTTTCTTAAAGTGCCCTTTATCACCATAACCCCAACAAACAACCTCCCTAGGTTTTGGGACCGATCCCTAGTTTTGGACTTTGACTGACCCTTTTGTTTTTCTCTACCCCTCACATGGAATGCACTTCTTGATGACTCCATCATATCTTTCTTGTTAATACTCTCATTCAAGATAACATTCGATACTTCATCATATTTCAAGGCATTTGACCCCCTAGCACTACTAACTACGTAAACTTGGTATCCCATGAATTAGGTAAAGAAGACAACAAAATTAACACCTTAACTTCATTCTCAAAGTTAATTTTCACCGAAGTAATATTTGAAATAATCATATTAAACTCATTAATATGATATGATACACTAGTGTCATCATGCATTTTTAGATCGAACAAACGATGCATAAGATATAACTTATTCATGGCCAAGGGTTTCTTATACAAGTTGGACAATGCCTCCATCAGCCTCTTGGTCGTTTTCGATCCATTATATTCAACGCCGCGTTCCGCACCAACGTCAATCTCACTGTCCCTAGTGCTTGTCAATTAAGCACATCCTAGACCTTTGCTCCATTTCGGCGGGCTTTCATTCGAGAGGTTGATACAACTCTTTCTGGTACAACAAGTCCTCGATTTGCATCTTCTAGAATGCGAAGTCTTTGCCATCGAACCTCTCAATTTTAACCATACTTGCTCTCTATGTTTGATATGAACTCTCTAATCTAACTTGGCTCCGATACTACTTGTTAGGATCGGAAGCTCACTCAAACAATCAAAACAAGGAACAAAAGAGTAACAAAAATGGAACAAGATATTTCAACGTGGAAAAATCTAAAACTGGAAAAAAAAAAAAAAAAAACCACGAGCGATGCACTAGATTTGAGTAACTTTACAAGGAATTTTCTATCAAGTCAAATACAAGATTAACACCTTGCAAATCTGCTACATACTCAATAATATAGGCCAAACACTTAGTTATATAGCCACAACCAAGCCTTTAGAAGCATTAAGATGCATTAACACCAAAAAAGCAAGAAAATGGCTAAAACCGAAAAAGTCTAGCAGATCACTAGCCGACACGGGTCATGTCAAACAGCACAGGCTGCCCGTGCTTGCTGGCATACGTGTTGGCTGCCGGCTTCAATTTTTCCGGCTAAAACGATGTGTTTTCTCTTCACATGGATCGTGCCCGCTGCCCTTTGCCTTGCAACGTGATTTTCCGAGCCCGAAATTTCCATTAGGCTCCACACACCTAGGGATGGCAATGGGTTGGAGTGCAGGTCGAGTCCAGGCTGGACCCGGACCCATTTAATTTTTCGGACCTGGACCCAGTCCCATTTAATTTTTCGGACTCGGACCCGGACCTGCAGGTCTGTAAAATCTGGATTCGGACCGGGAGGGTCCACGGTTGCACGGGTCTTAAACGATTCTGATATATTTTTATCATAAATGAGTTTACAAATCGGTATTTTATACCCTGTTTAATATTATTGTAAATTTCCAAGCAATTTTGCTGCATATAACCTCTTTTAACATCATACTAACATATCTATCAACTAACCTATTATACAAACCAAATACACCAATATATTAAGCACAAAGTCCATCAAAGTTTAACACCACAAAGTCCAAAGTCCATCAAAGTTTAACAACAAAAAGACTATCAAAGTTTAACACAATTTTTTTTAAAAAATAGAATTAGTGTTCGGGTCTTAAACGGGTCTCGGGTCGGGTCCGGGTCTTAATTTTTGAGACTCGGACCGGAACCACCGGGTTCAAATTTATTGGACCCGGACCCGATTAAATGGGTCTGGTGCAGGTCGGGTCCAGGACCCACTACCATCCCTACACACACCCAACAATGCCCTCAAGACAAATATCACCATTCTAGGTCCCCTTGTGTTGTCTACGTCAAAATAATCGCTTTTCTTTGTCGCACTTATTGGAAAGAAACTTTTCAAAATGAAGCTGAAGCCCTACATCCCGATTTTCAAGTTAGCTTTCGAGCATTTGTGCATTTATGCTGGTGGAAGGGATGTTCTTGATGAGCTGGAGAATAACTCTGTAGCTCTCGGATTGGTAAATGGAACTTTCGAGAATGACGCTCCATCGATTTGGAAATACCTTGAGTAGCTCTCCGTGGTATGAACTAGCTTATACTCGAAGCTAAAGGGAGGGTTAGGAGGGGAGATAGAATATGGCATATTACATTCAGGTCCGGCTTCAAGTGTAACGAGTGCGGTTTGGATGGCTTTAAGGAGAGTGAATCACGCAAAGGAGAATAACTCATGGATGGATGAAATCAAGTTATTCCTTGCTGATGTTCCAAAGGTCTCATCCATATAAAACTGAAAGGATAAATTTTGAAGAAGACCAATTATGCTTTTGTTTTGTTAAAGGAGATGAAGAAGAAAAACACAACAATGGACGTAACTAGGAGGATGGTTGGGGAGGCATAGTTAGGTTTAATAGGCCATTGACATGGATGCCAATTAGCTTCTTGTTTTAACGGTGGATTAGTTGTGTATAGTGGTTTATTCTATGAGTCGATTGTTTTGTTTGACTTGAGATTTATGGTCAAGAATCAAAAGATTGATTCTGAGAAATCAAGTAATGTTTGCATCAGCTCACCTGGTTACGTACTATTTGCTAGAGTTGACATGAATGCTAACCATCCATTTATGGTTTTTATTACGAGCAAATTAAAAATTTGGCTTATATCTAAGAAGAACAAGAATATTGATTTTTCAAATCATCAAAATCATAATGTTTTAAAAAACATCTACTAAATTTTGATTTTATAGCTGTGTCATCACTCATGAGGCATTATAATGTTCTCTTGTTTGCAATTTTACAACTTAATTTATGCTTCTTATCTCAATCCAAAAAAAAAAAACTCTAAATCTCAATTCCGATATGCATCCTATTTGATAATATCTTATTACTTTCTAGTTTCTCGCATTCTTCTTTGTTAAGAGAAAGCTAAATAATGTCGCTCATCATTTAGCTTATTTCTAATCCTATGATCCTCATGTACGAATTTTGTTGGAGGGGGCTCATATCACATTTTCAATTTGACTTTAAACAATCATTGCATGACTTATGACTAGACTCGGGTATTGGACAGAGTTGTCCAATGGGCTTAATTGGTTGGGCTAAAAAATAAGGTCAAAACTCATTTGATAATTTAAATGGACTGGGCATGAAATGGGCCACCCATTAAGTGACTTTTCGGGCCTGGACTGGGCGGGTACCGGGCCACCGTGGTTTTGCTGCTCCCCAACTCTCACACTCTCACACGCTGTCTCTCCTCCTACCTCTGGCACACTCTGTCTCTCTCGCTGTCCATCATCTTTTGCTGCTCACCGTCCCCTCCTCCCTCACTCTCTCTCTCTCTCTCTCTCTCGCCGTCGTCTTCCGCCATCTCGCCGGTGAACCGAATCCGGAAGCCGGTGTATTACAAGAAAGTGGTGTATGATGGAGGTGAATTTGCTGTTGGTGATGATGTCTATGTGAAGAGGAGAGAGGATGCGAGCTCGGACGAGGAAGATCCCGAGGTAGAGGAGTGTGGGATGTGTTTTAGAGCTGGCAATGCTGTGATGATTGAGTGCGATGATTGCCTTGGTGGGTTTCATTTGAAGTGCTTGAAGCCGCCACTAAAGGAGGTTCCTGAAGGAGATTGGGTTTGTGGGTTTTGTGAGGCAAAGAAACTTGGGAAGAAGGTTAAGCTTCCCGAGCCACCGAAGGGGAAGAAGCGGGTTAGGACTTTAAGGGAGAGGCTACTTTCAAGTGATTTATGGGCTGCCCGGATTGAGAGGTTCACTAGCTTTACTTTCCGATAACCTATTCTCAATTTTTAGTTTGTTAAATTGGATCAAATGGATGTTCAATTTTGCCATTAAGGCAGTAATTTAGCAGATTTTGAAATGTCAAATGGTTTTAGCTGCAAATTGAGTACATTGGTACTATTGTGCAGCATACGGAAAGAAGTGGATGGAACCTTCTGGTTTCGAGCACATTGGTACATAATCCCCGAGGAGAATCAGGAAGACAACCACATAATTTGAAACGAGAGTCTGTATCGCACTAATGATTTTGCTGATGTTGAGGTATTATGAGATAGAATACAGTTTCTATGTATCATATTTATTTGATGGACATTGTATGTATAGGTTCATTTCTTTGTTCAATATGCTAGGAAACTAGTGAAGGGGGTATAAATCACTAGGAGTTCGGTGTAGGAGTTCAAATCTTACATTTGGGGTAAGGACACCTATGGAAGAGGACTGTTAAATTTTAAACTGTTTTGTGCTCATTTTGTCAATGTTTGGTTTATAAAACTTTTTCAGGGTGTTCTGTCTTCGTCTGCATACGAGAAATCTGAATGCTAAGATAGGAAGCACTCGAAACCCTTCAGTGAATCTGATTGCATAATCTGCCATTATCCGGAAGTGTTTCAAGAATCCATGATATGAAAATTATCAAGCCTATTTAGCTGGTAAAAACAGATATTGTTGTTGCCCATTTGAGCACCAATCGTGCCTTTTATGGCACTTAGGATGGGAACCTATCATTTTCTTCTTGACATTTGATGTATACAAGATATTACAGCCAATGAATCCTTAAAACTGCGCTGAAACAACATGATGTGTCACCAAGTCTTTGACGTGATAGTTATCACACAAATGTTCTAGAGTTGTCTTTCTTCTTGTTATCATGGATTGGATTTGTTTAAGAGCATGAGCTTCTGTAGCAAGAACATATACATATAGAAATCTTTGTGTTGGTTTTTGTTGTTATTCCTCATCGAAGGTCAATGGTTTTGTTTTTTACCGTGACAGATGGAATCTATCATTAGGCACTCGCTATGTTATGAGTCCAAAGGAGTTTGCCAAGGCCAATAATGAAGGGGACGATGTCTTCCTTTGTGAATATGAATATGACATTCATTGGCATAGCTTTAAGCGACTAGCAGAGATTGCTCGACAATGACGAGGTAAGCCTTTCATAAAGTATAAAGCTTTGCACCTTGCAGCTGACTAAAGCCTCGACAAGGTTGCTATTTCATGTCATAGGATGATAATAGTGATGATAGTGATCAAGATTGGGTTTCTAGCAAGGATTCAGACTCAGAATCAGAAGAAGACACGGACTTTGACGAAGAGAATGAAAAGAGAAGAACTTCTGGACCATCTGCTGGCCACCACGGCCTGCCCCACAGCCTGTGGGGGCACCTGCGGTGGGTGTTTTAAGTTAAGTAAATCGTTGGGTGGCAATGGTTCAAATTGGGTGGGCCTTGGGTGGTCAGGGCCATTTTACCCATGACCCGGTCCGACCCATTTAAAAAAGTTACTGCCCAGCCCAGCCCAGCCCGTTAAGTAAATAGGCGGGCCCAACCCGACCCTTTGCCCAGTGTCTACTTATGACTTTGACTTATAATTGTGAGAGAGAGAAAGAGAGAGTATAATTGTAATAGATGACGTCCAACAGCTTAACTCCACCACTACTACAGGAACCACTTTTAACGATGGGTCTTTAACGACGGCTAAAGGACAAACCGTCATAAAAAATGGACCGGTGGCATTTTCGTAAAAAATGCAATTTATAATATATCTATGACAACAGTTCAACATAAAAATCGTCGTCTAAAGTTCTACTTAACCTTAGACCACAGTTCTTTTACTAAAACCGTCATCATAGATGTATCTAGCTATGACAACGATTCGAGCAAAAGAACCAGTAGTCTAAGAACTTTAGACACCGGTTCTTGGTAGTGAACCGTAGTCTAAAGTTCTGCACAAAAAAACCATCGGCCAACAACAAGCCTCACTTGTTTCATTCTCGATCCTACACTCTTCGGTTGCTCTTCTCTTCGCGGTTATTGGTGGTTTCCATTGGCTTCCCACTCATTCTCTCGGCGGTTTCTGGTCATGGTTGTACTCCCCTCCTCCCCACTCACTCTCTCCGCGTTTTCGGTTGTGGCTGCACCGCTCTCTCGCCGACTTCTCTTTCTGACATTACTCTCTCCACGTGGCTGCACCTTTCTCACCGACTCATTCTTGCCGACCTCACTCTCTCCGCGTGGCTGCACCTCTCTCGCCAACTTCTCTTCTCGGGCACCACCAAGTTTGTCTCTTTCTCTTTATCTTTAGCATTTTACCCGAAATTTCCATTGCAGGTTCTTTAATATGTTATTGTTTAGGGATGAGCACGGGTCGGTTCGATTTGGGTTAGTTCGATGCGTTTTGGTTTGGTTAACTGGATTTTTCGGTTCATAAAAATGTGAACCGTAATCAGTAATCAGTAATCGGATAAACTGGTTAACCGATTTGTTCGAGTTTAGTTCATCGATTTAACTGGAACATAAATTAAAAATTTTCACTCTTATTTTTGTTTTTATTAATATTAGTAAAGTTCCTTAAAAAATTACTTAGTGTTCTTTTTGAACAAATTTTTTTTGGTTGTAGGTCGCTTGCTCCTAACCTTACGCTTGAGTGTGTTTGGCTATGCAACGTAAATCAAAATGCAAGGAAAAAACTAATTAGTCATTGGAAATCACATGACTTATAATCGTCAAAATCATGAGTCACAAAAATTGCAAGTTATAGTAAAATGTTACACACAGCACAATGAGGCAGTGAACAGTAGTGCAACTTTGAGTTTCTCAAACCAAACTTCACTTTTTAGATATTTATTAAATAACTAAATCGAACTTTAAAAATTCGAAAAAATATAAAATAAATTAATCGGTTCGGTTCAATTAACCGTCGGTTTCAAAATTATAAACCAGAACCGTAACCGGATTAACCGGTTAACCGGATATCGGTTAATTGGACTTTTAAATCGGTTCAATTAACCAAAAATTGGTTCGGTTTTACTGATTTTTCGGTTTTGATTTTTTGCTCACCCCTATTATTGTTTGCCTTTTCATTTTCGGCATTTTCATGAAACTCGAAAGTGTAGATAGTGCCTTCCAATTTCAGATCAAAACTCGAAAGTGTAATGTAGGAGTATTATATTTCGTGGTGTTTTAGAGAAAATTTTGTAGATTTAATTTTATAATTGTCAATGGATAGAATATAAAAATAAAAGAAGAGTTATTGCACATGTTTATTTATCAAGAGTTATATAATTGTTTGTAGTATAAAATGGATTTTTCTAAAAGTACAAAAAAATTGAGGGGGCGAACTATGATGAATAAGGAGAAGTTGGTCCGGAGTAGAGACGATCTAACTCTCCTTACATGGGTCGATTTTGATAGCCACGGAAATGTTGTAGGTGCTCATAAAGCTCCCTTTATGAGCTATGTTAGTGTGGAAACCCGCTCCCATGTGAACATCAATTATAGAAAATGGGTTGACGTCCCTGATTCCATTAAGGACAACCTTTGAAACGATATTAAGGTAAATGAACTACATCTCAACTTAGTATTGCAACTTATATTGTAAATGGTTAATATATATGTACTAATGTATATCGTTCTTATGTTTCAGAGAACATTCAACTTGAACATTAATGAATCTAAGATTCCCTTCGTGAAACACGAGACCCTCATGTCGAGTGGGAGAAAAGTTTAGAGATTTCAAATATCGCATTGCCGCTTATATGGGTTTACAAAACAAAGCGAGATAAAACAAGAAGGTAAACCCCGGGAGGTCTACAATTGTATCACCAAGAAGGATTATAGATTGTTTGAATCACATGTCACCTCTTCGAAATATATGGCAATTTCATTACTTTGATACCCTTTTTGACACTACATCATCAAATGATTGTATAAAAAAATCATAGGTAGCTCTAAGGAGAAAATAGAGGGTTGGAAGAGTCTTATGCACTCGAAATTTTCGTTGTCTTAATTACTTGCGTAAGCGATAGGTGAAGCCAACCGAAAGAGGATTAAAAGCAATGCGTGCATCATGTGATGTGATGTATAGTGGCATGCTCTAATACCAAGTTGGTGTTTAGCTAGGGTAGATGGAAAAAAGGGTAGAAATGTGGTTAAGATGCAAAGAAGAAAAACTGGGCGGATTGGTCTCCTTCAGTGCGGTCTTGGGAGATCGGAGTGATGGAAGGGTAAACGGTGAAATTTCAAGGTGAAATTTGGAGGGAGAGTCCTTGGGGAGGTTAGGAAGGGCTGGTTAAAATTTGGAGTTCATTCAAAGTCGGGATCACCTTGAACGAAAGGCAAACAGAAAGCCTTGTCGGGCGGGAGTCCAGATTGACAATTTTTGTTTGTCTTGAAGGTGGGGGTCGGGATAGTGTTTGGATGGAGCTAATTTTTGAGGGGGTAACAAGAAACATTGGAATGAAGGTGGTAAAAAAGGGGCTTCATTCGAGGTCGGGATCACCTCGAGCGATGGCTCAAAGTCTATCTCGTTGGCTGGAGTCCGGAATGACAGGCTCGGGTGTTTTGATGGCTGGGGTCGGATGAGTGCTAGAGAGATGTAGGTGAAATTTGGAATGAAGGGGGTTTGTATTTTTGGAGTTTTGGATTTTTGAAGTTAGGTAACCGAGATAGTACCAAGGTTCTCAAGGATACGAAACACCACCTTGAAAAGTCTTGGGGCACCTCTCACTTGGCTAAATACGAAATACCACTAGCTAGCTTAAGGACTCAAAGGATACCACCAAGTTTCCAAACTTGGATACAGCATTTGAGAATTTAAAGGGAAACGAGTAATCCAACTCATACGAGCAATCCAGCTCAAGGTTCATATATTCATCATCAAAAGTTGTTGATTTACAAAGCTAAATGCTAGTGCTATTTATAGGAAATAAAACATGCTGAAAATAAATCAAAACTAAAACATAATCTAAGGCCTAAAAGATCGATTACAAGATCAATGGCCTAAAATGTATTAGCCCCTTGTCCAAGCCAACTTGGGAACATGTGGCTAGAATGAGAGTTAATTCTAACCAAGTATTTTCCTTCCTCTTGTGCAAGCAAGCTTGTCATTGGTCCAACACATGTTTCCTTCCACTAGAGATGATGCTTGGAGAATCCTCTAGATCCTTCCTTTGTTGGCCACACATTCCTTTCCTTGGTAGCTCTTTTGGATGATCCGGTCATGGCTTTGTTGGGCCTTGAAACATCCGGCCAGATTGTAGACTAAGTGCTCGGTGTGAGCTCTTTAAGCGTTTTGGACCTCCTTTGTGCATTATTTTGCTCCAACTTTTAAACAACATTTATTTACGCACCATAAGATATAAAAAGATAATTTTCCTCATTCACCAAGCTCTAGTTTAACTTGTAAAAGTCAAACCAGAATAGTCATCTTTTAGGCGCCAAAATGATCTCCATTCGGTTTTAGCTCCTTTTGTATCCTTGCCATTAAACCATAGCTCTTGACATTTAGGCATGTATGGAGATCTTGGTCAAGTATGTTGTAGCCCATTGGTCAATATCCATCATGATGTCCCGTGGGGGATACGGGAAGTTGGAGGAGAGGTTGTACAAGCAAAAGCTTGAACAACTTCAAACCACATCCGGTGAAGGTTTCAGCATAGATACTTCGCAGTTTGTTATCAATAGGGACGAGCTATGGGTCGAAGGAAGAAAGAAGAAAGATGGAACCTTCACTATAACCGATGTAGAAGTTGTTGCGCATCGACTCGTGAGTTTTTTACTATTTCCTTTATTTATTTTGAGAACTTATCGGTTTTAAAATTTATGAATTAATCAAATAATGATAATTTTTTCTTCTTACAAGAGTCTTTGTCACGGACATCGACTTCGAAGTCGTTGACACCATCGGGAGGATGGACAAGCTAGCCTTGGCCCTACAAAGATATGAGCATCCTGATCGTGTTTGAGTCGTTGTTGGACGGGGTGGGGATAGTTGAGAACTTTGAGGCTAGGAAGAGGCATCCCATCACTTTCAGCCAAGCATATATGAAGGCCGAAATGGCCCAAATAAAGTCCCAACAGTCCATAATCGAGTTCTAACAGACCCAAATATCCCAAATGGTTGCAAAGGGGTAGAGATGGAGGCTCGGATGAGTTCATACTTCATTACCAACATGGGTATGCCATTATCACCCCACACACCGGCTAGCATGAACACAAGCTCACCCGTCGATCAATTCGAAGTTCCGGCGGAGGTAATTCAAATTCAGCAACCTAATTATATTTACATGCATGTTTATATTTTGACTAATTTATGTATAATCTTGTTGAATAATTACTTACAGGTGGATGTTTACGTTGTTTCGGATAAGTGTCGTTATTTACATGCATGTTTATATTTTTGACTCGATTGATATATAATCTTGTTGAATGAATGGTGTATGTTATGTGGTTAGGTTATTTAACTTCTATGTCAAAGGTTATCCCATAATTATAATTGTTATACTTATTCTTATGCAGCCGCGAATTGCAAACTAGCTTCTCATCACCCTCCCTAGAGCGCATTGTGGCATTGGGTGTTGTTCCCGTGGAGGGCGGATATTATCGTTCACGAGACACCCCTTGCAGCTAATAAGGTGAGAGTGAGTGTGAAAGAGGTCATGTACGGGAAAGGCGAGTGTAAGTTACTGATTCGAGGACCGGACCTTCACACCGTTGACGACGCAATCAACGTTTTTCGTTGGCCCAAGAGTTTGGTCATCCTCACTATGGTAATTCATTTTTATTAAAAAATATTAGATTTAGCTGTTGTTAATGGCCCTGTTCCATTTAACCGTAAGGAGCTGTAAGGTTGTAAGAAACTATAAGGAAAGTTGTAAGCAAGCGTAAGTAGCTTTAAGCCACTGTAAGGAGTCGTAAGGAGTGATGAGTTGTAAGCCGCTATAAATAGGTGTAAAGAGTCAGTAAGCGACTATAAGGAAAAAAATATTGTATCACGCATATGATAAAAATGTTAAATGTATTTATATTTTATAATTTTTTATGAATTGAACGTCAAATATAAAATTACAAAATGTATAAATTTGCAATGCGAATTATTTTTATATTTACAATGTTAAATTTTTGTATTGATTATTCACTAGGATATGCCGATCTATGTCTTCCCGGACGATATACTCGCAATTTTTACACATAGAGGATATCGGCGTATCCGCTATTATGTTTGGCATTATGTGACTTAATATTCATAATCATTTTTTTTACTATTAATTTCAATTTCTAACTACATACAATTAATATGTAAGGTGGCTGCACGAGATTGGGAAGGACTTCGTTCACTTTTTGAACCCTAATTCCATTATTCAAGGAGTTGGGCACAACCGTGAAGAACGAGTCACCTATATCTTCAACGTCATGAAGCATACTGCAAAGGACAAAACATGGTACTTGGCAACGTTCAATGAGAGGTAAGTGTATAAATAATGAACTAATTAAGAGTACTGTTCGTTTCAATTTGTTAAAACTAGCGGTTATAGCGTTTATGAGCTATTATGAGTCGTTATGAGTCATTATGAGCTGCTACAAGCTATTACGAGTTGTTATGAGTCAGTTATAATTAGCGGTTATAGTCATGTTATGAATTGTATAGTGATTATAAGTCTGCTATAGCGGTTATGAGCGGTTATAAGCTATTATAATGGTAATAATAATATTAATAATTACTTTTTTAATAATAATAATAATTACTTTTTTAATAATAATAATAATAATAATAATTATTATTATTATTATTATTATTTTATTGTTATTGAGAGCAATAATGAAAATAATAATAATAACAATAAAATGATAATAATAATGATAATAATATCAATAATAATAATAATCGATAATGTATTCTAATAATAATAATAATAATAATAATAATAATAATAATAATAATAATAATAATAATAATGCATTATTATTATTAATATATTATTTTTTTATTATTATTATTTTTTTATTATTTTTTTTATTTTTATTATTATTGATATTGTTATTATTATTATGAAATTATCGAAAGACTACTATAACGATGACAATGACGATCATTATAATAACAAGTTACAACGTCGATAATGATAATAACAATAATAATTATAGTAATGATATTACTAAAATTATTAAATATAATAATATTTTTAGCAATAACAATAATAATAATAATAATAATAGTAGTAGTAATAATAATAATACTAATAATAGTAATAATAATAATTATTATTATTATTATTATAATAATATTACTAGTAGTAGTAACAATAATAATAATAATAATAATAATAATAATAATAACAATAATAATAATAATAATAATATTTTTCTTAATAATGATAATGATAATAATAATAATATAATTAAATAATTATAATAATTATTATTATTACTAATAATAATAATATTTTTCTTAATAATAATAATAATAATAATAATAATAATATTATTATTATTATTATTATTATTATTATTATTATTATTATTATTATAGTAGTAGTAGTAGCAATAATAGAAACTTTGCCAAAAACTTTGGTTGATAACTCAAGCTCTGCAGAAGAATTAGTTGATGATATTATTTTAAACCGAGAAGATGAGATTGAGGATGTTAGTGAAGAAGATGAAGGTGAAGAAGATGAAGAAGGTGAATGGGATGATGATAACATCACCGATGACGAAGAAGAACATACCCTATTCAATGATGCCGAAGAGGATAGTGAAGAAGATGATGATAACACTGATGATGATGATAACACTGATGATGATGATGATGAGTAGTTGATAATGTTCTTTTGTTGGGTTTGTTTTATATTGTACAACTTTCATTTATGTTGTCATCGAATGAATTCTTATTAATGTAATGAAGGTGAAACAATTGAAGCGTAATTTATTCACATGCTTCATATATATATCTAACGCTTACATGTTTATATGTTTACTATTGTTTATATGTTATTTTATATGAAATCACTTGAACCGTTGGATATTTACTAATATTGTGAATTACTTGTTTATGTACGGAAAAATGGAGAGAGGTAGAGGCGGAACCAAAAGATCGGCTACTCGGGAAGGGCAGAAACACCACTACCGATGGGGAAGGTAATGATGTCGGCACTTTTACCCCCTCTCAAAACCCTCGGAACCTTCAAACTCCTGCCGGTGGAGCACTATCTCCACATTCGCCTCACAACCAAACTCCATTGGGGGGTCATTTATTCCCAACCCTCCCTTTTTCTAACTCCCAAACTTCCCACACATGCAAAACCCACTGGGTGGGTCTTTCTTTCTAAACCCTCCATATTCTCAAGCAACCCCATATGTACTCAAACCCGTCGAGTACATATGCATATCACCAATATGGCACAAATAATGTACCACGCATCCACGTTGGTTCCGAACAACGGCCGCCACAAATGCCTACAAATGAAGGACCAACTGATACAGCGAACGAGGATCCTTGTCTTCAATCAAGTAGCGCTAGCAGCTGAGAAAAGATCCGAATTGAGCCGGATGGTGAAGGGTAAGTGTGATAATAAATAATAAAATAAACTAAGCATATTAGTTATTACTTGAACTAACTATTTTATATGTTTATTGATTAGGTTCTACCCCATTGATAAAGTTGTGGGTACGATTTCCCACATCTTCCAAAGCAAGTACGATGGAGCTTGGCCTACATGGGGTAAAGTCCCTCGATCACAACGTGATTAGTGGTTTTCTGAGTTTAAGGTAATGACAAATCATTAGTTTTCTCAAGTTCGGATAACATAATCACTTATTGTGCATGTTCGAACATTATATTATAATTTCATAACTTATAAACTACGTTTTTATTTATATAGAAATTTTTCACTTGGTCTCCAACCGATGAAGTCCAAATCGAAAAAATTTTGAAAGAAAGGCAGTGATCGCTTGAAGGACTTCATGCTCAAGGCGAGGAAAACTAAGAAGAAGCCGAAACGGTTGGGTGACAACTACTGGCGCGAGTTGCTCGAATATTGGGAAACCGCCGAATACAAGAAGTTCTGCGAGCAAGCTCGAAAAACCGTCATGCCGATCGTGGGGACTTGGTTTATCGCTCCATACTTGTGGCTCAATCCTTATAACAGAGCATAAGTGGCGATTTGTACATACCCTTTTCTTATTGATTACGCATGCAACTCGTTAACATGTTCATATTGGTAAATTGATTCTCTACTAACTTGTTTTTAATTTTAGATGAAGGAGCTTAAAGGAGTTCAGCCTCTACCGACCCAACTATTTTCACGAACGCACAAAACAAAAAAGGACGAATGGGTGGACAAAAAATCCAAGGCCATTTACGTGAGTAACCATATATATGAATTCCGCATATTTTTCTATCTATTGTTTTCGTTAACAGCCTGTGATATTTACATGCCTCAAATATTTATATTATATTCGGGAGAAGTTTCAAAAAGAGTGGGAAGAGTTGCAAAACACTCAACCCACTCAAACTTCCAATGATGACCCCAACTCTTTTGAGGATCATGTCTCCACCCCTTCACAACAAGAGTTGTGGGTCAAAGCCAATGCGAACAAGAAAGGTCGCATTTATGGACTTGGATCCGAGGCTAGAAACTTGAAACCAACAACGCCCTTCAAATCACCGAAACCGTCTACTGCAGATGACTCGGAATGGAGAGAAAAAGTGCATACTTAAAATTCCGAGGTACGAGTAATGGATTGAGCATTGTCGGATGCTTGAGTTGCAAAATAGGCATCTTAAGGCACGAGTCGACAGTTTCACCGAGCCAATAGTACATATGAACGAATTTCTGCAGTCTCAGCAAGCATCCGGATCTCACCGTCGACCACCACAACCACAAGAGGAAGAGGATGAGGAAGAGGATGAGGATGAGGAAGAGGATGAGTGAATTCAAATGTGAACTTTTGTATATATTGGTGATCACCACTTTGCGAACTATTTAAATGTGTTTGAGGTTTCTTGTGAGTTATTGTTTGTTTGTTGTGTTGAACTTGTGAATTTGTTTTAAGTATGTTATGGTTGTTGATAATGTTGAACATGTAAGTTGGATTTGTATATCCAACTTTGATGAATTATTTGTGGTCGGCATATGTAAATGCCAAATGTAAGTGTCACATATGTGAATGGTGGATTTGTATATCCATTCACAATTTTCTCGTACTAGGGTAATGAATAATTAGAAAATAATATTCAGAATTTTTGACTGAACGACGATGGAAAGTAGCGACGGCCAAACCCCATATTCCGTCGCTAAGTTAGCGACGGATTTCAACGACGGAATTGGGGGATTGTCCGTCAGCGATTCAGCGACGGAAATCGGTGACGAAATCCCTCACTTCCGTCGCCGATTTCCATCGGCTACGGAAATGGTATCCGTCGCTAATTAGCGACGGATTCCATCGGCGACGGAATTGAAAAATTCCGTTGCTGATATTTAGCGACTCGCTTTTCAGCGACGGAAGAGTTCCGTCGCTAATTTCAGTCGCTAATTCCGAAATTCCGTCGCTATTTGCCGACATTCCGTCGCTATTTACGTCGCAAATTTGCAGTTTTCTAGTAGTGATTATTTTTTCTTAATTATAATAATAATAATAATAATAATAATAATAATAATAATTATTATTATTATTATTATTATTATTATTATCTGTCATTATTATTATTATTATTATCATCATAAATAATAATCATCACAATAATAATAATATGAGTTTATTAGTTGTTATAGTGGATAGTCATGTTATAGCGGTTATAACTAGTCTGTTATGAGCGATTATGAGCTGCTATGAGTCATTATAGCGTTTATTAGCGGTTATGAGCGGTTATGAGCGGTTATTAGCGTTTATGAGCGGTTATTAGCGGTTATTAGCGGTTATGAGCGTTTATGAGCGGTTATTAGCGGTTATTAGCGGTTAGCGGTTATAAATGCTAAACCGAACAGACCCTAACCGACGTTTTTATATGGTGTTATACATACTTATATAAAAATGTGTTATTTGTGGTTATGTAACCACCATTGGATGCTTGATGCCCTATATCCAAGGGCTAATATTGCCTACTAGATTGATCTTCTAGGTCGTGACGTGAGGGAAGATATCAATGATGTCGTCGAGTCGTGAGTTCATACTTTTAATTATTTTATACTTGTTTTGTTAATTAGTAATCGTTCAATGATATGTCTAACTTAAGTTTTTATTTTTCCGATTGAAAAATAGTGCTCTACTCCGTTGTTATTATTATGGCGAAGGCGTCAAAGACAAAGGAGTGAAGAAACCACAACCACTAATTGTCTCCGTCAAAGTGAGGTTTAGAATTTACTTTAATTGTTTTTCGTTTAATATTACTTGCTAGCTATATAAAGTACTAATTAATTCTCTCTGTGTTGGGAATGTATTTTATTATTGTAGTGCCATATACAATCTGGAGAACATGGAGTGCGGCTTCTACAATCTCCGAGTACATGAAATAGATTGTGACCGAACTCGAATTAAATTTTAGTCCGAAAGAGGTATACTTGCACTTGTAATTGATTATATTCTTTTTCAGCTTAATTAACACTTGCACTTGACCTAATTAATATGTCTTTTACAACATTGGTTACAATATTTCTCGGGAAAGAAGTCACCCACTCCTTATACATATGAAGTATTGAACAAGTTAAAACAAGATTGGGAATAGTTTGTATATAAGTGGATAAGGAAATAGATATATATTTACAGTTATTCTTCATTATTTGATTGGTCAAGTTTGTGACTTTAGTAGTCATATAGTTATAGGTATATATGTACATAGGTATATATATTTTTACATTGTCTTATACCATATACAAAATGGGATGAGTATGTTGTTTTGTATATATTCAGGTGAAGAGTGCATTGGATTGTGGTTTGTATATGTGTAAGTTTGTATATGATTTTTGTACTTGTACGGAGGGAACGCAAACACGAGAAAATTTATTTTAAAAAAAATACACTTATAGCTGCGGTTCTAAATGTAGAACCGTAGTAAAACAAAGTCCAGTTGAAGCCTATGACTACGGTTCTTCACCTGAACTGTAGTCATAGGCTTATCTATAATGACGGTTCCTTCATCCGAACCATCGTCATAGGTGCTCGGTACTAATTTTTTTCAACTACGAGAGGAAGGCCTATGACGACGATTCATATGAAGAAACCATCGTCATATATATGCCTATGATGACAGCTTTTTCATCTAAATCGTCATCATATATTGACCTTTTATTATGGTTTTAAACCGTAGTAAAAGGTGATACATATAACGACGCCCACATACACGACGCCGATTAATCGTAGTTAAATGTTGCTTTTAACCACGGTTAAAAGTGCTTCCTGTAATAGTGCACTATGATTCATTTTCGGATAAATGGATAGTAGATTTTGCCATGAGCCTCAACCAAATCCAATGTTGTTAATATTGCTCTTGTATTTCTCACTAAAAATATTGCTGACATGATTTTTTAATGCATAATGATTACACGTTATCGTGTCACATTAGTATTATAATCTCGACCATTTTTCATATCAATCTTATAATCCGTACCATTATATATATTTGAGAGATTCCCCTATAATCGGCTATAGAAATAGTTTACTTTTGTGACAAGTTGGAGAACGGGAATTCAAGGTTGGAAATCGATACCTTCATTTGAAATGATGTGCTTGTAGACTACAACCACCTCCTTAATTATCCATTAAAGAATAACCAAAACACAAGATATTCACAACTCCGTTTTAATTTATTTATTGCGGCAACCAACTTTTTATGTTTACCATATCACTCTATAATCCCAAAGATATATTATTGATTAATTTTTTTGAAGTTAATTTCATATTAGTACTCCTTCGATAAATCAAAAGTACACATAAATTGAAACGAAAGTAGTACTTTTTAATAACACGTGAACTTATATACAAAATTAGATTATGTTTTTTTTTCATTGACTTTGTAATACTTTGGATCAAATCAATTTGGGTTAATTTGAGAACTTATTTTAAAAATAATAAATTATTTATAAAGAAATGCGAAAAAACATGAATTTGGTTCTCCTTTTCCTCCTCAGCAAGCCACTTCCCTATTGTATAAGCTTCTTCCTCTTCCCCCCTTCTCTCTCTCACACACACATTTACAGCGAACCCAAAACAATGGCGACCGCGCTTACCCAGCGAAGTAGTCCGGCGACTATGGGAGATGGTGTTAGCCATGGAGACGGCTTGAGGCAGTACTATCTCAAACGAATCAACGAGCTTGAGCACCATCTTCTTCAGAAGACTCTCGATCTCACTCGCCTCGAAGCTCATCGTAACGAGCTCAATTCTCAAGGTTCGCTTAAACCCTAACCCTAGCTTTGCCCCTAACGCTTAGTTGCTTTTTCTTAATTTCAATACCTGCTGATTTACGTGATCGCTTGGCCTGTCCGTTTCTGTCTCGATGTGAGGATTGGACTTCAATTTTGCAGGAATATCGTTTTTCTGGGATATTGGGTTGTGCTTTTGTTGTCAGTGAAGGTCAAGATTGTTCCCACAGCCCCTCTTTTTCTGGGTTTATTAGGTTTTCTATAAGTTGGGTTTGAATTGGAGCTATCTCTGGCATGATTGGTTTGTGATATTTTGAGCCGTGCATAGTTTGGTTTTGTTTGTCTTTTTTTTTTTTTGCGCAAACTAGTATGTGATATGCGCAACCTTTTTAATTTATGATTATTGAATCGGCTTCAAGCATTACTGTAATGCGACACCAAAATGCACTAATAAGCTCAACTCCTACTTTTGCTAAATTTTAATGACTTATTTATATTTCTGCCTCTTGTATCTGATTTTGTCTCCCCTTTTGAGAATTCATTTGTAATCTCATTTTATGATCATGTAGGGATTTGATTTTGTGATTATGTTATGAGTTAATATTCTCCCTTCCTGGGAGTATTACGTTTTCTTTGTGCTTCATTTGTGGGGTGAAAAGATGTCAGGTGGCGCCGATGCTCTGTCCTCTAAGTTTGGTTTGGAATGTTTGTATCACAATTGATTTGTGATGTAGTTGGCGATGATTTGTATTAAAAAGGTGTATGAGTCTATTTATTTATGATTATTTGTCTGATGCGTCATAGCTCTTTGGAATCCTGTATCATCAGGTAAAAAATTACACCATCCCCAATCTGTTGAAGGGTTGATAAAGATGATTCTTTTGAAGTTTAATCAGCCATTTCAACCTTTATTTCTTCTGTACCAAGCATTGTTTTCGCTGTGCTGGACTGCTGGTTATGTCTAGTTTGGTTTGAAGTCTCTCTCATTGGTCTTATGACTGATAAGTTTCTCGAAATTCATCAGAACTCTTTGGTGATTTAGAATTTATTAATATATCCTTAGAATTTTTGAATGGTTGGTATGCACATGTAGTCATCATTGTCAACTTTTAAGACATTTTTCCAACGCTATCGAAAGTTTGTATAATAACCTTCATTTTGGGGTTTCCCTAGGGCTGTGACAACTTTGCCTCTGACATTCTATTAGGACGTTTTCAGTGATCATAATGGCCTCATTGGCAATGTCTAGGAAATCTTTCCCAAATCCTCTAAATTTGTGTAGAATATCCTTCATGTTGGGGACTTTGGAAAGGCTCTAACCACTCTACCTTTAAGACATCTTAGGACATTATTAATATCCTCTTTGAACTGTTGATGATCATAATGTTCTTATTGGCTCCATTCCATTGATTTTGAAGAGCAATTCCAAAATGCCTCAAAATTGGGCATTATGGTGGCCTGGCGGGTGGTCTTTAATATCCACAAAGTTATCCTAAATGGAACCAAATTCATGTAGAACATTTTAAGGGTGAACACATAATCGCCATTTGGGATCTACTCGGACGATTTTATTTTTTTTGGGGGAGGGGGGAGGGGGAGGAACCTCGACAAACTATCTAGAATGAACAAAATGTTTTAGAACATTTTAAGGGGTTAGCAGGTGTACATAGTCAACGTTTGATGAAATCGTTCATTATATAATTTCAACAAGCATAATAGCTTCATAGGAACCATCTCACAGATTTTGCAAAGTGATATCTGAACACCCAAAAAGGGACAAAACAATGGTATCAAAAATAGTCTTGAAGCACCTTGAGGGGGTTAGAATGACCGCATAGTTAGCATTTGATAACTTTTCAAACACTTCCTGGGATTGCCTTGATTTCTTGAGCCAATTTAGTGCTTGAGGCTCATTGAAGATTGCGCCTTGGTGCCTATCACACCAAGTCATGCATGCCTTTTGATATCTTTGGCAAGAGAGATGGAGATAAAATCAGAAGTCATAGTTCATTGAAATGGAAACTTACCCAAGAGAATTGCTATAATTTCAAGCAAACACTTTCAAACGCTTCTGTGAAATTTCTTAAAATTAATCCCCACATTGAAGATTCAAATTAAATTAAACCTAATTATTGAATTCCCCAAGGTGATGATTTCATCAAATTTTCATTCATTTTTTATTTGTTTTTCTTAACTTTCTATTTTTCTAGTAATTACTAGACATTTTAGCAAATATATGAGCAACATGTCCATTATGCTTGCACCTTGTTTCTCGAGACACTTTGTGCTTCAGTGCACCCTACAGTTTTTAAAACTGAAGCCCCCCTATGGTAGACTATTTTCTCAAGATGCTGCAGAGTCATAGTTTTGGAATCAAATTTAGATTTCATTTTAACATGATAGGTTCTAGTAATGATTCTGAGCTAGAACTTTCCAAGACACTTTATAGTTGGACTTAATTCGTGCTTTTGTTCTTGCTCAGTTAGGATGCTTAAAGAAGAACTGATGCTACTTCAGGAAGCTGGATCATATGTTGGTGAAGTTGTCAAAGTCATGGGGAAGTCAAAGGTATTAGTAAAGGTATGTTGCTAATCACTTTGTTTCATTCATGACCCCATGCGCCCCTTTTCGTAGACATCAACTTTCTATGCAGTTCATAATGTATATATCATTTTCTTTATTGTTAAGATAACTGCAACCTAATCACTCTGTCATATATCGCTTTGCCATGTATGTGCTATGACTACTAGTTTCTTTAACTTAAAATGCTAAAGGTAGTGGATGTTTCTGATGATATTCAACCTTTTGCAGGTTCATCCAGAAGGGAAATATGTTGTTGATATTGATAAGAGCATTGACATAACTAAACTAACGCCATCCACTAGGGTTGCTCTTCGCAATGACAGCTACGTCCTCCATCTGATTTTGCCTAGCAAAGTTGATCCTTTGGTAAACCTTATGAAAGTTGAAAAAGTTCCTGACTCTACTTATGATATGATTGGTGGGCTGGACCAGCAAATCAAAGAGATCAAAGAGGTAGCTTTACTTTCTTCTTCTTTTTTTCCAATTCAGGTTCCATGCCAGTGACAGTTTGAGGGTAGACAACTTTGTAAACGAAAGGTTTTCTTTATTTTTATTATTTCAGGTTATTGAGCTTCCAATTAAACATCCTGAATTGTTTGAGAGTCTTGGCATTGCTCAACCAAAGGTGAAATTACTTGAAGATTCCCCTGCTTTATTATAATTAATCTTCTTCTGTATGTTGATAAAACATATTTCGGCGCTCTTTTTCTTTTAAAGATGTGTTTTATGCTGCTACACCGCGCCCGTTTTTTCTTTTCTTTTTTTTAATGAACTTTTCATCCATGTCTGATACCAGTTCTCTTTTATTCCCAAATTGTGCATTATTTGTTCTTTCCAGGGAGTTTTGCTATATGGCCCACCTGGGACAGGCAAAACATTGCTTGCCAGGGCTGTGGCGCATCATACTGACTGTACATTCATACGAGTTTCTGGGTCTGAGTTAGTTCAG
Source organism: Talinum fruticosum (assembly GCA_021018815.1). Classification (NCBI taxonomy): domain Eukaryota; kingdom Viridiplantae; phylum Streptophyta; class Magnoliopsida; order Caryophyllales; family Talinaceae; genus Talinum; species Talinum fruticosum. The sequence goes on along the minus strand of JAITYX010000006.1, from coordinate 8,621,938 downwards.
AAGTACATTGGAGAGGGCTCTCGAATGGTTAGAGAACTTTTGTCATGGCAAGGTTTGCTCAAATCTTTGTGTCTTGGCTTGTACCTTTATCCTACTCTGCTTGCTTGGTGATTTATGTTGGTGATTTATGTTCTAAGTAGCTAACTGGTCTTATACTGCCATTTTTTCGTTGGCTGAAGACGTCAAATTGCTGCTATCTATGGTATATGACTATTTGCTGTTGGTTTGCAGAGAACATGCTCCATCTATTATCTTTATGGATGAAATTGACAGTATTGGATCAGCAAGAATGGAATCTGGATCTGGAAATGGAGATAGTGAAGTTCAGCGAACTATGCTTGAGCTGCTAAATCAATTGGATGGATTTGAAGCATCAAATAAGATCAAAGTAATTATTCTATGACTTGATCTCTGAAGTCTTGTTTACACATCCTGTTCAATTTGTTTCCACCTCATCTCACTGATTGTTATTACCAATTTCCTAAACTCCTGTTATTACCAATTTCCTAAACTCCTGCAGGTTTTGATGGCTACAAACCGCATTGATATTTTGGATCCTGCCCTCCTTAGACCTGGAAGAATTGACAGGAAGATTGAGTTTCCAAATCCCAATGAAGATGTGAGTTTAATAACAGGCATCCTTTCCTTATTTTTCTACTAATGACTACTTCATATGCTTATGTGCCTGTGTTGGTCAACTATCTATCCCTTTACTTTCCCACTCTAAATGGAGGTGAACTTTCGGTGAAATGAGATTATGACATGGAATGTAGAATAGCATTAATTGGCTACATTTTCTGCTGCTGAGAAATTTTGTGGGATTGTTCAAGTCAGCCTTCTCTGAGTTGTTATATGCCGTGTTTGTGATTGGCGCCTTTTGTATTGGTAGCCATTTCATGCTCACAATCACAGTTATTCTGAAACTAATTCGTCATGGAAGCTCTTTGCCTGAGACATTCCCATCTTATATACTCAAAGCCGATTTACCATTGTATTATACATGTTTTTTGTTTCCTAAAGGGGCTAAGGCACTTAATGTTTCAGTTATGGTTTAGCATTTCCACAATGTTGACAGGATTTATCATTTTTGTGTTGGCTGAATAGTTGTCTGTCTTGATTGTCCTTGATAACGCATTGCTTCTTCTTTTCCTTTCTAAGACAATTGTTATGGAAAAGTATCGATGAAAAAAACTCGTGATTTTGGCAATTTATTTATTTTTTCTGCAAGATGACTCGACACACATTCGTTGCTGTAATTAGTTGAGTTGTTGGAGATTATCATAATATGAATTTCACAAATTCACTATCTGATTGTAGGCAATGTGTTTATAGAGGAAATGAATATAAAAATCAAATGCATGAAGTATCATGTAATGTAAGTAAGACGTGAAGTATACTCGGCAAACTTGGTCACTTAACAACCTGAACCAAAGGCTTGGTGCATGGTATTTAACTCACTGTCCCCCCTCTCTGTAAGAAGTTAGATCGTCATTACACTCAATACGATCCCTATCAAGGGAAAACCGAGTACACCCTACAAGCCTCTATGGTTGAGAGCTACCTTCTAGGAAGGGTTCTCTCGTGACCATAGAGCTTAATTTTCTATACAACAATCCTGTATTATTTACTATGCTCATTGATAAAACAAAATCTATATGCAACATTTCTCCAAATGCTACTAACTCCCTTTGCTGTGTCCACTTTAGTCTTATTGAAAATCCAAGCATTCCTATCTTGCCATAGCTTGTAGAACATGGCCGCTGATAACACAGTCATAGATTGTCTCTGCTGTCTTGACATGTTCCCTTTTAAGAGCTATCTTTGCGACTCTAGCAGGCTTCCAGGACATCTCTGATCCCTGACAACTTTCCGCACATTTACTCTTACATCTATAGCATAAGATCAAGAGTAAAACAAGTGCTGCAGATCCTCATCCTGCAGTTCACATATAGCACACAAGCTTGGTATTTGTGTGTATTTGGCTGATTTACTTGTCCCTGTATAATAACCAAAGGAACATTTTGTGTTTAGCAATGATTCCTCTGTTCCATATGTGCCAGTGCTTTTTCCCTTCTGTGCAAAGGAGTTTGTATCCCATCTTTGGGGTGTACTCCTCCTGTAGATTTCTTATCCATACCTTAAACAAATCCTTAACTTTGCATATTTTCTTGAGTTACCAGCAAGTATCCTTCTTTGGTTGAAATGACCACCAATCTGTCCCCTTTAATTGCTGATTGTGCCCAAATGACCCATAAATTGGTTCTCCTTTGAAACAGCCCAACCATGTTTTGCCATAAGAGCTCTACTCCAAATCTTGAAGTTTTTGATTCCTAAACCCCCATACTTCTTATCAGTGCACACACTATCCCAAGCAACTGGGGACCTCTTACTCATCTCACCACAGAAAACTCCTACTAACAATTTCAATTTTCTTCATAACTCCTTGTGGAAGTATGAATATCTGTCTCCAAAATGTGACAATACCCATCAAAACTGAGTTTATCAATGTGACTCTTGTTGCATAAAACACTTAGTCTTGAAGCACTGGCACCCCCAAGTATTTAAAGGGGAGTTGCCCTTGTGTAAACCCAAATTCTGTAATTACTTCTTGTTTCCTGTCTTCAGCCTGCCACAACAATCTCAGATTTCTCTGCATTAACACTCAATCCAGAAGTAATCCAGAAATAGCTGCAAGTTGTTGGAAAATATGCTTGATAGTGCCAAGTGATTTCATATCTGCCTTTGCTAAAGACAATTAGGTAATCTGCAAAAGCAAAAGATAGATGACTGAGCAGGAGATTTTTACACCCTGGATGCAACTTGAACTCTTTCCCATCAGTAGCATATTTTCAGCATTATAGACATACATTGCATAACCAAAACAAAGAGCAAGGATGACATGGGCTCACCTGCCTCAGCCCTTTATCCCCTTTAAAGTAACCGTGAACATCTCCGTTGAATAAGAGAGAATAGGAAGGAGAGGTGACACAAGACATAATCCACTTCCTAAACTCATCTTGAAATCTAAAGCCTTTCAAAAACTCATCAACATATTCCCAAAGAATAGAATCATATGCCTCAAATCTAGCTTCATAATGCATTTGGGGCTTATCCCCGTCCTTTTATATCCCCTAACAGTCTCTTGACATATCGTGACATTATGGGCAAGTTCTCTACCTGTTATAAAGGCACATTGGCTCATACTCACTATCTCAGGTAGCACCATTCTAAGCCTATCACAGAGGACCTTAGAGGTGCATTTATAGATGACATTAACTCTCCAGCAGATGAGGGACACTTCACCTTAGGTATGATGACCAGATGTGTAATATTCAGCTAAGTGAGCATTTTCCCTGTCCTGAAGAAGTATTGCACTCTTGAACTGCTTTAACTACCGGGCCTCTCCTCCATGTCCCAATTCTTTTTGAAAAAGTTGCTTGTGAAATTGTCTGGACTAGGGGACTTATTTCCTGCAATATGGACATTGATCTTTTAACTTCCTCTGAAATTACAGGTCTAGTTAATTGAACTTGTTGCTCAATTCTTAATGTAGCTCCTTGAAAATAAACAGCTTCATCCATCTCGTGTCTGAATCCAGGCTGTTGTCCCGAGAGTCCTTTGTAAAAGCAAACCATATACTTAGCCACCTCCTTCTTCCCCTCAATGTTCCTCAGATTATTATTAATCATTGTGTAATAGGTGCTTTGCTGCTTCCATTGTTTAAGGCAAAAAACAGCTTGGAACATTGATCACCATTCCCTATCCAATCAATCTTACATTGTTGCTTCATAAGCTTCAAATGAGCCTCCAGTGTAGAGATATACAGCCATGAGCATGTTTTCCTTCTCTTGACGAGAGCAGTTCAGTAGATCTTTCTGAAAATCACTCTGAGCATCATGTAACTTAGTCCTCAACATATCCACTTTTTCATGAATCTGGCCATAGTTTGATTTATGTAACCTCTGCAGAGTTCTCTTCTGCTCTTTAAGTTTGGTAACTAACTGATAGTGTGTGGTTTGTGCCAAACCTCTTCCAAAATGTCTTTAAACTCAGGTTTGTCCATCCACATATCACAGAACCTAAACTGGTTTTTAACCTTACTTTTCTCATGGAAGTAATAGGGGCAGGTGAGTGGTCTGATACCCCTTCAACCGTTATGTTCATCATCCCAAGACAATATAGCCTCCTGATTTACCTATACCCTATCTTGGGTAAACTCTATCCGCCTATTAGACCAGGTATTAAAAAAAAAAAACCAGTATACCTCATTTCAGAGAACACAGAAGTGTCATGACTTCCCAAGGTGAAATTCTCCTACCTGCAATACTGTCTTCAGTGTCAAGAATAGAGTTAAAGTCCCCTAGCAAATACATGGATTGTTAATGTTCTGACTAGTATTGATGATCTTGGACCACAGTTCTTTCCTCACTTCCAGCTCATTCTGAGCATAAACAAAAGAAATATAGAAACATACCTGTTCCCAATTGTGTAGCTTCAAAATGCACTATTTGTTCTGAATCAGTGAAGATCCGAATATGATAGCGTGTGTGTTTCCATACAATCCAAATTCTTCCCCTGGGATGTGCAGCATGGTTCATATATAAGCCCCAGTCTCAGAAACATTCTGAAAAAACATTGTTGTATTGCAAGCTTTTCAGTCTAACCATTGTCTCCAGTAAACCTAACAAATCAAAATTGTTTACTGCGCTGAAGTGTTGGACTTCATACTGGTTATCAGGGCTATTAAAGCCCAGCACCTAATGTTCTAGCTGGAGATATTAATTCATGCTGTAGTTGGTGGTTCTCCCACCACCTGAGCAGTTCAAGTATCACATAGAAGGCCTTGAAATAACAAGAGCAGGCTCATTAGCTGGCTCGTTAGTGGCCACCTGTAAATGTAGCCTTCTAGCAGTTCTGACCACCTGAAAGCCTTCAGCATCGTGTGGTGCAGTGTTAGATTCCCCCTGTATCCTGTTGCTCCACAACAACTCCTTGATTCTTAGACACCCAGACGCTTCTCACCTTATGTTTTTTCCTGCATGCCTCCTCCTTATGGCCAAATGAGTGACATTGATCACACTTCACAGGTTTCCAATCATAATCAACCTAGGTTTCCAATCATAATCAACCTCTTGTCTAAGAAGATAGCTTTTTCTTTCTGAAACTCTACATACTCTGATAAATCATGGTCCAACTGAACCTCAATTAGTAATCTGGCATACCCCAACATTTTCTTCTTGTTGGTTTGCCTGTCAGTCTTAATAGGATTTCCAATCAAACTCCCTATCTTGTTCAACTCTTGCACACTGTCGTATTTGAAGTCTGACTCAGGTAAAGTAACGCATGTAGACAACTGCTTCATTGTCTCCTTGTCAATAGTCAGGTCCTCACTCCAAGGTTTCAGGACTAAAGGCTTTTTATCAAAAAAGAACAATCTCTTCTGGAGCACTTTGTCTCTGTCCTCAGTTGTCTCAAATCTGGCCCAAAATAGACCATTCTTCAGTGCACATACTTGTTCCAGATTATGACCACTCCAAATCTGTTGTAAGAAACCGTTCATCACTAGTTATGGTGGGTTGGATCCAATCACGCAACATGTTAAAGATGAATTCCAATAATCTATCTCCTCCTGAATATCCCCTTTGTCAATTAGAACAATTTTCTGACCGTCAATTTCCTGAATAGGGTACAGGGAAAAGCTCCCCCCCAAAAAAAAAAAAATTCAACAACATTGACATGTTCTAGGAGGTAGTAGTTACCTCAGGCTATCCTGAGTTTCAGTCTGCCGAACAAGCGTCCCACTTGAGTGTTGGGCAACGCCCTAGGAGCCACTGTTTCATTCCCTCCGGAGCTTGTTTCTTTGTCATTTGCCATGATTGAAGTACCAGATTGATGTTCAGGACGTATTAGAGTACTGTCTTTGTTTATCTGCATCAAGTGAGTGATCTTACAAAGTCTTCCTTTCTTAGCCATGGCTACTGGTCCATCGCCTGAAAGAGAGAGAAAACCTCATGCTTTTTTCTACCCCTTTCTTTCTTTCTTTCAAAAATATTGGTCCAGTGCCCATTTCAATAGTTGTTATTTTGATTATTTGAATACTGCGAAGGAGTTTTTGGAGGGAAGATTTCTTGCTGAACACCTCTCCTTGAATTTCTAATGGCCTTCCCCTGTAATATCTTCATGACTGATGGAGCCCTAAAACTGGTAACATTACCCCCTCCCCGGGGCTCTTCCTGAGCAAGGAGGGGGAAAGATTGTTGTTATTGTTAGGTGATAACCCAAAATCAAGTTCAAGGCTTAGAACAGCTTGCATGACCCAAGGGACAAAGAGCATGGACGTTTCAGGTTGTTTCCTTTTCTATTTAAAAGAGGACTTGTGTTCACTTGAGAGTGTGGGTGAAAAATGTAAGGGAGCAAACAATTGTTGGGTGATTGGATCACTCGGGTGAAAGCCCTTGGGAGGGCGTCTCTTGGTAAGCCTAGCTAGATGAAAGACATCTCATTGTAAGTCTAGTTAGATGGTAAATCTCATAAAAAGAGTGAGTTCTAATTAGAGGGGTTTAATTAAAGGGAGAGCTAATTGGTGAGAACCCAATTGAAGAATGCTATTGTGAGGAGAGTGATGTGAGAGTGGGATATCTCGGGTTTTGGGAAGGTCTCGGGTTTGAGATCGTTCTTGTACACTCTTATTAATAGTGATTTGTTGCGCTTGTACCGACCGTGGTTTTTCCGAGTTGGTTTCCAGGTTAAATCCTTGTCTCATCTCTATTTGTCAATTTTCATCTCATTCTTGATATTGTTTTGTTATCCAAATTGCTTCTGCAATATTTGCTCTAATTTTGCCTAACAAAGTAAGCTTAGAATGGGGCTTATTTCCTAACAGTTATACGTATCAAAAATGGTATTTGTTGTTTGGTGTATTAGTTGCTTGTTCTTGTGAATGTAATTGTTGAAGATTGAAGCTTTAGCTCCTTTTTTTTGGGGGGGATGCTGGCTTAGATACCGCTTTGTTACACTTGCCTAGAAACACAGTGGTAGCAACATCTGTCCTTACCTGGATTGATCTTATTTATTATTCATAGGATCTTATTTTGGGATCAGTCTCTTTGCTGGCAGTGATGCTTGCAGGGGGGCAAGCATCTGGATCTCCCTACATCTCACTAAAGTGTTACCTTTCAATGATATTTAGAAAATTACTTGATGAGTGCTTTGATTGATTGATTGATGTAGCTTAATAAAGGAGAAAGCAACTGGTAATCATTCAGGATCTTCCTAGATAAATTAACTCCCTCAAATATGTTAATGACTAAGTCATACATTTAAGTATCTCCTAACCAAGTTGCATTTTTCAGTCTCGCTTTGACATCTTGAAGATCCACTCGAGAAAAATGAATTTGATGCGTGGCATTGATTTGCGAAAGATTGCAGAAAAGATGAATGGTGCTTCTGGCGCTGAGCTCAAGGTTTGCAATCTTTTTTTTTACTTCAGAATGTGACGTGTTTATGAGCATCTGATGCATTTCTGGAGTCCAATTTTATGTTCATAAGCTTTTATGTACGAAAAGTTCTGCCCTCTGTCCCTTCACCTTCCTACTTTGATGAGTAGCTTTGTGAATGCCAAAGGCCCAAAGCCATTGGCTGTGATGCTTATGAGGGCCCTCGATAGTTCACATTTCTGGCGAGGGACTCATCTCTAGTTTAATCATGTTATAGTTACACCTTGGGTGTTGAAGTTTTAACATCAGTTCATGCCAAGATTTTAAAACTGAGACTCTTGATTCTGCAGATAACACCGGTTAATATTAGCTGTTCTCTTTTTTATTTTTTATATTTTTTTTAGTTGTGGGGCTCTTGTAATCATAATGTGGCATTATTTGTTAATTTTGCTAATTTTGCTTTAAGTTTTTCCTGTAACATGATTTATGTCCTCAGCTACACCATCTTAGTTTATGTTTGTTTCTGGCACTATTTCATGTGTCCTTTAACTCTTTGTGATACACTGGAAGTTCTATTGTTATCGCCTTGATATTCTAGCTTCTATCAGCTTTTATGAAAATTTTTAAATCAAATATATTGTGGGTACCTTGGAAACATCCCTGAACCCTGCTTTTTTTGGGGGGGAGAAAACAAAAAGGAAATATTGATTGGGAGGTAGGCCCCTATAATGGTCGAACGGGTCATAACTGGCCAGAGGAATTTCATAAGTTCACGTCATCTTCATATGCTTAATAGACATGGTAGTAATTCTGTTGAATCCAGGCACTTATGCACAATATGTACATAGTTTAAATATTCGTAGGTAGTACTATGGGACATAATTTTCTTGAGAGATGTGGTGTTCTGTCCTATCATACATGCCACCAGGTTGAACTGCAATTTTGACTTGCAGGCTGTTTGCACTGAGGCGGGTATGTTTGCATTGAGGGAGAGGAGGGTTCACGTAACCCAGGAAGATTTTGAGATGGCCGTAGCAAAGGTGATGAAGAAGGATACTGAAAAGAACATGTCATTGAGGAAGCTATGGAAGTGAAGCTTCATTGTACATCACTCTGTCCTTTTGGTACTATCATTCATTTTCTTCAGTTTGGCTTCTGACAAAAACCAAAATGCCTCAATCAGTTTTACGGGTAAATTCAACAGCCAGAACAAGGTTCATATATATCTTGAATGGGAGCTCTGTTTGCTCGAAAATGTCCTACGACCAAGGGTCAGAGCCTAGTCATTGAACTTTATACAGAGAAATACATTGGTTTCTGAACATTTTGTTATGATCGAGTTGCAAATCTTACTAATTTTTCACTAGCAGGAATATGAATATCATTACTAGTGCATTCTTCCGCAGATTTGAGCTAATGGGTTTTTCTTTGTCTTCTGTATTTTTTTCTTTGTTTTTTTTTTTTTTTTTGAGGGGTGGGGGCGGGGGTTGGTGTTGTTGGCCTGATAGGTTAGGGGTTGGCCTGATAGCTAGTCGTTATGTGACAAAGTTCTCAGGTCAAGCTGAATGGGGTTGGGTTGCCTTAGCGTCTACTAGATTGAGCTTGATCCGATTGAAACTGAGATGGAACAGTCCGACTTGCTCATCTGGCAGCTATGAACTAATGTTGTGTGGGTTTTGGGCTAGCTAGACCTAACAAAAGTTATCCATCTAAATGACCCAAAACTGTACTTGAATTGACACAAAATAGTTGACTGGAAATTGATATGAAAACTAATATAATATGAGTTAAACTGCGAGCATTTTCTGTCAAAATTAATTCTCTTTGTAAGATAAGTTTATCAGACTATGATCAAATCAAATAAAAAGTAATCTAACCCAAAATCAATTCAGATTTTATTTATTTGAATATAATCTAACTAAAAATAAATTTGAACCATATATATATATATAACAATGGAATCTTCTCATGGTCCAATAATATTCTTACCGTCTCAAAGAGGGGAAAAACCATAAAAAGTCTACCAATCAAACCAGTAGATCACATCACATGTATGATTTTCACTTTGTTTCTCTATCTAGAAAAGATGAACTGGTATACCTAAAGGGCCCCCTAATAAATTAGATAGGAATTAAGAAGACTTTGATATATATATATATATTTGATTTTGTTTTTCTCTTTTGAAAAAAGGAAGATTAGGTTAGCTATTCTTTTTTATGGTTTGACTACCAAAAAAAAAAATTCAATGTCTTTGGTTTCTAGAATTCGGTTAGTTATAGCGGTAAACAACTGCCTGCATCAGCTATAATAATAAAATTAAAGTTTATTTAAATTGTAAAAAAAAAAAATCTTTTTCTACTCCTAATCACTCGCGCTTTCCTATTTTATTGGCATAGGTTGTTAAAATACGTTTATTAAGAATTTAGTCAAGAATGCTATTATTGCCAATGATACCTTAGATTCAAAACTCAAAATTTACTATTTCTTTTGTAAATAATAATTAGGTTCAAAGATAGACCTTTTCCCGAAAACAGAAAGTCAAAGTCAACCAGAAGATTACTTTGTCAATAATTCTTCAATTTTCCTACAAAGTTATCCTAATTCCTAACGGATAAACGTTATCAATCCATTTCATGGAATCCTATCACTTGGCTTTTGAGTGCTTTTATCTACCAAACGATCATGTGTTATGGACCGGTTCGAATTTACATACAAAACGTACATAAATAGAAACAAATATAAATGAACATAAACAAATAGAAATGAGTTGTTAAATAAGAAACGAAAAACATAAATGAACATAAAAGAATATATAAACGAATATAAAAAATAAATAGATTTTTTTTTTCATATAAAGCCAAACATGCCCAAAATATCAATCTTATTTACAGGATATTGTAAGACAAATATATCAGGGATTACTTTTGTGAATAATTATTCATTTAGTGTGATTTTAGTATACTACACTTGTAGTGTGCTAAAATAAACTTTAAAATAAGTGTTTAGTCATCCTAAATATGTAAAAAGTCGACCTTTATGAGATTGTCTCACTCAAGAATTTATAAAAATAGAAATGTAGGTATCAATTGTTCCAATTATTAAAGTACCGGTTGGAAATTAAAGTTAAAATGGTGTTATAAACAATTACAACTACTAAATAATTATTACCCTAACAATTGGGATCAACTAATCTAGTGCCTACAAAACACCAAACAAACAAGTTAGTAACCGTTCGAGAATGATTTCGCCGAAGTCACAGATGCAAACTTCACACGGGCAGCCGTTCCCGGGATTAACACGGTGTTAATCAATCGATACACTCTCAATTAATTAACTTGGGGTACTTGAATCAATGCCCGAAGATGTCTATATTTAGAGGATACAGTTTATGTGTTTTAGGAGAATTCATTTGGAATCGATTGAGCTATTTTCGGTGTGGTTATACATGAATTAGAGATAGAACAAGGGGCTGAATTTTTCTGCACTTTTATGCAAGTATTGAAGCTGAAATTTACTGCATGAAAACCCATCACATAAGCCTCCTTATATGGGCAAAGGTAAACGAATAAAGCCAAGAAAAATCATTGTAAAATTTCTCCTCGGAGACTACGGTGGACAAGACATGCATGGAGAAGTAAACAAGTATCATAGTGTAACCCACTTGGGTAATAAAATAAAAAACTCACAAAAGACAAATTTCAAAGTGAATCTCATGTGTATCCAAAGAGAGATAGGTTCACCTCATGTGTATCCAAAAAAACAAAAAAGAATGTAAATCTCATTTTCTTACACCTTCAAATCCATACCCAATAGTCCTATTTATACCGAGTATAACAAGTTGATATAGTTTTTTTCACTTTTAAGTTGAATTGTATAATTTTTTTGGGTCACTATATAAATAAAAACCATATTTATTAAATTGCTTTTTAGTTCATATAAATAAAATAGGTGACAATTTAAAGCGATATTTTACACTTATGTAATAAGATATACATATAGTTGTTATTATTGTCGTTATTGTTATCGTTATCGTCGTCGTTATATATTATTGTTGTCGTCATAGTTGTTGTTACCAAGACCACCACTACTTCTACTACTCGGTATTTTCATGTAATAATCTTAATTTCGGGGTAAACACTAATGATTTCTATTTAAAATATGTTGTCCAACGCTTCATGTTTTAAAAGTATTTTTATTTTATATTTATCATCATCGAGTCAAATATAATTTCACTAAGTGATTCAATGACCAAACAACTTACTTACATATGTAGTTAATATATTTTCATTCGCTTTTTCTCAATATCATAATTTTCATGTGATAAATATACAATCATATGATTCAATCTGAGAATTGTACGGATATTTCGTAGACATTTTGACTCATTAATCAATAATATGGTATTAAATTACTTAGTAAAAATATTTTTCTACAATATATTTTTGACTTAGTAAAAATATTTTTGATTCGGATACGTTAGATACAAAGTAAGTACCCAATTATAAGGACTACTAGAGATTATGTCTTCCTCTTTTTTTTTTTAGAAAGATAAATATTGTTAATAATTCTTTAATAAAAATAAATCTAAAATATCAAAACATATTTCTATTTTGGCAACGTTAATGATAGATATATACTTCCGCTCAACTTTATGCTAGATATATTTTCATTCGCTTTTTCTCAATATCAAAACATATTTCCATACTAGACATTATGCTTTCCTTTACACCAAATAAAACAAACTACTAAAAGAAAAAATTATATATATATAAAATTAATTAAACATATGGATTTATAAGATTCTTCCTTAAACAACTTATTTCTTGTTAAGTTGTCCACAATTAGGTCTGGCTATCTTTTTCATAATAACTCACAAAGCCTTCAATGAAATCGTCTTGTAAAATGCATCCTCAAATAAATTTGAACGATGACACTTTTTATCACAGCCTGCAAGGAAAAAAATTATATTAAAACTCAATTATAAGGAGTAATGGATTTAATTTTAGAAGTATATATATTTAATATTATCATTTCCATCAAGATTTTATTGAATATACTATTTTACATTAATTAATTTTCAACAGAGATCTAATAAAATTTTATTGCTGATATTATAATTTATTAACATACCAAGTATTATTGTACATTAATCAAGGATATGACATCTATTTATGAATTAAAGATACCCCAAATTTTTTACTAGCATTCAATTGGTCAAAATTCGGGTTCGAGTAAAAATGTAATTGGACAAATTGGTCATCGAATGAATTTTTTTATCTAATATCTGATTTTTCTTAAATTCGGGTTAAAATCAATTTAGACAACAAAAATAGGAAAATTTTATGCTCAAATTTAAAATTCGGACAAACAAATCATAATCAATCTAGATCCGATTTTTTCGGATCAGAGGAAATTTTATTAGCGATAGCAATAGTAGATTATCCTAAACGTAAAATTCAATAATAAAATAGTAAGACTTTTTCACTTTTTTAATTAATAAATTGCATAAGTTTATTAGAACATTAAAAAAGGAAATAGTAATATACTATTTTCAAATGAAAAACTCACTCTTTATATTCAATGTTAATAAAGGTGGCGGAAGGTGGGTTGACAAGTTGAGAGAAGGCTACAGAGGAGAGAGAAAGGGCGGCGCCGTCGGCGGAGGGGCGGGAAATTGCAGAGGCTGCTCGGTCGACAACCTTGACCAGCACAGTTTTGCCCGGAATGCAAGAGTAAGGTGCAGGTGCACTTATACAAGTCACGAAATACTGCCTGCCACAAGCTGCTCCGTTGTCCCAAATCCCCTCCCCGCCGCTGCAAACTGGTTGTTCGCTGGAAACTCCGATGAGTCGCTCCCGTAACACGCTGTTGCTGCAACCATCAATGTTAAAAAGATTGTCGTAAAGAACCCTAATATCTGAATCTACAGTGGGAAACAATCGAGGAGATAGTAAAGAGTACATATTTGATCTTGCATGGCAGCTCAATGACAAAGCTACGTGCGACAGATGATATTCTGATAGCGGTTGTGTCGACCCATTTTAAACAAATGGAGCTATTTGTATCGAGTTTGAATTTGATTTATTTTGTCCTTTTGAGTTAATTTTACTTCTTATTATGTAAGAATAGGTCGATTAAATCATTTCATATCATATCATATGTCGCGAGTCATACCTCCGATCCCACCTACATATCCCGTAACACGTTGCTACAGCAGTTAATGTTAAATTTAGCTCTTACGAGTATTGTAACCATTGATGATATTGCACAGAATTCTTCGAAATAAAAAGAATGCAAAAAGAACCCTACAATCTGAATCAGTGGAAAACAATCGAGAAAATAGTGAAGAGGACATATTTGATCCAGCATGGCAGCTCAATGACAAAGCTACGTGCAACAGATGATACTGTGAGCGATTGTGTCGACCCATTTCAAATAAGGCTATAAAAATAGGTCGATCAAAAATCATTCATATAATATCATATGTCGCGAGCCATACTCCCAATCCCACCTCCATATTCTGCATTAATATCGCGGCCTGAGTTGTCTATGGTGAAGTTATCCCCTAACTGTCAAGATGTCGTTTAACAGCTATCTACACAAACTGTTGCTGACTTTGGCGGATCATCTACAGACCAGATTTTTTTCCATAGCTCACAACTGCTTTGGTCACCAATAACGTGAATCTTCTGGCCACCGCTTCCTCAACAGAATGCCAAGTATAATTCTCCCTTGTCTTTGTTGATAAGAGTCCTCGTAAAATCACCATTCACCATCAGACCATCCATAGGCATAAACGACCCATCTGTACGCTGCTTCCACAAATCACCTCTCTCTCTCTCTCTCTCTCTCTCTCTCTCTATATATATATATATATATATGTATAAAATAACTTTTTACTACGGGTTTTTAACGTGTATGGAAAAAATTGTATTAAAAAATGAGGCGGTGACATTTGAGTAACAATTCAGAAAAGAATAGTGACCTTTTAACTACAGTTCTTACAATGATTCTTTTTAAAAATCGTGGTAATAGGTATACCTACATAATCGTAGTAATAGGTCCACTCATCTTATTCTCTTTCCGTCTCTCAAACTCTTTTTGTTTGACATCTTTTTCCGTCTCTCTAACCTCCTTCCATCTATCTAACTCTCTTTCTCTGATGTCTCCTCCAACTCTCTTTCTGTCTCTCTAACTTTCTTCATCTCTTTCCTCTCTATCTCCCTTTCTCTTACCTCTCCTCTTCACTCTCTTCGTCTCTCTCCTCTCTAACTCTCTTCGTCTCTCTCCTCTCTAACTCTCTTTCTCTGTTGTGTTTCTTTCAAATCTGTCCCGATGAATGCTCCAAAGCCAACCTTAACACACAAGGAGAGGAGAGAGAGGGAGCGGGGGAGG